>OU744339.1:22526656-23789984 GCA_916610165.2 Gymnosoma rotundatum | reverse complement strand
AGGTAAACGTGTTTTTGATATGGATTGGACTGAAGTTGACGACACCTTTATGGGTACACTTTTGTTAGCTGGAGTGTAAAGATCAAATAATGAAAGTACTGAATGTGTATGGGAGTCTGAGAAAGGAATACCAATTTTTAGAGCAATTATGTCATTGAGAAGATTCAAAAGTCATTCTAGAGTAATAAGATTTGACAATAAGGATTGAATTGACACCTAAGCTTTTGTCAACTAAAGGAAGACCGTTATTTTCATAATTTTTTTGCTTCACTAAGGACACTACTCTCGTTTCATATATTCCAAAGAAAAATAAGTCTGTGAATCTTCTTAGCACTTTGCATTATAGTCCAGAAATAAGCAATCGTGAGGACATAAGCCGCAAATGATACTAGACTGTAATAAATGTAAAGGAGGAGTTGATACTCTGGATAAAGTTGTTCATGTTGCACTTGCAAAAGGAAAACCAATGGATGGCCTCAAGTTGTATTTTGCAACATTTTAGATATATCAGCTTTCAATGCTTTTATATTATTTACATCGGCTAGTAATGGTTGGAAAGAAACCTGTGTTGCCAAACGTCGTCATTTTTTTGGAATATTTAGGATTGTAGTTTGCCACGCCCTATATAAAACAGCAAAATTCCTTGCCAAGAACACAACTTTCTTTATTTAAAATAAACATATACATATATGAATTCGTAATAAATAAACAAAACGTGCAGCTTTAATATTCAAAACAAAGCTAAAAAAAGTACTAACTTGAAAAACAAACTTAGTTAAACAAAACAAGTTTTTTCATATCGAATTTTTTAACTGGGTCAAATTTGACCCAAAGAACGTTAACGTAAGTAAAATTTGAGGACCTTATGAAGGTTAAATGGATTTTTTTATTTACGAATCATTTCAATAATTGTAGTGGGATGTTAATCAGTCTGATGTTTTTCTCGATGGTTAGAACGAAACAAAAACTTAAACTGCGATTATCTTAAAATGATTTTTTTGAGTTATGACGTTCTAGAAGTAAATGAGAGATATGTCGAACTGGTGACACAGATTCTCAAGCCAATAGATCCAAAGTTTAATTCTTTTCCTTACTTTAAAAAGAGCAGTGGATTTTTAAACAATTCTTTAATATATACCCTAAATAGAATCATGTGAATTATTAAATTGACGCAGAATATGAAACGTGCATCCTTTTATGTTACACGTGTTCAATGGGTCCTTCAAAAAATGACTTCTGCACTTTTATAAATTCTAACTGTGACAAAATATTCCATTACAAAAAAAACTACACTCGTGTATGTATAAGTTTATGTTGGTTAAGTTGCACTTAGAATATTTCCACAATTTGACCTCTATGATAAAATACACGAGAAAAGAAATACTTTAAAAACCACTACAACTACACTTTATGAGAAAAGAAATTCCCATAAAAGTTTCTCTTAACCAAAAAAGCAAATATTATTAGTGGAAAGTTTAAGAAGCTAAAATTTCTTTTTGTTTGCTTTAAATTTAAAGAAATTTAAATAAAAAAAATTATAAAAAATACCCAAAAAAATTGTCATAATCATTTCCATCTACACTGTAGTAGAGACAGTTATGAACACAGTAGTTAGTCGTTTACTTATATTTATCCGAAAGAGGGTAGTTTATACTTTTATATTTTTTGTTTTTTGTCCAAAAAACTGTAACAAAAAATTTACATGTTTTCTTGGTTTGTTCTATGGTGACAAGTACGTAGTAAATAAATATGAATCTAAGTGTAAGTAACTCTTAATGTCTGTTCTTGTATCTGTGTATCTTTTGCTACCATATTTGTTTTTTTTTTACAGTTTTGGTCATTGTATCTTGTGATATTTGGTATCTGTTACGACGTTTGTTTGCATAATATTTCTTTTTATTTCTTGAATTATTTTATTTAAAATTTGGTAGAATTTCTTTCTACTTTTTTTTACAGTTTTATTTTTCTTTTCTTTGAGACAATGAATTCTCATTATTTTTAATTACTGCTTTGTTGTTGTCTTTGTGTCTCATGTGTAATTAAGATTTTTACGGGATTTTGAATATTTTTTTCTTACAAGTTTTTCATTTTTCTTTAATTTGTATTCTGTCTTCGTTGATTGTAAGATTTTTCTTTTTTTTTTCTTATTCCTTTTGAAGTTTTTTTTTATCAAAATGACTAAATAAGTATATGTAGATATATTTGGATTTTAAGGTTTTTAAATAATTTTAAATAGTAGTGAGCAAGGGCATCATAAGTCAGCATGATGAGGAAGTGGGTAAATATAGAATTAATAACATATTATTTAAGCTGCGATAAAAATTCTTCTGAGTTCAATTAAAAAAAAAAAACAAAACTCGTAAAACCCTTAAATGGCTGTCAGGGCTATCGGCATCTTCTAAGTTTTCTTCTGCTATGAACGACGTACACAAAATCTTTAAAGAAGATATCATTTCATGCAAAACAAATGATTGAATTGAAGATATAGTTAGGGATTTTCAGTTTGTACTTAGCAGCAACTAAAAAATCACAGATGGTTTTGCAGATAATCTCCCCCATTATTAGCCTTAATATGTCTTTTTATACTCCGCCTATGTAACGAATTTATTTTCTCATAAGGTTCTTTCCATTGTACCATAAAACACAATTAAATTTTGTATGAAACGTTATTTACTTAGGTCGGTACAATTTAGTTGACATCATTGTTAAATAACATACTCTACTTCACCTTTCGAAGCTCTGCTTTATAACTTGCATATTGCTAAAAATTGCGATTTCTGATTATAGGCGGAAAAAAAGTCTGGATTATTCTAAAATGAAATGATCTGGCAACTTTGTACTTGGAATTCTGCTACAACGACAATTAGCTGTGCTATTAGTTAAACATTTTTTTATATGTGTTGATGGCATAGAGACGTCTGTGAAGCCAGCAAGCCCCTGATGCTTAAACAAAGAGGTACTTTTTAGGGCAAAGAAAACAACGTCATTGTAAAAATACTCTTTAGGCAAGAGTCTAATGTAACATAATCACCATGTACAAATGTAAGTTTACTTTAAATCTGGGCTTGTCAATGTCCATTAACCCTTTTTATATGTTTGAAACGAATTCCCTAAATATTCTAGACTTTATCAAGAACAAATATTATTCCTATAATATTGTAAAACTAACACTTACATTGAAAACAAAACTTATGAAACAAGTTGGCAACAGTTTGAAAATGTTAAATGAAATGATCCCAAAAATAAACAAAATAGGCGTTTGCTCAATAATAAAACAATTCAACAACATATTGTTGCAAATACAAACCACATTTATTGCTGCAACCACTAGTTACTTGGAGTCAAGTAATTTAAGCAAATCAAAAGAAAAAATAAACAAAAGATAAAAAAAAAAACAAATAGAAACCCAAAGCCTCAGGGATAATTTTAAGGTCATCATCATGAATAAAACTTCGTATTCGTATTATCAAAAGCAAATATAGAAAAAATAAATAAAAAATGTGTATGCAACATAAGCAGCATTTAACATTCACTCTTTTTCTCTCTTTCGTATACAGTAATTTTTAAGAAGTTTTAGGAACCCTGGCAAATCTACTCATACGTTTTTGCATAATACATGTTACTGCTGCTGCTGCTGCTAGTGCCACACCAATATTGATAGCTTAAAAATATCTATTGTTTTATGGCAACAATCTCTTCAAGTTAGATAAATAAAAGATATTGAAATACTGAGTCAAATGCCACCCAGGAAAAATTATATGGGGTTGGGGAAAATATGAAATGTAAATAATATTTTATTAAACTTCGAAATAAAAATATAAAAGCAATAACATACGAAGGATAAACCCTCAGCTTCATAACAAAATAAGAAAAACCAACAATAAAACAAAACATTTAAAACTTTTCTGTTGCAATTAATTTGGAAGGGGCGAAGTCCATCGAATACACATTTCCAAAAGTAATAACTTTTTTCGGTATGTAATTTTTGGTCATCTATTAGAAGTAAGTCATGCAGTAATGTTGAAACTGTAAATTTATCACCGAGTCTCGCGTACTTGGCAGCATTGTCTTGAGATTAAGAACGCTCATAGAATACACTTTCAATATAATGCTGTCTGTGATCCTTATTCCTATGTTTCAAACGTAGAAGAACTGAAATTATGTTTATCTAATGAAGGCGAGTGTCGATGGAACTGTTGAGTTAATAAAAAATGGCCTTACACATCAGAAAAGTGTGATGTGCTCTTAAATTAAATTTTATCTTTAGTCACTTGAAAACCCAAAATACTCGTATTCCCTTTAGGAGAGTGATAAAAATAAGTTAAAACTGTAAATTTATTTAGATTGTATATTTTTTTGTGCAATTAAACTAATTTCACTTTTCACAGTCGAAAAAACAAAGCTAAATTGAAGTGTACGTGTACTTATGTTACACAATGAACAATTTTTGGCCTCTTTTAATGGGTTTATTAAATTTTACAAAAATTTCAACAAAAATTCTACTCCGATTTCATTACAGCCAGATATAGAATTTTCCGTGCACTCGCGACCTAAATAGAAATAATGTTATCATATTTACTTTTTCCAATCCCGTCAGCTTTTTAATTGATTATTTACCATTAAACAAATTTCTATTATGGTTCCGCATTTATTTGATAATAATTTTTTATTTTGCATGAAGGGTACCATGCCCACTATTGCAAACCACTCTGTGTTTCGCCACATCGTGCAAATCCATAATATTACAGTTATCAACGTGTTACGGTGATAAATATTTACTTTTTTATGTGAAGTGCCACATCCATGTTAAATATTTAAAATAAATACCCTATTTTACCATTCGCAAACAAACTTTTAAAATTTCAGGAAGGTCGGTTCACTGATCTTGGCAGTAATTGCTTTCCGCCAAACAAACAGACAAACACATTTTGTACCTTATACATATATAGAGAAGAAGATAATAATAAGTAGTTGTTGAAAGAGTTTTCCTCATAATGGTATTTTCAAAAACGATAAATCTTTTCTTTTGAGCAATAATATGAAAATTGATGGAAGCTCATGTCGAAAAGTCCACTTTTTACAATTAATTTCTTTTAAATAACGATACGAACCAAAAATAAAAAGATATAAAAAATAATAACTAAGAAAGTAATAAATCCTACAGACTATGGACCTCTGAAATAGTGAAATTCTAGCAGTGATTAGTTTGGCTTCTAAGCAACACTTTTTATCGTTTAGCCGCGGACTGAGTGATAATGTGGGACGTCAAATAAACTAAGATAAAAGCATGGATTGCAATTTCCATTTTAAGAAACAAAGTTTTCTATAAATGGAAGCTTACCTTGATATACAGATAACACGAAATCAAGTTTTGCAAAGCACGAGAACAGCTAGAAAAAATTTAAATACGCAAATCGATCAGACATAGCCTCGAAAGAGGTGCTATTGGAAATCAACAAGTTCAGTCCATGTCCTTCGACGCAGTGGGCAAAACACCACGTCTACCTCGAATTTTTCCATTTCATTAAGAACAATGAAGTAACTCCAATTAAAAAAAAAAAGCAAATGTGTAGGGCGATAGAGAATTATAAATTAAGAAAAAAACATCAAGTGAAAAAATTGGCGCTCGCCCATATTTTCCGAGTTTAGGGCCACTGAAATTTAAAAATTTTTTAAAAAAATTAATATGAGTATCATTTTAAAGCTTTTAAAGAGATCTTTAAGGAAGTACAAAAATTTTTAAAAAATGCTTACCCCATTAAGAGCCGATTTCATTTTTATGTAAAATTATAAATATTTAGTACCAAAAATTTTAAGTGTATTTTTTTAATTCTCTGTCATTCCAATATTTGTTTTTTTTTATTGGAGTTACTGCACTAAACTAGATTTACATAGAAGGTGAAGGGTATATAAGATTCGGCATAGCCGAATAAAGCAGTCTTATTGGTTTTTTTACTTTTTATTATTGCGACTTAGCAGTACAAACCAATGAAAATTTTAAGCCTTAGCCTATGACGGTTTAAAAAATTGCACATTTGTATGTGTAGAAATCACGTAACTTACGGGATACCTTTAATATCTTATAGCAGCCATAGTAGTGCATCCTCTGTATAAATTTTAAGCGTCTACCTACAAAAATTTAAAAAATTAAGGCCACATTCCTCAAAACTTTGGCCCCTATAGAAGAACCCTTTAATTATAACAATAAATTTATTGTTTATAATTAATTTTTATAGTGGACATATTTGTATTTGAATTCTAAACGTCTGACTATCACGGTTGGAAAACAAAAGTCATGTATGGGACACGTCAATATTCGCATTAAATTTGTTTCACAGACAAATACTAAAAAAATATATAGCTTTTTATAAAATTTTCTTTTTCCCTTTTAAGCAAAGATTTTAAAGTTTTGAATTAGTAGCCTTAAAGAATACAATTTATAAATAAATTTTAAAAAATCTTCTTATCTGGCCTTTACAATATTCCAAATTTTGAAATCAATTTTTTTTGTTGCTAACAATGGCTCATAAATATTTTTTCAAGATGTGAATTCTTGAATTCATATATGTCAAGGTTTATGTTTTTATTTATTTATCTTCTATTAATAACTGAATAAATGTTTAGGAGCAAACAATTAAATAAGAAATATTAAATAAATAAATATTAAAAATGAAATCTTTAATTGAAGATGCTGCACACGTGCATAAAAACAATAGAAATGCTCAACACAAATTTTACAAATTTTTGCTTAAAGATTTTCTTTTACGTTTTGTTTTTAATAAAAAAAAAGCTTAATTTTTTTAAAGGCTGAAAAACTTAATAAAAGCAACAAGACGTTTAAATTTTAATAAAACGCTTTGTGGTTTCTGTATATTTAGTAAAAACAAACCTTAATACATATAATAAAAATTTATATTGCCAAGAAGTTCTTAAATGCCTACTAAGAAATTGCATTCCTTTCGTAGAAAACTGGCAAAGTATTGAATTAAGGCAATAAGAAAGTTTGATGTTTAATAGTTCTTCCGTTTGCCATTATACTTTTCTTTACCTTAGCTATGACATGATCCTGTTGTTTAAAAAAATATATATATAATTTTTCATGGAACTTACATTTTGATAAATTTAGGGTCGAACAGCTATTAAAAGATTCTCACTACTCTAATATTTAATCCCTTTCTTACTTTTATTTTTGTAGGCAACGAAAAAATGCACCAGTAGACTAATTATGTTCCCACAACAAATATATTGGGGCTGCCCAACGTCTCTTTTCGCACTTGCTCTAAAATTGCAAACATATAACGGTAGTTTTATCAACCAGAAGGACTTTAAAAGCGAGTATAAATAAAATTTAAACATCTAGATATTTTGAACAAATAAAACATGTACACGAAAAAGTTTTTACAATTTGCATGTTTCGATCAAAGGAAGCATTACATGGAAGGAATTTGCATCTACCAGTGGTCAAAAAAAAAATAATAATAATATAAACATCCAGATATTTTGAACAAATAAAGTATGTACACGAAAAAAATTTTGAAAGCCTGAATGTTGTGATCAAAGAAAACATTTCAGTTTTTATTTATTGTTCCCTGTAATAAATAAAATACTTATAATATTTTAGTTTTAAGTCATCTCTTATAAAATAAAACAAAAAAAATTGGTGAAACATAAACAATATTTTTGATCTTCTTTAAGGCTGTATTTGTATTATTGGCGAAGGTACGTAATAAAACGGTTAACTATTATAATTATTACTCTTTTAATCAGTACTTGTGATGGGAGGTATAAAGAGACATCAAAGTATAGAAAATTATCCAATACACTAAGCCGTTTATTTTACAGGGTATATTCAACATGCTGATGTATAAAGAAGAATAAGTAAAAATACGTATGTTGACTTTATTTAAGTTTTACTGTACACCACCAATATTGAAGACTGAGCTGAAAGCCAATTAGTATTATTTTATAAAGCTCAAGTATTTAAGAAATATAGGAAAGCAGTCTACTAAACTGCCATTTGCTCGAACCGTGAAAATATTTTCAAAAATATCTTCGGTAGCTAAAAACACAAAATTTAACGAATAGGATGTTAAGAAACTGGCAAAAATTAAGACCTAAAAGTTAAAAAAAATTTTGCACTGTCAATTAATATAACTTAGAAAATATGTAAAAAATTATTCGTTGACACTCTGTATTAAACATAAATAAGGGGTATAAATACAAAATATTTAAAACAATTGTCAATTAAAAAATGCTTTATTTGGACTATTAAATTCAAGTTGGGTGCTGCTGCCTGCTTAAACCTAAAATTTCAAACGTTTTTTTTTTACTTCTTTGAGTTCAAATATATATTTTCTGATCAACTGTCTGAATATTCGAAGTTATGTGTAATGCAACAATATATTTGTATACATGAACGTTTCTTTATCGCAAACAGTGTCTTTGGACTGTAGTTTCGTGCTAACAAAAGGAGCAAGAAATGAAATATTTGATATAAATTCTAAACATCTCAAATGAATTCTAAACTTTTTAAGGATTTATATCTGTAAACTTTGCAAGAAAGTTTTCATTATTTTCATTAGCGTAACAAGAGAAGTTTTAGCCCTTTAACTACGATAAAAATATGGATTATTAGAATTTCTACAAAAAGGAAAAAATTTCGTTAAAGGGACTTTGCTCAAACAGGCTTATTTAGAACCATAACTATTTTATTTCCTCTCTACTTTTAAAGAATTTATAAAGGATGTACGAGGGCTGCTATATATATTTCTGGCCTGGCAACACTGAGTGCTGCCAAGTGCAATCTGACATTTCCATTGGAAAGTTTGTCATTTTTAAGCATAATCGTACTCAAAACTTTTTGACGTACGACCATTATTTGTGTTGTTTACAGTGACTTGAAAAAGTTAATATAGAAAAAAATGGAATTAACTCGTGAACATTTTTGTGCCATAATTTTTCACAATTTTCGACGTGGATTATCACGACAAGAGTACACTGATGAACTTAAATTTTTGTATGGCGATGAGGCACCTCAAAGACGAATTCCGTGAAGGTCGTCCAAAAACGGCTGTTGCGCCAGAGAACATTGATGCCGTGCGTGAACTCATAATGCAAGATCGACATGCGACATACCGAGAGATAGAGAAATCCTTGGACATTTCTTCCACCAGCATACATTCGATACTGCATGAACACCTGGCCGTAAAAAAGGTTTGTCCTCGTTGGATCCGGCACAATTTGAAAGCCGCTCTAAAAGAGGCTCGTGTCGATTGGTGCAAAGAAATGTTGCAAAAATACGATTGCGGTGCTTCAAAAGATGTTTATAAGATCGTCACAGGTGACGAATCATGTATCTAAGCGTATGAGCCTGAAACGAAACAACAATCGACCGTGTGGGTCTTCAAAGACGACCAAAATCCAACGAAAGTTGTTCGTGGAAAAAGCACTTCGAAGCTAATGGTCGCCTGTTTCTTCGGCAAAACTGGTCATGTGGCGACTGTTCCGCTTGAGCAACATAGGACGGTCACTTCTGAGTGGTATACTACAATTTGTTTGCCTGAAGTCATCGGAGAAATTCGAAAAACCAACAAGAGAAGACGAATCATTGTTCACCATGACAATGCGAGCTCTCACACATCGCCTCAAACCAGAGCGTTTTTTACCGACCAAAATGTCGAATTAATGGGTCATCCGCCGTACAGCCCTGACTTGGCACCTAATGACTTCTTCTTGTTTCCGCACATCAAGAAAAAAATGCGTGGTCAACGATTTTTGTCGCCAGAAGAAGCTGTTGAAGTGTTCAAAAAGCATGTTTTTGAGATGTCTCAATCGGAGTGGAAAAAGTGCTTCGACAACTGGTTTGAGCGCATGCAAAAGTATATAAATCATGCTGGAGAATATTTTGAAAAACAAGAAAACCATTTTTGATTATAAATATTCGCATTTTCACTATTAGGCCAGAAATATATAGAGCAGCCCTCGTATTGATGTAAAGTAGATAAAGAATTACATGATTTTTCTTTTAAAAAATAATAATGTTTTACTTTTAGATATTTTCAGATGACCTGGTGTACTGTAAAGACTTAATGCAAGGAACACAACTGTGACTTACGACGAATGTTTGGTCGCGAATATGTGTCGTCAGAAATAAAACACGTTTGTGTATATGAAATCAATTTCATCAGTAATCATGGCGTCGAACGAAATTCGTTATACGCGGCGAACTTTGCAATAGAATTATTTCTGTTTTGAAGTATTTTATTAAATAAAGTGATTTTACTTAAAAAAAATTTTTTTATTTTTATATTGTAGCATTTTGGTAATAAGTGTACATATTATAAGTTAAAAATAAAAATATATATTTTAAATATGTTTTTTAACGTTTTATTTTTTAGCAGCTCACAAAAGGTAAACAACTGCAAAATTTATAACAGTTGTCGCCGTCTTTCCAGTTATATTCCTAGCTTTGTGATTGAATAGTTTGTGATCCCCCTTAGCTAGAATAATTTTTACAAATAACTTTTTTTTTTAATTTTTTGGAGAATATTTGTACGAAAAATCTTAGTTATTCTTGCAATTCTTCTCTAAGCGTTTCTAAGCTTTTTTAAGTTTTCTAATAAGCTGACTGGTGTTAAAAGGCGCTCTTAGGGATTTCGACAGTTCATACTCGACTAATTTTTATTATTTTTTCACACTTTTCGATACATAGCTGATTGTGACGAGATTGATAGAAAAAATTCGGATTAGTATTTACTTATTTTACACCGCTTTAGTTTTAAAATACTATAAAACTATATTCTATATCTTAACCAGTATAAAGATCTATCTGTAGCCCAAATTTCGTTAGAATTTACTTAATCGTTTAACAATAATTGATCAATAAACATCCATAAAAACAAAGTCTCAAACTCTAATAAAAAAAATTTTGGGTGACAGCGAATTAAAAAATAAGAAAAAAAAACCCAAGTACTAGATCTGTGTAATTTTGCATAAAAATGAGTTAATAATTTGAAAAAAAATTTTAGTATTTCCTTAAAGATCTCTTCAAAAGCGCTCCGTAACTCGGAAAATATGGGCGAGCGCCATTTTTTTCACTGAATGTTTTTTCTTATTTTTTTTTTTTCTATAGCCCCATATATTTATTTTTTTGGTTTGACTTACTTTTTTGTTCCAAATGACTGAAAATTAGAGGTAACCATGGTGTTTTGCCCGCTGCTTCGATGGACATGGAGCGGTCATGCTAATTTCCAATAGTACCTTTTTTACACTTTGTATTATAGAATTGCGTATTTAATTTTTCTGTAGCTGATTTACTTCCTTGGCTAAAATGAGTTCAACACTAACATGGACGGACAGACAGACATCGCTCAATCGACTTCGCTATGCATAAGAACTCAGAATACATGTATATACTTTATGGGGTCGGAAATGGATATTGTAGAAATTGCAAAAGGGATGATAAAATTAGTTTTACCATTTTTCCACTTTTTTTGTGGTGAAAAGTATAAAAAACTAACGAACAAAAAACTAAATTTAGTAAATATTTATTGAATTCAACTTTAAAATTTAGTTTAATTCCTAAAATTTTTGCTAATGTTATTTGTCAAACATCTAAAAATTTAAATACACACTCACGCAAACATATTGTTATGTCCAACAATAAATACTAAAAAAGCAACATTAGTCGAGAAGAACAGTGTGCCAACAAAAAAAAAAACAAAAAAAGAAAATCAATTCAAAATGTAAAACCACACCAAAACATGTCCTTAGGCAAACATTTCAATATTGTACAACAATGAGACTAGAATAACTTTATACCAAATAATCTAAAGTATACGAAATACGAGTATGTATTCCCCCCACAAAAAAAAGGTTATCAAACAGTTGGAATCAACATCATCATCAGCATCATCATTTTCATCAGATGTAACAAATCGCAACAAATTTATTATTAAAACAAAAGATTATTATAAGTCTCAACTTTTAGTACTAAAAAGAAGCAAAGATGAATTTATCCATAACTTTCAATATCTCTTCAGACTATTTTGGTTTGCATATACGAATTTGTAGGTATGTGTGATATGATTTCTTAAGGGGATTTCAAAAGTACTAAATGTTATTTGGTCTATAATAATACGAGTATTAGTATTTTATATTCTATTGTTTTCTAGTGTTATTTTTATATTATTAGAACAACATCAAGAGGTGTTGCTGTATTATATTATTTATTAATAGGTTTATATTGTATATTGTATTATATTTGGTATAGATATGAAAGCTTTATTAGGTTAGTAAACATCCTTGGGTGTTTTCCAAATGTTCGTTATAAAGTTTATTATAAGAATTTGAAATATAATATAAACCTCAAACATAAATGAATGTGTATTTTTGTGTGTGTGTATGTGGATGTGTATAAAATGCAATTTAATAAAGAAGAAAGTTGTCAAAGAATATTAAATTTAATATAGAAATATTGTTTGGTTTGTTCTTAACCTCAAGGTAAGTTACAGTGTTATATTTAAAGGTGCGTTGACATTGATACAATCAATACATTTGAACAAATAAACACGATTTATTAAGTAAAATTTCACTGGCACTAGAACTATTGAAAAGTCACACTAAGTAAAAATGTAAGAATAGAATATTAATGTCAATAAAATTAAACATGTTTTGATGGCAATAAGTATCGAAAATAAAGGATTGTATTAAAGAAAACGGGGGATTCGTTGCCACCATTAAGTATTAACGACTAAAAAACTAAACAATTTAAATTTTCAACAGTCAGTTTAAGATTAAAATGTCGGTCATTATGTAAAACAAAATTTCTATTAAATTTTCTAAAGGAAAAATAAAAAAAAAATTATAAAACTTTGGTACACATATGCTGTTTGTAGCAAAGAGCGTTGCAACAGTCTTGTTTTTTTTTTCAAAAAACATTTAAAATTGCTTAAAACCTCTTAATGTTTAATAGAAAGTTTAATAGGTACTTAGCTTATAGTTATTGGAACAGATTTAATAACAAAATATTTCTTAAACTGCATTTTGTACAAATACAAATAAAGTTGTCGTTTTATTGCCATGACGAATGTAATAATTTTTACTCTTTTTCACGATATTTACAATTGAATCTAAAAGAAGTGTCGGATAAAATATTTATATATATAAAGCAAAATATGTCAGTAATTTCATGTTGATCTTCTAAAGCAAATAAGAATCAGAATGTTCTTTAATTACGGATTTTTTAAATTACTAAAATAGTATATTCAATCTCAGCTCAGTCTTTCAAAGAAAAAGTAAAATCCTACTTATTAAAAATATTTCCTACTTTAATTATCTTATTGATTGGCGAGAGCGCGCTCCTTTCAGGTTTTATATAAATTAAATTACTATTTATTTAAGAGAAATCTCAAAATGTAACCTTTAATTAAAAAATGTAACTTTTTTTCTTACTATAAAAAATTTTACACAGTTTTGTACAAAAAAGAAAAAAAAAACTACAGCCCAACAGAACTGTGAAAAAATCACTCTGAACGTGCTCGAAATTATTTATCATTAACTACAACAAGATGTCTTTTTTCATACGTTTTGTTTGGCCACCTTAAAATTTGTTTACCAATTGGGCAGAGAACATTTTTTATGCGATTTTAATCAAATATTTATATTTTCGAGTTCCCCGCCAAATATTACGGCGGATAATTGGGATAAAAATGTTGATTTAAAAAAAAAGGAGCGAGGGATTTTTTAATTCCTCCCTTTATACAAAAGGACGCAACCACTGATACCGTTCGTCGACTTAATTCGCATTTACACCCTTTTTTGGCGGAATGTTAATATCTGTAAGACTTTTTTAAACTCAAATAATTTTCGACCTTTTTATTTTATTAGGATTTTCCTTTTAGGCAAATATGAACCATGTAGAGACTTATGACAGCTGACACTTAACTTTGCAACACATACGAACATAGCATTGTGAAAATATATATTATACCTAACATAAAAAGCCTTTACTGGCAACAACTTGCAAGATTCCTGCAAATATATTTGGAACAAAAAACTAAAAGAACAAATAAAAAATCATGGAGGTGGTGGCACAAAAACAAACTACCTCCAAAATTTAAAATCAATGTTATTTTTAAAATTTTTTTTTTATAATTTTAACCAATATAATTTTAACATTTTATAATTAAATTCATGTCATGACATAATTATTAAGATATATCTCTATCCTTAGTGATTTATTATTCAACAAAAATAAAAAACTGTATTTTCTACTTAATTGAATCTATAGTGTACCATAGGTAAAGAAAGCTTGAAAAAGCTTTTATCCACTGATACTATGCAGTAGCAATTGATTTTGAGAATCTTTGTTTAACCGAATTTGGAAAATGGAATGGCTCAGTTACCATACTTGTAGATATGGGCTACCAAATAAAAACAGGAGAATGGATTTGGCCGTCATCGAGGTTTTTTAAAAAGACAAAACTTGTACATTTAAATATAAGCGTTTCGAGGAAACGTTAATATAAAACAGAGAAGATTCTAAGATTTGAAACTAATTTCTATAAGTAACCAAACACTGTTCAGACAAAAAGCAAAACTTATTGAATTTCTTGGATGCAGCCTATTTACACCAGAGCTCTGCTGTTCATAAACAAACAGGTTCAATTAAACGAGTTGCACAGCTGACCGAATGATATGAACAGTTTTACTAAGCACTTTGTCAACCATAGTGCACCGTTCAAAATCGTTTATTTTTGTACAAGTTTTTCATTGTTCTCATTTTTTTTTTTTGGTTTTATCCATATTAAGATTAACTTAGAACTAAATTTTTGTAGTCAAGAATATTTAAAAAGCAGTGTTATAGAGAGCTGATTTAAACAACTAAAACGCAGCTGCTCTGTTTATTTTGATTTTCAAGGAATTTTCCTAAAACGGCAAACGGCAGCTGATTTATTTCTATTTATGACCGGGCTCGTCACTTAAGATGAACAAAATAATTATTATAATAAAAGCAAAGAAAGTGCTTGAGTTCGTTTAGCAATTTTTATAATAGAATCAGTTTTTTTATCCTCTCTTTCATTTTTAACATTTTCTGAAATATTATGAACTGCAAAAATATATGTTTTCCAAAAAAAAAAAAATCTTTTTTAGTTGATTTGCTCTAACAATTTTTTATTTACTTTTAAGATGGTTTAGAGTGTCCTCCGGGTAGATGAACTACTTTGATTTCCCGTTATTTTGGAAAGCATTAGTTTTGACAGTTCTTATTTGCAGCCCTGAAATAGACACGTGGCAAATTTATTTTGGAAAAAGCATTTGAAAAACCAACGTGTTTTAATTTTTAAAACATTTTATCAGAATCAATCATTGATTACTTTGACAATGAGAAAGTTACGTGAAAATTTTTTTTTTTATTTTTAGAAACAACGTGCCAACAAAACGCAATAATTATTGTGTAGTGAATGATTTGGTAGAAAGAAGTTCTGTAGGTGATAGGCCCAAGCACGTTTAACAACGTACGACAAGATCGGCTAAAAACATTACTGCTGCTAAAAAAAATGTTCAAAACAATCCATCAACCTTAAATCCACGCCGTGCTCAGGAGCTTGGTCAACATTTTTGGCCACAATTTTGCACAAGAATTTGCATTTATTTCCATTTAATGCTGGGAACACAATTGGGACGAACGACGAATTTTTCGTTGCGAATATTCACCGTCAGAATTAATACACATTGGTGCATATGAAAATTAACACAACACCTCCGGCGACGAAATTCGTCATGCGTGACGAACTCTCCGATAGATTTATTTCAATTTCTTACGCCGACGAACGACGAACAAACTAGTACAGAGTTGTCGCTTCTGTTTTTAGTTTTTTAATATATATTAGTAAATAAAGTTATTTTTGCCTTAATTATTGTTTATTTGTTAATACACATCATTAAGTTAAACATCCACAATTATTTTCTATAAAATTGCCTTCTAATGGCTTTTTCTTAATGTTTAATTTTTTGTATAACTATTTTATTTTTTAATTTTTTATTTTCTTCTTTGGTAACAATAAAACAAATTTAAATATGTAAAAAAGTAAACATGATGTTTATTATTTTATTAATTTCCACAAAACTTGAAATTTTTTGCCTAATTTTTTTTAAATGTTTACTTTTATTGTTATAGACAGCAAACAGTTTTGTTGTTCATAACAGTTGTACCATTTCCGTTATACTTGTGCGCCACACTGCGAATTTACGCAGCGAACTTTTACAGACGGCTTCGTTGTGCTAGACGAAATTGGTTGTTCGTCCCAATTGTGTTCCCGGCATAAGATTCAGTCGACAAAAGAGCTTCTTCCACAAGATCATTTACGCCGCCGTACATGTGCCAGTAGGAAGTTACAGCTCGCCCATGACGCCCCCGATTTGCATGAAAAAATCGTAATAAATGGCGAAATACATTTTAAGTTGGATGAATATGTGAATATAAAGAATAGTCGATTCTAGGCAATGGAAAACCCTCAAATTATTCATCATTCACATTTGAATCCATAAAAATTAACAGTCTGGTGTAAAATTTTGTTAGGAGGAATCATTGGTCATTGCTTCTTTAAAAATGAAAACGGCGTAACGATAACTGTTAATAGGGAGCGATATTGTGATATGAATGAAAACTTTTTTAATGCCACAACTCTATTTAGAGCTTGATTAATATATAGTATTAACATGACATGCCACAGCGCACACAGCCAGGATTACAATGGAATTGCTGCGAGACCTCTTTCCACAACAAGTTCCCAGCAAAAAAATAGACATTACCTTTAAAAGTACTTGCCATATAATGACTTACTTTTGTAATTGCTATATTTGGTTAATCGCTTACAAAACACATTACATTAGTTTCCAAAAAAGGAAGTATTAATGGAACTAGTTCTTTATGTTAAAAGAGACTATCGTACTAATTTCACTCATTATTTCCTACAATAATAAACCTAATCGATTCTCAGTATTTGATTATAAAAGTCTTATGCCTTGTTAAGTTGGCAATCTAGTTGGGAAGTACTTCTGCCAAAAATGTCTTATTCCACACTCGATTACCTTTTCAAAAATTTTTTGCTGTGTTATTTCAACAAATGGCGACAAACTTCTTTTTGACTGAAAATATCTGATATCTGAAAGACAGGGTTTATGCAAACAAACCAGAAACGCTTGAGCAACGTAAACATATTCTTCGTGATAAAGTTATTGAAATGTGCGAGAATATAATGAAAAATGTGCTCGAAAGGACTCGCATTTGTGAGGCTAACAGAGGTGGATATTTATCTGATATTGTATTCCACAATTAATTGCCGTCATTAAATGAAACATTTATCAATACAAGATCCATTCTCTTTCATTTAATCAAAAATTATAAACAAACAAAATAGTATACCTTCCCATTGGACACCCTTTATTCACAGATTGAATGTTTCCGTTCGTTTAACGAGAAAGATATGTAGAACAAACGAAGTAAACCAAAAAGTTCAGTTTTGGTATTTGTATGCAAGAGATCTGTCTTTAAGACAAAAAATTTTGGGGAAAGTTTAATTTGCGTTGTCAATTAAATAGCTTTGTTGTAAAACGAAATATCATTAAATATTCTGCTAAACAATATTTCGGTTGAATATTAAAACACAATTATCTATACTGAAAATTCTATCAGATCAAAACTCCTATGAAAATGAAAATATATATTGTTTTTTGGACAATTAAAAAAAATTCCTTTAAATTGTTAATGTAGCCAGTTTATCTTAGAAAAAAAGGTTTCTTTGAATTTAATTTTTAATCTTTGTCTCATATATCATTTGGCTACTTCTCTTGTGTCACTTCAGGGAAAGAAATTCTTACAATTAAATATCGAATACAATAAATTAATTTTCGAAAAAAATAAATTTTCGATATTCTGCAGATATCCCCCAGTAGCAGAGATTTTTCGATATTTAAGTATAAGATCATTTTCATTTATATCTTCATCTCTTTTAAAAATTCCTACAAAAAAAAACTTGCATAATATTTCATGATTATCTTTTTCCAATGACTATTAAGAAAATTTTTAAAAACAAAAATAATCACACTTTTGTCTAGACTTCTTTAAGTACGAGATTATCCTGGCGCTACATTAATATTTAACATTAACATTTTATTTGCTCTCTAGCCCTCTCTTAACACGACATTCTTTACATTTTCATTTTTGCAAGAAAGCCTTCTTGTGAATTTATGGGCTAGCGCCAGCTTAACATCCTTAATCCTTATAAATCCTGACAAGAGACAACTAAAAAAATCAACTAAATAGAAGAATAGCATTCATTTCATAACCTCATTTTTAGCTTGTTGAACGCAAAAACCCTTCCAAATTTGTCCTTAAGATAAATAACGTCTAGCAGTTGGATTAATCTAAATTTTAGCAAATGTTTGGTAAACACCCATTTTTAAGAAACACATGGAACAACAAGAACAACCACAAAATTTTGTCAGGTTTATTCTTGTAACATTAAGCCGTCATCTTTTTTTTTTGTTTTTTCTTAAATCTGGCGAGGATAATCGTTGTAAATTAGATGAGCTTAACTAAAGAAACATTATTAAACAGTGGCGACAAGACATTTACCAATCATTAACATACAAAAATTTCTGTTCCAAACGGCCAGTCATGTTGAACCATTTTTGATCAATCAGTATTGGTAACAATGAATTTTATGATTTCGATCAGTTTTCGTCTGTGGTTTTAATAGAGTGTCGTCTCATTAGTTTACTCCAGTAATTCAGTTTAGTTAACAATAATTTTTTTCGTTTCGTTTTTATGGTCGTTATCAAGTTAGATTTGTTCTTTAGTTTATTGTACAAACCAGTCCGAGTTGGCTAATGATTGCCTGCCTGCCTACCTGACGATGTTTATCATCACTTACTTGTCTCCTGTCTTTGTTGCAATGTATTGTTGGCTAATTACATTTATTGTTAAATATTTATTGTTAAATACATGAAAAAATTATTGTTTTGTAAGTATTTGGTGTGTTCTTAAAATTTTTATTACATTCCACCGAATTCTATTGAATTCAGGCCAAAATTCATGTTTTCTTTATTAAATATTTCCGGTTGTAGATAATAAACCTTTTATTTCACTTTTTGCATAAATTTCATGAATTGCGATTAATTATCAGTAAATTTGATAACAATTTTGTACTACTGTTTTATATTAAGGCATCTCATTTGTTAGAAAAGATTAAAAAGATAATTGTGTAAGGAATACTTCTTTGCCATTCACTCTCACATCTAAAAAGCGTAAGGAGTTCACTACAAGCAAAAGCCAGATTACTCAAAAACTAAGAAGATAAATATAAGATCTATTCTGTAACCTTAAGATTTCTCAATTGACCAATAAGTGTAGCCTCAAATAATATCAGCTTGGATGCACCTTAGACCGGCTCACATTTTACAACAAAAAAAAAAAAAAAAAAAAAAGGTTGTGCCAGCAGACAAATTGTTTAGAAAAACTGTGAGCAAAATAAATCTACAACGACTCAAAATAAGGCCTGTTGAGATTCTTATATATTTTGTCGCCATTTTATGCACAATCCGAAAGCATTACATGTCGTTGTTAATGATTTCGTTACAGTTCAATTTTTTCGTTAGTGGTTTTGTAATTTTTATTTTTTGCTTTTTAGCATCAAAAATTTTTATTTTTTTCTGTACAGCCCATCGCCGCACATAGGGGTATTTTAGCAGGATATTAGGCCAAAAAAAAAAAAGATTTTGTATTGATTTTTTTTTCTCTGTGAAAGGCTATGTTAGCAGCTACTCATATTAATTTTTAGCAAAATTTTGTTTAAAATTTTTATGATAAAAAATTTCGTTCGAAATTAAAAAAAGGATTTTTTTTTTGTTAAATTTTTTGTAAAATAAAGTGAAAAGATGATTGGGTGTGATCTAAATCGTGGTCCTTAAAATGTTATATATCACTATAAAATTTACGATTTCTACTTTTATACTGCAGAAAAATGTTGCGTGTTTTTGCGCTTAACCCACTATTTACTAGTATTATACCCACTCCAAAAAAAAAGGTTAATACCCTCCTTTCATGCTTTCACCTGTACTTAACGCTAAAGAGGATTTGGAAGAGGTCATTGAATAATCAGACGAAGAAGGACCATGATACTCATTATCATTTTACTGAAAATAGAAGTTCTTTTAAATAAATTGATTGTTATAATTTTAAATAAAAATCGTCGTTAAAATCAAAAGAAAGTCATTACTATGAATTAAATTAGTTATTTTCAGATAAATAAAATGCTACAAAATAAAAACTTACAAAAGTATTTTTTTAATAATAAACTTGGAAGGCGTGGATTGGTAAGGCATTGGAAAGCTTTATAATGAATTTGTTTAGGAAATTGGCAAAAATAATTAAAAACATTATTCTCTCCCCCTGCCCTTAAAAATTAGTTTTTATGATTTAAAGGCGTATGTGACTCATTTCATTAAATAATTACATTCTTTATCAAAAAAATAAAATATATTTTACCGCCCAAAAAAGAGTCCAACTTTAAGTTTTCAGGTAAACCTGAAGCCGGTTTTACTTCGTTAAAAACATAGAACATCTGACCTTTGTAATATTATGCATCTAAGTTTCTACTTAATAAATTTCGGTGCCACCAATAAAAGCGCTTTAACGTCCGACTAAGTGTTTTAATTTTATTATATTCCTAAAAGACTTTGAATAAGACAAAAGGCAGTGTAAATATATTTATTTCGTTTAGATTTATGGAAGAAAAAATATTTTAATGGATTTTTTCACTTCATGAGATGTGAAAAATTAAAATTTTGCTTTGGTTGACGTGAGCACATCTGTTTTAGAGCAATAACGCAGACAACAGTGAAAACAAATTGAAGCTATTTTTTTATAAGAGATGGCTGTCAACTCATTTAAATTTTATCTATAAATAAAAAAAAGTTTCAGAAACAAGAAATGACCTAATTTCAAATGCCGTTCGAAATATTTGTAATACGAAAAAAGATGAATATTCATTATGGAAGGCTAAAAAATATGTATTTAAAACGTTCGATAAAGCGAAACATTCTTATTAAAGATGAAAGTGACTCATGGTGCAAGACGTGTAAAAGCAAAGTCGAAGCATTTGCTTTACATTTACATAAGACCTTATAACCCCATGATATAAGTGACACTTTATACACAAAAGAAATATAATATTTTTTAATAAGACCTTAGCCAATGGTTGGGCCAATTATACATATTTGACTTCAGGAAGTTCAAGAGGACATATCTGAATTGAATCATAAGAAGTCTCCAGGCTAAGATTGCGCTGACGGAAAAGAAAATCAGGCGCTAAAAAAGGCTGTAACATATTTTACATTAATATAGAACTCAATTCTAAGATAAAAACACTTTCCCTAGTAATGGTACGTAAACCAAAAAAGCCTAAAAATGTTCTAACGTCTTATCGCCCAATAAGTTTACTAGTCATGATCTCAAAAATATTTCTGAAAACCGCAATACCAATTTGGATTTAGACCTAACCATGACACTTCTGAGCAATGGTCATCGTATAGTAAATTTCATACGAGATTCTTTGAAAAGCAAAAAATATTGTTCATATGTATTTTTGAACGTACAGCAAGCCTTTGATAAAGTTTGGCATAATAGATTTTTATATAAATTAAAAATATTACTTCCAACGCGTTTCTGTCTCATACCAAAATCTCATCTTAGTGAAAGGATCTACTTAGTTCAAGTGAATAATACATTTTCAGCAATTTATAATATTCAAATTCAGAACAGTGTATTAGAGTCAGTTTTATATACAATTTTTACACCTGGCATGCCTGTCAAAAATGATATTTTAACTGCAACCTATGCTGATGACACTGAAATCCTTGCCTCAAATACAGATCCCAACGACGCTGACAATGCAGCATTAAGAAGAACCCTATGAAATAGGGAATTCGTTACATATGTGAAAGATAAAAGTTAACACAGAAATATCCAAACATGTTATGTTTACTCTACGTAGTGGAAGTTGTAGAAATGTATCTCTCATTGTTGCATTCCTCAAAGCGATTTTCTCAAATACTTGGGGTTTCATATTGATCGTAGACTTACTTGGAAAATCAAATAAAAGCTTGAGGACAACAATTAAATTTAAAAACTGAATGTCTTTTTTGTTACTGGGTCCAAGATCCAAGCTCAGCCCTAAATGCAAAGTAATGATAAAAAAAAACCAATTTTAAAACCATTTTGGACTTACGGTGTTCAACTGTGGGGAACAGCCAGTAATTCCAATATTAAAATCCCATAAAGGTTTCAATCTAAGAAAGCTATTTATGACGACTTATCAATTATAATCGTTAAAGATGACATAAGGAATTTTAGCAAAAAAGTACTTGGAGAGGTTAAGAAATCACTTTAATTTATTCGCAATAACTTTATATACTAGATTTGCCCTCTTGCAATTAATTTTATTTATGATTATATATAAAATTTTAATTTTATTTAAACTGATTATGGATAAGAAACTTGCGTTTTTGTTAAATCTAATTTAATTTATATTTAAAAGTCCACATAGTTTTTTATATTGTACAGGATGTCCGCTGGGAGGTATAATAATTTGTTTTGCAGCCATTTTGATAAAAATTAGTCTTGACAGTTTATATTAAAGTCCTTAAGTCGACACTTGGAAAATTTATTATGGAAAAATATTCTACAAACCAAAAATTTAATCATTAAAATATTTATGAGAAAGTAAAGTGAAATTTTAAGCGAAACAATGTGCCAACAAAACGCACCATTTATCATGTAGTGTATGATTTACAAGAAGAATGGTCTGTAGCTAAAAGACTCAAGCATGCGTCCACAACATACTGCAAGACCGGCTGAAAACATCACTGCTGCTCAAGAAAGTGTCTAAAACAATCCATCAACCTCAATTTTAGGACGTGCTCAGGAGCTTGGTGTTCGAAGAATTACGTTAGCCACAATTTTGCACAAGGATTGCATTTTTTTCTATTTAAGATTCGGTTGACACAAGAGCTTTGCCGCCGCACATGTGCCAATAAGAAGTTACAGCTCGCCAATGACAACTCCATTTTTCATGAAGAAGTCATAATAAGTGACGTCGCACATTTTCATTTAGATAGATATATGAATTAGAAGAATAGTCAATTGTGGGCAATGAAAAACCCTCTAATTATTCATCAGTCTCCTTTACATTCATTGAAAGTGTCAGTCTGATGTGCAGTTGGTCAGGAGGAATCATTAGACCTTACTTTTTTAAAGACTTAAACGACGTAACGATAAGTGTGAATGTGGAGCGATGTCGTGATCGGGCTTCATTAATATGTGTTATCAATAAGATGGTACCACATCGCATACAAGCAGGATTACATTGGAATTGCTGCGAGACCTCTTTCTACAAAAAGTTATTTCAAAAAATGGGGATGGTGATTGGCCTCTACGATCGCCCGGCTTGACTGCTGCAGACTTCTTTTTGTGGAGATATCTGAAGTTTAAGGTTTATACAAACAAACCAAAAACGCTTAAGCAACTTATACAAAATATTCATAACGAAATTAATGAATACCGCATGTGAGAATGCAGTGAAAAATGTGCTCAAAAAGGGTCGCATCTTTGGCGCTAACAGAGGCGGATATTTATCTGATATTGTATTCCATTCATAATTGCCGGGATAAATTTCTATTTTCAATATAAGATCCGTTTTCTTTTTCATTTAGTTTAAAATCCCGTCGGATTCGTTGTATTTATTTTGCTGTTCTCAAAGGTGTTTAAGTTTATTTATTTTCTTTGTTGGATAGTTCGTAAATAAAATAAATAAAAAAAATTTTTTTTGACTTGTTCGGCCGACTATTATAAAAATTCTTTGTCATTTTGTTTTTTTTAAGAAAACTTATATCGAGCGCAACTATTTGTAGGTAGAGCATTTGCAAAAGTTAGTAGTCTATGTGGCTGTTGGTGTAATCGATAGAAAAGTTGCACCTTCACGTAAAATTAATTTAAAACGCATGAAACACTGCCATGACTTAAAACATTTTACAACCTGTGCACTTGCAGCATATTTTTTTTTTTTCAGTGCAATATAGCGTCATGGTTTATATAGTGAACTCTAACCTCAGCTAAGTCCCACGTTTCTTCCACTTACAATAATCAGAAGAATACAGCAGCATTGACCATATTTTGCATTCAATTAATTCATATATTATAATTAAAAAAATATTTTATTGTTTATATATTAATGACTAAAGTTATAACTTTTCCCTTTAAACTCACCTTGAAAGCAAAATTGAACTTGTGCCTTGAAACTGCTGGCTGTTTTATGCTATTTATTTTCATAACCTCCACACATTTGTTTTCATGATTTAATGATTTTCCGAATTTGTTACTTTTTGTTTAATTTAACCAAAAAAATCATTGAGAATTAATTTATTTTAAATTTATTTAATATTCCATGGAATTGTATATGAATTATTACTGCAGCAACATCCACAGAAACAACAACACTAACCAGAGTCGCAGCATATAATTGTAATTAATAAAAAATAACAACAATAAAAACATCTAATGTGAATTATGCAAAATAATATGTTGCATGCAGCACAAAGACACCAAACAACAAATTTGATATCATTCACTTGTAATTAAACACAAACACACACACCGACACATAAAATCGCGTACTCACACTTTGTTTTACTTTTTTTTTCAATTTTTCTCAATATTTTTTATTTATTTATTTTTTTTTATTAATTTAATTTAAATTTATTTAGCATGGGGCATTATGGAAATTTAATTAATATTTTTTATTAATTTTAGTTAATTATCTATTCCATATTCTCCATTGAATTGAAATGGAATACACTCTCAAGAATTAATAATTGTACTCTCATTTGAATTAATTATTTAATGAATTTCTCTTTACCAATGTGATATTTGGTAAGAAAAGTAATTTAGTACAGCTTAGTATTTTCGCTAGCTATGTTACAGTGGGGCAAAAAAAAAAACACTTTTAACATTGCGTGTCTGCCACAAATAAATAATAAAAATTAAAATGTTAAAAAACTTTATTATAAAATTATGAAATAAAAAATGAATTAAAATCTTTTTAAAAGAATTAAATTTGATAAAAGATTTTTTGCAAAACTCTAAAAAAAGGATTTTTCTAATTTCGAATTTGCAAAAACCGTCGGCTGTTTTTCTTTTGCTTTAAGTTTTAACCCTTTAAAACACGTGCTAACCGTTCTTTGTTGTTGCTTTTAACGCAGTTACACATGTACTAACGTTTTTTTGCAAACATTTCTTAATGCTCAACTTCTAAGCTTAAACCCTTTAAACTCACTCAAGTTTCCACTTCATATTCTCTAAACCTGTCTTTAAGCAATAAGACAAACAATAAAGTTTTGAGTGAATAAGCTGAAATCTAATTGGTTAAACTCTTTTTAAAGTCGTGTTTTAAAGCCACTTTGTGGTGTTTGCATGTGTGTTAGAATTTTTTGCTAGATAAACGTTACTTATACTAGAATTGTTAAGCTTAAGACGCTTATACGAGGCTAGTGGCAAAATTAAAAAAAACCTAGCAAAGTAAACTTTAAAGTTCGCAAATTTACATTATGTCTACTTGTCTTGGAAAATTTTCAAATGATAAAGTTATGCAATGGTACATTAAATGCAGTTTTGTAATATATCGATCTATACAGCAAATTTTGATTAATCTGCATTTTTAAGGAATTTTAAGTTTTATTAGTACATTTTCCTTTGTTTTTTGGGAATCCTGAATATTTTGTGATATTTTTTATAAATCTCTATTTTTCACGACATTTTCATTTCATTTTAATTTTTTCTTCAAGCTTTAATATCTGTTAAAAATTCCACTAATGAGTGCGAAAATTTTTCCATAAATTTTTGGAAACATTTTTAGTTTATTTTCCCAAATTTTTCTTGAATTTTGTATGAAATATTAATTTGTTATAGACTTTCGATTTTTTAGAAAATATAAAATTTTGTCAAAATTTAAGATAATTTTTTAAGTAAAATTTAAATTTTTCGAGTTTTTTGTTTGCTTTTTAGAAATAATAAAAACCTTAAAGTAAAACCTTAAGTAAAAAAATCTGTGCTCACTTCTAAAATTTATAAAAATAAATTTTTATAATAAAAATATTTATTCGAAAACTAAGTGTCCTTAAGCCTTAATACAGCAAAGCTGTGATAATGTGATATGATTATTTTTGATTTAGTTTTTTTTTTATTAAATAATCTTTGGTATTGATTTGTAACTTTTGATTTTTCAAAACATTTCCATATTTCTTTAACATTTTTGGTGAAATTTGATTTCTTTTTAGTGTTCCAATATTTGCAAATTTTTTATTATTTTGATTATTAATGTTTTTACTTTTCGTGACGCCATAATATTACAATATTTCTTTGGGTTTTCAATTTTTCGTACAATATAATCGGCTCTCTGTTCGTTTTAAAAAACGAGCGCTTTTCAAAACCGAAGAAATTACTATTTGGTGTTCTGCAAATCACTCGTTTTGGCATTATTCGAAATTAAATTCGAACATTTACTTAAACGCCGAAGTCAGCTGTTGACTGATAAAGTAAACAAATTTATTATTTTAAGGCAAGAATTGAAAGACGCCCGGAGCATTTGTGTTAAGTTAAAGTTATCTCAGAAAACGAAAAATATGTCAATTAATTATACAAAGGAGCCAATTTGCAGAAATTTTGTGATTTGTTGAAAATTTTGTTTTTAAATTAGATTTGTTAAAATTGAACTTTTATTGTTAATTTGTGTTTACAAGAGATACTTCGTATGTGCGCTTAAAACTTTTACCAAAAAAGTTTTTTATTCATGCACCTAATTTTCATCTAGCTTTAGGCAAGAATATGAAGCAATTTAAGAGTGTTTTTAAACTTACTTTTTTATAATATAAAGTATATTAGAAGTATTTAATTTAACTAAGATTAATAATAAAGACTTTAAATTTGTTATTCCAATGGTTCTTTATTTGTATCTTCAGTCATTTTTAAGAATAAAATAGCATTCGATTTACTTTCGACCAGGGGTGGAATCGTTACATCCGTGAACGTACAACACGTATCGTAAAAATACGTTTGTCGGATTATGACATACGTTAACGGATGATAATTCACAATAACGCAGATTATAACATACGTTATCGTATACATGAAAGTACATTTTTTACGAACTGTCATACGTTAACAAAACTTAGGTCGAATCAGATGAAAAATGCAACAAATTCGCTAAAAAAAAGTGGGAATTAAACAAATTTAATTTTAGTTTATTATAAAGTTATTATTGCAATAAGTTAAATCTAAGATTCATGAATGAACACAAAAACGTGGCAAAAAACATGCTTCCTAATTGGGCATATTAAAATCTACTGCTAACAGACTATGGGATGAGCTTACCAAGCATATGAACGCACTAGTACCAGCAGTTAATAATGTAAAGATTTTAAAATAGGTAATTCGAAATTTATATTTTTGCAAGAAAATATTTATATTTATAATTTTGTGCTTAAGGCTGATCAAAAATAGGTATCAAGCAAAAATAAAAAAGTTTTTTTTTTTTAATTGAAAAACCAGAATCAAGGAGGCCTTTATGATGAAAAGCTGTTGGTGCCAAGTGAAGAAGTGTTAATTGAAGCAGCAGC
The DNA here is from genome assembly GCA_916610165.2 of Gymnosoma rotundatum. Taxonomy (NCBI): domain Eukaryota; kingdom Metazoa; phylum Arthropoda; class Insecta; order Diptera; family Tachinidae; genus Gymnosoma; species Gymnosoma rotundatum. Next base: position 23,762,252 of record OU744339.1, on the reverse strand, counting down.
CCTTTAATCAAGCGCTATAGGCAAGAAATCGCTTTTGACCCTTGGAAACAACAAAATTTGAAAAACTGACCAGCCTGAATACTCTTTCTTTAGCTCTAGAATTTTTTAATTTCAAAACTATTGTGAATCATTCAAAAGATTACGATCCATTTACAATCGTATGTCATAATTCCATTTACTTCATACGAATAACGTATCACGTAATTATTTTTCGTACGATTGTCGATACGAACACGGATGTAACGATTCCACCCCAGATTTGTTTACTCGATTTTAAAACGAGTAAAATTGTGGGAATTTGGTGTAGAGAACTCCAAGAAAATGTGAATTGGTTTTAAAACGAGAAATTTACTCGGATTCGTTTTACAGAACAGGGCCGAATAACTCAATTATTTGGGACTAATGATGATTTGATCATGATGCTTATTATCACACCCATTCCTCTGCATTCCATTCAATGATTTGGCGTTGTAAACGAAGGTGCAATTTCTTCGAAAAATGATACAAATGAGCTTTCAAATTACTATAACTGGAGTGAACCATCGAGCTAGTGTTTATTTTTTACTAAAAAAAGAAACCAATTAGAGCTTATAATATTAAGCTTCAGTTTTTTTCTTCTTTAGACTTCTAGAACTGCACTCGTAGTTGGTTACAAGTTTTTCCACAGTTTGAATAATTGTTTATGGATTGGCGCTCAAGTGTGTTTTTAATTGGTCAAATTATAAAATCAATAAAGCAATTAACAAGTTACTTTTTTGTTGTTGTTGTTTTTGTCATTACATGAAGTACAAATTTTATTAAGCTTTTTCTTAATAGCAGCCCATGGTTCGCTAGAGGCAACTTTGTTTTGTTGATTTCAGGTGTAAACGAAGATCAATTTATTTGTAATTGATAATTTATATAAAATTTACTTGATTAAATATTAAATAATTAATGTTTGAAAAATCATTGTCGCCTGATTAATTATATACAAGTTTAATAATGGTTCAGCGAACTGCAGAAAGGTTTTGAGGCAAGGTTGTTTTCATTCACTTTTACCTAGGGGTTTTCAATAACTTTGATATCATATTTCTTAGATATAATTAAATTACAGCAATGTTCGCTGAATGAATAAAAAGTAAACGGGTTTAAGGTTTACAAGACAATTATCTATGTGCAATATTTTTACAAGTGTAAGGGCCATTATTATAACTTGCCATCAATTAAAGGCAGGATTTTGTTGAATCCATAAATGGCTTTGCATTAGTAGTCACCTAATAACTGTAAAAATCTTCGGGTGTTAGGATGTGCGACATTGATATGGAAAATTTCCTGACATTATATGTCTCTCATAAGCCAGGATTGAAATAGTGTTAGAGTGCTTTATTACACACTCAAAAAACAGTGCTACAGTATGCCAATTCACTGTAATGTTAAAGTGCATTCGAAAGTATTATAAGGGATACATTTGGAAACTAATATAGTCCAGGAATTTAAAACTTTAATCCTAAATTACATCAGCAAGGGAGAAATACAGGCAGCTTAAGAGAAAGAGGACAGCAAAAACACATGATTCGGTAATGGAACTTCTAGAAGCTATTTTACTTTAACAAAATTACAGCAAATATAGAAGCACCCTTTTATTTCTAAATTCAGATTTTATTCTTGCTTTTGTAGATCACTTAGCCTTCAGGTTCTTTGTATATTTTAGCCATCTGTCAGCAATGGTTCAACAGTTGGCCATATACATTAAATTACATCAACTTTTGTAACATCCTTTATTTTATAATTAAAATACTTATACTTCTTAATACATCAAACAAAGTGTGTCTTATGTGATTTTATATAACGGTTCAAAATATAGGCCCATATAGGTCAATTTACGTCAATTATGGGAATACCCTTAAATTACTAAATTATAAAATTAAAGCTTTAAAATGCAGCCAAATAAGTAATATGGTGTTCAAAAAGTTTGGCCGTATATATAAGATACATCAGCTATTGGGGCACCCTTTACTTAATTAAAATGTTATACTTATTGTTATAGCAGAGTTAGATTTGTTGTAAGTTTCAAGCGTTTGTGTGCGACTGTTCAAAAGTATGGCCATATATATCAAGTTAAATGAACTATTAGGGCACCTTTTAATTAAAAATTTTAAATATACATACTTGCAAATATAACGATCAAAGCAATTGACCCTGTGTCCAATTTGAAAGCGTTTGTGTGTACCGCTTCAAAAGATAGGTCCATATAGGTCGGTTAAATTCATCTTTGGGACCACCCTTTAATTTTTAGATTAATTTTTGTATAACCTTTTGATATTGGGTGCTATAGTATAACTAAGTTTGTCATTCCGTGTGTAATTGCTACAATATGCATTTTTGACCCCATAAAGTATATATTTTCTGACTTCTTATGTATAGCGAAGTCGATTGAGCGATGTTCGTGTGCGCGTCCGTGCTAGTGTTGGCGAGGCAAACTTAACAAAAAAATAATAATTAAATATAAATAATAGACCAGAAATAGTGTCGAAGGGGGTGCAATTGGAAATCAGCATGATCGATCACCTCTAATAAAAAATATAAATATGTGGGTTGTTAGAGAATTAAGAACTAAGAAAAAAGTTTAAGTGAAAAAAATTGGCGATCGCCCATATTCCAAGTTTCGAGGCTCTGAAATTTTCAATTTTTTTTTTAAATATCAATATCAGTATTATTTTAAAGCTTTTGAAGATATCTTTAAGGAAATACTGAAATTTTCAAGAAAGGCTTAACCCATTAAGAGCCGATGGCATTTTTATGTAAAATAATATGTGTATATGGAATACCAAATTTTTCATTTTTTAATTCTGTCACCCAATACTTGCTTATTTGATTGGAGATACTTCACTAAACTTAATTTAAATAGACGGTGCGGGGGGTACACAGTGAAAATTCTACTTGCGGACACCTTCTGTAAGAGGACACCTCTACTGAGCGGACAATTTCTTCCGAGTATGCATTCAAATTTGTTTCACTTACATACATATCAATACATAATAGAATATTTAATAGCAGTGAATGCCGACCATTTCTAAACAACTATCCCGTAGACGGACACCTCTTCAGAACGGACAAATCTGCTCTGACGGTAGGTGTCCGCCCACGGGAGCTTTCACTGTATAAGATTCAATGGTGCCCTTTACGGTTCATAATACACGAAAAAAACATGTGTGTTGTATGGGACCAACCTTTAATTAAGACTTAAGCATCACCTTTTTAATAAAAACAAATTAAAATCGATCCTGAAATGTCTGAATTGATAACCTTTTTCTTTTTTTGCAAAATAAAATCTTCCAAGAATTGGAAGATATAAATAGGAAATATTACACAAGTTGAACTGTATAAATTACTCAAATTTAAGCTTTAAGTTTACTTAAAGCTAAACAGACTACACAAGACTCTTTATATATTTTTAAATATTACAGCTTTAGTAAGATTTTATTTAACTCAACAGCTAGCTATATCTTAGCTTACATATATATTTCACTAGCTATGCCCTGTGGGTTTCGCTACCCTAATCGAAATAATTCTACCACGACCACAATTTCAATCCAGCCAGTCTTTTATTTGATAATGCCCATTATTATGAAAGTTAACGAAATTTTAGAAGGAAAAGGCCCGAACAATGAAAACATTTTTGCACTTTGTATTGAAGGTACCACGCCCACTATTTAAATCCATCTAGTTTATCGCTAAATTATGCATATTAACAAGAGAGTTACAGTTATCAAACAAAATGATAATAAATACTTATTTAATTAAATAAAAATTTGGTGCGGCACCAAGTGAAATAAAAAAAAAAAAATAAGAATCCTATGGGAAAATTTCGGGAACATCGGACTATTGATGTAGGCAGCTATACCTTTCCTACAAGGGGTTTGAAGTTATTTCATTTACCAACAGTATATTTTTACTAAATAAAATTCATTGATATTCGTGATCTCCATCGAAGGACCAAAATTGTAGGGTTGCAGTTGTGCTAATTATGGCAAAATACTTCAGGGAAAGAAAAAGAAAACACGATGAATTAAAACTTTATAAAAAAAGCAAAGCGGGTTTATTTCGGTTATAAAAACCATTTTGTAAGTTTGCAGATTGATAACTAAAACCTCGTTACAATGTTTTTCTAAACTTACAGCTTATTTTATGGTTATAGATATAATTCTTAATTACACTATTTATGCTTCCAATTTAATAAAAATTTGTATTTTGTTATTAAAGTTTCCTTTTTTGTTGCAATTGAAAATAAATAACGCTTTCGTATTTTTATTTTTTATGGCGATATGATTTTTATTTATTTTTTTATGATCTTCATTTCAATCACTTTTAAAGCATTTCTCATCGCATCTTGCCATGAACTCCATCAACATTTATGTCCATGTAAACAAATAAATTATTCTCCTAAATTTGCAGGGTATTTTTCCTCAAAATATTTCTTATTAGACTTGAACATTAACAGCAGCCCTTCTTTATTATATTTTAGATAGCTAGTAGTTAGCTGACAAAAGTGTTTTAATTTCGTAGTGTCCTACCGGAATTGCTTGTAGGGTGATAAACTTAATAAATTTGACTTATTTTAAGTAGAAATTCCTGAATTGGGTATTTATACCAGAAAATCACGGGAATTCGGGATAACCCGTTTGGCATCCACATGCGTGACCATAGTCAGTGGTAGCGTATCTGCCAAAAAATCTGTTGATACAGAACTTTAGTGGTAACTATTTATGAGAAAAAAAATTCTGCACACTTACTGCATTTATCCTTAACTATTGGAAATTTAAACAAACTCATTTCTAGGTTGATCCTTACTAGATTTATCATTAAATCCAGTGCGATTAAAATCTTAAACAAGGGATTGTACATTTTTTTTTAAATCTTTTGCTATTTATGGTGTGGTTTTAGTGGTCATCACTGCTCTAATGTTTATTTGATTTCCTTTTTGTCTTCGCAGGATTAAGAAAGGATATTAAGACATAAGCTGGCGCTAGCTCAGCAAATGAAACAGATAAAGTAAAATAGGCCAGCTTCTGTTTAAGAGGCAAGGATAATCCTGTTTATAGACAATATTTTAGTAACAAGTCTAGACAAAAGGTTCATTACACACATTAGAAATGAATGAACATGAAATTTTATTTAATGATTTATCAATTCTTTAAAATGTGGTGAATAGTTCGATAGCAAAATTGAAGATTTTCAATAAGATTTGAATTTTTAAGATTTCATGAATTAAAGTATTTAAGAAATGTATGAGTCATAATATTATTAAAAATTATTTGATATATTTTGCAAAACTATTCATTGAATTTTCTTTGAAGGTTTTTATTTTTTTTTGTGCTCTCAAATACCATCTGTTATTTGTTAAAGAATAATCAAAACAGTATTAAATCCAATAATCTTTAAAACACTCTATTTACAACAATACAGACAACAGCAACAAAAGAACAGCATATAAATCGTGATCATGTGGTAGAAAAACCACAAAACAACAACTACAACAAATAAATTTAATCGAAAACAAAGTAAAACAATTTGAAGAAACACAAGATGAAAAAACCCAAAAAACAAAACAGTCGAAAATAAAAGGTGAGCGATAATGTAGTTGGCGCGTAACAATTGTAACAAAACAGGAACAGGCAACAACCACAAAAACTAAGTAAAGCAACTAAGGAGCAGGGTAAATAGCAACATAAAAACATAACAACAATCCCGAAAAGCCCCACACACTAAGCTTTGTATAGCAATAATAGGAACTATGAAACAAACAATATAACATGGCATCCAGCAACAGTTGCAGCAGCATGTTTGTCGTGTCATACGAAAAGGCTGCACTATCTTGGAGCAGCAGCAATAAACCGAAATCCTTGGAAAACAAAAACTTATGAGCAGGCGCTATGCTACTTACTCATTCTCCAAATATACACAACCTACCACATACGAGGGCAGCTGCAAAAGGCTTTTTAGAAAATTGCAAACATTTAAATGTTCCCTCCTTAATTATTAGTGCGTAAACATGTTTTTTTATAATTATACAGCCTGTTTAAAATCTGCTATACAGGTTAAAGATAAGGAACGCTTTATGATTCCCCTAACTCAAACTGTTAAAAAGTTCAGTCTAAGCCGTTGCTTTACAGATTGCCCTTATAAACAGTAATCAATACAAGTCCTTATACGTACATTAATTTATTGATACATAGTCATAACAATATACATACAATATTTGTATCTTAACAACTTTTTTTCTATGGTCTTCATTACAGAGTTCAGAGGGGAATTTGACTGCGAACTACTAAAGTTTACGAAAGAAGCAAGAAAAAAACACTACCATGTACCCCCCATGGGGTGTAAAGAAAACTCAAATTATAAAAAAATAAATATTATTTTATAACCCTTTTACCCTGCAGTAGGCAACAATGAATATTATAGAATTGTGAAGTTAGCTGAGGGGTTAAACTGAGGGGATAATTAAATACGATTTTATGAAGACGTAAGATTTATAGGGAGATAGAGCTAGTTAAGGAAGCAATAAATTAAAGTATTTTTGTAAACTCTAATAACAACTCTGAAGCTTAATCACAAAGGTAATTATAATGCCCAAATACAATTTTTCTTATTTTCAGAAACTGTAAAAAAGTAAAATCGGATCTTTTTTAGACCTTAATAAGGCTTTCAGAATCAAGTATGAATTGTTAAGCTATCGACTTTCAGCCCAAAGTTGATCAGATTCTATAACAGGTTGTGCAAGCAAAATGTTGAAGTGTGAACTATAAAGAAAGACATATCGGGGGTTTTTAAAGCCCGATAGAACTTTCTATTATAAAAAAGAACATTAAAAATTAAATTTTGATAAAAAATTATTTCTTATTATTTTTATTAAATTTTGGCAAATCCTTATAAAAAGACTCTCGCTGGAACAACGCCTTCAAATCATCCATGTTTACTTTGAAAATCAAACATCAATTCGAGCAACTTAAAGACGTCATCGTGATTCATATAGTGCAATAATTGCCGTCTGTGCAAACCATACGTCTAACTGTAGTTAGATTTGGTACCACATATTCCCTAAAGGATGCAATAACACCAACACGTGGAGGGAATGTGCGTACTTAAGAGAATAACGCTGCTGTAAACGAAAGTGTGGAAGAAGATCTAAATTTATCGATTCGTCGTCAGTCGTAGGAATTGTCCGTCCACTAGGTGGAAAATTTTGAACAAAGATCTTGGCCTGCATCGGTATAAGATACAGCTAGTGCAGGAATTAAAGCCACGAGACCATTATATGCATTGTGCTTTCGCCGATTGGGCTCTGGAGCAGTTAGTAACTGACCCGTTGTTTTATCGCCAAATTGTGTTCAGCGATGAGGCTTATTTTTGGCTTGGTTTGTTAATAAGCAAAATTTCCCCACATGGCAACAACGTTGCCTACAGACTCCATTGCATCCTGAAAAATACACCGTTCGGTGTTGTTTGCACACTGGTGGCATCATCGAAATTTACGTTACAGTCAATGGAGATGATTGCCGCACCATGATTAATAATTTTTTGTTTGAAAATATGTGTGACATTGATTAAAATTTGGCGATAAGTGGATTTCGGGAAATGGACCTGTCACTTGGTCTCCAAGTGGGGACACGTGAAGACACTGGCTTATGCTGATAAACCAGCAAAAATTGACGCCTTGAGCGTCATCATTGTTCGTGTTATTCGTGGCATAAGGCCAGCAGAGAAGAGAAAAAGACACCTTAAATTTGACGTCCAGAATGTGCTTCGTCATAAGCAGACGCGGTGTACATATGCCCGAGATCATTTTAAAGTATTAATGTATTTTTGTATTATGTTTTACAATTTAAAGTTCTATTGGGGTTTGAAAAGCACCCTTTATATTTTTGGAATATTGTTTCTTATCAGCTAACCCTAAACTGTCAGCCCTCAAGTTGTCTTTTAAGGGTTTCCAAATCAAAAATTGGAAAAGGAGTTGCTTGATGTAAACTAAAACTTTCATTCAAATGAATTTTACTAGCAGATTACTGTAAGGTCAATCGAACGCTATGATCAGACGTAAGTAGGTTGCTGAACCATGGCAATTGCTTGGAGAGGCATTTGTAAACCCATCATCTTAAATAGTGCATAATGTTAATCGATGAGGTAGAGAATATCGTACCAATGAAGGCCTACAAACCTTTTAACATCGGCCGTGACCCAAAAATAAAGCAGGCAGGTTCCTGTGCTGATATTTTTATAAGCAAGGTGAAAATAATTTATACTACGTTAATATGCATATGTTCTATCAGACTCTCTCGGGCTACTTTGGTTGCTATATAGACACAGCTTTGTCCATTTGAGGAGTGTTATTAAAAAGCGGACAGCCGAATTCTTAATTTATTAAAGATATATCCATTTTAGCTTTTAAATACATATTTATCGGCTATTGCCACTTTTTGCGGTCGATGCCGCTATGACCGTTAAGAAATACTTTTAAAATAATAACAGTACACATAGAAAAAAAATTTTTAAATAAGGGCATAAGCGTGAATAGAGTTCGGTTCAATTTAACAAAATTGATTAATTGCTCTTAAATATATCGAAAAAATTAGTCTATTAGAAAATCATTTGAAAGTCAGTCTGGTTTTTTTAACCACACAAAACAAAAATCTCATATGTTTGAGAGCAAACAAAAAATTATCAGTGTTTTTATTTAAGCTTGAGAAAAATAAGAAATTACCCATTAGGAAATTAAACTAAATTGCAAAATAATTAAGTCCAAATTACGGGAATATTAAATTTATTAGATTATCTTTAAATATATTGTGCTAATTATCCCGAATAAATTATACAAATCACTGATATTGATTTTTGAGGGTGAAATCACGTCTCGATGGCCATTTCGCTACCGCTTATTTAGCTCTTTAGGAAACTTCTCATTAACATTTTAAATAAACTAAAGATTTTTGTTCAAACAATAAAGTAAAGAGAAAAAACAAAGTTTAAGCAAAAACGACAATAATCAACACGGATTTTTATTCTTTCATCCCCTGTATACGGCTGACTTTTTTTTGGCTCTTTTATTCAGTTAAAAGATGATGAAAAATAAAATAAAAACAACAAATAAAATGTCACAAAATAGTACTATAATTTATTTATGTTTCATACAGAGGCACTTGCTTTCAACCTCAATAATCAATATCGGTGATTTGTGTAATTTATTCGGGATAATTAGCGCAATATATTTAAAGATAATTGAATTGGAATAATTATCATATAGCTGCTGTAACTTCTTACATCCCACGCACATAGTCTCACTAGAAAATGATAGGGCTGCTCATAAAATAATGTATCACAGTTGATACATAAACCTCAAGTGATTGCTCAACAGTACTCTAAGCTTGGATATGCTGCTGAACAGAAAGGATCTCCCTAATTAAGAGAAGGATGGCCGTAAATTATCATTTTGTAGGCACTTAAGTCAAGTCCCTTTTGAAAAAGTTTCTCCAGTATAAATCTAAGAAACATTACGAAAACACCGTACGAAAGATCCAAAGAAAAAATTTTTAAAAGCCAGCGAATGCAAAACATAATTTCCAACAAGGTCTTATTAACTTACTGCAAGTACGTTTGCAACTGAATACTGCTGACGATGGTGGGCCACAATTGGAACAACGGTTTGAGAAAAAGACGACCAAACAAAAACACAACATTGTCGTGTTGATTTGCTTGATTATTGGGCATCATCAATTTGATTCTAATTGCAACAAATACGAAACCTATTCTATAAACAATTACTCTACATACCTTTTGGCTTGAATGCCATGGCTATTCATTGGTGGTGCTGAGTGATGTTTCATTTCCGAGTAATGCTTTGTGGCAGCATTTGAAAAGATGGTTGTTTGCTGATTATACCATAAAATAACCATAGATGATGTGATGATCACAATGTACGGACACAGCATAACACAAAACATGACTAGACGAAAAAGTTGAGTAAAACATTTATCAAGATCATCTCTAGTGAATTGTCGTTGTTGGATCTTGTTACACGCGTGATTAGTGGGTGCACATACAAAAACAAAAAAAAAAAAAAACAAACAAAGAAATAACAAAAAAGCAGCAACAACAAAAAATAGCAACATGTGGTGATCTTATTTCAGTTTTTTGTACTTTTTCTTTTTGTGTTATTTTTGGGCCATGATCATTTTATTGGACTGTAGCATTTCATGATGGTATTTTGTTATTTTTTACATTTAAAAAAAGAGTTAATCGTCATTATGTTTGATGGGTTTTAGTTATTTGAAAACAGTAAAATAGTAGATCAGCTCATCATGTTGGTGTTTTATTGCTCGTCTTGTTCTTTGATTCAGAGATCTGTTGATAATGATGATGTCAGTGACGATCATGTTATATGTAATCACGCCGATTTAAATGCTGAAGCACACACACAGCATGTGTACAAACTTCTTATTGTTATGTTTTGTATTTTTTTGTATTACAAGTGTGAAGATCAATTTCATGCAACATTGCCCGGCAAATTCTGCTTCAATTCTTTTTGACTCTATAAAGATAATGCAAACTTTAAAACCGACCGATTCCACATTAATTTAATAGTTCAGTGTTGTTGAATAATAATGGTGTTGAGGAAGCTATTGTTCTTATTTAATTTTTAAATTTAGAATATTTGCATGCTCTTGATTTGAACTTTACATTAGTTGTCGTTTTGAGTTATTTTAATAAGCGCTGCTCGCGACATAGCTGCAAGCGACATAATAAAATAAAAAATTTTCGTTGAATAATATATGAATAAAATAAAATGATCTAAATTTTCCTAGAGAAAAGATTATTCACAAACCTTTAGTGTAGAACTTTAGAATAAAATGAAATATGTATGTATTTGAACTTCACAAATCTGGTTTAATCGAAAACACTTAGAAAATATCAGTATGTCAATTAAAAAAATCGAACTATTTAACAGACATTAGAAATCACACTCGTAGTAACAGGAAATTTCACTTAGATTACACATGAAAAGAAAAGGAATGCTGGGATCCTGAAATTGTTGCCAGCATTGCCAGCTAATTTAAAGGTTTTATTGTTAGAAAATTTTGTGGTTAAAAAATAACGAAATTGGTATAAATATTCCTATATAATAAATTCTTACCAAATTTGTATTTGTTATATGTGATTAATTATTCAGGCAAAATGAAATTTTGCTTCAATCAGGGTGTGGAAAACAAACATATAAAAAAACCGAAATGTTTTCTTTCGTTTTGTTTAAATCTTTGTAGTGAATCAAAAAAATCAAATAGTTTGTGGTTAGGGTTGTGCCTTAGCCTGCCAAAGCAAAGAGTCTTTCAAAAAGGTCAGGATGGATTACAATTGTTGACAGGTACATTTTTGTATTCTAAAACTGAGAAATGCGGCCGAACATTTTGCTTTATTTGATTATTATTGAAAAATCTTCATATTTTGACACAAAAATAGTCACTTCATTATATGAAATATTTATATTTGAAGAAATCAAGTATAATTAAAGTACTCGTAAATTAATATAAAAAAGTTTCCAAATAATAAGTTTTTTTTTGTTAAAGAATTATTTGTTTATATTTAAAACTGAATACGAATTTTTATATAATTCTGTGTCAAAGGTATTAGTTCATGTCGAATAAGAATACTTTCGACAACTCGATTTTTAATACGAACTCATCCATTTTTTTCAGGAAAGTCGTACATTTTTGTGACGAATAAACTCTCTGCAAAAGTTAATCCTATCACTGATAACGCAGCCCTATATAGGCCAAATGTTGACGTATCTTATTCCTTCCACATTGCTCATTTACAAATTTCTTTTTTTGTTTTAAAACAAAATATAACTACAAAATCCGAATATGAAAATTTTTTTTTTGACATTTATAATTTATACTAAAAACCAAAATAATTCTTGCAAAAAAAACCGACGTCAAAACAGATTTCATCTGTCCATCTATAACGCTTCAAAAGTATGGCCACATACATCAAATTACATTAACTATTGGTATACCCTTATGTTCTATCTCCAAATTTTATACTTGTTATAGCACACTTAGCACTACAGCCCCTTGTTAATTTCAACCGTCTGTCTACAACTATTCAACAGTTTGTCCGTATACATCAAATTAAATCGATTATTGTAACACCCTTTAATTTATAATTTAAAATATTTTTACTTCTTATTATACCGAACAAATTAGTGGACATTCTGTCCAATTTTCAAGTGTTTCTATATTACTATTGAAAGGATACGGCTAAATAGGTCAAGTTTCATTTATTTTACGAACACTCTTTAATACGAGTATCTAAATTCAAATTATAAACTTGTAGTTATAGTAGACTTAGCTGTAAAGGTCCCTTGTAAGTTTTAGCTGTCTATCTATAATGGTTAAAAAATTTCGTCACATACGAGGGCTGCTCTGTATATTTCTGGCCTAATAGTGAAACTGCGAATATTTATAATCAAAAATGGTTTTATTGTTTTTCAATGTATTCTCCAGCATAATTTATACACTTTTGCATGCGCTCAAACCAGTTGTCGAAGCACTTTTTCCACTCCGATTGAGACACCTCTAAAACATGGTTTTTGAACACTTCAACAGCTTCTTCTGGCAACGAAAATCGTTGACCACGTATTTTTTGCTTGATGTGCGGAAACAAGAAGAAGTCATTAGGTGCCAAGTCAGGTCTGTACGGCGGATGACCCATTAATTCGACGTTTTGGCCGGTCAAAAACGCTCTGGTTTGAGCCGATGTGTGAGAGCTCGCATTGTCATGGTGAACAATGATTCGTCTTCTCTTGTTGGTTTTTCGAATTTCTCCGATGACTTCAGGCAAACAAATTGTAGTGCACCACTCAGAAGAGACCGTCCTACGTTGCTCAAGCGACACAGTCGCCACATGACCAGTTTTGCCGAAGAAACAGGCGACCATTTGCTTCGAAGTGGTTCTTCAACGAACAACTTTCGTTGGATTTTGCTCGTCTTTGAAGACCCACACGGTCGATTGTTGTTTCGTTTCGGGCTCATACACATAGATCCATGATTCGTCACCTGTGACGATCTTATAAACGTCTTTTGAAGTACCACAATCGTATTTTTGCAACATTTCTTTGCACCAATCGACACGAGCCTTTTTTTGAGCGACTTTCAAATTGTGCGGGATCCAACGAGAACAAACCTTTTTTACGGCCAGGCGTTCATGCAGTATCGAATGTAAGCTGGTGGAAGGAATGTCCAAGGATGTCTCTATCTCTCAGTATATCGCATGTCAATCTTACATTATGAGTTCACGCACGGCATCAATGTTCTCTGGCACTACAGCCGTTTTTGGACGACGTTCACGGAATTCGTCTTTGAGCGAGCTTCGGCCACGATTAAATTCATTATACCAATTTTTCACAGTGCTAAAGGATGGTGCTTCATCGCCATTCAAAAATTTAAGTACATCAAATCACTCTTGTCGTGATAATCCACGTCGAAAGTTGTGAAAAATGATGGCACGAAAATGTTCACGAGTTAATTCCATTTTTTTCTATATTAATTTTTTCAAGTCACTGTAAACAACACAAATAATGGTTGTACGTCAAAACGTTTTGAGTACGATTATGCTTAAAAATTACAAACTTTTCAATAGAAATGTCAGATTGCACTTGGCAGCACTCAGTGTTGCCAGGCCAGAAATATATATAGCAGCCCTCGTACATCAAGTTTCATGAACTAATGGGTACCCTGTTATTTACAAATTCAAATATTATAATTGTGGATATATCGGAGTTAGCAATTCAATTGTGATATAAATTTCAATCGTGTGTTTATTTGTCATGTTAAATGCACTGTTGGGCGTACCCTTTAATTAAAAATTTTAAATATTAATACTTGTATATATAACGACCATAGCAATCGCCATTATGCTCCATTTCAAAGCGTTCGTTTATAACCTCTAAACGAACGCTAACCTCTCTAACCATAGGCCTATATAGATCAATTTAGGTCATCTATGGGGACACCTTTTAATTCTTAGATTTATTTTTTTTATTACTTTTTGCTATTGGGAGTTATAGTGGTACTCAGTTTTTTGTTTTAATTTTAAAACATGTATGTTGTACAGGGATATTAACTGTTTTTAACGGCACCAATCTGTAAGCATCAACTTTCAAATAAATCAGTTTTACATCGACCCACAAAGGACTGAGTTATTGAAGCACAAATATAAAAATATCACATTTAAAAAGAACGAGTGTAGGGCTACTAAAGCATTCAGTTTTATTAACAATAAAGATATACACAATTCGAAGACAGCCATTTTATTAGCATATTTTTGATTTAATTTTTTTAACTCTATTGAAACGGTAACAAGCAAACGAAGACAAGAAAAATTTTTATATATAGATTTACTGCAGTTTTTACGCACTAATTGTGTTCAGTTTATAACATTACGAAGGTCAGTAAAATATTTATTATATTCATACAAGATCATTTGATCACCAAATATTTCTACAATTATATGAAATTATTGCTTAATACTTATTATTAATAATAATTTTAATATTTTTCTATTATTTTTATACATTTTCTTTCTTACATCTTTCGTTATGATCAGTTAAATAATGTTTTATTATATTTTTTTAAAAACGAATGTACGTTATCGAAATTATTGCTTTCTTTTATTTAGCAAACAAACTGCTTTAAAACAAAAAGCTTTTGGTCAGAAAACGTGATTTGTGCGGTTCAATAGAAACTGAATGATCAAAAATGAATTCATTGGCTTCATTGTTTTATTAAAGTAAAATATTATGGGAAAATTAGAAATACATTAAAAAAATATTTACCTCAATATTATTTGGAAATATAACTATTTTTTTTATTTTTCTACTTGTAACTATTATTCTTGGTTGCAAGTAATTTCAAGCATATCATTCATATATGGGAATAATTAACTATATGGTCTGATTTACTTCCAATTTCATTAGCATTGAATGATAAATATGTTAATGAAAAGGCTTCACTGATAATTAGTTGGAAAAATATTATATATATAAAATTTTTTAAGATAAAAGTATGAAAAAATACAAATTAAATTGCTTTCGTGGCTAAACCGATGGTTAGCAGAAAGCAAGAAAAAGTATATGTGGCGATTTATAATGCAAACAACGAAAGAAGCTTTAACTTGTGTGTTTTCTTCCAAATTTATATTGATTGATTATGAGTATTCCTCGTATTCTTATGTATCAAATCATTTGACTTATAACAACCTTATGTAGAAGATGCTAGGAATGCTGATGATAAATGTAACGTTCCAAAAAATGCTGCTTTACATTCTGTTGATGGCCAATTTTTTCTTGTTTCTTTGGAAAGTAACACTAAGCGCGAAGCCATTACATTTTTAATGTCACACTTTATTCGTTCGTCTTATGTTATTTAGAGAAAATTCAACATTTTTTGTTTATAAATAATATATTATAGTTATAAATACAATATCAGTTCAGGTTTTTTATAACTATTAAATATACATGGGATTAATTAATTAAATGCTTTAATTAATTGACGATTTCATTAGCATTAAATGAAAAATAGTGTTTATGATTTTTTTTTTTTTTGCATTATCGTTATCTTCAATAGTGGCAGTGCTTTTATATGAAAGTGTTTCATTGATTATTAGTTACAAAACTAAATAGTTATCATTGACTAATGAATAAATGGCTTAAAATCATTATCATTAATGAATGTATTTCTTGTCTTTGTACACTAAATACGATGTATATTAAGGTAGCAGAGTATTATTTAAAAATTTCGTTTAGATCAGAAAAATATGATGAATTATATTTTAGCTTTCTTAGAAAAATGAGACCATTTTTTTGTTTTCATGTAAGTAATAAGATCTGCTAGCTGGGCTGTTAGCTGAATTTAGATCTCAGATACCTAAAAACGACTTAAAAATTGTAAATTTTTAGAGTTTTTAAAAATAGATGTATCTATTTTATACAAAGTTTCTTATAGTTTTTGCGATCAAAAATTTGAGTGTTATAAAAACAATTATTTTTGATTGCATTTTAATTAGTTATTAAAAGATTTTATTAAATTTTTATTACCATTAGTAAAAATAATTAAAATTAAAATAAAATCATTATCATTAAACCGTAATTAAGTTCTTTCATTGTCGTTATTTCAAACAATGCCAATCAAATTTCAATAAAAATGAAAAAATCCTTAGTATGTTTTACAACTATAATTTTAGTTAATAATTAAAAAAAAATGCTAAATATAAACCAACAATGCCGTAATAAACAAATATAAACAAAAATTTATTTATAGCGATTGAAACTACCCACAGAAAAAAAATGGTAACAATTCGCTTGATACGATAAAAATTCAATTACTAATATAATAATTTGATTTTTATAATTAATAATTTATAGTCTTGATTTATTTTTTATATTAAAAGCTAACAAATGATATTTGATTCTAAATGTTAGTTGTAACACCTCTTAAAAAAGTTAACATGACCGATTTGTGTCTTTACTAAAATCTATTCTTTTAAATGGAAGATGCAACTAAACTTATTCAGTAAATTACTACTGAAAACCAAATTTTTGGAAGTAAGAATCATAAAACTCGATTGTATAATCTGAAATCGAAAAATGTTTGACTCAATACTCGTATAAATAAAAAATCAAAAAATATCTTAGTTCAAAAATAAAAATATTTATTAAAAGTGGTGAAAAGTTCTCCAATATTGGTAAATGGTAAGTTCAAAATTAAATCAAAAAGACATTTATATATAAAAATAATTTTATACTATTAAATTTATTTCTCAGCGCAAAACGTGCGGTATGGGATGGCAAGTTAAAGAGACTACGTGGAAAAGAAGAAATCATGATGTAAAGGAAGAAGAAAGCTGCATTCAATCGTTCGAATCATGAAATTAATAATGTATAATCTTATTCCTATAAATTATTATTAAAATAAAAGTAAATATTAAAAAATTATTTTGCTTTGTTTAATTCACAATAATGTTTTATAATCGCCCAAGAATAACTTTTTAAAATAGTTGTGACTGTTATATTTATTCAGTTACTACAACCGAATTCAAGATAATACACACAACCGACAAAATTTGATTGGCAACAAATTCGGTTCTTATATCGAATTTCTTTTCTCTGTGTATATATTCTAACATCGAAAATAGTATTAATGTAACACTCTTGCCAGACTATTTTACAAATATAAAAACTGGTTAAACCTCTAGCTAATTGTCGGAAAATGACGACAAGTTGAGTGGCCAAACAGATTTTTTGACAAAATGTTTGAATTTGTTCAACTGTTTGATTTAAATCTAATTAATTCTCTATGGATGAGCAAGATTTTTCAAACAATGTAAAATTTAAATCATTGAATTTAAAAGCATCTAATATCACAAATAGATATATTTAAAAATATTTACTGTATGACCAGAAATATATCAAAATTATATTTTTATCAAATTTAAAAAAACTTCATTTCTAAAATTTATACGTATATTGAAGAGTTTCACAATTTTGACGGAAAAGGTTTTAAAACAGTATCCGATATTTTGAAATAACTAGATTAAGGTCTGGTAAAATTTAAGAACTTTAAATGCAAATATATAGGTAATTCTATACATCATTCACTTTACAATTATTAAAAATTTAATAACTTTTATTGGTCTAGTGAACCTAAGCCGAATAAAATTTATTTATGTGGTTATAATACTGAAATGGTTCAACTAATAATTTTAAAAAGCCTTTAAAAAATTAAAATTTGTAAAACACAAGTGAAAGCCGTACAGTTCTGTGGTGATCTTATTTAGGACCCAACTGTGCTGCCCCTATAAGGACTAAAAATCACGCATTTAAAATTTTTTCAATCTTTCTAGTCACTTTTTGTACACAGAATATTTTCTTTCCTCCAAGCATATCTTTTTTCCAAATTCACGTCTAATCTTTACCTATTATAAATATAATAAAACTTAAACAGGGTGTTTTCTGTACATAAAATATTTTTTGAAAATTTTGATGTTGGTGTAGATAGTAATCGATATGGAATACAAAACACCTATTTTTGGAAATTTTTGTCAGTCTGTCTGTTCGCATCACGTAAAAACTACCTTGATTCCAATAAAGCATACATTTTTTGTTAAAATAAGTCACTTCGTAGAGAAAATAGCGATACAAGTGTGAAAGAACCCAGTTTTATCAGTATAATGTTACTAAACAAATGCCTGCACATTTTATTTTTGTAAATGAAAAATTTTTAACACTGTGTGCAGAACTCTGAAATAAATAATTAAAAACTCACTTTTCTAAATTTAAATTTTAAGAAAATTTGAAATAATATGCAGACGAAGTCGTGGGAACTGTTAGTTTTATCAGGCATGTCAATAGGTTCTTCGGAAAACGAAAAACGAAAATTTCTTCGGAATAAAACCACTTTGAAATTTTTTTATTTACGGTTTTCAAATTTATTAGAATTTCATTCATATTCAAATTTATTAGAGAAGGTATAATTATCTTTTTTTCTTTAATTTATTTATTTGAAAAATATTTTTGCTGCTCCAATCAGCCCCAGCAGTAATTCTATTCATTTTTTTTTTGTTTTTATATCCTTCACCACAAAAAATAGAAAAAGGGTGTATCTAAGTTTGTCACTGCTTGTGTAATATCTACAATATTCATTTTCGATCCCATAAAGTATATATATATTCTGATTTCTTATGCATACTGAAGTCGATTGAGCGATGCCCGTCTGTCCGTCCGTGTTAGTGTTGAAATCACAAATAATTTAATATATCTATCGATATGATATAAAGTCAAAGGATGTGTTATTGGAAATCAGTATGATCGGTCCATGCCCTTTGAGGCAGCAGGCTAAACACCACGCCTACCTCTTATTTTTTCATGACATTTAAGACAATAAATTAACTCCAATGAAAAAAATAAATATATGAGGTGATAGAGAGTTAAGAAATATGAAAAAAACACCAAGTAAAAAAATTGGCTCTCGCCAATAGTTTCCGAACTACGGGGCTCTGAAATTTTCAAATTTGTAGAAATATGAATATGGGTATCATTTTAAAGCTTTTGAAGAGATCTTTAAGGAAATACTGAAATTGTTTAAAAATGCTTAACCCATTTAGAGCCGATGTCTTTTTTATGTAAAATTATATGTATGCAGTACCAATTTTTTTTATTTTTTAATTCTTTGTCACCCCAGTATTTGCTTTTTTGATTGGAGTTACTTCACTAAACATAGATGTTGAAGGGTATATAAAATTCGTCAGATCGGAATATAGCACTCTTACTTGTTTTTTTTTTTTTTTTATTTAACATATTTTAAAAGTTAAATGTTTACAATTTAAATTGCATTGAAAAGCGATACAATAAAAAATAATACGCACGCCATGTTTTTAATTTTAAATCAAATTTTTTTTTTTTTTTTTGGGAAAAAATATAGTTCGAAACTTGTCTTAAAGCTGTAAGGAGAAAGATTTAAACGAAAATTTTAGAAAAAATTCTTGATTATCTGCTTTATTCAGGACTTTTGAGGGAAGGAGTATAGCAGTTATTTACACATAGAAGTTGACAGATTTGTACCTTTTATTCTACTGAACTACACTGAACTGGGTACCGTGAAAAGTTTTTGGGCTCAAATTAAATCATAGTTTTGAAAAGCAGATAAGTTAGGTTAAAGGTAGAATTACTTATACTTTGAATATATAAAATACTTAAAAAACTGCACAGATGGTGTTCAAAAACAGATAACGTGAAAGGTAATACTTATTTTTGCTTTACCCTCTTACACGCAAAGAAAATATATGGTTGAGGTAACCATAATCTAAGAGCAACATACTATAGTTGCATTATATAGTTGCTAACAAAACATAGTATTGTTACATGCGCAACCATATTGTTGTCTAAAGTATAACCATTATTATGTTCAGATATAAACATGAAATGGTTAAATTCAAATATACTAATATGGCTGAAAATGTCATGTAATTGAATTATAATGTAGTCTCGTAAGTAAAAAATTTTCCAATATAAAAACCTCAATATTGTTTTATTAAGTGACGGTTTATATAAAACATATATTCATAAAGAAATCAATTTTTTGCTTAAAATAACGCTTAGATCATAGGCTACAAAAATCATTTATATAAAAATATAGTTTATAAGCCCGAATAAATGATTACACTATTGTGCTTCAAACACAAACATAAAGATTTATATGCTCACAATACATACAACTTTCACTTCAACTTTTTTTGAATGTTTTGGTTCTCTTTTTATTTGTTTTTATATTTTGCATATTATTTTTAATTATTTATTTTATTCACTTTCTCTAACAATAAAAAACAATTTCAAATTTTAGCTACCAGAAAAATTTCTAAACTGTCAAATACTAGAACAAAATATTTTTTAGCGTAAACATTATTATGTTGCTTTTAACCATATTTTGATTAATAATAATATATTATGGTTAAAAATTTTATATTATTTTTAAAAAGTTATAAAACTTTGGTTGTGGTTCAAATTTTTTTAAATTAAAACCAACCATGTTGCATTTTTTGTGCACAGTAACCATATAATCGTTAAAAGTTATCAAAAAATGTTTATCGTGACTAAAGTTTTGGTGAAAACAACTATAATTGGTTCTCCGCAACCATACATTGTTACAAAGAACTTAATATGGTTATTGTGACCATATCACAACCATGTTTTTTTTCTGCGTGCAAGAATTATACCTTTTTTGCTGGCCTTAAAAACGTTGTAGTAATGCTTTTAATTGTGACGTATATGTTATTGTTTTCGGTTACATACCTTCGTTAGTGTTTTCTTAACAATTTTTTGATAAATTCTGTTTAATGCTTCTGCTATTATCGTTATGAATAAAATCGAAACCTTCAAAAACCTATAATTAATATCATTATGAAATAAAGCCGTTTGAGGTTTTTATTTTAAAATCCATTTTGAATATTATTTAAGAAGATGTCTTTTAAACACGCACGATATATTACATCAATATTATCGTGATAAGAGATCATCCTAAAAAATTTAACAAAGTCATTCAAATAACTGTGTCTCTAGTTTTGATGTTAATTTTGATTTTTGTTTTTCATTTATGAAAAATGATTGCAACATTAAAATTTACAACAAATTACACAGTTTCGTATCTGATTGACCCAATAAAATGCTTAACGAAAAGAAAAGTAGAAAAACAAGAGAACTAAAACTACTGGAACAAAGACAAGCAGACTTCAAGACAGATAAGAACATTGTCAAAATAACACTAACAACAACAACAACAGCAACAGCCACCAAAGTATATAAATTTTAAAGGGCCAGTTAATAACTAATGATTATGTCTCTGCTAACAAGACAACCAGAAAAACTACAACAACAGCAACAATATCTAGACAAAAAGCTACAATAATAATTTTAACTAAAACTTTAAGAACGAAAATGGCACGAAATGACATTTCCCTTAACTTTGTCTGAAATTATAAAAATTCAAGAAGCAAAAAAAAAAGTTCAAAAATAATTATCGTCTTCATCATTATTAAAGTAAACTCAACTTCAACTGCTCTGACCAATTGTTTAGGTTGCACAAACTTATGTGAGATTGGCAACGGTCTGGGAATAGCGTATGAAAATGAAATTTATTCCCAAGATCATAAAATATGTATGTAAAATGTTAAAATAAATAATAAAACATAAATCATTTACGAGTATTGAGATTTTTTTTCCATTAGAAAATAAATTTTTTTATAATTTACAAGAATCAGTAAGTCATTAGCAAATGAGGGAAAACTACTGACGCCTCTACTTTGGGATAAAGAAGAAAAACTAAAAAAAAAGTTTAACCCTTTTTCTTAGTTTGCCGAAAACTTTACCATTAAGGCTGCTTTATACAAAAGCAGAATTAAGGAAGAGTGAAGTCTTTTTGGACACAAAATTAAAAATTAAATAAATTAATGTATCCTTTTATAAAGGGAACATTTTTGGCTTGTAATTGATTATGAATATTTCTCGTATTCTCAACTCCAAGACTTATTGTTATAATAGATGATTCTAGGTTAGGTTAGGTAGGCAGCCGCGTTGCCACAGCCCACTTGGGTCCATTGATTGGTTCCCTTGTGTTACCTGATGTCAGAATGGACAGAGAAAAAGAAACAGAGAGAGAAGAGTAAAGCAGGACATAGAAAAAGAAACGAAGATAAGGAGAAGCGAAGGAAAGAGAGAAACGCATGTGTGAAGATACAGAGAAGGTTCGAAAAATGTAGAGAAGACCCCGCTAGATAAGGCCAGTTAGCCAAAGTGTGCGCTCATCTCCTTGACTGACTCACAATGTCCGGTTGTGGGCCAGTAAACTAACCGCTGCACCTCAAGAAGGAACTGATCCTACCTGGACCCAGCAGTAATACTGACCGATGTATCTCAGTAGGAAGAGATGTTCCACCAACTCCTCTTCCTCCTCGTCCTGACTATTTCTGCAGAAATCATTAAATAGGTGACCCATTCTCACAGCATGGGCCCCAAATAAAGATTACCCTGTAACCGTAACCACTAAGTCACGCAGTCGTCCATGCGCTGTCCGCAAACAGAGTGGGATATGCCACAGAAGGTGCCAATGGCTTCCTGGTCAAGCATTATTTGTAACATGGTTGCCCAAATTGGTCCCATATCCCCACACCCATTTTAGGGTGGCTGTCAAAAATTCCTCCATCTCGTTAACGGATGTCCGGCATTCAGAAACACGTTTAGATTTGTTAAACACACCCTTAAGGGATATAATCGTGGCCTTGCTGTAAGAACAGATGAAGATATCCCTGTTGGATATGTTATAGTACCTTAACCAGCACGCCGCCCTTCTAGTAGCAGATGTTTCCGCCTGTAAAACATTAGAGTTCGTTGGGAGCCACAAAATTAGCCCTATCCAAATTCTTCAATAAAAACTCCACCACCAACTCTCGTCCCTATCTTGGAGCCATCCGTCTATATACCTGCTCGAGGCAGAAGAGATTGGCCCATCGTCAGGTCAAAGAGAAATCTCATTTCAGGGGAAGCTTCTGGGGTGCAATAACCAATAAGACCGTAGTACGCTAGCATGTCCCCATAATCTAAGGTTCCATGCACCTATGAAACTTAATCTGACTGCCATCCTAAGCGCTACTATTTTAGCCAGAAGATCTACTGGCAACCAGTTGAGCATTACGAAAAACGTTGATCTAATCCCCCAGTCATTAAGATCGCCATACTGAGCATTATCTTCTCTTCCAGTGGATTCCACCAGACAAGAGCTCCATAGAGCAATAAATGATGTTAACAATATACACAGCCGAATGTAAATAGATGCGAATAATTCTGATGATGGATGTAGCGATCTAGTAAATGTTGCCTTCCATTTCTCTAGTGCCTAATTTTTACTGTTTTCTTTAAACATTAACACAAAATGTTAATAATTTTACTTTCTTAATTAATTTGAACTTAAGCCAATTAAATTTGTTTTGCTTGCCTGCGTTTATTTGATCATTTAGAGGCGCAATTACAATGTCAGATTCACTGTTTGCTTGCTTGCTTGTCGGCACAGATTAAATCAGATAACTCACTAGTGACGTTTAAAAAAGTGAGTTATCATATTTTCTTCCGGCTTTCGTTTAAGTGAATAAAAAAATATTCAAAAACGCTGAAAGCAATGAGTTGGAAGAAACCGCTACACATACCTATTGCAAACATATGTTTTTATTTAATCAACCAAAAAATGTATAACAAAATTGTGGTAAAAATATAGTTTTTTTAAGAAAAATTAAAAAAAGTATATATTTCAGTAAAAGAAATTGATAAAAAAATTAAAAAGTGTTTTTATAATATAACAATGTATAAGAACAACTAAAAAAATATTGTTTTCCCTTATAACTTCAGATTGTACTACAATTCCATTGGAGGCACCGCAAACAAAAATCAAAACAGCGTGCGTGGTTTAATTGGTAAGTAAAAAAATGGCTATTAAACGTGTTTATGCGAAATTTATTATATTTTAGGACCCGCAAAAATGGCAAAAGAGAAGAAAACTTTTAGTATTGGCGATTTGGTTTTTGCCAAAGTAAAAGGCTATTCAGCATGGCCTGCTGTTGCGTTAAGAGGACCAGGAAAAGTACCGCAGTTAACAACTACGCAGAACTTTCGTGCCAAATTTTAGAAGTCTTTACATTGGTTACTTTATGATGAACTTTGTGAGTGTTGTACTCAAATACAACTGCTCAAAAAGGCTTTAGAAGAAGTCCAACAGTTTGGGTCAGCAGATTCTAACGCCGAACAAACAATTAGTCAACGATTTTGGCAAACAGTGCAAGATCTTTTAAGAAAATCATTTAAGGAACGTCCAGCTCATATAACACAAACTTTACAAGAAGGTTTATGTAAATTACTTAGTTCTGTTCGTGGGTTGGAGCAAAGGTTAAATAATGACTTTCTGTTTGATGACGATTTGTTTATTCCTTTAGAGACAGGCTATATAAGTAAGTGCGGTTCTAATTTGAAAGTCTATTGCTGGTGTGGATTTACCCAACAATGAAACTGTTGATAACTTCATAAGAGTAGATTCTTCGGAATATAGTGCTGATCTAGTAGATGCATGACTAAGTAACGCAGTAGCGGCAGTTTTTATATCCTACAGTAAAGAATTTTATACAAAATTAGAGTCCCAAATAAAACTGGGTCCAGATTCTGTACAAGTAGTTGATTTGCCAAATACACAACAAATCCAAAATACATTTTTGGCAAATACTCTATTTTACTTCAAAGATACTACGAGACGTATGTTACAAGATTTGGGACAGCAATTTGATAAATCCCAATCAACAGCTAAGGAGGACATTGCTAAATCCATGAAACAAGCAGATCTTCTAATAAGTACAATATTGCAACAAATTATGGACTCTATAGTGTCCACCATTAAGATTATTATTTTAAGTATACACCGTGAGCCAGGTTTAAATTCTGAAAAAATTTCTACTGCCGGACCTTCAATGTATATGAAGGAATTGCAATCACAGATTAATAATATTAAAACCACAGAAGGTAAATTAGGTATAATATTCTAGGGTACTGCAACAAAACTAATATTTGTGTTTTTATATTTTTTAAGGTATAACAACTCCAGAACCTAAAGCAAAACGGCCAAGAAAAGCTCGAACAAACGCGCTGATGTGGATCGTTGTTTACATATTCTAAAGCTATACAAAGAATTTGAATTAACAAAATTGATGCTTTTACGCAAACCCGATTGTGTCGATAGCATACGCTGATTACAACGATATATTAGCAATTTAAAACAATAGAAACTTTCGGAAGAGGGTATAAAACAAGAGAGGGTATAAAACATTTACACATGCTTTAGCCACTAAATTAACAGATTCAAAATATGTGAATAAAAGTGAAATTTTTAAGCAATAATAATAATACTTACTTTTATATTTTAAAAATCTTATATAAAGAAAAAAACATACAATTTTTGTTATAATATTTGTTAACTTTAATGATAAATTTTACGGTTTTTATTCTTTATTATTTAAGTATATATATTATGATTTAAGTGTATAATAAAAAAAGAAACAATTTATAATAAGCAAAATTTTATGTTTTATTTCACCAGTTTTGATTGATTTCCATTTCAGGGCAATTAGCAATGCATCGCTACAATCTGTGTAAAATATAAAAAGAAAGATTTTTATATACCTTTATTTAATAAACATAATTTCATCGATCTACTTCCAGTTTTCAGTAATTAAAAACAAAAAATAAAAATATTTGAAAACTGGAAGAGTGCGATCTTATTTCTATTTTAGACTACTGAATCTCTGAAAGACTACTGAATCACTTTTATATGTATATGTTTGCTAAGATAAAATCTTATCAAACATACAATTCCAATTATCTTGAAATCAAACTAAATAAGATTTTGTACATTGAAAAGGAACACAGTTCCTCTAATGTACAAAACCTGCCGCAAGCATGTCACTAATGAAACTTATATGCAAACTTACTTGACCGGATTCTTCGGGAACTGGTGCAGCTTCTCTCCTTCGTCACAACCCATAATGCAGCGGCGACTCCTGAAAGAAACCAAATTATTTCATTAAAATCTTATTTACATGAAAAAAAACTTTGTTCAACTTACATCTTTTGTTAGATTTTTTGCTTTGTACGATGGTTGATTTTTCAACCCTTATTTTTTATGATTTTTAACCAAAAAAAAAACACACAAAAATCTTCAAATAAAATCAATTACTTTAAGATTGCTTATAAAGATTAAAATGAAATTAATAACTTTAATTATTCAATTTAGACACAACCACGGATTAATAATTATAATTAGTTATCTGTGGCCACAATATATTTACAATTTTTGTAAATAAATAAAATGTCAAATTCCAGCTATAATCAGAAAGAGATAGTAAATAAAAAATGTAAGAACTGTTACTATCCCTCTCTAACGAAAGCTGGAATCTGGCCACACTGAATTTTTCGTGTCTTATCTGGTTATTTTTCTGTGCTTGTCGGAAAGCTATAACTGCCTTCACCAGTGGACCGATTTTGCTGGAATTTTAACAGTTTATTATCAGCTTTGCGATTGGTAAAATAATGTGGTAATTTTTTTGGTATTTTACGTGGGTGTGGCAGTTTCCATGTAAAAAAAATATTTATCGTCGTATTGCTTGGTAACTGTAATAAGTAGCACCTTGAAATTTTTTTGAAATATCTTGCTTATTGATATGCATACTCGTAATGTTGCAATAACCTGGCTAAATTAAAATAGTGGGACTGTTATCTTCCACGCAAAGTGAAAAATTATTACCTTGTAGCTAGAGAGCTAGCAAAAAAGAAGAACCTTGAAATTGGACATCAGTATGTCTCATATCAATATACATAGCATCGCGAAAATTTAGGCTGGATTAAAATTGTAAGTTTCGTACCTTGGATACAAAGTGAACAGTTATTATCAAATACCTACAGAATTGCTACAGGTAGTGTCTTAAGCAGTAGGCGTGGTATCTCTCGTACAAGTAAAAAAATATCATCTTGTATCTAGAGACTGAAACTTCCATATTAATTAGCACAGTCTTGCGAAAAACTGGAAGGATTGCAACAATGAGCGGTACCTGCTATACAACTTTAAAATTTGTTGTCGCTTACTTATTAAAATGTACGGAGAATAGTGTTAAAATTTCGCAAAAATAACTTTCATATTGTTGCGCATAATCAAACACAAAACTAGCCGGATTGGAAGAATGGTCATGGCAGCGAAGCTCATTAGGAAAAGCTGGTTGTTAATATGAGAAAGATCCTATTTAATTTAAATAAGTAAGAGTGCTATATTCGGCTATGCCGAATCTTATATACCCTTTACCATCTACGTAAATCTAGTTTAGTGAAGTAACTACAATCAAAAAATAAATATTGAGGTTATAGATAATTAAAAAATAAGAAAAAAATTAAGTACCACATATGGGCAAATCCTGCGTTACGAACGCTACATTCGTACGCGTTTTCGGATTGAAATATAACAATTTGTTGGTCTTTCAAAAGACATACCTTCAAGTTATACACACTGTTTAGTGGGATTTGAGTGTACTTTCAAATGTCATCAAAATATTTTTGTTTTAACAGGAATAAGTTGCAAAAATTTGATCTCAAAATATTGTTACGCACGCTACAAAAAATGGAAGTAACTTTAAAGGTTGAGGTATGTTTTTGTGGTTTTTAGCAAATTTTGCATAATAAAACAGAAAAATTAAATACTTAAAAGAAAGATGAATGTAAAGGAATCATAAAATAACTTACTTGCAGCCAACAAATTTTGTTGTTTTTTTACAAAAGCCGTGAACCCAGCGTTACGCACGCTACGTTGCGCACGCTACATTTTTTCCAGTAGTATATACAAAACAATAGTATAACAAAACAATTTATATTCTTTTTTAATATCATTATTTAATTCATATTTTATGTTTATAAATTAGTTTAATTATGTATATGTTTATAAATAAATTTTATGTTTTATGTGCCGTTAGTGATATTTGAGGCACATTTTTGTTAACTGATGAAAAATAATGATTGCTTTTAATGCCGGGAATGCTTTTAACGATAACCCATATCTCCGAAAGAAGTCCAGTTATATTTTTTATGTATGTACTGCTTACATATAAAACAAAAATACCATTTATATTAATTTTTGCCAATTTAAAAAAATCATGAGCGTTATAAAGAATAATTTTCTGAGCTTTCACTATTTGCCAAATTTTTCTGTTTACGACAGCTCCAATTCCGTCTATTGCACCCTTTCCGTGAGCAGTTGCATAAAAATTCCACTCAAAGTGGGTCATATCGAATTTTTTTTTTAAAAACGATATACTACTCAAACTGAATTTGTTTTTAAATTGACTTGCACAGCCAACAGAAAATAAAAATAACTTTGAAATAGCATTTTGTTTTAAAGTTTCTTTACAATTACCTGAAGAAAGGTTATTGGTCCTTTCGTATGACTAAAGCGTATGACGATTCTCCAATGCTTCCATTCAGTAAGCTCTTGGAGTTGATTTATATAAATTAAGCATTTTAAGAATTTCCTTTTTTTCTTAATGTCTTTTGGTAATACTAACTCCACTTTTCTTAAGGCCTTGAGAAGAGTATTTTTGGACTTGTATGTGCCATACAACGATATTATTCGTTGCTTTTCTTGTTTTTGTTGCTTTATTTTCCTTCTATAACTTCCCGTACGGTTTCGATGGTAAGCCTTCAGTTTTTTTGATAACGAATCATCATTTTTAAGTTTTTCTTTAAGATTTTTTCGGTAAATTTTCATCCTTTTCGCATTTTTTAAACGTTCTATTTCTGTTAAGTTTTCACTTGATTGTATTTTTTTGCGATATTTTCGAATACGCTCTGCACCCGTCTTCATTTTTCCAACTCTTATTAATAAAAATTATACTGTAAGCAAACAATTTTGTGCGGTATCAATATGCCCATAATCTAAACTGACACTCAAAGACAATTGCAGATGATTCAAACGAAACCAAAGGCGAGACCACATGAAATTTACCGTTTGCGCCTATCGTACCAACAAAGTAAGCTAAATTGTTGTAGCTCTGCTCATTATGTAGGCTAAGAATAGATTTAAGAAGGGAAGTGATAAGAAAAAAGTAAAAAATTGCAAAGGTTTTTATTGTAATATTTGGGAGAACTCAAATCGTTACGCACGCTACAAAAATTAATATGTTGTAATTTTTTGGTTTTTAATTGTAGAATTATAATTTTCTTTTCTTAAAAGCAGGATATTAATTTAAAAATTAAAATTATAGATGATTTGTAAAACAAAAATTTTTTCTACTCACAATACAAAAAAAGCCTTATTTTCCGTTACGCACGCTACAACGCATTTACCTGTCCTTTCATACCAAATTTTACTGTTTCCAAAAAAGAGAGCAACATTTTTTTTTACAAAAATTAAAGAGAATTTAGTGAATAACAATATGGCTTTCGATTGGAACATCTAAGTTAATACTAAAACAATGATATCAACACGTAAATAATTTCACTTTTTTTGTATAACATTAAAAGACCTGAGGTAGGGTAGGATTTTGTAATAGTTTTTGTATTAATCATCATCGAAATAAACTTTTTTTTTATAAATTTATGAAATTAGATATTTATTCTAATGCTCCATTAAAAAAAAATTAAGTTGGATTAAGTTCAAAAATTTTTGACTGGTAGACTGTTTCTTGGATATGCCCATATGTATAATTTTATATAAAAATATGACATTTGGCTCTTAATGAGTTAAGCATTTAAAAAAAAAAATAGTATTTCCTTTAAGATCTCTTCAAAAGCTTGAAAATGATACCCATATTGATATTTTTAAAAATTTTAAAATTACAGAGCCCTGTAGCTCGAAAAATGTGGGCGAGTGCCTATTTTTTCACTTAAAATTTTTTTTCTTATTTTTTAATTCACTATCGCCCCATATATTTATTTTTTTGATTGGAGTTACTTTATTGTTCGAAATGACATGAAAAAATGAGAGGTAGGCGTGGTATTTTCCTGCTGCCTCGAAGGACATGAACCGATCATGCTGATTTCCGACACTATATCTGATATTTATTTTTTTAGTGAACGGACAGCCGCACAGATGGGCAGACAGACATCGCTCAATCGACTTTACTATGCATAAGAAGTCAGTATATATATATACTTTTTGGGGTCGGAAATGGATATTGTAGATATTAAACACGGAATGACAAACTTATATATACCCTTTTGCCACTCTTTGTGGTGAAGGGTATAATAAAGTAACTTTTATATGTGTTTTTTATTGTAAATTTTCCTTACAAGTTTGTCCTAAAATATATTTCGAGTCTACTTTTATACTTTATGAATATGGCAGGTCTTTTTTAAGTTCGTTTTAAAATAACTTTAATTATGAAAGAAAGAAAATCTATTAATTGTATGATCCGCTATCGTTTTGCAATTGCAATAGGACATTCTTTCAATAATAAAACAAAGTACCGAAACTTAGTACTTATAACTCCCACATAAAATGTAAAATTATAATGGGTAGAACCCATAAATTTTGCACTGTTAACTCTCAAAACACAGGATTGATTAGAAAGATTGATTGCAAAGAACTACAATAGGTAGAGTTTTAAAAGTAAGCTTTAATAATTCTTCTGTTAATCGGCATAGCTAGAGAAATAACTGTCCGAATTTAAACAGTAGGCGTGGTACCCCCTATAAAAAGTGAGAAATTATCATCATATATCTAGGGAATTACATATAACACGCAGAGCTTTGAATTTTTATACCAGAAACTTCTTTATTAATATGTATAGTCTTACGAAATACTGCAAGGGTTGCGACAGTGGACATGGTACCTCTTATACAAAGTGAAAAATTGTTGCCATTTATGTGACAACTCTTCGGGGAAGGGTCTTATTATTTTGTACAATTACCTTCCATATTAGTGTGCATAATTAAATACAAACAGGCTGGATTAGAAGAGTAATCGTAGTACGATTGTTACTATGGCGAAACTAATTGTGGAAAGCTGGTTATTAATTAAAAAATTCAGATTGTCACTGTTTAAATGTAAAATGGAGATTAAAAAGAACATGCCAATCATTAAAGCCACTTTTAAGCAAATGATCAGTATTAAAAGCATATTTTAGTTTGAATGCAAATAAAAGTCTAATGCAAGTCTACACCAGTTACGTAGGAGCTACGATTGGCAGATAGATTAGATATTATTTTATCGTTTAAGTACGGAACAGTAAAAAAGGAAATCTTGATAATATCCATCATATTGATTTTAGGTAAAACTATTTTTTTATTCCGCATATAAAAACTTTTTAAAAAACTCTTTTGAACGTTTCTTTTAAAGTCGTTAAAATTAATCTATTTCTAGCTGCTCAAAGCTTCTTAAATTTCTATTTAACCAAAGAATACCAAGATTTCAAAATTTCACTGCCATTATTTAAAAGACTTAAAGCCCTTTGAATTGTGCCTTAGATAAAAAGAAAGTGTCATGTGACTGATAAAATAAATAAAAAACACATTTTAAACGCTGGCGGAGTATGAGTTCAAGTCCCAGCGAAGTATTGTGTATCCAAAAAAACAATTGTTGTTGTTGAGTAGCCGCGGCAGATGAATTATTTAAAAGCGAGTAAATACTGAAAACCTTTTAAACCTTACCCTTGCCCCGAACAGTAAAAAACACCCTAAACGAGTTGGCTAAATTGGTTGAAGATCCAGATTAGTGAGCAAGACATTCAGTCTAGCCGGATTCTCAGGGTATTGTCGCCTGTATACCTGCAAAATTATGTCAAAAGCGCATGTTTACGAAACAAGGAATCGCGTATATAAATCTAGCTAGAGGCACAGGGACGTGCTTGTATTTGCAAACAAATTTCACCCAAAATTCGTAAGTCAAATTTTCACCTAATACCTTTTAATCACTGTGTTCAGTTTTCAACTATTCATTCTAAGTGTTATTTAACTGCCTTGTTTTCCTTTGTCTGTTTAGTTTTTAAATGTCTGGCACACGATCGTTGCAAGAAAATATCGACAAAGTCATAAATTAAATATTTGCTAAAATAAAAAAAATTTCAAAAACAACAACAAACAGAAACAATTCAAATCGTATAAAATCAAAACATTGAATAATTTACACCAGTGAAAATGAATACAACCAACTTTAGACAATTGATGTTGGTTTTGAACACTTTTATAACGTTTATGCCAGTTTTTTTTTAGCAGTTTTTTCTGTTTTCTTCTTTGTGCTAAATATGTACAAACAGTGACGACCGAAGGGCAATTTATAACTTCCAATAAAAAAAAGCTGTTAATGCTTGTAATAAAACCTTTTCAACCAATACTTCTCCCGTTACAACTATTTGATTTTTGTGGCCCAATAAAATTAGAGGTTGTTAAAAAAATCCTTTTACTGCGTTATTGTCAGTCCTGCACAGATCAATCGTCGCAATCATCTAAATGAATATTAAAATTACAGGGTTTAAAAGTATAATTTTTATTAAATGATTGTTTTCAAATAAAGGCTCATTCTTTGGTCTTGATTGTAGGCGATTTAAGTTGTAGAAGAAAGTTTTTGGTTCTTATGAAAAGGCTGGTGTTACCTTAATAACACTGTTATAGCTACTGCTTATACGTGCTGGTGCAATTGCTGTGTCAGTTACAATGGGGGTGTTATTGATAGGTAAGCAAAATTAAAATTTCTTCAACATGTGTGTTGTTAAACGTTCAAGTTCATTTTTATCATACTTAGGATTTTTTCATTACAATTGAAATTTCATTGGCATTGTTTGCAATAGTGACAAATAAAAAAATTTATCTACCATTTAATGCTAATGATTTATTTTAATTATAATTGTTTTTTCTAATGGTAATGGAATTTTAATAAAATCGTTTAATTACTAATTACAATTGAATCAAAAGTAATTGTTTTTATAAAATATAAATTTTCGGTCGAAAAAAACTCAAATAATAATAAATAAAAAAACTTAACACTCCTATAGATAGATCTATTAAAATAATGTTTTACTATTCTTTATGACAAGCAATAAAAAAATTAATAATAATAATTTGGAAGCATTTACTCATTAGTCAATTGTAATGATGTTGTTTCTTAACTAACCAATGAAATCTTTTCATTAAAAAGCGTTAGTAAAAATAATGATAATGCTAAAAACATCATTAGCATTATTTATCATACAATGTTAATTAAATCGTCAATTAATTAGTCCATCTAATTAATTACTCCCATGTATGATTTTTTTTTTTTTTTTGTAAAGAGAAGTAGCACTTCAGACAACAATATCTATTTAGTTTGTAAACGTGCTATATTCTTTAGGAATATGAATAGATGAGAGATATGATAAGTGGTGAAAGGAGAAAGATATAGCCATTTTATTAGTTATTTTACTTCGCCGGCGAATATACTATAAAGAAGTACCACCGAAAGAGGCTGCATTATGCTGTAATGCTTATTCTGAATTTTTATTTATACCATTAAACAGAAAAAAAAAAATATTTTTATTTTTTGATTTTCGAAGGGGTTGAACCCTAGCCAAACTGATTTGTAGTCAACTTGCTTACCACCTTGATTACCGCCGCCACATATTATAAGACTATGAGTGTTGCAAGGAAATTTCCATCGAATCATATTCTAACTAAACAGAAGTCTTGACCAGATATTTACACTGAACTAAACTGGGTGTGACAATATTTTTTAAGGATCAACCTAAATTGGAAAAAATTCTCTGATTTAGTAATTTTTAATAAGATTTTGCGCGAATATGGATACACTGTAGACGCAATGAAACGATGTATTTAAACGATGTATTCTAAAACGTTATTGTTTATCTCACTCCAATCAATTGCATTCTCGACTGGGATTAAAGGTTAAATACCTTCATCGAACTGTGAATAATTTTGTGTTTCATTTAATGTGTTTGAATTTTAGTAGATCCTCATTTTCACTTTAACGCACAACAACTGCCTGCAATATACTAAAGTTAACTGGCTCCTCTTTTCAATTAGAGGAGGAACAACAAAGTAGCAACAATCGATTTTTTTGTAGAATAACTTTGGAATAAAAATGCATACTACTTTGTCGAAACGTGACTACAATTTGCCTCAACTGCACGTTATATACTCGCAGATATCCTAAGTTCCCGAGAGACAACGTAAGCAATATTTTGATATTTATTATAAATGTAAGGGGGAAATCTAAGCATACCGCTTACTTAATACTCAACGGCTACGTAACCTTACCCTCATTGAGTGTCGTGTTGTCATCAGACTTTACTCTAGAATTTAGTGATTTGAGTGGTATCAGTTGGCTTTCTTTTTCATCACTGAGTCCCCTTTAAATGGTTAGCATATCTTGACGGCTTAGATCCCCATGACAGCCACACTAAACAAGCTTATGCTTTTTATTGGGGCCGGTGTGGGACATTCGCACTCTATCTGCGCAACTACATCAGTTTTTTTCGAGGCACCGTCTACAAGTATCATCTTCTGCGATCCTCATCCGGCACAAATTATACTTGAAATTTCCATAATCCATCACTAAAACAATCATCCAGCTAAAAGCATTTCTAATACATCTGAGCAACTTACTCACCCTTCTACAAGTAGTAGCCTACTTCCACCTTTTTAGGTTGAGTGAGTTCATCGATTTTAGGACCTTCACTCGCTTTATACTATTTCTCAGTGCTGCTATAAGATCTGTTTTACAGAAATTTATATCAGATCCCCCTTTAGCCAGCTGGTCTTCCTCTTCATTCATTTGAAAGAAAATTAGAAAATAGGAAACAATTTTGTTTTTCGCAGAATAAATTTACGGATCACTTTCGCTTGGAATTCAGTTACGTAACTTCACTGCATATTGCAGTTTCAATGCATACTTTTAACAAATTATACATTTGTATTTAATACCTAGTTTAATTAGATTGTGACCAGAAAGTAGCTTAACGAATTGATAATGGGGTCACTTGCACCTGCCTAGAAATTGGAACAATAAAACAATTAGAGTCCGAGCAATACAACTAAAAGTCGAAGAACTGAGGAATGCACATGGTGGCTATGCTGTGTAAATTAAATTCAACAAAAAAATATATCATCAAAATAAGTACCGATGTCGTTGTGGATTGAATAAACCATAGTCTAGGCAACAATAATGTTAAAAGTTAGGGTAAAGAAATAACTCGCTAATAAGCAAATAAACCTGAAATAATTTCATTTTAATATATTTAAAAATCTCAATATGAAAACCCATTATCGGAATCTTTCAAAACTTAATTTACTTTATTCGTGCTTGATACCCTCAAATATAAATACTTCAGATATTCTCATGAAATATTTATTATTTTAAACTGAACTAAAAAATGAAATGTATTACTGCGGGGAAAGCATATCCATATGGCCATTTCACTACTGCTCAAATAGCTCATCAGTAGATTTTACCCAAATTTTGTATAGAAAAGTAGAAAGTCTTATATCAAAAGCCAAGTTGATTTATTTTTATTTTTTCATTGAATCTTTCAAATGCATATGAATGGTTCCCAACGGGATGCCTTATGTGGGGAATGGAGGAGGGAATAAGGACGGTTACTGAATGTATGCTGTGTTTTTTGTGTACAACATTTTTGAGTTGTTCTTGTCTTTTGTCTTATTGATTCAATAGAGTTCTCATTTAATCAATTTGGCTTTTGATATAAGACTTTCTAATTTTCTATTTAAAAATCTTATAAACAATATTTCGATTATTCGAATGAAGTAAATATTTGTAGAATTGAAAATAAAATTGTGTTCGCGAACATAAAAACAATATCGGGAATACAATTTTTATTCGTGAATAATAGATTTTTTTATCCCGCGTGTATGTACATATCCATTCTTAGCCCGAAAATTTTTTGACAAATATCAAAACTCATTTTTAATTCACACTTGATCGCTTTTAGTTTGTTCGGTAATACATTTGCAACAAGTACAAAAATAGAACATAAAATTCCTCATAAGAATATTATATATTATTCGCGAATCGTTTTTTCTCTTGCCCTGGTAAAAATTCACATTTATACATGCGTCGACTGGCGTAAAGTATATTTATTAATAAATGAATTGTATGACATCGAATCAACTGCTGCATTTAATGCAAAAATTAAAAATACAAAAATTTATATAATTTGAATTTACTTAAAAAAGTAAGAGTGCGATATTCGGCTATGCCGAATCTTACAT
This sequence comes from Gymnosoma rotundatum, assembly GCA_916610165.2. Taxonomy (NCBI): domain Eukaryota; kingdom Metazoa; phylum Arthropoda; class Insecta; order Diptera; family Tachinidae; genus Gymnosoma; species Gymnosoma rotundatum. Next base: position 23,725,885 of record OU744339.1, on the reverse strand, counting down.
ATGAGTACATACACAATCTATATAAATCTAATTTAGTTGAGTAACTCCAATCTAAAAAAGCAAATAATGGGGTTAAAGACTCAAAAAATAAAAAAAAATTTTTGGTACTGCATACATATAATTTTACATAAAAATGACATCGGCTTTTAATGGGTTCAGCATTTTAAAAAAAATTTAGTATTTCCTTAAGGATTTCTTTAAAGGCTTTAAAATAATACTCATATTGAATTTAAAAAAATTTTTAAATTTCAGACTCCAAACTCCAAAAATATGGGCGAGCGCCAATTTTTTCACTTGATGTATTTTTTCTTATTTTTTTTAATTCTCATACATTTATTACCTTTTCTTTATTGCAGTTACTTTATTGTTTCAAAGGACATGAAAAAATTATAGGTAGGCGTAGTGTTTTGGCTGCTGCCTCAAAGGACATGGACCGATCATTCTGATTTCCCGTATATTTGATCGATTGACATATTTACTTATTTATTTTTTTCTTTTGTGAACTTGATTGGAACACAAGCACGAACGGACAGGCGGAAATAGCACAATCGACTTCGCTATGCATAGGAATTCAGAATATATATACTTTATGCGGTCGATAATAGATATTGTAGAAATTACACACGGAATGAGAAACTTAGTTATACCCTTTTTTCACTTTTTGCGATAAAGGATATAAAAATAACTTTTAATAAATTATTTAAAAAAAATGTTAAATTCCCCTATAACTTGCATTAATGTTTTCAGATTTACAAAGCAATAAACTTCAATTATATTTTAATTGTTGTGATATAAATCTTTAGCTAAAAGCCTAAAAAGCTCTACAATTAACACTCATAGAGTTAAAAAAAATTAATTTTAAATGTAAATCAAAATCAAAATGACAACAATCAATCAGAATTCGTAACGAGTTTAAACACTACAGCAACGTGGAGCTGTATTCAGCAAATACAAATAAGAAGGCAAAGTAGTACATAGATTGATAAGCTAATAAATTAAATTAAATAAAATTAAATTAAATTAAAGTTTGATTAAGAGCTAAAGGTAATTAACAAAATGTGACTATAACACAAGGAGAAAAATGTTTTATTTAAAACTTTTAAGCTTAGACTTAAAGAAAATACATTTTGCTCTGAAAGTTAAGAAGACTTTATTTAATTAATCAATAAATTAAATTTAAATAAGTATATAAAGAAAAGTCTTGCTTATACTATTTGTGTGTGATTAGTGTGTTAATGAGCAGTAGTTAGTTTTTTATCCAAAAAGAGACAAGAAAAAAATACTTATATTTTTTATAACTCTCTGTCTGTATATATATACCGCTTTATTTTTACTTTATTTTAACGGTCCTTAACCCTTTCTGCCATTAATTTTAGCCAAAAAAAAAATTATTTTTTTTTCTACAAAAATATTCAATAAAGTTCTTAGGGGGAGCATACAGTGGCAAAAAATAAATACGTGGAATATTAATAAGTAAAAAAAAACTCTCTCAACAGCAATACATAAGCAGGAAAAATCCCCACCTCTGCCAGTCTCTTTTCCTCATAAAGAAAAACCACTCTCTTTAAAAAGCTGAAATAAAAAATACTCACTTCTTTTCATTTGCAGTTTGGTTTGAGCCATTAACAACTCAAGTATAAAATATTCAAGACAGGTTGTAACACATTTGCTCTGCTGAGTCAAAAAATAAAAATGTGCTCCATATTCGGTCTCAAAAACTCACTCATAAAGGGGAGCATTTTAGCCTGGCATAAACAGTTACCATGGCAGACTGAATGTCGTCAGTTTCATGTTGTACTTTTTATTTTTTGTTCTGAGTTTGAGTTTAATTTCTCCGTTTTTTGTTTTTTCTTAACATTTATACACTTTAGGTGAAGTTTTGCGGTTTAAAGACAGTGAGAAATAATTCATTTAAATTTTTTTCTTCTTCTTCTTTAAGTATATTTTTTAATTCCTTTTATTTTATTATCTTTTTTACTCCTCTGAATGATGAAAAATATTTCACTTTAAGAATTTATTTTTTTGGAACTTGAAATGTCTGTAATTATTTTTGCTTTTTGTATACAATAACAGTGCTTTCCGCCGGTAGTTTTGTTTTATATTTTTTGTGCATTTTTACTTTATTATTGGAAATTTTCATACTCTTCTTTGAATACAAAATTTTCATTAACTAAATGAAAAGTCTCATACTCGTATAGATAACAAAAAACAAAAAAAAAAAAAAAACAAAAAAAAATGATAACTTCTTCTATTTCTAAGAAGTTTTTGTAATGGGCATAATTAATAAAATATATTAAAGACAATGAAGTAATAAATGGAGAGGGTTAATATAAGTTTGTCATTCTGTTTGTAATTTTGTCTCTGTAGTTTTCTTAGAAAGTGCTTCGTACATGCAGGCTTCGTTCTTATCAACTGCCAATGAATGGGTTTGTTTGCATTTAATAATTTTGCTTTTAACTAACTTCATAATTCTGGCAAAATAACACCAAGTAGATCGATAAAAAGAAGTGTGCAAAAAAGCATGCTGCTAATCACAAAATATATTAAATTTTGAAAGCGTTTAAATTAAAAAATTCGCTTGTTCTCTTTAAAAATAGTAAACCAAGTAGAAAGATAATTATTTCTTTAAAACAAATTTTAAAATAAGAGCTTAGGCCTGATTAAAACTATCTTTAATTCCTTCTTTATATCAATGAATTTGCAATAGCTAACACATGGCGAAATCATGTACCAGGTGGTGGCAGTATCGAATTTACAAATTTTCGCCATTACAGGAAATTTAAAAATTTATATAAGAAAAATTTGAGGCTCAATTTTTATTTATGGAGTTTCAGATTGATTGATGAATTCGCCATAAATACCACCTGGTAATAGATTTAGTTTTTTTTAACTAAAACTAAATTTCTCTCGCCTATTTCTTTAACAAGTTAAATGAGGAGGCCAACGAAGTTTCTAAGAAGTTGATGGAAAATTTACTTAAAACTTGTGGAGGAATAATAATACACTGAACACAAATTTTACTAAATAAAATAAAATGGGGTATAAAATTAAAGAAGAAGGAGAATTTAATTATTATACAACTACCAAACTTTTTGGTAAATGCTACTGATTTTTATCTTAAAAAAATAATTTTAGAAAATTTTAATATTGAAGAAAAATCCTAAGTATGACTTTTCTCGCTTCGTCACTGAAGAGGTTGTAAATATGATGAAAATTTTATTAAATTAAATAAAATAAAATAGATAGTTAAGTTATTTACTTTTAGTTAGTTTTTAATTGAATTTATGTAACAGAATAAAGTGAAACATATCTTTATTAGATAGAAAGCTTTAAGGATATCTTAAAAAGCAAATTGTTTTAGCAATTAATTTGGAAAATATTCCTGTTTCTAATGGTTTAAATATAAATTGTAGCAAAAAATTTGCTTGTGTCTTTTAAATATATAACAGGCCAAAAATAACCTAAATTATTTAAATTATTTTTTAACTTCAAAAGTTTTAAATTATAAAATGAGTAAAATTGTGCCAAAGAAAAATTTAAAAAAATAGTAAATAAGTCAAATTGAATTTTATCGAAATTTCTTAAACTTTACAAACTTTTTTGAATCTATTTTTTATTTCTTGTTAAATTAGTTAAGTTTTACAAATTTCCTTCAAATCAATGCGTCTTTAGTATAATAAAAATATTTAGTAAAAGGAAAATTTAGTCAAATTAATTGATAAATTATTCACTCCAAATTCATTTTAGAATGTAGGTTAAACTTATTTTATATGTTGTATTTCTTACAATATTTTATTATTGTTTAAAATAAAAATAAAAAAATTTTTTTAAATATTTTTTAGGTAAAGAAAAAAATTTTGTTTTTTTGAATTAATTATGTATAGATTTGAATAAACGTAAGTTTTTTTATCGTTAAGGTTTTACTAAATTTTTTCGTTAATATTACCTATAAAATTTGTTTCATTGTAGAAAATAATTTACCCTTCCTCACCGTGGGCGGTCTGATATGCTTTTTGTTTCAATTGGTTGGAGATTTTAGGGCCTCCCTTTGGCATTACTACAACTATACAAATACATATAAATCATATGTGGCAAACCTTAATGTACTTAGCAAAACTTTTCGTCAAATGTCCTTTTTTTAGACCCAACAATAATGTCCTTAATCTAACTTAAGCTTATGTCAAAAACCTAACGAAGAGCCTGTCAAATGCTTAAGCAATCTATTAAAGAATTTTAGGTGACTACTATGATCTTACATGGACTAAATAACTAATTTACCACAGTTGCATACTTATGCTTAATTCGTTGCGGAAAACAATTTCTAAATAAACATAATTTCATAACAAAAAAAACAATTTGACCGAAAACTGCATAATACTTTGCTTAAGCAATTTATATTTAACGAAACTTGACGAAAAGTTTTCTTAAGTACATTCTAGTTTTTCACATATGATTCATATTATTTTTTAAGTTGGCTTAAGCTAGTTTAAGCACATTATAGTTGGCACACCATTTTGATGTTAAGGATAGAGCATAGGTGTTGCATTTGGATTTTAACCTTAGTTTATATCAATTTGACTTATTAGGGTATAATTAAAATTATCCAGACACCAATAAATTCTACTAAAGAATTGTTGCCTCAATTGGATTATTTGACAGGGTACGAATTAAAAGTAAACTTAATACTCTGGGATATTATTTCGATGGTACACACATTTTGTATCAAGGAACAGTTTGATTTGATATTGATGTAAGACTCAGCTACATATTAGATTCACCAAGTCATAAGGATTATAAGTATGAAAAACTAAAAGCTTAAAAAAAGATCTTAAGCTATAAATAAATAAGATTGTATGTGCGTGCGCTTTATTTTCTTATTGTCAACTACAATAATTTTTATGCAATGATATTAACAATTGCAACGATCATGATGTTGTTGACGATGATGACAACTATAAAATTTAAGTACTTTTCTTTCACTCATCAGTTTCGTATGCAATTTCGTACAAATGTATATTAATTTTGTTCGTTTATTATTGCAGTTTTTTTTAATATTTTTTTTATTGTTGTTGTATGCATATTGTAGATTGCTGATTGTGCACACGAGTTGCAAACTTTATGACATGCATATATTTATTGTTGCTTTTGCTGCTGATTCAGTCGTGTTATTGTTGCTGCTTTAGAGCTGTCATGTTGTTTTGGCTGCTTTCGGTTGGAGCAGTTAAATCAGTTTATATGTGTTGTACTTATAAGTTTGTTTGTATGGATGTGTACTTCATGTAAATGTATATGAATTTATGTATATGATTTTTACATGATTTTTTTCTTTTTGTTATTGTTTTCATTTTGTTTATGCACACGTAGGTTTTGTTGTTGAAAATATTTATTTTTTTAAGTTGTATATTGTACATATTTTTGTGTTGGTTGTGCTGTTGATGTTGTTGTTGTTAAGACCATACCAATGGGGAGCGTACCTCCATATTTAAACTCCGCCTTTTCTTACTGATAGTTTTTTTTTTTGTATTCATATGAATTTTTCTTTATTGTTGAAGACCTTTTTTAGTTAAATTTGTTGTGTTTAAAAAATACATTAAAATACTAAATGAAATTTGAACTGAATTTTATCATGTCGTTATATACATATGTATTCAGTGATAGCTCTTATAGTAAAAAAAAAATTAAAGATAATCTGTCTACAGAATTCTGTGACAGGCAGTTGTGATTTGCTTCATAATCTGGAAAACTTGTTGGTTATCGAATGAATATGAATAGTTTATGGGCTCTCAGTTGATGAGGCGTACTGCATCTTCGCATAACAGAGTCTTTTAACATCAATTTTGGGATTATTAAAAATTGGCAGACAGGAAAAAACTTGTTATCTTAATTCTCAATGTTGAATAGAAAATGTGTTAAAAAAGCGGTTATTTCACAACATGTTGTGAATTATGTGTTGTATTAAATTATTATTATTATTATTATTATTATTATTATTATTATTATTATTATTATTAATATTATTATTATTATTATTATTATTATTATTATTATTATTATTATTATTATTATTATTATTATTATTATTATTATTATTATTATTATTATTATTATTATTATTATTATTATTAGTATTTAAATACTTTTAATTTAAATATTAAATAAATTGACACTAATATATGTGTTTAAGTGTTCTGAACTAAATTAGTTCTTATAAAATTTACAACATTCTTCTAAATATATAAATATTTTGTTAATTTTTGGTTTCATTTGGCATCATGTTGTAAAGTCTGAGTCCCTTATAAAAAGCGTTCTCTGCATTATAGTAGTATGAGACTGTTGTATCCTGAAGTCATTGGAATTCCTTAGATTATACGGCTGAGCTTCTCTTACGTAAGTTGTCTGGTCCGTCAAATAGTTAGGTACATCCCCACTTCTCAATTTCTGGATAAAATATATTGTGTTCAGTTGCAGTCTTTGTTTAATATTTTACCATTTCAAATAGATTTAAATTAAATTAAAAAAAAAAGATACAATTACATTAATAATTTTTAAATTAAAAAAAGAAATGAAAACTTAAAATAACATGGAAAATTATTTTTATCCAAATAACATGTTACTGAACTTCCTACACTTGTAACAACGACAAAATTTTAACAACACTGTACACACTTACACCAGTTTGTGAACTGAAGAAATATATATGTAAGATAACTAAATTTATATTACCAGTATTACCAACAATTTTCGGGATTTAAGAATTAGTGTCAGAATATTGATGCTCTGCTATAAAATATTAAAATTTATTTGTAAAAAAGCTCAAACTTTAAGAAGAAACGAAATTTTTAAATTTTCATGAGTTGAATCCAAATAAAACATGTAAGAGTGCTATATTCGGTAATGCCTAATCTTATACACCCTTCATCAAAATCTAGTTTAGTGAAGTAACTGCAATAAAAAAACATATATTGGATTGACTGAGAATTAAAAAATAAAAAAATTAAGCACTATATATTATTTTACGTAAAACTGCCATCGGTTCTCAATGGACTAAGCATTTAAAAAAATTTAGTATTTTCTAGAAGTTCTCTTTTAAAGATTTTAATGATACTCACTCTATGAAAAGTTCAGAGGCCCATAACTCGAAAAATATGGCCGAGCGCCAATTTTGCTGTTTTCTTTCCCTCATATAATTATTTTTTGATTAGAGTTACTTCACAAAACTTGATTTGTTCCAAACTATATGGAAAAATTACGGGCGTGGTGTTTTGTCCGCTGCAAAACTTTAGAATCTATGTATAATTGGTTGGCGTATATAAACTTTCTCTAGCTTATGAAGTGCCTTGGTAAATTTGTTTTCAACCAGAACACGGACCGACAGACGGGCATCGCTCAATCGACTTCGCTATGCATAAGAATTTAAAGTATATATGTATACTTTACGGGTTCGGAAACTTAAATTGTACAAATTACACACGAAATGACAAACTTGGATATACCATTTTCTAACTGTGGTAAAGGGTATAAACGTTATTAAATACCTGCTTTCAAAATTGCGCAACTAAGACCTTGTTAAAATTAAAATTTTTTTATACTAACTAAAATAGTTTGCTAAATTCGTTTAACATTGACAATTTTCAGAATGCTTGCCGAACAAAATTCAATTTAAGCCAATTTGTTTGTTAACTTAATTTTGTCGAACTAAACAAACAAGCAAAAAAAAGAAAATAAATAGTATTTACAACCTCCCATAAATCTTATCCACTAAAAGTCAGCAACATTTTTCATATCTTGGGCAACATAATAATAACAAAGGCTAGTGATGCACCATGGTGTAGTGTTGCATGGCTAATTTTTGATTGTTTTGTTTGGCAATTTACATAGTGAATTACTTCCTCACACGAACTGAACTCATAAACAGAACATGATCGGAAAATTATATGAGAGCTTATAAATGAAACGTTACAACAACAAAATAAATAGAGTATAACAACAAGAATAATATTTGCTTTAGAAATATTTTCTTTTTTTTTGCAAAGAACAAATAAAAACACACGACACAAGTACGTGGTTTATTGTTACTTGCAACATGCGAACAAAAAATAACTTTTGTGTTAAGAAAAGATCAAGTTGAAAGGCAGCAAGCAAGAAGTTTTTAAATGAAAAGTAAGTATAAGAAGAGATCAACATCATCAAGTGGCGCTACACGATGTTGCAGGCAAAAACAAAAAAAAAAAACAAGGAGAACATTAGCAAAAAACAGTGCAATGTTGAGTAAGTGGCATCAAAGCAACAAATACACAAACACGCACACACACTTATAGCTTACAAGAACTGTTTGGCCTTTTTTTCCAAAAGTAACGATTATCATCCATTATGAGCTTTTGCCTTTTATTACCATGACGACTGGTAAATAGCAACAACAATAAGTCCTCGTATATGGACTTTATTATTGTAAAAACATACAAAATATAAAGATAAAGTGCAACAAATAAAATTGTTATAAAAATAATTCTTCTGCTTTTGCTGCTGCTGATGTTGATGACGATACTGATTGAGATTTGTATTTTCGCTTGTGTTGTTTGTATTGCATTTACTGATTCTCTCGATATGTTTGAATGTAGGGTGCGATCAAATGTTAGCCATAAAAATGTTTATTTTACTACGTGACCAATAATTCCAGTATTCTCTATATGAATATGTTTTAAGTACTAAATGTACCACAACTACTATATGAATTTCATTTCTATACTTTATTTCTATTTATGTGTTTCATTTTTTATGTTTATCATAGTCTACACCCCACATCGACTTGACTGGTTCAAAAGTCAACTGGCTGCATGTTGAAGTTATGCTGCAAAAATAAAACAAAAGAAAGTAAAAACAAGTAAGAGTGGTATATTCGGCTATGCCGAATCTTAGGTACCCTTCACCATCTATAGAAATCTAGTTTGGTGAAGTAACTCCAATCAAGTGACCAAGATTTAAAAAAAGAAAAAAATTTTGCACTGCATATATATAATTTTACATAAAATGCCACCGGCTCTTAATGGGTTAAGCGTTTTTAAAAAATTTTACTATTTCCTTAAAGATCTATTGAAAAGCTTTAAAATGATACCCATATTGATATTTTGAAAAATTTGAAAATTTTAGAGCTCCGTATTTCGGAAAATATGGGCGTGCGCCAATTTTTTCACTTGACTTTTTTTTATTTTTTATTTCTCTATCGCAACGTATATTTGTTTTTTTAATTGGAGTTGCTTCATTGTTCCAAATAAGACAGAAAAATTTTAGGTAGGCGTGGTGTTTTGCCCGCTGCCTCTAAGGACTGATTTTCAAGAGCACCTCTTTCAACACTATGTCTGATCGATTGACGTATTTAAATTTTCGTTGAAATTTTTTTTGTTGAATTCAACACTAACACGGATTGACAGACGGACAGATGGTCATTGCTCAATCGACTTCGCTATGCATAAGAACTCAGAATATATCTACTTTATGGAGTCGGAAATGAATATTGTAAAAATAACAAACAGAATGACAAACTTAGTTATACCCTATTTCCACTTTTGTTGTGAAGGGTATAAAAATACATTTTAAAGAGGAGTCTTAATACAAATTTGTTGTATGCAACTGTTATAATACAATAATAATGTATCGCTCATGCAGATGTTAAGCTGTTTTTTTTTTATATGAAGTTCAATTGACTTGAATTATTTTGGCTTGTTTTTAATAATATTGTCCAAGGGAGTAAAGTGAATTTCTTTGATATACAGAAGACATTTTACCAGGATCTTATTTGTATGAAGCATAAAATGTGTTTATTCGTTTTTTGTTTGCCGCAAAGCTAAGGCTGCCTACACCAGCGAACCCAACTTCCAGGAATTTTCACAGTTTACTATCAGATTTACGGTCGATAAAAAGGGTAATATTTTGTTTGATATTTCAAGTGGGCGAGGTACTTGGTAACTGCAACAGGTAGCACCTCTCTTATCAATATGCATAATATTGAGAAAATCTGGTTGGATTAGAGTAATGGGCATGGTACCTTCCATAGAAAGTAAATCTTGAAATTTTTGCTCGAAACACAGGCTGGATTGGTATAGTGGGCGTGGTACCTCCTATACAAAGTGAATTATTTATATCATATACCTAGAGAACTACAATAGCCAGAGTGCCGAAATTCTTATTACGATCCATTGGAAGAGTGGATGTGGTACGATTATTGCTATTGGGATAGCGAAAGGCACCGAGAATATGTAGTAAATTTATAAACAATTTTATACAGCTTTTAAAACTTTTAATAAAAAAAACCATTGAATAGGATGAGAAAACGCAGGGCAAATGATGATCACATACGAATTGTTTTCAGTAGTCCAGGCGCCATTAAAATTAAGCGGACGTGTACACTATTCCAAGTTAATTTGTGAACGTTGAGCATCCCTAAGAGAAACATGGCCATAAATATAACTTGAGGTAAAATTGAAATATCTTAAACTTGCCTATAAAATCGTTGGATAGATCAGTTATGTTGAGATAATTTATATATGCTAACCTTCAGAATCTAATGGACTACTGGGGCAGCCAATTCAACTCTACGGCTTTTACAGGATTACTGACACTATTGTGAGGCCCCCACGTTTAGTCAAATATGTAGAATCGAAAAACTCTAGGAATTTTTTTCTCATAATTTATTCTCAAAATCAATAAATTCATGGATAAATGTTATTAGTTAGGACTCCCTCACGGTTTTTGCATCTTCGTTGATGTACTGCCATAAGGTACCGAAGAAAATTTAACATGATTAAGAGAAAGTTTGTTGTTTAAATACTGGCTCTGGATTTCAATTAATCTTAGGCTTAAATACAGACTTATTTTTTTCTCTTCAACGAGCATGAGCCAAAAGAAACTACTGAATGCTTGGTAGTATTAGATATCTCTTTAAAATAATGTAGTTGCGCCTAGAAAAATTAGGACTAATTTTAATCATTTTTATGAATAAAAAGTGAGAACTTTTTGAATTAAAGATTGTTAAGAACTACTAAATTAATATTATAAAAGTAAAGCATAGTCAGAACCATTCTAGTAGTATGATAAGAGTAGATATTATATTATGGTTAGACAGGAGACAACTACATATAGGCAAGTTTGCATTCGAGACACAATCACATGCATAAAATAGGTAAAGCGGTTAGTTGGAAATGATAGTGACTGGCAGAAATCGGTGAAGCCTGGTGTAAGTATTAGGCTGCTGTAGTCATGGTAGAGCTGCAAAAAAATTACCGTTCTGTTGAAGATTTCGAAAGCTTTATTTTTGGCTGACTATCGATAGGTTTTTTCCGATAGCGATAGTATCGGATAGCGATAGTTTACAGAATTAGCTCTTAAAAAAATTTTTTTAAAGTATCGATAGTTTTTTTCAAACTATTGAAACTATAGTATCGATAGTTTTTAATAAAAATATCGAAACTATGTGCCGCCTATCGATAGTTTTGCAGCTCTACGTCGCAGTAGTAAGCACGTTAACTATAAATCTGGTTACCCAGGGTTCAATCCCTGTGGTTGTAAAATAAATGTTATTTTCTGTTTAATAGTATAAAGACATACTCCAAATTAACATTACAGCTTGCATAGCATAGCGTATTCGCCGGCGAAGTTAAATAACTTCTCCTTTCACCACCTATCTTATATTTTATCTATCCTTTCCTAAAGAATGTAGCAAGGTTACAAAAATAACTAAATAGGTATTCTAACGTGAAGTGCTATTTCTCTTGTTCAGCGCTTCAAAGACTATTTTGGAGCGAAGAAGCTCATTGGTGACAGTAGGGTTTTCAGCTCTATAGACTCACTGGAGCTTCGACACAATGTTGGATGTTTTACCGTTACTACAACGGAGTGAGCTCTGACGAAATCAGGGAACTAGTTCCGGAAAACCGTAATTTCGTTTGCGCAAAATCTTCTTCATCAAGAGCGCATCACTTTGTGCTCGAGAGGAAAAACGTTTTTTTAACCAAAAAATTTGTACATGATATAAATAACATGCGGAGATTTTTTTGTCACTTTCGGTGTGCACAGATTTAAGTCGAACGTTGACAAAAACTACTTTCTCTATCCTTCTTTCCATAACATAATTTCTAACTCTGGCACAGTGTGTCACAGAAGCAGGGTTCATACCATAAGTGCTGGTCCCATTAAGAGAAATTCATATTTTAAGTATGTTTAGACTATAATACGTTCGATTTGACTTTGTAGAAGCAAAATTAGAATTAAATTCGCTCCGTAAAAAATTACAACCAAAATCTCTTACAATTTTAGTTTAACTTTAAGTCTATTAGTGTGAAGTAAATTAAATTTGGAAAGAAATATTGCCATACAAAATTTATCTAGACATTTATTATATGACACACCACTGGCCCAAATGAAAAATCTTTAGTGATGTTTGAAGTTGGTCAAATTTTCCGGTTTATGTTAAGGGTGTTGGCTACTTGGGCCAACAGTTTTAAAGTAAAAAACTTGAAATTTTCAAAGACATTAAAAACATAAGAGTTACCATTCGCTTTTCAAGTTCATTATTATTATTACTTTGTATTTGCCCTCAGTTTTGTTCTCTTTTCCTTATTAAAATATCGTTTTCACCCTGTTCTACGAGTATTTTCTTCACTCAAAATGTTTTGGACATTATCTAATTGCGTGTGGGATAATGCCTTTATTATCAGAAGATGAGATTCGACGATCATAGTTATTACAAATGTGATATTAAAATAAAATTATCAAGACTTTTATTTGTCCTTCGAATAACTGTTACCCCTAACCAATATTCACATTCGAATATGTAGTTTACCTTATGGGAGTTACAGTTTTTTTATTGTTGAAATTGAGTTACTTTTTGTTGTTGCTGCAGTTCTATAGATTCGTTTGCATGGTCACGTTTTAGATCAAAAACAAATTTAAATAATGTTTAAGTGCAGGTAATTTTGTTTTGTTTATATAAATATTATTTATTTTTTTTATTTCCATTTGTTGTTTTATGATTTAATGTTAATATGAATGTATTTTTGCACAACATATGTGAGTTTTTAAGGAAACAAAAACAAACAAAAAATCGAATTGAACTTGTAGATATTATTTTGATGATATTTTAAAACGTGAGTTAAAGGGGTAATTTTCAAGTTCAATATGTTTGTTTTTATCTCATATTATTATTTATTAATTTTTTTTCTTTTAAATAAAATTTCTGAGAAAAAATATTTTCAAGATTCGATTTTAATTTAAAAAGAGATTCAGATTTAAGTGCTGAGGTATTTTACATTAAAATGTTGCAAATAATAAACTTTAAGATAATTTTAAAAAAATTGTAAAAAAAAAATATTTTTATAGAATCACATGCATACAACCTGAAGTCTTCTTATAAATCGTCCTGCAAAAGTGGAAAAAATTATTTTTATACATTTCGTTTCATACGAAAATTTCATTATTCCGTTTCTATTTTTGAGAATATGCATTCAGCATTTCCATAAACATGTCGACCAAAAGAAAAAAAAAGAAGCCCTAGAATCTTTTTTAATATGATGCAAAAGACATATTAAAATTTAGTATTTGGAGCAAATATTACAATTTAAACTCAGCGCCAAATTATTTTTTGGTAAAAAATGAATGGAAATTTGGATTATTGCCCTTATTACCACCTTATTATTCATAGTTTTTTCTTAAAATAAAAAATTATTTTTAAGTATTTGTAGGTGCAAATTTAAAAAAATAATAATGGTGACATTTTCAATGCAAAAATTTTTAACAAATAGCTGAAAGATGATTTTAATATGAAAATGTATTATTCGAAATCTTTTTAAGTTAATTTACTTGAATCTTTTAAATATAAATATTTCATGATATTCTCATGAAATATTTATTATCTAAAACTACAAAATGAAATGTACTGCCGCGGGAAAAGCGTATCCATATGGCCATTTCGCTACAGCTCATATGGCTCATCAGTGGATTTTATCAAAATTTTGTACAGAAAACGTAAGAGTCGTATATCAAAAGCTAAATTGATTAAATTAAAACTCCATTGAATCAATAAGCCAAAAATAAAAAATAAAAGCTCAATAATGTTTTATACAAAAACACGGCAAATAGTCAGTAACTATTTTAAAGTTCTATTTTAATTCACAAAATTTGTGTAAAGTTCACTGATGAGCTATATGAGCAGTAGCTTAATAGCCAAGTGCGAAAAATTGAAAAATAATGACAAAAACGAATTTGCTTAAAACAAATTTTTCTTTTTTACAACTTATAAATAACATTTGCGTACATATTATTATTTTACATGTACAATATACAAGACTTGTATATTAATTGCTTTATAATGGCAACTAACAACTTCAAATGTATAAATAAACAGCAAAAAATGTGCCGAGCACCTTCAATTTAAGTTTGTAACATGCACAATTTTGGCATTCAAGGTGACTTGTACATGTCATCTAAACATACCTTAAATAGAGAAATATTGACAAATTTAATATTTATGCAATTGCGGCATTAATTTATTAATGGGATGGTAGGCTTTGAGTAGTTCCATAATTTAAACCTTATTATTTTTTTTATTCATAAAATTTGTAATAACAAAAGCCTTCAATGGCCGAAAAATATTACAGAGGGTTTAAGGTTTATGTGCGTATTATAACAGTAACTTAATACATAATAACATATAATCACAAAAAGAAAAAAAATCAAGAAAAAGTATAAACAAAGAAAAAAGTATATATATATATCGTGTTTGGCGACAATATTTAACAAAACAATTTATATTAATAGTAAAACAGAAGAGGGTACCGACGCGCGAAGGTCAGAGCAAGTAATGTATGCGTGTACATATCGCTCCTTTATTACAACATAGTCATATCTCAAAACATCAAAAATTTGCAATTACTCAAGCCTAACAGCTCTTTGAGACCTTCTGTACATGTTGAAAAAAATCAGTTTTATATCCCAAGCCGAACCGAAGTTATAGCGATTGCAATTGCGGCAATTAGATCATAGGACTTATGTCTTAACAACTTAAATTGCATTTTGCCAAGTTCAAGTTTTTTGAGATATGACTATGTTGCAATAAAGGAGCGATATGTATTTACACATATAACATGCACAGGCCATCTATTGGTTCAGATGTTCGTTCAAGTTTTTCTTGTAAACCATTGCTGAAGCACCAAAAGATCTTAACCTATTTGGCAGGCCATTCCAGATGCGGGCAGTTTTTACCACAAAAGATTTCTCAAAAAATAAGTTGTTAATTCTGGGAATGAATACTTGGGTATTTCTTTATGGAGTTGAAAAAATTTATACGACTGTGCAAAAAATATGGGTTGGAGCTTTTCACAATACAATAGAATCGTGTCAGTATTCTCACAACCAGAAAATTATTGAAGGAGCAGTGTAGAAATCGGTAGACATACAGTGAAACACGATCTTGTCTCCTAAGCTGATATACAAACCGCATTATTTTGTTAAAGAGGAGCTAAATTCTACGAATATTACTAGAATTTGTGCATGAATAAACTTCAATACAATATAAAATTTGCTAAATTAGCATTGCATGGGCTACCCTCCATCTTACATGGAATGACATATATACGATAAGGCAATATAATTGACGGAGAGTAAAATTTACCTTTGACCAAATATAGTTTATGTGATCATAGTTATTGAGTTTATTGTCTTAGATCACACCTAATACCTTCTTACTATCAACATCTCTCAATTTATTATTAATATCAATCTGCATATCTTTCAGTAAGGCTGATTGCGAAAATAAGAATTGTATATCATCTGCAAACGCGTATGTCACACATGAAAGTGAATCAGTAACACTGAATAGGCTATTAAGGTACATTACAAAGAGTAGGGGCCCAAGAACCGATCCTTGAGCTACTCCCAAATGAACATTACGAGTTTCAGATTCGATTCCACAAAATGAAACTAATTGATGACAATTGCTTAAATATGAACAAGAGCTTACATGCCGTTCGTGAGAATGGTGTGGCTTTTTTATAAGGTTATTGTGATCTACCCGGTCAAAAGCCTTTGAAAAGTACAAAGGAAACTAATATGCAGGTTTTATTGTCATTTACGTTATACCTAAAAAAAAGGAGTATTTTCCATCCTTACTTGTTAAAATAAAAAAAATAAACTATGGGTGGCCTTTTTTAATTGAAAAAAAGGTGCATTTGATGTTTAAGAATTTTCACATTTTAATTTTAAACTTATTCTTGTAGCAGATGTAGTAGTACATCCTCTGTACAAATTTTAAGTGTCTGTCTATAACGGAGATACCCTAAATTTATTGTTTAAACATTTTTTTATAGTGGACATATTTGGTCACACTCTGCAAAAAAATCTTAAAGTCTGCCTTCTACGGTTAAAGAACTAAAGCCATATAAGTAAGAAACACGTTAATATTGGGACACCTTTAATTTAAAAAAAATATTTTTTTTTACCTTTTGCTTTAACATGCATAGTTTTACTGACACCTTGTAAATTTGACGGGTTTGCCTGTCACAATTCGCAAACTAATATTATTTTTATGAATAATACGTCTCTGTTGGAACATCCTGTAAGTTTTAATATTTCGTCTTATAGCGGCTATAGCAAGACATCTTCTGTAGATAATTCAAGAGCATATCTATTAAGATAGAGGGCTTTGACTGACAGGCAGATAGATGGACGGACAGACGGAGATTTGGACAGACATTATACTGGTCCTTTTGTGTACAAAAACCTCAAAACACAGCATTTTAAAAAAGTTAGAGAAGTAGAAGTGCTCGCCAAACAGATTGATGGGCTTTTTACCTCATTTGGAGACTGGACGAATGTGATGTCAATCAGATTAGAACAACTGGTCATAACTAGGTTGCATTTCCTATGTAAGAGAATACAGAATACATATACTTCATTGGATTAAAAATTTATATTGTGAAAATTGCACCTGTGGTGTAACTATAATAATAAAAATGATCCATAATAATTTGAGGCAATGAAGTATTTTTCTACTTGATTAAAATTAAGCCACTGTGATAGTGGACCAGCAAATGCATTCAAAACAAGTCACTAGTTGGCGCAGATTTATGGAGGAAAGCATCGAAAGTCTAAACTTAATCACTGTAATCAATATCACGACTTAATAATTCATATATTTCTATCTGATGATTTTGATATGGGACATTAAACTTCAAAAAGGCGGCGATAATGGGCCAGTGAAACATTTTGATTACTTCGTCACACATGTGTTGATGATTTTTAGTGTTCAGGGGTTGTGAATGTCAATTCTGGTTTTATAAAGTAAATTCAACAGTAGATCAACGAAATTCTGCAACATTCATACAAAATGTTAACAGTTTATTTTAAATACAAGAGTGCGTATGTGCTAATAACGCACTTTAATTTATATGCCCGATATGCTAATATTTACATTATGCTATTCTGTATGCCGTATAATTTAGTAAAAAATAAAATTCTAAAGAAAATAATTGTTTGCTATCACTTTAACTCTTAAGAAAAAAATTTGAAAGTTTAATTAAAATGTTTAATTGTTAGTTCTTTAAGAAAAGTCAAACATAATATGACTATAATAATTTCATCTTAATTAATTTACCAAGTTTTTCGATTTCATTTTGTGCCAGAATTTAAAATTTCATACAAAAAACCATTTTCTTCAGATTTTAAACGCTTCTTAAATTTCTTTAAACGAATTTCTTACTTCACTTTATATTCTTAAACTTAATATTTAACAACAAGAATTTTTCATTTTTATGGCAAATGCAGAATAAAATGTTTAAAAATAAAAAAATGTCCGTTAACCTCCAGGGATGCGGAAATTGGTCATTATGTTTGGCGGCGTCAGTGGTAGCAGTGGCTGGCGTCTAGTGTTGTTGTAATTTTTTATAAATTTTATACTACTTTTTTTGTTAGTAAATGCGTCTAGGACATTTAAAGAGCTTAGACATGTTTATATCCCCGGACTTCCTGGTGTCTTCTACCTTTTGTTTCTGTTACTTTGATTCTCTTTTCCTTTTTTTCTTTTCTTATTAAATTGTTTGTTTTTGTTTAAATGGTTTCATCTTTTAGTTTTTAAGTATAAAAGCGAAAAAATGAAAACAAAAAAAAGTGTTGGTAATTTGCACGTGGTGTTTAAGGCCACAAACGTAACTTAGTGTCTACTTTTGGCCAACTCATACTCTAACATCATACAACTACACAGCCGAGACCACTATTGTTGCAAAAGCTTTGTATTTCAAACAGCCATTGGCTGGCTGGCTGCTGTTGCTGCTTTTGCTGTTGTTATTATTTTTCGTTGCTGGTGTTACTCTAGTGAAATGGCCATAAAAAATAAACTATCATTTTTCACACTTTAGTTTTGTATTCATTTCATTTCAGTTCTGTTTGCGTTTGTGTTGTACCCCAAAATGCAAACTAAAAGAAAATTCATGCAATAGTCACTGTTAATGGTCGTGGTGGCAGTAATAAGTTTAAACCCACTTTCATTAGTACCAACAACAACAACAAAAAAAAACATTTTTCCCTTCCTTTGTCTTTTGCTGCATCTTGTTGCAATTCAAAGTCAAGGCAACATCATCTTATAAAGCAATAAAATCAGTTTGAATCAACACCATTTTAACAGCTGTTGCAGTTTAAACTACAGAGACTTAAATGCCTTGAGGGTTACAACAACAACAAACATTTATTTTATTTTATATTTTTTTTATCGATGGGGCTTTTTTAAAGCAATGACCAGTAGTGACCTCAATTTAATTAAATAAAAATAAAACGATATTAAAGAAAGTTAAGCAATTTGATTTTAAGCAAATTAAAGAAAAACCAAATATTTCGGAATCAAGTTGAGTTACAAATATTGAAGATAAAAAAAGTATTTAATATTTGATTTAAAAATCCCTTTAATATGCTAAGTAATAACTAATTAAAAGCTTTACTTGCAAATGTCAATACATCCTAAAATTTACGTTTATAAATGAACCTACAAACACAAGTTCGTTTTAAAAATAAAAACGTTTTTTTTTTCAAGATGCCTTATTAATCTAAATTAATTACACAAAAATGTATGTATTTTAATAAGAAAGACGATAGAATAATAGTCAACTAACAGCTGCCGCCGATGTTAACTGAAAGCAAAAAGGCGCCGCCGAAGTGTACGACTGATTTTGACCAATAAATTTAGATGATTTCGTTAGATAAGCTCGTTTCTTATTTTGATTTCATATCATTTAGTGTAAAACTATTATCTGTTTCCTTTTTTGTATATATAGTTTGCTAGAAAAGATTATTTTAAATTCATATTTTGAGAGCTTAGTATCAGCATATTTTGTCGATTTTACGACTGTCATATCACAAGAAAATTTCAAAAATTGATGTCAGTTTTTGCCTTGGCCAACAGTTAGCCGCATGTATTCGCCTAGCCGCCACCGAATGTTTTTTGATTTATCCGCCACCGGTAGTCAATTACGATCGGCTTCGGTCTCTGATTAGAATATTAGTGAAAGACCAATGTAAGCGGCATGGGGACGCGGACGGCAATCAGCTGTTCCTTTTGTCGTTTGAATTTATTTTGTATAGGCAAATGAACGCGGCTTCTTAAAGTAGAAAATATAAAACATTTGTTATTTTTTGAAGCAGAATTAAATAAATTTAATTGCTAAAATTTTTTAAAAGAAAAATAATTCAAATGAACAACGATTTAGTGAAAAAAAGAAACACAAAAGAAAGACTATGGATGATTTGATAAATTAAAGCGGCAAAATGAAAAGTTTAACTAAATTCAACGTGATCAAAGTTTTGTATGAGCACTTTTGTTAACAAACAAATTTGTTTCAAATAGGTAAAACTGTTGCCGCATGCTGCTTGCATTGGGCTTTCACCATAAATATGTTTATGCATGAAGTCTAAAACATAACGAGTCGACCAATTTTCTAAAAATATGACAATACACGCAGAAAAAAAACATGGTTGTTATATGGTCACAATAACCATATTATGTTCTTTGTAACAATGTATAGTTGCGGAGAACAAATTATAGTTGTTTTCACCAAAACTTTAGTCACGATAAACATTTTTTGTTAACTTTTAACGATTATATGGTTGCTGTGCTCAAAAAATGCAACATGGTTAGTTTTAACTTAAAAAAATTTCAACCACAACCAAAGTTTTATAACTTATTAAAAATAATATAAAATATTTAATCATAATATATTATTGTTAATCAAAGTATGTTTAAAAGCAACAGAATAATGTTTACGCATAAAATATTTTGTTCTCGTACTTGACAGTTTAGTAATTTTTTTGATAGCTAAAATTTGAAATAGTTTTTTATTGTTAAAGAAATTGAAAAAAATAAAAATTGTGTACAAAATAAATAATTAAAAATAATATGCAAAAGATGATAAGAAATAAAAAGGGAACCAAAACATTTAAAAAAAGTTGAAGTAAATATGTATGTATTGTAAGCATATAAACCTTTACTTTTGTGTTTGAAGCATAATTGTGAAATCGTTTATTTGTTATTTTAAGCAAATAATTGATTTTTTATGAATTTATGTTTTTAAATAATTTTTATGACAAATCGTTAATAAATAAAACAATAATCAGTTTTTTATATCAGAAAAATTTTGCACTTACGAGACTATATTATAATTCAATTATATAAGGTGACATTTTCAGCCATATTTTTATATTTAAATTTAACCATTTAATGTTTAAATTGAACATAATTATGTTTATACTTTGGACAACAATATAGTTGCAAATGTAACAATACTATGTTTTGTTAGCAACCATATAATGCAACCATATTATGTTGCTCTTAGATTATGGTTACCTCAACCATATTTTTTCTTTGCGTGTACCTTCCTGTATGTCTGGCTACTTTTCATTTTGAACGCGTAGGCCTTAGGTGGTATGCCTAGACAAAATACATACTTATTTTTGAAATATCTAGGAAAATACAATAAACACAATTTTAAAATTTCGAATACGTAAATCAGATTGTTTTAACTGCAGATGTTTGGACTTAAAAAATGTACGTGAGACTTCGCATCATAAATTTAATACTACATATCATATAACTTGAAAAATACAAATGAAGTGCATAAAAATGTTTATTGGAATCAAATGACAATTATTATTGCTTACCAAATACTGGCCGAAGAAATTAACACCACAAAAGATGTCAGACAAGGGCGTACACTTTACCTCAGCTTTTCAACATATACTTTTACCGAAAACAGGACCAGGTATCCATTCCAACGCAATTCTCATAGTAGATCATATCTTTTTCCAGTTTACGTGGAAATGAAATGCAGCTTAATTTATGTTCCCCTGTTTATTTTTCAAAACATTGACTTTTTATATGAAAAATTTTCAAATTTTATAGGATGGTTCTTTCTTCGTCAATAAAAAAAATTCGTGAAGATAAATTTATAATGTGTCTTTAAAAAGCTCATCACAGAACCTTTAGCCAGATATAAAAAAGCCAAATACTTTAAATGAAATTAATTTTATTGAACAATTGTTCAATTCCCAAAGAAAAAAAATTTGTACTAAATCGACATCCACGCTGGATGAGTTTTATTAAACTAGAAGAAATTAAAAACAGCAGCTAAAACGAATTTATAGTGAAAGAAAGAAATTAAGGAGCAAACTCCGACTAGCCCTTCGTTACAGAGGCAAGAATCCAAATTCTGGTTTGTGGCAGTCGTGGCTGACCTGGTGCGATGGTCTGGTTTGTAAGTAAGGCATTATGTTTTAAAGTCTCACTACAACCAAAAGATAATATGTGGTAGATGACGAAGCTAATAAAGCACACTTCTTTGCAAAACGAGACATCGAGTAGTTCTAAATTTATCGGCCTTACAAAGTATTGCTTAGTGGATCGCTGCGTAAAGCATAGACAGTGCATAAGTACCTTTAAAATAGTAGAAGTTTCTCGAAAACAAAATCTCTTCTGACATATTAATTATTAAGAAGACGAGAAACGCTTAAAAAAACAGAAATCTTGTTTACAAACAATACTATGTCTAAACACACCTTTTTTTTACATAAATTTTTAATTTAAACCATTATTTGTATTGACACGTGTTGCCAGTCAATATTTTTCATTAATGCCTGTACTCGTTCGTTCAAGATATTTACATATTTTATGACCCTACAACTTTACTGATTTTTGTTTTAGAAAATTGATGACTCTTCAATATAAAAATGACACTCAAAACCAATACTGTTTTTAACAATGATTGAGTAAGAGATTTATTTTTTTTTTAATTTAGAGTCTATAAATATTGTGATTAAGAACACGTGTGAGCTTTAAAATATAATAAATGAAAATAGGTTTTTTTCTCTAATAATATAAAATTAAATACCTGCGAGTATGCTACGAATTATTTAAAAAAGGATAATGGAAATGGACAAAGATTTATGAAAACTAATTTGTAAATATGACAAATCCAAAACAAAATAATAAATGATAATCAATGGTTCAAATCATGATTGGGAAAAAATTAAAAATTAATATTAAATGTTTTTAATTTATAATTGGTTTACAAAAAACTCTAAATGTTAATAAATTGGTATAGATTTCACTAAAGTAATGATTTGCCACAGGCGCCTTATTTAATGCAACATTATTGTTTCTAAATATTCACTAAGTTTATACTTCTATATGTTTGAAGAATTAAAGAAATTTTCATACCTGTAGCCTGATTTAAGGAACAAGTGAACATAGTCTAAGAACAGGAGCAGATTAACGGCAATTTTAAACATCAATTTGACTTTAAACACATATTTGCTAAAATTAAAAGAATATATTATCATTTTTATTTTATATCAGAATCACAATGTTTAAAATTTTCAGTCTTCTAAAAAACTAGAGGATTCCTCTTAACAAAAAAATAAGAATAACTTCACTTATCATCACACGGCTATGAAAACTACTCATCATTTCTACAACTTAAGCTTGAATTTGCACTGACCTTTACAGAAAATTCACAACCCCCATTAAAATTATACCCACAACCTGGTGGCCATTTCCAAGAAAGTCATTTTTTTTTAATTCAGAAGAATTTAAAATTGTATATTGTATGAGTGAATTTCTAAAGGAAGATCAAAATTAAAAAAAAAATATCTGATTTAGTGAAGTAACTCCAATCAAATAAATAAAAAAAATATTGGGGATGACAGAGAATTGAAAAATAAAAATTTTTTTTTAAAATCAGTGCTAGTATATACAATTTCATGTAGAAATGTCATCGGCCCTTAATAGGTTAAGCATTTTGAAATTGTTTAGTATTTGCTGAAAAAACTCTTCAAAAGCTTTTGATATCCATATTGATATCGTAAAAAATATGGTGCACAATCGTACTTTTCTATGAAAAATTTAGAAGCCCATAACTCGAAAAATATGGTCGAGCGCCTTTTTTTTACCAGATGTATTTTTATTTTTTTAATTCACTATAGCCCCATATGTTTGTTTTTTGGTTGGGGTTACTTCATTATTCCAAATGAAAGTGAAAATTAGAGGCGTGGTGTTTTGCCCGCTGTTTCAAAGGACATGGACCGATCTTGTTGATTTTCAATAGCAAAATTTATGAAAGTATGTCTGATCGTTTGGCGCACTTTAATTTTGTCTAGCTCATCTAGTTCCTTAAAAAAGTTGATTTCAATCCAAACACGGACGGACACACGGACAGCCGGACATCGCTCAATCGATTTCGGTGTTGAAAATGGATATTGAAGCAATTACAAATTTCCACTTTTTTTGTGAAAGGTATAATAAAATGCAAATAAAAATTAACAAAAAAATAGATAACAGGATAGGAATACATTTATATGCAATTAACTTAATTTTCCTGATACTACATTTTGCAAACATGTGAAAAATATTGTAAGTGTTGTATGAAGCATTTATAAAGAACAATTGTGGAATCCGACCCAAAGTTGTTATAAAGAGTAGTTGCATAAAACGGTCGTTACAAAGAATTTTAATTGAATTTCATTGACAAGTATTTTGCTAATTTGCCTTACATTAATTTTTTAGATTCAAATGCTAGCATCATGAAACTTTATTCAAGTTTTCCGTAAACCTTAAAATATTTTTCTTTAAGTACAGAAACTTCATGAGCAACATGAGAGTTTTTTTTTTAATCCAAACCAAAATATAAATTACATGATAAGAAAAATTTATTATTTGGAATCTTTTTTTTAATTATTTATTTTAATTGTGCTTGATTCCTTTAATATCATGAAATATTTATTTTTTAAAACTAAAATTAAAAATGAAATGTATTACTGCGGGGAAAGCGTATCCATATGGCCATTTCGCTACTGCTCATATATAGCTCATCAGTGGATTCTACCCAAATTTTGTAAGGAAAATCTCAGAGTCTTATACTTAACCCTGGAGTTAATGTCGACGTAGTCGACGGCGTCAAATGTCAAAAAAAAAGTTGAATCGTATGAAATTGTATGAGAGCAGTTAATCTCAACGCGTTGCAACGCCGTAAAAGTTCAATCTGTTTCAACTTTTTCGGCGTTGAAACGCCGTCAATGACGTCGACATTAACTCCAGGATAAAGCCAAATTGATTAAATTAGAACTCCATTGAATCAATAAGGCAAAAAGCCATAAAAAACTTAAAAGATTTTAATACAAAAGCACAGTAACCATTGGGTAAATATTTTTATTTTTTCTTTCATTTTTCTACATAAGGGTTGCCATTGGAAACCATTCATATGTATTTGAAAGATTTAATGAAAAAATAAAGAATTGATTCAATGGAGTTCTCAAATGTACCGCAATTTATTTGGTAACTTTGACTTTAAAAACCTTAAACTTATTTTTATTGTTTAGAATTTTTGTGTATATTGATATGCAATTGCTATGATGCAACAAATATTACGCATTTCTGGAAAGAGTTTATCACACGCAACTAAATTAACTATTAATCAAATTTTGAGAAGTTATTTGAATTTCTAAAAAAATTTCTGCAATAAATCATTTCAAGATATAAGAAACAAAACCGCGTTAATAACAAAATAAAAATTTCCCCAAGAAAAAAGTTAACTACTTCTGATGAGAGGTGAATTTTAAGAAAAGTGAAAGAAAATCCGGCAATTCCGGCTCCAAAAATAGCATCAGAAGTTAAAATTTATTTAAATACAGTTTTGAGTGAATCGATCATTGGACGTGTTTTTAGAAAAAATTATTACCGCGGAATCGGAATCAACGCTTTGAATTTGTCAGACAATATAAAAACCACCCTTATAATTTTGAAACGAAGCACGTTGGGTTGAAATTCCCAATAATGGCTCTTAATTGAAAAATTTTATTTTTAAAAATTAATCTATTTAAGGTCATACTAGACAAAATTGTGCATCACTAACTATCTTTTAAACTTTTTCATGTTATCTACTTTTCGAGTTGTGCATTGTGAAAGTTGAAGTTTTTTTAAGTTTTTGAAAACAGTGGTAAAAACTGAAAAAAAACCTTTTATTAAATTTTTGTGTTTTCCTAGCATAAAAGTAATATTTTTTCAGTGGAATCGTCACTTCACTTCGGAAACTCAAATGTGTATCTCAGCTAAATATTTTTGTAGTAGAAATATTTTTAAAATTCTTTTGAAAATGGGTGTAAAAACCAATCATTTTTCACTTTCAAATAGAAATTCAAATCCGGTTACTTACAAATCATATAAAAACATTTTGCGGCTTTTTTGCGAGAAGAAAAATTCGTGTATGCTTAGCAACTGCATTAATCATGTATGTATATATACGTATGTATGTACATATACATATAGTTTTATTATTGTGACGTAGTGAATGAAACCAGATAAAAAATACAGATCGAGTTCAGACAAAAAACCGGACTTATAGCTGAGCAACGAAAACCAGGATTTGGACCAAAAGTTTTTTTTTTTAAATCCCGAAGTTGCAAAATTAGACTTTGAACTAATCAATAAGTTACATACTAATTTAGTTGCTGTACCGTGCGTTCATCAGATTAATATTGAAAAATTTAGAAAACTTACTTTATCGACTGCAAAATACTTTGTTGAAAAACACCCATGGTATAACATGTCTCCCACTTTAAATAATTTTTTAATACATTGTCCGCAGATTACTACTCATTCACACTCAAAAAAAAATATAGGTAAATCCAACCAATTTTGTGGGTTAGAATTGCACCAACCAATAAAAAACAGTGAAAACAACCAATGTGGAAAAGTTAACCTAAATTTTACAAAAAAATTGGTAGAAGTACAATTTATTGGTTAAGCTTCAAATATAATGGTAAGATTAACCAAGATTTATCGTAATTATACAATTTTTTTGTAAAATTGCTATATTAATAGTAGTTTCACAATTTTTTTTGTAAAATAACTATTTAATGGTAGAATTACTATTATTATAGTAACTTTACAAAAAAGTTTTAACTTGACTATAACCTATGGTTTACTTTACCGGTATATTAGTACTTTACCTTAAATATGGTACGCTTACAATTTTTTTGTTAGCAATACCAATTTTAATGGTTGCACAACCTAAAGTATAGTTTATATGTTTACAGTAAAAACACTTTTGTATTTTATTAATACTTATAGTTTATTTTACATTCTTTGAATTCAATATATAAAATATGTTTAACATAAAATTACATGAGAGTTTAATAAATACTTATCATACTTAGTAATATTTAGGTCGAATATATATTTTTCCATTAGGAGAAAAACTTAAATGTAGTGGTGATTTATAAAATTCAGATTGTTGTAAAATATATAAATTTTCTGCTTCTAAAAGCGAAAAAGATTGGTAGTGCTGTAAAAAGGAACTTATGTTATGTTTAAGACAAATGAAAATTACTTCTTTGTCACTTTCTATCACTATATCTTTAATTTCATACAAATCCATTTTCTTAGAAAACATAAAATATCCTACTTTATAAACGGTTTCTTTAATAATAACCTTCGTTGTAAATTTTTTTAATTCTTTACAATGTTTCTCACTACAATTGTTATGCAATATTTTATCGTGGTACCATTTTTCAAAGAATTTTTCTTCTTTAATATCTCCAAATACATATTTATCTTGTAATCCTATCTCAAACAATAAACGGTTAGAAAGTTTTAGCATACATTTAATACCTATCGATAATGGCGTGTTTTTTCTGGACGTAATGGAATTAGTATATAACTTTAATTCTTGAAGGCGTTAAATTATGTAAATATTTAAAATGTGCGGCAAGAGAATCTATATTATCAAAAGTTTTTTACATTTAAAGCACGAAATCATTTTTTTTAATTAAAGGCTTACTTAAGATCATTAATTAAACATAAAATATTTGGCGATAGCTGGTCTTCCTTCAATTTAATGGAATAAAAATATCGTTGAATAAAAGTCCAGACTTCAGTACTGTCACGAGGATACTTTAAATTTAGAACTTGAAACATGTATCCAAACTTGTTAAAAAAGTAGGCAGTTTATATTTAATTTCGTCATAGTATACGTAAAATGAGGCATCAGTAATGTTCAGGCCAACTGCTATAATTAATAGTTGTAAAGTCTCACCTCGTTTAAATAATGATGATCTTAATTGGTCCAAGCGGTTTTGCACATCACTGACTGTAACGCAATGTAGTACAAATGAAAGTTGTGAGTCTTTGATTGTTGATCTATATACAATATTTGACAATTTCCTTTTTATGCTAGGACGTAGAATGACATGTAGTAAAAGTATTATTAACTGTTCCGACCCTGAAAATTTAAGAAAATAAAAAAACTAGTAGAAATATGAAGCACAAGCTGACGAACCTTTTTCATTAGCATTTATCTTTTTTAAGTACTCTAAACTTCCTGTATCCTTTACCTTGTTGTTTAGAATTGGAACAATTTTACTGCTAAAACTGTCCCACTTTTCAGTAAGAGAATGTGATGTGGGATAAAGAATACTAAAATCTATATCAACCTGTAAGACATTACAATTTATTTGTAATTAACAAAGTGCAGATTATGTAACATTCTCCAAAAAACTTACTAAAGTGTACCCCAATGAATGTGAATAAAGCTTCCATTTATTTAGTACGTCTAGAATATTATTACTTTCGTCCGCGTGAAGAATGTCATCTCTTCTTTTAGAGTAACATATGCGCCACTTATATGTTACTTCACTCCAGGGTTCTGTAAAAACTTTAAGCCAATCGTGTGCTTTTCTGATTTCTAAAAAGTTCATAGTGTATTAATAAGTTCAAAAATAGGATTCTTAATAAATGTTTTACCTGCTTCGTCACTGCATTCGTTCAGAGGGCTTTCATTTTCAAGTGCAACTACTGAAATATTCACATTTGAAGACGCCCACTCGCCGGTTTTTTTTAAACGTTTTAATGTATTATAATACTTATCAAATAGTCTTCCAGATGATCTCGAACCTATTTTACGAAAATATATTTCCTTAAAACAAAAACAAGCTTGGTTAAAGTAAAATGTAGCACTTTTATTTTTACATTACCTTATCTTCGCAAAATTCGGTTTCAATTTGTACTGAAATTCTTTCAAGTATGTTTTTCGTAAGTTTCGTTTTGTTTTTGATAGCCCAAGTTATAATTGCATCAACCAAAATTCTTCTAGCAACATCATTCAATTTTTTATTTTCAGAAAAACTTTGTTGAACATAATCACCGGTTGGATGTTCGCCTAGAATGGTTCGCAAATCCTAAATAAATTAATGTTACACGAGTATGTTAATATATTTCTGTATACTAAAAAATAATAACAAACATACTTACAAAGGAAACGGAAGTAGTAGTACTTTCAGATTGTGAAAAATTAAAACCTTTTGAGTAGTCGGATTGGTTTGGGCTTCGGGAAGCAGTGTCACACATATGTATGTTATCAAGTCCCTAGGTATGTTAAGTTAAAAAGGTAATTACATTTAATAATATAAGGTTAATTATATTACCTTTTGTTTCTTCCATTCCATTAATCGAAAACGAAATTCTGCCTTTTCCCCAATTTTTTCACTTTTAAATAAATAGTCCAAGTCAGATTCTGTTAATAATCTAAGCCTTTTAACCGTAACAGCTTCAGCTAAAAATCCAAATAGTACAAAATAATTACTTTTAAAGGTTTACATTAACTGTGAAAATTGTTGTTTTACAAAATTTTAACAGTAGCTTTATTACAAAAATTGTTAAGTAACCATTTTTGCAGTTTTTATATGAGCGTTCTTCACAGTATAAAAAACGCCGTTATTATTTTTTATCATACACATCTGCTATCTATGTATAAAGCTCATTATTTTATTATTTGGTGTTTTATTAAACAACGTGTTATATTGCAGATTTCTTATAATCTTACTTACTTTGTAATTTTTCCAGCATGTATCCAAAATTCCAATCGTATAATAATTTTGAAAGTTCCTCTTCCTGGCTAGAAAGAGAACAGGTTGATGAACACATACTCTTTTCCTTAATGTTATACTCCATTTTACCACTTTTATATGTTCTTTAATTTAATAACTTTATTAAAAAAAAATATTTATGTTTTTCACTTTACAATAATCCACAAAAACTTTTACATAGAACAAAGCCGAATTTAATACTAAATCAATTAGAACAAAAGAAATAAAATGATCTTTCTCAACGCTTGAGAGTTGCCATTTTTATATTTAGTAGTGTAAAATTTATACATTTGCAAGAGTACAGTCAGCAAATTGACTAATGGCAATCCTTCTGCATTGTGATAGACACAAAATATCCCGTTATTTTTTTCGTTTGAACAACTTCATTTGTTACTTTTACCAACACAGTAGTTATTAAATTTTTGAATTCTTGTTAACTATATAAATTGGTTAGAAGTAAACAATTAAAATAGTTAAAATAAAACAACAACTTGCAGTGAAAATTACTGACAAATTTTACATAGTTATTTTAACTAACAAAATAAGTACAATAACATATATCACAAGTTTAAAATAGTTAGCTTAACCAACGGAATTTGTTAGTTAAAATAAATCGCAACAACAATTTTTATTACTGGTAAAGTTACTGTTTAAAAATGGTTATTTTAACCAATAAACATAACTAGTTAATGAAAATTCCAACAACAGTTTACAATTGTAGTTCAGTTACAATTTAAATCAGTTATCTTAACCAAGAAAAATTGTTCTTTTATAAAAATTACAAAAACAAATTACATTAACAATAAATTAACAACTGAAATTGGTTAGATTAACCTACATTATTTTTTTGAGTGCACTGTTACCTATTGGCCAGTTATCGGAGTAAGCACAAGAAGCTCTTTATAAAGATTTTAAATCATACAGAGAACATTTTCGCGAAAATGCAGTCGTGAAAAGATATTTTAAATAGATTTTATTTTATTTATAATAGATATTATAAGTAATATGGGCAAACATTACAAAAGGAAAATTCTCGCGTTACCACAGCAGGTATTGGAACTACTATTATTACCTGAAATTTCGAGAAAATTTTCCCGGTCTATTACCGGGAAAATTTTGTATGGGGGCTATACGAAATCATTTAGGGTTAATTTTGGTATGTTGAGTTACTAACCCAAATTTCATTCATTTATCCTTAAAAATGAAGCTTCCGTAGCAGTTTCATATTCATATTGAGGAAAAAATAAGTGACATCTCTAACGACTGAATTATGAGCCGTTTTTAGCAATATCAACCCAATGTGCGACGTCGTTTTTACTTATGAGTCTAAATTCAATATTTTTTCATAGGTTGGAAAAGTAAATATTTGAAGAAAACCTAATACAGAGATGGATCCTAAAAACTTAGCTTAACTTAAGCACGCTAAACGCGTATCAATGAAAATATTTGGTTATACTAAGAGAAAATCTAAAGCCTAGACTTTTAAGCTGTATACTGACAATGATCCTAAGCATACTACCATTACCTCGCGTATGTGGGCGCTCTAAAACTGCTCAAAAGTATTTACAGCGCCTGCTAAATCGTCAGATTTTAATATTATCGAACACGTGTGGAACTACTTATACATAAAAATTCAAGAACAACCCATTTAATTTCTTCTTTAGGAAGAACAATTAAAAATTTCGCCGGACTACTGCTGCATCAATCCCTAAACGTTTGCATGCTGCAAAAACCAACCATGAATTTCCCACAAATTACTAGTGACTATGTCCGAAATCCCTAATTCTTACAAAAATTCTTCAAGAATATAAAGTGTATGATTTTCACTGACTGACTATTTTTCTTTCCGTAATAATAAAATTAATTAAATTTTACGTTTGTACCTGAAATATTTTATGTTTTCTTAATCAATGAATAAATTGAAATTTTTTCAATAAAATATGTATAATACATTCTTACTAAAAGTGTTGAAAAGCGCCTGGACGATTTTAACTAACTTTGCTGTATATATAGAATATATACATACATACTTTTGTTTTGCTAAGCCTTAAATCCAGTAATAATAATCTTCTTAGTTACCATGCACTCTTTTTCAGTTGTCATAATTATAATAATAAGTTTATATATTTAAATTTTTCAATCAAATTCCCTTGACAACTTCTATCGAAACTGTCATAACATTAAGAGAAAAAATATTATTGGATATATGAGTTATTTTACTAAAAAATAGAAAAAAATAAATATACTAAAACGTACATAGTATGTACATACATACATACATAGTTAATAGATGTTTTGAATTTGCTCCTCCTTTTTCTCTCTTTAAAAAAAAAAAAAACTTTACTGATCCAAATTGAACCAAAGTGTGTGTAGTGGGAGAAGAAAGAAAAACTTTGCAACATAAAAATTCAATTGAAAATTTCTTGTCGTTCGTTATTGTTTCGTTTCGTTTCTTTTTTTATTTTTGTGTTCATGTTGCTTTTACAACATTTGTTACAGCAAATGACATTTTTTTTATTTTACAATCAATAAAGTGTATACGACTACCATTCAGATGTGGACACCCTCTACTGCTCTTCCCATTTATTTTATTAAGCTGTTATTGCTGCTGTTTTAAACCCATGTGTCTCGGGGGGACTTTAAGGGCAATAAAGGAGTTTTTTTATCCATCTATTTTTATGTGTGTGTTCATACACATATAATGTGTTTTTGCACATTTGCTAGCAACCAATGAAAACTGAGAAAACTGTTGGCGAAATTCTTTTTTATTTTTATACATGATTTTTCCGTTTTTCTGTTTTTATTTTCTATTGCTTTTAATACGCACATACATACATACAATGTACGTGTTAGAAAAAGCAAAAAGTTTTCTTTTTCCAGACAGTTGGTGTATTGTTTGTTAGATATTGAAAAAGTATTGCATACTTATATAGGAAAAGCTTGAAAAAATTAAACAAAAGTTTTATTGAAAAAGAAATTGAAAAGATTTTATAGATGAAATTCAATTGATAGTTAGTTATGCAAAAAAAATAATAAAAAAAAACTTTAAGTGTTGCATTTTATGTATATTTATTTAAACAAAAAGAAGTATACTTTAAAGAGACGTTTTAATAATACTCTTTAAAGTATATTTTTAGGCTTAGACAGATTTTCTAAAAATAAAAATTAAAAAATATCGAAAAAAATATTTTCAGGGCTTAAGAGTTTATAAAATAGCAATAAGAAACACATTTTTGTTGCTTACAATAACAATAGTAAACTATTTGTTTTTAGTATAAAAGAAATTACAAATCCTCATTTTTCAGATCTAAACAAGATTATGGAATGTAAATATTACTTCTCTAAGAAACTCTTATTAGATTCCAGTTCTGAGAGTGCTAAGGTGTATTTTGCTATCGAGCAAACACAGAAATTAATAAATGTAATAAAATAACAGATCTTTGAGAAAAGACAAGCATTGTTTTTTTTTCGTCCATGTTTCTTAAGGTTTTTTTTAGGATAGGGTAACAAGGCTTGAGATTGCCATTGCAGGTAATGTTTGACATAAAATCTTAGATGAAGACTGAATAAAATTTCATAGGTAATATTAACGAAAAAATAATAATAAAAATTTAACAATTAAAATAGCTAAAACAAGTTCATCTATATTGTAATCTAAACACAGTTTATTCAAATTAACAAATTTATAGATTATAATAATTTGTTTGTCTAAAATATTATACCATAAAATCTGTTAGTTGTTCAAAAAAAATATTATTAAGACCTAAAAGAAGACGCCTTTTCAAACTGAATAAAAATAACTAAAATTAAATATATATTTTGTTTAATTTATTATTTTCTTTAATAATCTGAGGAGAAATATAGAGCAGAAATATCCATTTTTTCAGTATAAAGTACAAGTCTATAAACAAACAATTGGAAGTGTTGGCATTCTATCTTTTTTTGCAAGGGACTCAATCATGTATTTGCCGGACTCATCAGAAATAGCATTCAGTTAAATAGTCTTACTTAGAATAAAAAACATGGCACTGCTATTATGTTCTAAAAATTATAATTTAACGAAACTTAATTAATTAAACTTTGTATGGTCATCAACATCCGATTGCGGATAGGCAGATCAAGTAGAAGAAAATATAAAACAGACTTTAAACAACCCTGCAACTGAACGTTATGATTTTGATGACATCCATGTCTTACATAGAATGAAAGACATGAAAAATAAAATCCGGATAGAGAATCATCTTATATTTTATTAAAATTTTGAGAAACAAACTCGCATTTTCCAGCAAAAAATTGGTTACAGGTAGTATAAAAATGTTTTAAAGTATAAGATTTTATACTACATGCAATATCGGAAAATAATAATATTGAATTTCCTTAAGTTTAAATAATACATCATTGAATTTTTTCTTAAAATTAAATTCAAATTAAGAAAAGTAAAAAGGATTAAGGAATTATTTTTTCTTAAGTTAAAACCCAATTTATTACCGAATTATAGTGTAAAGTTTTATTTGTTCTTTAGGTTTTTTACACTTAAAAATGAGAGATGTCAATGATTATTTTCTCTTGTGTTCCTATAACTAAATTACATACATTTTACTATTATGTATATGTAATACCTGTTCCAAGTTTTCTTAGTACTGCCATACCGCTTGCAGTTTCGATTTTTCTTTATAGGCGACTTAAAACGATTTAGATTGTTTTAAGGATCTGGCAACTTTCCCTAGTTGTTTCGTGTATGTTTGTACGTGTGAGTATAAGCAAAACAAAATAATCCTGCAACAGCAACACATTGCATTTTTTGTTATTGTAAATGTTTATAAAGATTTCTTTTCTTTCAATTATGTATTAAATCAACTTTTGTAACAATAGTAAAAACAGTGGGGCAGGAGCAAAAAAACACATTAACAAATTAATCAGATATTTCTGATCAAATATAAAAGAGCATGCACACTGTGGTCTCAAAGTAAAATTTATCACGAAAAAATCATAACTCCTTTTTTAAAGTAACTAAAAGCGTAAAAATTTTTACAAATTAACAGGCCACGATCTTACACCAAAAATGGTTGGATTCGAACGAATGGGTCTGGCAACTTCTATGCAAGATAATGATAATTATAATTATTATATTTTCACAGGTAAGGATTCTTATTTTTATTTATGTATATATTCATCCAAAATTATACACACATACTGTGATATTTTATTAAAAATTTTAATTCATTTTGGCTTGTTTCTGCCACCATTTCTTCTTCTGAGTCATTTTGCAATTCTGTCAGAATACAAAGATATGGATTCTTGTCACAAGGTTTCTGACTTTCGATTCGACGGCTTTGTTAAAAGTCAGAATATATAGTGATCTGATAAAAAGGCAAGTGGTTAAAAAGATCTTGTATGTTGGTTTCCTGGGACATTTTTCTGTAACATATTTTATGTCCTTGTTCCGAGATTCAAGCGCAACCTCGAATGACACTCCTATAGGAATAATGTCTGTACTGTGAATGAATATCTTGTGGATACTAAATGGCACGCTATACCATGGATATAGTTCCGCTGCTTCGAGGGCATACGATGCAAATAATTCCGCATTAATTGTATAACCGTATGACATTGTTCGTAAAATAACTTTTAGTCTTCTAATAAAGTTTTCGTTGACGCCAGTTATTTGTGAAGCGAAACGTGGTTGTTGAAAAAATCTTAGATGTAGACAGTCCGTCAGCTAAATCTTCTTCCAAAAAAAAATGACGAGGCTTTAATAGGAAAGCAAAGAACTCATCCAATCAAGCCTTAAATTTAGACTCGAAAAAAAATTTTATTTGATTTGCCTTCGCCCACTTTTCCGATAGTTTGGTACGATATTCCTAGCTGCTTGTTTTAATTTATTTCAATGTTCACTATTATCGTCATTCTGTATATCAATTGTGTTGAAAATAGGTATAACGGCATTAGGTTTTTTCTATTGATCCTTTTCAAATCACTTTTGGTGACAGATATTGTACCCTAAAATTTCGTCTTTTAATTTAATGACAAAAATTGGCAGGTAAATACACATTTAAAAGACTAACACAAGTTATAAAATAGATAAAAATGCAGAATTTACAAATACTTTTTCCTTTTATATATAACTTAATAACCCAAATTAAGAATTTAAATAGAACACACTTCTTATTTGAAAATAAAAGCAAGAAATATAAACAGAAATGTTTTAATATTATTTTATGAGCTCTCCAAATCACAAAAATATATCGATTGATATTTTAATTAAAACAAAATTCAAACATTAATTGTGTTCAAATAAAGGCTGCAGCGAAAATATTGCAAGCATACCAAGAAAAGTATACCGTTATGCACGGTAGTGTCAATAAAATACCAAACAAATTATTTATTTTTTGTGTCATTCGAATCAACGATTTTTTCGCGCTAAATTTGTCAGAAGCTTTGTTGCCAGAAGCTTTGAGAAGAAAATCATCATATGCAGATAAAAATCAAATTTATGGCAAAATCATTATTTTTTAATACAAAATTTTATTTAAAAATTATAAATAAAATACATATATTAACATACACCGTATATATTTAAATTATTATTGTTAAGAGTATACGAAGTTTTACGCAGGGTTTCATATTTTTAATAATATCTTGGTTAATTTTGAAATTATAGCAGAAACAGTTTCTTATTGCTAAGCAATCTTTTGCTTCGAGAGTGATATTGTCTAATCTATTCCCCTATTTATTTTTGTTTAAATTAACTGTTGCGAATATTCGTTCGACATTTGCTGAAGAAATAGGAAGATTTATTAAGTTTTAAACAAATTTTGACAACACCGGAAGAGCTGGAATGTTGTCAGCACGAGTTATTTAGACCAAAATTTCTCATAGCTAAAATTATCTATAGTTTTAAAATAATCACTGAATTTTATAAAGCGGAGTTCTCTAAAATCGATATCTAAATTTTGAATATCCTTTTCACTAATTAAATTTGGAAAATTGTCAGAGAAATAATTTTTCTATTTATAACATTCAAAGGGGTCAAGACATGAGAGCTCTTTTAAAAATGTATCGTTAAAATCAAATTGTTTTAATATTGGTTTAAGTAACTCAATGTAAAATGCCACACAATTTTCAATAAATCCATTTTTTCATTTGCAGTGAGCTTTGAGCTAGAAATCATTTGCTTAACAAAAACACTCAGATAGACTTCTTCGTTAGACGGAAACAGAATTTTTTGTTTTTAAAGTCAAGGTCATTATTGATATTGTTGCTGACATATTCTGTTTGTATAAAATTGTCTAAAATTTACCTCATGCATTGTATGTTTTTGACAGGATGAGCTGATACAAAAGTTAACTTCATTATGTAGTACAATTACAATGAAAGTACTACACACTTGCAATACAAAAATCATACATACATTTTATAAATTAGAAATCATAATTTAAGAAAGAATAATTAAGACTTTTTCTTATTAGATTTCAACCCTAGGACTTACTAACAATAAATGATTCCAAGAGCTAGACTAAGTGCGGACGTTATAAAATGATATTCATATTAACTGTAGTTCCGAACCTTTCTTTGCTTGTTGGGAATTATATTAAACGCCAGTATATTTTTCAAATAATCTGCTGGATTTGTACCGCTAAGTCCCCATTCACACTTTGCAACTTTCGTTGCGCAATTCTTAAGTTCAGTGGAGTAGACATAAAAGACAAATAGAAAGGAATACACTCTTTTAGGTACTGGTACTTGCAATTCTTTTTTCCTTTGTCGTTCGTAATTTGAAGCAAAAACAAAATCACAGCAATAACGACAGGAATTTTAGAAACAAACTTTTAACGTGTGGACACGAACAAAATTTCAAAAGATAATTATATAAAACTTTAAAGTCACAAGATAACTTGTCTGGACGGGAACTAAAAGTGATTCTTTTAAAAAACACGAGACCAAGGGAAATTAAAAAAATTTCAAGCTTAAGTTTGTTTAATAGAAATATATCCTATATCATTAAAACACGAAATCCCATAAAAAAATAAATATTAAAAACAAACAGGGAAATTCCATTTAAATAAATATCCACCACAATCGACCAACCCTTTGTTTAACTACAAATTGATGACAAACAAATTGCATCTTAATCAAACATTGACCGCTGGGGTTACGCTACACACACACACATTCGTTCACGGCTTCATTGCAATAACTTGAATAACAAAATGTTCGTACAACAAACAACAGGCAGAGTACAACAAACAACTTAACCTTACAAACATTTAATAAATACAAACTGGTGCCCATAAAAATGAAGGTCATCAATACTGATAAAGGTCAGTCAGTGGCTTAATCGTAACTGAATGAAAGAAAAAAAATTACAACATAAGGAATGAATGTGGTGGGTACCTTCAACAACAAGGGTGAAAATATTTCACATAAACATTTTTATCACCACCACTGACATTTCAACAAAAGGAAAGGCCTGCTTTTTTCTTTCTTACAACTAAATTAGAGTATAATCAAAGGCAGAGTAGAAATGATGACGTTATAGCAACAGGCACGCGACCTATTTTTTACTTAACAGAAAAAGTTGTTTTTTGTAATTTGTATATTATTTTGCAAAAAAATGGAAAAAATATACCGGTCAGTAAGTTACGCCAGGTAAGGATTTTCGATTATTTTTTTTGCAAATACTCCGTGTTTTCCTTTTATTATGGTTTTTGGGTTACTTAAGCAGGAAGTGCGATATTTAAAACGGAAATTTTATAGCATTTTAAAATCTTAGCTGTTTTGCTTGATATTTATGCGTCTTACAAAAAATAAAAATGTCTTTTGGGGTCATAAAAATTGTTTTGCAAATTTGATTAGAAGCAAAAAAAAAATTATTGTGAGAGAAAAAAATTGGTATAAACGACAATAAGATGCCTTTACCCAGCAAAAAATTAGACATTACCTTAAAAAGTATTTGCCATAAATTTTTGTGGTTGCCATATTTTATTACTCGCTTACAAAACACATTACGTTAGTTTCCAAAAAAGGAAGTATTAATGGAAATAGATCTTTATGTTAAAAGAGACTACCGTACAAATGGTACTCATTATTTCCTACAATAATTAATGTTATCGAATCTCAGTAATTAATTATAAAAGTCTCATGCCTTGGTAAAATCATTCAGTCGGCAATCTAGTTGGGAAGTAATTCTGCCAAAAATGCTTTTAACCCTCTAAAACCCTGTTTTAATGGTGTTTCTTGCTCTTTTTCAAAAGAAGGACAAAAAAGACCCATATCTAGAGGAGTTATAGGGTTAACATTTCTACAAAAATGTTCTCCGTTACATTTTACATAAATTTGCTGAACACATTTTATACCTAAAATGTAAGGGTCACATGGTTTCTTATGCCGTTTAACAATAAGAATGTGCCAGAGCTGGGAAATTTTAACCCCCTCTCAAATGAAATTCAGATGTAAACGTTCAAAACGCCGATACACGTATCTCTTTTTTTTGTCTCCTCTATCAGAATTTATAGCCCGGACCTTGTAATTTTTTGGTGTGTTGTACAGTGTAATCAATTAAATTCGTGGAATACTGCATAATAAACAAATTTTTTAAAGAGGACTTTCTGCATATTTGTTCGCTTGGAAGAATAGTAGTAAAAATACCGAACTTCAAAACATATTTCATCTGTCTGTCGATAACGGTTCAAAAGTATGGCCACATACATCAAATTACATTAACTATTGGGACACCTTTATATTGCATCTCTAAATTTTAAACTTGCTATAGCAGGCTAAGCTCTACAGCTTCTTGTTAATTTCAGTCGTCTGTGTTCAACTTATCAACAGTCAATATACTTCAAATAACAGCAACTATTGGGACACCCTTTAAGTATTAATCTACAAAATATAAACTTCTTGCTATACCCAGCAAAGTAATCGACATTCTGTATAATTTTCAAGTTTATGTATATAACGGTTTAGAGGATACGGCCATTAATTTTTTAAACAACCTTTATATCCTAAAATCATATTTTAAACTTGCTGTTATAGCGGGCTTAGGAATACAGAATCTTTGTAACTTCAAGCATTGGTCTATAACTGTTGAAAAGTATGGCTATATTAATCAAATTAAATTAATATTGGGGCACCCTTTTATTTATAATTTTGAATAATATACTTTTACGGCCATAGCAATCGATATTCTGTCCAATTTTCAAGTGTTTGTCTAAAATATTTCAACATATAGGCCAATATATGTATATTTACATGAATTATGGGAACACCCTTTAATTTCTAAATTTAAATTATCAACCTGTTGATATAATGGGCTTTGCAATACAGGTTACTTTTAAGTTTTACCTCCCTGTCTATAACGGTTCAAAAGTTTTGCCACATACATAATATAACATCAGCTATGGGGACACCCTTTAATTTCAAACCCATTTTTTATAGTTGTTGGTATTAAGAAGTTAGCAATACAGGTTCGTTGTAAATTTCCAGCATCTGTCTACAACTGTTCAAAAATATGGCCACATCAAATTAAATAAATTATTGGGACACCCTTTGATTTATAATTTTGAATATTAATACTTGTTACGGCCATAACAATCGAAATTTTCAAGTGTTTGTCTATAATGATTCAACAGATAGGCCCGCATAGGTTAATTTACGTCACCTATGGGGACACTCTTTAATTTTTAGATTTATTTTTTACTAGTTTTTGCCATTGGGAGCTTTTGTGTTACGCAGTTTTTTTTTTCAATTTGAAGTGGTGCACTTTAAGATTCATATTATTTGTAAAAATATGTATATTGTAGGGGGCGCCCTTTAATTTTTTAAGATTATGAACTGTTTTTAAAACGGGACCTTCTGTACGCATCAGCTTTCCAATTAAAAAAATTAAAAATAAAATTCGATCAAGAAATGACTGAGTTATGGCGGTACAAACTTAAAAAATAAATTACAAGAAAACGAACCTAAGTCGAATTAAATACTTTAGTTTTTATAAAAACTATTTTGATTGATTTAAATAAGTTTGATTTTTTTTATTTTTTCTATTTTGTCCTAGAAGGTTTGCAGCCGCTTTTAAAGTAGTTCTAACTTTTAAAGTTTGTTAGTTAAACGATGTATAATATTAAATTGCATGGTTAGTGCCACGCCCACTTATGTACACATATATATTTCAACCACCGGATTCGTAGTAATTAACTACAAGAATTTCTTGGATCGGTGAACTGATGTATAGCTTTCCCACAAACAACCACACAAACACATTTTGTACTTTATAAGTGTAACAGAGGATAATAGTTTTGTTATTAGGAACTATATCTTAGGAATAATATCATACATTATGTAAAATATGTATCTAATTTAAAAAAAGATATCATTTGAATATTTGAGTATATTTAATCACTTTTATTATGACGAAGTAATGTAACAAACGCCACAACAAATCTACAACTACCCTCTTCACCATAAATGGCTAATAATGGGTCTCCATCTCACCCTTAAAAGGAAAACTGAAAAAGCTTGAAGAATTTTTATTGCCAAAAATTTTGCATGTTTCCACAATTGGTCGAACATAACAAGAGAGAGATTTTTTTGTGTTTAAATTTTCTTAAAAAAAATATTTTTTTGTATTTTATAATTTTGCAACCAAAGCTAAACGTCTAGAAGCTGTAGTCGTGGCAAAAGTAGTTACTGGCTACAAGTACCCTAATATTATGCATGGTTACAGCTGGAATAATATTTGCCATGGTTTCTTGTTCCTTTGGTTGCTTTGCTTCTTCTATTTTTTTTTTTTTACAATATTTTTATGAGGGCCAAGGCAAAGGACAAGCAAAATGTTCTAGACTTGTTGCGTGCTTTAATGAAGCCACTTTGTATTGTTTTGTTTAAGGTTTTAATATAACACACATTTTTCTTTTGCTGCTGCTTTTTTTTGTGGAACATTGTGCTGGAGATTGGGTTTTTGGAAAAATTTGGTTGGGATTTGCGTACAATTTGTATTGTTGTTAGATATTAAATTTTTTTCAACTTATTTAAGTAGCTGAGTGGTGGGTGGTTTAGTGATGTATAGTGTATACTTAACTTGCAAAATATTTATGCAATTTATTTTGATTTTAAGTAGAAATTGCAAAATCCGTGAAAATATATTAAATTTATTTTCCCTTCCCTTCTTAATTTATTGAAGAGCTTAAGAGCAAGGCCAGATGGTAAACGAGAGAGAGAGAGAGAGAAAATTAATTAATTAATTAACCTAGTAAATGCTATCTATTCCTACAATCGGAGAAGTCTTATCTTAGTTTGTCGTTACTAATGTTTTTTTTAATAGCAATTCATGTTTTTTTAAAGGCATGCATGTGAAAACATGTTTAAAGCCTTTATAAATTCTACCATAAATA
Source organism: Gymnosoma rotundatum (assembly GCA_916610165.2). Lineage (NCBI taxonomy): Eukaryota > Metazoa > Arthropoda > Insecta > Diptera > Tachinidae > Gymnosoma > Gymnosoma rotundatum. Next base: position 23,684,054 of record OU744339.1, on the reverse strand, counting down.
CGAGAATTAAGGCGTCTAATATACTTTTGTTGAAACATTTTTTGACCTGACTTTCTTTCTCATTACGCATTTTAAGAAGGCTTTCACTGCCGCAATTCAAACGATAAAAAATATCACTGCTTGGGTCATTATAACATTTCGCTTCGTTTCGCAATATTTACAGATTATTTCTTAGTTAGTGTTGTTTGATTTCACATCATTAAGACCACATTCACAGAAAAAATTATTGCACCTGTGGATAATTTTATTTGCTGTAAAAGGAAATTTAATTAAATTTCAAATTTACTCAATGACATAATTAATTAAAATTAAGTACAAAATGTTTTAATTAAAAATCTAATTGAATCAATTATCAACTAAATTAAAACAGAAGAAATATTTTTATAAATAAATTAATAATTGATCAATTAAAAAATTTAAGGTGATCTACTCTGATCTCTGAGAGTTATTGTGTTTTGTTACAATTTCTAGTAGCTGCCGCATTGCATGTCGCCTATCACCAGTTGCCGTCGAAACTACTAAGTGAGCACCCGTTTTGTATTTTATTTGCTAACTAGGTGCGTGAGACCGTGTGTCACCGTGTATGTAAGTAAAATAATCAAGGATTAATTATTTTTTACAGGGGTATTTTACCTAGTCTAATATTTTTAATTGTCGGCAAACGATCAATTAGACTAAGACTGTTGCAGATTTTACATATGGATAATGCCCCTGTGTCGTCAGGTCCTTCAAGAATTGGGCGGTGCTATGGTTGTGGATGGAAAAAAACAGAAAAACCAATTTCTCTTGCAATAAAAGTCAACGATATTTGTGGCTTAAATACGTAGTACCGTATTGAAACTGCTTTTTTTATTTTATTTTCTTTTGTTTGAAAGGATACAGATATTTGTTTATTTTGTAACACTTCCTAATGTCGGAAGACAGAAAAACATTATTCTCCCTAAAAATTATGTAAGTTTTTATTTTATTCTTAATTTTTACAGATGTATTATTAAAAAAAAGTTGTTATTTTTGATGCTCTAATTAAACAATTTTGTGAATTTAAATATTGAAATAAAACAGCTTAAATTTGTTCAATATCTTTTTTTTTATTGTTAAAGAGCATTAATATAAAAACATATATTAACAATTATTGACAAGTTTCAACTAATCTTCAATTTAAAATCCCTGTGCGTGACACCGGCTTCACTATTATTCAAAGCCAAATTTGCGTCATCATTGGCGGCTAAATAGAATTTATCTAAAAACAACTTTTTCCATCAAAATCTTTGAAATTGCTGTTTAACGTGACCCAAAATAATCAGACTGACCATCTTATTTTTAAACAGAAATTATTTATAAAACAACAAGTGTTACATTACATATAGCATTCCTTTTCTAAAACAGTCTAACATTTTGGAAGTTTAGTGTTGAACTTAATGAGTGTTCCATAACAAGTGACAACATACATTTTACAACTCCTTTCCTTTTCCACGTTAAAAAACTTTATCTACTTGCAAGAACTATACGGTATTCTTTCAAGGTTTTACTTTAAATCTAGGAAGCTGTTTCCTACAAAATATGTATATTTTTCTTCAGGGCTTCACAAAGCCCTGTAGTTTTATCTGGTACTGAATGGTTGGATCGAAGTTTTCTGACTTATTCCGAATCCCCTTTACCGTTCCATCTTCGTTCGGTGTCATCTTATCACTTATTTGATGCAAATTGTTGTTTTTGTAGAAGAAATTTTCGTACACTATACATTCAAAGACACTTTTGCGATTAGATTTATAAATTTTAAGTGGAGAGAAACTTTGCCAGACTAAATATTTCTTCCCATGTGGTTCTTTCGAGTGAGTTACACAAAGCTTTCAAAAATGTCTTTGAGTTTAAAGCCCACACACTAGACACTAAATTAGTTGACATTTAAAAAAGCTTCACAGAAGGAATTCTGGAGCGATTAAATCGGATGATCCTGAACAACAGGAGAGTACTCTAAAAGCGCTACATGAGATGATGGATTTTATACACTTTTCCATTCTTTAACAAAATATTCTCTTCAGGAGACACCACAAAGGAGCAACAGCGTTGCACGGCATATGGTGGTGGATGCTGTTGAATCTTCAAGCACATCTTACGACGTTGGCTTGTCATTGTGTCCAAGGACGTACTTTACGTCGCACTTAAAAGTGACATAATTTCCATGGACATTAACACGTCATAATATCCTTCGATATTGTGTCGCGTTTAGCATGGACATAGTGTCACTTATACAAGAGTCACATAAAACAACACCGACTTCGTTTACCAAAGATTTTCTGCATAGCTGGCCTTCGGCTATGGACATTATGTTCTCGAACGTTATGACATGCCACCTTTGCGACACTAAAGCGATTTTTTGAGAGGAGCAAGTGAATTGAAGTCCTTTGTTCAATGACTCTCTTTTAAAAACATATCTTCAAATTAAAAGGTTAATAAGCGATAGCGCCTGTACTAAAATCACACATGATAATTCCGCTTGCTTAAGGTTTTAAGAGATCAGTCGGTACTTTAAACAAAATTTAATAACGTACACTTTTCTAATGTCATAAATAAACTGATATTCTATGCCATCTGCGAAAGCCATTCCTCCAAAATGTTTAATAATTTTGAGTCATGTGGCTTTGTGTGGCTTTAAACAGTTTTGAGTAAAGAGTTTCAATCGGCGTCAAATATGTGGAACCGATTGCTCTCCCTCTTTAACGAGTTGTCATTTATTGCCAATTGTTTCTGAACATCGATTCTACTTGTAAGATGTTTCACCGTCGAAGTTATGCAAAATAGCTCTGAAAAAAATACAAAAAAAAATGTCTCCTCTGGTGTTCCAACACAACCTAAAGCTAAACCCTTAAAAATATTTCAATTTCTAATTTATTTTTCATCTTAAATATTAAACTAATAATTATCTAAAACTCTTCTTCTAAAAAAACACACCAACTCTTGTTAAATTATTTGACTTAGCCAAATATCGCTTACCATCATACGTATTCCATATGCAAGATAATAGTCAACACTCCTCCCCTAAATTAAGCAACAATTCTCTAAGGCAATCTATAATTTTTACTAATAAATCTAAATTCGATTTAATGATTATCGAATACACACTCGCATTGGAAATTATATAAAATTGTATATTGTTAAGGTGGTTTGTTGTGGGTAACAATTGAACAGGCAATTTTCATCGAAAATCTTGTCAAAGTACAAAATAAAAGTAGAAAGTACAACCCACAAATCCGCAAAGTAACAATGAAATGAAATCAACATCAATAACACCTTCTCGCACTGCAATATTGTTGATCTTTTAAACTCCCCTTCTTCAAAGTGTAACATTTGCACTAGAAAAACAACCCTCGCAATTGTAAGCGCTATTTGCATTAAGGTTAAACAGGAAAAATATTTACAATAAAATAAAATAAAATATTTTGCTAAACAAACATCAATAGCCGCATATTGAATAAGCCATTTTACATGACCCAACAACAAAAGCAAAAAAAAAAAACATTGATGAAGACGACATGTTTTTCCATGTGTCTGTTTATGTTCTGTTTACATGGAGAGTGACAGTATGACAGGCAATATAGAGTACAGAATATCTTGAACATTTTTATTAAACATACTATAACTTCATAAAGTTTGAGTTTCGTCGATTCCGTTCAGAAAGATTATAAACGTAACTCTATTAAAATTTCTGAAACATAAAAATTCTTAATAAATTATTAAAATATGCCATAAAACAAATATTGCAATGAAATGTTCATACGCTTTTTATAGTTTTTTTTTTTTTGGAAAAAAAAAATTGTTAAATTTAAAAAAAAAATAATTTTGGTTTTCGGATGGACATGTGGACTTCTAAAACCATTAGAAAATTTTTGGTAGTTAAGTAAAACCAAGGCCATCTGGCAGCAACACACTAAAAGTTATTTCATGATTTATTTTATATAATGTGTATAGGTTCTTCTGAGATTCAAGCAAGGTTTTTATTAAATGTCTTTTATTCAACAAAGCGCTGCTAATGAAAAAATTTAGAGCTGAAGGATGTTAAAATCGCAATTTATTTTTGTTGTTACATAATTTTTCAAAAGCAAAAACTAAGACTGTCAATTTGGCACAAAATTAATAAAAAATAGTAGTATAACTTCGCTAACGTGAAGAAAGTATTTAAAATCCCTAACAAAACTTTAGCAAATTTGATTTGATCGCATGACGCATAACTAATATCGAAATGTTACATAAAAATGTGTTTGAAATTGATAGTCTATATGCGGTTTCTTAGAACAAAAACACATATTTCAAGAAGCCTCTGTAAGCTTTCAAAATTTTAAGTCAAACATGTTCTTAAAGATTTCAGTTTATTACAAGCAAGAGTGATATATTCGGCTATGCCGACTCTTATATACCCTTCTATATGTATGTAAATCTAGCTTATAAAGTAACGCAAATCGAAAAAAGCAATTATCGGATTGACAGACAATTAAAAAAAATTGGTACTGCATAATTTTACATAAAAAAGACATCGGTTCTTAATGGCTTAAGCATTTTGTTAAAATTTTAGTATTTCCTTAAAGATTTCTTCAAAAGCTTTTAAATGATACCCATATTGATATTTTGAAAAATTTTAAAATTTCAGAGCCTCGTAACTCGGAAAACTCTTATTTTTTAATTATCTACCGCCCAATGTATCTATTTTTCTAATTGGAATAACTTTGTTGTTCCAAATGACTTGGAAAAATTAGAGGGACGCGTAGTGTTTTGCTTGCTGCCTCGAAGGACATGGACCGATCATGCTGGTTTCCAACAGCACCTCTTTCGACACTATGTTTGACCGATTGCCTCGGCAAACTGGAATTCAACGCTAACACGGACGAACAGATGGACATCGCTCAATCGACTTCGCGATATTGTAGAAATTACACACAGAATGACAAACTGAAGGGTACAAAAACAATGTAAATATTTGAAAACCTATAATGATTTTTGTTCCTTTAATTTTTTGTTCCATTGTGCTCTTGTATCAAAGTTTAAAGTTTGCAAAAAAAATAAAAAATGGCAAATATTATAAAGTAAAATCCTTAAATCTGATTGTGTAAAGCCTCTAATACAAATCCAACCAACCAACAATAACAAAACATAGCAACAACAAAATGATCCTTGTTAATAAATATTAACAAGAGTAGAAAAGTGTTGGCCATGCAACAACATCTCAACAATACTAACAATATAGACATGCAACACACACGCACTTTAAACACTTTATGATTGTTTTGTGGCATTAAATTGATGTTTTGCCAATTTTCAATACAATTGCAAATATTTTCAGTAACAAAAGGCAGCGAATGCTCACTTAAGGGTAAAAGGAAAATAAAGGGAAAACTGTTTTTCTTTTAGCAATAAAATTTAAAAATTAGGGTGCTTTGCAAAAATAAATAGTAGAGTAGTGTGCAAAAAAAACATGATGCCTATAGATCTGCTAAAATAAAATATTTTTGGGGTGTAAGACTCTCAGACAATAGACAAAGCGATAAAAGGAAAATGTTGTCAAAAATGATTTTCCTGGCCTTAAGAGTTGTTGTTGAATGAACGTGTGTTTGGGTAGTGGGGTGAGGTGTTACGAAGTTTTATAATTTCTTTATGTTGCACGTACTATTTACATACCATTTAGCGTAGTGTTTAGTTGATTGGCTTTTTGGTTTCCATTACATCACATTATTTTCTTTTCTTTTCATTGCCTGTTGTTATTGTTGTTGGTTTTTTTTTTGCCAAAATAACAGTTTAGCGGGTGTATATTTAGCATGTCATAAATTTTGCACATGTCGACACAACAGTCTCAATAACTGTCATCGCATATTCGTTTCTCGCCACTTTTGTACAGCAACCAAAACATGTCATTAAAATAAAATTGACTCTTCTTATTTATCCTGTACACAGGCTCATAAAGGGAATTGCTATTGGTATTTTAGGCCTCTGCGGTATCATTATCAATATTATATAACAAAAATATTTTTGTACGTTCTTTTCGTGCTGCTTTTGAAATTATGTTTTAGTTAAGAATCTTTAAGGTGGGAGGATTTTATTTGTTCACTTGTTCAATGGTGTTTAGTTTCGTTTTAGTATACAACATAATTTTTGGCTAATTTTATAGTCAATTTATAAGTTATGAATAGATTAAATATGTACGACAAGTGTTAAATAATTTGTCAGTGGTATTTGTCAAAATATTTAGAAAAAGAAAAATGGGATTTTTACCCATTTGATAGCCGAGGGTTTGCATAAGCAGGTAAGATCTATACTTTTTTAGAATTTTCACTTCTCCTAATTTTTTCTCCTAATTGTTTACATTTTTGTCGGATCACAAATTTCAAACAGTGCTCATTAAGTTCGTTGCTTTTTCCTCCGCCTTAAAAAACAGAGATTTATTGACAGCTCTTGATTTAAACATGTGTATCATCGTTCAATAAAATGCTTACTTTGATATTAATTCTGTCAGGATAAAAAGTTTTTAAAAAGTGTTGTACCACCCTTTCATTTTTAATTACATATTTCTTATTTTTACAGCGCATATAGTGACATAAACTCAATGTAGATTTTCACTTACTCCGTAGTCATTTTGCATAATAATCCTTTTTATAACGAAAAAAAAAAATTAAAATGCATAAACACAACGTACAAAACTGTGAATATTCAATCAATATTCAATATTCAATATTGCATAAGGAAGACCTCGAAATAAATTTAAATTATGTAAAATATTTTTCTTAGCTCAAATCCATGCTTTAAGAGTTATAAAATGTCTTTCAAAGTAACTTTCTAATCAGTAGCAAAAAAAATTCCACTAAATGGACTAAATGCTTACCAAAATTAAAAAATTAATATAATTAAAACAATAACAAATGAAATTAGTGATTAATGGGAAGATATGAATCTACCAACGGTATCCGTAAGATCAGTAAATAGAAAAATTCAAAATCTCATATCATTACGAGGGCTGCTATATATATTTCTGGCCTGGCAACACTGAGTGCTGCCAAGTGCAATCTGACATTTCCATTGCAAAGTTTGTCATTTTTAAGCATAATCGTACTCAAAACGTTTTGACGTACGACCATTATTTGTGTTGTTTACCGTGACTTGAAAAAATTATTATAGAAAAAAATGGAATTAACTCGTGCCATCATTTTTCACAACTTACGATGTGGATTATCACGACAAGAGTACATTGATGAATTTTAATCTTTGTATGGCGATGAAGCACTATCCTATAGCAATGTGAAAAATTGATATAATAAATTCATTCGTGGCCGACACCAAAGACGAATTCCGTGAAGGTCGTCCAAAAACGGCCGTTTTACCAAAGAACATTGATGCCGTGAATGAACTTTTAACGCAAGATCGTTATGTGACATACCGTGAGGTAGAGACATCCTTGGACATTTCTTCCACCAGCATACATTCGATACTGCATGAACACCTGGCCGTAAAAAAGGTTTCTTCTCGTTGGATCCCGCTCAATTTGAAAGTCGCTCAAAAAAAGGCTCGTGTCGATTGGTGCAAAGAAATGTTGCAAAAATACGATTGCGGTGCTTCAAAAGAAGTTTATGAGATCGTCACAGGTGACGAATCATAGGTCTATGTGCATGAGTCCGAAACGAAACAACAATCGACCGTGTGGGTCTTCAAAGACGAGCAAAATCCAACGAAAGTTGTTCGTGGAAGAAGCACTTCGAAGCAAATGGTCGCCTGTTTCTTCGGCAAAACTGGTCATTGTCTGTTCCCCTTGAGCAACGTAGGACGGTCACTTCTGAGTGTTACACTACAATTTGTTTGCCTGAAGTCATCGGAGAAATTCGAAAACCAACAAGAGCAGACGAATCATTGTTCACCATGACAATGCGAGCTCTCACACATCGGCTCAAACCAAAGCGTTTTTGACCGGCCAAAACGTCGAATTAATGGGTCATCCGCCGTACAGCCCTGACTTGGCACCTAATGACTTCTTCTTGTTTCCGCACATCAAGCAAAAAATACGTGGTCAACGATTTTCGTTGCCAGAAGAAGCTGTTGAAGTGTTCAAAAACCATGTTTTAGAGGTGTCTCAATCGGAGTGGAAAAAGTGCTTCGACAACTGGTTTGAGCGCATGCAAAAGTGTATAAATCATGCTGGAGAATACTTTAAAAAACAATAAAACCATTTTTGATTATAAATATTTGCATTTTCACTATTAGGCCAGAAATATATAGAGCAGCCCTCGTATATCATAAAAGTATTAAAAGACCAAAAGATTGTAAAGATTTAAAAAAATGTCCTTGATGTTACTAAAATAAATAGTGATCTCCATTTGAAATATTCAACTTCACACAAAGTGACTTTCGGTCAATTTCTAGTTGCGATTTTGATGACAATTCCTTATCTGAAGAGCCAGAAAACTTTACTTAACTTGTAATTTTTCTTGGGTTTTATTATAATTCAAAAAATTATATATTTTAAAATAATTTTCTATACACCTGTGTAGATAGATAAACCAGTTGGTGAGTGAACTTTTTTGAGAAAAATGAAAAAGGATTATGATTTTCATGGTACTAAGCGAATTAATTGATTATACCGCCAATGTACGCACATAGCTTTATTAAAAATAAGCGGTAGAAAATTTCCAGAAATTTTTAATCAAATCTGATTTTTTTAATTTTCATGGACATTTTTATGTCTTGAAAGCATGATTCGATTTTTATTATGTGTCGAACTGTGGCCGATAAATTTTATTTAACTTTAAAAATTAATTTATAAGGGAAAATGCGTTGTCCTTTCCCGCAGTATGCGAAAATTGATATCGTTTAGGGTGTACATCCTCCAACAGCGCACAGTGTTCGTTTTTAAAAATTAGGAGGAATAGATATAAATTAAAAAGGTTTTTGCTCTTATAAATGGTTTTAATTGTCTTTCGATTTATTTTACTCAAAATCAGCTCCAAGTTTGTATATTTATACTAAAATAAAAATAAAAAATCTTGTAATTTCATACTGTGTTCATAATGTTACCTGTCGATTATCTATTTTCTATTATTTTTTAATCGGCTGTTTAAATTCTGGTGGCGAGTAGAAAATCCTTCAAGATATTAATAAAAAATCTCTAACAAATTTCACTATTATTCAAAAAATATAATTTATCTTTATGCGTAAGGGCAGGTATATGGAATTTTTTATATCTAATCGAAAAGCTAGTGCACGTGATGTGGCCGTGCCTCACCCGTTGCGATTAATGATATGTCACAAACTTCCTTATGCTCTGATTAATTTTTGAGTCTTGCTTATTCACTATGCAGAAATAAGTTTTTGCTCGTTTTAGTATTTTTATAATTTAATTAAATTTTTAATTAACTCAATAATAAAACTAATTAAAAATTAAACACATATCTTCCCAATTAAATAATTATTTGGACCAATTATATATTTCGTTAAAAATGAAGAAAATAATTTTTAATGAAACAAATAATTAAAATTCCAATTAGCTCAATTATATAATTATTGAAAAATTAAACAAAACTTCTTAACTAAGTAATTAATTGGATCAATTATATATATTTTATTAAGAAAGAAGAAAATAATTTTCAAATGTTACAAATAATTGAATCAATTAAGATTTTAATTAAGTTTCAATTTGAAAAAAAGAAGACATTTCATATGTGGGTGCAAAAAAATTTGGTTTTCAATACTTTTGAAAAAAATCTCTCGAAATATATTTTTAAAAGTATCAACATAAAAATTTCTTCAGCAGCAATTTCTTATTTTTAGTGGTATTGGTTCACTTTCACTTTACACAAAGTATTAAAATATTGAACCCACAGAACCCCATCATATCACATTTGGTCACATTTGAAGACATGACCTGCCACACAGAACTTTTGTTAAATTTTATAAAAATCATCAAAACATATCAATCAATGTACCAGTCAGTGTCTTTAAATAAATATTATTTTGTAAGTCAAAAACTGAGCTAAAAGTCATGTTGTTTTTTCTGTGAAAAGAAAAACACCTTTTGAATGAAAAAAATCTAAAATCTTTCATCTAGTGGTTTTTCCACTTGAATCTCAAACAAATAAATGCGTTTATTTGGAAACAACAAACCAACCGTAAGAAGCGAAGAATATGTATTGAAAAAAAATTTGAGTTAAAATAGAACCTGCATGAAAATTCAACTATGACCTCGTTAAAACTTTTTTCTGTTGAAATATTTTTCTTTTCACAACACAATCATACAGGAATTTCCACACTTCAGAAAGAAAATGTCAACAAGATTTTCGCAAATTTTAAAGTCCCCCTCTTTTCCTTTGACACAATCAATGCAAACATCGCGATACAGTTTATCAAACGACGACTTGCCAAAATATTTTTATTGGAATTTTATTTTATTACATTGGATTTTTAATGGTTTCATTGTGAACGCTCGCTCATACAGTCTTTGAACAGGAGTTTAAAAAAAAAATAAAGACAGTACAAACGAAAGCACAAAGCAGCAGGACTACACATAATGATTGTCAAACGATGCAAACAATATGTAAATTTAATGTTTCACTTTTATGGCAACCAAAGATTTTATTTGCACAATAAATGGTTGTATGAATTTCGTTATTCTTGTTTTTTTTTAGTTTTTGCAAAGCAATTTCGTTGGAGCATAAGAAAAGTAATAATACGGGGGTAAGTGTTTGTTGGTTGTCAATATATTGGGTACACAAATGTCAACCCCTAAACAAAGCAAATCTATAGTTTATTGTATTCCTTCAAACCGATGTTTGTTTTTCGCCAGAAAGTATTTCCAGAAGGCGTTAGCATTCACTTGGCGGCTAATGGAGTCAATTGATGTCATTTATCTTTTAACTTTAAAATGAATGTTTGCAAACAAGTTAACGACAACAACAACAACAATAAAAGAAAATCTTAATACATTTAGCCAGCGTGCGAATTTTCTTTGGTTTCAGCACGATTCTTAGGAAATATTTTTTTTTTCTGAAGAGGGGGAGGAAAAGTCTTTTTTAACCAAAACGTTGCCATGTTATTTTAAATTTAATATTCTTTTTTCTTTTGTACTACTTTCCTTTACTAACATATCAAAAGATTAATTAGACCTTGATAAATTTGTCTATTTTGCCACAAATAACTTGCAGCAAAAAATAAAAACGTAAGAGAAAACAAAAATGTATCTTAACTGGACAGCTTGTGCGAAATAGAAACTCAAGACTTAAATATCGGCATCTGGAACGTGCGCGTGAGCAAATAAATCATTCTTTCACACAACACGAGATATAAATTCATAACAAATTTTTCATAATCCAACGTAAACAGGCAACAATAATAACAATAATGATCTTGGCAAATAATATATTTTTCTTCTTTTTAAGTGTTTGTAAAAAAAACACACGAAGAATAAAAAGAAAAATCTCAAGTGCAAAAATCGCCGCAAGTATGAGACGTCATAACGCCAAAATTGTAACTAAAATCACGATTTAAGGAAATAAATATTTATGTACAACTGAAACGATACAACAGTATAAAAGAAAAGTTCAAAGTGATCGAGATCCTAAATTTTAGAAGAAAATATTTTTTTGCTCTTGAAGCAAAACATAACCTAAGATTTTACTTTAAGTTTTTTGTTCAGCGGATTATTGAAAAACCACTAATTTACTAAACTAAAAAAATAAACTTTTAGATTTATGGTTTATAATAATTTAGAACTTCGAAGTTCCAATTCGAAAAATTTTATTACTGCTGCACCTTCATCAATGTCCCAAACAAGTGCTCTCAATAGCAGTATTCTTTTCTTAGTGCGTTTATATATAGTTCAAGATTCATAAAACATACATAGATTAGTCTCTTTAAACGCACTTGGAACCTTAGATCTGTAATGGTCGCCATAAACCTGAAGTGCGATTCACTACTCCTTTTTTAACGATTATCGGTTGGTTAATTGCTATTCAGTAACACTTTTAACGATTATTGCTGTCGCTAAAAACCAGCTGATATGGTCAGAAAGTCACTCATCTTTAAATCGACTATAATATTTGAGTTGGCGACAAAATAAATTTTGCGTCATGTAAAAAAAAATCCTTTTGTCACCTCTTCCATCCTTAAAAAGGAGCATAATCTAGATGTTTCTACCTCAACCATAAGAAGGCTTCTTATTAAAAATAGTTTGAAGGCTAGAAGTAGCAGAAAGGTCCCATACCCAAGTAAAAAGTACCTAAAGAAAATATTAAAATTTGCCCAAAATCATATAGATTGGCAAATGGAGAAATATTCTATGGTCTGACGAAACGAAAGTTTATTTGTTTAATATAGAAAGACGCATATTTTCTGTACAAAGTCCTTCCAATACCGAATTCCGTTCACAATACACCACAAAAACCATTAAACATGGAGGCGGAAACATAATGGTACGGGAATGTTATTCTTATTATGGTATTAGGCCTTTATTTCTGACTGAGAGTAGAATGAATGCCGCTTATTATACAAATATTCTTAATGACTCTACGATGCCTTATGACCCAAAACACCCATCGAAGCGGGCAATAGACTGGTTTGAAGAACATAACGTCAAGGTTTTAAGCTGGCAGACATAGTCCCCAGACTAAAATCCTATCGAGAACTTATGGCAAATAGTGAAAATGTGTCTTCGAGGAACAAATCCATCCAATAAAGACGAACTTTGGACTGTAATTCAGAATGCGTGGAAAAATATTCCTGCAAAAATCTGCCAAAAACTTGTGAAATCAATGCCAAAACAATGCTTAGACGTTATAAAATATAAGGGTTATTTCACGAAGTACTGAGGTAAAGAAATAATAATTAATGAGAAAAAATCAAGTAAATAAACAAAAAAAAAATTATTTTAGGTAACTAAATTTGCTGGCTCTATTTTAATGGACAGGCAGGACCTGGTGACTTTTAAAAATTTAATGGACAAATTTTTATTTAAGTTTTGACTTTTCACATTATTATTTTAATATCATTTAGTTTATGAGTAAACCGAAATATAACAAAAGAAATAATTGTAAAGTTTGTTGTAGATTATTTTTAGTTTGAAAAATGCTAGATCGAGGTGGCTCTATTTTACCGAACACCACTGTAAATGTTCTGACTTCTTATGTATAGCGGAGTCGATTGAGCGATGTCCATCTGTCCGTGTCCATGCCCTTCGAGGCAGCAGGTAAAACACTACTCCTACCTCTAATTTTTTCATATCATTTGGAACAAGTAACTCCAATCAAAAAATAAGTGAAAAATATTTTCCGAGTTACGGGGCTCTGAAATTTTCATATTTTTTAAAATATCAATATGTGTATCATTTAATAGCTTTTGAAGAGCTCTTTAAGGAAATCCTTTATATTTTTTAAACGCTTAACCCATAAATGCCGATGACATTTATATGTAAAATTATATATATTTAGTACGGATTTATTTATCTTTTAATTCTCTGTCACCCCAATATTTCCTTTTTTAATTGGAGTAACTTCACTCAACTTGATTTACATAGATGGTGAAAGGTATAGAATATTCGGCATCGCCGGATATAGCACTCATACTTGTTTTATTACACTTCGAAAAGTTCGAGTCTTCCCGGAGATACAGAAGATTTTGAAGGAAATAACATCGTTTATTTAAATAGTCATGCTAAATACACAAGAAATCATTAGCACAATTTTAACCGGAGCGGCAGAATAACCAAAATAACAATAAAAACAGAACAACCAAAAGAATCCTTAAGTTTTTTTTTTTTTTTTTTTTGATAGCGGCACATCCTTATACTCGTAACAATAATCATTATTTAATTTGTTAAATGCTTTTATGCTGTAAATTGCTCATGAATATGACTAAAATCACGGCGCATTCATTTTTCCTACACAAAGATCGATGTGAAAAAACCCACAAAAAAAAGTTGAATTGCATTTTCGTTAAACCGACGGTTAGCAGAAAGCAAGAACAGATACGTGTAACGATTAGTAACGCAAACAGAGAATCAAACTTTGGATTTTGTGTGGAGTTCCTCTAACGAAATTAATACTAACTGATTATGAATATTTCTGGTATTCTTATTTATTAAATTAGCTGGTCAAATAGATGATGTTTACAACGTCGACAACCTTAAGTAAATAGATGCAAAGAATGCCTACGGGGGATGTAGCGACTTAGATAATGTTACATTACATTTTGCTAATGTATAATTTTTCCTGTTTTCTTTTAAAATTAACACAAAAATTTGTAAAAAAATTGTTTTCTTAATAAATTTAAAATTAATATAAATGTTAATTTAAGCGGAATTAAAATTATTTATTTATTTGTAACAAAGAAAAAGTTCCATCAATAATTTCAACAATTAAAAGTATTAGAATAATCCTTTTCCGGAAGTCTTTAACAGCTGCTTTGTATTCTTATTAAAGTTGCAATGACATTGAGAGGTAGTTGTTGTTATTCTGAAGCTGGAAAATGTCGCAAAGTAGTCCTAACATCGAGATAGTATGTGTTTTAGTATGTCATAAACTGAAACTATAGAAAATCAAATTAACATCGAAGCTGAAGAAAAAGCAAAGAAGATGGTTAATTTTTGAAGCAATTAGAAGTAGATTACGGGTTTTTGACATGTTTAAAATTAATGAATCCTCAGTTCTACATCCACAAAGACCTTTAATTCTAAACTCTTTTCATCAAAGGAGCAGTAACTATTGGGAAGATTTCACATGCCTGTCATAAGGTCAAGCATCTACCAATAAGACTAATATTCAATAAATTATAAAATCTTCCTAAAAAGTTTAAAAATACTTCAGTTTTCCTACCCACTGTACACTAGCGTAAACATATGAATGCGAAACAAAAGTCTATATATTATTGGAAGCTGAAGCGAAAATCAGTCAGTATTTATTTAATTGTGGGTGTAACAATCGTCTGAAGTATAGACTAAGAACTACTGCACCACCAAAATACCAACTGCACTAACTGTCAGTTTGGTTTGTCTTTTCTCTTCTTGTTCAAAATCCTAACAAGGCAATAAATGAAATAGAAAACCAAGCAACGAACAAACAAACGAATACGGTAAAGATCTTATAACCAATCAAAAAGAAAACGAACAATAAAAATATTAAAAGTTGGATTAAACAAAACAACATGCCATAATAAAACTGACCATTTAATGCAGCAAATTCAGTTTGAGGCCAACCATCGTCGCCATATGCATGAAAACTATCAAAATCTCACCTAACTCCCCAATTTTTGTTTTTTTTTTTCTGTACTCTAGCAAATTTAAAGCCAACCTTACATGCAACACGCAAAAACATTTATTTTGCAGCGAAGCAACCAACAACACCAGATGTTGCTAAAGAAACAACAAACTCATACGTGTGGTATTTGTTAAATGCTGTTTTACAGCAATTTCTTTACAACATTTTTCTCTTTAGTAAGTGTTCCATGATACAACTGCAAAAATAATAGAGGGAATTATCAAAACGTTCACATGGTTATTACTATATTTGAGATCTCTTTTAATTCATTTTTTTCTCTGTTTTTTTATTTTTTATTTTTTTTTGTTGCATTAAACTGAACAGTTTTTAAAATGAAACACTACAATTTAGACACCGGAAAACAATGAATTTGACAGAATCCTTAAAGGCACAATGGAGAATATCGATTCTTTTCTATTTTAACACTGGTAAGTGTTCGTTTTTAAGGTTTTTTTTTTATTTTCAAAGTCTATGCGTGGTTAAAATATTGATATCAAAATCATTTTATTCTATTGACTTCATGATGCAAGTTGGTAATATAAAGAAAAGGTTGCCAAATGAAATGCAGGATAATTTGTGCTTTTTTTAATTTTATTTTTATGAAATTATTACTTAAATTGTTTGATATTATAACAAATGAATATTCCAAACGAACAATTTGGTTTTAGGCCTTTCCCTAATACCACACAAAAAGTCAAACGTATTACAAACTTCGTTAAGAATGAACTTGTGAGCAAGAAACCTGTTGCTATGGTTTGTCTGGACATCGAAAAGGCATTTGCCACCATTTGACATCTTTACTAGGGCCATTGCTATACACTGTTGTCTGTGCTGACATTCCTTTATTGCATCCATGTAGCTATGCTTTTTTTGCGGATGATACCGCAATTATCTGCTCCGCTCGATCACCCGAAACCATACTTGGGAATTTACAGGTTGCCCTAGACAATTTGTGTGATTATTTTAATAAATGGAAAATTAAAATTAATGCAATTTATATATATATATCAATTGATATAAAATTTAAGCGAGGCTATAGTTAAAATATTAAACTAATAATAAACTTGATAGACAAGAGCTTGAAGCCCTACCGTCGAAGATATATAAAAAAAAACAAAAACGTGCATTACAAGAAAATTGTGGATAACAATGTAGTGCACAATGAACCGAGAGTTGTGTTTTATAAAATGAAAGATTTTATTCTTAAGGAGAGTATACACCATTTTAAGTACTCATACAATTGAGCGATCAAGCTCAACTGAAGTCATCGTTTTGATTTTCTTTTTTCCTTTTCTAGCGTTTCATCTCAGTTTTATCCAGCTTATAGGCGAGTTGGTTGACTAAATTGAAAAATTATTCATCATTTTCTTTATTCAAACGAAAAACGCGAAACAAACTTGCTTGTGCTTACAAAAGACTTAAGCGTTCTTAAGAATATCAAAAAAACTTTTAGTCAGTCTTTTCCAACGTATTCTTCTATTAATAAGAATTAATTGTTTAAATCCTAAAGATCTGATCATCTAAGCTTCTTAATTCCCAATATCTTGTCTTCATCTATAACAAATATTTAACCAAAGATAAGGAGTGAAGTTTATGAATAGTAGAGCTTTAAAACTTTAATTAGTTAATGATATTGACTTTTTTGAAATTTATTATCAATGAGAACTTTTCATTTAAAAGCAATGCCGTTAGCGAAAATAATGCTAATGCTAAAAAAATTATTGGAATTGTTTATCACTCAATGCAAAAGGGATTGGAAATTAATGTATCTAATTAATTATCTCGACATATGCGATCAGGTAAAAGTACTAAAAGTTTTTTTTTTTTTTTTGTTCTTTGACATTAACAGCAGGATAACCATTTTAGTGTTTTAAACAGTCTTGATAGGTTCTAAATCCTCTAATATCCTTTTTCGAACTTTGGTGTAATTATTTAATTTACCACATCTAAAAGCCGATAGAAAAATAATCATCACGCATTTATCAATTAAGCTGTGGCTTTCTCCTCGACTGAGCTCATCATAGAACTTTGCAATTCCGGGTGAAAAGGGCTACTTAGAAGCAAAGGAAGCAATCCAGCTGTTTAATAAATGAAAGACTCATTTTACAAATACCATTACATCACTCA
Source organism: Gymnosoma rotundatum (assembly GCA_916610165.2). Lineage (NCBI taxonomy): Eukaryota > Metazoa > Arthropoda > Insecta > Diptera > Tachinidae > Gymnosoma > Gymnosoma rotundatum. The sequence continues at coordinate 23,666,652 of OU744339.1, read as the reverse complement.
AATGACATCAGCACCATCGCTTGCTAGCGATTATCCATAAAGTCACATTATAAAGCCTGTTATTATAAACCTGACAGAACTTTAAATTGTATAAAATAACACAAAATAAACTTAAATTTTAATCAAAAATTATTTTTATCCCAGAGCTTAATACATGGAAATAAATTCGAAAATAATTTCGGGAATATCAGCTTCGCTGCTGAACGATTAATTTTTGGCCACATTTTCAAGCGTTTTTGGCCGTATGTTATGAATAACACGAATAATGAAGGCCTTAAAGGTTTCACTGGTAGCTGGGTTATTAGCATAAACCAATGACTTCACGTAGCCTCACAGGAAATAGTTGAGGGCTGTCAAATCGCACGATTTTGGATATCATTTATTCAAATCAACTGTTATCAAAATTTTTATTTCAATTATTTGATGGAGCCATAAGTAAAGTGTGACTACTTGTTTGGCAGTTAGCACTTTCATTAGTTCTATCGAGCATAAAATCACTCTTAACATTAATCAGCTTAAATGAAAGCGTATATACAGGACACTTTTATTTTAAATCCCGCGAGAATTTGCGGTTGATTTCCGCACTTCTGAAAATTTTTTGGAAATAAGTAGCATCGCATAGTCTCAGTAGTCAATTCATATTGAATCTCTGTAAAAAATACAGTTGGGTCGCTTTTCTTAGAATCGTTAAAATTATTCAAGGATTTTACAGATCAAGTTATTTATTGGTGAACGAGCGTCGTTTAACAAATCAAAGGCCTTCAATGTTACTACTGATCTAAAATAACCAACTGGTAGACAGAAACGACAAGGCAACACTTACGTTGGAATAAATAGTTAGTCAGCGCCAAGACCGGCGAGGAAAACTTGATTTCACAAAAAAATAAATATGTCAAGCGATCGGAAATAGTTTCGAAAGAGGTGGCAATTGGAAATCAGCATGATCGGTCCATCTCTTTCGAGGCAGCAGGCAAAACACCACGCCTACCTCTAATCCTTTCATGTCATTTGGAACAATAAAGTAAAACCAATCAAAAAAACTAATATATGGGGCGATAGAGAATTAAAAAATAAGAATGTGAAAATATTGGCGCTCGACCATATTTTCCGAGTCGCGGGGCTCTCAAATTTCTAAATATCAATATGGGTATCATTTTACAGGTTTTGAAAAGATCTTTATAGAAATACTAAAATTTTGTTAAAAATGCTTCTCATTAAGAGCCGATGTCATTTTGATATAAAATTATATATATGCAGCACCAAATTTTTTTGAATTATTTAATTCTCTATCACCCGAATATTAGCTTTTTTGATTGGAGTTACTTCACTAAACTAGATTTACATAGATAGTGAAGGGTATATAAGAACCGACATAGTCGAATATAACACTCTTACTTATTTTTCTCTAAATCTTTGATAAATGTCTTATTTCTTTAAATTGCATTTTTTTCATATAACTTCGATTTGATTTCATTTCCAGGTTTTGGTTCTTTGTACGGCTTTTATTTTTCACCCAATTTGTTTCAAAATACAACGCCATTTCGTTTGAAGGATTTGAACATAACTCATTCCCAAAGGGAAAATAGAAATTATTGCTTTCGGTATCAGTTTCACCACTTATATTAAAAAACAAAAATGTAAAGAAATTTTGTTTATTCCTAAAAAACCGAATTTTCATTTACACAATAAATGAAATAAAAAATCTGGCAACTCCTTCAAACTACCACCGATTAATCATAACTGCAAAGTGTTTTCTTACACACTATAGTAAACAGCACCTTCAACGTATGACCCTTAAGGTGAATACTCCAACTCAAGCAAAAACTCCAAATACCATTATTATCATCTTTAGAATATTAAAAACACTGTGAGTTACAAAAATAAAGGAAAGTATAGCTTACATTTTATAGCAACACATACTTATAAAACTAAATGCAACAACTTAAGCAGCTACTAAAATATGTAGAGATCAATAATACAAGATGTTAATGCCGCCGCCCGAACTAAATTAAAGTCCACGGATTAACGTATAAACAAGTGAGGAAAGAAAAAAAAAGTCGGTATAGAAGTTTTGCAGAATGTTCAACACAGTTACCACCTCCTCTAGAGTTAAACATGTTAGAGCCTACTTAAGTTTAATAAGTGTGTATGAAACAAAATTGCCAACAACAAAGAAAAGACAACAACGAAATAGTTATACAAAATAGTAATAATAGACATATAGAGATCAGCCACGTTTAAATGGATTATGACAATGTAACGCAAAAGCTTATATTTTGTTTTAAAGAAAAATACAAAAATTCAAAAGAACACCCTATTTTTGTGAATCAGTGAACACATTGTTTTTGTTTCACCGCTAGGTGAAGGGAGGCTTCTGGGTAGGCCCCAAAGATCGGGCATCTCGGACATATAATCTTTTGAAAATGCCTAAAAAGTTAAGATTTTTTAAAGTTAATTAATAAACTAATGATTTGAGCAGTTCGCAAAGCAATCGACCTACTGCCCCCGCAACATTAACATCTGCCAAATTCACCGTACCCTAAATATATGGTGGTCTAGAAGTCCTACCCGACATAATCGGAATTAAAAAGTACATAGTTTTAAGTCTTAAAAGAAAACAAACACTAAATTGCTTTTGTATATGATGTCATTTCCAATTATGCCGTAAAAAATAGATGATTTTTAGTGTTGACAAAGGCTTTGTGGAATTTAAAAGCTTCGGTTGCTATCGGTTATAGAGACAAAACTGGAAATTCTCAAGAAAAAGTGTGACAGGCTCAAACATCATTATCTAAAAGACTGTCTTACATAAAACAGTCGAATAGATTAGTCATTGTCACTTCAGCTTTAGATACATATTGCCGTCCTATATTCACAATTAATTTATCCATGAATACGGTCTTGGCTTACAGATGTGGCTCAATATTTTGCGTGTTAAAAAAGTTTTGATTTGTTATGAAGAAAAGTTTTTTTTATAAAAGGACCCGTCATTACCAAGGCAGAAACAAATGGTTCTGAGTGTATAGGTTGCCCAATAAAAAAATTCATTGAAGTTGCGTAAAAAAGCAAAGGTGATCAACACATTTAAAGACGACGTCTTCACGGCCTTGGACGAATATTTATTAATCTATGATTAATTCGGATGATGTCCGTCTGGTTTAAAATAATTAACAAGAAATTGATATAAGTTTTTGAAAACTGGAAAGATTTTAACACTCATAGTTAAAATGAATATTAGAATCATGCATATACATTAGACCACCCATAAATGCAAATGTGTTATTTTTTTGCTCCCCGCGCATTTTCTGTTATGTTGTGGATAAGTAATACGATGTGCACAAAAACTTTGTTTCTAAAGCATAAACTGACCAGGCTACTCCCATATTAGTGGTAAAATCGTCCTTAAAATCTTTTTAATTGATGTCTGACTTTATTTATAAATAACTGTGAACATAAAAGCTTTTTGCGACTTAGTTATATAAGCTTTTTTCAATTACAAACTTACAAATATCTTGTTCATACAAACTTTATGCCTACGAAAGCTCGTTAGTAGTTTTTTTAGCGGCTTAATTCAAAGTTTATCTTAAAACTGAGTTTCGAGGGGCTTATAAATGCGTATACTTTTCATCATTGGAAAGAAAATTTTGTGTACATGTATTATCTGAATATATTATTACCAATATTCTCTCCATTTTATGACTAAATGACCAAAACCTGACTCAGGTCTACACTATTTTTCTTTAAATTTTCAATAATTAATAACAATGAAGTATGCAAATCGATTATTTTCACTTTGTAATTTTTATGGAGTCAGTTGGTTATTAATAAAGATTATATTTTACCGAATAAAAGTTTCAAAAGTATTCGATTAATCGGTTGGTTTTTATGCTTTTTATAATTAAATTTTGTTTATACATTTTTAAAAATTGACTTAAGTCGACTTAACAAATAATTGATCATGTAGCTGTTCAGTTGAGCGAAATTAAATTAATTTTCATTGATGTTTGTTGGACAATCGTAAAAGTACTGAAATAAGGAAAAGAATATTGTCTTGTTTCAAAGAGAAAACACTCCATATCACAAATCAATGGTATCGAAAATTAAATTGAACTAATCACTTTTAGAAATACTATGCCAACCAATAAAATTGGTATAACTTCCTAAAAATGTTTGAGGTAAAACTTGTTGCTGACTTTCTAAAGCAAGGGCAAGTCATTACTAAGCTTATAATTAAATAGTGGTATAAATATGCCTCTCTTGACTTCTGTGAAAATATTTTGCTTGATGCTAAATTCTCTCACTGGCGTGTAGCCAGTGTCTTAACTAACAAAGCCCAGTTAGCATTTGGAAGATTGTTTTAACAAAAACCACCAAAGTTAGCGTATAAAAAGAGACTCTAATATGATTCCGCCAAACGCAACGAAAGCAACTTGTTTAAAAAACAAAAAGTACTCGAAATGCGACTATTTTTCGAATTATTTTAATGTCATATTTAGCACAGCCTAACGATAAAAAAAAAAAATTTAAAATATTTTATTTTTTTATTTTTCGTAAAATTATGTCATGGTATAACGTTACAGTTGTCAACACATTTTATTTTTGAAGATGGAAAATTTTTATCACTGTTTACACTTTTTTCTAATTTTTTATTTAAAGAAAGTTAGAAATGATACACGAGTGAAGTCGTAGGCACTGCTATTTTAAAATAAAAAATAAGTAAAATTCTATTTTCCATATTTAATTTTAAAAAGACACGATTAGAAATGTGCGTATAATATGAATTGAAGAAGATTCGTATACGGCTAGAAATATGACCAAAAAAAGGCCTAAAAAAATGTTCGTTTTTTACAATAAATACGTTTGAAAACAAAAAAGAAAATGAGTCAAAAATAAGAGCAATAAATGAGTCGTTCAGAATAGTCGCGGAAATCGAGTGGAAGAGTCAACAAAGTCTCCTTTATGATCAATAATTTAAAAAACTGCTAACTGGGAATAAATGTATTCTCCATTCACAAGCTTTAGTCGTTGTAATGACTGTTTTTGAAAGATAAGTTGTTTAAGGGACAACATTAAAATAGGCCGCTAATCAATATTTTCAATTTTGTGGCTGGCGAAAAGTCGATAAAATTAACATTTCATATAAAACGAAAAAAAGTGTTAAAATAATTTTCTGCAAATAATCACAGCTGATTGACACTAATTGGAAAACGCATTTCAAAATGTTCTCCTTTTGTCAAGGTCCCATTAGGAAAAATTCTCTAGTTGCATTACTATTGACATGGCATGGAAATTAGGGACACCACAAGTTTAACAGGAGGAACGAACATGAAGTAAAAGTTACTGCAAACATAAACCTTTTTAAAGGGTTTTTCGAGATTTTAGGCAATTTTATACTATCAATTAATTTCTCAATATCAACAAAATTAATCTTAAATTAAACTTTATTAATTTTATTTAATGTAAACGCTTTAGTTTTTTATAGGAACATTTTTTTGTGTTTGGTTAAATATGGTAGCCAAAAAGAGCTTAGTGAAATAAATTTGCTTAAAATTCTTATGAGAAAAAAAATGTGGCCATATCCACAACAGTATGCCTTGCAAGTTCTTATACTTAAAAAAAAGAATTTTTAGTTGCGTAGTTTTTATGTAAAAAAAATTGTATATTTTTAATAAAAAATGGTAGAAAATATTTTATTAATTATCAACCCCCTTCCCTACTTAAAATGCAACTTAAACAAAAACTCATTTACAAACGAACTTTGTTTTACAAATAAAAGCAATCCAGAACAGTTATGTATGTGTTGCAAATCAATGGACAACATCAATATGCTTCCTTTTCTATGTTAGTGGGTATGACATGAAAAAACTTCGTCTTAACTGTTGTTTCAAATTGCAGGTTTGAGTAGTACATAAAAATAATTCCTTTTCAGTCAAGATCATTTTTAAAATGTGCATTTTCTTCAGGATAAATCTTAAACGTGAGATAAGGAACGATGAGGTGTTTAAACATGACTTTGTTATTTATTTTCGGGAGTAACTGAAATATTGCAATGTTAACGTCAAGAAGAAGCTTGACGAATATCATAAGTAAATATTTAAAAAGATTCTACAAAAATTTTTTAAACAAAAATAATAAAAACTAACAACAGTTAGAATTGTTAGCAAAAATCTAAATGCTTTACTATCACAAAGAATCAAAAATTCTTAAATTTACAGGCAAATAATCGTTTATTAAAGAGTCGCTCTATTTATCAAAAAAATATATTTTTTAATCTTAATAATGCTCTTATTTCTGTACCTGCAGTTTTGCAAAAAAAAAAAAAAAATATTAAAGTCTTCAATCTTATTATCAAGTAACCAAGTGAAAAACTTTATTATAATAATTTTATCAGAAACAATGAATGGTGATTATTTTGAGATTTTCTATTTTATATTTTCTTTATGAGAACTAGGGATGAGCGATCCCGTGATTTTTGAGGAACATCGTTACGAGTGATCGTGATTTTCAAATAACCGTTCTTTTAAATAGTTACCGTGATCACCGTTTCCAGTTCTTCTTATATATAAACATACATGTTTATATAGGAAGAATATAATACTAAGTAATTTTTTATTCAAACTGTAATTATAATGGAAAATGTATCTTGATCTCTACATTAAAAACAGCTGTAATTAAATTTGATTATAGGTTCAAATAAAAGAAGCACACAAGATTTTTTTTTTTTTTTGCTACATATGTATGCATGTGTGAAGTTTGAAAAAAAATTGTCGTTGTTAATAAGTAGAAGCTGCATTGATATACATCTGAAAGAATGAAACAGTCAAAAGTACTTGTATTTCTCTTTCACAAAGTAAAATTAAATTTAAGTTTGTATGTGTGCAAATATAAAAGAACGTACTTACGCGGAACTGTTATTTGATCAACTCAGTCACTGTAGTGACCAGTGATTTTTTAATCACAGTGATTTAATCACAGGTACTAATATATCGCTCATCTCTAATAAAAACCAATCTTTAGTTGAATTAATGTGAAGTTCTCATACTATAGATTTGCTTATACACTGAAGTAAAAGAATTGAAAAAGTTTCTTTAAAGGTTCAACCATAAATTAAAATAAAGTATAAAGAAAAATAAGTTTTATATCAAGGAGACTGATTTATTAAGAAAGTTAATTTTATGCCAATAATGTTTTAGTACCGTTCATATCACTGCCATGAATTGTCAATTTTAATATTCTTATCTGCAGCTGTATTTTCAAAACAACCCACCGTGTGTAGTATTTCAGGTGCTTGATTGTCATTGGCTTATAAGCGTAAAAATCAATTAATCCAGAGAACATTGAACATTACAATAACATTGAATTAATCGTTCATAAAATACTTATTTGAGATAATTAATCGCATTTTGTAAGACATATAGCCCCCTGCCCTTAAAACTATGTATGAACATGACAACAAGAATAATGTCAATTGATGACCGTAAAAATTAGAAATCATGTCTTTGTATCGTTCACCATTGACCACAAAGCCATAAGGGTTTTTCGGTAGTGACTTAAGGATTATCATTAATACAAATATGTATAAAAATTGTAGTTTTGTAGAGAAGTATGGCACCTTCGATGACGATTTTTAACTAGGAGAGTATTCTGTCAGATTTTTGTAAGAATAATTCGTACGATTGTGTATGATAGTGAATCCTGGTGTTTAAGAGCAGTTAGACTCAGGCAAAAATGGCTTCTTGTTCGCAGAGGTAATATTCATTTATGACAACCCTGCGATTGCAGCCTTTTATAGCCTTTACCAGCGTTGCTAGAAGCTTTGAGAAGAAAAATCATAGTTTACAGAAAAAAATCATAATTTTTTAATACAAAATTTTATTTAAAAATTATAATTAAAATACATATATTAACATATATTGTTTATATTTAAATTATTATTGTTAAGAGGAAGAAGTTTTACGAAGGGTTTCATATTTTTAATAATATCTTGGTTAATTTTTAAATTGTAGCAGAAACAGTTTCTTATTGCTAAGTAATCTTTTGCGTATAAGATACCTTCGAGAATGCTGTTGTCTAATAAATGGCTGCATCAAGACATTCATTTATGCATCTTTGCATTTGTTTTATTGCGTTGCACTCTATTACGTAGTACTTTTTGCAATGACTAATAAGAGAACGAGTATTCTAACAAGAAAACCAAGCACAATACTCCACTTGATATATAGCAAACCAACACAATACTCTACCTGCTATTTCGCAATGAATTATAAACCCTATTTGCTTTCTGAAAATGTTTTGAAGTACACCAAGCCAAATATATTTTTTTTATTTCATTGCGTCGTCACTGCATAGTCATTGTTCAAACGGCAACCATAATACATCGTAACTTTTTTTCTTTTTAGATAAAAAAAAACTTTTTTTAGGGCCGTATTTATTTGAACAGGTATCAATAAACGGTTCTACTGACGCAGATGAATCAAATGTACGCTTGTTTATTAATTCCATTATTAAATCTAGGCTTTTGAATGGGGAACATTTTTGGGAAAATTGAAAACTAATTAGGAGTTAATTTATATAGATCGTATTTAATTCTGTTTTTCTTTATGGATGTATTTTACGTTTATATAGATTATGTATTGAAGAATAAATATTTTTATGTTGCAAAAAGTTTAATTAATTTCTTTTGCTTCTGGCCAGTTAATATATTTCATATCAAAAAAAATTGAAAGGTTTTCTAAAATTTGTGCTGCAGTTCCATGTAGACCTAAGTACTTTCAATTTGTGTGAGCCGCCCTAATGTATGTACGCAACTTGCCTATTCAAACACAAACATAACCAAAGAGTTTTTTTCATTTGAAACAGCAATGAGTACTCATTTCAATATACTCTGAAAGGCAGTACTTTTGTTTTGCTTAAAAAATGTTTTGATGTCTTGATGTTTTGTTTGGAAATGAATGATCGTAGAAGTACTAGTTTGTTTAATTGGTAGTGAATGTAATATTTTAAGCATTGACTATTAAAGTGCAGATATATATTGTCTAATCTATTTCTATATTCAGTTTTGTTTAAATTGACTGTTATAAATATTTGTTCGATATTTGCTGAAGAAATGGAAAAGACTTATTAAGTTTTGAACAAATTTTTACAACACGGTAAAAGCTAAAATGTTGTCAGCACGAGTTATTTTTGAAACTTTTGACCAATATTTCTCACAGCTAAGATTACCTGGAGTTTTAGAATGATCGCTGAATTTTATAAAACTGAGTTTTCTAAAATCGATATCTAAAATTTTAATATCCTTTTCACTAATTAAATTTGGAAAATTGTCAGAGAAATAATTTTTCAAATTCAAATTTTTCAAAGGGTCAAGACATCAGAGCTCTTTTAAAAAAGTATCGTTAAAATCAAATCGTTTTAATATTTGTTTACATAACTCAAGGTAAAATGCCACACAATTTTCAATAAATTAATTTTTTTCAATTGCAGTGAGCATTGAGATAGAAACCTTTTGTTTAACAAAAACACTCATATAGACTTCTTCGTTAGATAGAAACCAACTTTTGTTTTCAAATTCAAAGTCATTGTTAAGCATGAGTCTTACACATATTCTGTTTGTATAAAATTGTCTAAAATTTTTAAGTAAAGGCGTTGCAGTTCCTAATACATTCTATGTATTTGACAGGATGAGCTTTGAAAATTTTGTTTTATTTACAACAAGCTGATACAAAACTTAACTTCACTATATAGTACAAATACAATGTAAGTACTAAACACTTAAAATACAAAAATTATAGTTTTTATTAATAGAAATCATAATTTAAAAAAAAAATCATCAAATCATATTTTGGTTCAAAAATCATCAAAAATATGATAAAATCATCACTTTGGTAACGCTGGCCTTCACCACAAAATGTGTAAAAATGGCATAACTAAATTGGTCATTCTGTGTGTAATTTCTACCATATCCATTTCTGACCTCATAAAGTGTATATATTCTGACTTCTTATGCATAGCGAATTTGATTGAGTGATGTCCGTCTGTCCGTTAAAAATAAGTATGTAAATCGTGTAGATATAGTGTCGAAAGTGGTGCTATTAGAAATCAGCATGATGGGTCCATCAAAAAATAAATATATGGGGCGATAGAGAATTAAAAAATCAACTCTGATCGTATAGAGAAATTATTAATTATTTTAAAAGATTATAAAGTTGTACAGATCTGTCAAAAAGTCTGTCATACACATTATCTTTTAATCTACACTATCATACTTTTTGAGCACACATGCATTTTTTCACAGACTTGTGAATTCTGGCCTTAAGCAGCAGGATTTAATGTTTTTTCTTATTTTAATGGTTGATTTTCTTCTTCATTGCTTCTCTTGAACATCAATAATTTGAAAAATACTCAATGTTTCAAAAATCAATCTCATTAAGCCAAAACTCTAGATATAATAAAATATAATTATAGTAGACGAATCAGTTACAAAAAATTTTAAGCAAGAAAAATGTAATGAAGATATTTAAATATCGATAATTGTGAGTCTACCTTTAGGCTGATTTAAATTACCAATATGCCTTTGTTTTTCCTAAATCTTTTAAGTCTTATCATTAAAATTTTTTTCTTTAATTATTATCTACTTTACAGCTCAAATCTATTTTTCTGAGGAGAAAAATCAATAATTTCCTTAAAACTGTCCTAAAAAAAACGAACAAAAAATACTTCAAGAATCCCCAAGAAAAATAAAACAAAAAAGAAAAACACAAGAAGAAAATCAAGAAAAATCAACAAACCACTTGCTAATGAACTTCTTGTCTTTACTTTGGATGCATAATGAACGAAATATTAAATACAACAAAAAAAAAAAAAAACGAAAATTTTAAGGAGGTACACACAAAAACTTCCTCAAACCACTAATATTTTAAATTTAACAATTTTGCCTTCAGGGTTGTTATACCCTTCTCAGGAATAATTTTTTTCCAACATAAAGACCTTAAATAAATACAATGGAAATTTTTAAACGAAAAACTAACTTTAATGAGTGTAACAGAAAAAAAAATTATCGATAACTAAAATTAAGGTCTTCAACAAAATTTTCATCTAAAATAAAGTTTGTTATTAAAAGAACTTAATTTAGTAACTGATTAGGAGTTGTTTTAGGAAATTTTATTTTTGTTGGTCAAATGACTTCTATGAATTTTTCTAAACGCTGAATAGTTAAACAATATTGTAGTTCATAGTTCTAAAAGGTTAATTCTCTAATCCTTTTTATTTTATGAAGTGAATGAGCAGCTTTAAACTTAAAACGAGTAGCTGTTTACGCAGATGCATGAAAGTCGGATAAACTGCATTTGCTACCGAAAAGTACTACGAAGCTCCACATAACTGCTTCACATTGCGGGGTGTCGCATTTATCGTGGTAATAAGAGTACTTCTCCCCAAAAAAAAATTTACTTCCAAAGAAAAATAAAATATTTCACATTCAATAAAATGTTTGCTTGTGAATATTTTCAATAAAGTTCGTGAATATTTTTGAGGACAAATTACAGGATTTAGAAAAAAATTATATTACCACGAAATTCTTTTCAGAATAACTGAATGATTATAGAACCTTTCTGCACAAGTTCCATCTTTTTTAATCTGTTAAAATAGACCGAGTTTGAGTTGTCCAGGTGTATGATGTTACTCTTGGCCCAAATCAATTTAACAAATTACGTTAATTTTTTATGTAAAAAATATTTCCGAAATAGTTCTTTCTAGAAATGTTCTTTTTAGAGGAGAATGCTTGATATTGTTTTTTTGACAAAAATTTGTAAAGAAGAGAGTTTATTTAAAATTAACTGGACAATTTTTATTTTCTTGTCTTTTAAAGATATTTGATTGAAATTCTTTTTAAAGGTTTTAAGATTTTGCTAGGAAGCTTACTCTTAAAATATACACGAAAAGTTTACTTGGTTTTGAAATCTATATCAAGGGCTTAAAAACCGTAGTGCTTAAAAGTAATAAAAAAAAGGTCACAAAAGTTTACGTTTCTGTGGTACACTTCTGTGACACACTATCTCGCCACTTCTGGAAGGGCTGTCAAGCTTAAAATTAAAAAAAAAAAATTAAGCTTTAATATTCCTTAACTAAGAGCACATGAAGTTTCTTTTAATTTTCGTTTAAGACAGGTGAAAATAATTTATTATTTTTAAAAGATATCATTTCCGCCCCACTGTGCACGGTTGATACCGCCTTACCAATTTTATAAAAAGCTAATGGAGGTGAGAATTTAAAGGCTACATGCTATAAGCAAATCATGTCGTTTAGAAATGAGATATAAGACACATTCTATTGTAATTTGCACAAAAATTTGGCAGAAAATAAACTACTGATACGATGGGTGCCAAAATCTTATGTAGGAATAATAGTCAAAATTTAGCAGTTTGTTTAACTTTTTCGAAAAAAAATATTTTTTTTTTTTGATTAAATACGGAATTTCAACCATTGGTATAACAGAAACGAAAAACCGGAATAATATCCAAGTTTATTTGGAATGTGTGTTGGAGTAACGAGATTTGTTTGAGAAAGGAAAAGAAACAAATCGAAGCTATAAATCTACACAAATGACCTTAAGGGGCCATAGTTATTTCGTTAGCATGTTAACGATCTAAGAAAATTGAGAATAATTTAGTTAAGATTGATGACACACATACACTAACTACTACGCGATGATTTAGAATTGATTTATTTGGACAAAATTCGTTATTTCAGGAACCACTGCAGATATCTTAATGGTAGACACATTTTGTGCCAAACTGAAAAACACAAATATATAACAAAATTTAGTTTTTACGTATAAAATGAGCAAAAATCCTGAGGAGTCGAGGTTTAGGATGCTTCTACAGCTTAACCTTCGCTTTTATGAAGATGTTTTTGTATGTGAACTCATGGTATCTACCTAGGTAGATAATGAATTTTTACATTTAATTAGTGTACGACTTTTTATGTATGTACATTTTTTTTAATCGCAATATCTAATATTATAAGAATAATTAGCGCAGCATATATATGGTATATATAGTATTGAGCTCAATAGCGAAATCGAATCCGATAGTGATGAAACTGGTAATGCAGAACTTTTAACACAAATAATAACTCTTTTACTAGCTAAGATGGAAGCAAATGGTATAAGAACACTAATACTTTTATTCGTCAACGAGACCATAATATTATTCATGACTCATCTGGAATGGGGCCTACATCAATTACAAAAAACTTATCTCCATTAAATACATTTTTTTGCATTATTAGCTCTTCGATAAGAGACTAAATCTGAAGACTTCTTTAATTCTTAGAATGCCAAAAATCCTGACAAACACCCTCTAAAATGGACTAAAATTACTGGCATTAAGTTCACAACCTTCCTAGGAATTTTTTTAAGTGAGCTTTGGAAGTAAATGATTTTCTTCTTTATCGTGTGACACTGTCTATTAATAGATTCCAACAACTTTTACATTTTATTTGTTTCAAGAATCATATGACAAGAGTTGCTCGCTAGTCTGCAGATAAAGCAGTTCCAATAAGAGATAAATTTGAAATGATAAACTCAAATTTGAAAACAAAGAGAACGCGTTGTTAAGGATTTAGTTGCTCCTAACAAAAATTCTGCACGAAATGTGACGGTAGATAATTTTTTACTTCGAAATATTGTTGAAGAACTTATAAAATAGAAAATGACTACTGTCGGAACTCTAAAGAAAAACAAACGATATACACTTGAACAGTTCGAAGCGTCCAAAAATCGACAATTATTTTCGAGTGAATTTGGATTTGGTCCGATTAAAACCCTGACTTCTATGTGCCAATAAAAGGAAAGGCGGTAGTTTTACTTTCATCTATGCATCGCGACTCTGGTATTACGGGCTCAAAGCAGATGCCTGGAATTATTTAATATTACAACAAAACTAAAGAAAGCGTTAACGTAAAATGCTATCACGATACTCAACCAAAAGACCAACAAGACGTTGGCCTTTGGCTGCTACATGCGATACCACGACTCAAAGGTTAAATATATGGTCGATATACATAAAACTTGCATTAAAGGAAAGTTTATGACTTCTAGATTAACTGCCACATTCATAAATAATTAAACAAATTTAAAATGTATTCTATCAGAAATTTTCCATATAAATTTGTCCTATTATACTTTTTTTCCGTAATATTCATTTATTTGCGATCTATTTTTCACACAAACATTAAGAAAATTTTATAAATTTAAAAATGACTTACGAGTAACTTATTGAGCTCCAGTGAATTTAAAAAAATGTTTAAAGACATACATATATACATAAACTTAATTCTATTTTCTGAAAGGGAGATCAAGAACATGATGTCTCTTAAGCCTTCTAATTTCATCTGAATAATTTAAAAGATTTATGGCTTAAATATTTGGATGATGACTTAGTCTAAAAAGATATCTATCACTATAATTATTAATTTCCTCTTTGATCGTAGTTATACCAAGATCCCGATGTATTACTTCATTGTTGAGAAAAATGGAGCAATAACAATAATTATTAACGTTTTGGATTGATACCTTAAAGAATCTCTATATTTGAGTTTCTAGCAGAGTTCTTAAGCTGAATACTGTACGTCTAAACAGGGTTTAGTATCGTTTTGTATAACAACAATTTATTTTTCAATGTTAATGTTGATTTAGTCTCTAAAAGCCAAAACATTTTTTTTTTATTTATAATTTACCTATTTGCGCTTTGCTTTAATGTGTTCACTCCATGTTAATCGTCTATCTAAGTGAAGTCCTAGATATTTAACATTTGTAGTTTGTGGAAGAGTTATTCCATTAAGTGTTAATGGAGGGCAATCGCAGATTTTTCTGCATTTACCTTTATGTTCCATTTGTTCAACCATTCTTGAATAAGATTCAATCCATTTTGTATAAAAAGGGAGGCTTCTGAAGGTGTATCCCTAGAAGTCATTACAGCTGCGTCATCAGCATACGTCGCTATAGTCAAACCATCCACTGCTGGCATATCTGAGGTATAAATTGTGAAAGTACCGGTCCTAAAACGCTACCTTGTGGAACACCTGATTGAATTAATCCAAAGGAAGATTGATCATGGTTTACTCTAATATAGTTTTTTCTTTCACTTAAATAGGACTTCAAAAGAATATACAATAGACCTGAATGCCACACTCTATCAAAGGCTTGTTGTATGTGGATAAAAACTGCGGGGCAGTATTTCTTTGTTTCTAATGTGTTTGATATGACGTCTACAATCCTGTGACATTGTTCTGGAGTACCGTGCTTATGTCTGAATCCAAACTGATGTTCTGGAATTATGTTATTTGATTAAAAAACAGGCAACATCCTTTCCAACAATAATTTTTCAAAAATTTTAGAAAAAATTGGTAGCAAACTTATAGGTCTGTATGAAGTAACTAAATGTTCAGCCTAATACACATTTAAAAAGTATTTTAATATTTTATGAATACGGCAGAATTAATATTATAATAGTCTATTTGCGCTCAATTTTTTTAATGATATTTACCTCAAGAACTGAAAAACTCACGTTAAGCTGATTTTGAAGAAATAATATGTGGAATTAAAATTGCCACAAAATCAAAACGTGTTAAGATATTTCTCCAAAATGTTTAATTATAAAGATAGAAAAATCTTAAATCACATATTGAAATAAAATTTTATTTTTTTATTTTAACATATAAATTTTCGGAACGGGGAAAAATGTTGCAAAAAATTGTGTTTTCTTTTACATAAGATGCTACTCTTCCTTTATTAATCACAGGTCCTTTTTGAAGTATGTAGCCAACAATTGGGGTCTTAAGGTCCCGTTTACACTTTTTTAATCGGTGGTTTGCACTCCGAGGAATTATACAATAATTTAAAAATTTTGTTTCATAATATGCTATATTTGGACAGGGCTGTTGGAAGAACCGTTTCATTTTTTACCTAATTTTTATTTTATTAATTTTTGCCGAAGTTAATTTAAAAGAAAAAAACATTCCAATTAATCCGTATTTTTTAGATTTTCTTACTTCAGACGCTTGCAACTTTTTAACGAAAAACTCTATCAGCACAAAACTTGAAATTTATTTATTCTTAATTTTATTAAGAATATAGCAAAAGCCTTAAAGTAATAATCCGATTATTAATAAGTGTACTACGCCTACCCAAATGCCTCCTTTCACTCTGGTTGATCGACCGCGCGTTTGCTGTGATTTGGAACTGCTTTAAGCCTGCCCGTGCAACCAAAACTCTTCGTTTAAATTTAAAGTTTTAAGTTTTTTACTCATTTTAGTCGACGTGATTATTTGTAACTTATAGAGATTATATGAAATCTTAAGGCTTATTTTGTCGGTTGATGAAACATGACACTCCAAAAAATTAGAAATAATTCGGTTCGCTGGCATCTGATGGCCAATATTTTTTGGACATATTTATATAGAATTATTTAAAGTGAATATCCAAAACTGAAAAAATATATATGTATATGTATAAAGTGTATTTGAATTGCTGGATAAAGCTAAGATTAAATCCATCAAATTGAGTAGAAATACAAGACTTTCATTTTCGTTACGACTTTTTGAACACCCGTCTATAATACGATAGCATCCTCTATATTGCAACGGTTCGTAATACTCGCAAAAAAGCATTTGCTTTTCCTACAGAATAAAATATAAATGTCATTACTTTTCAAGAATCTTCTTATACTCAAATCTATAATAATTATTCAGAATTCAGGCTTAAAATAATTCTACAGCACTTTCAACAAACACGACTGATTTAATTTTAACTTTTTATTTTGAACAAATCTTTCATTTCAAGATTATTTGCATAATTTATATAGAGTTTAAACCAAAAAAAAAAAACAACTAGTGTATAGCAGACTCCCTGATGTTTTATGTTTTAAGCACTCTGCTATCCCCACTCTTGACATCATAACGAAAAATAAAAACGAAAATGAAAATAAATAAATACAAATTTAGTCCAGTACATTCTTGACGTTACTTACGCCTGTCACACCAATAAGGTGGTCGGTCATACATCTTTTCTTGGCTCAAAACAAATACTCCTTCTCACTGTTTCACTTATTTATCCTTAAAGTGACACAATTTCATATACATACATGCATCTAAGTACATATACATACTTACATAGTTAGAGATGTAAACTGTGTTTGGAAAAGCGAGGTGTTCACATTCATTTTCTTTGTTTTTTTTACAGAATCTCCTACCCTTGCTTCTCTGTAAGCAACCCAGCCATCCAGCAATGTTTAACGTCGGTTTTTATTTGTCTGTCTTTCAGTTTTTCTGAATCTGTTTAATTTTATAGTGAACATGCCACCCATTTAATAATCATCCCTAAACAAATCCTCAATCCACATGCAAATGATTCTTTTTTTAATGTTTTTCGAGGATTTTTTTTTTGCTAAGGACCCTTTTTGGTTGTTTTTGTATGCTGCTGTTGTTGTAAAAATATTCGAAATAACAATATTTTATACTTTAGTGCTGCTGATGTATTTTTGTTGTTGTTATTTAATATCGTGGGTATGTGTATATGTTTGCATGAGTGCGTGCGTTATCCTGGTCGCTCTGGGAGTCATTTGTAGTTAAACGAAGGTATAGATTTTTCAATTGAAAATTTGTTTTGTTTTTCAAATTTTTTTTAAGTTTATTCTTTCATTTTTCTTAAAAAAAACTTTTCGGTTTTATTTCTGTATTTAAAAGCACTAAGGATAACTCGATTCTGTTGGAAAAGCAAAGTCATCCGAGAGGTTTTTGGTAATGCAAAAAATTCTTATATTTGAAAACTTAGTTCTAAGTGCTCTTGGGTTGCTTCATGCAGAATAGTTTTAGCCTTTATCGAGAACTTTATGTTAAGACTATTGCTTTTCACAGAGAAGCCGCAGCCACAGGAGGAGAATTTATAAAACATTGCAAATTTAGCCCTGGACTACATCAAATATCTTCAAGTACAGTTTGGAAAGTGAAAACTGTGGCTTTATGACTATTAATGTATATTTTAATAATTGTATGTGGATTGGTTGTGCTGGGTGTGGGGATGATAAAACAGAGATTAATGTCTAAAACATTCAATAAAAAATCTGACATTCAAGTTCTTCATCGAAGAGTATGACTAAAAATTGGATTATTTTTATAATGATACGCCAAAAACGACCGTCCTATAAATGGAAAATAATTCCTACTTAAAAAAGAGCCGGTAGCGGGAACATAAGGAATCTTTCCTTATTTCTCTCACTACTCTGATGCTCCAACAAGTCGATAGAGCTGAATGTTCTATTGTCACTGATTGAGGTATCTTGGGTTGAACCAAAATAATGTTGGAAGTAATGGCCCAAATATAAGTTATATATTCCATTATCAGGTGTCATAAGTTTTTAAAAGATTAAATGCGGTGAAGAATTTTATACAAAATTAAAAAAAAAAAAAATGATTCTATTGAAACCTTCTTCAAAGGCTACAAATATTTTTAGGCTGAAAATTCATGCTCAGCCCTCCCCCCGGGGGCACCAAGAGTCTGTGCTAATCTAACCTAGGAGCAGACGAGGGTCCTCAGGGGTATAGGGGGAACCAGTCCCCCGCTCTGATGCACTGAAGCTGGATAGACAGTTGGGTAATGCCAAAGGATTTTACCAGTTTCCTTTAATGATAAAAACGTATAATAATGATAGCCTAAATAAAGTGGCATCACGGAAACCGGTAGCCCATACATAGAGCCGGCCCTCTCTGTAGCCGGTTATTGGTGGGGTCCCTTTGGGGTACACGTGATGGCTGTTGGTTAAAAAAGTCTATATCTGCGGGTCAGGCTCGGAATAGATGGAAGTGTGCTGTTGCACTCTCAACAGACAGGGTTGGATATTCTCCAACCCTCAAGACAGGGGAAGTTTATGGTCCTGCAAGCCACGTTCTTGAAATTGCAACTCTGTTTGCTATGTTCAATAAAGGGCTCTAGTCGACGCTTTGTATTTGACTCAGTGGTAAGACCACCGTCAAGTTAGGCCATCGATGACAGGTACTGACGTTAATCTGTATCATGTATTTTCATGCTTAGTGCATCGACAGTTTCCTTTTCCTTTTATTATTACTGTTGCTTCTGGTCGTATAAAGTAATCAATTGTACGAGTATGTAAATATTCAAACTATATCTCTGCACAAGTTGTTGAGTTAACTAAATGCTGCGTCATCTGTATCTACTTGTTATCAATTGAAGAATAGTGCTTGAATTAGCTGTCAAAATCGAGATATAATTGAGCTGAACATGTACGGCGACGGACTTGTCCTGACAACTTCTTAAATCTACCTGATGTCGGCAGTCAGTACACTGTTAGTACTTTTTACAAAGCAAGATCTTCTATTAAAGGAATAGTAAATTGAAGAGATAGAGATAGAACGGTAGAACGGTAGAAAATACGCAGAATATTTTGTTTCTGACAAGAGCTCTAGATAATTTCGTTGTGCACCTTGGAAAATTAATACTATGTAATAGCAAAATATTTAATTTTAATTATACTTCCGCCATTTTTCTTCCGATGCCTAAGACATTTTTTGTTTAAGGTTTTTTATGGTCAGAAACAAAAAGGTATATTGATTTAAGCTCACGGATTCATTCATTTCCTCAAAGACAGTCAATGCTTGAGAGTTTAAACACATGTTTGATTATGCTAATATGGTTATGTTTCGTCATTTTAAACGATAAATATACAAACATGTTAAATCACAGAGGATATGTTGGGAGCAATTTAAATAAGTAATTGAAAAAATTTTGTAACAAGTAGCCACAAAACAAAACAGCAATAAAGCAGTCTAAATTTTCTACACTTTGTGAACTTCCTCTATCTAACCTCCTCCATGCATATTGAAAGAAGACAGAACAGAAAATAGTGTCACTAATATTGTCGTGAAATAAAGCGATACAGATTACGAAGTTAAAAACTTAAGCCTATTGCCCAATGATATCGAATCCTTCACTGTATCTGAAAGAAAGTAAATAATTATTGCAAAAAAACCGAGTATAAACCAGCAAACTTAAAATCATGCTTCTTTAATACAAATTGCATTGATTATGAGAACACCCTTTAATTTCTAAATTCAAATTGTATATATGTTCTTATTAGGGACTTAGCGTTACAGGTTTTTTTTTTGTAAATTTAGGCTGACTGTCCATAAGGGTTTAAAGGTTTGGCCATATTGCAACAGATTATATTTAATATTGGGAGATCCATAATATACCAATCTGCAACATGCCTTACAGACTCCATTGGATCCAGAAAAATGCACTGTTCCGTGTGGTTTAGACGCTGGTGGCATCATCGGGCCATATTTCTTCAAAAATGGGGCTGGGTCTCACGTTACGGTTAATAGAGATCTCTACACCGCACCATGATTAATGATTTTTTGTTTGAAAATATGGATGACATTGATCGGGACAAAATGCTTCTTTAACAAAATGGCGCTAGAAGCCATACAGTGAACGCAACGACGAGTTATTAAAATCAAAATTTGGCGATAAGTTGATTTCGAGAAATGGACCTAACAGTTAGCCCCCAAGGTCGTGCGATTTGACACCTCTCGATTATTTCCTGTGGGGCCACGTGTAGTCACTGGGTAATGCTGGTAAACCAGCAGTAATTCACGCTTTAGAGGCCAATATTGTTCGTGTTTTTCGTGACTTGCGGACAGCAGTACATTAAAAACTGACGCAAAATTGGATGTCCAGATTGCACTTCGTCATGAGCAGCCACGGTGTCCATATACCCGAAATCGCTTTTAAATATTAATGCCATATTCTTATCTTTCGTATAAAAAGGAGTCTTTATTACAATTTAAATTTTTGTAATATTTTTTACAATTTAAAGTTCTATCGGGCTTAAACAAACACCCGAAAATTTCGAATAAATCGAGACCAATCAATAGACATAACCCCAAATAAAAAAATTCAAAATCACAAACATAAACATAAAGACAACCTCCTCCTTTTTTTTTTGAAGTCGGTAAAAATGGAAGATACTGTTGTTTTTTTTTTTTAGCAAGCAAAGAAGACATGTAAAAAGAAAATTTATTTAGAATCATTCAACGTTATAATTGTTAATCGTCCATGGTTCTTTCAAAATGTTTATTTTCTAGTAACAGGCAATTTAGTGATATCCTCACCAATTATTCGCTCCTAAAGCGTGGTAAAAAAGAACGAACACAATGGTTGCATTCATTTGGCAATCGCGTATGGAAAATAAGGTATGCATCCAAAAATTTCAGGAATAAATTGGGCTTATTGTTGATCCACCAAATCCTAGCCTTAAATGCACAAATGACACAAGGGACTGCTAGAAGGTTTTTCCAGCATTAAAAGAAATATCTAATGCGAGATGCGGTTTCTTACACAATATCACCATCCTAGATTTTTTTTTAGAAACCAGGCTGATGACTAATACTACTGCATTAATATAAAATTTCACAAGTTAAGGACGTTTGGCATTTTAAAGTGGGGGTTTATTGTTTGTTGTCCAATTTAGCTGCTGTAACTCCTCGATAAAAATTTTTATCCTTTCCGACTTTAGTCAGACTTATTTTTCTTCCATTAAAAACTTGCTTGTTATTGATAAAAAAAAATAATAGAAGTTTATTCCTACCCAGTTCCTTGGATTATTTTTAACTCACTCCTTCTTCACAAATTTTTCCTTATGGATTTAATTTTTTTCTTTACACTTTATCTTTATTTAAGGACACTTTTATCATTGTAAACTGACACTAGCCTGTGACGTTTCCTACAATATAAAACATCATCCATTCCATCTATTCATTTTTATCTCTATTTTTATTTTTATTTTGTATTATTTCATTTTCTTTTTTCCAAACTTATTAAGCTCGTACTCTTGGGTTTTCCTTTGGTTTTCCAATAAAAAAAACTGTTCATTACAGTTAGTCACACTTTTTAAATACGAAAACAGGCAGGACACAGGGTTTAGGCATGAGTTGGTCCTTTTATTTCAAATGTTAATTTTTATTGCATGTAAATAACGCATCAAAATGCTAAGTTTTTTCTCTCCATATTTATACTTCAACAATTCAAATAAAATACAAGAAAAAATACATGAAGTGTGTGGGGTTGGGGCCGCTTAATAAAATGTGAACACTTTTTTATGTATTTTCCATAAATGAAGTTAAAAGCAAAAAAATACACAGGCACGCAGGCAGCCATTCTGAGTAGATGTTCTAAATAAAGAAAAGTGGAAGAAAAAAATAAAATAAAAAAGTGGCAGGAGATTTATTCATGCTGTTCATGTTGGCTAACAGAGAAGTTTAATGTATTTCCTTCTATTTTTACTAATTTCATTAGATCAATATTATTTAAGCTGAAAAGCACGTCGAAATGCTTGACATGTTGTATTGTAATATTATTTTTTTATTTTATTTTTTTATGGAAAAAAAATAAATGCTTCAACTTACATATTATTATGGTTTCCAATTTAAAGAATTTAAATATGGTGAGTTTTCTAGGAATGGTGAATTAAGATGTAAAGAATCTCTCAGGTGTAATATCCACCACCTTTTTCAGTGGTATCTCTTCAGTGTTAAATGAAATAAAATGGAATTTACTATGTTTAACTCACCTCACTTATCTTTAAAATAACAAGTTTAAACCGTTTTTCGAAAATATTTAGAGCAATTTAAAGTTAAAAATTGATTATATTTAAGCAAAAGCATTAGGCTTTTAATATAAATTGATAGAAAATTTTATATAAGATCACTCCTTTATAAGTTTTTCTGAAGAGTATTTTATTTTTAAATAAGAAAAATTTAAATAATAATTCTACAGGGTGTCCCACGGGAAGGCATACTAATATGTTTTGCCTCCATTTCGGTAAACAATAGTATTCTATTAGACACATGGCAAATTTATTATTGAAAAATATTCGATAAAACAACGGGTTTTAATCGTTAATCATCGATTACTTTGACGATGAGAAATTGACGTTAAATTTTTGGGAGAAAAATTGTGTCAAAAAATTGCACTATTTATCGTGTAATAATAGATTTCGAACAAAGACGGTCTGCAGGTGATAGGCTCAAGCATGGACCATAACGTATTACCAGATCGACTGAAAATATAACTGCTGCTCAAGAGAGGATTCAAACCCTCAATTGGACTCCGCACTCAGGTGCTTTATCTTCAAAGAACAACTTCGGCCTCAATTTTGCACAAGGATTATATTTATTTCCATTTGTGATTCAAATGACACAAAAGCTTTTTCTATTAGACCATGTACGCCGCTGTGCATATGCCAATAGAATGTTAAAGTTCACCCAAGACAACCCCGATTTTGATATCGGCTCTTAATGGGATAAGCATTTTTTAAAAATTTAAGTATTTCCTTAATGATCTATTCAAAAGCTTAAAAATGATACCCATATTGATATTTTAAAAATTGGAAAATTTTAGAGCCCCGTAATTTGGAAACTATTGGCGAGCGCAGATTTTTTCAATTGATGTTTTTTTTTGTTTCTTATTATTTAATTCTCTATCGCCCCGTATATTTATTTGTTTGATTGGAGTAACTTTATTGTTCCAAGGACATGAAAATTTTAAGGCTAGGCGTAGTGTTTTGTCTGCTGCCTCGAAAGACATGAACCGATCATGCTGATTTCAGAAAGCACCTCTTTCAACACTATATCTGATCAGTTGGCATATTTATTTTTTGCTTCGGCAAATTTGATTTCAAACTTACACGGACGGAGAGAAAGACCGGAGGACAGACGGACATCGCTCACTCGACTTCGCTATAGATAAGAAGTCGGAATATATGTATATACTTTATGCGGTCGAAAACGGATATTGTAGAAATTAAAATCGGAATGATAAACTTAGTTATACCCGTTTTTCCTTGTTTTGTAGTGAAGGGTATAAAAAATGGTTGTTCGTGTTCCATAACGTAACTTACCACAACAGCTATACGAAAACCAAATACCGTAGATGCAAATCGATTCTGAAGCAGGTACTGACGTCAGACTCTCTTAACACTATAGTGTTAAGTTACCATGTACGTCTCTGATTCTAAGGTGCATTATCCAAGCAACCCTTGCTACAAGCCGATGTGTAGTTGTGTCCTTAAACTGAAAGAAAAGGGCTGTCTAGGCGGCAACTGCATAACTATTTCCACGAAGTCATGCGAAAATCTCTTGCGAAGCGCATTGGAGTTGATTAAGACGCATCTATTTTCTCAGTTAAATGTACCTCACAATTAAAAAAAATTTTAAAGTAAAAATATTCCAATGAGTATATTTTGCCTCCTAAATGATTAGTTTATTTTTTAATTACAAGAAACTTCCCCATGAAAACAATACGTTATTAGTGACACTACTTGCAATTAAAATGTATTACGTTGTTACCTCCTTAGACGTTTTTATAGTTTTCGATAAGTTTTTTATTGCCATGTAACTAATTAATTAATTATTATTTTGCTAACCGATACCACAAAATGTAAATTTTTTTTATATGCAATTACTAATTTAAAGAGGAAGTTAGAGAATTGCAAGTAAATTTTAATAAAATATGTAAATTAAACGAAAACGAATTCAATGAAAGTGTTGCTATAAGTCATACCTCCCTAATATGGATCATCATGTGTAATTTAGTAATAAATTTGTCAGGTAACATTTTAGCATTTATATATTTCTATTCGGAAGATACATAGAAAAAAGTTTTTCCACCTATAAGTAATATTACACGTTTTCAGAAAAAATTTTAATAAAATTTTTAATCGACTCAATTAATTAATTAAAAAATAAATGTAAAATTTTCCAATAAAAAAAGTGATTGTTTCAATTAAAGATATAATTAAATATGTGCCCACGATTTCATCTGCGTGTCATTTATGATTTTCTTAAAATTAGAATTTAACTATTTATTCCAGGCGAATTAATTTACCAGGTGGTCTTAATAGCCCAGTTAATTTTTGTTTATGTTCGACGTTGTATTCAAAATTCTAAAATAATTTTAAAAATAAGAAATTTTCAAATATTTTGAAAAAGTTAAATAACTTAAAATTTTCTAAAATTAAATTTCAAAACCAAAAAATGAAATATGAGGCATTGCTGCACATGTAAGAGAAAGAAAGCAACTGTTACAACTTTATTTAAAGCTCCAAATAATGATAAAAGGATAAATTAAATTCGGCTTCCTCTTTTTTAGTCAGCTATTTTTGACATCAACGTGGTGCTCTGTAACAACAAAATGACATTAGGTTTTTGTTTTTGTAGCCGTGCGGCCACTTAGTATTTAATTGGCCTTGATTACACTGGTAAAATTGGTTGCTTTCACAATTTTACCTCTATTACGTTTACCAAATGACCTATTTTCCCGAAAAAAAGTATTCTATATTAGCAACAAGTTTCTAAAAGACCTCCTTACGATTTTTTTTTTCAAATCTATCCAATAATTTTTACGTGATGCGAACACAGACAGACAGATAAAAATTCCAAAATCATATATTTTGTATTCTACATATATCGATTACTATCTACATTATATTTATAGATTACATAAAAATAGCATCGGTTCTTAATGGGTTAAGCATTTTTTTTAATATTTAAGTGTTTCTTAAAAAATCTTCAAAAGCTTTTAAATGATACCCATATTGATATCTTAAAAAATATGGTGCACAATCGTATTTTTGTATGAAAATTTCAGAGGCTCATAACTCGGAGAATTGGGGGAGCACCAAATTTCTCACTTAATGTTATTTCTTATCTTTTAAGGAGTTACTTCACTAAACTAGATTTGTTCCAAATGATATGGGCAAATTAGAGACAGGCGTGGTGTTTTGGCCGCTGCCTCGCTGACTTTTAATAGTAAAATTTTCGAAAATATACCTGATCGATTATCGTATTTAAATTTTATTTAATTCATCTTGGCAAAGTTGACTTTAACCCGAATACAGACGGACTTCCGTATTCGTAAGAACTTTTAATAAGAAATTACATACGAAATGAAAAAGTTAGCTGTATTCTTTTTTCCACTTTTTGTGTTGAAGGGTATAAAAAGAAGAAAATATTTTTCTAATTAAAAAAATTATTGAATCAATTAAAAATTTAATAAAATTTCAATATAAGAACAAATAAAGCTATTAATAGACACTCAATATCAATAGAGTACAATTTCTTTGGAGTTCTCCCTGTCTCATTTACAACTTAAGAAAAACATCTTTCGGGTAGCTTCATCGCAAATATTAACTGAGATGAAAGTTAGCGAAAATATAGCGAAAGTATTAATAGAAAATATAACTTTTATATTTTGCTTCTTTTACTTCTTAAATGCCTTCAAATTGATTAAAAAGTTATTTCCATGTTTTATTTGATAATAAATCTTTAATAAATTTCTACTATTACTTAACAACTTTTAAATTACAAAATCTTTCATCGAAACCAATACAGAGGAAAAAAATGTATCTCTTAACATCACTTAAGGTAACTACAACAAATTAATTTACTATAAATTGTAGATTTTTTGAAAGTAATATGGCGCCTAGCGGTCAAAAGTTTACAACAAAAACAACAACATGCTCAAAGAGAAGTTCAATATGAAGCACAAGCAAAAGGGTAATTCACGTATAAACTGATCACGAACAAATCAATAATATCTCCTCCGTAAAGCACAAACTGCAACAGCAACAGAAACAAAAACGAAAAGATATTGAAATGATCAAAATAAAATGAAAAAAATGATATGCAAAGCATATTAAAGTTTAGCAACAGAAATCTCAGCATAAAAGTACAGAATTAACCGCCAGTAAATAAGAATAAAATAAATCGCAGGCGATAGAAAAATAACTATTGAATTCTATTAAAAGTTGTAAATGTTGCCAGAAAAAAACACACGATGCAATTGCCGGGCAACAGCTTTGATCTGCACCGCCAGGGCTCGTATGTAAAATGCCGCTGCAACAAGTTGCTTTTGAATGCTGGCAAAACACATACTTTCATACGTACATGCATTCACAATGAAAGAAATTCAACAGGGCATATTGTTGAAATATTTCAATTAACTTTTTATTTCTAAAACTCTATTCACTCCCCGTCACCCCAGCCAATACAGTGTGTACTCACATTTTGAGAAAAGGAACATGATCATATGAACATTTCGTATTTTTATTATTATGTTTTTTTTGTTTGGAAGATTTTCGTTTGTTGTTTAAATGCTCAAGAATAAACACATTTAAACAGGTAGATTTGCAGCTTGGCCCCATTAAGTTTAACGTCCAATAACCGCAGGTTTCTTTTATTTGCTGTTTCCAAATGCAATAAGCCAATACAGAAAATAAATAAAAATTTAAAAAGAAAAAAAAGTTTCGCAAAAGCGGACATAAACAATGTTTTGACAAATCGCTGAAAATTGAGTGCGCAAAAATATTATTTTCAATTTTCAACTCTTAAGAACAAAAAAAAAAACTGTAAACAGCAACTTTGGTACATGTTATATGGCATTTGAGACCTTTACTTGTTATATGTAGGATGTAGTTTGGTCATGGTTTATAAAAGTAGTGTCCATAACGAGGGTGATCTTTTAATTATATGATATAATAGCTGTTTGACAACAAGTAGATATCAAGAAGGGGCACTAATGTTAAGCAAAGGGAAAAAATAAACTTCTTAAAATTTAGATCGTTAATAATAAGGACAAGAAAACTAAAAAAAAAACTTTTTTAACCTATTATTCAAACTGATTGGGTGTCATATTATTAATTACTGTTATGTGCGTAAACTTAAGCTGGTTTAAAATATTTCAATTATTTTCATGATAAAAATCTGACTGTACAGAATTGGAAAAAATAAAACTAAGCTTTCTAATTTACTGTAGAAAATTTTATATAGTAGCAATTGCCAATGCGCTTAGCTACCCCAATGAAATAATTGTACAACGACCACTCTTCCAATCTAGCCAAATTTTTATTTAATTATGCGCAATAACATTAATTTGCACCTTACAGTTCCTAAGATAAACGACAACAACTTTTAACTTTGTATGAGAGGTACCACGCCAGATTTCCAAAGAAGTATCTATTTCCAAAGTTCAGTAGGATGTACCACGCCTACTGTTTCATTTAAGACATTAATACAATTCAGAAATCCTCCTATTGTGGTTCGCTAGGTACATAATACAAGTTATTCACTTCTTATGGGGGGTATCACGCCAACTGTTCCAATCCAACCCGTGTTTCGCTAAACTATGTTTATTAATATGAAGGCTTCAAGAATAAATCCATTACAGTTCTCAAGCTCCACGGCAATAATTATTCACTTTCTAGTGAAGCTACCACGCCCACTAGTCCATCCACTTGCATTGTCTTCTATTTAATAAGTAGCCTTTTCGCTACAAACTGTGACAAGTTAACATCAGCAAAAAAAAGTGTTCTAAAAGTTAAAGAGTGACCTAACAGATAACGTAAATTGACTTATCTTTTGAACCATCATAGACAAACGCTTGCAAATTGGACACAATTTCGATTGCTATGATCGTTGTAGATAGAAGTATTCTTATTTAAAATTATTAATTACAGGCTAAAGGATGTATATGGCCTTAGCTTGAAAAGTTTTAGACTGACTTTATTGCTAACTCCTTAAATTAATGTACTTTGATCTCTATGGCCGTATCTTTTAAAATGTTATATACAAACACTTCAGAATTGGACAAAATGTCCACTACTTTGTTTGGTATAATAAGAAGTATAAAGATTATAAATTAAGAATTATTAGTTGAACCGTTATACACAGACGGTTGAAATTTACAAAGAACCCTATAGTTTATTTCATTTAATGTATATTGCCAAGCTGGTAAAGAATTGTAGACAGACGGGTTTTTTATATACATTTATTTATTTATTGAATCTTCGAATAAGTATACAAATCTTAATACCAAAAATTTATTTAAATCTAGCCAATGGAAGACAACAAAATTATGTATTAACGGGTGCTATATCTGCAAAGTCATCTGTCTTAATCTCGGATGATAGCTTTAACGCATATCTGGTAAATTCTTCTCTTACCAGAGGTACGCTTCGGTCTTTGTGAATTCGGGAATTTTTAATTTTTTTTTTACCATGGAGCTGCTGGAATTATACGAAAAATTTTGTATTGTTGCTTTCGAATTTTTAAAATATTTAATGCCGAGGTGGTACCCTATAATTGAATTCTATAACACCAGATTGCTTTTAGGATCGCTTTGCACAACAAAAGTTTGCAATCAAATTTCAGGGTAGAGTTTCTACCGACAAGCCAATTCAGTTGCATTGCTTTAAGTTTCATCTTAGTTAGTTTTGCATTAATATGAGACTTCCACGTAAACCAGCGATCAAGGTGAATGCCAAAGTACATGACTTTATTGTGCTGCGGGATTACTTTGTTGTTATCTTGATTGGCAAGCATGTTTCCCTGCGCAGAGCAAATTTTACAGGAATACATTTTTGTTCATTTACCTTGATTGTCCAGAGTTTTAGCAATTTCTCAAAATTTTTAACATGTTTCTGCAAATTTTGCGTAATTTTCGTGGACCCTAAGACGCATAAGTTAAATACAAAGTAGGACCCAGTATACTGACTTGCGGGACGCCTGCTTAAATTGGCTGAGGTTGGCTTGTGAAGCCACTTTCCAGAAGTTTTTGAGTGTTTGTAGGCCAATTTAACTTTATTTTGTAGAATAAGCTGTCGTGTCACACTTTGTCAAAAGCTTGAGAAATGTCAATGAAGAGAGCTGAGCAGACGTTTGAAATTAACAAGGAGATTGAGATGGAATATGAGGGTGTCCCAATAGTTAATGTAGTTCGATGTATGTGACCATATTTTTGAACCGTTATAGCAGACAATTGAAATCTGTTTGAAGTCGGTTTTTCTTTTTGCATAAATTATTTAATCATCTTTTTATCACTATGTCTAAGTTATCACCAGCCTTATGCTAGCTACCTCAAGGTATCCAAATTTAGAATATATTAACTTGTTAAATGTTTATAGATAAAATATACTGGTATCTCAGTCCTTTTTAATTATCGTTCTGGATTATTATCTCGCTTAATTGATTATTAAATGTCATATCATCAGGCCAGAAGTTAGGTTAGGGGTGTAGCAAGTTCCTCATTTGGTTTAATAAATTTAATATCACCTTTAAGTAGACTTCCCCTGTTCATTTCATGTGTTGCGCCGCTCTGCTAAACGATTATTCCCTTTTGCACTAGATTAGATTAGTCCCGCACTAGAGCTTCAGGACTTGTTTTTTCTGCAAAGTAGAAAAAAGGAAAACAAAAAAAAATGAAACAAATAACAAAGCAAAAAAGTTTCTTGAAATGAAATTTTGTTTTGCAAAAATTGCCAGGATATACAAATGCAAAGTAAAAGCCTAAAAATGGATTTTTTTCCTATTGAATTTTGCCACCACATCTATTCTTCTATTTTTATTTTACTATTTTCAATAAATTATTAATCCTTATTTATTTTCTAAAAACAAAGATATCAAATTACCAAGTTATACTTATTTCTAACAAATATTGACATTAATATCGATATCAACAATATACATATCATCTCAGCCTAACGGATTCAAATAAGGCCAAGTTTAAGAAATAATAGTTTTTCTTTTATTCATAATATTTTTTGCCTACGTCAAAGACTGCAACACCATCCTCGTACTTAATACTACAGATACGAGGCCGTGTACCAACAATCATGTAATCATGTACGAGTATATCGATCTATAGCCGCAGGATGTTAATGATTGTAAATTAATAATTTAATCTGACTACATGAGCCAAAGTGTGTTTTATGAAAATTACTTTATGTAAATCATATAAAGATAAATTTTCAAATCAACGCATTAAAACATAAATGATCTGCTTTAAAATAACAACAAAACGATTAAAAGGTGTGAGAAAATTATGAATTTTCATGATAAAATCAATGAAGTTTTTAGTTTAAAATCAACTTAGTTTACAACAGAGTTGATATATAAATTTTAATATGAAGAGCTGATTTTATATAAAGTCACAGCTTCATCATTTTTAAAAGTTTAAGTTTAACTGGTGTTTATTGAAAATGATTAAAATAAATTTCTGCCCAAGTTTGTTTATAACATCATCTAATATTTGGAGTGTGGTGAGTATTTAATTAATATTGTTACGAATATAAGATCTGGCAACCCCTGTTCTTGTTATCCGTATGAGCGTGGTGAATAAGTTAATCCAACTAATGGTGTGTGTATACAATAATACCACAATTATCCAACAAAAGCTGAGCAGCCTCAATGGCTGCGTTGGTAGAGGTGCGTGCTGTAAAACAGAAGATTGTGGGTTCGATCCCCGACGTCGAACATGAGCACAACGAAAAATAAAAATTGTTATAATGCAATTAAAAATTAATAAACAGCAGTACAAACCTCTCGAGAGGCAAAAGACAATTGTTGTTATGTGAAGCCATGGCAGATAATTTAGTGGAGACGTCTAATTTAATATAAGAGCTACGGATAATTATCAAGAAGCCCTTTATAATAAAAAGTAAGAACGGTAGCGCGTAGCGCAGGGAAGTGTAAGAGCATAACAACAGTGTACGGCAGAAGTGTATTGTGGCTATTGGATTCAAGGGGATGACTGGCTTAGAGAAAAGGAGTAGTGGAGATGTCTGTGAATGGTTAAGGTTACTAAACAAGGCATCGAGTAGTTCATGTCTGGCCGGGGTAACACAGTAGAGTAGCGTGCATGGCTGTGTTTGTACCAATAACGCATGTTTAGTAAATACGAGACCAAGGGTTCACAAGTCAGGTAGGATCAAGAAGTGTAGCCAAAAGAAAGCATAAAGTAAGAAAACGGAATTTATAATGAATCACAGTGGTATTTGCTATCAAACGAATCCGTACGTTTGTTCTGCTAAAAGGGAAAAATGTAACAATATTGTTACGAAAATAAAATCTGGCAACCCTTGTTGTTGTTTTCGTATTAGCGTGGTGAATAAGTTACTTCCACTAATGGTATGTGTATAGAATAATACCACAATTAGCTAATAAAAGTTGAGCAACCTTAATAGCTGCGTTGGTAGAGGTGCGCGCTGAAAAGCAGAAGATCATGATTTCGAGTCCACCTTCGGATATGCGAACAGCGGAAAATAATAATTGTTAAAATGCAATTAAAAATTAAGAAGCAGCAGTACAAGCCTCCCGAGAAGTAAAAGACAATTATTGTGTGAAGCCAAGGCAGATAATTTAGTGGAAACGTATATTTAATATCAGAGTAACAGATAATAGGGAAGATGCCCTTTATAATAAAAAAAGTAAGTATGGCAGACGTGTGTTGTGGTTATTATACAAAGGGCATGAATGGCTTGGATAAAAGGCGTAGTGGAGATGTCTGTGGATGGGTAAGGTTACTCAAAAAGGCATCGAGTAGTTCATGTCTAACTAGAGTAACACAGTAGTTTAGCGTGGATGGCTGCATTTGTAATAATAATGAGTGTTTAGTAAATACGAGACCATAGGATTCGCAAGATCGTAGGACCAAGTAGTATAGCCAGATAAAGCCACAAAGTAAAGAATACAGAATTTATAATGAGCCAGGTTTGTATTTGCAATCAAAAGAATCAGTGCGTTTGTCTAAAAAAGGGAAAAACGTAACAATAGATGACTGTAAGTGGTATGCAACAAGGATGTTAGATATGGTAACTTCTTGCCAAATTTAAGGGTTTTTTTGATTTACCGAACCGGTGAATTTTTGGCAATTTATAACATAATGAGCAATAATATTGTCTTATATAATGTCGACATAAAAATAATCGTCTATTAATTTTATGCCAGTATTAAAATTGGGTAATTTAAAATAAACAAATACTTAAAGAAATATTTAACAACATTTAATTTTATTATACTTAGTCATTTATTAACAGCCCACCCTTAATTGCCTGAATTTTTTTTGCCAAAAGCCGCTTTTTTGTGAGTGAAACCAAAATTGCATTTATGCAATTTAAATGCACACATTTAAAATTAATTCTTTAACAAAATTGTGCCCTTTTCTTCGGCATGAAATTGATATGAAGTAAATGTGTACAATTGAAATGACATAATGAAGTATTTAAAAGCTAAAAACAAAACACCTCCTGTAAATGAATTGCATGCAGTAGCAAATGCATTTGAAAAGTTAAATGCAATCGAATGCAATAAAGAGGAGGTGAAAAAAACAACAACAACATCAAAACACACTTGTTGGTCTTGTTGCCCTTTTTTAACTTTTGAGTTTTGTTATTAGCAGCAACAGTCAAATATAATTGTGCCTCAAGTTGTAAAGAACAACAATTACATCAAAACACATCAAAGGTTAGATTGTGTGATAAAACACTCAGTATTTTGTTTGGGCAACAAGGCGAAAATTGCGTAAGAATCTTGCTGCCTGCTTGCATTATTAACTCACACTTATCAACAAGGAAACCCCAGACAGACAGGCAGACATCAGGACATTTTAGGGGTTGTGCAAAAACTGCAAGCAAATAAAAAAATCAAAGAGAATGCGAAGGGTGGTAATTTTTGCACAATGACAATTCTTAGACACCCAGCAAAGGTGCCTAGGGGAATTTTGCAAATATGCATACTTTGCGTAAGTGGTTGTTTGTACCTTCATATGCGTCATTTAATGAGCCTGGGAATATTTTGCAAAATTCCGTTACATTACTATTTGAAGCTTTAAAAGATTTGCATATTATTAATGATTGCATTTTAATTTTTATTTTTTCATAGACAGTAAAGGTCTGGTTATGGGAAAAATCTTAAATTTAATATTATCATGTGTGAAAAAAAGGGTTATATGGGTTAAGAAAATGTGTCAATATTTGACATTTAGTAAGAAAGCATTCATTATTTCAAATTGACACTACAGTTTTGTTTTATTATTTTATTGCAAAAAGGGTTGTCTTGCATAAGGAATTTCATAAATTTCTATATATGAAAAAAAAGAAAATGACAAAATTTATATTTTAGCTTCATTCAAAATAAAATATAAATTTACTTACATCTGTTTAAATTCTATTGAAATGCTTGTTTTCATAGCATAAAAGAAAAGTAGCAACATGCATATAGATTCTATATTACAGAATATTTAAAAATTTTTATAACACACCTTTTCCTTCGTATTCCCTGTAATGATTCAACTATTTTCAAATTCTTAACTTTAAGCAGAATTTTAAAATTTGGTCTTTAAGCAATCTTGCAAAGGCTGTGTACATGAGTTTGTTTAAATTTATTGATTTGCCTCAGAGAATTGTTATTAGATAGCTGATGACTTCCCCACAGGAAATAATCGAGTAGAGTCCAACTGAAGGATCTATTTCTCAAAACCAACTTATCGCTAAATTTGAATTTCACTAAAATGATAGTTACACCCGCCATTTTGCACTTAGCGTTATAATAGTGAAATCTTATTACTTCTGAAACAGTGCTATCCATATTGTCAAATAAAAATAAGGACAGATGAGGCCATGACCGCGCAAATAATACCAGGCGGGGCCTCTTTAAATTACGCGAATTTATGACAAATTTATAAAATAACTCTAGATAAATTGGTAACTCCAATAAAGAATAACAAATATTGGGGTAAAAGAGGTATAAAAAAACAAGTAAGAAGAATGCTATATTCGGCTATGCCGAATCTTATATACCCTTCCATGAAAATCTAGCTTAGTGAAGTATCTCCAATCAAAAAAGCAAGTATTGAGGTGACAGAGAATTAAAAAAATTAAAAAAAAAAGATTTAGTACTGCATATATAATTTTACTTAATATTGAAATCGGTTCTTAATGAGTTAAGCATCACTTACAAATTTTAGTATTTTTTAAAAATCTCTCAAAATGCTTTAAAATGATACCCATATGGATATTTTAAAAAATATAAAAATTTCAGAGCTCCCTTAACTCGGAAAATATGAGCGAGCACCAATTTTTTCACTTGTTGTTTTTTTTTTTCTTATTATTTAATGCTCTATCGCCCCCCTACATTTATTTTTTTTTATTGGAGTTACTTTATTGTTCCAAATGACATGAAAAATTTGCATCAATGATGATTTGCTAGAGTACACTGATCATAAATATTAAAGTGAACTATATATTTTGGCAGTCAAAAAATATTTCAAATGTTTTCTTAAAAACTTCAGGCAGCAGGTGAGCCAATCTTAATAAAAATTACTGTGCATCTGGAAAACAGAATTATAATATCAGAAGTCAGTTAAATTTGTAATAAAAGTACTTGTAAACAATTTTGTTGCTAATAACCATAGTCTAAACCAACCTCCTACAACATCTACCAAGATCTTATATCGTACGTTCCACAGTTTTTTCTGCGATCC
The DNA here is from genome assembly GCA_916610165.2 of Gymnosoma rotundatum. NCBI lineage: Eukaryota > Metazoa > Arthropoda > Insecta > Diptera > Tachinidae > Gymnosoma > Gymnosoma rotundatum. Next base: position 23,631,266 of record OU744339.1, on the reverse strand, counting down.
ATTGCAAAGCTGAAACTTTTTTTATTTGTGTACATATGTATATATATTAAGAAATTTAAAACCAATAAAAAAAAATAAATTTAAGTGAAAAAGTTTTTAGTTTAATAATGATTATTTGACCCTTTTTTATTAAATTATTTTCTATTTTATTAAGCTTTGGGTCCTTATATTTTTTTATTAATATTTTATTTCAATATTTCGGTACTTTCTGCGTACCTTCTTCAGGAAACAAAATTAATATATTAATTATATTAATATATTTTGCTTATATATTAATTTTGTTTCCTGAAGAAGGTACGCAGAAAGTACCGAAATATTGAAATAAAATATTAATAAAAAAATATAAGGACCCAAAGCTTAATAAAATAGAAAATAATTTGAAAAAGTTTTTAGATTGAAACAAATTTTACATTAAAATATGCATTTTCAAAACCCACTTTAAAATAAAAATTTGTCCTAATAATTTTTTACACATGTTCTTTCAAGCATTTTTGAGCTATAAAAGCCATATACAGAGTTTTACAACGGCCGAAATTAATTCCCGTGTCAAAGGGTTAATGCTTCTAATGTATCCTTAAAATTCATTTTTTAAGCGAACAGTTCGTTTATCCAATAAAGGTAGGGATCTTTCCTGTCACTTTTATTGTGCAATGCACAAATCCACTAGCACTACTTCCTCTATCCTCCTTCACATTACCTAATTGCCTATTGATGAAATAATGCATGCTGGTCCCATTAAGCAAACAATATTTCTTCCAAATTTTGTTTTCATCATCAAATCAAACACAATTTATTTCAGTTTAACGTGTTGGCCCAAAGTCAGTGGCAGTTAGTGGGATAATGTCTTTGACTTTGTATACGTTCCTCAAATTTGTTAACTATCAAGTGTTTCGTTTAAGACTAATGTCTTGAAACTTTTGAAGAAAATAAAATTAGTAGATTACACTTTCTGATGCTTACTGTCTGAAATTCTAAGTTTATTCATTTTATTAACTACTTTTGACTTCTGAACAACCTGTCACTTTACAATGAAATGAAGGTTAAAACATAAATAAAAACATTCGTAATGCAAAACTGCTAAATTTTTTAGAAACATACAAAAGTACTAACTTTACCATCCCTGATAAATCATTCATTATGCTGTAATAACATAGTATAAGGTAAAAGTGAAAGGTTGCCAGACTATAGTACTGGCATAGAAGTGACTACAATAAAGTATACTAAGCATAAGATTATTTTTCATAGCAACATTTGTAAAGATAAATTTATTGCTAAATAAGCAATTCGCCAAATCAAAAAGTTTTACACTAAATAAGTTAAGATATTCTTACAGTTGTTAAAAATCGCCATTTCTAACATTTCTGCTTGTATGTTCTCTTGAATGTTGATAAATATTTGCTGAGAATATTCACTCTGAGGTTCTTTACCTTTTATAAAGACGCGCAATAAGACACAACAAGTTACATCTTTCATTATTGAAAAACAGTGTGTCTGAGCCAATCTACTTTGACAAAAAATTCTTCAGTCCTATTTTCAAATATACAAAAGTTACCCTCGTAATAATTTAATTTTTTTATCCATTAAAAAATAATTGAATAAATAACTATCTAATGGCGGGTATAAAAAGCAATAAAAACAGTTTAAAATCTTTTTTACGCTTCTGTTTAAATAAAGAGGGCAAAGAGTAATTAATATCTAAATTACTAAAAACCGGAAATAAAATCCCTGTCAAGGTGTGATTTTTTAAAATCTCATTATAATTTAACTGACCATTTCAAATCATTTTATTATTGTTTGCTTTGCCTCTCGTTAACAAGCAGATAATTGCCAACGTTTTGTAAAGGTCACTTCACAGAAGGGAAATATGAGCTGACCCTTTTGATTTGATTTTTTTTTCTTACACGCAAACATACGCTGGTCAGTCAGGGATATAAAAAAAATAAAATTTATTTTAAATTCCTACATGACCAGTTACTCGTATCATGGTCATTAAAATTCTCTAATTGATAGTTTGTTTTTATTGTTTGCATTGTTGGAGTTGTGTAAACATGGGTGACTACAAGGTAAATAACGATTTTGGTTTGTGTCCTTTTTTTTGGAGGGTCAATCAGCACGAAACTACCTTTTTAAAGTGGTCAATTATTTTTGTGCAATTTAGGGGAAGTTTTTGTTTTCCCTTTTGTAAATGTTAATTAGTGGTCAGTTTATTTTTAACTTGTCGACTTTAACGCTTAAATAAGGAATAGTTGGTTTTTAGAAGAGCGTTTGCATAAATTAGCATAAATAAACTTTTCAAAGATAATCGAAAAAAAGGTTATTTAGTTTAAGCACCACATAAAAATAAAAGCGAAGCCATAAAAAAATTTTTATTGCTAGAATAATTAGCAAAAAATTAACCAGGCTTCATAAAACTATTAAAGGATAATTTAAAAAATTTGCATTTTAAAAAAATGTCCCAACAAAAATCTGATTTGATTTATTAATTTCCCATAAGAATTTTAAGATTTTTCTTAAAGGATTTTTACACAAAAAGAAATTCTTAAAGTCTTTTCTTGTTTAAAACGATTTTAAAACTGTTTACTCAAATTATTTGCTGCAAAAGGTTTAAGTATTTGCTGACTTTGCCAAGAACCATCATAACAAGAAAGAAATTAATCTCCTTGTTTAAGTGCTTAAATTTTCATCAAGTATTTTTATTATTCGTCCAACAAAAGTTCATATAAGTAGTTTTTTATTTAAATGACAAAAGTAGAAATTGCGTATATTTTTGGATATTCTTACTGTTGTGGGTAGTCTCTTTATAAACTTAAGACATTTCATTGAAGTTTTAATTGTCAAAGTGAGTTGTGACAAGACCGGTCTTGTAATTAATAAAGAGAGAGAAAAGATAAAATAATTCTGGGAAAGAACTTCAAAAACGACAGACGTGCAGAGTCAAATACAAAAAAAAATTGCCAGGTAAAGACAGGAAAAAGTCACACATTTCCTTCAAAAAAGTTAAAATTTTTCAGTAAAAATTAAATTTTTTCTAATTTTCCTTAAATAAACAGTAATTTAATGTAATTTATATAAAATACAGCAAAAAGTCTTATTTCAGGGAAAATAACAAGGCAAGAAATTTATTTACTGAACAAAAACTAAACGAAAAAACAAATTTTTGAAACGTTAGAAAAAAGTTTCAGCCCGATGAACTTATGAATATTTAAATCAAAAATCAATTCTAATATTCCAAAATGGAAAAGCGCATGCTCTAGCCATTCAATAAAATTAGGTTAATTATGATTTATTTAATAAATCCCTTTGCTCGTTTTGGTTTTAAATTGGGCTTTGATAGAATTTACTACTTTAATTATTTTAAAAATACCGTTATTAAGGACAAAATTGAGTCATATTTGCTTAAAACTTCAGCATAAAATTACTGACAACTTTTCCGTAATATAATCCGGCACTTCATTAAGAAAATTAAAAACATATCCCTTCAAAATTGAGGTATTGGTATGGTACCACCCACTAGCAAGTTGTCAATTTTTTTAAGCCAAATAACTATAGTTGCTAATAACGTTCGCAAGTTCGAAAAGAACCTACGTATTCTCCGTATTTGCGTACGAAATAAATCTCATATTATTTACAGTTGGGAAACATTGTTGACAGTAACAGTTTGCTGTTTCTAAACATGAAGCCACAGAAACATTTCGTGATATCTCACGAATTAAACAGAGTAAAATTTCAGCGACGTTAATTTTTGTTTATTTCAAACTATTTTTTTATGTGTGATTGTGAAAGCATTTGCAAGTAACATTTGTTATGAAAATCGAAATGATATGTTAAGAAAGGTTGATGTTAGCTATAATGACACCCTTTATTTTTTTATAATTGCGTTTGTGAACATAGTTTTAAATACCTGGCTTCAATTTCATGTATCTGTCTGTAACAATTCAAAATTTAAAGCCAGGTATATATAAAAAATATTACCTATGGGAACACGCTTAATTTTCCAATTTATATTGTTGTTACGAGTATAGACCACTTAAGAATACACTTTCGATATTAATTTGAAATGTCAGTCTATAACAGTTCAAATGATTAGTCTATATACATCAAATAATATCACCTATTCGGACACTCTTTAATTTTCAATGTGATACCTGCTGTTATAGTTTACAGATAGAGCAATATAAGTAAAATTATGTCAGCAATGGAGACACCCTCTAATATTTAAGCTTATATATTTATTAGTTTCTCTTTATTTATATATGGTTAGGGTTCAATAGATTGATGTAAAAATCATGTGTGCTGTATGGGGGCTGCCTTTAGTTTTTATTATTATGAACTTTTGTTGAGCATCACCTTTCATCAATAAAAAAAAATAATCGGTTCAGAAATGACTGAGTAAATTAATAACCTTCTCCACTTTTAAAGTCGTTTAAAAAATAGCGGAAGGTTATTAATTCGATCGTATTTGTTTTTTATTTCAAATTTTCATAAAGTGCGTTACGTTGTAGCTGGTAACGCAAATTTTTATATACGGCGCTTTTAAACATAAATAAGCGTATTTCTTGAATGGTTATAGACAGAATTGAAATTTATGCGGAGTATGTCTCACTATATCCGTTGTTTTTTTGCAAGAATTATTTATACTTCAAGATTTTTGTGTTCTTTGTGCCTATGGCTAAAAAGTAGTGGTAAGGACTTTTGTCATCTTTTTGAAAAATATTGAACCTGCAAAACGTTTTAAACTAACTAAATTACAGTAATTAAATTAAAAGTAAGAGTTATATATATTCGGCTATGCCTGATCCTACATACCCTTTACCATATATTTGTAATTAACTAGATTTTTTTAGTAAAGTAATTAATTTAAGGAGACGAATAATGGGGTAACAGGGAACTAAACAATAAGAAAAAAAAATAAGTACTAAATAACATAATTTTACATAAAAATGTCATCGGCTCTTAATGGGTAAAGCATATTTAAAAAAATGTTAGTATATCCTGAAAGATATGTTCAAAAGCTTCTAAATGATATCCATAGTGACATCTTAAAAAATATGGTGCACAATCGTTCATTTTTATGAAAATTGCAAAGCCCGTTAACTCAGAAAATATGGGCGAGAGCCAGTTTTTGCACTTCATATTTTTCTTCTTATTTTTTCTTAATTCTTATCGCCCAATATATTGTTTTTTTTTTTATTGAAGTTACTTAATTGTTCCAAATGATATTGAAAAATTAGAGGCAGGCATGGTCTTTTGTCCCGTGCCTCAAAGGACATTAACCAATCTTGCTGATTTTTAATAGAAAAAAATTCTTTGCCGTATTTTAGTTTTCTATAGCCTTGGCAAAGTTGATTTTAACACTAACACAAGCGGACAGACGTACATCGCTCAAAAGACGTCGCTATGCATAAGAAGTCAGAATATATTTACTTTATGGAGTCGGAAATGGAAATTGCTGAATTAACAAACAAATTGACAAACTTTTTGGAGTATAAAAGTATAATAATGATGATGATAAGCAGTTGCAAAATGCCCATTTGGATATGCTTTCTTAGCGTTAATAAATTTAATATACGCAAAATTGACGTAAATAAACTTAAAAATGATTCCAAATAATAATCATCATATCGCTCCTTTATTGCAACATAGTCATATCTCAAAAAAACTTGAACTTGGCAAAATGCGATTGAAGTTTTCAAGACATAAGTATGTCTTGAAAACTTCAGCTTGGGATATTAAACTGATTTTTTCTCAACATATACAGAAGGTCTAAAAGAGCAGTCTTGCTTAAGTAACTACAAATTTTTAATTTTTGAGATATGACTATGTTGCAATGAAGGAGCGATATTAATGTATTTAACACGTAATTTATTTGTAAATTTTTTACAAGCTTTTATTTTTTTATTAAATATGTCTAAAACATGTGATTGGTTTGCAATAGCATCTATTATGTAGAAAAATAATATTTTCGCCATAGTTACTGTGTTTGTGTATAAAATATTGAACTAATAACTACAAATCATTTGATGAAATTTTCTCTGCATCAATATCTTCGCTTCGTTATTGTCATCAGAGTTTTCCTTTTTCCAAAAAGATTTTCAGAAGATTTTCTTAAAAGAAAACAAAGGCATAAAATAAGTTTTGCTTAAAACAAACAACAACAAAAAAGAACGGAAATGTCTGAGTTGTACAAGAACAACAAAACAAATTTTTCTTAACTTAGTTTTTGTTTAATGAGCAAAGAACGTTAGCATCAACAACAAAAACTAAACTCTATTACTTTTTTATAACCGAAAAAAATTATACATATTTATTTTTAATTTACATACAAACACACATGCAATTTACATATACACACACATAAGCACATTAAGGGTGCGTAAGGATAACAAAACATTATTTAAACAAGTATAAAGAACAATTCCTAGGAAAAAAATTTAAATATATAAAAAATTTTGAATAAGAAGCAAGTGTACAAATATTAATGTCTGGCCAGGCACATCTATCCACACACACACACACACACACACACACACACACGCATACTTTCGCTATAACATTTACCATAAGCTGCGTACTCCAACTATTGTCAGGACTTAAACAGGACGTTGTAAAACATAAGAAGACTCATTTTGAAGAAATTATAATAAAAAAAATTAAACGAAGTTTTTCCATTAAAAAATCGACACACAAAAAAAAATTTTGTGATTTCTTGTGTTTCTATTCTTTTTGAATCTTAACAATTTCTTACTTTAAATAATGAAGTATTAAGGACATTTGTAGAATGAGTTGAAAGAAGTGTGAGTGTGGATTTTGTGATCAAAATAGTATGGGAGTAAATAATAATAGAAATAATGTGTATTTTCAAATAAATACACGCACTTTTTTGTAAATGTAATGAAAAAAAAGATGTACGTAAAGATTTTTTTTGTTTACTGTAGGTGAACACCGGCATATTAAGTTATAAAAAGATTTAATCATCACTTGATGTAAAAATTTTTATTACAGAGAGTTCTACTACTGTAGACATGGCTTTGAAAAATTTAAAACTGGCTCTCTTTGCTCGTGAAAAAATATATATACTAGAGAAATTTTCTTTTGTTAATACTCTGCTCAAGGCTAATAAATATATCGAAAAAATCTATTAAATTTCCCAATACCGAACTGCACATATACACAAATAGTCGGGCCATTACTCATTACGTTCCAGGCAGCTCAAAAGGACATTGCGAAGGCGTTCCAACATTCTTCGGTAAACACACACTATTGTGCAAATCTTAATACGAAGGTTTTGAGGAGCAAGCTCAAACATGTATTGTTTTATCTTCGTTCCGCGATATTTGAAAGAGTAAACTTTCAAATTAACCACATCCTTAGTTTAAAAATCTGCCAACACATTTCTAGTAACTGAGGAGCATTTTCGTTATTCTCAGCTTATATTTTCGCAAGAGGGAGTACATAAGCTAGCGGTGCATATCGATAGACGGGAAATGAGTGTAGCTATGAGACTACTTGCGGTGTAGTAGACGATCCTATTCTTGGTGTGTCGTTAGTTCACTTACCTGGTATCACCATGCTACTGCTTTTCACTTTTGACAAACGGTATTGCCTTCCTAAAGGTATCAAAATAAAAAAAAATGCGATATTTGTTTCGATCTATTAAGATATTTAAATATTATTAATAAATAAAAATTATATTAAAATATTTAAAAACAGAACAGCTAAGCCCTCCCAGCAAATTACTTGCTTTCAGAAAGTTAGAATTAAATTGAAAGTAATTATTGTGGGAGACGGAAATATTTTGCCATTTGTTTCAGAACTCTGACAAAACAAAAAAAATCTTAAGCCAACAAGGATAGGAGAACAAAGAATATAAACATGGACATTTATGAGGTATAATTCTCACGACATGAAACCGTCTGCGTTATAGCTTAAGCAAAAAAAGGGCCAAATTTCAAAAAAATCTAAATTTGTATAAAATATATTTTTATATTTTTTTATATTTTTAAAGAACATAACACATTCCCTTACTATTTAGATGACACATTTTGAAGCTAAGAATTTTAAATAGAACTGCCGTAGCCTAAAGCTGTAAAAAGTTTTGTATATTTGTGATGTATTGTTGCAGCAGCCAACGCCATGTTTAGACAAACGTTTACTTAATCAAAATTGTACACTATTTTTATCGAAATTTTGTGAAATATGCACCTGTGCAATACAAGCTGAAATACTGTGGCCATATGTGCTTACCCGCTGATTCTATTTTTATATTAATTTTGTTTCTTCCTTTAGTTTAACTTAACAACACTAAGGCAAACTCACATACATACACACATCAATGGTATTACTAAACTCGAGGGGGTCCTCTCAGATCGGCCATTTGTTTTCAGTCGAAATATTTGACAATAATTTGAAGTGTTCAATTTTTTCCATTCCAACAATAAAAAATTTTTAAATTTACTGCTATGAAAAATTTGACAGGATTATAGTACAGGTCTTGCCCCTTTAAGCGTTCCAAGTTAAAATATATTTTAATATATTCGGAGCTTAAATGCTCTACTTTATAATTTGAATATATACATATATATCAAAATCATCACCATTTTTTTTTTAAATAGCTCAGACTTCCAATTTTTAGGGTACAGCCCAGAGAGTAAAAACGTCTCTGGAACCATAATCGATAGACTCTTGAAATGTTTACAAAGTGCCCCTTTAATATCAATTATTTAAAATAAAAGGGTGCGACACAATATTAGAAATAATTTAATTTGTTGAACTGAAATCGGCAGACACGTAGAACTTGCAAGTATTAAAAATGAACTTTATTTTAAAGGGTGTCCTAATAGCTCGAAGTGAATTTCGCGTGCCTCGTCTTGTGTTTAAGCAGCAATAGGTAGATACTTTAAATTAAGTCATCTTTATGCGTCCTGTAAAAAACATAAATAAAACTAAAGCTAATATATAAAGGATGGCCCTATAGTGACATAATTTTAACGTATCTGACTTTAGTTTTTCAACCGTAGTAGAGATATACAATGAAATAATGTACAAATATCTGCGATATAAAAATAAATGTAAATAATAAATTTTAAAATTATAAGGTGTTTCCACAGAGGCCGTGATTTTGACAAATGTGGCTCTAAATTTTAAGCCATTGTAGACGTACTCCGTGTACATCGTGTATGCATTGCTATCTTTGCTATAAGTACTACTATTTAACAGGGGCGATAATCTAAATGAATAACTTAGTATGCTGGAAGACAGATCCTGTCTTTCTGCACTCATTTTCACTTATTCTTTTCAATCAATCATTTAACTGAATATCGCCTTTCTTGAAGCATTTTTCCTTAAAAAGCAAACGTTCTTCTAGCGCTGTATTTTTTTTTTTTTTTTTTTTTTTTTTTTGTATCAAAAATTCTCATTTGTTTACATAAATCTCCTAGATAGAAAAAATCTTTTTAAAAGTAGCACCCCTCTATGTTTGCTATTGCCAACACACTGTCTTTGCCCAGTTTTTAAACTTTTAATGGCTCTGCTTGTAGTGTACAATGATGTGTAGCTGCATAATCACTTTTTTGCTTTAGCACTGTTCAGGGGTATGAATTAAATGAAGTTTCTTATTTTCGGGAAAAAATCTACCCTCTTTTTTTACACGAAAAATCTATACGTTTTTTTTTTTTTTTTTTTTTTTTTTTGGTAGAAATAAAAAACCTTAATCATTAATGCTCGTAGAATATTTAAAAGAATTGAACGTATAAGAAGCTAAAAATAAGTATAAAAAATTAAAATAATGTGTCCCTTGTCGTTGACAGACGACAGATAGAAAGAGTGCGTAAGATGGTCATACAGTGGGTTCGAAATTAATATCAGGGTATTGTATAATTTATTTTTAATTTTTTCCCAATCAGGATTTGAACCATCGATCTTATAAATGAATGAAAATTGATTTATTTTCGGCTTCTTGGTACATTTTTATTAAAATTAAATTAAAAAAGAACCAAAAAGCAGAAAATAAGTCAATTTTCATTAATTTACTTATAACTTTTTATCTCTTCGTTGTTATTAATTTTTTTTTAAATCATTTCAATTTGTTTTATTATGGTCTTTAACCAGAAAGAGTCTAAATGAGCTAACCATTATCTGAACATTTTTTAGTGATTTGTAGCGACTCAGAAACTAATTAAGGAGCATTTGATTTTGTCTTGTACAAAATTTTGATGCTCAAAGCCTTTAAAGGATTTTACCTAATTATCAGAATCATAGTTATTTGCCCTGCACTCATGTTTCCTTTCCGCCGTAACTGCTCTCATGACTGCTGTTTAAAAAAATTATTTATTATCAACCAATCCGCAGTCGTCTTTGTTTTTAAAGTCCATGTACGGAATTAGCTGAAGTGATCTTAAAGCGTTTTGTTTGAGGAAGTAAAAACTTATGAAGTCTATTCCAGATCCTACACATTCTTGTATCCTTTGCCTTTTGTTAAGTATTATTCTTTTCCATTTAGCAGTTGAGTTATTTACAGAAAAGCACGGTGAAGTTAATACTGAATTTCAAATTTTAGGGTCGTGTGCATAGCAAAAATTAAACCTGAGTTTGACATTTTGCTACAGGAAAGAAATGTTTTTCCTTTTTGATCTGGATATTGCAGTGGTACTCAAGTCAGTTCCAAGAGATTTAGTTAAGAAATTCGAAGAAAATAAAAAATTGAAAACAAAAACAAAAACCTTTCACTTTTGTAGTAAATAATTGCCTTATCTTTTTTAGATAAAGATAAAGAGACAAAGACAGAGATAAAAAGCTTTGTTTTTCACTACCCTGCAATTGCAAGATTTACTATTTTTTATAACACTGTTCCAGCACCTCCGGTATTGAGTAGGGACACTATAGTTTTTAAATTAGTAAAATCATTTTGTATTCCTTGTTTCGAGTACTGCTAACGTACTAGAACGCTGTTACATATAGTTTTGTAAAAAGCCCAATAGCTTTCAGAAATTTTTATGGGATTCGAACTCAGGCTACTAAACCAATCACATGCTTCGTAGTCTAGGTTATAACCGTCTAAGCTACTGCACCCACTACTAAAATATTATGGCTTAAAATTAGAGACATAACAGTTATAAGATAAATTTAAAAAAATTGTGCCATAACAGTTATATTGAAGAGATTAATTTTTTTTCTCTTTAAATAATAGTTATTTTCAATTAATAAAAGTTTTTGTTTTCTGTAACTGTTATTCATAATAAAAATTTTTTTTCGTTACTAATAACTTTTATTTTCGATTTATATTTTTTTACATTACCCTATAAGAGTTATTCTTAACACAAAAATTTTTACGTTGCTCATATCTTTTATATTCGATTTATATTTTGTTATAACTTAAAAAAAGCAGTTTTCACTGTATTTTTTGGATTTTATTGGTAGCTACATACGTACATACATATATTGCATTTTACATGTAAAGTCTAAAAAAAAAAACTTAGATAACAGTTATATTGAATAAAATAATTCACTTGTTTTTTGTGTTATTCACAAAGGGCTAAATTTATAAAAATTATTGTAGGTTTATTAAAGGCTTATTTGACGTATTTCTATGGAATTATTGTCAAAAAAGCCTTTAATATACCTACAATAGTTTTTATAAATTTAGCCCAAAGAATTTAATTTCACAAATAATGTTTTGGCAAGCGTCTCGCCCGCCAAGTTGCACCTTTTATCTGTCAACAAAAGCCGCAAAGCAGAAAATGCTCTTTCAACAGATACCTGCGTGGCCGGCACTGCGTGGACAATATGAACCAATTTACGTAAAAATGGAAAAGTATACTTTTTCTCTTCCCAATATTGCAACAAATCGGCTTATACATCTAGCCTCATGGGTTTAAAACTGTCTACTTCTGCTATGGCTGCTAATAACTCTCGTGATGTATTGTCATCCTCGTCTTCTGAGGTTGAATTCACTTCAAGCTCTCTAATTGATGATCTAAGCAATGACGACGTGCTTAGGTTTATCGAATCGTCAGTCAGAAAATCAGATGTTGGTTGTAATGGAAGTGTTTCTGAATAAGTAATCGCACTATTTTTCCCCTAAAAAAGAAATTTAAAAAGTATTAAACATACATACATACTTATATATATTTATTATTAATCAACCTCTTTTAACAGAATGATTCGCTCAGCGAGGTGTTTTAAATGATGCTTAGCCTTAAGTTTTTGAGCGCATGTGAGCGTGCGACGAAAACGAGGATCCAAAAACAGGGCAGCAATAACGACATCATTTTCAATTAACTCAGGTTCCCGTCGTTGAATACAGCTGAGAAGAGTTGCTGGTATTGGTGATGTCTCTAGCTGCTCTTTTAAAAGGATTTTTATTGTTAGCCATGACTTATAAAAATCTCCTAATATCAGCTGCTGTTCTTGCAATTGGAGTGTCAATGTATATGCTGGCTTTAAAACAGTGACCAAAACTTCTATTTCACTCCATTCATGTGATGAGAGTGAATCTTTCAAGTTATTTAGGCACACATCTTTATAAAGTATTAACTTGTCTAGCATTACAAAAGTAGAATTCCACCTTGTTGGAACGTCTATTTGAGGTCTCCCCAATTGCAACATTTGTAAAGTATGGCTGTTATAAACGTAATTAAAAAAAATTTCCACTATGTTATTTTAGAAACATTCAAAATTATGTTTACCGAAAATTAGGTGTCCGCAGCGTTTTAACTACTTGTCTTGCACGATCTATTAGCTGAGTTTTCATGACTACAAAATCTTTAATTGCAAGTTGAAGGGCAGCGCTGCACATTTGATGGATATTATGTTGGTATCACTCCATCTAACTGTCGGCTAAGTATGTTTTCAACTATAAACATAAGGTCTTTAGTAGTTGAAAGTACTCATCAATTCGCATTGTAGTTCTTCTCTTTCCTTATCAATGACCTCATTTAGCATTGAAACAGCTTTAATCATGTTTCTTCCATTATCAGTTGTAAAGGTATAAATTTGGCTTAATGAAATACCAAAGTCATTTAAAATATTTTGAACCTCTATTTTCAAATTTTGGGATGTTTGAGCAGTATGTAAGTCTTTAATAGCCAGCGTATAACATACAAGTTTTCGATCGTTTATTAACTGCAAGTTTATACCCAAAACAGATCGGTCAAAACGCGTTGCTGGGTCCATTTTGAGAGACACCATTTTTACAGTGGTTTTGATAAGATTTTTTAATTGTACATACCGGTCACCAATAAGCTCGCTAATATTTGTGGACGTTACAGGTGCCATATTCAACCCTTCAAAAATTGGTGCTACTAGTGTTTTAAATGAATCAGTATCAAAAAATGAAAAAGGAAGTGAATGCTTAGTTGCAAGGGCAATGCATGCATTCGAAACTTCATTTTTACTAAATTCCACGGAAAATTTTACTCTTTTATTTTCATTGGTCTGACTTTGAAGCTCCATTTCTTTTTTGGCCTCTTCAAACTGCTCCATGTGAGCCGCCGTCATATGTCTTTTCAAATTCGTTACATTGTTTCCAACAAAATTAGCAGAACAAATCTTACACTTAAATTCATTTTTTTCACAAGCCGTGTAAAACTCGCGTATAAAATTGTTACGTTTTCGGCCCATTTTAATACATATAATGTGTGACTAAATTTGCTTTGTTTTTTTAAATGGCGAAGTTTTGTGTATTGTTGTTAATGCGGGGATTTCCGCAATTTTTTTCTTAAGAACAACTTTTACAGGGCAACTTAAAAATTTATAAATTTAAAATAAAAGTTATGACCAACGAAAAAAAAATTTTTCTTAACAATAACTCTTACAGGGCAACGTAAAAAAATATAAATCGAAAATAAAAGTTATGAGCAACAGAAAAAAATTTTTGTTATGAATAACTATTATTTAACAACGTAAAAGTTATTTATTATTCTATGGTCAACTTTTTCAATCTCAGAAAATTAAATAACTGTTATTTTTGGTCTCTGCTTAAAATTCTTAATAATAACGTACTTTTACAAAGGTTATAAGCTCTAGGGCCTACTAATTTCAAGAAAAAAAAATAAATATTTTAGTTTATAAATTGAAGAAAATTGACTTATTCCCGGCTTTCTGGTCCTTTTTAATTTAATTTCTAAAGATTTTTAAAAAGAAAAAAAGAAAAATTATTTACAAATGTTTGCGGACGTTTAGTTTATATAATCAAAAAACATGAACAAAACAGTGTATACCATCTGCCTCAAACAAGACTGAAAATAAAGCTCTGACGAATAGCTATGCTTTCGCTAGAATTTTTATAATTATAAAAAAACATTTTTCACATCAAATTTATCTAGCAGGCAACAATAAATAATAAGCTACGCATAGTGGCTATAATTTTAGAAAGAAACTTTTTATAAACTCAATTATTTTTCAGATTCAAACATTTAAAATTATTTCTACAATTTTTATCATGAAGCCCACTGTATATAAGCTTAGATAATGGTGTATTGTCTTGAAATCGATAATGGCTAAACACCGACTACCTAATTTTCAAATGCAACTCATGTAACAAAAATATACCGTTTTTAATATAAAAATCTAGAAAAACAAAAATTTTCAATTATTTTCGAATGAAGTAAATAAAATACCAAATACGAGTATGTACATCCTTCTCTCATTGGGTATCTTGAAACAAAAATCATGTTTCGTATTTAAAACATAACACATACACACACATACAAACTTATGTGCGTAAATATTCACGCATGAAAAAAAAACATTTTAGCTTTTTACTAAATTAAACAGTTCTGTGTTTGTTTCCCTTTCTCATGGAAAAAAAAATGTTGTTCTGTAAAACATTTCGAAATAATTATGCAAATTAGTTTTTTAACAGTTCAGCCACCGACAACGTGTATACACACATGCAAACACAAGCACAATGAAAATTAAACGAATTCGGATTTGTTATAGAGAAAAAGAAGTACAGTTTAATTAAAAAATGTAACCGAATTATTTAAAATTGTATTTTATCCAATTCATTAATATTCATCATTCGATGTATTGATCCTTTAATCACCAATCACAATGTGAAAAAAACAGAAATCAAAATCCCAACAAACAAAACATAATTCTTAACATGAGCATCATTGTATTTTTATTTTTATTATTTTCTTCTTAACGATGTATAAAAAAATAGTTTATTTATGGCTCTATTTAATTATAGTGTAAAGGAAGGATTGTAGAGAAGTAAGTTGGTAAAAAGTAGTAGTAAATTTTTTAATTTGATTAATTTTTAAAGGGTTCTGCACGCAAGGTGTAAAAACATAACAGTTCCGTCTTCGTAATAGTGTCTGTCAGTCTATTACAGCCCTCTTTGTCTAAAACCGTAATAGGTAGGCTCTTGAATTTTTTTTAACAGAAGATGTACTAATATAGCCGCTATAACTGCAAATGGGTATAAATAAAGGGATTTTTGAAAGTGACGTGATACTCATAAAAATATTGTTATTTTTATACTCTTCATCACAAAAAGTTTGTCATTCCGTTTGCAGATTCTACAATATCCACTTTCGACCCCATAAAGTGTATATATTCTGACTTCTTAAGCAAAGCGAAGTCGATTCAACGATGTCTATCTGTGCGTCTGTCCGTCCGTGTTAGCGATGAAATCAAATTTACCAAGGCACCAGATCAGCTAGAGAAAATTTAAATGCGAAAATCGATCTGACATACTTTCTATTGGAAGTCAGCAAGATCGGACCATGTCTTTCGAGGCAGTGGGAAAAACACCACGCCTGCCTCTAGTTTTTCTATATCACGTGGAACAATACAGTGACTTCAATTAAAAAAAAACTGTATGGGGCTATAAACAATTAAAAAATAAGAAAAAAAACATCAAACGGAAAATTTTGCGCTCGCCCATATTTTCCGAGTTACGGAGCTCTGAAATTTTAAAATTTTTTGAAATATCAATATGGGTATCATTTACAAGCTTTTGAAGAGATCTTTAAGGAAATAGTAAAATTGTTTATCCCATTAAGACCCTATGTCATTTTTATGTAAAATTATATATATGCAGTAGCGAAATATTTTTTATTCGTCAATTCTGTGTCACCCCAATATTTGCTTTTTTGATTGGAGTTACTTCACTAAACTAGATTTGTATAGATGATGAAGGGTATATAAGATTCAGCATAGCCGAAGATAGCACAAGGGTTTGAGTGGGACCATACACCGAAAAACACAAAATTAGCGTTATCGGTACTTGGAAAAAAAATAATTACAGCGTTTTTCGTATTTAGGAGGTCCCAATTAACTTATCTAGTCATGTGGTGTTCCTGTTATTTTTCCAAATTAAAAATTTGTAAAGCTGTGTTATTAATGATTTAATTTAATCTTATACAGGTTTTTCTTTGATTTAAAAAAAAAAATCGTTATTATTACTGAATATTTATTTCTTAAACTCAAAAAAAAAAAAAAAAAACTTACACAAGAAAAATACACGACAAATTATCGTTTAGCGTAATTTCTATATTATATTAAATGATGATTTCTGATATTTTAAGAAGACATGACACAAAGCCTCCGCTTAACTAACGCCCATAAATCTCAAATTTTGAATTTTGAGTTTCAACTACTTTAAGGATTTTTTCTTTTCTTTTCTTTTACTTCCCTATGTAGTTTGAATTATAATCGTAAGAGGGTTTTGTACAAAATCTTCTAAAGAAACAAATAATAACTTTAAATATATTTTTTCTGCTGTGCTATTGTATAACTTAAATGTCAACTGCTTAAGCTCTGAAAATTAATGATGCCGCACAACCATAACATGTATGGCAAGCAACGATAAAAGGAGGGATAATTTGCTTTAATCAATATTCATAAAGAATGATTTTAAAACATGTTGTTTTGGAAAGTGTCTATGTTAAATAAAAAGAAGTTTCTAATAATCTTTTTGTTTTCTTTGTGTAAATCGATTTAATTTAGTTTTTGTGTATCAATTATAAATTTAGTTTTGTTACGCACAGTATACAGTGTACGCGATATGTTTCAAAGGTAAGCCAATGTTAGCGTACTTTGTATATCTGCTTCTTTTAAAAAAATTAAGGGTCTGTTTTACATTACATTTTACATAAACTTTTAGTGGATCTCTTGTTTACTTGTTAAAATTAAAATAATTGGATCAGTTTTTATACTAACTTTAACTTTATTCAATTTCTAAAATTGTTTTGCCGAAAACTGTTAACACATTTGCAGATGTTGAGCACTGTAGTGACTATCACAAAGGTCCGATCTTAACATAAGAAAATTACAGCTGACACAATAATTTAATGGCCGAGGAATAAATTGCTATTGAATCTATATCTTCCAACAAAATTTTTCTGTCGTCTGAGATTATCTACAGTACATTTTTTGTCGCCTGGCACAATTTTTCTATAGAACATTTTCTGTCGCTGACATAATTTTCCTATAGTAAATTCTTTATCGACTGACACAATTTTCCTATTGACAATTTTTTGTCGACTGACACAATTTTCCTATAAAACATTTTCGGTCACCTGCCACAATTTTACTACAAAAAATTTTCTGTCGCCTGAAACAATTTTTCTATAGAATGTTTTCTGTTGCCTGACATAATTTTCCTTTATCATATTTTCTGTCGCCTGGCACAATTATTCTATCAAAAATTTTGTGTTGCCTGGCACAACTTTTCTATTGAAAATTTTCTGTCGCCTGACACAATTTTTCTCTCGAAAATTCTCTGTCGCCTGGCACAATCTTTTCTACACAAAATTTTCTGTCGCCTGCACAATCTTTTCTATAAAAAAATTTTTGTCACCTGACTCAATTTTTCTATAAAGAATTTTCTGTCACCTGACGCAATTTTTCTATAAAAAATATTCTGTCACCAGACGCAACTTTTCTATAAAAAACTTTCTGACGCCTGGATCAATTTTCTACAAAAAATTTTCTGTCGCATGACACAATTTTTCTATATATAAATTTCTGTCGCCTGAGAAAAAAGATGATTTAAAAAACGTAATTTTTTAATTAACTTCAAAAACGGAAGAGGTTATCAAACCGACTGATTACATTTTTTTATTTGCCCCGCAGAATTCAGTCATATCTCAACTAATTAAAAAAAAATTATTAAAAAACATTATTTGGAATTTTAAAAAAGTTGGAATCACTGTAGCTTCCAATAGCAAAAAGTATTAGAGCATAAACTTAAAAATCAAAGGGTGTCCCCATAGGTGCGATAATTTGACTTACATAGCTCTTTTAAACCAAACCTGCAAAATGCTATAAAAACAACTATAAAATTTTAATTGAAATTTAAACAAAAGCTGTATTGTTAGGTCTTCTATAACAACAATTAGAAATAAAAGGGTGTCACCACAGATAATCTTATTTGATCCCTATCCCTTGAACCTTTTATTTTAAAACTTAAACAAAGTCTTATTACAATGTTTCTTGCCTGTCTGTTTTATTTGATTGGGCCTTGTAAGCGAGCAGCATTAATTTTAAAACTCTAGTAACCTAATGTTTTCTATGCTTTCAAAACTTATTCATTAACTTCTGACAGAGTTTCCTAATAGAACCCGAATGGGTGTTTAAGTTTTTTTTTTATTTTCTTACTTATGCGGCATTTACACTATGCAATTATTCATGAAACTACTCGCAGCATGAAATTTTTGTTTGTTTGTGAAACAGGAGGAGTAAACAATATGGTATTTGCTTGAGTTTTGAGGGGATATTACTGTTGCTAATGTTTACTTTTAAATAACGCATAACGCTATAACTTAAATTGAAAATTGAGAAAAAAAATGCCTCAAAAAATTGCATAGTGTAAATCTGGACTTACTGAACTAAAATAAATCTTAATAGCTTTTATATAAAATCGTGCTTAATATAGATAAATATTTTATTTTGTTATACTTGTTGCTAGCATTCGGAATTCTCTTCTCCTTAATTTATAACAAATTAAGGACTTTTGAAAGATTTTCTACAGTTTTTTAGGAGCTGACATCAAGGCTAAAATTGTTTCCATGAAGCAAAAAAAAATTCTATTTAAGAAGTCGTGAAATTATTTTTGTTATGCAAAACTAAATTTTATAATTGTAAATCCAAACCTAATTTATCCTTTCCTAGTTGACATTTGATAATGATTCATGCTTAATCGTCTCATACTTTCTAAATGATATTATGAATGTAATTTTATGAGTGTGTGTATATGTTGACTGGATTTGATTGTCCTATATATTACGCATGTTAAACATTTATTAAGAAAGCACGCATTTCCGGTATGTGTTAAACTTCCGTTGACCAAAAATTAAATTACAAACATTAGCAGTAGCGAAACCTAAAAGCAAAACTTATGAAAATGTTAACAAACTAAATGACTTTTTAATATGACACACATTCAGGTAGTTTGTGTTTTTTTTTCTCAAGAAAACTATATCAAAGTCTAATTTGAATAATTATCAATCTTAGGGCCATAAAAAACTTACAAGAAAACAAAAAAAGCATGATATTTGAAAAAAGTATCCTTTAGAAAACTATAAACTCAAAAACTCAGTGACAATTCATAATAAAACTTAAATAAGATTATTTGTTTATTTTTATTACGAACGCTTAAATGAAAGTCATAGGGGTTCAGCCAAAACGGATGTAAAGTCAAAAGTCATTAAGAAAGTATGAACAAACACAGGGTCTCATACAATTACTTTCTACCCTGAATGTGGGACGGCATGCCATATTAATAAAGGGACATGTGTACAAATGAGTATGTGAATGTGTTATACAAAGGTGTGGGGTCAGGAGGGGGTCACTCACCAGAGTATAACGTAACGTGTTATTAATAATGTTTTATTGTTTAATTTGAATTTTATTCTCAAGGTTTTTATGGCAGCAATTTGTAGGCGTTTGTGTTAATTTTGTTTTTTATTGTTATTTTCTACTCATTGAAATAGAAATAAAAATGCTTGTATGGAAATGAGCAATATAAAAATGCACATTTTCATTTATTACGTAAGTGCAATAAAAAAGTATTTATTTTATACAAGTAAATTCGTGAAAAGTTGTAATTAGAAATAAACAGTAAATATTTTTATTAATGAGAGGAATTTTTTTTGTTAATTTAAGTTTCAGTTTAACAAGATTTAAAAAATTGCCACAAAAATCATTTCACAGAAAACAAAATCACAACAAAAACAAATTTTTCATTAAAAGAAAAATATTTTTTAAGCAAAAAAATTTTCTTTAGGCGAGGGAATTCTGAATTATTTTGGAACAAAATTTCGTTGATATTTAAAGAACATTCTGATGAAATGTTCATTTTACACTGCATTACGCCAATTTTTAGAGCTGCTACAAAATGGTAGTACTTTTGAGAAGTGTTGCTAAATTTTTAGACAGCGTTTTGCATGAAAATTGTTGAGTTAAAATTTTAATTATAGTTAAACACTATTCTATATTTTCTTTTAATTTCATTCAAACATTGAAAAATAAATTTTCAATTTTTCATTTAGCAACCGTAAAATAGTTCTTGACTTGGGACAAAATTTTCCTCATTTACTGGACAAATGGAAGTTCCAAATTGAAATTCATTTGAGAACAACAACGATTTACTTAATGAAATAATTGTTATTTAAAAAATATTTTAGCAAAAAGATTTTACACAAAAGAAATTCCTTGTTTCTGGTAATATTTTGAATTCAATTTTTTTAATAAAACAAATTTAATTTTAAATATTTTTGTGACAATATTTGCTGCTATATGCGGCAAAATTTTAAGTAAAATATATAGCTCTAATATCATGGAACTGTAAGATAAAAATTTCCACAAAATTTTTTTTTTAATTAAGTTTGTAGCAGACTTATTTCACATGTTGTAATTTTTGAAATTTTTATTTATATAAAATCTTTTAAAAACCTTTAAAAAAAAACAAGTTTTTGTTCTTGTTTCGTATTGTCATAAGTACAAAGTTAAAATATTACATCAAGTAGTTTAATATTATATTTTTATATTCTTGGCCAAATTTGTTATACAAAGTTATCACAACAAAAATTTGTTATACAAAGTTTATACAGAAATTATTTTGTGACGTCTATCTTTATCTGAAAATTATTAACAATCAAACCTAAATCACGGCAACGTACAATTTATGTTAGTTAAAATAATACTTGATGAAATATTAAAATTCAGAATTATTAATTTTTGGAGGAAAAAGAACTTGTCGATGGCCATTTCTCTACCAGTGACTTATCGCATCAAAACTCTAATCACAAATGTTTAGACCAACTAAAGACAGTTGTCCAATCGCATTAAATAAATTAGAATTATTAACAACAGATTTTCAAAAAATAATTTGACGTTTTTTTTAAATTATTTTTGAGATATAGACTGATGTATAGAAATATATGCCTATTATTCCGAAGATATTTTGTATTCACATTTTTTTTTTTTTTTGTTAAACTTACTTTTAAATTAATGGTATGAAATTCGACAGAATTTTTTTTTTCTTTTTTAAATAAATTTTCTGTAATCGATTAAGTCCATCAGAAACATACTTGATCACATTTATCATTTTATTTTTATTTAAAAAAAAAATTCTATAGAAAAACTTTTCGTTGTTTAAAAGAGAAAATTGTCCAATTTATAATATATGTTGGGATGTTTGGAGATTGTTCCTGAGTCACATCTGAAGGACCAAGACGATTATGGTCAAATTTAATTTGCCGATAGACCATTTGAAGAAAGACGTTTAGAGCGCGAGAACTAAATCGAAGTATACTTTTACGCGCTAGCGATAAAAAGAAAAAAAAACTAGAAATCAACATTTATCATTTGACTATAATGCTTTAAAGATGTACTTTAAAAAAAAAAAAAAAAATAGACAGCCAAGGCGAAGTAGCATTCAAAGGCCCATTTTGCTTAATTTTAAAAAGAAAATATCGTTCATTTCCATGGTACAATTAAACAAGTAAAAATAATAATAATAATAATAATAATAATAATAATAATAATACTAATAATAATGATAGAAATAATAATAGTAATGCAATCATGTTTATAAAATAAAAAAAACGTCATCTTATTTACTGTAAAATTGATGCAAAATATTTTTAATTTTTTGATGACATTAAAACACGCAAACTCTTCTGTTCAGAATTTGAAGGGGAAGAGAGACTTAATTTCGAATATTAAAACTGAAAACAGTATGAATAATAAAACTTAAGAATAATGGAAGATTTTGGGGAGAAACAAAAATGGTGTAATATAACTTAAAGCTGCAATTAAGATAAGGTCTGTAAATAACTTTTGTTTAGAGAAAAATAAGGTGCTACTAACGCGGCATATTCATATATATTCGTTGACTTTGTTTTTCACTGATTATGTTTGCCTCAAAAACAAACTAAAATGTATTGTAATAGCTGCTATCTTAAGCATTTAATATCGCTGCAATAGTAAGTTATGCCATCGAAATATTTAATAAAAAGCTTTATTTAATTTTAATATCCTTACAGCCAGCACGCACTTCATCTTTAAAAACAAGATATCAAAGTATATTTGAGAAATATTTTTGTATTTTTTTTTTTTTGGATTGCAAAAATGCGAAAATAAACATGGTAACTGTATGGTCATAAGGACCATATTATGTTTCCTGTAAGAAAACATGGTTGCAGGAAAAAATTTATAATTGCTTACGGCAAAGCACAATTTTTGTAACTATATTGAAATCATATATTTAAAACCATAATTTCTTGTTAATAAACACAATATATTTGCAGCCAAAGTATAAAACAAATAATGTGTGATTTTAACAATATTTAGTTTTGAGCTTAGCTAACTACTTTCACATAAGTAAGTGAGTGAATTCGAGAGTCCTTTTTTATCAATAATAATAATAATAATAAAAATAATAATAATAATAGTAATTAAGTAACTGAAGTCATAATTAAAAAAAACTCATGACAACTATAAAAGTAAACAAAAACTTGTTTGATATGTTCAATATTTTTTTGTTATATTATTATACTTTAAACATAATTATAATTATATTTTGTAATGGTATTGTAGTGGCAAACCATAATATAGTTGCAAAAAAAATATATTTCTATTAATTTTAATAATAATAATAGCGATAATATAATTAACTACATCCATAAAACCCAATCACATGTTCATACATTGCGGTTTATTTAAAAAAAATATTTGTAGGACATTTGGATAATATTGAGTTGACTATTTTAAGTGCAATGTCTGCTTGTTTTGCTCTCATTAATGGTAACTGAATATGAAAATATTGTTATTTATTTTAGTTTATTCAAAGGAATAATATATTTTTCTGTGCAACGGATTGTCTATCGAGCCATTTAAAAAACAATTTTTTACTTTTTTATATCATACTTGCTGCAAGCGGGCTATAGGACTTTTAATAGAGTAAAGCAATCGTAATAAAAATGATGGACAAGGAATTTGAAAAATCAATTTACTCATCAACACAAGTGGCAAAACTACCTAAATTCTTCTTAAAGTGCTTAAAAACTGATCTCATTTAAATAACTTTAAATTTTAAATTTTTATCGTATTTAAGTCTCTAAATAATAAATTGAGTCATATTAAACAGCGACACATACAACTAAAAGCAAAGGTAATTTCAGTATTAAATCTATTTATTCTATTTACTGTTACACGATTTTATTAAATAGCTGATCACAGTCCTCAGTGAAAACTTTGAAAAAAGGGGTGGGAGTTTGTATGAATGCTTGAGGAAACAATGATAAAATTCTGTTTACTATCTTTTCGTTTAGGAAATAATAATATAAAATCTTTTTTTTAAGCAACCAAGAGTTTTTCAATTTACTCGGGTGGATATTTTAAATGTTCATTACGACATAGTTTGTGTGGTGTGGTATTTATAATCGTATTGTTCGAGCAAATCTAGAAGTTCTCAAGCAGTATAGAATTCACTGCCTTGTTTTCAAACTCTATCAAATTTTATATTTTGGAAGTTGGCTATAATGTATTTGTCCTTCTTTAGTATAATTTTAATACGTACGCCAAAACTTGCTAAAATAATTTAATGTTGTTTGGAAAAAAAAGCAGAAAGCTTCACGATATGTAAAAACAAACAAAAATTATTTAACTCTGTCCTTCTTATTTCAAAAATCTTTATGATAAACGCTAAAAAGGCAAAACGACTTGAAATATATGTTATCAAAAGATGTGGCAACTCTTTAACTTCATACTCACTGTGGTGGACTGTTACACAAACTTTTTAGTAATTTGCAAAACAGTGGGTTCCTCAATATCTCTTGTTTCTGTGTAGTTGTTCATCGCTGATGTCCTTTGATTTTTCAACCCTTTTTTGGGTGTCAATGTGTTTAAATTTGTGTATCTTTGCGGCTTCATATACACATACGCAATGCGTATGTGCTACACACAAACACTTTTGTCTAATACACACTGTGACAAAATTTTATGTGGCGGGGAAATGTTTTCAAATTCGCTACTTTTATTTTTTACATAAACTCTTCCTTTAACATTTTCATACAAACAGTTATTTACTTTTTAATACTGTGTACATAAAGATAAATTGACGTATTTAAATGAATGTATGTATTTGTGTTGGTGTATTACATACGCATCTTCACACCAATATTGGTTACATATGGCTGGTGCTTCTGTGTGTGCCAAATATCAGCCGAACAAGAAGAAAAAAGGGTTGTCTCCTGCAAATCTTGCAGTCAGTCAGTCATACGCAAAATAAATTCGACCATAAAAAAGCAGCATAATTTAGAAAAAGATTGATGATTTAATGGAAGCGCTCCATTTTGTATTTAAAACGCCAACGAATACACGAACGAAAAGTTTAATTTTAACACAGATGTGTCAGAAAATCATTAATTTTGATTTATTTTTCAAAAAAAAAAGTTTTGCTTCTATTAAAAGCAAACTTTAAGGCCTGTTTGGCTTGAAAAATTTACATTTCTTCCAACAAATAAAATATTTATACAAATTATGAATAAAAAACTCAAAGCCAAAGTGATATTTCATAGGTTTTTTAAGAGATACGATGTGAAGAAGGATACACGTTAATTAATGCCTCGCGAAGCAACTCATTCCCAAGAAATTTTATAAATTATAGAAATAATATGTTTCGAAAAATTATAAGCATTTTTCCAGAACGATATTGGAGAGATTTCCTACAGAAAATCAAGAAATCTGCAAGTAAGATTTTCTATTGAAGAAATATGAGATGTTATTAAGAAGAATTTATGGAGAAAATATCAAGCTATATGGGAAAATATTTTTTTTTTAAATGAAAGAGATTTTCTACAGAAAATTTAGAGCGCAAAACTAGAGAAACAGAAATTTTTAAAGGAAGATCTTTTCTACATAAAATTAAGAACGATGTGGGAGAGGTGTTTATTAGAAAATGTAGAACGATAAGGGAGAGATTTTCTTCATAAAAATTTTGATCGATATGAGAGATATTTTATAAAGAAAATGTAGAATGATATGATAAAGGTTTTCTATAGAAAATCAAGAATTCAATGAGAAAAATGTTTTTTTGCGAAATGTAGAATGGCTTTGGAAGAGATTTGCTGTGAAGAGCTCTAAATTCTTTCAATATTATTTTTTACAGAGAAATTTTAAACTATATGGGAGATTTTTTATATAAAAAATTAAGAACAATGATGAAGAGGTTTTTTGTAGAATATATGGAATGATATAGGAGAGATTTTCTATAGATAAGCTAGAACGGTAAAATTGCAAGTCCCTATAGAAAACCTAAAACTATATTAAAGAGATTTTCTGTAGCAAAATGTTGAGCGATGTGTGAGAGATTTCCTGTGGAAAAATTAATTTGATGCGCCAGAAATTATTTGTAGAAAAATTTAGAACTATATAGCGATATTTACTATAAAAAATTTAGAATGATATAATAGAGTTTTTGTAAAAAAAGAAATCAAGAAAAAATACTCTGTGTGAATCTAGGATGATACTGAAGAGATTTTCAAAAGAAAATCTAGAACCATATGGGAGAGATTTTCTATAGTAAATATAGAAAGACACGGGAAAGATTTTCTTTAGAAAATCTAAAATATTAAGGAAGTGAAATATAAAAAATTAAATTGAAGAAATTACCTATAAAAAAGTTAGAACGATTTAGGTTTTTTTTAAAAAAAAATTGTTTCATACTATACCGAAGAGATCTTATATAAAAAATTTAGAGAGATGTGGAAGAAATTTGCTAGGGAAAATTAAAAAGAAGTGAGCAGATTTATTATAGAATATTTAGAACGATGCGTGACATATTTTCTCTAGAAATATTGTACAATGTTAAAGAATTTTTCCGTCGAAAATCAAGATTGGTATGGGAGAGTTTTTGTCCAAAAACTCCAGAACTATATTAGTATTATCAAAGATATTCTGCAAGAATCTACAACGCTATGGAAGTGATTTTCAAAAGAAAATCTAAAACGATATGGGAGAGATTTCGTATATTTAATCGAGAATAAGATTCGATTTTCCATGGAAAATTTAGAACGTTGTAGAAGAGATTTTCCATAGTTAAATTTTCAACGATACATAAGAAATTTTTACTGAAAAACTGAAAAAATCAGCGTGATTACGGTTCTCGTATTCGAGCTGCAAAATACTCGATTTTATATTTTGGAACTACGTTTCTGGAATGTCAAAAAACACAACTCTGCTTTAAAATTCTATCACAAGTTTTTTACTACGATTCTCGAATTAAACTGTCAAAAGTTAAAAAAATAGTCGATCGTTTTTTTACATACGACAAGAAAAAATAAACAAATATTTAAAATGAAGTCAACAAAGGCCTAAGTATTTTGTAATATATTTTTAAAGTTATGAATACAATTTTATAATTAAAATTACAACGATCAAACAGTTTGAGAAGATGGTGGAGTAGCTGGAGCAAAAACCTGAACTTGCACAATCCTACCACAACGGTTTACAAAAATTTAACACCAAAGAGGAATGGAAGGAAATCTCAAATACACTTAATTCTATAGGACCGCCTTTTCGAACTGGGCCTGAGTGGTTAAAGGTTTGGGCGGTTTACAAATGCAATTTGAAGAAAAAAAATTTGCACAATAAAAGTGATGATCGTGCTTAAGCCACCGGGGGTGGCTTAAACAAGCAGTTGACTTTGTCTTCTGTAGAAGAAGCTGCTTCTGCTTTATTGCAATTAAACAGCCTAATAAATCCGGATGCAGAGAAAATAGGCATAAGGAAGTTTGAAAAACCTATTAAGATTTCTTGCGATTTTGAAAGTGAAGAAATTGTCGCAAGCACTTTAAAAAAATAAAGTTGTCAACAAAAAATTGGGAAAAGATAGTTCCGTAAAAAGTCACTTGCTTGAACAACAGCTTAAAATCCAAACGGATTTATACAATGAAGGACTCTTTGAAACAGATAGAAAGTTATAGTAGAAATCAGTAAAAGACGCAAAATGGAACTAGAAGAATATAAAAATGGTTTCAAAACTTAAACTTTGTTTTTTTTTTTTTTTTCAAATAAAAGTTGCTGGTTTCTCTCTTTTGGTTTAAGTTTTTTGTTGTGTACAAAATGAAACATGAATTGTAATTTTATTATTAACCTTTACTTTTGATGCCGTCATTAATTGTTTTGGCAGTTTGTCACAGACAGCTTTCTGATATTTAAAGTTTTAAAAATTAGGAAACGTCTTGTAATGTTTAATCTGTTACAAAATTTTAGGTAGTCGAAAATTTTACATAGTATCAAAAAAAAAGTCACTAACGACAACGACTTCGACTCTTCTCGAATGTCGTTTTCGACAACCGTAATAAGGCTGAATATAAAAATATTTTTTATATAAAATGCAGAACGATATGAGAAAGTTTTTACGGAATATCTAGAAAGATATCGTAAGGACGATATAAGAAAGATTTTCTATGAAAATCTAGAAAGATATTGGGTCGATTTCCTACAGATAATTTAGGACGCGTGAAACATTTTCTATATAAAATTTAGAGAGATATTGGAAAGATGCTACATTGCAAATTTCACCCAGGGATCAGTTTTAGCTCCTTTATTATTTTGTATGTACCTAAATGAGTTGTTTTATTTGCTTGCATCTGAGATGTATTTGCGGATGATATACAATTATTAATTAAGGGCAATAATTCTGTATAAATAATTAAATCAACTATTCTTAATATTTTCGATTTTGTAGATTCTTGAATGACCTCTAAGTACTTGAAATTTAATATATTTAAAACTAAAATAATGAAATTTGGTGTGATAAGGATGTTTGATCTAGCCAATTGTTTAAGAGGGGGATAGAAGTGGCTGATAAGCTTAGCATCATAAGCTAGGCATCATTTTAGACGATAGACTAAATTTTTCACATCACGTAGATAATATATGTGCAAGAGTAAGTTTTACGCTTCGAAGACTATATTCCCTGAATATTTTTTTATCATACATGTCAGACTTACAGTTAGTCATGCCTTGTTAATGTCGCAAATAACTTTTGGTATGGAGATATTCTTAACTACGTCCTCCGCAAATATTACAAAAGTTAAAGTTCTTATTAATACAATAGTACGTTTCGTTTATGGCATAAGGCTTTACAATTGTGATCAAAGGACTTGTTATTATATATCGCCCTATGTTGAACGTTTTCTTAGGTGCACCTTCAGTAATTTCGTGACCTTAAGGTATTTGTTAACATTTTATAATATTATTAAAACTGATACCCCAAAATTTCTAGTACAAATTTTAAGTTTATCACATTCGAACGGAAATATCCAAATTTTTATTCTAAGAATATACAACACTTATTTCGAAAAATCTTTTTTGATCATAGTTGCTCGTATGTAGAACACTTTACCTACTATCTTACGATTATTTTCGTACTCTGTACCAAACTATCGAAAAAAATTGATTCACCACTTTGTTCATAATCAAAATTGATAAAAAAAAATTATATAATACCATGTTCACATTACAATTCGAATGACGTTATTCGCTCTCTGAATGACTTGTGCTATTTTGAGTGTTCACATTGCATCTAAGTAATTGGGTTTGGCAGTTGTTTGTTTATTTCGTAGAAAACACGTTGGACTGTAAAAAAGTTTTGCCAATTCATTTTAAACAACAAAAACAACCATTTTATTTTAAAAGAACTATTTTGTTTACCTTTTTTTGGTCTCTTCCAGTATTCTATCCGTAGATAGTAGGCGCCTTGACATTACAATTTTTTTATGATATTTTTATTTTTATGATATATTTCTTCTCAATATTTATTTAAATTTTTAATGTCCTATATAATTTTTCACTTTTTTATTTGTTTTCTTTTTATTATTTTGACAGTTGTTCAGGTAAAACTTCGATAAAAATTAGAGATGACACTGATTTTTTCGTAATTGTAGTGTTAATTCAAACTCAATTACCTACAAAATTGGTAATTTGCTCTAAAAAATTTGTATGGGGAATAACGTTATTCTGTTGGTAATTAGAGGCTGAATTACGAATGGGAGAGCGAATTACGAAAAAACGCTGCAATGTGAACATGGTATAAAGCCCACTCTCAATTTGGATCTCTATTCATTATTTTTACTTATACATTATTTTAGTGTTGCATATTAAGGCTGTCTCTTTACGAAACGTTAATTTTAGTTATATTCGCTATATTATACTTTATACTAATGTTACATGAAACCAATTCTTAGAATATAGCGTGAACTAAGTGATAAGAAAATTTGGGTTACTTTTTAACAAACTTTTTATATACAATTGTAACAATTTTTGGCCAGTGAAGGCTTTCTGTATTACATAATTTTTAAATAAATAAAGAAAGAAATTTGAAACGATGGAAGAATTAGATATTTTTTATAGAAAATTTCGAAATTTAGAAAACCTCTCACACTATTTTCTATAAAAAAAAATTGAGAAATTTTTAATATAAAATATACAACGATATGAGAAATTTTATGCAGGAAATGTAGAACGATGATTTATAGAAATGGATAGATTTTCTGTGGATAATTTAGATAATATGTTTGGTAATGTCGTATATAGAAAAAATCAAGCCACTGAGATTGTAGGTCCATTCTATACATAGTCTGTTTTTATTTAATAGAGATTAGGTAAAGAATTATCCACAGATAACTATATAAAATTAAATATTGTAAAAAGCCTCTTATTAGTGGGAGATTGTTTTAAAAATAATAAATATATTAAAAATTTTTCCCAAAAAATTCGTGATTTTACAGTATTTTCAATTGACTGAACATATTTTCATCTAAAAATATTTCAAGTAAAAAATATTTCAAGTGTATTGTGCGTTAAAAATTTGGTTTTTATTTTCATATTAAAAAATCTCCCTTAATATAAAGAGAGAAATGCAAGAAATTTAACATTAAAAAATATAATAAGATGCTGTTCAAATTGAGTTAAATCCTTTACGAGTGTTTGTTTCTTCCATTTCTTAATCAGCATCTAACAAAAACTGTTTCAAGTATGAAAGGGGTGGAGTGGGGGGTTAGGAAAGAGGTTACGACTTTTTATATAGAGAAACGTTAAAGCAGGGGAGTAGTCTACAATATGATTGTAGTGCATCAATCTTTAACTTTAGATGGTTGTTTTTAGTTTTAGATATTCCTTCTACTGTTGATGCTGATGAAGCCTTTTTCGCTGTACGAGTATGTGCGTAAGTTAACGTAACATCTTCAACAATTTATCATAATACGCATTTTAAAAAGCTGTATAACTTTTTATAAATGTTCTTTATCATCTTCTAAGTTTTGCTACATCGTTGGGTGGTTTGGGTGGTAGGAAACACGATATAAACGAATGTATGTTGGTGGGTTGGTTGTTGGGTTAAGAGGACTTACGACTGAGTTGTCAGTTAAATGAATGTTGTTGCGTATATTAGAGGGTAAATATGCTACATACTTAATGTACGAGGAGTACGTATAGACAACGAGAAATATTAATAAGATACAACAAAAACACACACGTATTTAAGTAAACATATACACAAACACACATACTCACATATTTAAAATTCTATATATATACATGGTGGAAAAGTATTACTGAATGCGGGGGGAGATCCTTGCTTTACTTCTTTCTTCAGTGTGTGCAAGAACTCGCTGATGTACGAAATTCTATTGCTTGCTCTAAACAAATAGGAAAAATTATAAAGCTGTAATAAATTGGATTAGTTCAAGTAGAGAGACGCCATTTTTTATTTAATCAAACAAACAAACACTCACATACAAATATTAACATCGGGGTCGCTTAAAATTTTTATTTTATAACTCAAATAAGAAAATTAATAAAAATACACTAAAAAAAATATTAATAAAAAATATTTCCAAAACACTGATTTTGTTGTTATGGTTCATATTTTCCAGAAATCACAAAACGTTTCCAGTAATAAAATTTGCATATGAAATGTTTTGGAAACACCTTGATTTGTGTTTAAGAAAAAATTTATTGTTTTGCAAAATGAAGTGAATTTTATTCACAACCGTTTTCTTTTTTTTTTATGAGAGTTTGTTACATATCGTTTGATTATTTAAATGCATGTGAGTCTTTTTTTATAATGCTGTCGTTGTAATATTCTTTTCATATGCAAATTTTTCATTCGTTTTTAAAATTTGTTTCAGAAAAAGGTTGTTTTTTTAATTTATGGCTGCAGCTGCTGTTGTGCCTAAAGAGTTTGTGCCAGAGATGCTGCAAAACTATCACAGCCATGTATTGAACAAAAAGAAATGATTTGTTACATTTTGTAGTTCAATACAATTGTGAAACTATTCTCAAAACAAAAATTAGCGAATGAAAAATTTGCCGTCGGCAATATTTAAATGAATCTATTACGAATTATTCTCCATAACGCTTGTTTATAAATAATTTCTTTGCTGATCACTTACGTTTTCCATACCAAAACTTCGTTGTTAAGAAGAACATTTTTTATTTTTATGTGCTGTTTCTATATTACAGGCGATCAACTCGTCTGAAAAATTTATATGAAAAGCACTCAGTTTTTTCGAGTTATTTCCATATAAATTTTCTAGACGAGTTGATCGCCTGTAATACAGAAACAGCACATTAATATTCTGGTACTCACAAACAGGGATGAGGAGAGCATTAGGAGAAAAAAATTTCAATTTGAAGAAAAAGAATATTATAAATAACCGTGCAGAAGTATGATAGTGTAAGTCGTGCAAGCGGAAACTTTTTGGGGCCGCGCAGACAAGATGGTCTGACGAGTTCACCTGCACGGTTTCGAGAACATTATGTCCTTAGTATAATAGTAGGAGATCAGCAAATTTGCTAAGGTGTTCTCGAGGACAGCTGGGCATATTGGTGGCTGTGCACTGTGTTATCGGTACCCATGCTAAGAGACTGAATACTTCACACCATGACACACCAAATGTAGAAGTTGTCAGAATGAGAAAAGGAAGAAACGGTGGAGCATCTGCTGTGCTATTGTCCAGCTCTTTATGGGATCAGAGCAAACCTTTTCGGCAGTCCGAGACTACAGCTTCTGCAGACCAATCGGTCTGTAATGTTGATAGGATAAACTCGTTTATCCGGTATATATAATATAGGGACCTGAATGGACCCTTTTCACATCCCTTTCCAGGCAACACAACGGCACCATTTAGGACCCAAGTGAGTCGGTTGTCTCCTACCGCAAGCTGCCGGCAACCTTACTTAACCTAAGTCATGCCATGATTTTATCAGTGGATAAATCGTACCCTATTTCTGATAAGAAATATAACTATATTTAGTTTTGGAGCTTCTGAGAATCGCAGAGACTAAAGATTTTGTTATGCAGAGTGAATTCCCCTTATCCTTATTACGGTAATAGTAAGTGCTGTCACGGGTTTTAAACTTGCAGTAAGCGGTAATTAAAGTTTCTAACTTTTCTATTTCATTTATTCTATTCTGGCCTCATCAAGTAAGTCTGGAATAAGAGCCTGATCATAAAATTAATTATTGATGCGCTGCCTTCTGTATGAAAAAAACAGCATGTTCGACTACATAGCAAATATGTGGCGACTAATTGTAATACATTCTTAGTATTCCTACACTAAGAATGACCTGCAATCTTGAACGAAAATTTTTCAATATACAAGGTACTCGTATGTATCCAGACTTATTTTTTAAATTATCTGTTTAAACTTAGAACAAATGTATCGATGAGAAAAAAACACTCCCTTAACTAAAAGATTTAAAAGTTTTTAAGATAAAAGTGGATATTCTACTGTTCTACTGTTCTGGATCAAATAAAATGTTGTTCGCTTGATAACGTCTCAAATAAAAAAAAAAAAATACTTTCATTGGAGTTGGAGAATTGCACTAAAAAGATTAGAAGATGTCAATTCCAAAAATGCTGCGCTAGAAAAATGAGGACTCAAAATGGTAGTTTTTAACGGCAGCAAAGACTAAGAGGTGACATATTAAATGTTGCGTTAGTTGTAAAAGCTGCAAGCACCGCAATAGGCTGAGGTAAAATCTAAGCTGGAAACAGGGGGTGCATACAAGGGGAATGCATTAATCTGATAAAAAAAAAGAGTCATAAATCCTTACAATGTAAATGCTCTCTATTTAGCTTAAGATAAGTAAGAAAATTTAAAGGAAATTCATACATAATTACTAAATCTTTTAATTTTTAAAGCAAAAAATCTGACAAGAAAGAAGTAGTTATAGGAACGCTTGCGCTAAAGAAGGACCACGAAAACTATTATATGAGATTTGTGCTGTGTCGACGCATGTATTTTTATTTAACTTCAGAAAAGAAGAAGATTATCAATTCGCATATATTTTTTATGTTTGTGTCTTTAGAACTTAAAAATTTTTAAACCGAATTTGATTTTTTTTTAATTGAAAGTTGAAGTTATTTAAAAAAAAAAATTATGATGTTAAAATTGAAATGTAATTTATACATGTCTATAAAATCGTATTGAACACTCACTACTTTTGTTCCTAGTAACAAAAAATAATATGAAAATAAACTTTATAATTAATTAATAAATAATAATATGACTTAAAATGCCTTATCAAGGCAGGTGGTCGCGATGGCGAATTCGTTAATTATACTAATTTTTTTATATGGAGTTTGACATTTAGCGTTTAAGGCGAAAATAATTAAATTCGCCATCGCGTCCATCTAGTATTATTTCGTCATGGGCCATATCTTGTAATTCATTGCAAAGCCAAAGTGAAGAACGATACATCTTAATTAAAGCCTTAAATAATTCCCAAGAAATTTTAAAAATTAAAGAAATTATATGTTTCAAAAAATGATAAGCATTTTCCCAGAACTGTGTTATAAAGATTTTCTACAGAAAATCAAGAAATCTTTAAGAAAGATATTATATAGAAGATATATTATATGAGATGATATTAAAAAGAATTTATGGAGAAAATCTCAAGCTACATGGGAGAGAATTTTTTTTTATGTGAAAGAGGCATTCTACAAAAAATTTAGAGCGATAAAATAGAGAAACAAAAATTTTCTAAAAGAAGAAAATTTCTATAAAAAAATTAAGAAAGATGTGGCAGAGATTTTTAATAGAAAATGTACAACGATGAGGGAGATATTTTCTACATAATAACGTTTATCGATATGAGAGAGATTTTAAATAAAATATATCTATAGAGTTTTTTTATAGCAAATCTAGAACTCCATGGGAGAAAAAATTTCTTTGCGCATTGTAGAATGATTTGAAAGAGATTGTCTGTGGAAAATTTCGAACGATTTCACAACTTAATATTAAAGGGTTTTCATAGGTGACATAATTTGACTTATAATGTCCTATTTTGTAAATCGTTACAGTCAAACACTTGGAAATTATACAGAATGTATTATCTATGTCTGTTATAACAAAAAATATAATTATTTACAACTTTTTCATATTTGTAATATTTAAAGTATATATTTACACAGGCCGCCTATTGCTATATACGATAAAACAACAAGTATAAAATTAAAAATTAATGGGTGTCCCTATATGTGATGCTATTTAATATATACAGTGGCTCACAGCTTATTTTATGCACTGCATAATTTTATCCTTTAAGTCCTATAACAATAATACCAGTAGGAATTAAAAAAAGAAATTGGTATCAATAAATAGATAAAAGGGTCTAGTTTAACAAGAAAACTTTATTTATTTAGAAAATTAATATTAACATAATTAAAAAACAAGAAAAGTAAAATATACAGCTTTTTTCATCTCACAGCTTATTTTATGCATTTACTTCTTTTGGTAACGATACTTTCAGAATGCGTTGTCTAGCGGAAATTTATTTTTAATTCTACCCTATTGTACTTTTCGATATGATTGGCACTTA
This sequence comes from Gymnosoma rotundatum, assembly GCA_916610165.2. NCBI lineage: Eukaryota > Metazoa > Arthropoda > Insecta > Diptera > Tachinidae > Gymnosoma > Gymnosoma rotundatum. The sequence goes on along the minus strand of OU744339.1, from coordinate 23,595,920 downwards.
ATTAATGGTCTTATTTTGTCAATAATTTGGTTAATTTCGGGAAATTTAAAGTGGGTCCACGCACAACATTAGTACAGAAAGAATTAGTAGTAAATCATTTTAAAAACGGTCACTCGCAGCGAAAAATAGTTGAAATGATGAATAAAAAAACTTAGACGTCGCAACAAATTATCGAGTGCTTCGTTCGTGAAAACCGTTTAATTAACAAATGTAGATAAGCACCAAATAAAATTTTTAATAAACATGATGAGAGTTATATTGTCAAAAAATTTTAAGCAAATACAGGGCTCTCAGCTCCCAAACTGACTTTCGATTTTCAATATGACATAGGCAAACATTGCTGCGTTGAAACTTTTCAGTGTGTTCTTCGTCACCATGATTTTAATGATCGAGTTGCACGTAAAAAGCCTTCCATTAGCGCAAAAATCAAAATATGCAGTCTCAACTTCACTGTAGATCACGATTCCAAAGACGCATCGATTTGGAATGCAGTTATCTTAACCGATAAATCCAAATTTAATAAATTCCGCTCCGATGATAAGTCCTACGTATGGAAAAAACCTAACACCGAGCTTAATAAAAAATACTTAAAGGCAACAGGTAAGCATGGTGGTGGCAGCGTCATGATTTGGGCCTGTATGTCGACTGTTGGTACTGAGAGTTTAGAGTTTATTGAAACAACCATTGACAAAATAAGTATCTTCAAATTTTAAAGGACAATTTGTTGCAAAATGCAAAGAATCTGAGTATTAGATCGATTTTATCAGGATAACGATCCGAAACATAAATCGGGAATTGTAAAGTTTTGGTCAATTTATAACTACCCTTACTTGATGATTACGCCACCTCAGTCACCAAGCCTCAATGTCATTAAAAATCTATGGTCTATTTTGGAAGAAACATAAGGCAACACGAGTTTTTAAGCAAAAATAGCCTAAAAGAATTGGAGTGATAGAATATTTCGCCCAATTCTTCGCGAAAACTAGTTGCATCTAAACCAAACCATCTTAAGCCTGTTATAGACAATAAAGTGTATCAGACAAAGTATTAAAAATATAAATTAGCAAACACAACTTGAAAGTTTTCAATACTTAAGGTTACCGCATAAAATAACCTGTGATATGAAAAAAGCTGTATTTTTTATTTGTTTTACTTTTAGGATAATTAAATCTTAATTTTTTAAAAATTGAAGTTTTCTTGTTAAGTTAAGCCCTTTTATCTATTAAATGATACCAATTTCTTTTTTTAATTCTTACTGGTTTTATTGTTACAGGACTTAAAAAATTCAAATATGCAGTGCATAAAATAAGCTGTGAGCCACTGTACATATAGCTTAACGTCTATTGGTATTGAGTCAGTTTTTTTCAAAAATTATTTAATACTAAAAACTCCCTGGCATTCGGTGTTTTAATACAAGCAGTTAATGAGAAGCGTAGATGCACTGTAGAACCTCTAATTTCGTCAAATACTGGCAATGCTGTTGAAAGGATATCAACAGATTTTATCGGAAAATCTGCAAGTCCTTGGAAACGATAGGACACTATGGAGGAAACAGATTGGTTCAGTTTTTCCTTACATACAATTATTTTGGCAACTACTTTGATATCTAAAAATCTTTTCATTTCATCTATTCAATAACAAATGACAAACAACTTCAAAAAAAGTTTCTTTGACGTTTTGCTTTCCACATTTTAATATTTAAATTCATTAAGAACAAAACATTAACAGCATCATTTTGCATAATTTATAGAGCCGCAAATGTAACCAACTAAAAATGCGTTTTATGAAAAGTTCTCTTTGTGAAAAATAAAAAACCAAATAAAAAGCTAAAATCTAAATAAAAGCAAATATAACGCTAAAAGTAGTTGAAAGTTCTTTCTATATGAAGTTGTTGTTTTTGTGGATTTACTCCAAAAATTTTCACAATGAATAGATTTTATTTCATAAAGTAAACCATGGATGGATTTGTTGTTACAACAAGAGAAAAGAAGGAAAAGAAATTGTACATTTATTTTTCAATTGTATGAAATTTTAATTCATAATCACCAAGGTGGCACTACTGCCGGTCAGTGTTGTCAACATTTGTCATATAATCATATTTTTTTAATAAAAAAAATTCAGGGGAATTTATACAGATATATTTTTATATAGTTAAGGTACCTTTTTACAACTGGTAGTTTCAAAAAATACATGAAATTATATTTTTAAGGTTTCGTACCTAAAGGATTAAAACGTAAACTTATTTTTTTGCTACAAGGCCTTTCCATCGGTCTCAACCCTATATCTCTTAAACCTTAATAGACAGAGAGACAGGAGATGTATTCATATAATCGCAAACAAATACTAAGGCTGCTGTAGTCTAGGTGGTAAGCACGTTGACTACAAATCTGGCTGCCCTGGGTTCAACCCTTGCGGCAGTCAAAAAATATAAAATGTTTTTTTCTGTTTAATGGTATAAATACATAATCAGTATTAACATAAAAACATGCAGCCTCCTTCGTCGGTACTTCTTCATAGCATATTCGCCGGCGAAGTGAAATAATTAATAAAATGGCTATATCTATCTCCTTTCACCACCTGTCTTCTCTCTCATCTATCCCTTTCCTAAAGAATGTAGCACGGTTACAACAACTAAGTAGGTATTAATGCCTGAAGTGCTACTTCTCTTTAACAAAAAAAAAAAAAAAATTAAAGGGTGTTCTAAAAATAACGTGATATTTATAAAAATTTTGGTATTTGGCTCTCGTAGGCGGACACCGACCGTCAGAGCAGATTTGTCTGTTGTGGAGAGGTGTCCGTCTACGGTAGAGTTGATTAGAAATTGTCGGCATTCACTGCTATTAAATATTCTCTTATATATTGATATGTAAGTGAAACAAATTTGAATGCATACTCAAACATCGAAGGGTCTGAAGAAATTGTCCGCTCAGTAGAGGAACCGCTTGCGGGAGGTGTCCGCAAGTAGAGTTTTCACTGTATTGTAAAAAAAACACGTCAAATTTGCATAGTATTATAAAAGTAGGTCCGCTAAATCCTCATGTATGTATATAAAATAAAACTTTGGATTAAAGGGTATCCCAATAGTTATGTGATTTTTAAGTACAAGACCATGATTTTCAATTCAATAGGCTGACACTTTAAATCTGAAAATTTTCGTGTCCGCTATAAGAAAAATAAAAGCCAATATATAAAGGGTGTTCCTATAGTGACATGATATAAAGCATATGACATTCGGGTTTCAACCCTACTAGGCGGATAATTAAAATTTATACACGGTATGTAAAAATAAGCTGTATACAATAAATTTAAAAAATTGAAGTTTGTCTCCATAGAGGCCTTGCTTTTAACCAATATGCCCTTATCTTTTAAATCGTTATAGGCGTATGCTTCAGAAGTTTGTATTGCTGTGTCTGCTATAAATACATATAAAATTCAAAATAAATTTAAATACAGAGTGTCCCGTTGATAATGTGATTTTCACGTAATTGGCCTTGTTTTTTGAACCGTAACAGGTTGAGACCATAAATTTACATATATAAGTTGAAAAGTGTCCCAATAGTTACGTGATTTTCACAGGGCCTTTTCATTAATTTGTCTAGAGTGTATAGTACCATGCTCGCTATAACAAATTTTCAAAATAATATTATAAGTTGAAGAGTGGCTCCTTTTTTAAAGAACTTTTTATATGACTTTAGCTCGCACTTGACGCAGTAGTTTTATCGCTACAAATTTAATTCTTCCATCTGTCTTTCTGCATCTTCTGTTAATTAATGAATTTTTTTGAGGCTGAAATTATTTTTATATCTTCAAGTTTTAGTTAAAAGGATATTAATTAATTTAAGTTAAATAACATGAAAGATTGTGCAGTGTGTCAAAAGAACAAAAAAAAACTAATGATCAACTGTCCCTTTCTGTGCCAACAAAAAGAAAGTCTTCTGTATTTTATAAATGGCAAACATTAAAAAATTCTTTCGACAAAAACTGGCTTCAAAGCAGACATACAGGAAGGGCAGATTAGTCACAACCTTAAAATATAAATTTAAATGTATGTATAAGGTTAAGCTTAAAGAAGATTTTAGCGGTCCTATTTACCCCTTTAATGAAACTGCCATGTATATGTATGTAAAAGGGATACTCATTAGATTATATTTATTTTTTTATTCAAAGTGATATAAGCGGACACTCTTATCAAACTTTTTATAAGTTTAAAGAGTCTGCCTGTTACAGTTCAAGAGAAAGCCCATATCCGTCAAAATCATGTATTGTATGGAGTGTCTTCAAATTTTACATTTTCGCTGATTTTCGGTGTTTTGGCCGTTTTAATATTTACTTTCGATAAAGACAATATGCACACAATGAAAGCACGCCTCTATGGGAACACCCTTTAATTTTAAAATTTTATTTTCTGTAGTTGTTGTAGTGGAGAACTTACACACTCGGTGTATATATCAAGATTCTGTCTGTTGTGGTTCAAAATATAAAGTTATTTACTAGATAATTTCGTCTTTCATGGAGCACCCTTCAAGTTCAAATTTGGTTTTAAATTTAAACAGCTATAGCGGCCATTACATACTCTGTTCCATACGCCCGTCTCTTACTGTTCAAAGAATTGGAATATATAAAATGTCAAAATTACATCTCTATGGAGTCATCTTTTAATTGTATTTTCCACACTTGTCACTGTAGCGCGTATAGTTACATAATTTGTGTGTAAATTTGAAATGCCTGCTAAGCTTCAAAAATATTTTTTTAAAAAGGCACTCGCTAAATGTACAGCTCCTTGTGACAGACTTGTACTTGCAATTTTCAAAACTACTACAAATTTCAATCTCGTTATTAAAGATATATTTAACAACTCACTATAAAACACAATAGTCTGCGAAGACTATTTACAACCAAAAATACAACAAATAAACAAAAAACTCGTAACTAACAAAACAAAGAAAAGGACTTTATGCTCCTTTGGATGAATATTTCATTACGGTGGTTTGCTTAATGTCTTTATTCTCTAACGAAAATGCACTAATAAATTAACAAAAGTAAAATAAATCTTTTTAAAATGATGTTGGGTTTTAAGTGAGACTTCTTATCAAAAAAAAGCTAGTAGTAAAATACTTTCTGCTATTCTTTATTTCCTTTATGTTGTCCAGTACATCGCTGAAAACTTTAAAATTCTGCTTCTAATATTTTTAAATTTAAAAAAAATTCCAAACATTGAATGATGGCGTCAATCCATTTTGTCCATAACATTTTTGACTAGGGCCAGAAAGTGTGATTTGTAATTTATTTACTCCCCTTGTGGTTTCCAAATTAAATAGTATTTTATGCTTCATCTAAATTCCTTTACAAATCTATTTCTAATCCGAATTTCACAGTAAGCGGTTGGACCGTGTAGGCGTAATTGAGCAACAAACATCTGAATTGGACATGTCTTTCAATCATGATAATAGCAGCATTTCTAAGAAAATTTTCACATATCTTTTCTTAAGTGTTTAAAAAGCGATGTAGATTTACTTTTAAACATGACTGACTCAGCGAAATATTTGGTAGGGACCGACTGGCCCCCAAAATCTCAGATAAAAAGAAAAAACTTATAAATTTTGTTGAGGGTTGATATTTATTAAACATTAAGTTTGCGTGATAGCTGGCTTACCTTCTTACGATTTACGGTCTTCAAGAACCATGAAGGCCTTTGTACTAATTTCAACAGGGCAGACAGTAACGCAGCCCTGGATAACTAAGGTTACATTCTTCTTATTGAGCCTGCTAGTCGAAGAAAAGGTTTTATAGGTATAGAAAACATCGTCCCTGCGATCTATAAGTTCCCGTGGTACCAATAGTTTTGCACCAATTATTGAATATTCTTCAGTTTCATGCTCCCACAGGCCGTAATATGTACCGGTATATGCCGCAGGAGCGTGTTCTATAAGATGCAAATGGCTTTGTGGGAATATGGATGATGGATTATATGATGTACCTTCATCGCTTCCTTTCTGAGTTAAATCCAAAGAACAGCAGGATGTTTTGCAATATTGATCAACTTTGCAACGTCTTTTTAGACGACCATTATTTTATCCTATTTTTTTTTTATTTAATTACGACCAGCACTCAGGGGATAACCCTACTTATGGAACGCATTGTGCCAGAATTAGGAAATTAGGTTATCGGAGGGGGGATAGAGGGAGAAGTTCTTGTGGACATTTTTTTTTTAATCTTTGCACACTGACTATAACAGAAAGACCTCCGAAGGGAGTTTATTCCACATACGGACAGTTCGGCTAAAAAGTTACGATTCTCAGGAACAAGTTCCCTGATTTTATAAGAGCACATTCCGTAGTAGTAATGATAAAATAGTGAAACACACGCCACATTGCATCGATGCTCCAGTTCAATAGAGCTGGGTACCCTACTGTCACCGATGAACTTCTTCTCCAACATATTCTTTGAAGCACCGGCGAATAAATGAGAGTTGTATTTCATTCGGGCTGATAAAGGTGACATAAATAGCGAGGAGATTAGACGGAGTGAAGTATTTCTTGCACCTTTTAAAAAAGCATCTCATTGAATCTTCATGCCAAGAACATCGAGAGCTTCTCCCACTCAGATAGTGCCAAAAGATCGCGATTCTGGGTATCGTCCATGTGCCTTCGCATACCCACGATTCTCGGGAGTCTTGGCTTATTTCGAAATGAATATGAATGGCATATGCTACTGCCATGTACGAAAGAATAGAAGAAATATATATTGTTTCTTTGTCTGTTCGTTCTCTTTTCTTCTTAAACTTCTGTACAGAATTTATATTTTCCTAAAAATATTAAAATTAACTTTCTTTTTTCACTCTGAATAATAATTTTCAATAGCACGATTATCATTTTTTTTTACATTTTATTAGCTCAGCATCACAATATGTTTTTTAATCAATTCATCTTTTACTCCTTTTTTGTGTTTCTTTGATTTTATTCACCCTTTTTGTTTTCAAATATGTTTAACGTATTCTCCCCGGATGTATTGTATGATCACTCTCATTCTCGTTCTCACCATCATAATCATCAACATCGTTATTATTTTCTTACCAGGTACACTGATATGCAAATTAGTTTCTATTATTTGCCTTTTAATTATTAAACTCGTAGATGAAATTAAATAACACGACAGCTGTTACGTCATGTTTGTATACGATTGTGAATTAAGGGATCATTCACCTTTTGATCCTGCTGTAGAGTGTTTTTTTCACAATAGAAAATTAATACAACTTCCTTGTTTGTTTTGAGGCCAATTGAATATTAAACTGCTAAAAGGAAAGTTAACGAGAAAAGACGGATAAATTAAGAAATTAAAAAATATTAAAGAAATAAAAATTAATTGAAAAGGTTGTTATTGCAAAAAAAACAAAATGTTTATTTCTTCGTGTTTTTTTTTTCTCAAGTTATTAAGATTTGGATTTGTGTTAAAAAAAAGTTTAAAAATGTTTATTATTTTATTTTCTATAAAAACATTCTTTGACTATTACACCCTTCTGCTGGACTTAAATTATTAAAAAAGTCTCTTGTGGAAGAGAAGATGTTTACGTGTTTTCCAAATATTTTGCAATAGCAAACCAATAATAAGAGTTACGTCCGTCAATGAAAAATCCAGCTGCAATTACATAAAGTCAATGTCTCCAATATAAGCATAACGGAGACCAGTACCTCGTTTCTGTAACTAATGTTTTTCAACTGAAAATATTTTAGGGACAGAATACTTAACCTCACTTTCGTCGATCAATAAAATCTTAGCCCACTAAGGACTACATCAATATAAATACCGCTTTGCAAAATCAAGGCGTTTTGTTGTACTTACTAATTCCTTAGCCTTCTTGGAAACAAATGTGCTTTTTAGAAACCATCAAATTTTTATATTGCAAAAAATTAAAAACAATTTAAATAAATAATTAGAAAACACAAAGTTCTAAAAATCCGGCAAAAAGCAGCAGACTTCGAACTACAGCTCCTTGTTAATTTCAATCGTCTGTCTACAACTGTTCAATACCTTGACAATAGACATCAAATTACAGCAACTATAGGGACACCTTTTAAATTCCAAATTCAAATTTTATACTTTTGTTGTAGTAGACTTTGCAACCGGGTTCTTTGTAAATTTCATTCGTTTGTCTGTAACTATACAACATTTTGGCAATATACATTAAATTATAACAACTAGAGGAGCACTCTTTAATTTTCAAATTTTAGTTCTATACTTGATGTTAAGTTAGACTTAGCAATCAGGTTCTTTGTAAATTTCAATCATATGTCTATAAATGTTCGAAACTTTGGCCACATACATTAAATTACATCAACTATTTGGACACCCTTTTATTTCCAAATCCAAAGTTTATACCTGTTGTTATAGCGGAGTTAGCAAAACAGGTTCGTTGTAAATTTTAAACGTCTGCCTACAACTGTTGAAAATAAGGCCATATGTGTCAGATTAAAGCAACAATTGGGGCACCCTTTAATTCGTAAGTTTAATTATTAACACTGGTTACTATAGCGGTCATAACAATCGGCATTCTGTCCAATTTGCAAGAGCTTGTCTTTAACGATTTAAACGATGGGCCCATATAGGTCATGTTACGTCATATATAGGGACACCCTTTAATTTTTAAATTTATTTTTGGATTACTTTTTGCCATTGGAAGCTCAAGTGATAAAAATTTTTTATTTAATTTTAAGGTGGTGTGGGGATACCCTTTAATTTTTTCATCTGTAAGCATTTCTTTTCAAAAAAAAAATTTCAAAATCGATCCAGAAATGACTGAGTTATGGAGGCACAAATATCAAAAAAAATATATCAACATTCAATCGAATTCATAAACTTCTTCTTCTTTTTAAGTCGGTTAAAAATAAAAAAATAATGACGAAGGTCTTAGCAGACCAGAAAACGAAGTCTAGTCTGATGTAATTGAAATTTGATGACGAATTATCAGACCAAATGCTTTTTTCGTTGTTCTCTTAATTAATCATTATACACATTTGTTCTTTTTTTCTCTAAACCGCTATTAAGATGATGGGATGATAAGTGAAGGAATGGTCTAGTGGTTTGTAAAACAAAATTCAGCTACGACGAGGAGGGCAAACAGAATGACCATATGTCTCAAAATTTTTTGCGCAGTTTAATTTGTATAGTTTCTGTTAATCTTGAGTCTTATTATATGTTTAGATAAGAGGCTAGTGCGAAAAACTGAGAAAAAAATCACTGGTCCCTAAATATAAGTTTACCATTTATTTGTAAAGAAAACAAACAGATAAACTTTGAACTGTGAAGTTCCCACCAAAGTAAGTATTGATTGATTGTGATTTATTCCCCGTTATAAAATTTCTTAAATTTGTTGGTTAAATGTTTACAATGTAATCAAACTTAGGTAAAATTGATGCAGGGACTTCTTATGACGGATGTCGTGAAATAGAAAATGCTGCATTAAGATCTACTTATATTTAGTTTTACCTCTTTTTTTACAAAATTATAACTAAAACTGTAGAGAAAATTTTTCTTAATAATTTAAAATATTAAATTTTACTTGAAAAATTAATTGGAATATGAAGCCGTGTTTGGGTTCTATGACTACCAAGTAGGAGAGTGAGGTTTCCTGTCACAAGATCGTCCATAGGAGTGTTAGGTCTCTGTGCTGGCAGGGAAGCGGCAGACTTACTTCGGGCCTAACTTATTTCGATTTCTGTATTTGCTTTCTTTTTTTTTTTTTTGTTGTATGATTTTTTGTAGCTGTTAAAATAATCAGACGTGTGGCAAGAACCACCCCAAGCCGGCAAGCCCTAGCTGGCGCGCAATGCCAGCATACGAGTACAGCCAGTAATCTGGTAACCCTCTAATGTTTTCAATTGGTTCTTTTTTATATACCGCAGCAGCTGGTTAGGTCGATTTTGAGAGTGAGGGGTAAAAATAGAAGACCCGTATTGCGGCGTTTGTCATCCAAAAACTAAAATTTAAATACGATTCCGTGGTTAAGTTTCATACTTGGCTCGGGCCTCATTTATTTATTACGTTAGTTTTTTTTTTTTTTTTTTTTTTTTTTTTGTTTTAGCCGGCTGGAATGATACGGGGAGTCCTTGCCGGTGCATAATGCAGCATATCAACTCAGCTAGCAATCTAATAACCCTGTAATGTTTTCCAATGTTTCTTTGTTGAAATATCTTCAATATTTAAATGACCGAACTCGATTAATTTTTCCAATTTAATATTTTTGCTTAGCGCATAAAACCGGAATACCGAGCTTTACTAATAAAACTTAAGGGAAAAGTAAGGTGACGAAATTGTTAAGGAGAGAAAAAAATTTCCATTGAGCGCTCTAATATTTCTTAGTCACTTTAATGACCCTATGATTTTCTGCTTACACAGTAACAAAAAGTGATTTCTTACCCAACTTTAAAAGTAGAAAAAGATTTAGAAGATTTAGCTCGTGCTCAAAAATAAAATCGTTTAACTAAAATGTTTTTTTCTAATTTTCAGTTTCTTAAAAAAGAAATACAAAATGAAATTTATGAATTTTACTAATTTTCATTTTATTAGAAAAAATCACCATTGGTGCAATATTTATATTTTGACAACCCTTTGTTAAAAATTTCCATTTAACTTTGATGTTTTTTTTTGGCGCTGGTGTTATTAAGCATTTGCTGAAGGGTCCTTAATACAAAAAAAATGTGTATTTATTTATATTCTATAACAATTATTAAATCTATACTCATAAATATGCATAAAGTTAAAATGAATGAAAAAAGAAACACAAACAAATTGTTGGATAAAAACCCCACAGAAAAATAATTCCAAAAGACTTTCTAATTATATTCACTTCCCTAAATAAAAATAAAAATGTTTATTAACACACAAGAAAAAAATATAAAAAAATTGTAGAATTAAGTTCATAAATATTTATGAATTAAATAAACAAATAATGAAATAAAACAAGACCGAAATAAAATAAATAAATAAACCACAAACCAATTAGAACCCAAAATAAAATAGCAGACAGACGACTAAAAAACCTAATTAATTGTTAACAAAAAAGAAACACAACAAAATCCATTTTAGTTTGTTTTAGTTCAAATACTAATATTTCAAGACAACTTAACAAAAAAAAAAAGAAAAAGAAACCATTGATTAAAATCGAAGTCTTTGCTAATAGGCCATCAAACGGAATACGCAAATCGAGGGTTGCTTTTAAAGGGTATGACAAAATTGTAGCAAAAATTTAGTTTCCCCCACCAAATGTATGACAAGGCATTGTCAACTGTAACAAATATTATTTGGAAGAGAGCAAGCATATTTGACACTGTTAGGTAAATGTAGATTTTACCAAGCAAAATTATCTCAAGCCATAAATCACAATTTCCAAAATTTCCAATTTTTGTTTTTGGAAGTTTCACAAATGATGGCCAAAATACAGATGCGTACATTAAGATGTTATGGCTCTGTTGCACGTTTTAACCTCGAGGCTTTATTGGAACCAAGTTTTATTAAAATGAGTTCGGTCTAGCAGCGACTAAAAAGAAAATATCTGCATGCATTTGCAATGTCAGTAAACTTACAGTGAAAATTTAATTTTTACTGATACTGTAATTTTAATTTTATTATCAGTAAATTGTTACTAATTACCGAAAAATTATACTGCAACTAGTTTTAAATGGCTGCTGAAAAAATTGCAGTAATCAGTAAGATTTTACTGGTCATGCCATTTCGATGACAGTACCCAAAATATCAATAATCAGTAAAAATTTACTTGTAATGAAATTTAAATTGCAGTATCAATCCAAAATTACTCATGACTGAACTTCTTGTAGTAATCAGTAACAATTTACTGGTAAAGAAAATTTTAATTCTATAATCGATAAATTCAGAGCTTCCGCCGTATTGAAATTTCATATTTAGCAGTCGTGCAGTAAATATGATTACTGTGAAAGTTACGTAAAGTTTTTGGAAGCAACAACATGCCAACAAAAGGCACTATTTATCGTGTAGTAAATGATTTCGAAGAAAGAGATGATAGGCTCAACCACGGACCACAACGTACTGCTAAGTCGGTTAAAAACATTATTGCTGCTCAAAAAAGTGTTCAGAATAATCCATCAACCTCAATTCGCGGCCGTGCTCAGGAGCTTGGTCTTCAGAGAACAACTTTGGCCACAATTTTGCACAAGGATTTGCATTTGTTTTCATTTAAGATTCAAGTGACACAAAAGCTTCTTCCACGAGACCATTAACGCCATCGTACATATGCAAATAGGATATTAGAGCTCGCCCATGACAACCGCGATTTTCATGAAAAAATCATGCATCTATTCAAAGTGACTGTCTGGTGTGAAACTTGGTCAGGAGGAAACATTGGAACTTACTTCTTTGAAAATGAAAACGGCGTAATGGTAACTGTGAATAGGGAGCGATATGATTGAAAACTTTTTTACGCCACAACTACATGCCTTGGGCTTGATTAATATGTGGTATTGTATACAGCCAGGATACAATGAAACCACTGCGAGACCTCTTTCCACAACAAGTTATTTCCAGAAATGGTTATATTAATTAGCGTCCACAGACGCCTGATTTGACTACTCCGGACTTCATTTTATGGGGATATATGAAAAGCAAAGTTTATGCAAACAAACCAGAAACGCTTGAGCAACTCAAACTAAATATTCGTGATGAAATTAATAAAATATCGCATGAAATGTGTAAGGATAAAATGAAAAATGTGCTCAAAAGAACTCGCATTTGGGACAGAGACAGACATTTAACTGATATTGTAATCCATACCTAATTGCCGACATTAAGTGAAACACTTATCAATATAAGATCCATTCTGTTTTATGTAATCATGCCGGCAGGCACCCTGTAATACTGGTTACTACAGTTTTTAATACCATTTAAAAAGTGTGATCATCTGAGATAAAAAAGACTGCAAATATATTTTCTATTTGACTCAAACCTTGTGTTAATTTCCACGCACCCTCTATAATTATTATTAACAGCCGGTAAATTTTTATATAAAATAAAAAAAAAAAAACTCATAATGACATTTACTAACAACTTGTGTATAATAAGGATATCGCCCCATTTGTGATTTTGCTTTATTTTATTTGATAAAGTTTTCAGTTAACTTTTTTTTATTTAAATTGCATTTATTTTTATTCGTATTTCCTATACGACTAAACGTATGTGGTGGCACTTGCCGTTTATCATGTATCATTGCAAATACTAATATGATTTTAATTTTAGATTATAGTATGAAATGTGGTTAAATTATAAAAGAAGACATTTCAGCAAAGACATTTAACATTCGAAATAATTTCTTTTTTAAACTCAACAAATATCATCAGTTAAAAATGTACTAAAATGTTTAGCGATGTACTAGCTTAGATGGAAGTTATAAAATTTCGACTGGAAAACTGATGATTTTCATATATTCTAAATACATTTAAGACTTGCCAGACCAAGTTTTCCTAAACCTAATACCGAAAGGCAAATGAATGCGGCATGCGGATTTTACATAGGCAAATGAACGCGGCTATTAAAGTAGAAGTTTGTGTAAAAAATATAAAAAAATTATATTTTTTTTCTACGCAGAAACAAATTTATTTGCTAAAAATTTTAAAAGAAAAAAATAAATAAAATGAACAGCGATTTAGTGAGGCAAAGAAACACGAAAATGTAATAGTGTTGCCGTATGTCGCTTGCATTGAGCTTTCACCATAAGTCGAACTGAATAGTGGGTTGTTAAAGAAACAATTTTAAAGCGATTAAAATATATTAACAAGAAATATAAGCAGGAGATAGCTAAATGCAGACAATCAACTTAACCGTTGTTGCTATTAAAGTAACAAATTGCTACTTTTTCGAATGCTTGACCCTTTTAATCTCCCTTTTTTAAAAAGAGCTAAAACTACGACTTATTGATATATTTTATCATTTTTTGTCACATTTTGTTCTACGGAATTTTTTGTAATAATTTAAATTTTGATGGTTGTCTTTTGAGTCTAATGCAAGAAGAGTAATGGTGAGTTCTGCACCATTTTTTTGTTTGTGCTAAGTTCGAAGAAAAAATTGCCTCCAATTTAAAAAAAAATACGAAGGTTTATCTTCTGTAAATAAAATTTATTTAAAGTTTTTGGTTTTTTTCTCAAAGTGCGTCTTCTTTTCCTCCACCAAAAACATTTTATTAGAATTGTTTAAAAGTTTTCTAAAAAGAAAATATATAAAAAAGCAAAATATTACTTTTTTACAAAAACTGTATGGAGAAAAAGTTTAAAGAATTAATATTAAGGTGAAAAGGCTGAATGTACTAATGTGCTTGGAAGCAGTATTTAGTAAGTCTAATAAAGAAATTCCTTATTTTAAGCCAGTTACAGAGTTTAGCTATATAATAACCAGAGTTCAGAAAAGTACACTCACTGTACAAAATTCTCGTACATATATGGAAAATAAAAAACCAGCCCGTACATATTTTTCTTTTCATAACAATTATGTGTGTCTCTAAATTTTAAAATTTTCCGTACACATCCACGAAGGTGTTTTTTTTAATATTTATTTGCGTACACGTGCGTGAATGTACGACTATAACTAATCTGTTTGTAGGTGTACGGCTAAAAACGTACATGAAAGAAAGAGAAGTTTGAGTGTTCTTTATTTTTAGTACGTGTACAGAACATTGTGTGTACGACATGTTTGCTTTGTGAACTCTGGTAATAACTGATTCAGTGGCGTTTATTACAGAACTAAAGCTATTAGAAAGTTAAGCCAGTGATAAAAGCTATGAGCACATATTTAAAATTTCTGATATCGAACAATTTTGGCATTAAGAATGAAATTTCAGAAACAGGTTTATTTTCAAATTTAAATAACTTTCGCCCATACATATTCACTTTACCACACAGTAGTGCATCTATTGAATGTATTTTTTCAAACCTAGAATTAATGTATATTCTTTATAATCTATTTTAATTATATATATATATGTTTTTGTTTATAAATGCTGCAAATAAATAAAACGTTAAAGCGTTGGAAAAAATTTAACATTAAATTGAGGCCCTTGTTTTAAGTCCCCTTTTTAGTGCCACTTTTTTTAAATTCCCTTTTTGCGCCACGTTTTGCAAATTTCCAGCGGTCACACTACAGAAAATATATGTTTTGTCTCTAATAGTCTTTTTAGCCTCGTTAATAAGAAAAATAAAACAATAATAGTTTCTTACCCCCAGCTAATACTCATAACCGCTTAGTATTTTCTATCGCCTTGAGTAAAATAAATAAGAATCATTTATTGTTTTACAGGCAGGTTTTCTAGACTGCCTAAGTTTTTTTTTCCAGCAGATGATGCAGAAGTAGACCTTAGGTCGCATGATATTATTCCTCAACACTTAAACGTAAAATGCAAGACAGATTTAAATTAAACGCATATTTACCCTACCAAACCATAAACTTGAGCTACTAAAGCTGAAATAAACAGTGGCTTGACAATACCGTGGAATGTATTCGTCCATCAAAATATACAGATAATTATTTTATGAAAGTTAAAAATACTTCAGAACTTGTTTCAGTAAATGTACAGCATTGTATATGAGCGTTTGATGTATTAAATATGTATAAATATGTAACCTTCTTTATATAAAGCTTCCCAGCTCTGATAAAATAACAATTTTTTATCCACTATTCTTGCTCATTATATGCTCGAGTTAACTGAGCTGAACACAAATAATATGTTTCGATTTCATTTCTTTCAGGCATATTTTACTACAAACAACAACAAGAACAACAACAACGAATTGGCAATTATTAATTATTATTATGACGTTATCTGTTCCTTCCAAAAACCTTAAGAACCCTCTTTTTCAACGAATTTAATATCTAACTTCCTAAAAGCAGTTAGTTGTTTTATTAATCCTTATCTCTTAAATAATTACAATTCTCGTTTAGTTTATGATAAATTTATTTCAAAACAAGCTAAAAACAAGCCTGTTTTTACAGGTCTTATCTAATTTAGCGTTAATTCTCTGAAATGCAGACCGAGGACGAAAGAATGTAACGTTTAAAAAAATACATTGCTTGTAGATTACGTAGTAAACTTCAGTAGCAACTCGTGAAACTCAGTGGTGGAAAAGGTAGTCAAAAAAACCTTAGTCTCTTTCCAGAATCGAAAAGGATCGCAAAAGGTAGTAGTTGCGTGTTTTAGTATCTATTCCTCCTTATTTTAAACAATCAGGTCTTAAAAGAGCAGCAATTTTTGTTTTCGAAAAATTTCGCCCACCGACCATAAATACACAAATAGGGAAATAGTGTAACAACCCAAGCTTAAATTTATCCTTTTTTTTTTTTGTGCTTCCTAAGTTAACGTTTAGCTTGTCTTAGCTGGCTCTGCAGATAGTCAAACTATATTACATGTTAATTTCTTATTTATAAAATTTTACTTTATTCTTTCAACTGAAGTCAAACTTTGAGTGTTTGTTTTTATCGTGTGTGATGTATACTTTTTATTATTTTTTAGTTTCTTTTCAACCAAAAACTTAAACTTCTGACTTATGGCTTAAAAGTTCATATAACATATTGCCAAACATTAAAATCATAAGTAACTTTTTAACAAATATGAAACAAAGTTAAACAACTGAAATTGTTGTGGTTTTTATGTGTCATTTGTTAAATCATTCTAAAGTTGTCAAGTAGTGAAGGTAGTTAGGAAGTAAGGAACTACCCGAAAAGGTGCAGGCAATCCAGAATTAAGAGACTGGAAAGTGATCGAAGAACTAAAAATGGGAAAAAGTGGTATAAAGTTAAATGCAGCGAACTAAAACTTAAGATCAACTTTAAATTGTTTTAAGTATAATTTAAATTGAATCAAGCGATTAAACGAAATTTAAGCTTTTACATTATTAATTTAAAATAAAAATTTCTTATAAAGTGTTGACCTAAGGCGACTTATATTATCATCAATTAACAACCCTTTAAACTTTAATTTTTACAAACAAAATTTATTATTTCATTCAGTCTACACCTCGTATTTTTAACGACACCCCCCATTGTTAAATAGAATTGCCGAAAGCACGCGAAATTTTATAAATTAAGACCCCTTTAAATAAAAACCAAAAAATAGAAACTTTTCTCTAGTTAACATTTATTTATATGAATCGTTCATGTACGACGTGTATTGTTTAAACTTTAGTGAATTTATGAAGTTTTAAAAGGAAATTCGTTAAACGAAGACATCGCTTAAAAACTGTTCCATTGCAATAGTTTCTTGTTTTTATTGTTTATTATTAATTTTGTTTTTTTTTTTTTTTTTTTTTTTTTTTTTGCAAACATGTGTTATTTTATATCTTATGTGTTTCGCAACCCATTATTAGGTCTTAAAAAATCAGATATTCCACATGCAAGAAAGAACATATTAATTTTAACAAAATAATACACTTGAACTTTTAAAGCAAAATCACAGTGTAAAGAGAAATGTTAAATTTCAAAAAAAATATATATATATAAACCGCTATAATACATAAATATTAAGCTTATTATTTAAAAGCAAGAAACGAGGGTAGCTTAAAACTGTTGGCTCAAATGTTTGTCTGCTTTTGATATTTTAAAATAAGATTTGAAAATCCTTCAAATATATTTAAAATAAAAGTTGCTGCCGGAGTTCAATAAATTATTACTTTTACCAAAAAAAAGGTAAATGTTAGCTAAAGAGATAGAGAGAGATATGCATGAGTTCAAATCCCAACAGAGTCTGGATTAAAAAAAAGAATATTTTGTTAAATAGCCGTAGTGAATCAATTGTAAAACAGCAGTTTAACCTTTCCAAGTCTAGATTAGAAAAAAAACTAATTCTAGCTGTGGTAAATAAAGGCATTTATATATTCGAACAGCAAATGAAATGGCCATAAAGGCGATAAAACAAAGAAATCTTGGACCAAACCTCGACGAAGCCTAAGCTGAAGAGGTTAAAGTTGGAAGCCGAACAAGAATTCAAGAATTTGAGACTTGTAAGAGTCAAGGAGTATTGTGTTTTGGATGGCTACGTAAATTTTTTATGAAAGCTGCCCTAAGCAAAAAAGGAGGAACCACATAACCAGAATTTGAATCTACAAAATCTGGCAAACCATTACTAAAAGGTCGATGTTTGAAAAACGCTAACACATAATGCTATATTCCTTTGAAAAGCATCTCTCAATTCGCGCAAAGTAATGTTTAGCGATGACGCTGATATTTTTTCTTAATGGATTTTGTATTACGCAAAACTGTCGCATATGCGATTAAATTAATCCATTCCGAAACATGCAATGATTTGTGCTATTTTCACGCAGGTGACTTCATTAAAGAGCTGACTTATTAAAACAAGAACTTGGCGTAAAGTGGATTATGAGAAATGTTGACCTCCAAAAGCGTGTGATTTGACACCTTACGATTATTTTCTGTAGGACCATGTGGTCAGTCGCCTATGCTCATTAGCCAGTAACAACTGCGAAGGCCGACATTGTTTGTGTGACGTGCTATCAGCGATATTGGAAAAGATGGTCCAAAAATGAAAGTCCAGGAGAACAACCGTATTGGTCATATGCATGAACCCATTTCAAACTAAACACTGTCTAAACAACTTTTTTTTGGTAAAAACTAAAATAATTCATTCTCAGAGCGAGTAAATTTGAAAACAAATCGGAAATAAACCTGTAATTCCAGAAGGGCTAGTACGCTTACAACGAAACTTCCGATATCACATTATAGTTTTGAGATTGGACCGTATAAAACTTAGTGGGACAGTGCGATATTATTTTATATAGGATCAAATCAAGTGCAAGAGTATTTTATTTATTTTAAAAATTAAATTTTGCTTTATTCTACACTGCCGAGGAGCAGTGGTGTCAAGACGTTTCCAAAATAGTTCAAAACTATTTTCATCATATATTCAAACTTTTAAGGGAAAAGGAACTATTTAAATCTTATTGAAAATATAAAAATGTACCTTAAATTTAAAAAATTTTTGTAAATCACTACTCGTTTTTAACTATTAAATTGACTTCACAACAAAATTGTCGATTTTGCTATTTAGTAGCATTTTTGCTCACAACCAGCTGACGTAGCCAGCACGTTGTTCATTGTGAAGAAGGAGTCTATAACTTTTGCGTTTTTAAATCTCCCAACAAAATATACGACGTACAATTTGCGTTTTTATTCATACATACATATAAGCGACATAGACCAGTTTGTTTTCATTTTAAAATTTATTTAAAAACAACTATGCCGAGTCTTATATAGCCTTCACCATCTGTAAATCTAGTTTAGTGAAGTAACACCAAAAAAAAAAAAATAAAAAATAAAAATAGAAAAAAATTTTGTACTGCATATATGTATATAATTTTACATAAAATGCCATCGGCTCTTAATGGGTTAAGTTTTTTTTTTAAAAGATTTTAGTATTTCCTTAAACATCTCTTCAAAAGCTGTAAAATGATTCCCATATTGGTATTTAAAAAAATTTTAAAAATTTCAGAGCTCCAAAACTCCGAAATCATGAGCGAGCGCCAATTTTTTTACTTGATGTTTATTTCCTTATTTTTTAATTCTCTATTGCCTCATATCTTTATTTTTTCGATTGGAGTTACTTTATAGTTGGAAAGCAATGAAAAAATTTGCGGTAGGCGTAGTGTTTTGCCTGCTGTCTCGAAGGACATGAACCGTTCATGCTGATTTCAGATAGCACCTCTTTCGAAACTATATCTGACCGATTGACATATTTATTTTTTTGCCTTGGCAAACACATTAACATGGACGGAAAGACGATTATCGCTTAATCGGCTTCGCTATGCATAAGAAGTCAGAATATATATGGGGTCGGAAATGGATATTGCAGAAATTACAAACGGAATGACAAACTTAGTTATACCCTTTTTCTACTTTTTGTTCTGAAGAGTATAAAAAAAATTAATTTCTTGTTAAACAAAAATTGCACATAAACATATGTTTTGACCGTATTTCGCAACTCTACAAACAATACTATTATTATGCTTTTCTTCTTGTCATACTCCATACATGCAGATTAGAAAATACGTATTCATGTGTATAATTTGAGATTTAAGAAATAAACACATGCATGTGCCTCGCTTCAAAACACATGTTTTTGCTCTTCTCTTTTGTGTTTTTCGTTTAATTGTTTAGGGAGATGCCACTCACTTTCTTGTGACTATTATCGTTAAGCTGAAGTTAGTGAATCTCTTAATCGTTATTGCAAACAAGAGAAAATATATATATATATATTTAATTTACTTTATTCGTGCTTGATTCCTTCAAATATAAATATTTCATGATATTCTCACGAAATATTTATTATTTTAAACTAAACTAAAAATGAAATGTATTACTGCGGGGAAAGTTTGTCCATATGGCCATTTCATAATGAAAATATTGTCGTATTGTTTAAAGTTAGTGAATTGCATTACAGATCCATTTTAAAACAGATATTCCTTAAAGGATTAACGGGATTAAAAAGAAGTCTAAAATATCTTTTACTGCCATGTAATTGAAGTCTCTGTTATTGTAATAAATATAAAAAAGAATGAAATTTTTTTGAAATGTTTTAAAGTTTGTTGGGAATTGTGGAATTTACCTTAAAATTTAGTATTAAGAATTATAGCAATCGGTTGACGTTCTATACCCATACTCCAATTTAATAACAGCGTTATTCAATTTACAGAACAAATGGCAATTATAAGAACATCTTTTAAAAATTATACTAAAAACAACAAAAAAAATTTTTCGTTTTTTTTTATATAAAAAAAATTTTTTCATATTTACAACATTTTTAATTTTTACGAAGACCCCCTCGTATGTATTAGAATTTTAAAAATATAGCAAGTAGCTAGATTGAATGTAACGTTCGATCGTTATCACTAAATCAGAGGTTAATAGAGCTTAACATTAATGCCAGCAGACCATCAATTTAGGAACTCAAGAAAAGAAGAAAATAAAAAACCAATCACTTAGATGACCACTCATTTAGTTTTAAGTAAAAAAAGAAAAACTAGCAGCTTTAGAACATCATTTAAAGGCCTTCTCCTATAACCCTTGAAGGTGTAACAAAATATATACATTTTAATTTAAATTTAGCCACTAACTACAGAATGCAAAAAAAAAACCATTGTTCACGTACAATATTGGCTTGTTTTGTTATTGAAATCCAAAAAGAAATGGATAAGTGCCAATAAAAACAAACTGATCATAATCAAAATCATGATCAACCAACCACCTTCTCTTTAAGAAAATCGATGTCAGAAATAAAACGAATCTTCTAGCAAATTCGTTAACTGCCACACACTTGTTGCTTTAATTCAACAAAATGAAATCAATCATTTTTTCTATCCAAAACTCTTTAATAGACAGTTTATACTCGTAGCTGTGATCTTTACGGAATTTTTTTGATCGCCCATTTCACCTGCAGCTCCTAAGCCATGTAATATATCTTTTGTTAGATTTTTTTCTAACTTCTTGCAAACGTTTACTGTTTTTAAAGAGAGTGTTGGCTTTGTAACATATTTTTGTTTCATTGTAAATTACTTTAATAAGTTAAATATAATAATTTGTTTAAAATGTTTTACACTCAAACCGTGAAATGTATATCTTTACACTAGCAACATGTTGCTAGAGATAAATGGAATTTGAGGTTGCAAAAAAAAAACGTAACAAAAAAATATAAAATAAAATATTTTAATGAGCAGGAAAGAGTAGTTGTAAATTCATTTGTTAAGATTGAAATCTTAATAGGAGAATTGAAAGCTTTCAAAAAATTATTAAACAAAAAAAATTAAATAAAAATTTTTTTTATTCTCTGAATTTAAAATTTTTATTCGAAAGGAGGGAGATCTTAATCCGTGATCAGTTATAATTTGGTACAAAAACAGACTTTTCACGTTAAAAAAAGTTTTAAGTCCAATAAATTATACGAGAATTCAAACTTTTTACCAATAATTCTAAAACACACTGAACCTTTACAAATGGATTCAAAAGTTTATAAATGCCTTTGAAGTGAGGCATGAGTCTACCAAACAAATCATTCTGTTGTCCAGTATAGGTCACAATCTAGTAGAAGATTTCATACTTTTAAATGCGTTTTGATTGATTTTCAAATATAAATTGAAGTATAAAAATTTTATAGTATTTTTTAAGACATGATATCTTGTTTAACTGAGTTCGGAATGAGAAGGAGATTATTAATACGACTGAATGTTTCTATTTTTTTTTTTTTTATGTGACGCGGAACTCTGTAATTTCCGAACTGCTTTTGAAAATATTTACTTTATGGTTTTTACGTTTTTTACGTATTTTATGAACTGTAAAAGGCGTATCACTATATCTCCTACTACAAAAAGTAATACAAAAATAAATCTGAAAATGAAAGGGTGTCCCCTTAGGTGTCGTAAATTGACCTATATGGGCCTAGGTTTTGAAATTTTATAGATAAATGCTTGCAAATTATACAGAAATCTATTGCTATGGCAGTTATAGTATTAATCAAAATTATAAATTAAAGGGTGCACCAATAGTTTATTTAATTTGATATATACGACCATACTTTCAAAAATTGTAGACAGAAATAAAATTTACAAATAACCTCTAAGTATAAAATTTTGATTTGAAAACGGTGTCCTAATAGTTGATGTACGCGACCAAACTTTTGAACCGTTATAGACAGATAGCTGAAACTTACAAGCGACCTGTATTGCTAAGTCCGCTATAATAACAAATTTATAATTTGAATTTAGAAATGAAATAGTGTTCCCAACAACATTACAATTTGACCTATACTGCCTTATCTTTTGAACCGTTATATACAAACATTTGAAAATTAGACAGAATGACCAGTACTTTGTGCGGTGTAATAAGAAGTACAAATATTTCAAATTACAAATTAAAGGGTGTTACTATAATTGATCTAATTTGATGTATATGGCCAAAATGTTGAACCTTTAAATACAGACAGTTGAAATTTACAAAGAACTTGATTGCTAAGTCTATTACAACAGAAAGAATATAATTCGAATTTGAAAATTAGAGGGTGCCCCTATAGTTGCTGCAGTTTGAGATTTAAAATTAAAAAAAAATATTTAATAAAAATTGACTTATTTTTGGCTTTTTTTTAATTTTAATTGAATTACAACATTACATTTATAAATATTTTTTTTTTTTCTAAAAATGTTTTGAGTAACTTAGAAATGAACCAAAAAGCCAAAAATAAGACATAGTTCAAATCCTGATTAGAAAAAAATTAAAAAAAAATATATTGCAAAAACTTCTTTTGTTTAGTCTTAGCAGCAAAAAAAAGGGAATCTGCCTTTCTGCAATTTTCGTTTTTCTAAAAATTCATATTTCCTCACTAAATTTTCGTTTAAAGTTCTTTTGAAATTTAAGTCCATAATTAGCAACAAATTAGCAACAGTAACATCCCCTCAAAACTCAAGCAGTACTATATTGCTTACTCCTCCTCCATCTAAAAAAGCAATCCGTCAAACTGTGGATAGATTTCATACCACATACTTACTGGAGAATGCAATAACATCAGCACGTCGAAGAAATGTGCGTACTGAACAAAATATCGCTGCTGTAAACGATAGTGTAAAAGGAGATCCAAATTTATCGATTTGTCGTCGGTCGCAGGAATTGGAACTCTGTTTATCCTCTACGTGGAAAATTGTGATCTTGGCCTACACCTGTATACGATCCAGCTGGTGCAGCAATTAAAGCCACGAGACCATTATATGCGTCGTTTTTTCGCTGATTGGGCTCCAGAGCAGTTAGTTACTGACTCGTTGTTTTATCGCCAAATGGTGTTTAGCGACGAGGCTCATTTTTGGCATAACAGGTTTGTTAATAAGCAAAATTGCTGCATATGGAGTGAAACCAATCCACGACCCAATACCCTACAGACTCCATTACATCCAGAAAAATGCACCGTTTTGTGTCGTTTACACGCTAGTGACATCATTGGACCTTATTTACGGTCAATGGAGATTGTGATCGCACCATGATTAATGAATTGTTGTTTGAAAATATTGATGACATTGATCCGTACGAAATGTGGTTTTAACAAGACAGCGCTACGTGCCATACGGCGAACGCAACCATCGAGTTATTGAAATCAAAATTTGGCGATAAGTTGATTTCTAGAAATGTCCTCCAAGTTCGCGCAATTTGACACCTCTCGATTATTTCCTGTGGGGCCGCGTGAAGTCAAGTTTTATGCTGAAAACCAGCAACTTGCAGCCAGAGTACTTTAAAAATTGATCGAAAATTGAACGTCGAGAATGCGCTTCACCATAAGCAGCGACAGTGGCCATATGTCCAAAATCGTTTTTAAATCTTAATGCCATGTTTTGATCTTTCGTATAAAAAAATTTTTCATTGCAACTTAATATTTTGTGTTATTTTTTAAATTTTAAAGTTCTATCAGGCTTAAAAAGCACCTGATATATGAATTTGTTTTGCTATACCTTATAGATATGATCTGTTCTAAATGAATACTCTTTTTTTATTTTATGAAACTGGGAACAGAAAACTTAACCCCTACGTTTTTTAATAAATCCTGGTTCACGATTGGTATTTTCAGACTACTTTACTGTCAGTGAGTCTTGTGCTGGCACCAGCTTTTATGTTTATTGTGATCATAAGCAGGAGCTATCAGGAGCAAGCGGCAAGTATTCCTTTTTCTAATTATCGCCTTGAGAGGATGATAATTAAAGCTTTCAAGTGCTGTCGTCAATGCAGTTCTCCAGTTTACGTTAACTTGATAAAATCCAAGCAACTGAATGGAATTCCTTTTGAAAAATTACTGGCTTTAGAGATTAACCCAACCACTCCTTGTAGGGTGTTTCTGTCTGGATTTTCTTCTTATCCAACACTCTCATGGATTTCATTTTATTTTTTTATTTAAAGTTTAAATGTCGCTGGACTTAATTCTGGCAGTCCCCTAGCTGGCAGGCTAAAGAGTATTCAATATTCAGGCCATATGTTAGCCTCAAGCTGACGTGGTCTTACCACTAACTGAAAGAACACTACCGTCAACGTCATCGGGCGCAAAGTGACACCTGGAGTAGCAACTCTTTTAGGATTTTGTTGTACAGGACCATGCTCTGACTGTTTACTTAGAAACTTGAGAATATCTAAACTCACACCTCAACATTGGCGGTTTCAATGATAATACAACGCGCTTCCCGCTCAGCAACCATTACACTGTCTACAGCGTAACACCAATAATTGGTACTAGGACCACAGATCGTGCGAGAAAATAGTTTCAAGAAAATAAGTAGTTGTTCACTAGTTACACTTTGAAAGTCCTTATCTTTCCTTTCCACAGGGGAAATGCAAAACGTTATTTGTGTAAATTTTTTGCCAAACCGTGAATAGGCTTTCTGCTACATTTATTAGAATCCAGAAATATATTCTGTTACATTTTAAATAAGTATAAATTAGAAAACACTACTGACCAAAAAAAGCAGAAACCTTTCGAAAAAAAAACACTAGATTTTTGTCTGGCTAAAACAGTGCAAGCATTAATTGTGACATAAGTTTAGTCATTAAAAAAACAAAAATTGTTATTAAACTCATTTCAGCAATAGTAATGCAATTGTGTCATTTTCTTCTTGATAAACTTAAACTTTAAATAACCTTTCCATATTAAATTATTATAACAATTTCATCAAATCACCAGTAAGTATTAGTTTTTGAAAGAATATTTGTAATGTTTCTTTATATTTTTTTTTCGTATTATAAACTTCAAAACTGATTTATTTACTTACGTCGTGCTCATATTTATCAAACTCTAATTAATCGTTGATAAACCAATCTAGACACTAAATACCACATTGCCTTCTTCATGAGTAGTTAACAACCGTAATAGTGCTGTGGCAACATACTCAGTCTCACACAGTCTCTTATAAAATTGTTTCCCCATATACAAGACAATACAACAAATGCCTATGAATTTTGGTTTCTTGTGTAAACGAACTGGATGACTGACTAACTGGCTGGCTGACTGGCGAACTGACTGCGTGATTTACTCTACAGTATTTTGGCCATTCAAGTTTCTAAATACGAATGCAACTGTTTTGTTCATATTTGTCTTAAATCTTTTTTCTTTTCTCATTTTAAATATTATTGTTGGTCTTCTTTTTTATTTGATTTTACAGCCTGGTTTTTGTTCGTTTTACAATTATTGGAGATGTAATCATTTGTTTTTTGTGTTTAACTCGTGTCCAACAAATAAAACACTCTTTAAATACTGGCATTTTTATTTTTACTATTTTTTCTCCTATTTGATGTGATTTTTGCTTGTTTTACTAGTTGGAAAAATTATGGGCTCCAATTTAATTTTTTAAGTACAAACATGTATGTAAAAGATTTAGTGTAATTTTATAGAATACAGGGTGTATAGGCTAAAATGAAAGAGATTTTATTTTGGCATCAGAAATTCATAAATAAAGTCGACAAAATCAATAAATAGAGGTTCCATCTTTTTTTGAGTGACAATCCCAGCAGCTAAGTATCTGATTACTGACTAATTGGACCTTATATCCTAGTGTAATAGTTCGGATAATTCTAACCGTGGTGGGCATCCCATAACCCCATTTATGCTTCGAGAAAGACATGCACCTGAATTGGTGTTAAACAGTCCTCTATTTTTAACCGACTTCAAGAAAAGAAGAAGGTTTTCGATTCGACTAAATGTTGCTTTTCTATGTTTGAGCCTGCATACCTCAGTCCTTTCTAAGCCGATTTTGAAAATAATTAATAATTTTAAAAATTAAAGGGTGTTCCCATAAAACACAAATGTTTTTAATGTGTAAGATGAACCTCATAGGGCACCACTCTAAAATTAAAAAAATCACTGAGTATTACTATAGCTCCCAATAGCAAAAAATAAATCTAAAAATTAAATGGTGTCCCTAGGTGTCACGCAAATTGATCTATATTGGCCCATCTTTTGAACCTTCATAGACTAATGCTCAGAAATTGGACGAAAGCCGATTACTATGACCGTTATAATAACAAGCATGATTTTTCCAAATATAAAATAAAGGGTGCCCTAACAGTTCATTTAATTTGATTAACATGCCCATATTATAACAGTTGTAGACAGACCTTTGAAATTTACAAAGAAGTTGTATTGCTAAGTCCGCTATTACAATATGTGTAAAATTAGGATTTGGAAGTTAAAGGGTGCTCCTAAAGTAAATATAATTTGGTGTATATGGCCAAGCCGCTAAACAGACGGTTAAAATTTTCTAAGAAACTGTAATGCTAGGACCCTCATAACAAGAATAAAATTTGAATTTGGAAATTAAAGGGTGTCCCAACTGTTAATGTAATTTAATATATGTGACGAAACTTTTGAACCGTTATAGACAGAGCGTTGAAATTTACAAAGAACATTTAGTGCTAAGCCTGCTAAAATAAATACTGTACAATTCGAATTTAGAAAAAATAGATGCTCCCATAGTCTATGTTATTTGACCTATATGGGCCTATCTTCTAAATTGTAATATAAAATTACTTGATTATTAAAAAAAATGTCTAGACTTCGTCTGTTATAATAAGAAGTATAAATATTTAAAATTAATTTGATGTACATGGACAAATTGTTGAAAAGTTGTAAACAGATGGTTAAAATCTACAAAGAAAATATATTGCTAAGTCCGTTATAACAACAAGTAAAAAATTTGGTTTTGGAAATTAAAGGGTTTCCTAGTAGTTAATATAATTTGATGCATTTTGCCAAATTTTTAAACCGTTATTAATAGACAGATAAGATCTCTTTTAAACTGGTTTTTCTTGTTGCAAGTTCTATTTTTTGTTTGAAAAACTGCATTAAGCCTTAAGGTTATTTTTTTTCACGGAAGAAATTTAGTTCTGGTCCGTGTAGAACTACGTCTGTTTTTTTTAACAAGTTCGTCTCAGTCATCTTAACTAAACGAACAATTTGCTCTGTACGCGATAAAGTATTTTCAAAATTGTCATCAACAATGGTTTAATTAATTTTACTTAAGCGTGAAAAAGTAAATTAGTCCATTTAAAATCGTTCGGGGTCCTGACACCAAAAACGTAAAAAAGCTTATCGTTTCCAAAATATAAAACAGATGAAACATTATAAAATATATTTTCTTCTACATAATAGACAAGGCATTTTGAATTCTAAAACCTAATCCCAATTCAGATTTTGGCCCTCTTGACTCAGAAAATAAAAATTGATAGATAAATAACAAAGCCTTACTGCGTCTCTGATTTCTTCACTGGATAACATCGCCCCACAAAGATATAGTACATTTTCTAAGGACGTTCTATCTTAACGAAGAGAAGAGGCTTTAAAATACATATGTCTAGAGGAACTATTTTACTTTCATTTTACGTAGATGTTTTCCTATGAAAATAAGAGTGCAGTTGGACTGGGATAATGCTAAAGGAGGAAACCGTTTATCATTTATCATGTCTAAAGACACTACTATTCGCCCTACTCGTATGAACTCTGAACATATACAATTTTGGTCTTTTGTTTATTTTCTGGGACTCCGACTGTATTCTCACTCAGGATCTCCTGTTTACTAGACATGCCTATTAGCGAAACTTATCAACTCCATAAGACTGCAATAAAACTCGAATAACTTAATGTCTTACATAGCACAGTTGTTTAATAGTTATACATAAGCACACGATCTCAAATATTTGCCAACGAGACACAAACACTCTTTCCTCTTTAACCAATGCTTTGACGATATTAACTATCGCATAGAAACCTTTATCATTTCGCCTGCTGTTCTTATATAAAAGCATCTTAAACAATTCATCAATCACCGGTACACAATAATTGTTCTTTTTTGAATTAGGAATTCCGGGTGCTCTAAACACCTTTTTTTACTAATTCGCCTCTTAAAAAGCTAATCCATTGCGGCTACTTAACAGCAATTGTCCTTATTCGTTATTTAGGCTCTGCTGGTATTTGAACTCACAATCTTCTGTTTAACAAAGAAGCAGGTTGCATTAAAGAATTTTCCAATAAGAAATGGTGGATATTGAAAAAGAATTAATCAAACTGATTGAAGTAGGCTCATTTAAGTCACTACGTATGAAATAAAATATTTCCAAAATATCCGACGTGGATTTGTTTTTTGTTACGAATATTTTCATTTACGCAATTAAAGTGATCTAACAAAGTTTGTGCGATGAATAAAGTCATGTTGAAATTCAAGATATTAGTCAGAATCGAAGGACAATTTACGTCTACTATTTCCACTATAAACACAGAATATGCATTAGGATGACATCAAAAAACATCTTCTCTACGACAATTTCATTTAATTTGTGCGAAACAAAAACAAGTTATTATCATTCTTTAGCATTCGCTATTGCAGTTGATGGCAACACAAACGAATTATTTTGGAAGAAGCCCGAACGCATTTTTCTTTCGGTATAAGACTCACTTTCAATAAACTACTCTTTCTTGGCTTCATTGCAAATTTGCAATTTGGCTTGTTAACATAGGCATTTGTCTAAAATCATAAAAGCACAAAAAGTCTAAGAGTAAAGTCTTAGCATTTGGTGTTTTTCCTTAATAAAATATCGAAATCGAATCATTCTGTCTAGAAAAACTTATACTCCATTGTGTTAAAAGATTTTTTGATTTACCCTGTATTTGATTATAATTCGATAATTTGTTCATTTTATTCGTTAAGACTCCCCTGCCATTACTTGGGTTTCATGTAATCACTGCTTATAAAATCAATTTTTTTACATAGGCATAAGGAAGGACAGACATGTATTAATACTAATATCTTACAGTGGTACTGATAGCCCAATGATCAGGATATTGTTATAAAACTAAAAATTCTCATTAAGTTGTACCTAGGGTTGCCAGTGTTTTTTTTAGCCTTTCTAGCCACTCCGAACACGAGAGAAATTGATAAAATTTTGTAGGATCTTATAGACCAGGATATATCTATATCAAGGCCTAGAAGCCGAGACTTTATTAAAACCGGTTCAGATGCATAACAATGCCCGCTTCCCCTTTTACTCCTGTCCTGGTCGGCTATTTAAAAATATAATTACCCGATTTTACCATGAAGACAAATATCTACCCGTGTTTTCAATTTCAATTCAATTGGTTTAGTCGCACATATAAAAATCACGAATGCGTCAACCTATTTCGCGCAAAATTTAGATAAACTTTCTACACAACTAAACGAACAAACCCTAAAAATTTACTCAAATTCGGTTTGACCGTTTGTGAGTTATAAAGTTAAATTGCCTGGCTAAAAATAGCAACAGCACTAAAATCTTTGCTTTGCTTCCATGTTTTTGAGCAAATAAAAAAACTAATGTTTCAGCATTTACAAAATATTTCATTATAAACGAAGCAACAGCAAATGCTAAAAAAGAGAAGGAAACGTATTTGCTTAAGCTGACTATGTGTTTCTTTCTGCAGCAAAGCAATCAGCAAAGCGTTCGTTTTGAAAAGGTTTGCTGTTGCTTAAGTAATAAGTTGATGTTTGTTTCTACTTTTGCTAATGCTTTTTAAGAAAAAAAAAATACAATTTAATAGTGTAATAAGAACATTGTTTTTAAAATGTATTTTCTTACGTATTGTTAGTAATAAATACATAAATATGTTTTAATGTTAAAAGGGATGATGAGTTACAGCAACTAACAGCAAGAAAAAGCAATCGTAGTCAGCCACAACTTCATAGCAAGGAGTTAAGCAAAAGCAAAAATAAACCGAAAACTTATTGTTCAAGCAACAGCAAACGTTTTCAAAATAATTGCTTTGCTGATTGCTTTGCTGCTAAAAGAAACACATAGTTAGCTTAAGCAAATGCGTTTCTGTCTTTTTTCTGCATTTGTTTTTTGCTTCTGCTGCACATTTTTCCACAGCAACAGTGAAGCAACTACACATGCATTGAAAATAGTCAAGCATTTTCAACCGATGGTTAATACGCACTTGCAAAAATGTTTTATTTATATAGATATGCCTTCAGGAATTAATTATTCTTTTTAAGCAACTGTATGTTAAAGGTGCTCTACCTCAGAAATATCTCCAGTAATTGATAAAGAAAACTGCTCTAAGAAAAAGAAATGGTCAGGAAGTCGAAACTCATTTGATGACTATTTTCGTGAGCAATCAAGCTATTTAACATATGCAATAAAGAAGACAAGGAGTCCAATATTAATTACAGGACTTTAACTACCTATTTAAATAATTAATTAACAAAATAAAATTAGACACTCTACATTTAATTGGCGATTTCGTTTAAAGTCCATCAAAATACCTAAGTACTTCCGATTTATTTCACTCATGTAGCTTTCGAATGTGTTAACCATTAAACGTTGAACAGTTCTTAGAAATCCTTCTGGTCTTTTTAAATTAAAATTATCAAAAATATAAAAGGCTATAATTTTTTTTTTTATTTTATTGTCTATTTGACCAATTGTGTATTTTTCTGTAATTTCTGAAGCGTACGAGTATTGAATGAAAATAAAACTAAATAATTATTTTCCCCATAGACCATGGTACTATAACAAAGTAATGATGTCTTGACTATTCTGCTATTTTTTATATTCAATGGCCACAAGAAGATTTACTCAAGCCTTCCATAAGTGGCATGTCGTAGAGAGAACATGTGTGTTTGTGCTGATCATTCTTGTCTATTAAAATGTTTGTGTGGATCAACGTATGATTATATAAACATTAATTTATGTTAACATGTGTTTATAGCGCCCTCTAGTTTGTAATTTAAGACTTGTTGGCAACAACAATAAGGCAAAATGCAATCACGATCATTTAAACTAAAAAGTTTAGTTCTTAGAGACTTATAAAAAAATTAAAAGAAAAATAAAAACACATGGTCTAAAAAGGGAAAGATAAGTTAAAGAGTTAAAACATGTTTTTGGAAATTATTATTACATTCAAATAAGTACCATGTGGGTAACAAGGCATATGAACACACAGGGAAATGCTTAACTTGAACGAACTCTGAGAAAAAACCATTAAACAAAAACTCAAGAGATTGCACTAGGGAAATCTAAGTCCTTGAAGTTACTGCACACATGATTTATATAATCATGAAGAGAGGGATTTTTTTAAGAAACATATCAGCTTTAGGCCAAGGAAATTCAAAGGCTTTTAAAATTTTACATAGACATGAGTTTAAGAAAAATAGTTTATTAAATGTAGATAATCAAATGTGTATAGAGAAAACTCAAACTAAATGGTGCAACAAGACAAGAAAACTACACACATGAGTAAAAATAAAAATTCTTACTGTGGGAAAAATTTAAATATGTTCATCTACACAAACTCACAGTTGAATGCCTGAGCCATTATTAGCCTTTAAACAAACACTTTGTCCCTTTTATTTATTTTATTTTTTTTTATCTTTTTTATTTCAGTTGAGTATGAAAATTAAAAAAGCCATTTTGCTGCCAATTTAACAAACACTTAAACCAATTTAGCACTTGAACGCATTTCCGCACACAAACACACTAATATTGCTACAATAAAACAGTATTCAGTTGTAGTTAAAGTGAATCCTTGTTTTTAACTCAAACTCTAGGGAAACAACTTACTCTAATGCAATATTGCCTGAAAGTGTCCGCATATCCTTGATAGTTTAAATTTTTTATCTCTATTTTTTTTTCTTTAGTTCAAAACAAATATTATTGAAACTCCTACCAAAAATTTTAGCTGGCTGTGTGTCCTTTTCATGTAGAGTTTCTAGATTTTGCTTCATCAAAGTGTGAAAGTGTCAATGTCGTATTAAACAACAATGTTTGTTGTAACAGAGAAAAAAACTATTTTCATGTCAATAGACAACATTCTGCAACATGTCTTTGCTTTTTGGGAAGAAAAAAAAGATTTTTTCTAAAAATAAAATATTTATACGCCAGATATCTGTTGGCATATTAAAAAATAAAAAACAAGAAAAAAGTAAAAATTTTGGTTTTACGACCTTTATCTTGTTCAATACAAAATATTAGGGGTATTCATAATTTATTGAGTTCAAAATATTATTATTATTTGTATTATTCGGAATTTAAAGTTGCAAACTTTTATAAATATATTTTTAAACAGAGTAATTTTTTTTATCTCAAATATTTTTACAGACATTTCGAACTCAAATATTACAATAAGGAGAAACGCCTTTGTATACTCTCAGGCATTTGAAGTAATTCGAAGTCTAACAGCCTAACGGGGTGCGACTCTCAGCAAAAACCCTGTTACAGTACTTCACTGTTTTGCTGGGGTTGTTTCCAATCCAACGTTTAATCTAAACAGCTCTAATTGTATGTTTTTTTATGTTTTAATATTATTTATTTGTTTCTCTTTTTTTCCGGCCTGTATTTGCTTGTTTGCGCACCAAATCAAAACCATCTCAAACCTTTAATTGCTCTTCTTTTTAGCTTTGCTACTACACTTAAGCTACCTTTGAACCGATAGCGGTATTGATAAACCCATCCTCTTTTGGTATGATGCTTCTGCTTGTTCCGCTTGTATAATACTCTCTGCTACATCTGTTTACTCATCGTATCAGCTTACACGTGTGCTTCTGCTCAAACGTTTTCTTCTGCTCACACATCTTCTTTGCTCACACTTTCTGCTCACCAGTCTTCTCTGCTCACAAACCTTCTCTGCTCACAAACCTTCTCTGCTCACAAATTTTCTCTGCTAACACGGTTACTTCTCCTGAGACCACCAGTCCTTCTGTTTTTAATATGTTGGTCCTCTTAGCCAGTTTAAACCTCCACCTACCCCTTAGTAATTTATGTACCACCTCCTGTACCCCTTCGTCGTCCTATTCCTCTTCCTTTCCACCTTCGACCACCAGTTCATCTGAAAAGAAACAAATGAAAACTTTCCGAATGTTATCTTCTCCAAGAAAAACTCCCGCACATTGAATTCCACTTTAATTTATTAATAATGGGAACATATTTTTAAATTTCTAATTCTGTGTGGCCCAAATATACTTCAGATTCGGGTCTTCACATTTTGACACTATACATAAATGTTGGCTATACGAGAATAGGGCTGTTTTAGCATTAGGCCGGCTTAAATTTCATAAGTCGTCAGCATGTTTCAATAATCGCAAGGAAAACTGCTGCTATAGTCATGGTGGTGCATGTTGACTACAAGCAATCAAAAAATAAGAACGTTTTTTTCTATTTCAGTGTTGAATTAAAAGTGAAGCATTTTCTCCTCTATATTTTTCCTTTCACCACTTGTTACAAAAATAATTATACAATAGGTATTGTTGCCTGAAGTGCTGCTTCTCTTTAAAAAAAAACTTTTAGGTAAGAAATTAACCGATTTGACTTTTGTTGGTGAAAGCTGCCATTTTCCTATAACTAATGAGTCCATAAAACACTTATTGTTCTTTTTTTATTCGTTCTCTTCTAAGCCTTTTTCAGTCACTATCTCTATATTACACCGTGGATTATCTCATTTGCGAATTTGCTTTGATTTTTTGTCAAAAAACTGAGATTTAGCAAAGAACATATTCGACCGTGGCAATACCTCTACAATAAGTTATCTATTTCTTACTATCTGCAAGTATCGGAAACAATTTTCATGATACACCTATTGAGCAATGAAATACATCCCATATTTCGTCGATGCTCAAGCAATAAGACAGCGATGGTGTTAAATACTGAGGAAATCCGTACTTTTCCTATCGTCTCAATAAAGGAACGCAGGTAAACGCCTGGGATTACCGCTACTCATTCATGCTTGCTCCAGTGAGTCACCGATGAGCTTCTTTGCTCTCTCCTGTACGCAGTCAATAAAACCCAAAATAATAATTGAAGCACAGGCCCATAGTAAGAGTTGTATTCCATTTTCGGCTTGATAAAGGTAGCATAGATAGTAAGAAGATCAAATGGGTTAGGGTATCTTTTGCAGCATTTCAAAAAACTAAGGCACTTGAATTCTTTTCTTGTAACCTTAAAAATATTCTTCTTCGATCGAACATCGTACTGTATTTTATTGCCAAGGACATCGAAAGCTTGTGATTCCTAAATATCTATATTACTTATAACCATCGATGGGTAACATATTCAGCCGCACGCCTGTGGGAAAGTACACTGTACTCAAGACCACAGTCGAAGACTGGCTAAAGAATAAGGGCACAATCCACAATTATCAAGGGCTTGCCCTATTGCGAAATTGATGTGAATTCGGTCTTCTTTATGTGCAATTTATCTTTCTGTCCGCTTTCCATCCAAGAAATTTCATAATTCCAGTATGTAGTGAATGCTTAAGAGCCATTCCCTAAGAAGACTTTTACTTTGTCTTCAAGATTTTCTTAAAGTTTAAATGCCCTGCACTTCCTTCCATAAAGATCAAATTTTCTTGATGTTGTACTACCTGTAGCCGTGTGTATTCCATTAACTTTTATTCCTTGTAATATATGTGTTTGCTTTTTATTTAATTTTTTTTTATAGTTTTAGATTCAAACGAAATTTTTTGCATCTAAACACTTCCCTTAATAGTTACAATATTTACGATTGCCACCATCATTAATCTCATGTTAACACTTTTCTGGTTTTTTATATATTTTTTTCTATTGGCTACTTGTTGCTACTCTCTATTCAATTTTTCCCTTGACCCCCTTTCTTCAAGGCCAGCTATCAATTTAAAAAGAAAAAAGGTTTAGGTATCTGGTAATCTTAGAATATTCCTTTTATCCCTCAACGTTTTTTTTTCCATTTTTTTTAACGTTCTTCTGCTTGAAAAAAAAACAATATTTGTATGGCCAACCATCATATCAACATTATCATCATCATTCATTGTGTAAACAAAGACAGCGCTGAGGACGGTTAGTAGCAGTCAGTTTAGGAGTGAGTAACAGTAGCTTTGAAAGCAAGTGACATGAAAAACTTCTTTTGTGCAACAAGTTTAACAAATTTGCAACTGATAAATGATTTTTATATTCACGTACAACACCTTTTATATATTTTATTGTAGTTGCTGTTGTTGCCATTGTTATTGGATGGATCTGGTAGTGTGATATAAAGATGAGAAAAAATGATGAAGGTAATTGCGTTAATCTATAGAGTATGTGCTGCTGTGTGGTCATTAATAAATGTTTCTAAATATGAATACACAATATATGGACATTTATGAGGAACCAAACAAAAACAAAACTCTTAAATGGACCGTGGAACAAACTATGTAAAAAGAGAATTTTTATGAACATGGTAAAATGAAAAAAATTGTTCTATTTAAAAAAAAAAAGGTCATAAAATAAGGTAATAAAATTTCTAAAAAAATTTATTATAAAGATGTTCATAAGAATGTGGGTTCTAAGGTCCTTAAATGCATTTAATAAACATGATAAAATTATTTATTTATTAAAAAGTAAAAATATATTTTTATGTTTAATAAATAATGAACATTTAACAAATGAGACACTTGTGGTTATAAAATCACTTTTGAAGTAAAAATCAGTGCGAAGGACCATTTTTTGAGATGCTTAACCTTTCTTTCGTCGTTTTCTTAAAAATTCTTATTAAACGAGTGATATATATATACTTCTTTTAATGATAGATTATTATAATATCGCTTTGAATTTTAAAATTTTGAATTTTTCATCACGTCATATTATTTCCATTAATTTGAGATTAAAGGTAAAAATCTATTACATAACTTATTATTGCGAAAAAAAAATTTTTTTTTTGCTTCGGGTTATGTAAGCTGATATTTCTTGAAATGTTGTGCTATTTCACTGGGAGCAGAGATTGGATCTAATCGAAAATCCCAATGATGTAAAAATTATGGCAGACAATTTCTTGAGACTTTGTCAATTTCCATTTATTTATATTTTTTTCAGTTATATCTAAACTAGGCCAAAAGTAATGTTTCCTGTATCAAAGTTTGGTCTCGAATATTTTTTTAGTATAAATGTATCATTTAGTTGCAATTTACTGTGTTTTAGGATCCATAATTTGAGGAACATTACTTTGGCTTGTTCTAAATATAACATTTTTTATTCACGGATATTTCATTGATTCTGTTCTTTTTGCTTCAGTTACTTTCATACCTAAATAATAATTTTATTATGCTTGCGGATTTTCTCTAATTTATGTAAGAGCGTAAAAGCAGGTTAAAGAATTCCCTGGCTCGTAGGTAGCGCAAACACGACACTCCTTCTGCCAGTAACTTTCTTTTCTTTTTTTTAAGAGAAGTAGCACTTAAGGCAATAATTACTATTCAGTTATTTGTGTAACTGTGCACATTCTCTAGGAAATGGATAGATGACAGATAAGGCTGGAGCTGAAAGGAGAAAGATAGAGGAGAAAATGTCTCATTTTTTATTCAACACTGCCTGCTTTATGTTGTTGATCAGGCGGTTGATTATGAAGCAAATAACAATTTTATTAGTTATTTTACTTCGCCGCCGAATACGCTATGAAGAAATATTGACGCAGGATGCTGTAACGTAAATTCAGAATATGCATTTATACCATTAAACAGAAATAAAACATTTTTTATTTTTTTTATTGCCACAGGGGTTGAACCCTGGCCAACACAATACAAAAAATGTTTTTTTCTGTTTAATGGTATAAATACATAAGCAGAATTAACATAAAAACATGCAGCCTCCTTCGTCGGTACTTCTTCATAGCATATTCGCCGGCGAAGTAAAATAATTAATTAAATGGCTATATCTATCTCCTTTCACCACCTGTCTTCTCTCTAATCTATCCCTTTTCTAAAAAAAATGTAGCACGGTTAAAAAAAACTAAGTAGGCATTAATGCCTGAAGTGCTACTTCTCTTTAAAAAAAAAAAAAAAAAAAAAAAAAAGAAAAAAAAACAAGATTTGTGTCATGGTGCATAATAACATGACGGCTCTAAAATGTTGAGTAAGTTGCGTGACTTATTTTTTGTTTGACGGCACATAAAAGCAGTATTTTCCGTGAACTTAATTGAACTCAATTTCAATATTAAAAAATTGATACGAAGAATTTAGTTATGGTCATAAGGAAGCAATTAAAGATAGCTCAAAATTAGTCGCTAAGAAAAAAACCATCGAAAATAATATAATAATAATAATAAATAATATTAGAACTTTATGTCAACGTTTTTGCCGTAATGGCTTATGCAGGATCATAACAGCAATCTTGTGACATTTCCAAAAAGGAATTTGGGAATGTTTAATAAGTTTTGGTGTATTTTTTAGGGATGTAGTTTGTACCATTAGTGTCATTTACCTTGGAATAGGAAAACGCATCTGCACTAATTACTTATTATAGCTGTTAAACCTAATCGACATTGAAATAAAAGCGAAAGAGTTTTAGGAACAACAAGCAAGAGTACTATATTTCGGCTATGCCGAATCCTTCACCATATATGTAAATCTAGTTTAGTAATGTAACTCCAATCAAATAAGCAAATATTGGGGTGACAGAGAATTAAAAAGAATTTGGTTGCGCATATATATAATTTTACACAAAAATAATATCGGCTCTTAATGGGCTAAGCATTTTTAAAAAATTTGAGTGCTTCTTTAAAGTTCTCTTCAAAAGCTTTAAAATGATACCCATTTTGATATTTAAAAAAAATTGAAAATTTCAGAGCCCTACAACTCGGAAAATATAGGCGAGCGCCAATTTTTTCACTTGATTTTTTTTTTTAGTTCTTTAATTCTCTATCGCCCCATACATTTATATTTTTGATTGAAGTTACTTTATTGTTCCAAATGACATGAAAAAATTAGAGGTAGGCATGGTGTTTTGCCTATTGCCTCGAAGGACATGTTAATTTTCAATAGCACCTCTTTCGATACTATATCTGATCGATTGACATGTTTTTGTTTTTTTTTTCCGAGGCAAACTTGATTTCAACACTAACACTGACGGTCAGACGGACATCGCCCAATCAACTTCGCTTTGAATAAGAAGCCAAAATATATATATTTTATAGGGTCGGAAATGGATATTGTAAAAATTACACACGGAATGACAAACTTAGTTATACCCTTTTTCCACTTTTTGTGGTAAAGAGTAAGTATTTCATTTACTATATTCTGTCGATAGTCGCTTATTTAGTGTTTTGAATAGGCCCAGGAGCTTTTAAACTACCATCATAAATCTACCTAGTGATAACAGAGATAACTTGGCTTTTGTAAATAAAAAATAATGTGCTTTCAACAAGCTTGCAGGTTAAAAGTGACGTTTCAATGGCAAGTCATCTTCAATAAAGCCCTTAATAAATTTAACTAAGATTTAAAGTTCTTATTTGAAAAACTCCAAGGCTTCAATAGACTTCAACATATTATTTTTATTATTGACACTTAAAGTTAAAGAAATATAAAGTTCTTTTCTCCCACCTTTAAATTTTCCTTTTTTTAACTAATCAATATAGAAATTAATTAATTTGGTAAAATTGCCTCAGGCGATTCAGCATTCTAGTCTCTAAGTTTTTTTAAAACTTGCAGTAATTATTTAAAAGGAAATTTCTTTCTTCTAAATTTGCTTTTCGCTTTAACTTGATTAATATTTTTTTTAAGAAAATACGTGACATTTAACTAAAATCATGTTGTCTAAATACAAAATACACAGACAGATATAATGAATGCATGAATAGATTTATTCACTGACAACTTACGATTATTTGAGTTTTTATTATTTACATTTATTAATAAAAATTAACCCAACTCCCACCAACTCTCTTTCAATTGTAAGAGTCGCCGAAGTTTGTAAAAAAATATTAAATTTAACAAATCATAAAACTGATTGACGACGACACAGCAAATATAAGAAAATCGTGCGTTAATATTTCGCCATTTCTTAAGTTAACAGTAGGAGACAAAAGTTAATACACGCTGTGGAAAAATTAATAAACGCAAAAAAAAAACTTCAAAATTATTAAGACCCCTGCGCCAAGTTATTATATTTTATTTATAATAACCCAATATTTTAGCATAATATCAACAGGTATTCTTAGTTACAGTGGATCCAGTAGACATTATTTAGAATATTAGGACATATAGTTTTGATTGATCAAAGCCCTATAATGTCTCCAAAATTTCTTCGATATCTTTTAGATTTTTTTTCATCTGATAAAAATATTAATTTCGATTCATTTATTATATCCATAGTTCAAATCCCCAATTCAATATAACTAATATAATAAAATATGTTTTTTAGCTTTTATAAAGAGCTACATAAAAAGCAATGCTTTTTACATAAGCACTTAACAAAAAATATTGGCCCTATTAACGATCTTGAGCAAATAGTCTTGCATTGCCATTTGCACAAGATCGTAAATAGGGCCATTGTTTTTTAATTTTTATTTATATGTTTGTGCAGGTAGTGTTTATATTAAAAATATTTTATCACAAAGTCCTAGGAAGTTATGGCATAACATCAATTAAAAATGTTACATTACTATAATTTACACTGGATACGAGGGCAATTACATAAGATGTTTTGCAACTATTTTTATCTGGCCGACCCATGAAAAGTTACACCTGAGCTTAGTTTCTGTAATATTAATTATTGATCTATCATATTGTCTACGAGGTCAGCCGTGTAAGACCTTTTTCTAATTTTTTATTTTACAAATTGTTGCGAAACTTCGAACTTACATGTATTAAGTTCCCGTAACAATGACACATTACAACAATTAACACTGACTACGAGGGTGGTTGCAAAAGGTCTTTTGAATTTTTTTATATTCAATCGATGCATGAAAACTTAAACACGTGTTTAGTTTCTGTAATATTAATTAGTAATATATCGTATAGTCTACGAGGTCAGACGTGTAAGGCCTTTTTTTATTATTTTATATAACCAATTCTTGCGAAACTTCGTACATATATGTATTGAATTCATATAACAATGACCCATTACTATAATTTACAATAAAAAATAGGGCTAGTTCTATAAGGTATTTTGCAACTACTTACTACTTATTAATAGTTGCGAAACTTTGTACTTACATGTATTTAGTTCCCGTAAGAATGATATATTACAACAATTTATACTGAATATGAGGGTAGTCGTATAAGATCTTTTGCAATTTTTTTGTTATATAACCGTTGTATGAAAACTTACACATGTGTTAAGTTTTTATAATTTTAATTAGTAATATATCATATAGTCTACGAGGTCAGACGTGTAAGTTCTTTTTTATTATTTGATATAACCAATTCTTGCGAAACTTCGTATCTATGTGTATTAAATTCTTATAAAACTGGCCCATTACGATAATTTACAATAAAAACGAGGACTAGTTCTAAAAGGTATTTTCGAACTACTTTTTTTTAAACTTTAGCACGAGATAAATACTTAAGAACTAAAGAAGCTTTAAGTAAAAGTACCTGTTTTTAGTACATATTCGAAATAATTTCTACATTTCCCTTATAACAACGACGAATGAATCACAACTGTGATTCGTGTCGTTTTTTTTTTGACATAATAACAATGCTGACAGTTTAAAAAACAAATCAAGTAATGTTACGATTCTCTTTAAAACATGAAGTGTTTTGATACATTCAACATGTTTATATTTCTCATTCTATTCTCTTTGTTTCATATTTTACCAGGAGGTGCAGTGTAATGATTTAGTGTCAGTTGAAAAAACGATTGAACTGATGCAGACTCTTCTATCTAACTACGTAAGCATTATGGCTGTTTTGATAAGTAGACAGTTAGAAGAGCTAGAGCCAGTTTACATTAAGAGCATTATATTAGTTGAAAAAGTCATGATGCAGAAGTTTCTAGGCAAGAGGTGTAGAGAAGCTAACGGGGTAGCAAAAATGGCACGAAATGAATTTTTATGACCTTTTTTAGTTTTTTTCTCTCATTTATCTCTCATTCCTGTGTCTCTCTTTAGTTTTTTGCAGTTCTATGTGTGTTTTTGAGCAGTGTTACCAAAACGGCTGTTTTTTCTATATTGTTCAAAAATTTTTGAAAAATTAATACGTTTAGTTTTTGACAACACTTGAAAAATTGGTTGATAAAACGTCATTACATTCTCTCACTTACTACAAAAAATTAATAATGTAAACGCGTGATGACTTAAGGA
Organism: Gymnosoma rotundatum; assembly: GCA_916610165.2. Taxonomy (NCBI): domain Eukaryota; kingdom Metazoa; phylum Arthropoda; class Insecta; order Diptera; family Tachinidae; genus Gymnosoma; species Gymnosoma rotundatum. Next base: position 23,553,836 of record OU744339.1, on the reverse strand, counting down.
GATACTCCCAAAGAGAAAACAATAAAAAAGTCAGCTACAATATTTTAATAAACTTGAAGCGTTCAATTACTTTCATCTACACACTAAAACACACTCAAAAACATTCCGTTGAAATTTTTCACAGCGAAAATATGTTTTTACAATTGCAGGAGGTACAAAAAAACTTTGAAACGTGTTAAAAAATTTTTGTTTAAATAGAAAACAAAACAGTAGTATGTTGTACTTTAATATTTCTAGTATTTCTTTTTGTTGTTGCTATTGTTGCCGTAATAAACGTAAACCACAAACAAATAATAAATACCTTTGCAAACACAAAACAGAATGAATTTTTATTGTTATTTAAAAGATTTAAACAAAACCAAAACAAAAAAAAGTTGAGTTCAAACTGAAAGTTTAAGAGCAGCCAACAGAAACACAAACACACATAAACACGAACAGACAGGCAGACACACATAAAGCAAAACAACAAATGAATGTTGTACTTAAATATATGAACAGTATGCAAATTTTCCAATCCAACTGTAATTTATCATCGAAGCACTGTGGTTAATAAAATACCAACAATAACAACAATTCCATAAAATAAAAACGTAAAGTGAAACTGATTTTTTTTACGAAAATCAAGAAAAGTTTTTAAAGCGTCAGAAAGGCAGGCAGGAGGCGTGCAGTAAACAAAACTTTTTCGATGAGTGCAGTTTATGCTTTATTTACCCGAAAAACAAAAAAGTCCTGTCTGCTGTGATACTCACTGCCAACAAGGATTAATGAGTTTCGTGTGTTTTATTTGAATGAATTCAAGCTGTTGTTGCTGATGGCTGCTTCTGTATCCCAAGAAAACACAAAGAATTAACATCATATACTGGCATGGACCTTTTTTTCGGTTGTTTAATACTCCACAAACAACAACAATAACAGTAACAACGACAACTATCTAGGCAAAAATAAACATCATTTGTTATATTCGTATTAAGCAGAATTTACTCATGTATGTTTCTTCTTTAACACTAAATATCTTTTAAACAACACGTTTCTAAAATCCATCATCACTTGTGGTTGCCAAAAATACAATACGAAAAAAAAGAGGAAAACATACACACACATCTAACATCCTTTTGGATTTTACCATTTTACCTGCATCCTCTCCCTTTCGCCTTAGAAAGTAAATCTGTGTGTGTGTGTGCCTTTGTATTGTCTATGGCAATCGTGCTTTAAGATCTTTTATCTTGCAACTTCTTTTGAAGAAGACACAACAAACACGCACTCTCTTGTTCCTTCATTCATTTTTTTTTTTAAGATTTTTTTATCCTTCATCGGAAATAAAAAAAAAATATCTAAAAGTAGGGAGTCTAAGTTCAAGATAAAAAGCCACTCACAAACAAAAAAAAAAACATTGCACTTCAATAAGAAAAAAGGTATCAAATTATAAATTCTATTTGTGTGAGTAGGAGCCGCAATGAAGTATAAATAACATGTGTGATCATCATCTACATCACATCTTGAGTCTGATGATCGCTGTTTAAGCTGCGTTTATTCGCTTTTGGGTGTCATAACGCACAAATAAAATTGAAAAGATGCAAAAGAACACCTTTGAATATGACTTTGAAACTTCCGCTTGTATTTGATTTTATGATTGTGATTATGACATAAAAGCAAAAGAAAGAATCGAAAAACAAAACAAATTATTAATGATACTTGGATTCAACAATACTGCAAGCAAAATTATTTTACAGTGGGTTAGAATCCAATTTAGTGAAGCAAAATATACAATATGATGAGACTGACATAATTCCTTAGAAGTCCTAGGATCTTTTTCAAGGGAATTGACAGTAGAGAAATATAGTATATAGGACTTTATAAGAACGACGAGTAGATAGAAAATTAAATTGCGCAATGGATATATGCATATGCTCTCTCCGTAGTTACACCATTCATTTTGTAGTTTTAAAAAAACAATATATTTCATAAGAACAACATCAAGCACAATTAACGAAGATTAAAGTGTTGGTGAAGAACCAGCGATCAGTATTTAATGAGTCACAAAAAAAAGTTTAAAAATTGATGATTTATAAAATCCGAATAAATTAGGTCGAGTTTGTGGAGGTTAACTAAAAGTTTTACTGCAGCAATCTTTTTTTAAGATTCGAAAAAAGAATGAATTCATAAAGTAACATTTTATTGATGGAGTTTTTTTTTTTTTTTTTGGACAAAAATATGAAATAGTTCTTGCGAAAAAACTGACTTCAAAACAGATTTAATCTGGCTGTCTGTAACGGTTCAAGAGCACATACTTTAAATAACAACAACTATTGCAACCCCCTTATATCCCTTCTCCAAACTTTATAACTATTATGCCAAATTAATATATTACCGCAACTATAGGAGCACCCTTTAATTTCCAAATTCAAATTTTATATCGTTGCAGCTATTCTAGAAGACTTAGCAGTCAGTTTCTTTGTAAATTGCAACCTTCTGTCTATAACGGTTTAACAAGTTTGCCATATACATCAAATTACAAAAATTTTTGGGAAACCCTTTCATTTCCAAACCCAAATTTTATACTTGTTGCTGTAGCGGAGTTATTTCAAGCGTCTGTCTACAACTATTCAAAGGTATGACCATATACATATCTCAAAATACATAAACTATTGGCGCACCCTTTAATTTGTAATTTAATACTTGTTACTATAACGGTCATACCTATCGACATTCTTTCCAAATTCAAAGCATTTGTTTATAACGGTTCAAAAGATAGGCCCATATGGGACAAGTTACGTCAGCTATGGGGATACCCTTTAATTTATAAATACAAATTATAAGCTTGTTCTTTTAGCGGGCTTAGCAATACAGGTCCCTTGTTAGTTTAAGCTGTCTATTAAAACAGTTTAAAATTTTAGCTACATACACAAAATTACATCAACTTTTGGGACACTCTTTAATTTCCTAATCCAATACTTGTTGTTATAGCGAAGTAAGCAAAACAGGTTCTTTATAAATTTCAAGCATCTGTCTACAACTGTCCAAAAGTATGGCCATAAATATCAAATTAAACGAACTATTGGGTCACCCTTTAATTTATAATTTTGAATATTAACACTTGTTGTTATAACGGTCATACAGATCGATATTCTGTTCAGTTTGGAACCGTATGTCTATAACAGTTTAGAAGATAGGCGGCCCATATAAGTCAATTGACGTTACCCCTTAATTTTTAGATTTTTTTTGTATAACTGTTTGCCATTGGAAGCTATCGTAATACGCAGGTCTTTTAATTTTAAAACGGATACCTTTTACAGTTCATAATGCATGTAAAAAACATATATATTGTATGGAAACACCCTTTAATTTTTAAAATTATGAACTGTTTTTAAAACAGGACTAATCTGTAAGCATCACCTTTCACATAAAAAATCGATCCAGTGGGCAGATTGCGGCACTCGATATCGATCGAAATTTCATAATTTGCCCCCAGATCTGACTGAGCTATGGAGGCACAAATATACAAAAAGAAAACAACATTCATTCCTTCTTTTTTTTAACTCTGCTAAACTTGGGGCAGTTTTAGAAATTTTAACTTGAAAATCGCATGTTTTCTATTCTAAAATTGAGCTGCATTTGCTATAATTATTTACAAAGTAATTGCGGAAAGATGCTTATATTTATTAAAAATCTGCTTCTTCTTAGAATAGGGCCTTTCGTAGCTTCTCCTTTTTAATGAATGAACTTAAGTTCTCCACTTTTATTATCCCGGCAGGGGTTGCTCATTTTTAGGCGATCATCTGTGGCAAAGTTTGACAATGCGCCGTCTGCCATATTTTCAAGACTTTTTTTTTCTGACGGCGTCAAAAATTACACATACTCTCAGGTTTGTTTGCAGCAATTTTAAGCTGTCATCCATTTGCTTTAAAATGAGAGAGTATGAACGCTCCAAATTGGAAAAGGAGTGAATTAAAGAAGCGGAAGTTCAACCAAATTTTTTATTCTTAAAGAAATTGCTTTAACCCTCCGATGAGTGACAGTTCTGAACTTCACGGCCGTGTGAAAAGGTCCCTACGGACCTTTTTTGTAAATCATGTTTTTTTTCATATAAAAAATTTTTTTTTGATTTTTTTTTTATTGTTTATAACTAAATTCTCCATACAAAAATAATTTTTTTAATTTTTTTTTTTGCTTGAATTTTCTTAAGACTATTATAAAAAAAACTGGTGGCCGTAGTAGAAGTAATTTCAGTTTGAAAAGGCAAAAAGGTCTTTAGGGACCTTCTCACTCATCGGAGAGTTAAATTAATTTTATACCTCTGGGCAGTTAATAGTCAACAGTTTTTAATGGTAAACACATCACACCATGATCGCTAAGCGCATAAGTATAGTTAAATAGGCGCTTTGAAAAAATTTTCATACACAGGAGAGAGATTAATCAGGGATAGATCATCTTAGAGTGAGCTCTGCAGAGATAACTTATAAAGATATTGTACTCTGCAGAGTATAGTTCCATCCGCTCGATAATTAGACTTAAGATTATCGACATTCTAAAACTTTTCTCTTTCAATAATGACTCATTTCTTTTACTTCATTACCGCGAAGGAAGGAAATTTAAAAAAAAACGTTCGCTTATTGTGCCAAATTATATTTTTTTATTTTAACTTTTCATTTCCTCCCTCTAACTGCTGTTTTCTTTCTGTTTTTTTTTTTTTGGGTAAATGTGCGTGAGGATACAAAATTCGCATTTGCATGTCATCATTCAAAGGAAAACACAAAATTACGTGTGTTTCAAGCATCTGGTTATGAGAGAAGTTAAAGTGTATAAATCAAAAAATTTGGTGTGAGTGGTGGATCTAGATTATTTTACATTACATTTAAATTTTACGTTTACAAGTAGTATTTTGGGTTATTAGGTTATATTTTATTTTATTTTATTCCATTTCATTTCATTACTTTATACGGTTACTGTCTCGCTTGTATTTTGTATGTTTTGCAAAATTGTTAAATTTAAATAAAGAATTCTTTATTTGGAAAACATTTTCTTCGAATACAAAGCAAAATTGTCAAGTGTTAAAGTTGCTACGTACATGCGTTTGTGTGTGTGTGTATGTTTTGTGCGTGTTTTTGCGGGTATTACATCGTATGAATTTGGTTTACATTTGTCCTTTTTTTTCAAATCTAATGACGGATGTTTTGAGTTTTTATTTTTAATATCTGCTTGTGGGTGGGTGGGTTTAATTGTGTGTGTTTGTGTGCTTTTTCAATTGCCTGCTTTAAATAAAATTTAAAAATTATATATTTAAAAAAAAATCATTTTGACAGTTGATATTTTTGTAGCTGTTTGTAGGATTAATGTGAGCAAGACATGTCTGGTATACATCAAACAATACAATACTTTTCCTCTTTACAGGCATTTTCCTATTGACAATTCAAGTGTTTAATGGCTTATTTTGAATCGATATGTGTCATGTCATGTCATTGTTTTTCTTAAGAAAATCAGGGTGGTTGAATGGTTTGGGGTAGTGCCAATATTAGCAGCAATTTGCAAATTATTTGTGTATTTTGTGGTGACAAAGAGAAACGTAAGCAGGGCGTTAGGGTTTATTAAGCAGAAAATCTGCTTAGATGGATTTGATTATAAATTATTTTAAACCATTTAATATTTGAGTATAATTAATGAAATTTGCAATGATGGATAAAAAAAATTATTCAAAATATTAAAAAGTTGGTGGCAAAGCGCTAAGCGATAGTAATATTGGAACTTACATATTTAGTCCATAGGAAATAATTTTAGCAGCTGTTTAAGGTTTTTTTTTTTGATTAAAATTTTGTATAGCTTTAATTAATTCAATAACACAGTAGCACAGCTTTCATTTTTAAAATCTTAAACCAATTGAGACCCCTTAAATCTGAGGGTTTTGAATTATTAGCTAAAGTTTATTTTAATTCATTTTATAGTTTTCGACTGGGGGTTGGGTTTTAGTACAATTTTCAAAAAATATGTACTAATTCTTAAGTCTATATCTCATAAACTATTGAAAATATTGCTTGAGTCTCTTTGGCAAATTTTTAGCTCTTAATCATATCTAAAAATTTTACCTTGAGATAAAATTAAAAAAACAACAACATCTTATTCAAAACAGCAAAACTCTCAAGAAACGTAAAATTTCGTCATAGAATTTTATTGTTGATACTGGAAAATATAAGGACACTTTAAAAGCTTGCTGATTGTTTCTTCGGACTCAAACGACTGATCAGCCAGCACATTGTCAAACGTTTCTGCAGACCATACAGTTGCTTTATCTGGACTCAATGGCCTTAGTGGTGGGTTGGCTTCAGAATGTTCTTGCGGAAGAAAAATTTTATATTTTTGTTTTCGATTCAATCTTATTTTAAAATTTATGCATTCGAAGTATATATTTTCATCATTTTCCTTTGGGTCTGTCCATATTATTGTTGCTCCAAGTGGGCTGTGTTTTATTTTTATCTAGTTTAATATGTAACAAAAACAAGGTCTGCATATTACATGTGGTGTCCACGAATAATCGCATAGTTCCAACTGGTCAGAATAATATAAGAGGTAAATTTAGCTGTAAAATTTTTTTATGTGTTTTCATTGAACGTTTGGCCACATAAATATACAAACGTGGCAAAACAAGTTCAGCTTCCAACGCTAGTGTTTTTGTTCTACCATCATATCTTTCATATTTTGGGGGTCTCAATTGGTTTAAGATTTTAGTGCTGCACTGTGTTTTTTAATTAGTTTTTTTTCTTAATCAAAATATGTAAAAATTCTGTAAAAAATGTATAGTAATTCATAAAATGAGAATTTTTTTATCAGTTGTTTGTATTTTCGAGGAAAATTAATCCGGAAAGTTGGAAAATTCGAAGAATCGAAAACTGAATTTTTTTTATGAAATTTTGTGCGAAATTTTTGCTTAATGGTTTTTGTAATGAAAAAATAAAAGTTCTATTACCCAGCAAAAAATTAGACATTACCTTAAAAAGTACTTGCGATATAATGACTTACTTTTGTGATTGCCATATTTTATTCCTCGCTTACAAAACACATTACATTAGTTCCCAAAAAAGGAAGTAGTAATGGAACTAGTTCTTTATGTTAAAAGTGACTACCGTACTAATTGTACTTATTACTTCCTAAACTAATTTATGTAATCGATTCTCAGGAATTGATTATAAAAGTCTTATGTCTTGTTAAAATCATTAAGTTGGCAATCTAGTTGGGAAGTACTTCCGCCAAAAATGCTTAATTCCACACTCGATTACCTTTTCAAAAATTTTTTGCTGGGTATTACTCTAAAGTTTGTCTGAAGGCTTAAAATTGGGGCGGTTCTGCCAGTTAAATATGTAATTAAGGCAATTAATTATTTAATTAGATTTTTTTTTATCTATTTTTCAATTAAATAAATAATTGAGTCAATTAAAAATTTAATTAAACAACAATCTGAAAGTAAATAAAAATTTTAATAAATGCAATAACTTTTATTATTGTTTAAAAGTATTTGTGTTTAAAAGTATAAAATTTTTTACTTCTGAAGTATGTAAGGTAAATCAAGCTGAAATAATTGCCTAAAAATATTGCAGACCGCATTACTCGTTTCTGTCATATGGCTTTAATAATCAGATTGCGGTCCTGCAATTGATCTAGCTAACCACAGACTGTGACTTCTAGTATTCTAGATATCTTAAGTGCTGCGATATAGTTGAAATTTCAATCATAATATTTAACTCAGTCAAGTGACTTCCTTCTGAGCTGATGTTTATTTGTGCTTATTCTATGTCGTTTTAAATTGTTACTCGCAAAACATCTGAATTTAATTTGATTATTTAAAAGGCTTGCCTTCAAGAGCAATGTTTGCTGTAGTCAGTAAAAGGTTAAAAAATACTTAAAAAAAACACATAAAATTTAACATATGACCAGACATATCCAACAAATTCAAACCATCAAAACAGAGCACCACACTTGGCGCAAAACACCACGATTTTCTGAGCTGTACAAGTAGTATATTTGACTTAGTTGATCTTATTTTTTTATTAATATCTGTCTGTAGTACTCGCCTATTTAGAGCTAGCTTTTCCATTCTCCAATCCTGCACTTTTTAGAGATTGAAATGGCTCCTCGCGAATTCTACTTACGAAATGCAGTCTCCTTTAAAATTCAGATAAAAATTATTATGATTTGGAATAACATTCTTATTATACAATATTTTAAAAGTAAGTGTTTACTGTTAGTAAAAATTATATAAATGATATACCTTATACTTCGCTGCATTATATATATTATTACACTGGTCAATTACTTAGTCATAAAGCGCTTGAAGCAAACAAAGTTGGACTTCCACAAGGTGCTAAAATAATTTTTAAAGTATGCGTGGTAAAGTACGAAGGCGTGAAGCTGCAGAAGACTTGAACTAAGACATTTAATTGTTGCACATTACGTCTACCACTTGTTTGATAATATCCCCGAAAAAGGTTGAAGTAGACAAGCATTTCGTCACTCAAAATATTATGTAGGTAAATTTAAATGAAAAAACACTTTTAACAACTACTTTTTCATTTAAAAAACGGTCCACTTACATTTCATTTAAATTAAATGTAATTTTGAATTATTATTGAATGTTGAGTTTATAACTAACATAATATGTAAAAACAAGTAATGTTTCTTTTATTCCAACGAACGAAAAAATAACCTATCAGAAAAGTAAAAACTACTGTTTTTCATTTATTTCAACTAACAAAATGTAACCTACCAAAACATTAATAATAACTGTTTCTGTATTTATTTTAAATCATAGAATTTACCCTACTAAAACAGAAAAATAACTGCTTTTTTCTTTTATTTCATCCCTCTAAAAATAACGTACCAAAACAATGAAAACTACAGATTATTTATTTATTTTAAACATCAAAATGTATTAATTTATTTATTGATAATTTTTTCTTCATATTTTCACACAAAAATTTTATTTTTTCTTTTTATTTTCGTTCCTTCTTGAAAATCGACGGATTTTAGGATTATTCTATTCTGAAAAAATAATGTACTTTTAAAAAAAAATTTTTATATTTGTTTAACCAATACTTAATGCACATATCGCTCATATACTATAGAACGCTTTTGTTAAATGATTCAGAAATAAAAAGTAAATTTAAGAAAACTTGCATAAAATTTATATTAAAGAGGATGTTTTGGACAAACAAAGTGGAGTGTTTGAATTATGACGTATTTGCTGTAAAAATACATCCACCAACGTGTCATAAACTAAAATGTGTCGTCACTTATGAAAAAGTCGATACATTTTAAAAAGATCACCTTTTTATACATACAGTCACAAAACGAAATCTGACGATGTTTTAGAAAGCGATATGATATTCACGTTAAGAAGTATACTCCACAACTCAAATGTGTCGTTCTTATTGACAAACAAGGTTTCCAAACATGAAATGAATTAACGGCCCATTCTTTTCAAAAGTGAAAAGTATAAAAGGCATAAATAAATGGCGATAAATTCTGCATGATTAACACCAAAATTTTAAATTTTGAGTTAACGTCATTACTAAATGAGCGATATGACTGTAATACAAAAATTTAAATAACTTACCGCAGTTTGGGACCAACAATGAACCCAACTGGGTTGTTGCAGCACGCCTACCTGCCTAAAGAGTAGAGAATTAATTTTCTTTATTCTCTACCTGTAAAAAGGGAACATAATTATTTTTAAACATAATGCAAATTTTTAAAACTATGTAAAAAACGTACCAATATTTTTTGATATTTTTCTTACATAAATTATTTTGTTCTAAATGTATTTTTTTTAACTGACATATTTTCCAACAGTTGATATATTTTTATTTTATATTTTAAAGCTATTGTAAAATAGTGCTTTTCTACTGACGAACTGTTTTTTTAATTAGGTATTTCATTTTTACTGAAACAAGGTAAAAATTAATTGATAATTTTGACTGCACCGAAAATCCGTATTTTTTTGTCGTTTGTTTTTCTAACAACAGTCAAAAAAAGTTAAATAAATATATTCTTCCTAAAACAACCACATTTTCATTTTTTTAGTGTAGAACCTTAAATGCTGGTAGTAGATACTATCTACTAGGTAGTACAAAGATAATATAAAAAATAACCCGCGAGAATTTGTTTATTATTTTAGTACGTGTATAGAAAACATAAGCGACCTTAAGAAATCACAATTGAAGTGTCGACTGTATTTAAGTTCCTGCTATAGATATTAAAGTCGTAAGCATATTTTTATAACTCTCTATTTCCTGTTTCTAAGCCGATTACTCCACTGCAGGTTTCTACTAAAGTAACTGAAGTAGTCAAATTTCCTTTAAAGGTCTTTTGCAGCCATCAAAGTTAAATGTTGCGGATCTAAAAGCGAGTAAGATCTAACAGTGTGACTCTCGCGATTATATACTCTTATATTCATTAAAAAAAATACAGCTATTGATTTTTAGAGAGGCTGTAATTTTATTTAGATTTCTTAAGGACCGTCAGCTAGCACTTGTCGCAAATGCGACATAAAACGGTCGGCGGGATTGGATGAAGCAGACTGTTAAAAACATCTTGCAAGAAGAGGAAATGTTAGACCTGTCAAAGAAATATAGTGGTACCGATGACGTTAACTCAAATTCGGAAAAATAGTAGACAATTAAGCGATGACACTACTGCTTAAGTTACCGAATCGCCAAAAAAGTTCAATATTCAACAGCTGTCGTGTGGAAATTAGAATATAGCTGATAGCTAGAACATGAGATCAACAAGGAAGCAAAAGATATTACTATGCAAATTTGCTATTTTTAGGGTCAAGCAAGGAGAAATAAGTGAAAGACTGAAAGATACTTTATAAATCTAAATTTGACGGTGGCATGTCATAACATCCAAGGACATGATGTCCATCCACGTAGAGTCATTACGTCCATGGATATTACAGGTGTCTTTTTTAAGATAAATGTAACGTTTTTATAATCCTTGCTTGAAGAATATCTTTGTTAAGTAAAGACGGTGTTGGTTAGATCAACATCACAATGACCATAGACATTATGAGTGCGACATAAAGAGTATGGAAATTATGCCCTTGGACACTTTGACATGCCAAAAATTTGAGGGGGATCATATCCATTTATCATCAGATCTGTTTTGCCTACTATATTCGTTGAAATCTCAGGTTTATTGTTGAAAACCTTATCGCACTGGACAGGATATGTGGTTAAGATTAACGTATGCAATTTTAAGACCATGGCCTGCAGGACCATAAATCTACCCCTTGCCTAAGGGTAGGAGCCTAACCATAAACTCACCAACAACCGGCTACAGAAAGGGGCGGCTAACTGTATGGGCTACCGATTGCCGAGGTTCCAGTTTATTTATTGCTATTATTGTTTATATGTTATTATCATTTAAGGACACTGGTGCATCCTTTGACAGTTACCCCACTGTCTATCCAGACTCAGTGCCTGCACACCGCGGGACTGGTTCCCCCTATAGCCCCGAGGACCCTCGTCTGCACTTAGGTTAGGTCAGCACAGACTCTTAGTGCCTCAAAGGGGGAAATCGCACTGGACAGCAAGTCTGTGTTTATAGTTGTACCTCTGTAAACTATATTACGCTGATCTGGGTATAAAAACATGGATAGAGATCAAGAATCTTGGAACCTCATTATGGAAAAAGATTCAAAGTCAGAACGTTCAGCTTGAATATTTCCTTTATGTGAAATTCATATACTTAGTTTATGAGAAGGTTTCTATTCTTCAACATATTTGTCTGGTCAAGTTTGTCGTTTTAAAGATTGCTTTTTAAATTTATATCTTATGAATTAAGGAGCTCGTATCATCTCATATAACATTTGATAAGATGATTATGGAATGAAATATTTGGTAGATATAAAGTTATAGTTCTTTTAAATCATTTAAAAGTTTAAGCTGTTCAACTCCACTAAATAATTTAAAATGTGATTAAGGCAGTCGCCAGTCTGCGACGGCAAGCAGAAAACAATTAAGAAATTAGGGCTTTCAGATGTTAAAAAAATACGTTAAATCTGTCTTTCTATAAGCGATATTTCCATAAATTAATTTTTATTTATTTAATGCTCGAAACAATCTGTTCTTTACGGTCCCCTTACTTCTGTGAGTTACAAGTGAAACCTCATAAAGTATTTGTCCAATCGTTGTTTAAGCAATAATTTCATATATTATTTTCAATTCAACTATTTTCTGAAGTAAAATAGTTTCCTTTTTATGATTTATTATTAATTTTTTAAAGGGTTTTACGTTTTTGCAATGTTTTATTGCTGCAACAAGAAAAATTGATCTTCTCAGCAAATTCTTTTATTTTCTAAAACAACAAATGTATCATTCTTAAGCAAGAAAATGTAGTAAAATCATTCATTAAAAATAAGAGAAATGCCTGAATAAACAATTTATTTCATAAGAGATAAAAACAATTTCGAATAATTTATTTGGCTGTGATGACCTTTAAAGACCCTCCCTCTATTGCAAAGAAAAAAGTTTTTGTAAATGACATTGATTTTTATGAAAATATAAAATATAATTATAAAAAAAAAATTTTTTTACTAAAATATTTATAAAACGATAAAATACATAAATAAAAGTGAAAAGATTTATGAAGTGTAAATTGTTAAAGTAACGAAATGTAAATTTTAAATTCCTTGTTTTTTCTCACATTAAGTGAGTATGGAAATTTTGCTACTGTCAAAAAAAATACAGTGGAAACGAACTAAATTTTAATAAAAACTTCGGTGTAATGCACTACGAGTATTAGACAATTTTAAATTTTTTGTTGACTTTTAAACTAAATATTGAGTTGCTATTCAGTTTCTATTCTATTCATCTATTTAAATAACAAATTATGTAACTAAAAATGAGAGGAATATTCTTAATCAATAAATATTAATTTGCAGTATACAGTACATGAAGAAAAATAAAATCAGTGTGGATTATTATTGTTTTTGTTTAAACTTTGATATTTGTCTTTACTTTACTGTTTGGACAAAAGTTTTTAGTTTATTTAAAATGTTTGTTAGACGTTTCCTGAAGAGCTAAGTAAGCGGTAGTGAAATGGCAATCAGGATGTGCTTTCACCTTCAATAACCAAAAATTAGCACAATATTTATTTGGGGATAGTGAGTTTATTTTGGAATTCCCCTAATTTATTTTTAAATATTAAAATGGTTAAACAGATACCACAAAAAAATTTAAAACTAATTGTTTTTTTTAATTCGTTTGTTTTAAAAATAGATTTTTTACTAAAAAACTTGGTGGCTGCTGTAGTTATGGTAGTAAGCACGCTGACTACAAATCTGGTTGGCCACGGTTCAAACCTTGCGTCAATCAAAAAATAAAAATAAATGTTTTTTTCTGTTTAATTATATAACTACATATTCAGAGTTTACATTATACCTCAGACTTCTTTATAACATTTTCTCCGACGAATTAAAATAAGTAATCAAATGGCTATTTGGTTCATAATCAAGCGCCTAATCAACAACATAAGGCGGGAAACGTTGAATTAAAAATGAAGCATTTTCTCCTATCTTTGCCACTTATCACCACGTGTCTTATCGCTTATCTCTCCATTTCCTAAAGAATGTAACACGGTTACAAAAAATAACTTAATAGGTATTGTTGCCTGAAGTGCTATGTACTTTTCTTTACAAAAAAATTGTAATAATTATTTCTATTTTATTGCTTTTTCCACTTTTTTAAATAATAAGGGCTAATTTTAGACGTTTTTTTACATTTTGGACCTGTGTTGAAATTCGATTTTTTTCTTATTTCTAAACTTTTCGAAATATTTTTAAAATATAATTTTTTTAATGAATGTTCGTTTCTTGGATTTTTTTTTATGAGCAAACTATTGCTTTTTTAAAAATTCAAAAAAAAAAATCTTTAACTGTTTCGTTTTTTTATATTAATATACATCTCTTTGCAACAAAAGATAATTAAATTTATTTCATATATATTATGTATATATATATATATTTTTTTTTTTTTTTTTTTTGTTACATTTAGTCCAGATTTACATTATGCAGTTTTTGAAGAGTTTTTTTCTCATTTTTCTATCTAAGTTACAGCGTTATGCGTTATCTAAAAGTAAACATTAGCAACAGTAATATCCCTTCAAAACTCAAGTAATATCCTATTGCATACTCCCCCTGCTTGACAAACAAACAAATATTTCATGCTAGTTTCATGAAAAATTGCATAGTGTGAATGCCGTATTATTTTAACTTTTTATAATTTTCTTGATATCTTGATTCAATGCTAACATTTCATCAGAAATTTGAATTTCTAAGTGATATATCTATGTTTCCTTAAGTTAAGTTTTATAAAAATAAAAATTTAAATTTATTTAAAAGTCATGTTAAAATTATTAAAAAATCTTGTTAAAATTACGAAAGTTATGACAAATTTCTATATCCTTCCCTTAGTTATGTAGAGTGCAATAAAATACAAAAAATATATACATATATTTATAATAAGCAAAAGTTTTATTAAATATTTAAAATTTTATAACGACTTGGAGGAAGTGGAGGTGTGGTTACCAAAAAAGGAGTCTTAAGTTTAAGAAAAATAACCACAACTTGCAAGTAAATCTTAGAAAATGAACAAGACATTTTGCAGGAGAATAATAATGACAGAAATAGTAAAATAATCAGTAGCAGTTAGTAGTTGAGGTCAACTAAAGATAACTTTGGCTTTAACAAAATTCAATAAGAACCTTTTCATTTGTAGTTTAAGGTCTTTTATTGTTGTTTGGGTCAGCAAACGAAGTGGTCAACAAATAAATAAAGAAAATAATAATAATAATCTTGGAACGTCATTTCTGGAGTAAGGAATACAAAAATAATTGTGATAGTAATTCATAAAATATATTACACAAAAAAAAAAAAATTTTTAGCAAAGAAATATATATAACGGAATTCCATTACAAAATTCTTTAACACACACTCAAACTTTGAAACTCTAAAATGTAAAATAAATTTTATTACTTTTCCATCTTACAAAGAATGGTAGAAAGATGCATGTGTATGTGCGTAAATCAAACGCAAATTTAAGATCTACAAAGTAAAACGCAGTTTTACACACCTTTCGTGAAGAATATCTGAATTATCTACATATTGTAATATTTTCCGATTTTTAAACGTGGGGGACAGTCTTGATTGCAAATACAATTGCACTCATTTTTTCTTCTAATTTTCTGTAAGTAAGACTCTGTGGCCCTGGCACTTTTTGTAACTTATGAACCCGTACCAAGCAAACGATTGCCTTAACCGAGCTAGCCATCCAGACGAAAATTCTATGTTTTCCAAAAAAAAAAAAATTGTTCAGTCACGACTATTATGTTGAAGCTTTCTTCCCTAAGATTCAAGTGAAATTGAAACTCATGGGTTATTGCTTATTATGGAAATGCTATAATCCACTCATCCATCGCTACTAATCCACAGCAATTTTTCTATTGAAAGCTCCATTGGAATGTGACTCCATGTCTTCGCAGTAGATGTTCTTTTAGTAACTTATTGAATTTTTGGAAGTAAGCTGAACTTGCTAAAGAAGGATGTAGCAATTCAGAAAATGAATTATTTTCAGCTAGTGTCTAATATTTCCTGGTGACCTTGAAAATGAACATATTATTTTTAAATAAAAAAATTAAAAAAGCTTTTCATAGAGCTTTTTTAAAAACGAGCTTTTCGTAAATAGCTTTTGAAAAAAAATTTCTCACACCGCTAACCACAAAAAGTGGAAAATGTATAATTAAGCTTGTCGCTCCGTTTGTAATTTCTACAATACCCATTTCCGATGAGTTCTTATGCAGAGGGAACTCAATTGAGAGATGTCCGTCTGTCCGTCCGTGTTAGTGTCCAAATCAAGTTTGCCGAGGCACTAGATTAGCTAGAGAAAAATTAAATATGCCAAACGATCAGATATAGTGTCGAAGGAGGTGCTATTGGAAATCAGCATGATCGGTCCATGTCCACACCTTCATCTAATTTTTACATATTATTTGTAACAATGAAGTAACTCCAATCAAAAAAATAAATATATGAGGCGATAGAGATTTAAAAAATAAGAAAAAAAACAACAAGTGAAAAAATTTGCGGTCTCACATAACAAGTTAGTTACGGGCCTCTGAAATTTTCAAATTTTTTAAAATATCAATATGGGTATCATTTTCAAGGTTTTAAAGAGATCTTTAAGGAAATACTAACATTTGTTAAAAATTCGTAACCCAATAAGAGCCGATGAAATTTTTATGCCATCCCAATATTTGCTTATTTTTATTGAAGTTACTGCATACATGCTAAAGGGTATATAAGATTTGGCATAGCCGAATATAGAACTAATTTTTAATAAACTCTCTAAACAAAAATATCAACCATTTGCTGCAAGAGTCTCATAACTCCAAATTTAAAGTTTTTGATATAAACGCGCTAACATATTCGTCAGTCTACGAATTAAAAAAAAATCTAAAATACATTTTCTCATTTTATTTTTAAAACGAAGGTCATTTTACATTTGCAATCTTTAATTCTTCTATACTCCTTGGAATTCTACGAGTCTGAAAAATAATAAGGTTTCCCCAATCACTCACATTTGATGTATCTGCCCGCGTGGTCCTAAACCTACTGCTAGCCAGTGGTAATTACTTGCACACAATCTGCAATTATCGTCTTCTTCGATATTTATCTTGCGTGATGTTGCCATAACCTGTCTCTAAAACAGTTTTCCAGCTCCATGTTATTACCTCAAAAGGTCGTGTAGAATTAACCCTGTCCCCAACTCCATCTCTTTTGGGATCCATTTGCCAAAACTCGAAGTTCTTCAGAAAGTTACTACTTTACCTCTTACAGGGCTTGTTTCTTCCCCTAATAGCGACTAGGAGTCTGTTAACGATAGCCAACACGAAGAAATGTGAGTCGAAGCAGACGATTCAATAAGTGATGACCAGCCATACCCGTACGCTGTCAGCGCACTGCCATAGAAAGTTCTCAAAAACACATTAAACTGGGCGCAGCTGAAATATTTTCACCCATTTTATAAACTTTATTACTTTAAATCTGTAAGTCTCATTTAAATCTCTGAAAAAAAGCACTTTAAATCGGTTTATAATCAATTTCTCAGCCGCATAATAATTTTAGTTGTTGTGAGAAGCCAAGACAAAGTACTTGAGAAAATTAATATTTTCACTAAAGTAAGCACAAATAAATTTTCCAAGCAATACGATCTGCAATTAAAGAAATGAGTGGGATTGTTGTAAGTTTGCATATAAGTTATAAATGCCATAACTTATATCCTTTTGCACACACACAAACACAAAGTTATACACATTCAAGCACATATTCATAATAAATATTTCACCTTCTTCATGGTTATGCCAACACATCGAATGCACACACTCACAGCCACACACACTTTAAAAACCGACTATAAAATATTAAAATAGAGAACCTTTATGGAAATATTCGGTGAAAAAAAAGAGACTGCAAAAAATGATTTCCCAAATACAAAATGCAGAACTAGAAGTAGAAGGAGTTTTGTAGAAATAAAAACACTTGCAAGCATTAAAAGCCTTTTAATTTGCTAAATCGCCTTAGCAGACATAAGAAAGTAACAAAAAAAAAAAAACAAAAATTTTGTATAAACCGGGATTTGTTAAGAAGCAACTAGCAGAAGGATACAAATTCCAAATATTTTTGCAATTGCTGTTGCCGCTTATGAGGCAAGGCATATTATTTTTATTATTTATAACAGGCAGCCAACTCCTCTTCGCCTAGGAGTATGCTATCAATGTTTTCTTATATATTTTTTGTTGATTGTCTGTAAAAAATTTTTTGGTAATTTTTTTTCTTTATGCTTTTATTTTAATTCATCAGACATAAGTGTTTTAATACGAGCAAAAAGATTTCATACACATCCTTGTAGAATTTGTTAATAATAAAATATCCTTAAAATATAACAACAAGAAAATAAATTGTATAAAACCACGTTTTACGAAGAACGGGAGCAAAGAGTGGTTCAAGTAGATTTCAGCAGAAGTTGCAGTCGTAAACCAAAAAAAAAAAAAACAAAAATCAAAAAAATAATCAGGAATAAATTCATTCAAACATTACGACTCTCGAAGTCGCATAAGGTTGTCTATATATTTTTTTCTCTTCTTAGTGCTCTGTACAAGTGAAGAAGGCTGCTATTTTTTATTTCTTGTTTTCAGCCTAAAGATAGGCTAATTTTCACTTTTGCTAATTCTCTTAAATACTGTTACCAGTTTGTTGTAGTATGAGAATATGAAGCTGATGAAGATGTTGGCAAAAAAAATATGATTTTAATTTTTTTTATTTAGAAAAAAATGTTAAAAACAGAGAAGCTGGAAGCCAAGCCGCCTTAAAAAATCAGGTGCACTCAAGCAAATGAAGTGATTTAGTAGTTTTATTTTGTTTTCTATCAAAAATGAATTATATTTTTTTTTAATTTTCTTTTAAGAGTCTTGAAATACGAGTGAAAAATTGTTTTACAAAAGTAATTTACTATTGTTTAGTAGCTTCAATAAATATCTACAAGTTGTACACTTTGACTTTTACATTTTTAAAAATATATTTGGCAATATTTGAATTAATACTTCTTTCTGTTAAGTGATTTAGGCATAGTATCGATATTATCGATACTATCGACTTTTTTAACCGCTAATTTGCCGATATTGTCGCTATAGGAAAAAAAAACTATCGATAGTCAGTCAAAAATATCGATTGCGCTATCGATTGTTTAACAGCTCTAGCGGTTGGCGCAATTTGTTTCGTTTAGGTTTGCCTCATTTAAATGTTACATCATGATGCCACTGATATCTACACTTTCCTTGCTGTATATTTTGCCTGTTCTATAATTTTAATTTTCTCCTATGGACGCGACTTAACCAAACATGTTTTAACCCCATTCTTTTTTCAGTTTTTCAATATACTCTTAATGTCTACAAAAAAATTTGTATCTGTGTTATTTTATTTTATTTTATTTTACCTTAACCCATTTTTATCTGTTCTACTCTTACGTATTCCAATCTATTATATTCGGTTCTATCTTTTTCTTTTTATTTTATTCTAACCTTTCCTTTTTATTTTATTTTATTTCATTTTATTTTATCGTATTCTATTTTTATCTATTTTATTATATTCTAATCTGTGTTATTCTATTATTTCTTATTCTATTTTATTCTATTCTGACCTATTTTATTCTATTTTTCTCTATATGATTCTGTTTTTTTAATTGTTCTATTAAATTCTGTTCTATTATATTTCATTATAATCTGTGTTATTCCCTTATTACCCCTCTACTCTATTCTGTTCTATTCTATTATATTCTATTCTAATCTATCGTATTCTTTTTTATTTTAATCTATTTTATCTTAGTAATTCTGTTGTTAACATTTCTATTGTATTATATTGTATTGTATTCTATTCTATTCTATCCTATTTTAGCTTATTTTAAATAACTCTATTCTATTTTATTCTGAATGATGCTATCTTATACTATTCTAATCTGTTCTATTCTATCTATTCTGTACTATTCTTTTCTATTCTTTCTATATTTTTTTCGATTACTACCTATTCTGCTCTATTATGTTCTATTCAAATATATTATATTATCTTCTACTCTATTATATTATATTCTTTTCTAATCTATTTTAATCTATTCTAATCTGGGTTCTTCTATTATAACCTGCCCTTTTCAATTCTATTCTAGTTTATTTAAATATATTCTTATCTGTACAATTCAATTGTTACCGGTTCTATTCCATCCTATTTTAACTCATTTAATTCTTATCTACTCTATTCTATTCCATTATGATCTATTCAATGCTATTTTTTCTATTTAATTTTCTCTTAGTTAATTTGCTTTAAATACAAAAATTAAATTTTTAATTCTTATACCAAACTTAATTTTGTCTAATGATTTGGCATAAAACAGAAAACATAACAACTATATGTAATCGAATTCATTCAGTTTGAGTTATTTATTTTAAACTCTATATGCACCGAAAGAAAATACCAAAAAAATTAAATAAAATAAATAAAAAGAAATAATCATTAGGACGCATGAGAAAAAGTAATTAAATTTGATTTCCGCAGACAACGCAAAATGAAATTTTTAGGCGAAATATTTTTTTTTTTTTTTGTATACAGGCCGCATTCAAAAGTTTTTTTCTAGATATTTAGGTATGAGAGAACAGTTTTGAAATCAGTTAATGTCATGCAATGACTTATCATTTTATAAGATACAAGGAAATAACAGGGCATATTAAAAAGTGAATTTATTTTTTGGTTATAGATAGAGTTTTCAACACTAGAAAAGAAATTAAATTATAAAAGTTTTAATAAATACTTTAGATAAGTTATTACTATGAATAAAATAATTATTTTCAGATAAAAAATACTATAAAGTAGGAAATTACAAAACTATCTTTTTAATAATATTCTTGGGAGGCGGGGATTGGTAAGGCATTAAAAAGCTTAATAATGAATATTTTTAAAAATTGGTAAAAAAAAAATTAATAAAAAAAACAATTTTCACAGGGACCTTTTTAGGATTTGACGGATACCTCCCCCTGCCAACATAAATTAATTTTAATGTTTTTAAGTCTTACTACTTTATGCTACCTCCCACAAAAAGGGGCGGGGCTAAAATCGTACTTTAGAATCTGTTGAGTCCAATTTTAAGTGTTTGAATATTCTTTGACCTTAAAAGTTGTAATTGCTAAACAAAATGACAGGAAACTTAAAAAAACTTGCATTTTTCAAAGGTAGGATTCCTTATTTTTAGGGAAATCTTTTTTCTCGATCCGATTTTTCGTGTTTTCTAGTTTTAAGAGCCTATGATCATAATAGATTTTCCTGCTAAGTTTTATTAATCTAGGGTCATTTGTAAATTTAAGAGCCAATATAAACTATAGAAAAAATAATGTCCGGCTAGATTGGCAAAATATCCCTAAATATTTAAATCTGATTTAGTTTTAAACATTTAAATATCTTTTATTTTCGGATATGCTCAACAATGTTACCATGCTTTCAAAAAATTTTATGTTTTTATGTTTAGGCTTTGAGTGTATTATAAAAAGAAAAATAAGAAATAC
The DNA here is from genome assembly GCA_916610165.2 of Gymnosoma rotundatum. Taxonomy (NCBI): domain Eukaryota; kingdom Metazoa; phylum Arthropoda; class Insecta; order Diptera; family Tachinidae; genus Gymnosoma; species Gymnosoma rotundatum. The sequence goes on along the minus strand of OU744339.1, from coordinate 23,532,692 downwards.
TATCAACTGCACAATAAAAAGGATTTATTAATAAATTTAACTTTAAATTTATCGTGGTACTTTTCCCGTATTGTTTATTGAAGTGAAAAGCACATCTCGATGGCCATTTCGCTACCACTCACTAAGATGGTCTTTACTTTATTGTTTAGACAAAAATCTTTAGTTCATTTTAAATATTTGTGAGAAGTTTTCTCACAAGCTAAGTAAGCGGTAGCAAAGAATTTGTTAGTGATGCTTTAATTTTGGATCTTTACTTATGACAGCACTTTTTGTTTAAAGTTGCGGTCCTGTTCTATTTCTTCTTTTAATATTCACTATTATGCCGAACTGTGTTATTGATTTCTCTTCGACTCTTTCATAAGCAATTTCTCTTGTCAGCTCTACCCTATTTTTCCTTTTTTGTACCCTTCACCATAAAAATTGGAAAATGGTATAACTAAGTATATCATTCCGTTTGTAATATTTACAATATCCATTTCAGATCCTATAAAGTATATATACTTTGATTTCTTATGCATAGCGAAGTCGATTAATCGATGTCCGTCTATCAATCCGTGTTAGTGTTGAAATCGACTTTTTCAAGGCACTAGATGAGCTAGATAAAATTTAAAAACGAAAATCGATCGAACATAGTTTCGAAAAATATGCTTCTGAAAATCAACACGATCCGTACGTGTCCTTTGAGGCAGCAGGCGAAACACCACGCCTGTCTTTAATTTTTCCATATCACTTGGAATCTAGTTTAGTGAAGTATCTCTAGTAAAAAAATACAAATAAATAGGGTGATAGAGAATAAAAAAAATGTCAAGTAAAAAAAATTTACCCTCGCTGATATAATCCGAGTTATGGGCCTCTGATGTTTTCATAGAAATTTCGCTCGGGCACCATATTTTTTTAAGATATCAATATGGGTATCATTTAAAAGCTTTTGAAGAGATCTTTCAGAAAATACTAATTTTTGTGTAAAAATGCTTTACCCATTAAGAGACGATGACATTTCTTATAAAATTATATATAGTACTATATTTTTTTTTCTTATTTTTTAAGGCGGCTGTAGTTAATGTGGTAAGCACGTTGACTACAAATCTGGTTGCCCTGGGTTCACCCCTTGCGGCAGTCAAAAAATAAAATTGTTTTTTTTTCTGTTTAATAGTATATATACATATTGAGATCAACATTAAATCATGCAGCCTCCTTTGTCTGTACTTCTTCATAGCATATTCGCCGGCGAAGTATAATAATTAATAAAATTGCGATATCTATCTGCTTTCACCGCCTATCTGTATCTTATCTATCCCTTTCCTAAAGAATGTAGTACGGTTACTAGTAGCTAAATAGGTTATGTAAAGTCCTACTTCTCTTAAAAAAAAAATTTATCTGCCACCCCAATATTTGGTGAAGGGTATATAACATTCGGCATAGCCGAAAATAGCACTCTTACTTCTTTTATTTTTGTTACTAAAGTCTCGCTCCTTGTATTTTATGTTGCTCTTACCTCCCCTGTTTTCCATTTAGCTTAACTGTCACCACTATTCTATATTTTACAGTAATCATCTACTCAGCTCTATTGTACCATTCAAATCTACTGTGCTCTTCTTCTTAGTTCTTATTGAACTATACTCTTATGTACTCTACTCTATTCTGGTGAACTGTGCTCTACTGTACTTTATTTTACTACACACGTACTATACTGTCGACACTTTGATTTTGGTGTACTTTACGGTTTTGCACTTTAGTGTTATATACTGCACTATCCTGTACTGTACTCTACTTTACTGTACTGCACTGTCTTCTGGTACACAGTGCTCTACTGTACTGCACTCTACTGTACTGCACTGTACTTTGCTCTGTATTTCTGTATTGGATAAAAAAAATTACAAAAAATTGTTCTCCAGGTATGGGAATATTAAAATTTATTACGCAATTAACATCTCATCATAAAATACCCTGTTAAAAATATAAAAACACTGAATTGTAAATTTCTTAAATTAAGGGAATAACAAGGAGTTTCTTTTAATTTAGGAGGCCATCAAAAACAAAAAGACAAAACAGAGGAAAATAAAATCAAATTGGAAAATTAAGAATAAAAACCGACAGACAGACAGACAATCGTAACGGCAGCTAAAATTCAATTAAATTGACAGTTATAAACAACAGCCACTGCCACTACCACAAAAAAATTATTGCCAACAGCACGCACGTATTTCTCAACCTCTGACTTGAGTACAATTTATTTGCAGAAAACTCTTCAAAATGATTTGTCATTATAGAAAAAAATCTCACAGGACTGACTGGCAAAGCAAATGCAAAACATATAAACAAATTGTAACAGTTCCTTAAATAGTAATTTAAATACATTATTTTTTCGCTTTTTGTTTTAATATCAAGTTAAAGAGAGAAAAGTTTTTTACTTTTTTACAGCATCATTTTCATCATCCTCATCATCATCATCAGCGACATCGTCATCGTGAATATATTAAAAAAGTTTTTTGCCCATCAATTGGAATTTATTTTTAATAAACTTCAGTTCCTTTAGAGTTTTAATGTAAAGTTGATTGCAAAAATTTACAGAATGAAATAAAAAATAGTTTATTGAGTGAAGGAGTTTCTGATACAAGTCTCCTAGGAGATTAATCAAGAATTGTTTCCTTACAAATAAAAAACCCTGAGTAATAAAGGATGTAAATAAAATTATCAGAAATAAAAAAAAATGTAGACAAGAAGTCAAACGAGAGAGCATTAAAAGGAAGTAAATAAAATTTTTAGGTTTTATTTTTTATATAAATAAATTGTTAATACCGTCTTAAATTTTTAAAATGTATTAAAGGGTAACTTAGGATTTTCTAGACCACTATGATAATCAGTTTCTTACATTTTCTCACCTATACACCAGGTGGTTAGTCATCTCCTTTAAGAAAAGATTAAGATGTTCACACAAAGGACTTCTGAATACCGAAAAATAAGTATTTAAATTTCCTTCAGACTTTCAAAGGCAAACCACCCTATAAGCATTGTAAAGCCGGCGAAAGGGCTATGGTATTATATTAGGCATGTCTAGACGAAAATAGATTTTTTAATTATTTGCATTAAATGATATTTCCGAATTTCTGTTCTAACATGCGAGCAACGAGTTGAGACTATCACCTGACTTGCATTTTGCACACGGCATATGGCTAAAGGTGCTAATAGCAGAGCCTGCTTGATCCCGTTAAGAATATATCAAAACCATAAATATTTACAGTTCCGTTCGGACTGATTTTTATTTCGCAGTGGACAAGAGTTCAAAAAATGTGGCAACATGCAACATAAAGTACCATAATTTGAGGCATTTATGTACCTTTCACCACAGGTGGGAAGGGGTTTTAATTTAGTTTGTAATTCCGTTTGTAAGTTCGATAATATCTGGTTGAAATTAAATTTGCAACGGCACTAGCTCAGCTAGAGAAAACTTAAATACGCCAATCGATCAGACATACATAGTTTCTTAAATATTGCTATTAAAAATCAGCAAGTTCGGTCTATGTCCTCCGAAGCAGCGGGCAAAAGACCACGCTTGCCCCTAATTTTTCATTATCATTTGGAACAATGAAGTAACTCCAATCAAAAAACGCAAATATATGCGGCTATAGAGAATTAAAATATTAAAAAAAAAAAAAAACATCATCCTTTTCCGAGTTATAGACCTCTGAACTTTTCATAGAGAAGACTGAAAACTAGTGTTGACTTATAAAAAAGTATTGAAGGAATATAGTTCTCTGACATTTTCTTTCATTACCAAAGCCCCAATTTTGGCCTTAGAATCTAATCTCTAAGGGCTAAGACAGCATTTTACAGTTATCCGCAACTAAAAAAAAATTATCAAACAGTTAAAAGTCAGCATCACGTGCCATTTCCTTTAAGTTTTACACTATAAAGAGAGTCTCGAATATAATTGCTTCAATTGCAAGGAGTTGTCGTGGCAACTAAAATGTTCTACCAAATATTCTACACATGGCCAAATATATTTAACAGTCACACTTGACCTAAATATAAAGGGTCACTTTTTTTTAAATGCTATAAAATGCACATTGGATGGATAGTTGTCTTCAACTCCTGAATCAATTGGACTTTGTATGCCGTCATACCAAGGTCTTTATGCAAAATGTATCTCAATGATGTCTCCGAAATGTTTAATTGTTGAGAACGACGGTGAATTGATGTTGATAGCGCTCCACGCACACTTTCTGCCAAAGCAGCAATATTCTCGGGTGTACGCACTGCCTTTGGCTTTTAACACTTTGGTTTATCGACGAGGATGCAGGTTTCATTTACTTTTTTCACAAGATAACAAACATACGGAGCTGACGGTGCTTCTCTTCTTCCAAACCCCATACGCAATTTTCTCACACATTCTGCAACATTACCATGATTTTCAAAGTAATGTCGCAATATTTCCCAGCGTTGTTCAAGCGTTCAACGGAAAAGGCACGTTTCTACTTTTACATTTTCTATATCTATACGAAATTTACATATTCCGACATCTATAATTAAAATCATTAAATAATGAAGTATTGACGTACGCTTTTTGCAGTCAGGTGTTTTCCCTGCTTTTAATTTGTAGCAGATAGTGTTTATAAAAGCGTTCTTAAGCTTGACTAAAATAGAATACAATTGTACGTGTTAAAGAAACTCAAATATAATTTAATAACTCTTTTCAAATTTAATATTAAAAATACAGCCACAAAGTAAAATTACTTAAACACAAATTAATAATTAAAGTTAAACATAATTTTAATAGCAAACAACAGCATAAAATATTTTATTAAATTAACATAAATCTTTTTTCATTCTTTATGCTTTTTCCCAAAAATAACAACAGAAGAGAAAAACAGGAATTACCTTCATCATTAAAAACACACTTTAACGAAAATAAATGCAGCAAAGCGCGAAAAATATTAAATTAAAACCGCGTAGGAAAAAAATCACATGCATCAGACGTAATGTGGTGGTAAACGTCAGTCATTTAGTCAAACATCGTTTAAAATTAACACTTCAGCAAACATAAATTATGACAGCCAGCCAAAAAAAAAACATACAGGAGAGAAAAAAGCGAAACAATCAACATATTCGCACACTTTTTTTCTTGCCAACAAAACCGAAAATAAGATCCTTATTAACAAGGAGCTGGTAGTAAGTATAGGTAATGATATGCAGAAAAAATTAAAAAACCGCAACGCCAATTTGCAAAAAAAAATACACCCTCATCAAGTATGAGAATTGCGAAAGCGAAATAATAAAAAGAAAAACGAAAAGCAAATAAATGCAAACAAAGGAAAAATTATACAGATATTAAGAGGAAATACATGTTCAACATTAAGTGCACATATGAGTCCTTGGCTGTGTTTTTTTTTTTTTTTATTCCTTCTTTTTTTCTTGGCACGCAGTTTACCCAGGCTCTCGCGTGTGCCATTAGCAGCTTGGAAAAACAGGTTGCCATAATAATGATGCATGCATTTGGTTAAATAATTTATGATTTGTGTTTTTTAGTTTTTTTTTTTTAACAAGAAACGCGTGTTTTTAATGAATTAACTTTAAGAGCAAAAAAGAAACGAAAATATTGCATACATTAACGGTTGTGTTTAGCTACAAAAAACTAAAGCATACTTTTAGGAAATTTAAAAAAATTTATAAATTTAAAAGCGGCATGTCCAATATCGACAGCTTACTAAATATAAAGGGAAAAAGCTAAAACACTCCTTGTTAGCATGTTAGACCCAAACAAAATCATTGTTCCTGTGTAAAATGCTTGATTTGAGAAAACCAATTTGTGGCTTATTTTCGCCTTAAATGAAATAACTTTTTATACCCCTCACCACAAATAGTGGAAGAATGGTATAACTAAGTATGGGATTCCGTTTGTAAATTCTGCAATATCCATTTTCGACCCAATAAAGTATATATATATATATATATATATATATATTCTGAGTTCTTATGTATAGCGAAGTCGATAGAGCGATGTCCGTCTGTCCGCCCATATTAGCTAGATAAGCTAGAGAAAATTAAAGCACGCTAATCAATCAGACATAGTGTCGAAGCAGATGATATTGGAAATCAGCATGACCGGTCCATATCCTCCGTGGCAGCATGCAAAACACCACGCCTACTTCTATTTTTTTCATGTCGTTTGAAACAATGAAGTAACTCCAATCAAAAACATAAATACATGAAGCGATAGACAATTAAAAAATAAGAAAAAAAAAAACATCAAGTGAAAAAATTGGCTTTTGTCCACATTTTCTGAAATTTTAAAATTTTTTAATATATTAATATGGGTATTATTTTAAAGCCTTTGCAGAGCTTAAGCCATTAAGAGCAGATGGTATTTTTATATGAAATTATTTATATAAAGTACTTAAATTTTTTTTCTTATTTTTAATTCTCTGTCACCCCAATGTTTGCTTTTTTGTTCGGAGCTACTTCACTACTTTTACATAGATGGTGAAGGGTATATAAAATTCCACATAGCCAAATATGGCACTCTTATTTGTTTTATATAAATTTATGGTTTAGGATCCAGTCATTGTCATATATATTAGAAGAACATTTATTTAGCAATTCTCTAGTTGCAACTCTAAATAAAGCTATGCAATAAATTGTGTTCGGAGGTGCTTTTTGCCCACCGAGTAGATGGAACATGCAGAGAAAAACATGGTTGAAGTCAACATAGTAAAGAAGCAACTTATTATTATTGTTTATATGATTTTTAATGAAATATAGTCTTGAAACTATATTGTTGTGTGCCATAACAATAACATAGTAACCAGCGTTGTCAACTTGGTGCGTTTCGCACCATTTTGGGAGCTTTTTCGAATTTTTTGTGCGCCAAATTACACGTGTTGGTGCGTGGTGCGTTTTTTTTAAATTTTGGTGCTTTCTTTAATTTGTGATGGCACCAAAGCAAATTTAACACCACTCTTTTTTTAGTGTGAGAAAAAAATGTTTGTGCAAAAAATACACCTGTTTTAATACCATTTCGTTTAAGACGTTCCAAATCATAAGCACAAAATAAAACGGTATTGTTTTTCTGTTAATTTTTGTTATGTTAAAAAAAAAACATTTCACTTTATGGAAAATACTATCGCTTTTAGATTTTTATGGTCATTGTTTTTGTAGTAAAGGATGCTGTTGTATCTGTTAAACAGCTTAGAAAAAGCAGAGTTTTGTCGTGATCTGTTAACTTTTAACCGACTTCAATTAAAGAAGGAGGTTATACAATTCGACTGAATGTTGCTTTATTATGTTTGTGCCTGCAGAACTCAGTCATTTCTGCACCGATTTGGAAAATTGTTGGTAATACGATAGATTATGCTTACAGATTGGTCCCGTTTAATAAACAGTTCATAATCTTAAAAATTAAAGGGTGTCCCCATGCAACATACATATTTTTTATGTGTATTATGAACTGTAAGGGTCGATTCTGTAAAATTTAAAATGATTGCGTATTACTATGGCTCCCAATAACAAAAATCTATACAATAATAAATTTAAAAATTAAAGGGTGCCCCCATAATTGATGTAAATTTACTTATATGGGCCTATGTTTTGAACCGTTATAGACAAACGCTTGTAAATTGTACAGAATGATATAGTAACAAGTGTTAATACTAAAAATTATAAACTAAAGGGTGCGCCTATAGTTCACTTAATTTGATGTATATGGCCATACTTTTTAACAGTTGTAGACAGACGGTTGAAATTTACAATGAACCTGAATTTCTGAGTCCTAAATCATTAAAGATTTTAAATAAAAAAGAAATTCTAAAACTTGGTGCGTTTTCTCTTAAATGGTGCTGATAGAAACGTACAAACATAATTATGTTAATAATTTACATTAATCAGTTTTAAATTATTATTTAAGCACAAGGTCTTTTAATTTTTATTTTCTCAATATTTCGCTACTCCCTTGTGTAGCATCATCAGGACAAAGAAATATTTATTTGAACACAAAAAAGCAACAACAAAAAAGTTATAAAAAAATTTTTTTTTTTTTTTTTTTCAATTTAAAAAGGTCAAATAAAAAACTATATTAATTTACATTAATCGTCCTTCAAATATAAATATTTCATGATATTCTCATGAAATATTTATTTTTTAAACTAAACTAATAAATGAAATGTATTACTGCGGGGAAAGCATATCCATATGGCCATTTCGCTACTGCTCATATATAGCTCTTCAGTGGATTCTACCCAAATTTTGTAAGCAAAAACTCAGAGTCTTATACTTAAAGCCAAACTGATTAAATGAGAACTCCATTAAATCAATGAGGCAAAAAACCATAAGAAACTCAAAAAATCTTAACACAAAAACACAGTAACCATTGAGCAAATATTTTTATGTTTTTCAAGCACAACTAAAGTAAATTATTATAAAAAAGATTCCAAATAATAAATTTTCTTATTAACATAATTATGTTAAAAATTCCCTTTTATCCAACAATAAATAACTATTTCAAAGCTTAACTGATAGAAAAACATTCGGTGTCTCTGTATGCTTTTAATCATACTTTGATTAATAATAATAACAATAATAATAATAATAATAATATATTTTTAATAAGTTATAAAACTGTGGCTGTGGTTAGACACTTTGCATTTTCTTGCATAGTGACCATATAATGATTAAATGATAATAAAAAAATCTTTAACGTGACTGAAGTATTATTGAAAACAATTACAATTTGTTCACTGCAGCTATACATTGCTACAGAGAACATAATATAGTTATTGTGCTCATATCATAGCTCTACTGTCTTCTGGATAAAAGGGCCAATATCTTTAAATTGTAAATACCCCGGTAATGACCCGTAATTTATGCAGAATGCTTAAGGGAAAAGAGTGTATGTATGAAATGAAAGCCATGATAGCTACTTGTTTTCAGTGCTATTATGTACGTTAAACTATTCCATGTACTTTATGCATCACTAAAAAATTTAAAAAAAAACATAATTTCTATATTACTTTTACAAACCATAAAAAATCAGATTCGCATTCACCTTCGACTTAAAGTAGACAAAAAAATTTTATTAAACAAACCTACGAAACTTAAATTTAGGATAATAACATTTTATTTAATTATATTTTCTGTTCTCTATTTTCTTGATTATTTTCACTTTTCTAATTGGACTTATTTGTTTGTCATTTTTTAGCTTTTATGCTTGATTAATACTGAAGTAAATAGGAAATCCTTTGCCTAACATTGAGGTCTACTTTATTATGCTCTTAATTCAAAGCATACTTCTAACAGTTTTTGTATATTTTATTTCTTTATTTCTTTGTATATTTATTTTAATATTTTTTTCTTACCTTTCTCTCTCTATTTATTTTCTATTTCTATTTGAGTTTTTGTTGCATTTATTTTCTTAATTATAAAGAATTCGTTTTTAAATTCTAAATTTTTTCTTATTTTTTTGTAGTGCATAGTGAACAGCAACAAAACAACAATAAAAGTGCAACAAAAGTAACAAAAGAATTTATTCTAAAAATATTTTAACAAGAAAAACGACAACATCAAAACATTCAAATGATACTTTTATGGGGCAGCAGCAGTAATTTGAGAAAAAAATATTAAAACAGAAAAAAGGAGTTATAAAGTAAAGTATGAAAGTTTAGAAAGCAAAGATACATTAAACAAAAGATAAAGCAATTTAAAAAGGAAGGAGTTGGCGAAGCAAAACTTGAAGAGCTCTTTCGAAGAGGACTTTTAAAGAAGTTAAAAATTAATTTTTATTTATATACTATACTTTATCAATAATTAACTTGAGTACTATTTTTAGCGTTATTTTTAATTATAATAAGGTACTTTTAAAAAAAAGTGCTTTTTGTTAAAGGGTACTTTTTTACAAAAGTACTTTTTGCTAAAAGGAACAATTCTTGAAAAAAGCCGTTTTGAGAAGTTTAATTTTTTAAAATACTTTTTGCAAACATACATTTTATAGAAGGTACTATTGAGAAAAAAATGATTTTTGAAGAAAAATTGGTTTTAAAGATAAGGAAACGCACCTATCTGTATACTTGTAATGACAGTTTGAAAAAATATACATGTTAATATTTATCTGTTAAAAACTGCCAGCGGAAAAACTAATTAATTACATGCAGCAGCTGAACTTAAAATATAATTTTCAAAGAAAGTTAAATTTGTTAAACATTCTGTTTTTAAAACAATGCAGCTTGTACACCGATAATTTTATTTTGTAATTAGGGATTTTTTTTTAAAGTTATTTTTCTAACTGTCTATTTATTAAACATTTTACAAATTTAATTTATGTATCACTTTAACAATTTACAAAAATTTAATTTTAATAACGTGGTACTTTTTTCAAAAGCTAATTTTTATATAGACTCTCTTTCAACAAAAAAAAAAGATATTTTGTGAAAAGAAATATTTTGTAAGAAAGAGTACTTTGTGCACTAAACGTTTTTTTTAAACGATTTTTTGTAAAAATGTTAATTTGCCTTTTTTGATTTGTGAACAATATTTTTTAAAAAGTTACCACAATATATACAAGAAAGCTTTATTTTAAATTTACTTTTTTTAACAAGGTACTTTTTCTTTAAGCACATTTAACCAAAGGTTTTTTTAATATTTTCTAACTCCAATTTAGTTTATTGAATTTTGTAAAAAATTAAAGGTTCCTTCTCCTTCTTCTAATAGGATACAATTTTTTAACTGACGACCATTTTTACAGCTGATTTTTACAAGAAGCATTTAATATATTATTTATAAAAAAATTATTATTCATAAAGCGTCCTATTATTAAGAGGTACTTTTTACTATCAATTTTTTCACACCTTAGATATTACTTAAAAATTTAAAAAAATTCTAAAGTATTTTCTAAAAGTTCGATTTATATAGTTTTAGCGAAAAAATAATTTCCCTCCGCCAAAAAAGTACTTTTTATTTGTTTTAGATATCCATTTTTAACAGGCACTTTTTTTTTAACAAAAACGTTTGAAATATTTGAAATTTAATTTTTTGTAAGAACATTTTTTTACAAAAAGGAGTTATCGTCCCAGAAGGTACTTTTTAAAGGTACTTTCTAAAAAACTAAAAACTTTTTTAAGTAAACTTTTTCAATGCAACTTTAAATAGTAATTTCTTCGAAAAGTCAAAAACTTTAAAAAAGTGCCTTTTTAACAAGGTACTTTATCTTAAATTATCTAAGAAATGTTTTTGTAAGTTTCTAAAAGCTCGAATTTATTTAATTTTATTTAAGGAATAAATAATGATAAAGAAATTTTGTTTTTTAAAAAGACGTTAATAAGATGTTTTTGATACGTTCAAGTTGGTACTTTTCTTAAAGTACTTTTTCTTAAAAGGTACTTTTTTAAGAACTTGTTTTGTGGATCTTTTAAAAGGGAACATTAGTGATTAAGAGAATATTGTAGAAGGTAGTTTTTAAAGGTACTTTTAAAGGTATATTTTAAAGGGGTCTTAGAGAGTAAATGTTATAGAAATTATCCTAGAGTAGCTTGACTGTAAAAACGAATATTTAGCGTTATTTAAATTAATCGAAATTTAGATATAAAAATTCTCCTAAAATCATAATTTTAAAACAAATGACTCTTATTTCAAAGAAAAGTGAATACCCTTAATTTAAAATACAACATGTGCACAGTAACTGTGAGACTAAAGAAATATGCCTAAACCAAGATCGAAGGGATTTTTCTTTTACTTGCAAATTATTAGGTCTCCGTATGATCAATAAATAAGAAAAACTAATTCATTTAATCTAAATTAACTATAAGAGAAGAGTCTAGCCATAAGGGCAACTTGTAGGAGGACAGCACTATGAAGACAAACCACAAAATATATTGACCACAATTTGGCCATTACAATAATCATCATCATGTGTCATAAACATGATACAAGGCGCCGGTTAACAGTGATTGTTTTCTGCACACGTTCTGCTTGCTTTAAGCCAACCAAGCAGATTGGTAGTTTTATGTTAAGTTGCTGTGTTTGTATGTATGTTTGTGCATGTGTGTGTTGGTTTATAGTTTATGAAGTTATTTAAAAATAATAACTAATAGCCACAGGTGGCTTCAAAAGAAGAGTTGCTTCGTAAGTCTGCCTTTCTACATGCATGAAAATTTTTCTAAAGATTCATTTGGTTTAAGGATTTTTAAAGCCTTTAATTTTATAGATTTTTATTAGACGTATTTTTTTTCTTTTACTTTTAACTTTTTCAAAAGTTTTTGTTTTTATTTGTATCCTTTTTATGCTTGAGAGGCTCTTCTATTTTGTATTTTGAATTTCTTTTTTAATTCTTCCAAAAAGGGAAAGAAATAAAATTAAAAAAAAATTGTTTCCCCAAGGATGTTCTTTTAATGAAAAGTCCTAATTAATTGCCTGCAAATGCATGCACTAACGTGTAAATTTAACATGAAATTTTTTCCAAAAAATAAAACAAAATTAATAATAACCGCAAACAAATAAAAAAAATGTTTTATGACAAAATAATAAAACATGACTTTGTTTCATTATTTGATTTGATTTTTGTTGTTGCCTTTTTTTTGGCAAAATTGCATATTACCTTTTTATATTTTTGATAATGACAAGAATAACTGAAAATAATAACGAAAAAAAAACACAAAATTGCCAAAAAATAGAAGAACGACATGCATGTATGAATGAATGCCTAGCCGCCTGGCTGCTTGAATTTATGCAGCATAATCTTAGTTGTTGTTGCTGGTGGTTCTGCTTAATTTCAAGTATCCTTAGAGACCTCGCATTAATGTTGCAAAATGTTTATATGATTTGTATAAATGGATTAAAAAAGGCCTTACCCTTTGCATTACCTCACACCTCTATTTTGTTAATTTTCTACATTTGTTTGAAGAGTGCATTGTTGTCCTCAAGAAGGGTAATTTTTGAAAGTCAATGACTTTTGGAAGATGTAAAAGGCTTTTGATAGAGCGTTTGTTGGAAGTATAGGAAAGGGCAAGGCACAAGCATTATTTTAAGGATTTCTTTAAACAATTTCTTAAAAAAAAATGATTTAAAAATTTTATTTTACATCTAAACTGGCATGTTCTAACTTTCAGGCCAAGAAAAGTTAAACAGTTCCGGATTAAAAAAGTTTAGCTACCAATGAACCTAAGTCTTAAAATGTTCGCAACTGGGCTGCCTTAAATGATTTGTAGAAGATCATATGAGTTTTTATCGATTTTAAAATAAATGTTTAATTAGGTGTCCCTTAATGTCGACTCTTTAAAATTAAAGAGATGGCTACGTGCAGGCAAACTTAAGTAGTTTGGCCCTACGAGTATTGCCGTTGTCAACTCAACTCAGTTTGGTCGTCTGTCAGTTAACCCAACTCTTACTCAACCAAATTATTTTTTCGTATTGTGGAACACAATAATTTTTGGTTGTAATTTCTGTGGTGTTGCCGACGTGAAATGTCAATTTCATGGTGGCAATACCCTAAAATATATTTAGAAATAGAACAAAAGAAAAGAGAAGAAATAAGTTTAAACCAAATTTTTATAGATATTTCAATTAAAAATAGATTTAAGTGTGGATTTATTTTACGAAGATGAAAATCAAGACGCCAATATAAATATTCTACGAATACGTTAAATCCCCTTGAACTATACCCAGTGCAAGGTAGGAAATGTTCAAAATAATTAATAGGTATTTATGATAACAAGTGATTTTTAATAGATTTATTAGCTATTTTCGATTAAACAAAGAACCGTTTTTTTATATGCTGGACGAAATAAAGGACCATTTAAAAAACCTGTGCGTATGGTCGCTATACCACCGACATTAAAACTATGCGCTATCCTTAGATTTTTGGCTAATGGAAGCTACCAAAAGTGCAGTAGAAATGACTTCAATGTTGGAGTAGCCCAATCTACGATGCCACTTATCTTAAAGGCAGTGTTACCAGTAATAGAGTTTCACATTTACAGAAAATGTAGTGAAGACGAACAAAATGCATCGAAGCTCTGGTTTTTTTAAAAAAGTGGATTGGGATTTAAATATTATTTTCAAATCAGTAATTTAAAGTCCTTAATAGAGAAAGTGAAAAAGGATTCATCATAATATCATTAGACTCACAGTCAGATGTGTATTGAGCTTGGAGGGCAAAAGCCTGTCAGCCGTAGTGAAAATCTGAAAATCAAGAGCCAGAAAGAGCTGGCTACTTGTAAGGGCCAGTTCGTACCGCGGAAGTTTTAAACTATAAATGATCAAGTAAATGCTTTCTCTTTTAAAAGAATTACTACAAGCAGAAAAAAACATGGTTGTTATATGGTCACAATAACCATATTATGTTCTTTGTAACAATGTATAGTTGCGGAGAAAAAATTATAGTTGTTTTCACCGAAACTTTAGTCACGACAAACATTTTTTGTTAACTTTTAACGATTATATGGTTGCTGTGCACAAAAAATGCAACATGGTTGGTTTTAACTTAAAAAAATTTCAACCACAACCAAAGTTTTATAACTTATTAAAAATAATATAAAATATTTAATAATAGAATAATGTTTACGCTTAAAAATATTTTGTTCTAGTACTTGACAGTTTAGTAATTTTTCTGGTGGCTAAAATTTGAAATTGTTTTTGATTGTTAAAGAAATTGAAAAAAATAAAAATTTATGTACAAAATAAAAATTTAAAAATAAAATGCAAAATATGAAAACAAATAAAAAGGGAATCAAAACATTTGAAAAAAGTTGAAGTAAATATGTATGTATTGTAAGCATATATGTAAATCTTTATTTTTGTGTTTGAAGCATAATTGTGAAATCATTTATTTGTTATTTTAAGCAAATAATTGATTTTTTTTATGAATATATGTTTTTAAATAATTTTTATGACAAATCGTTAATAAATAAAAAATAACCAGTTTTTTATATCCGGAGAATTTTGCACTTGCGAGACTATATTATAATTCAATTATATAACATGACATTTTCAGTCATGTTATTATATTTTAATTTAACCATTTAATGTTTATATTTGAACATAATTATGTTTATACTTTGGACAACAATATGGTTACAAATGTAACAATACTATGTTTTGTTAGCAACCATATAATGCAACCATGTTATGTTGCTCTTAGATTATTGTTACCTCAACCATATTTTTTCTTTGCGTGTACTTATTTAAAATAATTATTATTCTGGAATCCAGGCGGTCCCAGTTGCTTGGACTTGCAGGAGCCTGAAACTGTCTGATAATAGACATTCAAGAACCGACTAGTTATTTAAGATATTAACTGGTAGCACGGGAGCTGTCTACCGCATGGATTACGAACTCTGTACCGCTTAAAAGCCCTGCGCGTTGTAAAGTGGTAGCTGTAGTTTAAGTGCGCTACACGCAAAGAAACAACATATTTGAAGTAACCATAATCTGAGAGCAAAGCATAGTATTGTTACATTTAATAATAATATAATATCTTGCAACCATATTGTTGTCTAGCTTAACAATAACATGGTAAAGTATAAACATGATTATGTTTAAATAAAATATCATATTATGGTTAAATTAAAATATCATATTATGGTTGAAAACGTCACGTTTTATAATTGAGGGCCAAGATTTCCTAATATAATTGACATACTATTATTTACTGTTTCATTTATTAATGATTTGTCACAAAAATTATTTAAAAACATAAATTCACAAAGAAAACATTTATATGTATGTTATATATGAGCGATAATTATAAGGCTTTGACGCATAGGCTAGAAGAATCATTTATACAAGAAATATAGTTCATAATGGTATCTTATCTTCATACATTCATATATGGAGAATACATTATATTATCGTATTGAAGATACGTAATGGTAACTCGGAACTGACAACACATTTATCCAAAACTTTTAATACGTTAATTTGGCACCTGCGCTGGTATATTCTGTTACATACTAATAATTACTGTTGATGTAATACACGACAGCTTAAATCAAAACTATGTAAATGGTTTTACAATTGTGCCTAAAACACAAATGTAAAGAATTATATTTAGTGTAGGAACACAACACACGACGCTAACTATATTTTCATACAAATTTGACATAAGTTATCGTTCAACGACAATGCCGCTAAAATAAAATTTATTTACGATTTTTGCATTTTTATATTTTTAAAAAGGAAATTTTTAAAGTTAAAATCAACCATGTTGCAATATTGTACACAGTAACCTCATAATGGTTAAACGTTAACAAAAAAAAAAAGATTGACGTGACTGAAGTTTTCTTGAAAACAGCTATAATTTGTTCTCCGCAACTATACATTGTTACAAAGAACATAATATGGTTGTTATGACCATATCACAACCATGTTATTTCTCTGAGTGTATGCATTCTGGGGGTCTAGTAGACGCATTACATTCATCCAGCAGTAAAAGTACCATCGGCTTGTGGATAGGATTAGGTACTAGTGTTAACATGTATCATACTCTGTCTCCTCTTATTTATTACAGTAGTCCTTCCACTTTACGTTCTAGAATTTTGAATTTCCTAAAGTTTCCAGAATTTTTTTTTTAGTTAAACACAAAAATTCTTTTAGCTTATTTTAAATATTTGTGAAAAGTTTTCTGACGAGCTAAGTAAGCAGTAGTAAAATGGCCATGGAGATGTGCTTTCACCTTTAATAATCAATATCGGGGATTTGTTAATTTAATCGGGATAATTAAAAAAAATAGCGCAAAGCTTTTTTTGAAAATTAAATATTTTAATAATAAGATTTCCGTGATTTTATTATAATTAAAAAAAAATCTTTACCTTAAAAACTGAACTCCCCTACTGTTTTCATTGCATTTTTCGTCAAGAATAAAAAAAATCTTCAAATGCACTTAAATGCTCGTGGTTTAATATCACGACTTTATTAAAAAAAACCTAAAAACATTTTTTTTATTACAAAACCTAAAATCAAAAAAGTTCAATTGAATTGAATTCTCTACGCAGCAAATATGGAAATACTGCTGGTAAACATTTTCGAAAAGTTATTACATAATGTGGGTGATCTTTTAGCTTAAACTTTTATTTGTTATTTGTAAGTGAATAACAAGTAAACAGTTGCTTTAATTTTATATTTTTGTCTTTGAATACAAAAATCTTTACTTCCCATTATATAATATTTTTTATCATAACTCTTTGATGTCGAGCGCTTTTTCTCTAAAACAACTTCAACCCAAAGAATGTAGAATGTTCTTTGAAATGTTGCTCATTTGTCTGTAATGGTCAAATACATGTTTGGCAATTTACTGATCATCACTGCAACAACAGCAACAACAACAGTAAAAAAAAAGAGAAAAAAAATTAATGGCCAAAAGAAGATGCATACATTTGTTTTGAACATGTTTTTAAATGCCCACTCATGCTTGTTAACAAGATTAGTGCCGTTGATCAGTTACATGGCGACCACTAGAAGCAAGAATAAAGGGGAGTGTACTAAAGTGTGGCTTGTTGTAATCATGTAGTACCACCTGTTGTGTGAAGTTATTAAAACAAATGTCAGGTCATGTCCTTGTCTGATGGTTTTTAATAAATTAGTTTTTATTATTTTCCAGATTTTTAACAAACAAAAAAAATTTTAAGATTTAAAGAAAACTATTCCTGAAATTTACAAATAACAATATAATTTTAAAAATTTTAATAGCGACTCACGCAAAAAGGGTTTTATTTCATAAATAAGCCACTTTTTAATTTTTAATTTTAACTTTCTATTATTTGCAGTTAAAAAATTAAACTTTCTAATTATTTAAAAGATAAGACAATATGCGTCACAAGCACATTATTAGCGGGATACCTGTTTTTTTTTTTTTTTTTTTTTTTTGTCTTGTCCTTATAGCAGACTTTTCAATACATATTCTGCGGAAATTTTTAACCCCTGCTTATAACGCTTCAATGCAATATGCAATATTCGTCAAAATACCGACTTCTATGGAAACACCATTTAAATTTTTAAATTCAATGTTTACACTTATTTCTTTAGCAGACATATTTGTACACACTCTATTTAATTTAACTACCGTTGAAAAGTATAGCGAAAAAACACGTTACTATGGGAACACCCTTTATACTTTAGCTTTATTTTTAATTATTTGTACTTTTTCTTTAAGCGGACATAAAAACACTTCAACTGTTTGCCTATTGCAATGGAAAACTAAGGCCATGTTTAGTAAAAATCATAGGCCTTTTGGTACACCCTTTAATTTAATTTTAATTAATATTTCAGCTGTAATAGGCTGATATAATTCTGTATGTTTTTCAGTTCAAAAATAACAATATTTTCATCCCTCTCAGACCGTGATGCATCGATTGTGCGGATCGGTTTCGATCTCAATATTTTTACTTATGTTTGTTTAATGTGAAATAGACTGGCATGCATCGATTGTGCTGATTGTTTTCTGTATTTGCTTCTTACATTTCTTTTCTGTTTAATTTACCGTTACTTTAAGTATTGCGAAACTCTTCAGTCACATTTCAGTTTTAGCATGAGCCGTAAAAGTATTAATCGTTTACAAATAACTAAAAAAACTAAAAAAATTATAAATTTTAAAGTTTCAAACTAATTGAAATCTTTTTATGCAATACAAATGTGTTTTAGTTAAAAATATTATTGAGTGCATCAATTGTGCGCGTCAGACGTGCGTATCCTGAAAATTCTTGAAGGTTATAAAATGTTAAAATCTATTCATTGATTACGCTTTAGAGACCACATGTTCTAAAAATTATAAACAAATTCCCGGTAGTTTGGCGTCAGGTCTAAAAGGGTTATGACTGACTCTTGGAACACCCTTTTACTTTTATTCTGTAGAAATTACAAGAGTCTAACTGTTTGTTTCCAAAGATAGGCGGTTGTGATGGACAGACAGATATTATAGCGAAAACAAAAGGGTAACGTTTTTACGGTTTCGATAAGGAAGCTTATTCGATATCTAAAACTATAGCTCCTCTTTTTATTGTGTTAAACCTTTTCCAAAAAAAAATTTTTAAATTAAACGAATCAATATCAATAAATCTCCTTTCTGTGGTAAATTAATAAAAATCTTCACATTTAATAAAGTTTTAGAAATCCTCAAAATGGCTCGATGTTTATTCAACTGCATAGTTCTAATAAAAATGACAGCAACGTCGTAACCAGCTGATATCCTCATCGAGATTTGCTTTTAGTTTCACAGTTTCACCTCCCCCATACTATAACCTTGTTATGAATTTATGTCAAAAACCCAAAGTAAAGCCTGCCAAATGCTTAAGTAACGCATTAAAGAATTTTACACGAATACAATGTACTCATAAATCAAGAAAACAAGATTGCGCATTAAGCAGGTCCGTTAGTTTAATGTATAGCGTTCTCTCTTTTGTGTGACGTAGATATAGAATAATTGTATGGAAAGTGTAACAGAATTAAAGTAAAAGAGCCAAAAATCTCTTATATTTTTTACAACAAACTCTCATTCGCATTCAATTATGACGTAGATGTGCAGTAGAAAAATTTGTTTTCTTGATTCGAGCAATGTACTTACATAAACTTAGTATCTAATTTGCCACAGTTGCACATTAATGTTTAATTCGTACTTTTGCCAAAAGTAATTTGCTTATAAATAAACAAAATTTTAAAACAAAAAGACATTATATATTATATATTTATTAACATTCACATACAAGTGTACATTTTTTATTAAAAAAATTCAATAAAAAATATTACATGCTCTTTCTGTATTTGTGGCCAATCATACTAAAAAAGCAACGGTGTACATCACATATCACATTAGCTCCAAGCGAAACTCGTACACTTTAGACTAATTTTTAAACTCTCTTATAACATTAAATAAGAAGGTCTTAACAAATAAAACTGTATTTATTTTATTAGTTCATTTTATAACAAATTTAACAAAACATAAAAACTTCAAATTATGATTCAATAAAAAAAATTTTTTTAATAAAAACATAAAATAATAGTAATTTCTGTGACAAAGCCAAACTAGTACCCAAAACTTTAATCAAATATCATTTTGTTGGTTTTAAATATTAATATTTGGTGTGCATGCCTTTATTTTTTATCACCATTTTTAATCTATTTGGCATACTGCACACAAGGTTTTCGCAAAAACTTGGTACAATTTTACCCTATTCGTCCTGAAGAGCTCTTTTCAAGTCATCCTTAGAACTTATTGTATGACTACGAATTTTACGATCGAGATAGCTCCACAAATTTTCGATTGGGTTTATGTCTGGACTCTAGGCCATGATCGAACATTGTAAGCCTTATGCTTAGGGTCGTTGTTTTGGTAAAAAAAAAAGTTTTCACCAAGACAAAGTTTCTGCTTACAAACTGGCAAACTTTCTTTTAAAATGTTCAGTTACATATGCTGATCTATGGTACCATCGATAAAGTGTAAAACAACGGGCCCAGATACAGAAAATAATCGCCCAACCATTACAGACCCACCGCCGTGCTTAACTGTTTCATGTTTTTGGCAAGTAACTCCTCTTTTGAACCTGAACCAAACAAGTTGAATTTACTTTTATCTGTGAATAATACCTGCTTCCAAAATGAATAATCCTTTGTTTCATGTTCCTTGGCGAATCGTAACCTTATCTTTTAATTTCTCTTATTAATCAGAGGTTTAACTCTTGTCCTTCTACCATTGATATTAGCCCTTTTTAATATATTTTGTTATGGTCTGTGGGCAAAATTTTTTTTTCTAAGTCTTTTTCAACAATTTTTACGAGTTTCGGAGCACTTAAAAATGGGTTCTTTTTTATTTTACGTAAAATATATTGCTCGTCTCCAGCAGAGAAAATTTTGTTATTTGCAGTTTTCTGCTTGTTCGCAATCCTTTTATTTTATACCTTTTTATAATATATTGCACTGTTGATCAGCTTCTATCAATTATCTTAGATATTTCTCGTAGCGATTCATTATTATTATGATGTTGAATTATTAATTTTCTTACTTCAACAGAAGTTAGTCCTCTCTGTTTACCCATTTTGTTCTCTTTTGTAACTCTGTCAAACAAAAACTCAAATAAATGACAATAAAAAAGGTGATAATGGGGAATTTTTTCAAATTAAATAAGACCGTACGAGTTTGGCCATGGTGTCGAAAGTTGCCACTTTTTAAAATATTCATCTGTATTTTAATAAGTAAAGATATATTTAAAATTTCGTTTCTGATATTTAATTAGGTACATAGTTTTGTACTAAAATTAAGTAAATTCATTTTATTAGCCTATTTAGTTTTAGACATATAACATAAAGAAATTTGTTTTCATAGGTGTACGAGTTTCGCTTGGAGCTACTGTACGTACAATTAAAAAATAAATTTTAATTTTTTGTGATTGTTAAAAATGGAAAAGATTTAAATTAAAAACTAACGGCCGTATGCATAACAAGAAGTTGTCATAAGGCTAGCATTAGTGACGAAACTAAGCAGAGTCTCTGCAAGGTTCTCCACACAATTTGACACCAAAAATACTTACAAAATATATTTATGGGTCACAGTAACAATCTGATTTTAAGTGCCAGGCCGTACAGCAAATCACACTGGGAGCCTTATCAATTTCTTCACTCATGCCAAACTCATTCTAAGTTTTGTTATGCATACGGCTGTAAAAATTCAATACTGTATTCATTGCAATTTTTCTTTATGAATGTATAATACAAAGCAATCAGCTGCTTGCGTACACAAAGTGCAATCAGTTTCGTACTTTGCTTAAAGAAATAATATTTGACGAAACTTAAGGAAAAGTTTTTTTAAGTGCATTATAGTTTCCCACATATGATTTAATGTATTTGCAAAATTGCTTAAGTTTGCTTAAGTTATCTTATGCACATAATAGTTGGGCCATATATTTTTCCTATAATCCAGGATGGTCCACTTGCAATTGGTCCATCTTCTTCTATGCACAGTAGCTTCAAAACCATTTATTTTCGACAAAATTCGGTATCTCATAAATCACTGAAAATATCTTAATTAAATTTTACATAAGAGGTGTTTCTTATAAGTAAAAACTAAAAATGTGTATAAAAACATTTTTTTGACTACTTGTCTTTTTCAGCTTCTCAAGCAACAACCAAGCAAGGCGCTGTAAGAAGTATCAAAAGAAAGCCTTTGAATTTAAGATTAACAATATTATAATGAATTTTTTTAAATGACTTAAACAAATTTAAGTTTAATTTACATGCGATACCACATTTTTGGGGAAAATCCTGAAAGAGGTCGGCCAAAATTAAAAAAAAAAAAAATTGTAAGCCAATTTTCTCCCAAACTAAAAGAGATAACCTACAAATGTAATCACATTTTTAATTGGAACCTCATCAACAATTTTAAAAATCTTAACATTTGAGTTAAAAATAAACTTGTTATGATGTTTTTAAAAAGATCACTTCCGTAGTGCATGGTATACCGAATTTTCTCCAAAATAAATCGTTTTCAAACCACTGTGCTAAGAAACTTCAAATTCCTTTTAAAATTAACAAAATCTTTATCAAATTGATTAAAATTGTTTTCAATCCGGTTCCCATAATTAACTAAAGAAGAAATAAATAGCTTCAAAAAATGCAAAAAACTATTTTGCAAACAGTAAAAATCTCAAAAAAAAAGGTTCATGAAAAATTAATTCGCCTGCGCCAACAAGTCTTAAGACATCAACGAATTTGAAGAAATCAACCAAAAAAAAAATTTAACCCGTAGTTATAATAAGCATCTTCTATGTTACTCTTCGCTTATTATTATTGCTGCTGCTGCTGCTCCTGCTGCTGATGCTGTTTATTTGGCCCAGTATTCCTTACAACCAGATAATTACAGTGTATTGTTTTACAGTTCAAACTTTGAATTTTCAATACGAATTAGAAGTTTTGCCACAAAATACGCTCGAAAAACAAACATGAGATTATAAGTTTTTGCGTTTCATATTTCTACATTATTTGATCTCAGCAATCAGCTAAAGTTACTACGAGTTTTGAAAAAATAAAAAAATATTGAATATTTCGAACATGAAAAAGAAGCGTGTGCTTCAAGTGTTCCACGTTCAGATATAAATTGCAACGTGATTTTTATATTTTGTAGGAAGCATTTATTTATTTATTAATTTTTAAGCTTTTGTACTCTTAGTATGTTGCATAAACGTA
This sequence comes from Gymnosoma rotundatum, assembly GCA_916610165.2. Taxonomy (NCBI): domain Eukaryota; kingdom Metazoa; phylum Arthropoda; class Insecta; order Diptera; family Tachinidae; genus Gymnosoma; species Gymnosoma rotundatum. The sequence continues at coordinate 23,509,548 of OU744339.1, read as the reverse complement.
GCACAGCGAAACCAAAAAAAAACTACCATAAGGGAATCTAAAGTAGATTTTTATAGCTGGTAGCAAGCATGTTGCAAATAATATACATGTGTTAAACAGTGGGGCGATGGCTTATATTTAAAACTTAAGACATAATTAAGTTTAATTCAAATTACGTTGAGTCACACTACAACAAGGATATGTAACGATAATTTAAAAAAAAACGTTGCTGATTTTTCCCATGGAAACGATTTATGTGCCCACTCATGATAAAACCATTTCATACCCTTCACCACAAAAAGTGGAAAAAGGGTATAACTAAGTTTGTCATTCCGTGTGTAATATCTACAATATCCATTTCTGATCCCATAATGTAAATATATTCTGACTTCTTATGCATTGCGAAGTCGATTAAGCGATGTCCGTCTGTCTGTCCGTCCGTGTTAGCGTTGAAACTTCACAAAAAAAAATAAATATTGCCAAACGATCAGGCATAATGTCGAAAGAGGCTCTATTGGAAATTGGCATGATCGGTCCTAGTCCACCGAAGCACCAGGCAAAACACCACGCTTTTTCCTAATTTTTATATGTCATATGGAACAATAAAGTAAATCCAATCAAAAAAAAATATATGGGGCGATAGGGAATTAAAAAATAAGAAAAATATTCCAAGCGAAAAAATTGGCACTCACCCATATTTTCCGGATTAAGGGGCTCTAAAATTTTAAAATTTTTTTAAATATCAATATGGGTTTCATTTTTAAGCTTCTGAAGAGATCTTTAAGGAAATGCTAAAATTTTTTTAAAATGCTTAAACCATTAGGAGCCGATGAATACAAGATCCAGAAAAGCCGAATATAGCACTTTTATTTGTTTTATAATTATTTTCAAAAAAGATAATTGTTTTGTTTTTTTATAATTTAAATGAATATCCTTGCTACTAGATGCCAAAATTGACGCTAATTTTATTTTTTAATTAAAAATACCCAATTGCGGAATATTTGTACTTCCCGGTTTTTTCCCGATTTTTGTATACCTAAAATTAACGCTATTTTTTCGGCGCTATCTTGGCGCACGTTTATAGGTTTTATGTTCACACTTTCACATGTTACATCAGCTATTCTATTTTTGTTTTTTTATTTGTTATTTTTAAATAAAACATAATTACATATAAAAAAATTTTGAATATTTTTTACAGCCTTGGGCGATAATTAAAAGAGTTTAAAGACCGTTTTGGCGAGTTTTGACTTTATTTTTGGCGAGTTGCCTCAAAGAGACTCTGGCAACTCTGGTTAAAAATAGAACTAGTTCATAAGGGATTATTTCTTAACTTAATTTTCTTTTTTTGATAGTTGGAATTGAGCTATGTTCCCACTGTAACTAGTTATCTAGCAAACAATTTTTTAAGCGTAGAAAAAGCAGTTAGAAATTAGGTTTAACGTGTTTCCACACAACTCTCATAAAAAAATGGCCCACAAAAAATGCCAATATTTATTAAAGCCAAAAACACAGACTAGTTTAATGACACCATGAATGACTGGCTTACTGGCTGGCTAAATAAATAAATGAATGGATGGTTGGCTAAATGAAGCAGACAGCAGTAGTATAATTTACAAGCAACAATATCGTAAGCACGTTGCACAGTGGTTTCCCTTATATGGAGAAGCGGAAAAAAATCTATAACTTAAAACTAAAAAACGCTATAGTCTTTAAAATTTGTCAGCTGATAGCATGTCCGAAGGAAATGAGGTTTGTAAATTTTTAGAAAAAAAGAGATAGCAACTGTAGCCACAATAGCCATTTGATCTTTAATTAGATTTCTATATTGTATTTTAATATAAAACTTCAGTAGGTAAATTTTTATACCATTTTAATTCATTCGAAATATACAGTAAAAAAAAAACTAAATTAAAAATGAATACGAAGGCTCGAGAAACAAATGGATTAGAACTTCGAAAGAGCCTAAATTGTTTAATTTTCTTATTTTTTTAATTTATCTGCTTCCTCTGACAATTTTCCTATTGACCAGTGCTGCCGTTTATTACATTTTTTACATTTTTTTATTTTACTTTTGAAGGGTCTACGTAACATTCATAATTGTGTAATATTAGGTCAAATTTTCGTAACTTTTGGTACAGACACGAAATAAAATTATAACACTGAAAGAGTACTTGTTTCACTATTTAATGTAAGAATCTCTCTTAACATATTAATTCGATTTTTATAATAAAGGTTACCTGCAAATCCAATCCTATATAAAAATATAGTATTAAATAAATAAAAAATAACATTGCTGAAGTTTAAAGTTTTAAATTTTTTTGTTTCATGCTTAGAAACAGCAAAATGTTTCTGGCAACAATTTATTTCTACTGAGAAATAATATGAGCTGCATTTCGTGCGAAAAACTGAGCATTCTGTTCAAACTTGCGAAATTGTTAGTAACTTTAGTTATTCCCCTTAAAAAATTTGACAAACGTACCAACACCTCGATTTAGAAGAAATTTGTCTTTTAATTTTCCTTAAGAAGTGCTGGATTATATGACAGAAAAGCTGTCAGTAATTTTAAGGTATTTTTAAAATAATTAGTTTAGTAAATGCTACTGAAGCTCGATAATTCAAAGATCAATCACGGAATTTAAGTATTGAATTCCTTATTTAAATCCTCATGAATTTTTTTTATAGATTTCTCTTTTTTATTTTCGCTTTGTTTTTGTTCAGTAAATAAACAATTTTTGCCTTGTTATTTTCATATATAAAAAATTGTTGCAAGTCTGTTGTGATCATGTAAATGGTTTATGTAAAGTTTGCAAGAAATCGCTTTCGTGAGTTATGACTTTTCATGACAACATGTGAATTCATCCATATAAAAAACAACAATACGTAGACGCCTGTAAGTGTATGCGGCATGTATACTGTGTGCTGACACAGTATTCATTGTTAATATTCCTGCATAGCAAAGCAACTCGGGATCCGCTAGTTTTATAAAAACTACACTAAATTCAATTTTATTTAAGAGAATTTTAAAATGTAACTTTTGATAAAAAATATATCTTTTTTGAAGGAAAAGCGTAACTTTTTCTTGCCTTTCCCTAGCACAATGGCTACTGACACTAATGCATACCTGATCACCTCAGCTCCATGGATAAGAATTCTGTGTATCGAAGGATGAAGTAAATACAAGGGATATTCCTCAACAAGTTTTTTGGATGCCACTGTAGCAGATTTCTCAAACTTTTGTGTATCAATTTCAGATCCAGAATTTAAGGCTTAAATAATTGTTGCTATGAAAGATCAACATTTTGAAAAAAAAATCGTCAAATGAAATACGTAGTATAAAAATAAATGCAAGTTATTATTATTTTTCACCGGTTGACTATATAAATTACATCCATATGCGAAAATATGCAAAAAAATACATTCACAATATTTTTTTTCAATTTAAATGGGGATAAAAAATCTCGAATTAAATATATAAGAAGTTGTGGGCAGATGAGAGCGAAATAACTAAAAGTCTACATGAAAAAGTAGTTCTTAAAAAAACGTGTGTTTTGAAAGGACCAAAAAAGTATTCTTCAGTGATTTTTTATTCTGCGTATATTTATGCAGCTTTTATTCTTCTATTTGATTTTAATTATTTGTAGTGATTTTGGAGACTCCGGACACAATATCGTCAATTACTTTTAAAATAAATTTAAGTTTTCTTTTATGACTATGAAACCGCAGTATATTGAACTTGCTGTTCCCCAGGCGCTTCGCTACCCCAATGAGAATAATCGTGCCACGACCACTCTTCCAAGCAAGTTTTTTATTTGATTATTATAGAAGTTATAACAAAATCCCTTTCTTTCAAATATTCCTAAAATAATTTTTAGTTAAATTCGATTCCTCTCCACTTAACCGTCCTGTTCCTTCTTTGAATAAGCATGCCCTCTTGGAACTTCTAAATAAATATTTATCTTTGTTTTAATTTTTTTTAATCAGTGCTACGGCTGCACCGATTTAGTCATAACTTACGACTATACGAACCAACTTGAAAAATTTAATCAAATTCGGTATGACCGTTCGTGAGTTATAAAGTCACAACACACCTTCAAAACTTTTTTATATATATTTATATAGAAGTTATAAACACACCTCCACTTTCAACGGACACAAACGTAAAATCTGGCAAAAAAAAAAAAAACAACCATATTTAATAGATTCGTAAAATTTAGAGTGTTATCAATAAGTTTTTTTTATTTTCAAGCTGTCCAGTTTCATTACCTTAGGTGGCTCAATAATTTTTCAGAGCCAATATTAGCAAAAAACAAAAGTAATGTCAGGCTAGACATCTATGTATGTATTGTGGGTGAAACCACTGTGCGTTGTGTGCCTGAGATGAGTGCACTACTTCCAAATTGTCGTTGGCTACTTAGGAATTGCAATAAGAAGACATAAAAAAAGATTGTTAGAAAACCATAAATTGATTTGTTTGAAAAGCCCAACTCATCCACTATGTAATAAAATATATGTATGTATTTGTGTATGTGTGTGTTAGTGTTTGTTTTTTTAAAAATGATTTTATCTCACGCTTTGTTGCAAAATTGATTTCAACCTATTGTTGATGACCTTTAAGGAACTTAATTGAAGCTTTTTCTTATTCTTGGCCCATTTGATTAAATAATTTAAAAATCATATTTGAAATTAAATCAGAAAAATCGAAGCATGAATGCACAGCCCAATATGAGCCTTAGTGTACATGCAGCTTCTGTTTGTTAGTGCTGTTATATTTTGAGGCACGATTAAATTAAACATATGAAATTGATTTGTATCGCTCTGTTTAATAGATCAATGTTTGATTTTTTGCTTTTTTTTTCTGTAGAGAATTATAAATCTGAAAATATTATTTTTGCTACTTAATCACTTTACAAGAACGTTTTTGAAACTTGTAGTTTGATTATGAACTCTACTTGTGTTGAGTTGTTGTCCGTTGTTGCAGCAACAAAACAACAGCAGCAACAAGTCTAATAGCTTTAGTTTGTTGTTATTATTTGTAGTTTAAAAATTCATGGGAATTACATACGTGCCAAAGTTTTTGATTGGCATTGAAATGGATGGTTTTTCGTCAACTGATACCAAGAGCACACAATATGAAGTAGCAGCAGCAATCATCTGTACATTCGTCATACATTCTCATATGTTACGTGACTATAAAATTAAATTGTATCTTTCAATTCAGCATGCATGAATTAAAAAACCATGTATTATAATAGAAAACGTATTAGAAATAGATCTTGGAATATGTTGAATTTAAATTGAACTCTAATTTAACCAAGAAAGGCTGCAGATACTGATCCAAAAAAAAATTTGAAGTTGCGAAAAGCTTAAAAACTAAATTTCAAACTATAAAGTCTGGATCGAATTAATTATTATTATACCTTGTTATTTCGTTTGCAATTTCTACAATATCCATTTCCAACCCCTTAAAGTATATATATATATATATATATATATATATATATATATATATATGCATAGCAAAGTCGATTGAGCGATGTCTGTCTGTCCGTCCATGTTAGTGTTGAAATCAAGTTTGCTAAATCACTATATCAGCTAGAGAAAATTTGAATATGCCAATCGATCAGACATAGTATCGAAAAAGATGGTATTGAAAATCAGTAAGATCGGTACATATCCTAAGAGACAGCGGGCAAGACACCACGCCTAACCCTAATTTTTCTATATCATTTATAACAATGAAGTAACTCCAATCAAATGAAAATTACTTAGGGCAATAAGGAATTAAAAAAAATATTAAAAAAAAATATCAAATGAAAAAATCGGCAATTGCCCATATTTTCCGAGTTACGGGGCTTTGAAATTTTCAAAATTTTCAAAATATCAATATGGGTATCATTCTAAACCTTTTGAAGTGATCTTTAAGGAAATACTAAAAATTTTTAAAAATGCTTAACCCATTAAGAGCCGATGGCAATTTTGTGTAAAAAATAACTTTTTTTTTCTTATTTTTTAATTGTCTGTCACCCCAATATTGCTTTTTTATTTATTTATATTTGCTTTTTGCAAAATATTTGCTTTTTGCAAAATATTTGCAAAGATCGTCGGTACCTGTTTTGGAGTTATAAATCAGCCTGGCCTTCTTGGACTGATTTCAGTTTATAAAATAACAAGAGTAAAGTCAAAATTACGTAAAGTTGAGAGGCAGCATTAGACAAATAAAATATAATAATTGTATATCTAGATTGTAAATAATCCTCTGCAAAGATTAAAATCCAGCTCTAACATGTCAAAGATACTGTTAAGTAAGCGAGATCTCAGGTAAAATTTGCTTAGATTTTCAGAGGCCATATAGAGGCACTATTACAAAATCTGTAGTAGTCGTTTAATAGCAGGGCTGTTTCTAAAATGATTGATGAAAGTAGTCAGTAGTAGGATAAACGCTATTATATTGAATGATAGCTTACTTAGCACTATGAATAGAGCTAAATCACAGATCTTAGCTAAAAGTCCGGGAATGGGGAATACTGTAGAAAATGTACTTATAATTTTTGTATCACTTAATCCATACTTAGTGGTATTGTTCCTATGTCCAAATAAATGTCATAATGTTGCATAAGCAATCGCCAAAAAGTAATTGTCACATTGTCGTCGAACTTTTATCATGAAGTCGCGAATAGGCGTCTGTCTTGTTCAAAGTTGGTAAGCCTAAAGATTCTTTCCTAACGAAGGTAAAGGACCAACTATAATGTGCATAAGATAACTTAAGCAAACTTAACCAATTTTTCAAACACGTTAAATCTGATTGCACTTTAAGTACACAAACAGCTGAATGTGCTTTGTGTTAAATTTTAGTTTTTAATTTAATACGAGGGCTGCTCTATATATTTCTGGCCTAATGGTGAAAATGCGAATATTTATAATCAAAAATGGTTTTATTGCTTTTCAAAGTATTCTCCAGCATGATTTATACACTTTTGCGTGCACTCAAACCAGTTTTCGAAGCACTTTTTCCACTCCGATTGAGACACCTCTAAAACATGGTTTTTGAACACTTCAACAGCTTCTTCTGGCGACGAAAATCGTTGACCACGCATTTTTTTCTTGATGTGCGGAAACAAGAAGAAGTCATTAGGTGCCAAGTCAGGGCTGTACGTTTTGGCTGGTCAAAAACGCTCTGGTTTGAGCCGATGTGTGAGAGCTCGCATTGTCATGGTGAACAATGATTCGGCTTCTCTTGTTGGTTTTTCGAATTTCTCCGATGACTTCAGGCAAACAAATTGTAGTGTACTACTCAGAAGTGACCGTCCTACGTTGCTCAAGCGGACAGTAGCCACATGACCAGTTTTGCCGAATAAACAGGCGACCATTTGCTTCGAAGTGCTTCTTCCACGAACAACTTTCGTTGGATTTTGCTCGTCTTTGAAGACTCATACGGTCGATTGTTGTTTCATTTCGGGCTCAAACGCATAGATCCATGATTTGGCACTAATCGACACGAGCCTTTTTTTGAGCGACTCTCAGATTGCGCTGGATCCAACGAGAACAAACCTTTTTTACGGCCAGCTGTTCATGCAGTATCGAATGTATGCTGGTGGAAGAAATGTCCAAGGATGTCTCTATCTCTCGGTATGTCGCATGTCGATTTTACATTATGAGTTCACGCACGGCAGCAATGTTCTCTGGCACAACAGCCGTTCTTGGATGACCTTAACGGAATTCGTCTTTGAGCGAGCTTCGGCCACGATTAAATTCATTATACCAATTTTTCACAGTGCTACAGGATGGTGCTTCATCGCCATACAAAGATTTAAGTTCATCAATGCACTCTTGTCGTGACAATCCACGTCGAAAGTGGTGAAAAATGATGGCACGAAAATGTTCACGAGTTAATTCCATTTTTTTCTATATTAATTTTTTCAAGTAACTTTAAGCAACACAAATAATGGTCGTACGTCAAAATGTTGATTTAAGTGGCGTATGTCGTCGTATTTTTAGTACGGTTGACCACAAATTCAACAAGTATGAGTGCTATATTCGGCTATGCTGGATCTTATATACCCTTCAACCTCTATGTAAGTCCAGTTAAGTGTAGCAACTCCACTGAAAAAAGCAAATATTGGGGTGACAGAGAATTAAAAATTAAAAAAATTTTGGTACTGTTTATATATATAATTTCATATAAAAATGCCATCGCCTCTTAATGGGTTAAGCATTTTTAAAAAATTTTAGTATTTTCTTACAGATCTCTTCAAAAGCTTGATATTGATATTTTAAAAAATTTGAAATTTTCCGACTCCGTAACTCCGAAAATATTAGCAAGCGTCAATTTTTTCACTTGATTCACTTTTTAATTTTCTATCTCTTTATATATATTTGTTTTTATTGTAGTTAATTTATTTTTCAAATGACATGGAAAATTAGAGGGATGCGTGGTGTTTTGCCTGCTACCTCAAAGGACATGGACCGATTATGCTGATTTCCAATCTTTCGACACTATATCTGATCGATTGACATATTTGTTTTTTTTTTTTTTTTTTTTGTAAAATAAAGTTTGCCGAGGCTAACACGAATGGACAGACGGAAATCGCTCAATCGACTGCGCTACGCATAAGATGTCTGTATATATACATATATATTTTATGGTGTCGGAAATGGATATTGTAGTAATTACACACAGAATAACAAACTTATATCAAACATTTTTCCACCTTTTGTGGTGAAAGGTATAATAAGAAAAAAAATCAAGTTCTATAATTTTGCATCAAAATGTCATCGGCTGTTAATAGATTTAGAATTTTTCTTAAGTTATAATATTTCTTTTTAATTTAATTTTATTAAATAGGAGTTGAACTGTGGATATTATAAATGAATTGATCCCTTAAAAAGCTTAAGGAAAATTGCGAACAATCGTAGAGTTCTATAAAAAGCTTAGATGCCCTAGATTTATTCCAAATGAAGTAGGCTTGGGGTTTTGCCCGCTGCCTCGGTGGATATGGACCGATCTTGCTGATTTTCATAGCAAGATTTTCGAGACTATTTCTGATCGATTGGCGTATTTAAATTTTTTTAAGCTCATCTTGTGCCTTGGTAAAGTTGATTTCAGCCCGAACACGGAGAGACAGACAGACATCGCTCAAACGACTTCGCTGTTCATAAGAACTCAGAATATATATACTTTATGGGATCGAAACTGGATATTGTAAAAACTATAAACGAAATGGTAAACTTAGTTATACACCTTTTCCACTTTCTGTTGTGAAGTGTTTAATAAAAGAATAAGAATAAAATATAAAGAATATTTCTATAGTGACGTAATTAGAGATTTAAAGAGATTTAAAAGTTCTAATTCTGTCTGCTATAAGAATTAATGTGAACAATAAATTTTGTGATTTTGACCAATCTGGCCTTATCTTTTAACCCTTTAGAGGCAAAAACTAGAAGTTTGCACTATAGCGACAAAATAAATTAAGGACTGTTCCCATTAAAACTTATTTTTCTAATAGAAGTGAACTGTTATAGGAAGACATTTTACGGGATGGCTCATACATGATATGGAAACTTTAACGTGTGAGTTCAACTTGCACTTAGTGGATTTATTGCAAATTATAAATGACTTTGGGAAAATTGGAAAGCATAAGCATGTAAGAGCTTTCTTCTTAAACAGCTGTTTAAGGTATTCGTAGTTAAGTTAGTGTCGACTTAATCGAAACACTGTCACTGTTCATAAGAGCTTTTAGGAGAAAACAGTATTTTCTGTACGGCGAATAATTGAGCTAATGGATAAAGCTGCTGGTTGGAAAATCCTTGGTATAATAAAACCATTATGCATTTTTTATTTCAACCTTAACATTTACATAATTATTCCATAACAAGCTAAGCAATCTGCCAATTAATGATTGATAGACATGCATGTATGAAGAGGAGAAAATCCAAACCAATTTGTAAAACATACTTTCGTATAAAGATTTTTAAAATTACCCACTAATCATTGACTGCCTATAAAAGAAACTGAAAATTATAAATACAAAAATCAAATAAATAATTCATACTCAAATATTTGCAATGTGTGTGATGTATGATTTTCTAAACAAATAAACCAGCCAACAGAGTTAAGAAAAATGTACGAAAAGATTTTCTGAAATCATGATTTCAATGAAAATTGTTTTCACATGATTTAACGATCAATATTTTCTTACAGCCAAAGATTGACAGAGATTTACCTCATTTTCTCCTTCTCCCTCCCTACTGTTTTTTTTTTGGCAAATAATTTTCTAATGTCATGGTGGTCAATTGAATTGAATGGAATAACGACCGTTAGAGTTTAAACATGAAAAGTAAACAAATATATAATCACATCGTTAGTTATGACTAGAAAATATATATTGAAACTGTTTCAGCAGCTTAAGCCTCTTGGAGATGGAGATGACGATGATGATGCTTATGCTGATGCTGATGATGGCGCTTCGTTGTTAAGACGCTGTAAGAAAAAAGAAAAAAAGCGTGAAACACGTAGAGGCATAATGAGTGATTTGTGGTTTTCTTTTCTGCTGCAACAAAATAAAATAAAACGAATTTGTTATTTAATATTTAATGAAAACTTTTCGTTAATCAATTTATTTTTAGAGCATGTGAACAAGAGAAATACGAGGGTCGGTTTTAATGCATTAAAAAATATAAATATTTTTATACACTTCACCACAAAAACTTGAAAAAGGGTGTAACTAAATATGTCATTCCTTTTGTAATGCCTACCGACCCCATAAAGTATATATATTTTGAGTTATTGTGCAAAGTGTTTAATGGATTCTACTTGTTGTACCACCGCATAGAGTTTTACTGACATTTTGCAAATTAGACATGACTGCGTATCACAGTTAAAAAATATAATATTATTATGAGTAGCACGTCAGCTTCACGGTACCCTGTAATCATTTGACTACAGTAGCGGCTGCTGTAGTACACGTTCTGAGAACATTTTAAGAGTCTACATATTACGGGTTTCGAGATTGAAGCCTGTGATAGATGGACAAACCTTGTAGTCAAAACAATAGCATTACATTGTCTTTTCTCTGCTGAGATTTGAATTTCTGGTCTTCTGTTTCACAAAAACAAAGTTAACTTTTTCTTTAATTCTGACCACACAAATCAAACTTTTTATTGGCAGCAGTGACCACCAAGTATGACTTGTTTACCACACACATTAACATATAAACTTTTAAAAACTTTTACAATCGTTAAGTGCAAAGTTAAGAGCTCGCTTTTAATTCATCTACTTTCACAATCGTACATATTCATTGTGCAGTTCGCTAAGATATAACTCTCTCCTATGACGCCATAATGCGTTATCTACTATAAAACAAAAACAAAACTAAATCACTGTGTCTTGTTTATTTTCGAAACATGGTTGCTGTTGCAGAAATATTCAGTGTTATCAATCTTATATTTAATTCAATATGCATATTAACTGACCCTCGTATTAGATCCAATGCCTGTTTCATTAGGTTGATACAAACATGTATTTCTTCCTAATTTCAATAACTCTGGATTATATATAAAATAAATTATTGAAGATGTGAGGCCTCTTGAGAATCTGTTCTACTTAAAGATATACGTTAAACCGCAAAGCCACTTTATTTTTAATAAACAAAAATATACAAAATAACAGGAACAAAAATTTCCGCTTTTTCAATTAGGAGCAAACATTTATATGCAAAGTTTGATATTTTAAAATAAAAAAATTTAATCATCTGCTCTATGACTATAAAATAACACTATCAAAAGCCCCCGAAAGAGTTGCATTTAGTTAATTTTCGTTTAATAAATTTTCAATACCAAATTTTGTTAAATGCATTTCAAAAAGTTAGTGGGTATTATTAAAATGTCTTCCTATTTTACCAAAAATGGCGTTCACATTTAAAAATTATTAAATTTATTGTTTAAAAAAAATATTCGTCTTGTTTCATCATTCCATTATTTTTGTGTGGCAGACTATATTTATGAAATTGCAAACACTTTCTGAATACATAATATGACATTTTAAATAATATTTCGCATTTATTAAAAAAACATTACTTAACAAAACAAATATTTTTAAAGTAAAATTAATTAACACATAATTAAACAATTACGAATTTTATTTAAACATTTTAGTTAAATATTTATTATTAACCGTTTCAGTAATAGCCAGATATAAATGTAAAAAGGTAAATTTAAAAAGAGCAGTCATCAATTTTCATCGGTTTAAATTGACTTACATTGTATGTAATAACATTGTAGCATGTCAGAAAATAAATTTCATTTCTGAAATTCAATGTCAAGGCATAGAACTGTTCCTATAAAATTTGGACACCACGATGTTATTTATACTGCAGTATCTCTGATTTACTAAGAATTTATTCTTAAATTTAGAAAGACATTTTCGAACCACTCTCAAAACTTTATATCTCATGATATAGGAATAAGTATTAACGAATCAGAAACGCCTAATGTTCTTGGCATGAAAATTTAGTGTGATGTTCGATGGACTAAGCACGGTTTTCAAGTCTCAAAAGAAACTTTCAAGTGCTTTGGTGTAAAAGATATTTCACTCCATCTGATCTCCTTTCTATTTATACCACCTACATCCGGCCAAGAATGAAATATAACTCTCATATATGGGCCGGTGATTCAAAGTTTGTTTTGTAGTTAGATGACCGTGTACTAGAGTCGCCCTCTCTCATAGGTGACAATATGGTACTCTATTAACTCTCTGGTACATCGACGCAATGTAGTTGTGTTCCGCTGTTTTATCGTTACTACACATTTTTGCGTACAATACGCTCTTCAGTAAGAGCTCATTAATTTGATGCATTACAGAGAGAATTTGTTTTTTAGCCGAACAGTAAGTATGTAGAATCATCTACCTACAGAGGTCACTTTCAATGTTGGAAATTTTAAACCGAATGTCTACAAACACTACTCCCTACACTCTTCATCCTATAACGTAATTTCCTAGTTTTGGCACACGGCAATGCTTAAGTAGGGGTCATCCCCTGTGTGCTGATCCGAGAAAAATAGAAGAAGAGTGATGCATTGCAATTCACTTCTAAAATTTATCATCTGACAATTGTGAATCTAAATTTTTAAATAAATATTCCAAAAGAATAGTTTGTTACAGCTGCGCCATATATAAAACGACAATTAGCAATAGTTAAGTTTTTTTAATATTTCTATGTCTTAAAAAAACTCAGACAAAAATTTTTACGGTTACAAAACAACAGTTCATTGACAGCTATAACCACAGATTTTTAAAACAGATAAAGAGCAAACACAACATTCTTTCTGAATTGAAGTTTTTTTTTTTTTTGTTGAAATTTCTTTCTATACAGAAGAAAAAATTTCGTTCTAAAGTTAAATAAATTTTTCTTACTTTTTAATCGACTTCAATAAAAGAAGGAAGGTTATCAATTCTACTGAATGTTGCTTTTTTATATTTGTGCCTCCATAACTCGGTCATTTCTGGATCGATCTGAAGATTTTTTATATTTGAGGGTCTAATCTCCCTTTTAAATAATAGTCATAATCTTAAAATTTAAAGGGTGTCCCCATACAAAATATATGATAGTGATGCTTATCACTATCAAGAATGGCGAAAAATAATACTAAAATAAATCTAAAAATTAAAGAGTGCCCCCAAAGGTGACGCAAATTTACCTATATGGGCATATCTTCTGAACAGTTTTAGACAAAACCTTGCAAATTAGACAGAATGTCGATTGCTGTGACAGTAATACTCGTAGTTATAAGCATTAATATTTAAAATTGAAAATAAAAGGATGTCCTAATAATGCATTTAATTTGATGTATATGCCCATATTTTTGCACAGTTGCAGACAGATGCTTGAAATTTACAAAGTATCTGTATTCCTAAGTTCGCTGTAACAACGAGTATAAAATTTGGATTTAGAAATTAAATGGTGTCCCAATAGTTGATGTTATTTGAAGTATACGACCAAACTGTTAAACTATTATAGACAGACGGTAGAAATTTACAAAGAACCTGATTATTAAGTCTACTACAACAGCTAGTAAAAAACTTTAATTTAGAAATTAAAGGGCGCCCCCATAGTTGCTGTAATTTGATTCACATTGCCAAACTGTTGAAGCTGTTGAGCTGTAGTGCTAAGTCTGATAAAACAAGTATAAGGTTTGAAGAAGAAATATAAATAAAGGGTGCCCCAATAGTTAATGTAATTTGATGCATGTTGCTAGTTTTTGAACCGTTTTGGCAGACAGATGAAATCTGTTTTGAAGTCGGTTTTTTGCCAGAATTATTATTCCAATCGTGGTTAAAAATGTTGTTGCGAATAACATTCAAGTGATCATAAAGCAAACAGATGCGAGATTTTTTCTAAAAAATATTTAAGGAACTTATCAAGAGAAGAACAAAATTGCTGAATTTAGTAACCAAACTTTAGTGAATCTAAAATTAAGAATTTAGGCCTTGATAAGTTTAAGAACTAAATTAAAGGGCTTTGTACAAGCTTTAAAAAGATCCACACTTACGACTTTAATTTTATATTTTATTTAATATTATTTTTTTAATATTTTATCTCTTTAAGAAATATTGAAATATAGAGAATTTCTTTATCTTTGTGAAATTTCGGTTTATTTGTGAAATATCGATTTTGGCGAACTCCTAAATTTTTTAGGAGTGATTTTAATTTTAAATGAAAATTACATCTTTTTGAAATCATTTTTTTAAAACAAATAATATGCCTCGCAAGCTTTAAAAGAAAGTCATAAACGAATGAAAATTGACTTATTTTGTACATTTTATTTGTATATGTACATTTGTTTTTGCTTTCGTTCTAATCTTCGGTATAGCCACAAAATGCAATTTTTAACCGACTTCAAAAAAAGAAGGAGGTTATACAATTCCGCTGAATATTGCTTTTTTATATTTTTGCCTGCAGAACTCAGTCATTTCTGAACCGATTTTAAAAATTTTTGGTTATATGATAGATTATGCTTACAGATTGGTCCCGTTTTAAAAACAGTTCATAATCTTAAAAATTAAAGGGTGTCCCAACACAACAGACATATTTTTTACGTGTATTTTGAACTGTAAAGGGCGATTCTATAAAATTTAAAATGACTGCGTATTACTATGGCTCCCAAAAACAAAAAGTTATACAAAAATTAATATAAAAATTAAAGGGTGCCCCTATAATTATTGTAAGGGTGCGCCATTAGTTCATTTTATTTGATGTATATTGCCATACTTTTTAACAGTTATATACAGACGCTTGGAATTTACAACGAACCTGTATTGGTAAATCCGTATAACAAGAAGCTTATAATTTGAATTTAGAACGTAAAGGGTGTTCCCAAAATTAATGTAATTGTTCTATATGGCCGTGTATTTTGAACGGTTGTATATAAATACCTTAATTTTAGAAAGAATGTCTACTACTTTATTTGGTATAATAAGAATTATAAAAATGTTATACGAGTATTATAAATTAAATAGTTGATATAATCGGATGTATATGCGCAAAATATTGAACCGTTACAGACAGATGGTTCAAAGTAACACGGAACCTAATTGCGACTACAACAGCAAGTAAGTTTAAAAAGTATAAAGTTTAGAGATATAAGTGTGTCCCAATAGTTAATGTAATCTAATTTATGTGGCCATACACTTGAGCTGTTATAGGCAGACAGATAAAATCTGTTTTGAAGTCGGTTTTTTTCGCAAGAATTATTATTTTTAATTACTCTTACTTGTTAAACATTATAGATGCTGTTCCAGTATCGTATTGACGAAAGCAAAAACAAGTGCACAAGACGAGTTACAAAGAGAACGACAAAGAAATGCTTTAAGTTGTGTGTGGACTTCGTCTCACCAAATTAATATTAAGATTAGTTGGTTAAATATATGATGTTTACAACTTATATAACATAAGGTAGATGGATGCAAAGAATGCTAATGAAGGATGTGATGGTCTAGAAAATGCTGCATTTCATTCTGCTAGCGTCTAATTTTTCTTGTTTTCTTTGGAAAACGTCCGCATACATTTGTAAATAATTTTTCTTTCTAAAAATGTTTAGAAATTAAATTAAAAATGAACTAAAAAGCCGAATGAATTTTCATTCATTTATTAGATCTATGGTTCAAATCCTGATTGGGAAAAAAATAAAATTTGAAAGTCATTAACTTTAAGTTTTTAATAGTTTTTTATACGAGTTATATCAAAACACATTTTTGAAAATGGCAAAGAGCGCAAACGTAGCAATTGGGGTTTCTTTTAACGTTTTTTTGCATTTCCTTTTAATGCCGTAATGCATTCTCTAATATAACAAGCACTCAATCAGTAAACGTTTTTGTTTTTTTTTTTTTTTTTTTTGTTCTTTCGAAAAGTTATTATTTTGTTTTTAAATAGCATAATCCTTCTTATTATTCCCAGTTTTTTTTTTTTTTTTTGTTGTAACTGCAAAGAACAAACTTTCGTGGCCTGCTTTTAGGAAATTTTTCGCAAATATTTTTTAACCTTAGATTTTCTGTTACATAAAAAATCTTTAAACTTTAACTGATAAAAATTCCAATTTTTGCTGAAATAATTAAAAATGAATAAAGCAGATTGCAAGCGTATACAAAATCTAAACTCACTTAAAAAAACGTTAACAAAATATATTGGTTTTACAGATTTTCGCACAGAGAACTCTACCCACAAATTCTTTCGAAATGGATGTATTGTATTAAATTATTTAATTAAATTAAAATTATTAATTAAAATTATTTAAGCGTTTAAGTAATTTTGCTATCAAGAAGCTTGTTTGTCGCTTCCAAATTTTATGCGAACATTTTTTTTAATTTTATACGCTACTATCTACATTAATCAACACCAAACAATCAAAAACTTTATGCAAATTGCAACAATACAATTTTAAAACGTATCAATAAATATTTTTACAACAACACACACAAACTAGGTGAAGTACAAATAAAGAAAAAAAAATCATTTAAAAAGCATAATAATAAATAAATAACAAATTTTTTGTTTTTTGATTTGTGAAATATTAAAACTAATTTTACTTCCGCCTTTTGTTTAATTTGCTACAAAAATATAAAATAAAAAAAACATTCACTCTATAAATGATGAATAGAAAAAAGCGGCAAAAATGTTGACATATAAAATTCGTTTTTAATTTTTTCCAATATGTTACATTGGCTATTTTTAACTTAAAGTTTAACTAAAGGGTGCCTTAAAATTTAAAATATATGCCAAGTTAATTAATGAAGATATCAGGGTCTAATACTACCCACCAATATCTAAACTTGGCGTGTTCCAAAGTGGATAAATAGGCACCACAAGACCCGAACTCAGGAAAGTACAGTCCAATTATGAATCAGTTTTAATTTAGCTCTAAATCGTGAAACATTCCGAGTTCTTTTGACTTACAGCCGTTAGATGGGGCTTTTTTGAACAATAATTGCTACAAATAATTGACACAGCCTTCAAGGCCTTATAGCTAATAAGTTTTAAAATATTGTTTAGCAATAAAAAGGCATTTGTCTTTCGTGCCTCTTTGCTAACCGCAAACCATCAGCTGTCAACTTGGGGTTGTACTGACAGAAATGCAAACAAAATTTAATTTTTTTTTTTTTAATATTCCAACAAAAAGTTGAGGTCGGCTTTTTTGCCAGCCAATCTTTTGTGGAACATAAACGTCTAGAACAATGCAAATTCAAAGCGCTTAAGTAACCTAACGCAAAAAAATTACGGGCTTAGTTTTTTATTTGGTCGTCTACATTTCTAACAGCGCAGACTAAAAATAGCCTAACCTGCAGAAAACAAAAATTACAGATGGAAAACAAAATTACAGAGGAATTATTTTAAATGATTGTTTAAGTTATTCAGACCACGAATATAGCGTCACCCATAGGCTGTGTTTTCATATTAGGGATTTATTCCCAAATCGGGGATTTTGTTTTTAAAATGAGGATGAAATTTTTAGTTTGGGGATTGAGGAATTCTTTATGAATAAATTTTGGGTTTTTTGGATTTAGAGAAGCTCATTAGGAATTTTTTTAAAAATTATGTTTTTGGTAATTTTAATTTTTCTCTTATTAAATAAGTTTTACTTTCTTGCTACTCATAAGTTTCCTAGTATGGTAACAAAAAGCATTGTTAAATATTATGATTGCAAAGTCTCTCCGCAAGTTTAAAAAACGACTTTGTCGTTATTCAGCAGTGAACACAATGAAAACCAATACGAGGGCTGCTATATATATTTCTGGCCTGGCAACACTGAGAGCTGCCAAGTGCAATCTGACATTTCCATTGGAAAGTTTGTCATTTTTAAGCATAATCGTACTCAAAACGTTTTGACGTACGACCATTATTTGTGTTGTTTACAGTGACTTGAAAAAATTAATATAGAAAAAAATGGAATTAACTCGTGAACATTTTCGTGCCATCATTTTTCACAACTTTCGGCGTCGATTATCACGACAAGAGTGCATTGATGAACTTAAATCTTTGTATGGCGATGAAGCACCATCCTATAGCACTGTGAAAAATTGATATAATGAATTTAATCGTGGCCGAAGCTCGCTCAAAGACGAATTCCGTGAAGGTCGTTCAAAAACGGCTGTTGTGCCAGAGAACATCGATGCCGTGCGTGAACTCATAATGCAAGATCGACATGCGACATACCTAGAGACAGAGACATCCTTGGACATTTCTTCCACCAGCATACATTCGATACTTCATGAACACCTGGCCGTAAAAAAGGTTTGTTTTCGTTGGATCCCGCACAATTTAAAAGTCGCTCAAAAAAAGGCTCGTGTCGATTGATGCAAAGAAATGTTGCAAAAATACGATTGCGGTGTTTCAAAAGACGTTTATAAGATCGTCACAGGTGACGAATCATGGATCTATGCGTATCAGCCCGAAACAAAACAACAATCGACCGTGTGGGTCTTCAAAGACGAGCAAAATCCAACGAAAGTTGTTCGTGGAAGAAGCACTTCGAAGCAAATGGTCGCCTGTTTCTTCGGCAAAACTGGTCATGTGGCGACTGTTCGGCTTGAGCAACGTAGGACGGTCACTTCTGAGTGGTACACTACAATTTGTTTGCCTTAAGTCATCGGAGAAATTCGAAAAACCAACAAGAGAAGACGAATCATTGTTCACCATGACAATGCGAGCTCTCACACATCGGCTCAAACCAGAGCGTTTTTGACCGGCCAAAACGTCGAATTAATGGGTCATCCACCGTACAGCCATGACTTGGCACCTAATGACTTGTTCTTGTTCCCGCACATCAAGACAAAAAATGCGTGGTCAACGATTTTCGTCGCCAGAAGAAGCTGTTGAAGTGTTCAAAAACCATGTTTTAGAGGTGTCTCAATCGGAGTGGAAAAAGTGCTTCGACAACTGGTTTGAGCGCATGCAAAAATGTATAAATCCTGCTGGAGAATACTTTGAAAAACAATAAAACCATTTTTGATTATAAATATTCGCAATTTGACTATTGGGCCAGAAATATATAGAGCAGCCCTCGTATAAAAAAAAATACAATACTCCAATCTTAATTTACAATTATTACACATTTTAAAAATAATACAAATTCTTGCGAGACTCTTGTTCCATATTAAGATGTGCTTTAAATGTTTAACTCCAAAAATATGTAGCAAAAAATTTCTTTAGCCAACATAATGGCCTATATGTCATTTCTGTATATGAAATATTTTTTGGAAATTTTATTGTTGATGTAAATAGTAATCGATATGAAATTAAAAAACACTCATTTCTTTATTTTGCCTGTCTGTTCTGCTGGATGGATTTAAATAACTCTGTGTACAAAAAAACAATTTTTTTAACTGCTTACAGAATCTTAAATAATATTTAATTCATATTTTTTATAATTTTTTAAGAAAATTATAAATGACATGCTGTTACGAAAATAAAATCCGGCAACCCTTGTTGTTGTTTCCGTATAAGCGTGGTGAATAAGTTACTTCCACTAATGGTGGGTGTATAGAATAATATCACAATTAGCTAACGAAAGTTGAGCAACCTCAACGGTTGCGTTGATAGAGTTGCGTGCTGTGGGTTCGATCCCGCCTTCGGACATGCGTACAACGAAAAATAATAATAACAAAAATAATAATTGTTATAATGCATTTAAAAATTAGGAAGCAGCAGTACAAACCTCTCGAGAGGCAAAAAGACCATTATTGTATTGTGTGAAGCCATGGCAGATAATTTAGTGAAGACGTCCAATTTTTAATATAAGAGTAACAGATAATTGTCAAGAAGCCCTTTATAATAAAAAGTAAAAACGGTAGCGGTTAGCGCAGGGAAGTGCAACAGCATAACAACAGTGTAAGGCAGAAGTGTGTTGTGGCTATTGGATTAAAAGGAGATGACTGGCTTGAATAAAAGAAGTAGTGGAGATGTCTGTGGATGGCTAAGGTTACTAAACAAGGCATCGAGTAGTTCATGTCTAGCCGAAGTAACACCGTATTGTAGCGTGGATGGCTGCGTTTGTAATAATAACGCATGTTTAGTAAGTACGAGACCAAACGATTCACAAGACCGGTAGGATCAAGAAGTACAGCCAGAGAAAGCCATAATGACCCATAGTGGTATTTGCAATCAAAAAAATTCGTAAGTTTGTTCTAGCGCAGGGAAAAAAGTAACAATATATATGAGTAGCTTGTACAAACACAATATTATAAAACCTTAATTGAATTTAAAAATAAATAATATTGTTACGTTTTACCCTTTTTAGACAGAACAAACGTACGGATTCTTTTGATTGCAAATACCACTGTGGCTAAATTCTGTATTCGAACTTTACGGCTTTCTCTGGCAATATTTCTTAATCGTACCGGTCTTGTGAACCCTTGGTCTCGTATTTACCAAACATGCGTTATCACCACAAACGCAGCCATCCACGCTACACTACTGTGTTACTCCGGCGAGACATGAACTACTCGATGCCTTGTTTAGTAACCTTAACCATCCACAGACATCTCCACTACTTCTTTTATCCAAGCCAGTCATCTCCTTTAATCCAGTAGCCACAACACACGTCTGCCATACACTGTTGTTATGCTGTTATACTTCCCCGCGCAACCATTATTGCTCTTACTTTTTAGTATACAGGGCTTCGTGACAATTATCTGTTACTCCTTTTATTAAATTCGACGTCTCCACTAAATTATCTGCCATGGCTTTACAAAATAATTGTCTTTTGCCTCTCGGGAGATTTGTACTGCTGTTTATTAATTTTAATTGCATTATAACAATTATTATTTTTTCTTTGCACGGATGTCCGAATGCGGTATCGAACTCAGGACCCTCTGTTTAGCAGCACGCACCTCTACCATCGCAGCCATTGAGGCTGCTCAGATTTTGTTGGCTAAGTTGTGGTTTTTGTTATTCTATAAACACACCATTAGTTGAATTAGCTTATTCACCACGCTCATACGGAAACAACTACAGGGGTTGCCAGATTTTATTATTCGTAACAATATTATTTGTAGTGGGAATTTTTGGGGATAGTTGAAATTGATTTTTAGGGAATTTTGGGAATAAAATTCAACTATGTGGGAATACGACTCGAAAAAAAACTTGGAACCCTGCCCACAGAAAACGAAAATTACAGAAGATTTTTTATTTTCAAAAAGAAAGGGAGGTTATCATTTTGAACAGATTTTGAAAATTTTTTGTAATTTGACAGATTATGTTTACAGATTGGTCCCGACTGCGTATTACTATAGCTACCAATAATATAAGGTAATACAAAAATAAATCTAAAAATAAGTCTAAATAAATAAAAAGTAATAAAAAAATAAATCTAAAGGGTGTCGCCATAGGTAACGTAAGTTGACCAAAATGGCCTATCTTTTGAGAATGTCAATTACCATGAACGTTACAGTTAGAAGTATAAACATTTAAAATTATAAGATAACGGGTGTCGCAATAGTTAATGCAATTGGATATATGTATCCAAACTTTTACAAGGAACCTATATTGATAACTCCGCTATAATAACAAGTATAAAATTTGGATTTGGAAATTAAAGGGTGTCCCAATAGTTGATGTATTTTGATGTATGTGGCCGAACTTTTGAACCGTTATAGACAGAAGGCTGAATCTTAAAAGGGACCTGTATTGCTAAGTCCGCTGTAACAAAAAGTTCATAATTTTAATTTAATAATTAAAGGGTGTTCCCCAAATTTATAAAATTTTATCTATATGGCCGTATCTTTTAAACATTTTTATACAAACGCTTAAAAATTAGATAGATCGACCACTACTTTGTTTGGTATAATAGGAAATATAAATATTTTAAATCATAAGTTAAAGGGTTTTATAATAGTTGATGTAATATGATGTTTATGGGAAAACCGTTATAGACAGACATTTGAAATTTACAAAAAACCTGATTGCTAAGTCTACTACAACAGCAAGTAAATAACTTGAATTTAGAATTTAAAGAGTGACCCTATAGTTGCTATAATTTGCTGTATGTTACCAAGCAATTGAACAAGTATAAAGTCTGGAGATGGAATATAAGGGTGTCCCAATAGTTAATGTAACTTTAATGTACTCACAAATAACGAAAAATACAGAAGAACTTTCTTAAATGTTGTTTTTTAACTTCTCCAGACCGCGAAAATAACCTCGTAGACCAAGGAAAACGATATTACGGAGGAAATACTTTAAATGTTTGCTTAAATTCCTCATCCAATATTCTACAAATCTGTGCATAAATATAATTTCAAAATTTTGGAATTTAAGTCACTGGCGTAGGTTTTATAACTATCAAACAAAATAACAGAAAATAAAAGTAGAAATGATGATGCACACGTGATCACTTTTGATGGAGAGTAACTTTTTGCTCCAGTCATGCGATTGTACATGAGCGTGAATAGAAACAAGTCGTACTAGTGATACGTTACTAGTACGACTCGAATGTTTTAGTCAGTTATCGATTTTAAGTGGGTTAAAATGAACAGTAACAACAAAATAAGCCATCACTAAACAAGACAAAAAGTGAGAGTCATAAAAACCAATAACACACTCTAATGCAGATATCCCTGATATAGAGAAATTGTGGCATTTTAATACATAAACAAGAAAAAAATCACTTAATTTAAATAGAGAAAGAAAAACAAAAACAGCAACAACAAAAATGTGTGTGCAGTGTTTTGGTAAAGATAAGTAAGAAAATAAAACTGGTTAACAAACAGAAAAACAAAAATCTTTGTAAGTCAGGTATGGAAAACTAAGATTTAAAAATGGTTATAAATTGAAATAAAAGAGATTATTTTTGATAAACTAATTTTTAAAAGTATATGGTGATATTTTTTATCCCGGTTGAATTATTAAATCTGCGATATTGATTATTGAGGGTGAAAGCACGTCTCGATGGCCATTTCGCTACTGCATACTTAGCTCTTCAGAAAACTTCTCACAAACATCTTAAACAAACTAAAGATTTTTTTCCAAACAATAAAGACAAAAAACGTGGATAATTAACAATGATTTTATTTTTCCTTATTTACTGTATACGACTGAGTTATGTTTGAATTGTTGATGCAGGGCAAAAGAAATTTCTAAATTAAAGTTCAAAGTAATTTCGTAAAAAATCATATTTACATATTTCTAATTTTACAACAATATACCTGAAGACATCTTAAATGTGACTTTCAAGTTTTCTATACAAAATTTGTGTAAAATGAACTGATGAGCTATATGAGCAGTAGTGAAATGGCCATATGGATATGCTCTTCCCTCAGTAATAAATTTCAATGTGTAGTTTTAAATAAAAAATATTTCATTAGAATATCATGAAATATTTATATTTGAAGGAATCAAGCACGATTAAAGTTAATTAAGAATTTACATTTTATGTAACGACTTTTTTAAGCGTGCCTTGTTTCTACTTACTATTGAATCAGCAAGATCGGTCGGTATCCTTTGAGGCAGAGGGCAAAACACCACGCCTGCCTCTAATTTTTCTATAACATTTGGAACTAATCTTGTTTAGTAAAGTAACTTCAATCCATCCAAATATGGAGCTATAGACAATTAAAAACAAGAAAAAAATCAAGTGAAGAATTTGGCGCTCTCCGATCTATGGGCCTCTAAAATTGTCATACAAAAGTACGATTTCGCATCATATATCAAAATGAGTATCATTTAAAAGCTTGTGAAGAGGTCTTTAAGCAAAAACTTACATTTTTTAAATGTGCTTTACCCTTTAAGAGCCGATGACATATTTATGTAAAGTTATATATAGAACTAAATTTTTTTCTTATTTTTAAATTCTCTTTCAATAGTATTGAACGTTCCAACACTGCTTTGTGATAAAAGTTGAAACTTTAGTATTTTTATTTAGTTTTCTGATTAACCGGCTACTCAAAGAGAAATGCTCTTGAATTAAGACAGCGGTTTTATTTATGGCAAAAAAAAAATAATAATAATAAAGAAGTGATAAAAATTAAGAACACACAAAAAAGCAGACCCAGTTTTATTTAGAAGGAAAACTGTAGAATTTTTACCTGTTTTATTATCTGCCAAAAAAAATTTGGGTGAAATAAAAACACTGTTAATTGTAAATCGTTTTGAACAGACACAAACGCGCCAACTAGTCATGCTACTTAAGCATGTACGCATGCTCAGAATGATTAAATTTGTCAAACGTGTGGTGGTGAGCCAGACCAACAAACAAACGATACGAAAATGTTTTAACATTTTGTGTTGACTTTGTTTTTATTTTTTATTTGTTTTGTTTTTATTTTAGCATTTTTAAACCAACATGAGATTTGTTTTAAAATATAGAAACTGATGTTAAACGTCGACTGTTTAATGGTCAATTTAGTTGGCTTGAAGCCATTAACACGATCGGTTTAACAAAAAATATTGATTAATAAAAATACACAAATTTTAAAACAAGACACTTCTTTAAATAAGTGCTCACAGAAGCAAGTCGGCATATAAAGGAACAGTCTTTATTGGAAAAGATTTCGAATTTCTAAAACAAAGCACATTTTATAACGAAATAGAATAAACATATTTAAATCGCCATATATAATTAATAAACAAAAGCGAAAGTTTATGAAAGAATCAAAAATAATAAAACTGAAAGTTTATTTTTAAGCTTTTAAATTAAAATTAAAAAAAAATTATTTGTGGCAAATCGAAAAAAGGATTTGTCAACATGCCCACAAGCTCCCATCCCCGTTTGGTGTTTTATCTACTGTGCCTGACCTCTTTGATGGCGGTGGCCCGTTGTGAAGCCGGTAGTAAAACAAATTCCTATTTTATGTCATATTTTTATTATTTAATATTGAACTTTATTAATCCTTATGCTTTTCCTATTTATCAAAGAATTGTACATATGTGTTTAAATTAGTCAGAGAATCAGCTTTAAGACACGTGGAAAAATAAACTGTTAAATATTTTAAAGGTTTAAATTTAATGGTTTAAGAAAGCGGTATTAAAGCTAAGAAAAAATATTTGTTTATAATAAGTAAATAAGTGTAAATATTAAACAAAAAAATAAAACAAAAAGTTTATATTCTGTTGACCGTTTGCTACAAAAATTACACAAGTCGATTAATACTAATTTTTAATCTTGGAAAAGAAGAATCTTGCAATTATCTCACATGGCAGTAAATTATTAATTTAGTCTTAAAGTTTTTAGACAATAACATTTTTTTGGAGTTATGAAACTCTTCCAGTTAAGGAAGATACAAATAATTTAAAGAATTTTCTGAATGATTACTTTGAAGTTTGTGATTACTAAACAGATACTAATTATATTTTAAAATTAAAATAAACTGAAAAAAAACTATAATTAAAAATAAAACAAAAATCAACTATGGTTACTTTTTTATTTTGGTGTAAGCATTACCTTCTAAGAAATTAACTAAAATAAATTAAAATCGGTTACTTTTTTAATTTAAGTTTTCAAAATCAACAATGGTTACTTTTTTATTTTGGGGTAACCATTACCTTCTAAATTAAAATCGGTTACTTTTTAAATTTAAGTTTTGAACCGGTTACTTAAAAATTAAAGTAACCATGTTTTTTATTACTCATAAAATACAAAGTTTAAGTTATTTAAGCCAAACCATTATACTATATATTATATTTTATAGAACATCAAAACTAAATACCGATTACTTTTTAATTATACTATAACTTTTTTTCACTTACACTAAAAAATCTTTAAAATATATTTAGCCAATTTATTTTTTTGTTTTTTGAGTACGACAAAAAATAAAATTTTAAAGTGTTTTGAAAGCAGTAAATGAAAAATGTAAAACTACCAACTACTTAACAGGTACCAATAATCACCATATTCTTATTACTTAGTTATAATTGTTTTAAATTAACAATATATACCCGATTTTTGTTTTTTTTTTTTTTTTGTTGCAAAAACTGTTTATAAGTAATCACTTAACATATTTCAGTAAATCTTTCATAGAATGTCCAGTCCAAAGTTAAGAAAAAGTAATTTTTCATTTTGCAAATGCAATGTTTACTTTTAGTTTCGAGTAACCACGTAATTAAAAAAATATTTATAAAATTTTTATTAACTTAATGTTAATAAATCACAAAAGATCAAAAAAAATTATTTACTATTGTGGTTAGATGAAATCTGTGATAATTATTTCAACATTTTTTTTCAATTACAATTCCTCTACATGTTAATTTCTTACTTTTAAATAAAAACATTAAATTGCATTTTCTTTTTTATTAAAAAGTATTTTAGTAATTACATTTAAAAGACTAATAAAATTTCAAAAGACTTAATAAGAGACATAAAATACAATTAAATAAAAGAATAAAACTGAATTTTATAATGGGTTCATCTTTGCTATGATTAATCTTTGCTATGAGTAATGTCTCTTTAAATCTGAAACGTTCGAAAATGGTTACATTGCAAATTTCGAATATTTTTTCAAATTTTCCCAAACAATTAACATTAAATGTTTGATCACTCTAAAAAATCTAAATTTTATGAAAGTTATGTTTTAAAGCTTAAAGCTGTAAACACATTCGCCGCAGCAAGATACACGAACACACGACAGCAAATGACGCTAGCAACATTTGTCGCCTTGTACGCAGCTACATAATTATTTTGAAGGCAGTAGCTACATAATAAAAATATAATTTTATTGTATTTCAGTGATGTCACTTTAGCAGTTTTTAAAGAAGCAAATCGGATTTAAAATTAGTATATATTTCAATTATTATTATTAGAAGAGTAAAATAATACTCTTAAGGGCTACGTCGATTTTTCGCTTGGATTGTCTTTAAAATTGAAAATATATTGAAGTATATTGTAGAAGCAATAATAATCTCAGTATAAAAAACACGTGGTTGCTTGTCCACTTAAATAAAAATACAAAAAACAACAGTTCTATGATATCTGTTAAAACCAATCGTGTTAAATATTTACAGATGTCCCATACGACAATTGAAATTAATATAAGTGCTAAGAACAGAAGTAAATTTTTAACTAAATGTTGTCCACACAAAAATGAATTTTAGTTTTATATACACCTTAATACAATCCTTTAAAATTTTTACAATTATTCTTCGTATACTTCCGCCATGACAATGCGTCAGTGTGGCATTTCTAATTTTTTTTTAATTTAAATTTCGAAAAATATATTTTAAGTAATTATTAAAAAGTATGTAAAAAAGGTTAAAATATTTCTCTATACAAAACTATAATGTGCCGATAACTGTTCAAGTACAATTATACCGGTAAAATTAAGTGATTTTATATTTGTTTCTCTATTTTTCTACGAAAAAAAAAATCCATTTTTGAACCAAGGTCCTAAGAGTTCTCTTTACAAAATTTTACTCAAATCTATCCAGCAGCACTTATGTGAGACAGATAAAAATTCAATAGATAGGTATTTTGTATTCCAAATCAATTATTATACTTCACCAGCAACAATTTTTCCTCAAATATTTCATGTACTAAAATTATCCTGTTACAGTTTTATTATAGATTTAAACTTAAATCTTTAAATAAATAATTTTTATTTTAAATTTTTATTGTTCTTTTCTTTTTTCATAATAAGTGATTTTAAGCACCTTTTATTTTACATGTGTTATAGTACTGACATCACTTAAATGTTTATTGTCGCCAACAAAAATAGAAATTAGTTTAATTTGACTACTGCAGCGAATTCAGCCTAGACAACAACCTGCCGCCTTGTTGCCTTGCTGTTGACAAAATAATCATTCTCATATAAACACATGCATTCTAATTTTGACATTTTGCAGTCGGTAGCTGCTGTCTCGAATGTGTTTACAGCATTAGTATACTATTCATTCGAAATTTTAAATATATGTTCGAAATTTCGAACATACTAAAAAAATTAATTTAATCAGGTTTTGACATAAAATCCTTATTTTATGTCAAAAACGAGCTAAAATAAGTTTGCTTTTTACTTTCGAAAATTCGAAGTTAAGTTCGAAACTTAAAATTCTATTCCAAATGTAAGAATAACACTTTGTTAACGTTATCGTTGAAAACTGATAAATTACCTTTATCTTACGGCAAATGAAAGACAGAAGAATTATTGCGCATAATGTGTAGTAAACGACTGTCTGGTGCGTAATGTGTAGTAAACGACTGTCTACACTAGACATTTTTTCTGCTTTATACTTTTTTTTCATTTTCATATTGTTGCTTTTTTAATAATTTTTCTCACGTCACAGACATTTTAATATTCATGAATATAAATAAAAAGAAGAATTCAAAAAATGTCTGTCCGTCTAATAACTTCTCATATATAAAAGGTTTCTACAAGAAGAAAAGAGAACTAAAAAATTGCCTGCCCTTCTATTTCCATGATGTAATTAATAAAATATAAAAAATATAATGTTACCTTCGAACAATAAACATAATTTATTATAATATTAAAATCAATAAATTCTATTGAATACAACAGCTTTACATAACAATTAAGCATTTTACAAATACATATACCAAATTGCACCTATTTAACATAAGATAATGATTTATTATATTTACAAACACTAATGGACCTAAATCTCTTGCCTTTCTAACTTGCTTCAAGTCGGCAGTATTTAATTTTTTAAATATTCAAGATTTTCAGTCATATATTTTGGCTCTTAGAACATTGTTTTTGTAAAATTTCAGAATTAATTTTGAACATTATAACACTAAAAATGTTGCTCAAATTAAGTATAAAAAAAATATTCTATTAAATTTCATCCTCAGATGTGTTATTATAATTGAGTTCGAAAAATTAAACTAATTTTTGAAATTTTAAAAATATTTAATTAATTAATATTAAAGTTAATGGTTTTTTACGACATTTATTAATCGTAACTTTAGTCACATTTTTTATGCATTTAAAATATTCGAAAATTTGGTTTACCTATTTTTTTTTTTTATTTTATTAATACAAATTTACATTACTTTTTTTAAATAAAAAAATAGGTAATAATGCTTGAATTAAAATTTCTATGTTTTTTCGTAAAAGTTCATAATCTATACATAATCGAACATATTACTTATCTTTATGTTTCCATAATTCGAAAATTCGAAATTAAGTTTAAAATTTGGAAAATACTTCTTCTTCTTCTAAATTTTTGTGTCATCAATGAACAGTGTTGCCAGAGAAAGACAGTAAAAAGTTACGCTCTTTCTTCAAAAAAGTTAAATTTTTTTTAAAGCTACATTTTTATAATTTCCTTAAATAAATATGAATTTAATGTAATGTATATAAAATATAGTAAAATGTTTTATCAGATATTTCAGGGAACAAAAACAAACACAAAAAAAAAACAAAATAGAAAACTTATGAAACAAATTTCAGCCCGAGGATACTTATGATGATTTAAATTAGAAACCAGTATAAACATTTCGGTATGGAAAAGTGCATGCTCTCGCCATTAACTAAATCAGTTAAAGTAGGATCTTTTTTAATAAGTCCTCTTGAATATTTTTTTTTTTTTTTTGCTAAGATTGAGCTCCGAAAAAATTGACTACACTAATATTTTTTTTAATATCGTTATTAAACACAAATTAAAACATATTTTAAAACATTAACATAAAATTACTGACAATTTTTCCATAATATACTCCGGATGTTCCTGAAAAAAATTAAAAACAACGTTCTTCCAAATTGAGGTATTGGTACGGTTGTCAAATTTTTAAACGGAATAACTAAAGTTACTAACAATTTTTCGCAAACTTAAGCAGAATGCTTAGTTTTCCTCACGAAATGCAGCTCATATTATTTCACAGTAGTAAAAATTTGTTGCCAAAAACATTTTACTGTTTCTATGCATGAAGCAAGAAACATTTTGTGATTTCTCACGAATTCAACGGAGTAAAACTTTAGCAAAGTTATTTTTTGTTTATTTGAAACTAATTTTTATGTGGAATTATGATAGTATTTGCAAGTAATATTTTTATTAAATTCGAATTGATATATTAAGAAAGGTTGATATGTTAAGAGAGATTCTTACTCTAAATAATAGAACAAGTACTTTATCAGTGTTATTACTTTATTTCATGTCTGCACCAAAAGTTACAAAAATTTGGTCAAATATAAAAAAATTTTAAATGTTATGTAAAGCCTTCAAAAGCTAAAAAAAACTTGTAAAATTTTTAACCAAACGGCAACACTGTCAATGAGGCTGTAAAACTTCGGAATTTCAATTTAAGTTCGAAAACCCCTAACAAATGATATAATTTTGCCACAGTTACGTTTCATTTGTATGTATGTTAATTTGCCGCTTTAGTAATAGTATATAAAGAGTGGTAAAATTAAGGGCAATGTTGATTTTGAATACAACACAAATTATTTGGGAAATAATTGTCATATCTTTTTATTTGATAATATTAGTATGGTTCAGTTATGTATGGAACAAAATATCGGCCTACCTCCATCCGATGCTCCATATTTTCGATGATGCTGAGTGGATAATTGAGGTTGTATGCGGTTAATATTCCGTATTGTCTCATCCTTTAGCTCCTCGTATACTTTTTCTTTCAAATAACCCCAAAGAAAGAAGTCCAATTGTGTCAAATCACATAATCTTGGCGGCCAATTGATATTGCCACCTTGTGAGATAACACAGCCATTAAATTTGTTGCGCAAAAGAGCCATTTTTTCGTTAGCTGTGTAGCAAGTGGCAGCGTCCTGTTGAAATTGCAAATCGTCCGCTTCCATATATAATTATCAACGACTAGCGTGAGAGGTGCAATTCTAGGTTGAGTGTGTATCGCAAACAGCAGTTATATTTTCTGCAGTACGAGCTGTACGAGCATGCAC
Source organism: Gymnosoma rotundatum (assembly GCA_916610165.2). Taxonomy (NCBI): domain Eukaryota; kingdom Metazoa; phylum Arthropoda; class Insecta; order Diptera; family Tachinidae; genus Gymnosoma; species Gymnosoma rotundatum. The sequence continues at coordinate 23,478,224 of OU744339.1, read as the reverse complement.
ATCTTCTACAGATCCGATTTGCTCAAAATATCGGGAAGTGCACGATATTCATTTTGGTTTGAAGGCCCATTTTCATATTAAGACTGAAAAACTTTAATGTGTTGCTCGATGGTGTATCTTTCCATGGTTCAAATTGAGTTAATCTCAAATTGAGAAATGTTAAATTTAATGCAGAAAAAGCTTGACGTTTAGGTGTGGTTTATTCAACATCGGCCCTTAAAATGTAAATATCGATACATAATTTTTGTAACCTTTTTAAACTTAACTTGTGAATGTAGACTATTCGTTTTGTAATGTTATTTAAGATAATTCGTTGCTTTTGAAAACGACAATAGCCTAATTCACAGTTTGCTAATGTAGACCTTTTATATATTTTAGCTTTTGTTAATCTTTCTAAATTTGAAACATGACAACAACAAGAAGCATTCATTTTTAGGTTATTATGTTTCTACACCATTTAAAACTGTAGCAGATGTTGTAACTGCATTTATTTATAGATGCGAAACAATAGCATTCTATTTTTTGTTGTTTCCATTAGATGTTTAAAAGCGTAATATAATTACAAAAAATTTTAAATTTACTATAAACTGTGAATTCTGATAATAATCTTTATATTTATTCTAATAAAACATTTGAAGTTAAATAAAAATATGTTACAAATTTATGTTATTTATAATTATTAATAATTATATTTTACAACATACAACACAATTTACATCATCGGCTTTTAATAAGATGATCGTTTTATGACAAAGTAAATATATTAAAAAAGTAACTGTGGTAAACTTAAACTTTTCAAAACACTTTAAAATTTATCATATTAACATATTTTAAAATTTTTGTTGCGTAATCTATTTTTTATTCGTTCTTAATAATGTTCTTAATTTATTTTTATCTAAAACATGTACATAAATATTTTTAAATATATGGTAATAAAGGCTTTATGTAAATATATAAAAAAATACGTAAAATATTGTTTTACGTATCAGTTATAAATTTAGTTAAAAAAAAAATCTTTAAATTAAGTTTTATTTTAACGATACTTTTCTTATAATAAATGGTTGTTGTGTAAAAAATATATTTTTCTCAGTTTTTTTTATTGTATTTTTAAAATATTTTAATTAAGGGGATGGTTCCGGTTGTACTAAATGAAAAGTAAACTAAAATTTTTAGTGACCTTCTAAGGCATGACAAATTAATAGAACAATAAAATGTATATTTATAACAAAGCAATATGAATTATTGTTGTTTAAAAAAACAAGTTTTTCATAATTTAGTTGAATCTTTAAATGAGCACTGATATATATTGCCATCAAAAAGTCAATAATCCTAATGATAATTTAATGCGTTTTATGCGTGTTTTGATCTTTATTAAGCGCTAGAGCTTCGCCCGGTGAGAATTATCATACCACGAACACTCTTCCAATCCAGATAGTTATTTATTGGATTATGCACTCAATATGAAAGCTATTTGAAAAAAATTTACAACCCTTCCCCTTACAGTTCCCTAAAAAAAGGTCAAGAAATTTTCATTTTATATTGGAGAAACTACGCCCACAGTCTCAAACCATCAAGTATTTCCCTAGACTATCCATAGTAATAAGGAGGTTTTTAGTACAAAAGTTGAGGATGGTTCTACGTGCGAAACGTGTTGATAATTTTTCCCTTTCTATGGCCTTTTGTTTCAATTTATATAATTTTATCTCAAGCCGTGCAAAATGTCAACATTCTACTTATTATAGTTTTCTCGGTACACGATAATAATTATTCATTTGGTATGGAGAGTATCACGTCCTCTATTCCAGTCCAGTCTGTGTTTCGCTCTATCAATTATAATTCTCTAGCTCCACGATATTAATAATTAACTTTATATGAAAGGTATCACGCCCATTATTCCAATTTTCCCAGTAAGAGAGTTATGTAAACAAACTTTTATGGTGCTACATATTACAGTTACCAAGTTTCGCGATGATAAATATTTACTTTGTGTAAAAAATTATTTTCTTTATTTAACCAACCGCATATCTGACAAAAAACTGCAAAAATCCAGAAAGATTGGTCCACTGATGTAAGCAGCTTTAGCTTTCCGCAAAACAAACTCATTTTGTGCTTTATATATAAACATTTTACATTAACATTGCGTGGACTCATCTGGTTGCCATTATTTAACAATCGTAACTAGAAAGTTTTTTTTAGGAACAGGGAATGACTCTTTATCATGCAGCGCATTGTGCCAGAGATAGGAAAATAGGTTATAGGAAGGATGATAAAGGGAATAGTGCTTGTAGATATTTGTGTGAATGCTTGCACACTGAAAGCGGCAGGAAAGACCTCCGAAGGGAAATTATTCCATATACAAACTGTTCGGCCAAAAAATGAATTTTCTCTGTAATACGTAGTCCAATTCACTGGCCAATCGACCATAAAGGGATGCGTTGTTTTCAGAAACAAGTTTTCTAATTTCATAAGAGCACATTTCGTTGTAGTAACAATAAAACAATGAAAAACGCCCCACATTGCGTGGATGCTTCAGTGAAGTAATAGAGCTGGTTACGCTACTGTCACCGGTGAACTTTTTCACCCTCTCCTGCACGCAATCAAGTAACTCTAAAATAGTCTCTGAAGCACCGGACCATGCATAAGAGTTGTATTCCATGTTCAGACTGATAAAGGTGACATAGAGAGCGAGAAGATCAGATGGAGAGAAGTATTTCTTACACTGTTTCAGAAAATCTAGAAAGGAAAATTATCTTAGGTACTTAAAACAGCCTTAGACTACCCCAGGCAGGTCTATCTACGCGAATGCATTCTCCAGATCTGCCTTTTTATACATTACGACAACTTTGTACGCCTGTGCTTAAGTTTTGAATCGTAACAGCTAAAACACACCCGCAAAGATCCATGCAGAAGTTCAAAAGAGGCTGCCAATTTATGTGATATGAATGTCACTGGTCCAATCCCATTAAATTTTCACTTCAAACTTGCCAACCTTTAGGTTTAAAGAAAGAACCGAGCTCATCATAGTACGAGTTTATTCGTCTTCCATGATAGGAGTAGGTCGGAGTTTGTCACAGCTCTAATACTTCAGATAACTATAATGTTATCTTTAAAGCAACGTTCGGTGACTCTAGCTAGTGAGAGAATTCTTTGCCCTTAGTAAAGGGATTTGGGCAAAATGTTCTTAGTAATCTATAAACTTCCTCCCGAAAACGGTGTTGCAATTGCAAGACTTTATTGTGCACGTGTTTCGCTTTACTCTAGTTTTATAAGTTGTAATAAAACCGTAACCGTACTGAAAGCCTATAGCTGGTCAACAACAGGAGAAAAGATAAGTCAGACATTTGAGTGTACAAAGCAACTCCTTGCCCAGCAGCTGTGTGTGTAAAAAGAAAAAATTTTCTTAGATGTTTCTCGTTCAGTTTTGCTAAACTGACACAAGATGGCTTGGTTCTATAACTTAAGCTTAAGAAAGGTTTAGCTCTTCGCTAAGGCAAGTTGATGTGCTTAGAGCCTCGCACTTCACAGACGAGTTGGAATAATTCTCAGCAAGATCTTTTGTTTTTTATGAAGTTAGTTTTCTCCCGCCGTGTTATATAGACAGGAAATCTCCCTTAAGCCTACATCCGGTCCCTGCCACAAGTTTCCATAGGTACTTGCTTTTTGCACGCTACAATCCTCTTCTCCAGCTGTGTAAGACAAGGAAAGGCATGACAGGAAAAAAAATTGTTTTTCTGAGCTATGGGACGATGAGGCAGTAGATCGATTTTGAGAATATAATAGTTCTTAGTATTATTTCGACTTGCTTTTCATGTTCCACCGCACAGCTTAAGCCTATCCAACGCATGCATCCCGTGCAACTTAATTAATTTATCACAGCGGTTACTTTAAATTTAGTTTTGTTAAAGATAAAAAACCTTTTTAAATTACAAAAATGTTTTTTTAGGTTCTCATATAGATTTTATTGTTAATTATTTTATTAAATTTTCCTCATGTTAAACCTTTTCCTTTAGTCAATCAATACGTTCTTAATTATTTTTTTATTTTATTTTCTTACCACTGAGCTCTTACATTCAGTGTAAATATAAATAAATACTAGAAAAAATAATGTACAAAAACAAGAATTAATTAAAAAATAAAATTAAAAAACCTACAAACAATAACACCAACCAGCAATATTAAACGAAAACATAAACAACTCGTGGACTTAAAAAGTCATTTACAGCAAATAAAACCAACCTTCGTTGAGGTCAATAACATGACTCTAACGTGCAAGAAATAAAACAAAAATTATTAAACATTATGTGACCTTCAAAGTTGTATTTTTTTTATTTAATTTTAAATTTTCTGATTTAAATTCAGTTGAAGATTATTTTTGCCAATGAAAATAATTTTAAAAATTTGTAAAACGCAAAATCTTTTTAGAATATTTTTTTATTCACAAATAAGTTAAAATATAAATAACTTCAGACCTTGCTAGTAGAGTTGGGCCAAAACCCTGACATTTGGTGAATCGTTCTGACCGTACCTAAAGATTTAAAGAACTAGATCGTTCCTTTTGTTCATCAGACTTTTTTGTACCCTTAATCGTAAACGAATGACGAACGGAAGAACCACAAACTTAAAAACTCAAATGTTGTTTAAAATATGTCTGTAAGAAATAATGGATTTTATGTAACGGATTTGGGTAATACGAATAGCATATTATTGTCAAGTCTTTAATAACTCTGTTTTATATCTTGATGAGTACTTTATATGCTTAGATGTTGTTAACTAAAATTAATTCGGAATAATAAAAGATATATGAGCGACCTAAGTAAAAGTCCTAACTGTTCCTTTCAGCCAACTGTATAAAAGAACATCACCAAAAACAAATAAGAGTGTATAATCGGCTGCGCCGAATTTTATATACCGGCGAAATTGTGTTTGCAATTTTCTTAAAATATAGTTTTTTTCGCACATGTCATTAATATAATGAAAATGTTTTTGTGATGTTGTGGTACTTGAGTTATTTATTTGGGACCTGCTACCAGCCAACTAAAAGCAGCTTGGAAACTCGTGCCCCTTGACAGGGTTTCTTAAACATATAATGGTGCCAAACTGAATAAAACAAATGATAGATTTGGACCCTAAGCTCCCCTTGTCCTTCTAGCTCATTTGACGTTCCTTGGTCTTTCCCTTATATTCTACTGATCCCCATTGTTGGACACAGAATCCTCCAACAGTGATCTACGTAACGCCCACCGAGATGCATTATATCATCTGTAATCGTTTCCAACCAGGGGCACAGTTACCAATTTCGTATATAAGCTCAATCTGCGAGACCATGCTGGTATTTTCATATCAAAGCATAGGAAAGAAAATGAATCTTATCTCTACAATTGCCGGCTTTTGCTTTCATGGATTTCATCTTCGCTTGTATAACTTAAGTTTAAAGAAATAAGGGCCGAATTTTAAATACCCTTCACCAAAAGAATTGTGTATTTATATATATTTGTTTTTTTGACCTCTTTAAATAATTTTCTTTTCTAATTTTCTAGGCACTAGGTCAGTTTATAAATAATGTAATTTTAATTTATATTTTCAATATTTCGCCACACCGTTGGGTGGCATCATCAGGACACAGGAAACAAAAAATATTAAAAATTAAATTTTTTGAAAAACAAAATTAAAATGACATTCTGTATAAAATTAAGGTGTTTGTATACAACGGTTCAAAAAATACGGCCATACAGAACAAATTACATTAATTTTGGGAACACCCTTTAATTTCTAAATTCAAATTATAAGCTTCTTGCTACAGCGGACTTAGCAAAACATGTCCTTTGTAAATTTCAGTTGTCTATCTATAAAAGTCCGGCCACATATACCATATTATATCCACTATTGGGATACCCGTTTATTTATAAATCTAAATTTTATACTTGTTGTTATCGAGGAGGTAGTAATACAGGTTCTTTATAAATTTCAATCGTCTTTCAACAACTGTTTAAAAGTATGGCCATATACCAAACTAAATGTACTATTCGTGCACTCTTTAATTTATAAAATTAAATATTATGAGCTGTTACTATAACGGTCATAGCAATCGACATTGCGTCAAATTTACAAGCGTTTGTCTATAACGGTTCAAAAGATAGGCCTATATAAGTTAATCTACAGTAATTGTGGGACACCCTTTAATTTCTAAATTCAAATTATAAACACGTTGATAAAGCGGTCCCTTTTAAGTTTCAGCGTTCTGTCTATAGCGGCTCAAAAGTACAGCCACACTTGAAATTACATCAACTATTGGAACACCCTTTAACTTCCAAATCCTTATTTTATACTTGTTGTTATAGCGGACTTACCAATACAGGTTCATTGTAAATTCCAAGCGTCTGTCCTTAACTGTTAAAAAGTGTGGCAATATACATCAAATTAAATGAACTATTGGCGCACCCTTAAAACATAATTCTTAATATTAATACTTGTTACTATAACGGCAATAGCAATCGACATTCTATCCAATTTGCAAGCGTTTGTCTATAACGGTTAGAAAGATAGGCCCATATAAGTAAATTTACATCAATTATGGGGCCACCCTTTAATTTTTAGATTTATTTTTGCATAATTTTTTGTTTTTGGTAGCGATAGTAATACGTAGTCATTTAAAATTTTAAAGAATCACCCTTTACAGTTCAAAATACACGTAAAAAATATGTATCTTGTATGGGGACACCCATTAGTTTTTAAGATTACGAACTGTTTTTAAAACGGGACTAATCTGTAAGCATAATCTATCATATTACCAAACATTTTCAAAATCGGATCTCAAATGACTGAGTTCTGGACGCACAAATATGAAAAAAGCAACATTCAGCCGAATTGTATAACTTCCTTCTTTTTTTTAAGTCTGTTAAAAACAATTTGCTTGCCATCAAAAAAGAAATTGAAATTTCATTAAAAACCGAAAATTCTGAAAAGAGAAATTTCACAGGTATTTTGTCTTATTTTAAAGGGGAAAAAGTTAAAATTTTACGTCAAAAATTAGTCAATTTTTTCATTTCCACAACCTATTTTTCTAGTTCTTAATATCCCTTGAATACTAAACCAAATAAAATACACATTCATAAAAAGTTTTAAATGCCTTTATCTATTATCAATATCCATTTTCGACCCCATATATATTCTAAATTCTTATACATAGCGAAATCGATTGAGTTATGTCCGTCTCTCCGTCCATAAAGGAATAAAGTTTCAAAGGCACTATATCAGAGAGAGATTTAAGTACGCCAATCGATCAGACATCGTGTCGAAAGAGGTGCTATTGGAAACCAGCAAGGCGGTGTGCAAACGACAGGCCTCCCTATATTCTTTTCCGTATTATTTGGAGCAATGAACTAACTCCAATCAAAAATAAATGCTTAAAGGGGTCGCCAAATAAATTTTTTTAAATGCTATAAAAAACCGCATTGGATGGTCAGTTGACTTCAACTCCTAAACCAATTGGACTTTGTATCGTGTCATACCAAGATCTTTATGCAAAATCAATGCTGTTCAATTGTTGAGAACGACGGTGAATTGATGTTGATGGGGCTTCACGCATACTTTCTGCCACATCAGCAATATTCTCGGGTATACGCACTGTTTTTCGCTTTTCTCGCTTTGGTTTATCGATGAGCATGCCAGTTTTTTTATTTTTTTTTTCAGAAGATAACGAACATACGGAGCTGACGGCGCTTCTCTTCTTCCAAAATCCGTACGCAATTTTCGCACACATTCTGCAACATTACCATGATTTTCAAAGTAATGTCGCAATATTTCCCAGCATTGTTCAAACGTTAAGCGGAAGGATAAAACTAATTATCTGGCAAGTGTTACCATTCACGAAATATGCACTAGTTGAAAAAAAAACGTTAGATGGCGGACCCTGTATAAGGGCCGATAGAGAATTAAAAAAAAAGAAGAAACAAACATTAAGAGAGCAAATTGGCACTCGCCCATATTTTCCGAGTTACGGGGCTCTGAAATTTTCAGATTTTTTAAAATATCAATATAGGTATCATTTTAAAGCTTATGAAGAGATCTTAAAGGAAATACTAAAATTTTTAAAAAATGCTTAACCCGTTAAAAGTTGATGACATTTTTATGTAGAATTATATCTATATAGTTCTCAAAATTTTCTATTTCTTCATTCTTTGTCTTTTTGATTGGAGTTACTTCACTTAACTCGATTTACATAGGTGGTGAAGGCTATATAAGATTCGGCATAGCCGAACATAGCACTTGTATTTGTTTTTCATAGTTTTACAATTTTTTCATGATAATCCACTCTTAAAACTCATGACTCTTCTTAATTTTCATCATTTTATCTCATAAATAAAACAAAAAATTTCATTCATGCATTATATTTTAGTAGACGAAGAACCCTCGTCTCTCGGCCAAGATCTTGCTTATGAAGCCACCAAGCAATTGGGAATATTAAATCATCGTTTAAATCTGCTACGACAAGAGGAAGAGGCCAGACAAATAAACCTACCCAATATAACTATCAATTCTCTAATAAGTCGTATACCCTGCTCTTGTGACAAGGGAATATGTAAATGTTGTGCAGGTAAGCAAAACTCTCATTCGCTCACTCTCTTCGAAATAAAATGAAAGCTTTTTAAGTTCTAAAATAACTTTTTCGTTTTACAGGTCTCTTATCTGTTATTGGTATGAATTCTTGCACTGAAGTTTTATATCGGCCCGAAGAATTTTCTTTTGAATTGAGAATGAAAGTAAATAATAATGTTTGGTTTAAGCGCAAAGTGTCAGGACAAAATCCACCACCATTTTGTTTTAGGCCACCACGATTTGGTTTTGCTCAGGCCTGTATACAGTTTCATGACATTTGGTTTCTTGGTCGCAACATGCATGTCTGCATGAACATTGAAGGTTCGTTCCAGGGTTTTGAATTGTTTGAACGGTAAGACGGATGCAAATTTTTTGAATGGAAACAGAAAACAATATTAAACTGGATAAATTTATTAAATTTAAGAAACTTTGATTGTCTCTTGTTCGGTGATAAGGGAGTAAAAATTGTCAAACCAGAACAAGGTTATCCAGTACGTCCGACTGATGTTGAAATCGATGACAGCGATGATGTAATAGAGGAATATGATGAGAATGTGGTGAGAAAAAAACGTCATCATTCGAGGGAATAATAAAAGAAGAAAGAATTTAAAACAGTTAATGAGATCAAAGACATGTGTCCGTGAAGGGTATCGACAACTTTTAATGTGACTTAAAAAATGCATCGCTTTATATTATCTATTTATTTATTTCTTATTTATTTATTTAAAATAAAATTATTTATTTTTATATCTTATTTTTTATAATTGTTTTTATCTATTGATTTATAGTTTTACCAAAGCTTTGCCAAAAAAAATATATTTACAAATATATAAAAAAAGTTTAAAAATCGCCGCGTTTGGCGAGAAATCGCCATGTATGACATACCTGCATTAGGGTTCAAATATCGGTTATTTTATTTATTTTGTTGATTATTATTCCTATCTGTAGCAGTTTCAAAGATAACAGATTACTAAGTTTATTGGTTTTTATATGTTTTTAACCGACTTAAAAAAAGCAGGAGGTTATACAATTCGGCTGAATGTTGCTTTTTTTTATACTTGTGCCTCCAGAGCTCAGCCATTTCTGATTTGATTTTGAAATTTTTTTGTAATATAGTAGATTATGCTAACAGATTGCTCCTGTTTGAAAAACAGTTCATAATCTTAAAAATTAAAGGGTGTCCCTTTATGAACCACAAAAAAAATTAAAAATGACTGCGCATTACTATGGCTCCCAATAACAAAAAATTATACAAAAATAAATGTAAAAATTAAAGGGTGCCCCATAATTGATGTAAATTTACTTATATGAGCCTATCTTTTGAACCGTTATAGACAAACGCCTGTAAATTGAACAGAATATCGATTCCCATGGCCGCTATAGTAACAAGTATTAATATTACAAAGTATAGATTAAAGGGTGCGTCAATAGTTCATTATATTTGATGTATATGGCCATATTTTTGAACTGCTGTAGACAGACGCTTGAAATTTACAACGAACCTGTGTTGCTTAGTCCGCTGTAATAACAAATATAAAACTTGGATTTAAATGGACCTGTATTTCTAAGTCCGCTATATTAACGAATAATTTGAATTTAGAGAATAAAGGGTGTCTTATAATTACTGTAGATTTACCTATATAGGCCTTTCTTTTGAACCGTTATAGACAAGCACTTGTAAATTAGACGCAATGTCGAATGCTCTGGCCATTATTGTAACAGCTGATAATATTTAATTTTGTAAATTAAAGGGTGCACCAATAGTATATTTATTTTGGTATATGGCCATACTTTAAAACAGTTGTAGACAGGCGATTGAAATTTACAACGAACCTGTATTACTTACTCCTCTATAACAACAAGTATAAAATTTGGAGTTGGAAATAAACGGGTGTCCCAATAGTTGATATAATATGGTGTATGTGGCAGGACTTTTGAACCATTATAGAAAGACAGCTCAAATTTACAAGGGACATGTTTTGCTAAGTCCGCTATAACAAGAAGCTTATAATTTGAATTAAGAAAGTAAAGGGTGATCCCAAAATTAATGTAATTTGTTCTATATGGCCGTATTTTTTGAACCGTTGTATACAAACATCTTAATTTTAGACAGAATGTCTACTACTTCATTTGGTATAATAAGAAGTATAAAAATGTTTTATTATAAATTAAATAGTTGATAGGTGTGCTTCGCTACTCTAGTGGGAATAGTCGTACCACAACCACTCTTCCAGCTACAGAAGCAGAAGTACTTATGCACAGTTTTAGGACTCTACCTTTTGTAGTTTTCTAGGTAAAAGATAATAAAACAAGCAAACAAACATCTTTTGTACTTTATATGTATGTAGAAGATAAATAGAATATATGTAGATATAATGCAAAATTCCTTTGGATCAAATTATTTTTCATATCACTAAGAAAATTATATTTCTTCTCCTGCCTCAGAATAAGCTCTAGTATGTTAATAGGTGCTGGTATCCACTTGTTGCCTCAATTATGTCTATTATACTGTTTTTATTAATTCTCCTAAACACCTTAATATATCCTTTCAATGTTAATGTGTGAAAAATATGCAGTGTATATTACACAAGTGCCTTTATTTAAGCCATTAAAGCTAAACAAGTGAGCCACTTTAACACTTATATTGTGCATGTTATGCCATAATCATCAGCTTCTTCTTACATTCTACATCTCTCTTGTATTTCCAACAACAGTGTTAGATGGTTTGTGCCAACGAAGAAGGGTCCTAAGAGTGCATTTTTTTTGTGTATTTTTTATTTGAAACGGATGCAAACAAGGATGTGAATATTGTATTAAATGCATAACAGACATGCAATTCATATTCAAAACCTGGCACAACATGCAGCTTTGCCTTTTATACTGCATCGTTAGGTTGAAGAAAGGATCTGTGTAAAAGCAGCAGTGATTTTTTTTACATTCGTTTGTCTGCCGCCACATTTGCTTGTATGAAATGCACATGCAGCATATGCATTCATATTATGAATGCAAAAATCGTATTATGAATGAATGGTTGAATTCTATGAAGACTGCATTTTATGGTAGGGATTTGATTCAAAGCAATTTTATTTTTTCTTTGCTGTACTAAGGATGAATAAAACGAGCATATTTGGGGAGAGAGAGACAAAGCACTTAAGAGGTATTGAAAGAGACCTAATATGTACAAAGATGTTTGTTGTTTTTGGTGTATTTTAGTTGATAGCACTTCAAACGTGTAATAATACCAAGTATAATTTTCACACTTCAGCGAATAAACAACAAAAAGTAAAGATAAACAGTTAAAATCAAAGCATTAAAGATAATAATAAAATAATGCAAAAAAAAAATCAGGCTCAAATAGAAACAATTAAAATAACAAATTGATTTAATTAATCATTCGTAAAAAGAAGAGTTGTCAGTACACGCCAGGGATGCATTGTCTCCAGTATGTGTGCTCACTCACTCACCTGTAACTGGAGTTCTATACAGGTGGCCAGTTTTTTTTTCAAATGCTTGTGTGACGTAGATGGAAAAAATATTAAAATCAAGGAAAAAATTTATGGATTCGCATTAAGGAAAATTAAAAAAATCGAAAAGTAAATTTTTGAGGTAAAGTCGTTCCAGAAAGGTGCTTAAGAAGTAGATAATATAGATTAACGTCAGTATCGAGACCAAAGCTATGTGGCCTGACAGTGGTCACCTGGTAAATGTAAAGAGATTAGCAAAACTCTAAGTAACGACTTTAAGAAAACAGCTAGCAGATCTGCATCCCTACTACTTCCGTGAGAGCTCAAGGCAACAGTACATAGAAAAAAGCCATTCTTCCAGTAGTTTAGGTTTATACTAAGGCAACCAAGTAACGCAATGAAAATTCTCCCATAAGGAGCACTTGAAGAATAAGGCAATGTATGTTATTGGGGGTAAACAATTTTATGCCAACAGGAGGAAAAACATCTACTACAGCACTTATGGGATGTGTCCCTGCATAGCCAGTCAGCAGATACTCTCAAGCGATTGCCTAAACTGAGAAGTTCCTAACCAGATAAACAAGATCAATCCCAACACAATTAAAAGCCCTATAAATTGATATTTGACCTGCCTCTAAGGCCCTTTATGCAAGGCCTTTATGTCCCACTAGGTTCTAGGAATTTTGGTTAAGAGCATTTTGGAAGTGAAGAAATTGAGTAACCTAATTTCTACACTTCCAAATGCAACCTAATGACTAAAAATAAAATAGTTAACTATTTGACTCCGAAAGTGATCGAACCGGCGGAAAAGAACAAGCATACAAACATCGGAATTTCTTTAGAGAATGCGATACAATAACGGAAGGGATAGTGATTTCACTCTGTTCCAGTACATGCTGCCAGGACCGAATAATGCTCAAGGAGTACTCAGGTAGTGCGTGAAAGACACTGCAACTGCAATATTACGCATGTGCAGCACTGGCCAACATAAGAGTGAAAGTCCCGTGCATTAGGCACGGTGGCCTGTGATAAAAAAGCGAACTTACAATTATCATTCGACGGCTAAAAATAACAAGTCTAGAGAAAAAGTCGCAAATACTATTCCGGAAGTAGTGTCTCACTTACTGCAAATGTTATTTTTTCGCTTTTTGACGGTCAAATGATATTAAAGGTTCCCTTGTCATATAACATGCTTAGTAGGATGGTCGTAGGTGAAAAAAAATTGTTTTTTTTTTAATTCTGCGGGACATCTCGCAATATGATTGTATTTCTTCTACAATCTTGTTCTTTTTTGAACTAAAAGTTCCTTATCAAAATATGCTAACGGCAAATACGATTATAGGCTTTATATATCTTTCAGCTTTTAATATCTTTAAGGTCCTTTAATAATTTTAGTTAGTTTTTTGGCGCTGACTAACCAGAAGAGGCTACAAAACTCTTTTTCAATTCGATTGAATGCTGCCTTTTTATATTTGTGCCTCCATGACTCAGTAATTTTTAAATCGATTTTGAATTAATTTTTATATAAAAGGCGATGCTTACAGATTGGTCACGTTTTAACAACAGTTCATAATCTTACATATTAAAGGGTGTGTTCATACAACATGTATGTTTTTTACGTGCATTACGAACCATACAGGGACCACTTAAAAATTAAAAAAGTAACTGCAAAAATTAATACAAAAAGAAAACTAAAATTTAAAGGGTGTCCCAATAGGTTACGTAAATTAACCTATAAGGGCCTACCTTTTGAACCGTTATAAAAAAATGCTTGTAAATTGGACATGATATCGACTGCTATAACCTCTATATTCAAAATTGTGAATTAAAGGGTGCCCCAATAATTTATTGAATTTGATGAATATCGTCATATTTTTGAACGGTTGTGGACAGACGCTTGAAATTTACAGCGAACCAGTATTTCTACCTCCGCTTTAACAATAAGTATAAATTCTTGATTTGGAAATTAAAGGGTGTTTCAAAAGTTGATGTAATTTGATGTATGTGGCCAAACTTTTGTACCGTTATAGACGGAAGGTTGAAATTTTCAAAGAATCTGTTTAATAAATCCACTACAGCAGCAAGTATAAAATTTTAATTTGGAAATTAAAGGGTGCCCCTCTAGTGATGCAACAGCAGCTATAAAATTTGAATTTGGAAATTAAATTGTGTCTCTATAGTTGCTGAAATTTGCTGTATATTGCCAAACTGTTGAACAATTACAGCAAAACAGTTAAAATTAGCAAGAAGAATTTTAACAAGATTTTTTTTTTATTTAAACTGACCAGCAGTTGTTCACTTTAAAAAATGTTTTTCTAGAAACCTCCCCCAGGAAACATATCGTAAGATTCAACAATTCCCTATAGTCATATTGAGGTTGATTTACTTAATTTTTGTTTCCGCAAAGGAGATTCTATCTGGAAGAAGCTGTACAATTTCGTTTTCATTTTCTGCTTAAAAAGAATAAATACTCCGCTTCTGAAACCAGCATTTAGAGCAATAGTGCCAAAATATATTTTAAGTTGAGAACTGCTAGAAATCGATCTACAATACATGCATGTAAGAACTGTCTCACTTAAGTTTCAGAAACGAGCTGATTCACATATAGAAGTATATATTCGATTGATAAATTGTTGCTATTCCAAAGCAGTACGCGAAAAAGTGGAAGCAACCTACAAGTAACTGACTCAGCTTCTTAAGTGTTGGAATTTATCTGTATTTATTCTTTTAGAATAGTTCTGTTACTCAAATAAGTTTTTAATTTTAAGAAAACTTTTGCGATTTTTTTAATTAGTTTTTAATTAAGCTTGAAATCTTATTAAAAAATCTCTTTATGAAAATCTACTTTTTCCCCCTTAAACAAGTAAGCAACTTTATCTGCCAATCAATTACACCAGGAAGAAAACAAATCAAATGAAATGAAACTGATCAAAACCAAAGCATTCGAATGAAGCAAATATAAAGCCAAAGGCAAACTCCTTAATAAACATTCAACACGGAAATAAACACTTATACTCGAATAAAAAAAAAATATTATACAACCTCTAGGGATTTTACTGACCACACACGTCAAAACAAGTATAAAGCATAAACAAATATAAATACAAGCAGAAAAAAAGTGTAAATCCGGTAAGAGTATCATGACAAATCACATCACTGACCATTAACTGATTTCTTCCTGTTTTTGTTTAATTTCCTAATAAATACCCGTTGTTATACAAGGAAATCTATCTGTTGCTTCTTTTTACAGATAACAAAGTCAAAGGGAGGATTATTTTTTTGTATTTATTATTGCTGCGAGTGGTAGTGGTCAGTTTATTATTATTTTTATTTTCATTTATTCAATGGTCAAGAGCCTGCTTTCCTTAACAACCCTTATTATCACTGGATTGTTAGCAACAATTGAAGACAATAAAATGGACTGACTAGCAAAATATTGACAGCGTTTTAAAAATTAGGGTCATCATCATCATCATCCCATTAAATGGTCATTTGTTGCTGGATGTTTATAGTCTTATGTTATTTTTATTGTTCTGATGTTCATACAAATAATTCAATTTTATGGTTGGTCAGTAGAAAAAAACATCTCGAAAAAAAATTATGCAAATTATTTTGGTCAATATTTATTCACACCTTTTGTATTGTATTTTTATTTGTTTACGTTTTTTTTTAAGGTCGCTTCGCATAATTGGAATTTTCTGTGATAGTTTACTCATTTTAATTACTTTATAAATGTGCAACATGACAAGGGCTTTAAGTAGGTTTTAAACTTTCCTTTTGTTTAGAAGAACTGGTTTTTTATAATTTTTTCTTTTATGGACATTCAGTGGTGGGAGCAACATAAAAAAGTAAAAGCCAACAGGTAGACTAATAACACTGTCCAACAGCATTTTTTTAACAGAATAGCAACCCCATAATTCTGAAAGGGTATATTGAGTAGATCATTTTTGTAGAACAAACTTATGGTCCAGCACGTCTGAGTTTTTTTTACAGTGGGTCAAAGTTTTCATTTTTTGGTCGAAGGGAGCATTATACTGTATGAAAAAAATGCTGTAAGTTAATGTCTGAGAGAATTCTTATGGTCTGAGTTATATTGTGGAATTGTATGAGGATTATTTTTGTAGAAGATCTTAACCCTCTAACTGGTCCCTTTATGGGTCAATTTGACACTTTTTTCGAGAAAATCAAAAAATATCCTTTAAAAAAGGACATTTAAGGATTAAAATATTGTACGAAAATGTTTGCCGGAAAATTCCAGTGGGGGTCACCAAAGATACTATTGTTGTAAAAAAAGCTTTTTACGATTAATTAGCAAAATTACATGGCAACTTGTATAAAAAAATTATAATTTTGTTTTAATAGTGGTTTATTTAGGAGTAGTATGTAAATATTTATTTTTTTTTCTTCAAATTTTCGAGTAAAAGGGAATTAGGAAATAGCAGTAGTATGACAATGGATTAATGATTAAACTTAATATGTTTTCCTGTATTTAGCTTGACGTAAATGTTCCTTTCAGAATTATGGAGTTGCTATTCTGTTCCATTCAAAAAGTCTTAATTTGTTGGACAGTGCAATTGTTAAGTTTCCCTTTTATACCAGAATCACAAACATTTGTTATTACTGGTCTTAGGCTGTTATTTCCACATTCAACATGCTGCTACATGTGACTCCCAGCTTTGCTTTCAAGCCTACCTGCAAGTAGTAAACTTCTGACATACCTTCGAACTTTTTGGAATTTAATCCTAACTCAACCTGATTCAATTTAATTTTGAGTGACTCTTTGTACAAGCTTGTGG
The DNA here is from genome assembly GCA_916610165.2 of Gymnosoma rotundatum. Taxonomy (NCBI): domain Eukaryota; kingdom Metazoa; phylum Arthropoda; class Insecta; order Diptera; family Tachinidae; genus Gymnosoma; species Gymnosoma rotundatum. The sequence continues at coordinate 23,461,369 of OU744339.1, read as the reverse complement.
CACTGTAGCCACGGCATATATACGACTACACATGCGCTTGCTAAATTGCACAAAATTCGAAATCCTAGGACTTGTACCTCTTTTCAATTAACTTACGGTTGAAGCTCAATTATTTTATATTGACTTGGTTGACAGCTGGAATAGAGAGTCTGCTTACTTGCAAAAGAACTTGTGTTTGTTCTTATTCCTTACTTGCACTGGGTTCAAACTTTCAGTGTAAACGCTAGTGTAATTGACTAGGGCTTACAACCGGTTTTTAACCCGGGTTTTCTGTTCTAAAAGTTTATTTTTCAAATGTTGATTTGTTGAATTTTAAAAAGTACCTCTCTGCTTATAAAACAGAAACTGGCGATCGCATATTTTTTAATTTTTTGCAGTTTTCGTTGTGTAAATATATTAGTTACCCGGTTTTTGTTAGTTATCCAGTATTTTTTTTTTTTATTTAAAATGTTTGAACAATTCCAAGACCGGGTTTTGAAACATGTCATTATGCCTAACTGCTTTTTAATCAATGAGTCGGTTGTATACCCGTTTTGTGTTCCTTCTTTTACTTTGTGACCAACATTTATTTATTAGTTTGATTTTCTACTTATAGAGTAGTCTTCTCTACCCCAAAAATAGCAGATACTACATCATCTTTTGGTTTTCGCAAAGGAGATTCTGTTTAGAAGAAGATGTAGCATTTCGTTTCTACTCCAAGGAAATGAATCCTCTGCTTCTAAGATTTGTTTCTAAAATACTGAGTCATCCACCTCTTTAAGGTCTCCATAATCTACCTCCTTTATATGTCCTTGACATATTTTTTGGTCACTTCGATGGTATTCCTTTAACGTCCCATGAGTTTTAGCAAATGACAGCTAAAGGCTGCTAGTTAATTGCCAAAATACAAAACTTAAAAAAGTAAAATTTAACGAAAATGCGAAACTAATAGTTTAAAATATATGGGAGACTAACAAATGAATAATTACAGGGTGTCCGCCGCAAAGGTTTACAAGTTTGTTTGTGCATAATTTTTTATTAAATGAAAGAGAATATATCTTATATTGATAAATGTTTTATTTAATGTCGGAATTATATATGGAAAACTCAATATCAGATATAAGTCTGCCTCTGTTAGCCTTTCAAATGAAAGCCCTTCTAAGCACATTTTTCATTACATTCTCACACATTTTACTTTCTTAGTTACCGTTACTCCGTTTTCGTTTTCAAAGAAGTAAGGTCCAATGATTCCTCCTGACCAAATTGCACACCAGACTGTCATTTTCAATGGGTGCAAAGCTTAAGGGTTTTCCATTGCCCAGAACCAACTCTTCTGTTTCTTCCCATATCCATCCAACTAAAAATGTGTCTCGTTGTCATGGGCGAGCTGTAACATCCTATTGGCATATGTAAGGTGGCTTAAATGGTCTTGTGGATGAAGCTCTTGCGTCTACTAAATGCAAATCCTTGTGCAAAATTGTGGCAAAAGTTGTTCTTTTTTGGCACGTTGTTGCTCCTAAAAATTTCACGTAACTTTCTTATCGTCACAGTAATCGATAATTGATTTTGATAAAATGTTTTAACGATTAAAACACGTTAAATATATCGAACCTTTTTTCACAAGAAATTTGTTACGTGTCTACTTTCCGACAGCCAAATATGAACGGTCAAGTCTTATATTTACCAAACTGGCGGCAAAGCAAATTAGTAGTAGTACCTTCTTAGCGGTATTAGTTTTTTTTTTAAATATCGTGCAATTTTTAGACTTATCGCAATCAAATTTTTAAATCGCCGATTTTCGCTACCGCTTACTTACAGGAAACTTTTCACAAACATTTTAAATAAACTAAAGATGTTTGTCCAAACAATAAAGTAAAGACAAATTTTTGCTAAAAAGCGAAAGTTCAACTAAAGCTTCATTGTCATTAGGGAATATAAAATTAATTATAATGAAATCAAAAAATTTTTGAGAATTGTAAAATCTTTGAAAATAAAAAAAACTATTTCTTCTACTTTAAGAAAAAAATATTAATTTTACTTACAAGCCATTGATTGACCCACATCCTGTCCCTTTAAACTAAGTGGAATAATCAACGACTTTAAATAAATTACCCTGTTTAACATATTCCCCAGCCAGCAGTTTTCTTATCTTGTCTTATCTTATTATAAAAAATAATTTCATTAAAAGTCATTTGAATACTTTTAATACAAGTAAAAAATAGAATAACTAAAGAAAACAACTAACTCATACGTTTGTACGTGTTTTACTGACATGAAGTATATAGCGGTAGCGTTTGAATCTGACTATATACTTTACATAAATTACAATTTCCCCTTATTTTTTTTTTAATAAATTATAAATTCTGTACATAAACTGAACACATTTACAAATACATATACAAGTATATTGCACATCCCCAGGACATTATAAAGTAAATACGCATTTTATTGTGTAGAAAAAGGGTTCACAATTTAATATTCACGGTGTAACAAAATACGAAAGATATAAAATACAGATTCATTGGTACATACCTTGTCATACGCAAAATATCTTGCATGGCTTTAATACAAAATTTTTGAAATAATCTTTTTGTGTATGTGTGTGAGGAAAATAAAAAGCATTTTAAAGAATTGCCAGATTTTCTCAAAAAAAACAAAAGATTCTTTTATTTTGTTGTTTATTAACTAACTATAGGAAATATCCACAACAAATATTTTTTTTTATAATATTATTATATTTTACTTTGTATGGGCTCACAGTGGTTTGAAAATGATCTCAGGAATCACTGAAGATATTTTAATGAAATTTCACAGAAATGGGGGTTCTGAGCAGGCACCCAAAATTAAGCACCACAGACACATAATTTTCAAAAATGTTATAAAAATTTAGCTTTTTAATTTCGGCCGTCCTCAGTACTTTTGGCGTTACCAGTTTTAAGTTAAAATTCAATCTGAAACTGAACAACTAGGAGTGCTATATTCGGCTATACCCTTTACCATCTAAGTAAATCTAGTTTAGTAAAATAACTCCAATCAACGAAGCAAATATTGGGGTGAAAAAGAATTAAAAAATAAAAAATGTGGATACTGCATTCATATAATTTTACATAAAAATACTATCGGCTATTAATGGGTTAACCATTTTTAAAAAGACTTTAGCATTTCCTTAAAAACCTTTTCAAAAGCTTTAAAATGATACCCAAATTGATATTTTAAAAAATTTGAAAATTTCAGAGCCCCGTAACTCGGAAAATATGAGCCAGAGCAAATTTTTTCACTTGATATTTTTTTCTTATTTTTTAATTCTCTATCGCACCATATATTTATTATTATTATTATTATTTTGTTTTTTTTTTTTTTTTTTTTTTTTGTTCAAGTTATTTTATTGTTCCAAATGATATGAAAAAAATTAGAGGTAGGAGTGGTGTTTTGCCTGCTGCCGCTAAGGACATGGACCGATCATGCTAATTTCAAATATCATCTCTTTTGACATTAAATCTGATCGATTGACATATTTCTTTTAAATCAAGTTTGCCGAAGCAATAACACTTACACGGACGAACAGAGGGACATCCCCAAAGTTTTTAAGTAACCAAGTTAACAAACTTTACGCGTTGATTCTCAATATAAGCACAGCTGTTGACTTTGAATTAAAGCTTAGTTTCCACACAAATCTAAGCACAGACTAATGAGAAGTTTCTTCCGTTAAAACTAACCACATAACGTTAATTAATAAATATATAAATTTCAATTACCATAAACATATTAAAGGATCGACTCGATATTTCAATCTCGTTGTCAACAAGTTTTTAAACCGTTGTCGGTTTTTTTTCTTTATATTGATTTTGTATATATCAAATTTTAATATGAACTTTTTGAACATTTTTAAATTTGTTTAATTTTTTATCCAAATCTGTTTACTCTTCTGTAAATGAAACTAAAGAATATTCAACTCTGAAGTATGTGGAATATTCTAAAGTTCGAAGAATAATAATTGAGAGGAAAATTTTGAGGACTAGTTGTAATGAAACATTTAAGATTTTTATACGCTTCACCACAGGTGGAACAAGGGTAGAACTAAGTTTGTCATTCCGTTTGTAGTTTCTACAAAATCCATTTTGAGAAAATATAAAAACACCAATCAATCAGCCATAGTTTTGATAACTTTGCTATTGAAAATCAGCTAAATCGGTCCGTGTCTTTCGAGGCAGCAGGCAAAACACTACGACTGCCTCTTATTTTTCCTTATCATTAGGAACAATAAAGTAACTCCAATAAAAAAAAAAAAAAAAAAAAAGAAATATATGCAAAAGAAGTTAAAATAAATACAGTTTATGGTTTCGAAAATGGACATTGTAGAAATAACGAACGGAATAAAAAACTTAGCTACACCCTTTTTCCACTTTTTGTGGTGAAGGGTATCAAAAATAAGAAAAAAAACATCAAGTGGAAAAATTGGTGCTCGCCCATATTTTCCGAGTTATGGGCCTCTTAACTTTGAATAGAAAAGTAGCACTTTCAAGTCTTTGTGAATATTCGAATTTTTATATCGCCAATGATCTTCTTTTGGCTCATTTGTATTTTTTTAAATCTTTTTCAGCGGCATTATCCTCTTTAATTGGTGAGCTAAAGTATAATTACTTTAATTATTCGAATGAACGAATATAAGTCTTTGTGCACATTATTTCTCGTTAAGCGATTAATTTATACATTTATTTCTTCTAGGCAGGTTTTTCAGAGAAAAGGTTTTTTAGATTGTAGTAAAACTCTGAGCCCGTGTATTTGTTACTTTTTTTGGAATTATTTTTTTTTTAATCAAGAGGCACTTACATTGATGCAAATTCATTTTTACTTTTCCTGTCTTTATTTCAAAGTGTTTAGCTGTTGCCAGCATGTTGTCTTCCATTATTTTCTACAAATTTATGGATTCCAATCAGTGTGGGACTTCTTAAGCGGTGATTCTGAATAAAAACAGAGAGGCTACATGTTAAGCAAAGCTGATGCACTCAGCAAAGCCAATGTTACACTGAAAGCAATAGCTACTTCGAGATAACAACACAATCTTTCTGTCTACGAAAAATTATTTTATATTAAATTTTTTTCAAAAATATTTAAACTAAATATTACATACCTTTTACGTACATATGAACAACACTTTACTAATTTACATACTTTGTATGTTTTTCTTTAAAAAAAATTTTTGAATTCTTTCTCAAGATTAATAGCAACCAGCCCCCTTTATTTTTTTTTATGGTATTTAAAGCGAATTTTTTCATATGTAAATTATTTAAGAAATGCAAAAAAAAACAATCATAAAAAACATGAATCATTTTGTAAAAAACAAGTCATAAAACTGATTTTATTTAAAATTCAATAAAAACAAGAAATTAATGATTTATCACGTTTCAGCAATTTAAAATTATGTCTTTTTTTTATTAGTGTGCCAAATTTAATTTGCAAATCAAATGGAAAGGCATTAAAAAGTTGTTGTTGAATATACGTAAAATAAACGAATCCTAGAACTTAAAGTAACAATTAGGAGGAAAAATTAATATTATGAAATTGCATTATATGAAGAAAATTTTCATATTTTTAATTTGCAATTATCAATAGAGAACATAACGGTAACATCTTATTATTTCCACCGCACAGTGGAGGATGTGATTAAAAAATAAGTAGGACTTTTATTTTCGCCGAGCTTAATCTTGTATACCCTACAGCATAGGTATTGAATCACAATCTTATGCTTCGCACTTTTAGAGCAGAATATTTTAGGTTTTTACTCTTATGGCTTTGAACTTCGTTTACAATATAAAAAATTAAGAGTAAAAAATTACTCGATGGTCAATATTTCCGATATTACTGAAAGTAAGTAAGTTGGGTTGAATTCTAGAAATCGGGAAAAATATTGAATAAAATATTTTTTCTTATCGCTTTTAAACATATAATAAAAAAATGAATAAACTAAAGATGAATTTCTTAAATTGATATGACTTCTCGGATATAATGGCCACAGCTAGCTTGGACGTAGTCTAATATTGAGGTCCAATTTTCGATAACTTTTTTCAATATTTGTGGTTATCTAACGGCAATAACGCTGTTAGTTATTTCAGGCTTCTCGTTGTAGGCAAGACATTTTACATATCCTCACAGAAAATAGACTAGCGGCGTTAAACCGCACTATCATGGAGGCCAATTCAATGGTCCGAAACCTTTCTTTCAATAAATCAAATATGGCACTAACTTTGTGTGATAATGTGCCGTCTTGTTTAAACTACAGCTGATAAACGAAAAAGTCAGTAATCTTGGTTCTATAGCGGTCACCGTTGGCTTTAACATGCTGACCAACACCGCTTTTAAAGAAGCCCGCATTAATATTTCACCAGCCCATAAATCATACCAGAGAGTTCGTTTTTCTCGACGTAACGGTGTCTCACCATACACTTAAAGATTGTCATTACCACAAATATGGCAGTTTCCTTTATTGACGTATCCACTTAACTAAAAGTGAGCTTCGTCGCTATGCAAAATTGGCTTTTAAAAATCAGGATCAACGGTAACTTTGGTTTTGGCCCATTCACCGATCCTGCGCCTTTATAGGTGATCGTGTGACTTCAAGTGTTGCGCAAGTTGAATTTTGTCCTTGCAAAAACTAAAATATTTTCGCAAAGTCTTCCACATAGTAAATGGACACATATCCAATTCGTGTGCATCGTGGTGCATAGACTGAATTGGGGCCTCCGCATTGGACGATTTTGTTGACCGTAAAATTTACATAGCTCGCGATATGTATTTCAAACAGAACCATAATTTTCAAAAAATTTTGAAGCGTTGTTCAGGCGTCAGTCTATTCATGTTGAAAAGCCAAACCAAACTAAATATAAATCACTTGACAGCTGACACAATTGCCGCGATTTAAAAAAGTATCGCCAACTTAAAGTCTATAAAAAACCCTTCAAGTTGACCAAGTTCTGCATTAAACCGGTAAATCTGTTTTAAAATTAAAGATTGTTATCAAGAGTCAGCATTTTATGGCGGGACGGTCTCTCTAAAAGATCTAGGGCACCAATGAAAGTTAATTAATTCAGATAGTCAGATAGTTTGCGTGTGGCCAAATTTCCCTATGTAGAATTTAGCAGACAGCAAATGAACATTAATAGACTCCCAAAGAACTCCAAGTACTTTGTGGTTTTTAGGATATTAAGCTTTCTTTTCCTTTAATATGCATAAGCAATGCCAAATAGATTGCAAGAGGGAAAAATATCTCATGGAGTTTCGCGTTGCGGTTAATGAAACTCCGCGTTCGACAATATAGCTCGGGGTGGGCTGGGGACAACAAATTTAGACAGTAATATTGTTGGAAAGATAATAGAATCTTCAGGATAAATGCCAGGCAAGAGCTTTGTAGATTAGTAGAAAGCCTAAGAGCAGCCGTATGGTAACAGGGACAGTCATTAGGAAAGTAATCAAGAAGTATATTATAATGAAAAATCTATAAATTATAAAAAACTACATTACAAAAATAACAGCTGTAAAGTTTCTTATTTAACGGTGTGTTTAAAATTTGGCACAGCCTAATAAAACTCTCTTACTTGTTTTTATTTTAAAAAAATATAAAAATATTAACGAAAATTATGTTAAAAGAATATAACGAGCGATTTAAAATTGAAGTGACAGCCTTTAGTGGCTGTAGAATATGTAATATTAATCTAGATTTTAAATTCGCAGAAATGTCTAAGCAAATGCTTTAATGCGTTTATTTATTGTTTTTTTTTTTTTTTTTTTTTTGTCCACTAGAACTCCATTTTTCCGATTCGACATGCATAAGCTCTACAGCAAGATTAGTTTGACGCACATTTTTTTTGTACTTGGCAAAATTTGGTCGATTGTTTTTTCAACAGATTTCCAAAAAATATGGTAGTACTCTTTTGAAACTTAAACGCCCATTCCGCGTCCGTCGTGAGGGTATTCTACTTTGTTTTGCCACTATTTTGGTAAACACTAGTCTTGACAGTTTAAGAAAGTATTTAAAACAATTCATCAGCCTCAATTCGACGCCGTACTCAGGAGCTTGGTCTTCAAAGAACAACTTTGTCCACAATTTTGTACAAGGACTTGCATTTGTTGCCATTTAAAATTCGGATGACACAAGAGCCTTCTTATTTGGATGGACGGACATGTGAATAAAGAGAATAATTGGTTCTGGGCAATGAAAACCCCTTAAATAATTAATCAGTCACCTTTGCATCCATTTAAAGTGACAATTTGGTATGCAATTTTGTTAAATCGTAACGGTAACTGTGAATAGGGACCGATATCGTGATATGATTAAAAACTTTTTAACGCCACAACTGCATGCTTTGGGCTTGATTAACCTGTGATACGAGGGCTGCTCTATATATTTCTGGCCTAATAGTGAAAATGCGAATATTTATAATCAAAAATGGTTTTGTTGTTTTTCAAAGTATTCTCCAGCATGATTTATACACTTTTGCATGCGCTCAAACCAGTTGTCGAAGCACTTTTTCCACTCCGATTGAGACACCTCTGAAACATGGTTTTTGAACACTTCAACAGCTTCTTCTGGCGACGAAAATCGTTGACCACGCATTTTTTTTTTTTTATGTGCGGAAACAAGAAGAAGTCATTAGGTGCCAAGTCAGGGCTGTACGGCGGATGACCCATTAATTCGACGTTTTGGCCGGTCCAAAAAGGCTCTAGTTTGAGCCGATGTGTGAGAGCTCGCATTGTCATGGTAAGCAATGATTCGTCTTCTCTTGTTGGTTTTGGAATTTCTCCGATGACTTCAGGCAAACAAATTGTAGTGTACCACTCAGAAGTGACCGTCCTACGTTGCTCAAGCGGAACAGTCGCCACATGACCAGTTTTGCCGAAGAAACAGGCGACCATTTGCTTCAAAGTGCTTCTTTCACGAACAACTTTCTTTGGATTTTGCTCGTCCTTGAAGACCCACACGGTCGATTGTTGTTTCGTTTCGGGCTCATACGCATAGATCCATGATTCGTCACCTGTGACGATCTTAAAAACCTCTTTTGAAGCACCGCAATCGTATTTTTGCAACATTTCTTTGCACCAATCGACACGAGCCTTTTTTTGAGCGACTTTCAAAGTGTGCGGGATCCAACGAGAACAAACCTTTTTTACGGCCAGGTGTTCATGCAGTATCGAATGTATGCTGGTGGAGCAAATGTCCAAGGATGTCTCTATCTCTCGGTATGTCGCATGCCGATCTTGCATTATGAGTTCATGTACGGCATCAATCTTCTCTGGCACAACAGCCGTTTTTGGACGACCTTCACGGAATTTGTCTTTGAGCGAGCTTCGGCCATGATTAAATTCATTATACCAATTTTTCGCAGTGCTATAGGATGGTGCTTCATCGCCATACAAAGATTTAAGTTCATCAATGCACTCTTGTCGTGATAATCCACGTCGAAAGTTGTGAGAAATGATGGCACGAAAATGTTCACGAGTTAATTCCATTTTTTTCTATATTAATTTTTTCAAGTCACTGTAAACAACACAAATAATGGTCGTACGTCAAAACTTTTTGAGTACGATTATGCTTAAAAATGACAAACTTTCCAATGGAAATGTCAGATTGCACTTGGCAGCACTCAGTGTTGCCAGGCCAGAAATATATATAGCAGCCCTCGTATAAACAAGACGCTGCCACATCACATACAGCCGTCGGTCACCCTGTATATTTAATTTCTAAAAATCTATGTCCTTGCATTTTGAATAACCTGCAACAATTCGGCAAGAAATTGTATGTTAGGCTGCTTTCAATAACACTCTCTTATCTTTTTTTCTAAGTTTTTTTATACAAAAGAACCACCTTCGTTTAGTTGAAGTTTACTTGCCCTTTAAGGCTTTAGTTTACTTTTCTGATTATTATTTTTTATTGGATTTTTTTATTTCACCAACAGGACATTCAAATGTGTTTTTATTGATTTTGAAATGTTAAAAATTCTTTACGCGTGTTTAAAATATTGATGTTGATAATAATGATGATGATGACTTTTAAAACGGCTACGATGTTTATGATATTAAAAGCAAGCAGCCAATGCTGTCACTAACGGATGTGATGTCCTTTACATTTTTAATATCCGCCGGTGATGGCTTGAATTATAGTTGAATGGCGTCCTGCGTTTAACAATTGTACAGGATTTTTATTTTTGCTTTCTTTTATTTCTAATAGAAATGTATTTTTCGTTATTGCATAGATTGTTAAGGCATTTCTTAGGGGTTGGGATAAAAGGACACAGCTTACTTGATTTAAGCTATTTTTTTAATCTATCATTGATAGCATTAAGATTTTCTTTCAGTTCCACTTTTTATTGATTTCTTTAAATTAACTTTTTATTTACAATTCAGTGAATTTGTATAAGCTCTTTATTTCTAATTTAAGCTTTACTTTTTGTTTTTTGTTTTTTTTTGCTTGATAGTATTTTTAAATTAGTTAATGATTTCAAATAAAAAAAATTTAAATTTTTTTAGGTGTATTTTACCACTCAAGTCAAACCTCATTAACTTTTCAAATGTTAGCCATAAATTAAAATTTGTTGAAAAATAATATTTTTTCTTTTTTTTCGTTGATTGTTCATTTTTTTATTGGTTTTTTTATATAACATTTTTTATCTCTTAAAGTACCCAAAAATAATGGTTGTAAAAAAACAAATTGCCATAAATTATTAATAAAATTACTCCCCATTCGTTTTAATAAAAATGGCGTTTGTTGTTTAAATGTATCACGAAGAAAGTGGTTGAATTTTATTAGATCTTGTTATTTTAGTACAAAAAAAAAAGGAAAAATATTTTACAGAAAATTTCTGACACTCTTGGGTGGGTGATAAGTGCGTATGTTACACATATGCACGGAATTAATATATAGGCAGTAATGTACATATATATTACTTGTATATACTATGAAATTCAACCCCTTAACCTCAACCCTTTTTTCCAAAACAAAAACATAGAAATACTTATCTATAATACAAGTTCGCGAAAAAGACGAGGGTGGAGTAGTGAATCTAGAAATTAAAAAATTAAAGCTAATAATAATAGATAAACATTTGCAGCTTCATTATTGCAACAAAATATGTTACTAATGTTTCCAAGGATTTTCAAGAGGTCTTCAAAAAAACTAAAGGTGAAGCAATAAGAGAAAATTGATATTTAATTATCCTTGCTCCAATTATATCAATTTTCCCCTGTGTATTCAAATTTAAAGACTGTCGCTACTGTACTTTTCCACATAAAGGAGAAGCAGCACTCTTTTTATACCCTTCACCACAAAAAGTAGAAAATGAGTACTCGTATAAGTATGACATTTCGTGTGTAATTTCTACAATATCTATTTCCAACCCCATAAAGTATATATACTCGTATATATTCTGACTTCTTATGCATAGCGAAGTCGATTAAGAGATGCCTGTCTGTCCGTACGTGTTAATGTTGAAATTAAGTTTGCCGAGGCACAAGATCAGCTAGAAAAAAAAATAAATATGTCATTTGATCAGACATAGTGTCGAAATAGGTGCTATTGGAGGCAGCGGACGAAACACCACGCCTACCTCTATTTTTTTCATGTTATTTGGAAATATAAAGTAACTCTAATCAAAACAAAAAATAGATGGGGAGCTAGAAAATTAAAAAATAAGAAAAAACATCAAGTGAAAAAATTGGTGCTCGCTCATATTTTCCGAGTTACGGGCCTCTGAAATTTTAAATTTTTTTTAAATATTTATATGGGTATCATATTAAAGCTTTTGAAGAGAACTTTGGAGAAATACTATTTTTTTTTTAAATGCTTAACACATTAAGAGCTGTATGTAAAATTATGTGTATGCATTTCCAAACCTTTTTTTTAATTTTTAATTCTCTGTCATCCCAACAGTTTCTTTTTTGATTGCAGTTACTTCACTAAACTAGATTTACATAAAAGGTGAAGGGTATATAAGATTCGACACAGCCGAATATAGCACTCTTACTTATTTCCGTAGGTAACCGTTTTTCTCTACATTAAGGCTTATTTACAGAGCAAACAGAGCAACTTAAGAAAAAATTGTTATTGTAAAAAAATAAAAAAAAATTTAGAAAGGAAGCATCCGTGATATGATTAACGAAATAGATCCGCAATTTTGCCAACAAGTGATTAAAAACTTTGACGAAAGAATCGGCATCTGTCAGCTTGGTTGTGGTGGATATTTGCCAGACATCTTTTTTCATTCATAATTGGCGAACTTATCTTTTCGTAATACAATTAAAATTTTAATCATCTTCATCTTCATTTTTTGTTTATTTTGTCTTAGAAAGTAGAGTTCCTTTAAAAAAACCGACACTTTGTTCTCTCTCTCTCTCTCTCTCTCTCTCTTTCTCTCTCTCTCTCTCTCTCTCTGAGGAGGGCAAAGCTTCCCCCAGAACAAATTTGATTATGTATTTCGTTGTTTATTAACCGACTTCAAAGAAAGAAGGAGGTTATGATATCTAAAAAGTAAAATAGAGTGAAGAACTCGGCTGCCAACTGGCAGTCATAAGGGTATGACTTGTCGTAACTAAAAGTACTGTTAGTGTGTCGACTTAAAGCTCCACGTGGCGGCGTTGTTAACATGCTCCTAGTAAGGTCTTTTTTTGTTATGAAATCGCTTAAATTTAGTCAAGCTAAGTCTAACTATAGACTTTCTCTGTTAATGCAATTTTTATGAATTTAAATTTTGATCATTCGATATGGATTGACAAGGCAGCGTGAAAAGGGGTGAAGGGATAAGTCTCTATGGGAACTTCATAATAGGCTTGGATAGACAAGCTAATGTTGCAAGATTTGGAACATATATTCTCTTAGAGAACTGAACTTTTGTTTATCCAGTTTGTCTATCGTAAGGAATGATCAAGAATGCCGGGCAAATAGTGAACGGTCTAAAAAGTTACGCTCTGCGGGTGGACATCTTCTTGGATTATTGGAAATATTTTGAATTCTAATTTTGATAATATCAAGCCTTGTAAGACGTTAAGTAAAAGCCTTTAATAGAGCTCCAACTTTGTTTGTCCAATGAAGGCTTTCTAAAAATTTGGACATAATTAGTAAAGGAAATATCGGAAGAGGTGGAGAGCTTAGTCTTATAGGGAACTTGAGTTTTTTTTTTTATTTAGTGGGGCAACCTTTAAAAGATGGACAAGAACACGTAGCAAGATGTGAATAGTTTAATTTCTAAAGACACTCTTGAAGCTATAGAACATCTAAAGGAATTTGAAAATGTTGTTGGCCCTCGAGCCTAAAACTTGGTAACTTTTTAGTGAGGGGATCATGGAAGAGAAACCTAAAGAAGACGATAATGAAGAAGAATATAATATGTTTGGAAGAAGCTAAGACGTTAGTACCTGTACTGGCTAGCATTATGCTTAGAATACCGGGTAAAAACATACTGAATGTGCGTGCTTAAGAAGAACTGGACCCTAGACAAATCTTAGCACTTACGAGAAATATACTGTAATGAGTTAAAGGGTCTACAATTACTTGTCGTTAGTCTGATATCACTAGAGTCGAGAGTAAAGGAAAGTAAGCCAATTCGTGACGAATTGGGTAACAGAAATCACTGTAAAACAAAGAGGGTCCTAAGGTCCATCGGTTATATAAGGGGCTTCGCCAGAATTTAAAGCTGGCTTTTGCTTTTCTTTAACTTTTTTAATAACTGTTCTTCTAGCTGCGTGTTTTTGTTAACAGTTTCTAGTTATCAATTAAATAATCAATTATTAAAACGACATCTTTCTCGTATCATCTATCTAATCTCATTTTCTCTACGCGAGTGTAATATAATGTTTATATTCGTTCATATGAACTCCAAGCAAATCAAATACCCATCTCGTTTACACACTGTTTACCTTTTCTACAATTCATCTATGTATTTATGGTGCGTAGTTTTATAAACGTACACATGCAAACATATCGAAGTACATGAATGTGTGTATCATCTTAGGCATCATATATTTCCGCAGCATCTTTTTTTCGTTCTCTTCCTCTTGTAGCAACAAACTTCATTTGCATACACGCATAATTATTTTATTTTTTTTTTTTTATCATTTTGTCTGAATTTTGGTACTTTTGCTTTTTGTTAATTTTGTGAAAAATGCCTACAAACACGCACCTTTAGCAAATCAACCCTTTCTGTGGCTTTGTGTGTTATTTTTAAGATTTTTTCGTTTTCTAGTTGATTACAAAAATTACTTGCATGTAAATACAAAGGTAAAGAATTCATATCCTGTATCTACAAAAATGCCTGCTTTAAATTTTTTTTTCAATTTGAATAATTTTTTAATATCAAATGCCTCAATAGTTCGTCGCTGAATGTTCAATGAGCCTGTTTGTTTTTTACTTTAGTCATAATTTGCTTTCTATTGAAGTAAATTGAAAGTAGAATTTGCTTATTGAAAATTTAGATTTTTCTTTGTATGCTCTGATCCTTTTTGACAGATATGTTTAACTAACAGCTGTTTAAATTGATGCCTTTTACAGTTTTCGAATGAAGAGGATTTTTTGTTATTCAACACAAACAAAATATATGAAAGGGTTTCAATAAACTTCGGTGTTTTTTTTTTATTAATTTACTTATCCTAGTGACAGTATCCTTTGGGTGAACCTTTTCTTAAAAATAATTTTTATTTGTAATTAATATTGATAATTTGTTAAACCACATGTTGTGGTCGTTAGTACAAAGAATTGCTGTCATTTATTTGACCTGTTAAGTGAAAGTGTGTTTTGGGCTAAAGGACATTCATTTTAATTATCCTGTTTTTCCAACTAAAAACAAATGATGCGTTAAGTTTTTTTTTAATTAAGAAAACAGTTATTTGAAAGTATAATTAAAAAAGCTGTATGTGTCATATTCAATATGCAACAGCACATCGTAAGAACATCTGTGACGGCTTTTAACTGTGACACGAATCCGAATGAAGAAGGTTATCAATCCAGCTGACTTTGGTAACTTTCAGTGTAACGCTAATCTCACCTAAGCCAGCTACACGTAATACAGATTAGCGTCAGTACCTAGTCGTGCGGATCTAACTTGACAGTGGTTTTATCACTGAGTGAAATACAATGCGTCATCCAACGCCCTTGACTACGTAACCAAAGAAGTTACAAATTTAAGAACATGGCTATCACTACCATGAGCTACCCCTTGCTTAAAGGCTGGAAACTATCCAACCCCGTCTGTTGAGAACATAACAGCACACTTTAACCGGTTACGCGTTACTCCTGCAGACACCGACCTTTAGCACAGCCATCACTTGTACCCAGAAGGGACCTCACCAATAACCGCCTGCAGAGATGGGCTACCGGTTCCCGTGGCTCTAGCATAACTAAGGAAACTAGTGAGTCCTTCGACAAGTACCCAACTTGCCTATCCAGATATGGTGACTGCACACAGGGTGTGCAGGGTGTGGTGACCCTTATAACCCGAAAGCACTTCGTCTGAACCTGGGTTAGCTCAGCCAGGCTTAGTATCCCTGTCGGCTAAGCCAGATATATTATTAACAGCTCGCCAGTTATGTTATAAGCACATTAATACTATTTTTAGGCAAAACGGGCCAGATATAATACTGGGCCAAAGCGACAAACATTATGCCAGCTGACGCTATTTCACAAAAGTGACCAAGTAAAAATAAACAGAAGAAACAGACTCCACTTATGTATGCGCCATCGTCACTATTGACCACTAACTTTTAATTTGGACATAATAATGAAAGCTTAAATGTGTCGAAACCACAAGTAGTACACACAGAAAAAAACATGGTTGTGATATGGTCACAATAACCATATTATGTTCTTCGTAACAATGTATGGTTGCGGAGAACCAATTAAAGTTGTTTTCACCAAAACTTTAGTCACGATAAACATTTTTTGTTAACTTTTAACGATTATATGGTTACTGTGCACCAAAAATGCAACATGGTTGTTTTATAATATGCAAAATATGAAACCAAAACATTTAAAAAAAAGTTGAAGTAAATATGCATGTATGTATGTATGCTTACAGCATTTAATGTTTATATTTGAACACAATTATGTTTATACTTTGGACAACAATATGGTTACAAATGTAACAATACTATGTTTTGTTAGCAACACAGTAACCATATTATATTCTTTGTAACAATGTATGGTTGCGGAGAACCAATTATAGGTGTTTTCACCAAAACTTTAGTTACAATAAACATTTTTTGTTAACTTTTAACGATTATATGGTTACTGCGCAGCAAAAATGCGACATGGTTGGGTTTATCTTAAAAAAATTTCAACCTCAACCAGAGTTTTATAACTTATTAAAAATAATATAAAATATTCAACCATAATATATTGTCATTAATCAAAGTATGGTTAAAAGCAACAAATAATGTTTGCGCTAAAAAATATTTTTTTCTAGTACTTGACAGTTTAATATTTTTTCTGGTAGCTAAAATTTGAACTTGGTTTTTATTGTTAAAGAAAGGGAAAAAAACAAAATTTTATTTACAAAATATATAATCAAAAATAATATGTAAAATATGAAAACAAATAAAAAGGGAAATTAAACATTTAAAAAAAAGTTGAAGTAAATCTGCATATATGTATGTATGTATGTATGCTTACAGGATTTAATGTTTATATTTAAACATAATTAATGTTTATACTTTGGACATCAATATGGTTGCAAATGTAACAATACTATGTTTTGTTAGCAACCATATAATGCAACTATAGTATGTTGCTCTTAGATTATGGTTACCTCAACCATATTTTTTCTTTACGTGTGAGGTCGGTTAGTTAGTTCTTCCTTGACGAAATAATTGTTGAAATTTTTAAAGAACAGAATGGTTCGGCAAAATTGCGAGCCAGAAAAAGATTAAATGAGACTGACACTTTTATGCTTTTTTAAGCAGCATAAAGGAATTTCAGCAAACTGGAGTGATATTAAATAAATAAAATTGAAGGGTCCCCGCATTTAATAAACTTTTAAGCAGTTTAGCTTTATATTTTTTAAAGCTTTGAAAATTGACTCGTTTTAAATCTGCTTGCTTTTATTTTATTTTTTTTTTTTTTTGTTTTTTTGTTTTCTTCAATTCATCTCCACTTATTTCAATTTTGCTGTTTTAAGTTTTCAAGGATTGTCTGTGATTTTCTTTATATTTTATTTTTTCATTATTATTTAGCTTTTATAAAGCTTAAGAGGCGTATAAGTTTATTTAAGAAAACTTTTTTTTGTGTTCTTCCTCATTTTTGCCGCAGACGAGAAAGCGAAAAAAGAAGAAATTCTTACAAAACTAAAACAAAAAAATGAATGAATGAATGGTGCTGATGACACGAACAAGTTGAAGACAACGTAAAACTAAAATACAGATTGCAAGGATTTAACTTAATGTTAAAGCAAATGATTAAATAAATTTGAAATTAAACAAATTAAATAAATTTAAAATTAAAAAAGAAAATAAATGAAAATGCGAAAATAGAATTTTATGCGAAAGAGGAAAATAAACTCACTTTAAGAATTTTTGAATTTTTTTTAAATACAATCATATAAAATGTGTTGTTATTAAAACACGCAACTATTAGTTCAATTATTTTATTAAATTGTTGTCTTAATAAATTTGTCACTTATTTTTTTTTTTCTTTTTTTATTTAATATTGTCAATAAATTTTATTAATTACTTTTTTGTAGAGAACACGTAATAATTTAATTAAAACTCATAAAATTTACTGTCGTTTGGTTCATGTTTATGGTCAACAACAACAACAAAAATAGAAAATAAAATAAATAAAATTTAATTATGTTGCTAAAGGTCCTTAAGACTGGATCACTTACAAACTTGTAATTAAAATATTCAATGTCTATAAGTTTATCCCAACCCCCTATTAACTAATAGATAAAGAAGTTCTCATGCACTTTGGATAAATTATTAGAAAAAAGGACAATTAGTTTGACTGTAAATAAAAGTGTAATTGAAACCAACTTTTTTGTTTTTAAAAATGCGAGTTTCAAACTGATGAAATATTTCAAAATTGCATGTTCAAGTGGCATGTTGATGTGTACACTTAGAAATATACCAGTTAATTAATTATTTAATGAGCAATTATATAGTAGAACATTTGCTGTTAGATTCGAAGGCAAAGAAGTTCGATCAATATGCTGGGTGTTGGGTGCATCCTTTATGATTAAGCTTACAAGCTAATATTTATCACATTGAAGTTTAACTATGCTAATTACACATTCCCTTAATTTTACAAATTTGCAAATGTAGCTCCTGATCTTAGCAATAGAATAACATCTTAATGCTTTGTGATTTTTTCTTTGCTTTACTTCTCACTCGTTGATTATTGTTTATTAGTCTTTACTCTTTAAACAGGATGGGACAGAAAACTTTATTAACCGAGGTGAACAAACATCTGAATGGCCATTTTGCTACTGATTCCTTAGCTCTTTAGGAAACTTTTTAGAAAACTTTTAGATAAAATAATTTTTAGAAAAAAAAACGGCTTTAACTAAAAGTGAGCCCTTACCGCTAAACAAAATTTTATTCACAGGCTTTAATTGTTGCGCGAGTTGAATTTTGTGAGCACAGAAATCAAGATATTTCGCTAAAATCTTCCATAAAATGGTTGGACACATATCCAAGACCTGTGCACGATGGTAGTTAGACTGATTAGCGTCTTTTTCAACGCTATGCTCGACAGCAGCAATAAATTCGTGTCTTAACACTATACGCCGCACATAGGGGTATTTTGCCAATCTCTCCGGACATTACTTTTTTTTAGTTTATATTGGCTCTAAAAATTAACTGATTGCACCTAGATTATTAGAACTTGGCAGAAAAATATGTTTTGGTCATAGGCTATTAAGGCTAGAAAACAAAAAAAATCGGACCAAGGAGTAAAAAGTTCCCTTTAAAAGAACTTATCTCTTACCTCTGAAAAATGCAATTTTTTTTAATTTCAAGTCATTTTGTTTAGCAATTACAAATTTGAATGTCAAGAAATGTTTAAAAACTTAAAGTTGGACTCAAGAGATTCTAAAATACTACCTTTGGCCCGCCCGTTTTTGTTGCCAGTGAAATAAAATATTATTTGAAAAAAATAAGCCTTAAAACTATAGAAATAATTTTTTTGTGGGCAGGAGGAGGTATCCCTCCAAAGCCCAAAAAACGTCACTGTGAAAAAAAATTTTTTAGTTTTTTTGTTTGCTAATTTCCTAAAAATATTTATTATTAATCTTTCAAACGCCTTACCAATCCCCGCCTTCCAAGAATATTATTAAAACTAAATTTTTGTAATTTGATACCTTATAGGATTTTGTTTATCTGAAAATAATTAATTTATTCATAATATAACTTATGCATGATTGTAAGGCTAAATTTTATTTTAAATTGTTACAATTAATTTGTTTAAAAGAACTTCTCCTTTGCACTAAGATGATAATGAGTGCCATGGCCTTTCTTCGTCTATTTCTTCAAAGACCTCCTCCGAATCTGAATCCTCTTCAGCGTTAAGTACAGGCGGAAGCATTAAAAAAAAAGAATGACAACTTTTTGGAGTGTACTAGTAAATAGTGGGTTAGGCACAAAAAGGCGAAACGTTTTTTCTACAGTATAAAAGTAGAGATCGTAAATTTTATAGTAATATATAACATTTTTACGACCGTGATGGAGATCACTTTCAAGAACCTGTTAACTTTTTTTGAAAAAAAATTTAACAAAAAAATCCTTTTTTTTAATTTCCAACGAAATTTTTTATCATCAAAATTTAAAACAAACTTTTTCTACAAAATATTATAAATAGCTGCAAATATAGCCTTTCATAAAAAAATTAATACGAAATCTTCATTCATTTAGCCACATAAAATATAATGCAAACCTCCTAAAATCGTATAAAGACAATGAAAACAGAAAACTGTGAAATTTGAAAAAAAAAATGGCGCAAAAACGAGCAACTTTTCTTTCTACAGTGTAAAAGTAGAGCAGTAGCAAAATGGTCATATGGATATGCTTTCCCCGCAGTAATGCATTTTATTTTGTAGTTTTAAATAATAACTATTTCATGAGAATATTATTAAAATTTATACATATATTAAGAAACCAAGCACAACTTTACATTAAAATAAAATCGGCTCTTAATAAGTAAAGCATTTTTAAGAAAATTTGTATTTCCTTAAAGATCTCTTCAAAAGCTTTGAAATGATACCTATATTGATAAATAAAAAAATTTGAAAATTTCAGAGCCAAGTAACTCGGAAAATATGGGCAAGCGCCAATTTTTTCACTTGATGTTTTTTTCTTATTTTTCAATTCTCTATCCCCCGTTTATTTATTTTTTTTTTTAATGGAGTTACTTCGTTGTTCCAAATAATATGGAAAAATTATAGGAAGGCATGGTGTTTTGCCCGCTGCGTCTAAGTACATGGACCGATCTTGGTGATTTCCAATAGCATCTCTTTCGACACTATGTCTGATCGATTGGCGAATTTAAATTTTTGTTAAAATCACGTTTGCCTTTGTAAACTTAATTTTAACACTAACACGGACGGACAGACAGACAATCGACTTCGCTATGCATTAGAACTCAGAATACGAGTATATATACTTTATGGGGTCAGAAATGGATATTGCAGAAATAACGAACGGAATGAAGAACTTAGTTAAACCCTTTTTCCACTTTTTGTAGTGAAGGGTCTAAAAACGACTTCCAGCAAAAGTGATCCTCATCGCTAAACAAAATTCGCTTATGAAAATCAAGATCAACGGTAATCTTGTTTTGGGCCGATTCACCGAATCTACGCCTTGCTTGGTGACCGTGTGACTTCAATTGTTGCACGACTTGCACTTTGTGAGCACGCAAACCAAGATCTTTCCCTAAGATGTTACATAAAGTGCATGGAAATATATTAAAATACTGTGCACAAAGACGAATTGACTGTTTCGCGTCTTTCTCTATGCTAAGCTCTACAGCAGCAATGAATTCCTCTGTACGCACTGTACGGCGTCTTTGTGAATGCATTTTATCATTTAGAGTAGCGTGGTGAGAAAACGTTTCGCTGTTAATCGATTTAATCGCTCTGACGGACGATTATGTTAACCATAAAATGAACGTAGTGCGCGCTATACGTATTTTGATCAGAACCATGATTTTCACAATAAATTTGCATAGCGTTCAATCGCCTGACTTTTGATTTTGAATTCTAACTAAAAAATTAATATGAATTTTTCTTAATTATTATAAAAAAAGTAAGAGAAGGACCTAACGACTATATTAATGTAAATTTAAACAAGAATTCAATAAAAGCATGTTTAATGCAACTTGAGTTGGAAAAGTGTAATTTGAATATTTCATTTACCATCCCTGATAGAACATAATAAAAATGAAAAGAAACACGTAAAAAACAAGAGCAAAATAAAAATTGAAATAAATGTAAACAATTTTTGACACAATACATGATAAACACGCACACCAATAAAACTATCACCTGAACTCCTGCATGTACTTAATATAGATATACTTTGTTTGATTTACAAGCAATTGGTTTGTGTCTGAGGTTTAAATTTCAAATTTTTGCTTCACACACATCTTCTGAACAGTGTTGTATTTTAATTTCTACTTCAATTTCGTACTTATTGTGCAATAAATTATTGGATTTTGTATGGATGGCTTTTATTGAGAAAAGTTGAATATTGAGTAGTGTCTGAGCAGACTATTACTTTGCAAATGAACTACTGATGTAACGAACTACTGAACAAAATGAATAAAAAGATCAATCTACTACAACAAGGTGATCTAAACTGAAAATACCCGAGCTTATTTAGCATATTATCGCACAAAAGAAGTGTAAAATTTGCATTGTCCTTGCGGTATAAATGTGAACCAATTTTTAAATGGTTCTGTGCGAACCATTTAAAAATTTCCTGATGCCCTTTAAATTAACATCATCTATTTTATTGGTGGGCAACTTTTTCAAAGTAATATATCGAGAAACAAAAGGATAATTGCTTAATTGTTTAACCACTACCTGCAGACCAAAAAGAAATAAAAAATTTCTATAGAGACAATAATATAAGTTTGAAATAATCAAGCGTTTTTGTAATAAGAAAATGAAAGTAAATTTAAATAAGAAATTAAAAGGAGATTCAATAATTTTTGCAAAAAAAACCGACTTTAAAATAGATTTTAGCAGTTCAACAGTTTGATCGTATACACCAAGTTACATCAACTAAACACCCTTTAATTTGTAATTTTAAATACTTATACTTTTTATTATAACAAAGTAGTGCATATTCTGTTTTCTTTTCAACTTTTTTTAAAACTACATCAATAATGGGAACGCCCTTTAATTTTTAAATTCAAATTGTATACATGTTCTAATACCAAATTTAGCAATACAGGTTCCTTGAAAATTTTAACTGTCCGTCTCTAACGGTTCAAAAGTTTAGCTACTCCTATTAAATAACATTAACTATTGGGACACCCTTTAATTTCCAAATCTAAATTTTATACTTATATACAAGTTGTTATAGAGGACTTAGCAATACAGTTTGTTTGTAAATTTCAACCGTCTGTCTAAAACTGTTAGACCGGTTGGCCACACACCTTAAATTACATTAATTAGTCTAACACCCTTTAATTTATAATTTTAAATATTTGTCTACCATTTTGTTTGGTATAATAAAAAACCAGACACAGTAGTTGAGTTTTGCCTAATTTTAAAATGTTTGTATATAACGGTTGAAAATATAGGGTCGTTTTGGTCAAATTACATTAATTATGGGAAACCCCTTTAATTTGAAATTTTATTCTTTTGTTACAGCGGATCTATAGGTTCATTGTAAAATTTAACCTTCAGTCTACAACTGTTGAAAAGTATGCCAATATACGACAAATTAAAAAAACTATTGGGACACCCTTTAATTTATAATTTTAAATATTAATACTTGTTATTTTTATAGTCATAGTTATCCACATTCTGTCTAATTATTAAACGATTTTATATAACAGTTTCAAAGATTGGTCAATATAAGTCAATTTATATCACCTATGGGAACACCCTTTAATTTTTAAATTTATCTTTGTATTACGTTTTGCTATCGGAAAGTCAAGAGTTAACCATTTGTTTAATTTTTATTTAAAACACTTAAAAAACATGTATGTTCTCGGGGACACCCTTTAACTTTTAAAATTATAAAGTGTTTTTAAGACGGACTATAGGCATAACCCTTCAAATTAAGAAAAAAAATAATTTGGTTCAGAGATGACTAAGTTCTCGGGTACAAATTAAAGACAAGCAACATTCAGACGAATTGATAGCCTCCTTCTTTTTGTGAAGTCGATTAAAAAACAGGCAAAGATTTGGCTCTTGAGAATAAATCTTCATAAACTGAGATTAAGTGAAATAAAGTTTATTATAATAAATATAAAACTGAAATCATTATTGACAAAGGCCTGAAATAATATCCCAAAACACAGGTAGCTAGATATCTGACTTACATTAATTTAACATCAAGTGATCAAGACAAAACTCAAACTTACACACCCTTATCTTGAAATAGTAGTAGAAACAAAAAAAAATTCCTAAAAATATTTTAGGGGTTTGTTTTTTAGGCAACCGGTTTTATTTTTTCTTTGTTTACAAATTATGATGTTCTTATTTGTAAATTCTGTTGCTTGTGGAAGGTTTAAAGAACAATAATGACCTGGGGTCAGTTTTAATAGGCTGGAAAATTGAATTGTTTAAAAATGTTATTTGTTTGAATCCGGTTTTTTGAAATTTTATAAAATCAAAATTACCACGTGACAATTTGTAAGTTGTTGTTATTACAATTTTCAGGATTTGTTTAGTTTACTGTTTAGGGGAATTAAATTTTAAACAAAAGTGGTCAGCGGTTAAAGTGTGATATTAGATGTTGATGATGATGTTGTTTATGATAACTCTATTGGTGGTCAGTGCTAATTGAGCTTGTAATTGAACAATAATTTGACAGCAAAAATCATATTTGATCGTATTTCTAAAGAAAACTGGTTTAAAGTGATCGTTTACATAACAATTGAAGTTTTAAAAATGTTTGTTTGTAGTATTTTGAATAAAAGTCATTTTAACAATTAATGAGAATAAACAAGTCAGAACAATAATACAGGCAAATAAAGGTAAAAAGAAAGAAAGAAAGGTAAAAGAAATTAAAGAAACGTAAAACAAGACTTTTAGAGTCGATCTTAGTGCTCATAAGACTCAATGTTGAATGCTACCACACAGACGCTCGATAGAAGATGGCACTTCATTTGTAATTATGGTTCGTAAAAGTATTAAGGCATCAAAAGCTCTTGAAAATTCAGTACGCTGATCAATGGACTTGACAAATTTTTCTGGTCTTTGAGACTTGAAAAAGCTTTAAAGTGCCTCAGTATTTTAAAATGGTTTAAACTTTATTTCTCTCCATCTGATCTCTTCACTATTTATACAACCTACATCCGACCAAAAATTCATTGCGACTCTTGTGTATGGGCCAGTGATTTAAAGTCCTATGTTTAGCCAGTCGGCCGCGAGCAGAAACCGTAGAGGCCCATAGGTGGCAGTAGACGCAATGTAAGTTGTGTTCACTGTTGCCATTATGCAGATTTTAGCCTCTCAAATTGCCAAAATCCAGATTTTTTAAAATCTGTACGGCAACTTCTATAACGTTGACTGATTTGTCTTGTTTTCTTTGGAAAATGTCCACATACATGTCCGCATTTTTCTTCATGAAAAAAGTTTTTTAGAAATTAAAAAAATAACTTATTCACAGTTCAGCTCCTCAATTTCATAAAAAATTCAATTAAAAACGACCTTTCAAATAAAAAATGAAAGTTCGAGTCTGCATAGATTTTCAAATCTATTTTTTGCCTGGTAAAAGTAGACCAGTGCGACGCTTTTAACTTCTTAACAAATTATTTGTTCAATATTGTGTCGATATTGACTCTAAAGAGAACATGGTTGGTTTTGTAGCAGATGGAGCTGCTGTCGTAACAGGAATAAAAACAATCCGTTGCCTAAATATAAAAAAGTCAAATATCAGATTAATTTATTATAAAATGCATAAATATGTCACTCGCTGGATTATGTTCGTCGTATGCTTAATTCAATTTTTTATCTGCTGTGGTTACGCTAGCTAGAGATGTATGAACCAATTATGATAAAATACGAATTTGATAATTTATGAATTTTATTAGATATTAAGCCCAAAATAATTTTACAACCATCCAAATCGCGTTGACCTTCCGTAGAGTCGGTAGTAAGTCACTTATTAGAATTATATGAGTGCTTAAAAATTTATTATTAATTATTTTTCATTTGCTGTTAATATCAATCATATCGACAGCGGTAAAATCATTTTAAATAACTTAAATGATACTAATAAAATATATTTATCTTTCAAAAAGGCATTCATAGTATTACCCAGCAAAATATTTGACATTACCTTAAAAAGCACTTGCCATAAAGTGACTTACTTTTGTGATTGCTATATTTTGTTACTCGCTTACAAAAAACTTTACATTAGTTCCCAAAAAAGAAAGTAGTAATGGAACTAGTTCTTTACGCTAAAAAAGAATTCCTTAAAATACGTACTAGAGGTTTTCATTATTTCCTACAATAATTAATGTAATCGATTCTCAGTAATTGGTTCTATAAGTCTCATGCCTTGTTAAAATCATTAAGTTGGCGATCAAGTTGGGATGTACTTCCGCCAAAAATGCTTAATTCCATACTCGATTAGCTATCCAAAAATTTTTGCTGGGTATTAATAATTTTAATAAATTGTTCCAAAGCGAAGCGTTAGCGATTCACATTTTATATAATCAAATTGTAATGAGTAAATTTTTAAAACAACATTTAATAAAAATTACTGAAATTTTTGCTGTAGATTACAAGAGCCCGTAAAATTTTTTTAATTATGAATTAGTTTTAAGCTTGACCAGTGCGATATAAATAAAATAGTTGATAAATGAATTGAAATTATTTCGGCTTAAGTTCATTTTATTTTTAATTTCTAAAAACCTTTTTTTTTTAAAGAAAATTTATTTTACAAATGTATGCGGACGTTTTTCAAAGAAAACAAGAAAAATTAGACGCTAGCAGAATGAAATGCTGCACTTTCTGGACCGCTACGACCTTCATCAGCATTCTTCGCATCTATCTACCTTAATTGTGTATTTTTATAAACATCATCTATTTAACCAACTAACTTTGTAAATAAGAATACGAGAATACTCATATACTCATATCAACATTAATTTGGTTAGACGAAATTTACACACAAACCAACGTATTTCTTTACTGTTCTCTCTGTATTTCGTCTTGTACATTTGTTTTTGCTTTTGTTTCAATCATCGATTGAACACGAATGCAAATTTTGTTTTAAGTCTGCATACATTTGTAAAATAAATAAAATAAATTTTCTTTCCAAAAAAAAAAAAGATTTTTAGAAATTAAAAATAAAATGAACTTAAGCCGAAATAATTTCAACTCATTTATAATATTCACAGTTCCAATAATACTTTAATAAAAATTAAATTAAAATAGTTGATGATTGCATTAAATTTTATATTGAATTATTGATTTTTATAATATAATGAAATCGCTAGGCCAAGTTTAATAATAAATGGTGACACAAAATCAGTTTAGAATTTAGGTTTTTTAAAGAAAATAAAAAACAGGACTTAGAGTTGAAAGAATTAGATGTTAAAGAGGTACTAAATGGAATAAAAACGACTTCAGTTAAAAGTATTCCAAATAAGACGAACTGGTTCTGATTCTGCTTTTCCAACTCTTTTAGCGTTTGTCCAAAATATAAAGACTTTACAACATTCATCGGTAAATGTAGAGAAATGTCGGGTAAATTTAAATAAAACAAAACTTTACAATCGCTAAGAAAATGAATCTTTAGTACGAATATTGCTTGAAAAATATTATTTAAAAATTAAAACCTTCTAATGCTTCGACACACACATATATCAACATATATACTAAAAATGATGTCATCTGATATTCATGAACAAAACTAAGACAAAAAATTTAAATTCATTTTTATTTTCATTACATCTAGTAGAAGTTTTACATATGTAAGTATGTAACTTTAACATAATTTATTTATTCTGTAAGCAAATACAGTTCCGCTTAAGTAATAAATATTCGGATATATTGTATAGAAATAAATTAAAAAATGCATTTAAAGACTTATTGAGAATTTTTAAAATAAAGTGCATATTTTGCAGATTTTTTCGCGAAATATTGTTGGATTTCGCAGATTTTACACATTAAAGTTCTGGCAACACTGGTTGTGTTTCGTGGAGTTTGCTCTTGTGAGATTACGGACGTCGTTCCCGATACCTGTACGACTACATTACGCTTTTCATTAAGAGCTATGCATTGCAGAAAGCATTCGTTTTTTAGCAGACCAGTTCGCATGTGGAATAATCTTTCTGTAGAGGTCTTTCCTGTCAGTTACAAATCGAATGTAAACAATTACTATTTCCTCCATCCTTCTTTTAGTAACCTAACTTCGAAGCACAAGGCACAAGGCATTACTTAAGTAGGGATTTTCCCATGAGTACTGGTCCACGATTAAAAACAACAAATTTAAATTAAATTGCATCCGAGCTCAAAATTTGGTAAAAACTTTATGAAACAAACCATTAAAACCAGCAGTCATAGTGACATTGCGATTGAGTTTTAATGAATTTAAAAACAGATCTTATACTACACAAAGACGTGCCATAAAAATACACTTCTGATACAGTTTATCTACACCTCTAATTTCTTGATTATAACGCTGGAAAACTTCTGGCTGTTGTATCTTTTTTATAAAAAATCATTTGCAGTTTTCACTGTCTAAGCATGGATGCTAGGAAATGTAATTCGATTCGCCTTTCGTTTCGATTTGATAGTAGAACATTCTTTAACGTTCTTCCACGGTTATTTTGCAAATGGTTCATTATCGCTTGCACTGCAATCATTTTCATTTTTAACATTTTCATATCACAGTTTGCATAACACAGTCTGTATCATTTCCATCTAGAAGAGAAATAGAAAAAATATTAATGATTTGAAAATATTTTGCAAGTTTACCAACACCCCGCCCAGAGAAACAAGCCATGGTCTATGAATCGGCGTCGGCGTTTGAAAAAGTTAATCGGCGCGCTGGCGGCTTGAATAAAGTTTTAATGTGACAAATTAGCTTCTAAAACCAAAAAACATACATATAAATAAAAATTTTTACACATAAAATTGAACAAATATACCGAAATCACAGTTTAAATATTAAAAAAAAATTTCAAAGAAAAAGTTCAAATATTTAAACATTTACTTTAAAACTCATCTTATTGAGTTTACACAATCTTTTAATATTTCTTATTCTGCAAAACTCATAGGATATGAATGTTTAATTTAATAACAACATTAAGGGTCAGTTGTATTAAACTGGTCGTGTACCCGATAATTAGCTCTTCATTATTTAAACTTCCATTCGTAATTTTATTATTTAAGAAGAAAATTTAGTATTTGGATTTTTTTATATTAATTTACTTTAATTGTGCTTGATTCCTTTAAATATAAATATTTCATTATTTTTTATATTATGCAAATATATAACATTTTCAAATAAAGTGTAATTTATTGGTTGGTTTGGAAAAGCAGGTATGTTTACGTCATTCGCCGGTTGCTAAAGCCAGGAAACCTTTATCCCCGTCTTCCATATATTGAAAAAATAGACACACTTGTCACACTTTTTATTATGATAACAGACATTCACTCGTGTGTGATAGCATACTTAATTAAAATTTTTTAATTAAAATTTCAGTGTAAATTGACATAATTTTAGCCCTCTTTAAGAGCACGTTGTGAAGTGTTGGTGAAAGCGGAACTTTTAGGGGATTTTGACTTAAACTGGGAATAAGTTAAGGGATTTTGTTTTTATTTTTATTAATTTCGTAATTTATTTTTTTCGAAATTATAAAAAATAAATTCTGTATATTTAAAATAATTTTTGCAAGAAAAAACTGACTTTAAAATCGACAAACTTAACTTAAAATCATATTTCCCTAAGTCGGTAATTATAAAAGGTCCGCTATGTAACGTTTTTTTTTCAACTAGTGCTTATTTCGTGAATGGCAACACTAAGCTCATATCCGATTTGACATATAGTTAGTTGTATCCTTTCGCTTAAAGAATATGGTTGTGTCTACGCTTGAAGCCGAAACAACACTCGATAATTTGCGCCCTATTTTTGAAGATCGCATTATCAACCGCAGAGCTGATGTGGTTTGACCACCTCGTAGCTGCGATTTGACACCGTTGGACTATTATTTGTGGGGTGCCGTCAAAGATAAGTGTTACGCCGACAAGCAAGATACAATTGACTTAAAGGACAATATTCGTAAAGCCATTGGTGAAATACAGCTGCACACAATCGATAATGTGCTTAAAAATTGGACCAATCGTGTCCAGCCGAGGTAGCCATTTAAATAAAATTATTTTCCATTATTAACCGGAAGGATTGTACTTTCAATTAATAAAAAAAAATTTAAGAAAATATTCAGTAGTTATTTTATACCGTTTTTAAAACAAAAAAAGTTATTTGGCGGACCCTTTCAGCTGTCTGCCTATAATGGTTAAAAAGTTTGACCACATGCATCAAAATGCAATTTTCAAATGCAAATTTTATATTTGTTGTTATAGCAGTTTTAGCAATACAGGTTCGTTGTAAATTTCAAGCGACTGTATTCAACTGTTCAAAAATATGGCCATTTTCATTAAATTAAATGAACTATTGTGGCACCTTTTAATTCATAATTGAATATTAATACTGATTACTATAACGGTCATAGTAGTCGACATTCTGTTTAATGTTCAAGCGTTTGTCTTTAACGGTTCAAAAGATAGCCCTATATAAGTCAGTTTACGTCACCTATAGGGACACACTTCAAAATTTATTTATTTTCTTCACTTTTTGCATTTTTTTTTTAATTTTAAAGTGGTGCCCCTCACGGTTCATAATACACGTAAAAAACATGAATGTTGCATGGGGACACACTTTAATTTTTATGAACTATGAACTATTTTTTTAGAGAGTGGGACTATAAAATCGGTGCAAAAATGATTAAGTTTTGCAGGCAGGCTCAAACTTAGAGAAAAAACACTCAGAGGAATTGATAACCCCCTACTTTTTTTTTAAAACAAACTTTATTTCTGAGATTTTATATTCGTTTTAAGGGCAGAAAACCAAAAATATGTGGCAGCTGTCGTCTTAGTTCGCTTAAAATAAAAGAAAAATTTTAGCATATTGCCCTAAGTTGGCTTCCCAATAAGTTTCCAGTGACAATTTCAAATTTTCAGTTATTTTGTAGTCTAGTGTATTGTGAATTTTCTGAAATTTTTTTTCAAAATGATCCCTGCACAATCCACTGTTTAATCTCCGTCCACACTTTGCAACTTTTATTGTGCAACTCTTGAGTTTGTTGGTGATAGCGGAATAACGAATAGATACGTGTACACTGTTTCATGTACTTGCAATTCTCTTTTGTGTTATCATTCGTAGTTTAAGCAAAAGCAAAATCTAAGCAATCATGGCAGAAATAGCAAAAACAAAATTTGAAGGTCTGGACACGAATGCAATTTCAAAAGACAATTTAAGAAAATCGCAGAAACAAATATTCAATGTCTAGACCGGAACTTAGTAAAAGGTATTTTTTGTATTTAAACTTTACATTTGTAACACCCTGTATATTTTTTATGTCTTCTTGTTAATAAAAAATTGACATCAAATACATGTGGTCGGTCATAAAATGAAAATAAGGTCATATGATTTATGTTCTTCCCTGCATGCCCATTGTGCGTGTTAATTGTCCAAGACATAAACATTAAGTGTAAAACACTTTAAGCCTTTTATATAACTCTTAGACAAACGCCCATAATACAGGACATGCAAGGATATCAATATACAAATTAGTTACATCAAAGATAACCCCACAACTACTATAGATGACATATGTAAATGTCATTTCTGTTTTCTATTAAAACACATAAACTATTCTTAAATAACACTCATATCCTGTTTAAAGAAGAAAAATAGAAATTATTTTCCCTCATAGTTGTAACTAATGAACTTGGTAGATTACAACACACGTTATATTTAAATTAATAATTTATAAATGTTAATGTACCTTTCAATTTTTCGTTTGTTTTTTTTTTTTTGCGTGTCCTTTCATTAGGATGGATATTCCTAATGAAAGGAGCAAAGAGTAAGTGTTATATCCCAGTGTTTTGATATGTACGTGTGAGTGCATGTGTGTTGGAAAATCATGTCAGTTATACAGGCAAATAACACTTTCCATTTTTTTCTATACTATTTTTTTTATTTTTGTAGAAAAAGGGTGTTTTTGTTAAATATTTACCTTCAAATGAAAAGGATATAAAATTGTAGTAAAAAAATAGTTAAATTTTTGTTTGCTGTATTAACACCGTATGTCAAACCCTTTTCATTTATTGTTTATTTTTTTTTTTTTTTGGTTTTTATATTCAAAATTAACTAAATTTCTTACAATTAAATACAAATTTATGATGGTCATATTGTTGGGTTTTTAATGATGTTGACGTTATCTCTTTTATTGATTAGATTGTATGACATGATTGGAAAATTTTAAACAGAAATACAGTTTTATTGACGTTTATTTATTTGATATTATTTTGTTTGAAATTGCTAAGTGTGGCATTCAAATAGCAAGTTTATCAAAAAAAGTTTGATTTTTGGCCCCTACATAAAAGTTACACTTTAGTTTGAAACTCTTACACTGTTTTAGAAAATCAAGTTATTTGAGCGTTTCTTTTTACTGAACTGTCACACCAAGACCTGGAAACAGGATATTCGGTAATATGTATGTATTGTATACAATATTTGGTCTTACGAGCATTAAAATCAACTCTGTTTGTAAGACACCACTTATACAAATTTTTTTACTCAAGCAATCTTAATGTTTTGTCATATAGCCCCATTTTCAACAGGCCTAATTAACTAAAGAAATATAAATTGCAAACCTTGGATTAGAATAAAACAAAAACTAATTTTTTAAATTGACATGAAATTTGCTTTACTCGAAAGTTAATCTTCTGACATTATAACTTAAGTAAGACTTCGGACATATAAACGCCATGGCTGGCTCGGACTTAGTCTAATCTTGAGGTCATTTCTTCATGACATTTTCCAACATTTATGGCCATATAGAGGCAATAAGGCAACCAATGTTATCCTTCAAGTGGTCAATCGTTTCGGGCTTATCGGCGTAGAATAGCGACTACACATATCCCTACAAAAACTATTCTAGCGATATTAAAATCGAACGATTGTGGATGTCAATTCATGGGTCTCAAAAGTGGAACTATACGGCTACCAAACGTTTTCTTTAACAAATTAATTGTGGCAAAAGCTGCGTTTCATATTGCGCTATTTTATTTAAACAACAGCTCCTGCACATCTTGATTTTTCAATTAATGAACGAACAAGACAGTAATAATGGCTGCATACGGTCACCATTCACTGTAACGATTTGACCAGCATCGTCTTTAAAGTGCGGACCAATAAACACAGCAAAATGCCAATCTTTCTATGAGGATTATCATTACTCCAGATACAGCCATTTTTTATTCATGATCCATTCACCAAAAGTGAGCTTTATTGATAAACAAAATTCGCTTATAAAAATTAGGATCAACGGTCATCTTGTTTTGAGCCCATTCACCGAATCTACACTTTGATAGGTGATCGTGTGGCTTCAATTGTTGGACGATTTCGATTTTGTAAGTACACAAACAAAGATCATTCAGCAAAATTTTCTATAAAGTAAATGGACACATATCCGATTCCTGTGCACGATAGATGATAGACTTATTTGGGCCTTGGTGTACGCTATGTTCTTAAGCAGCAATTACATCTTCTGTGCGAAATCGTTTCAGGCATCTGTTTATTGATGTTGAAATGCCAAACCGAACTATACATAATTCACTTGACAGCTGGTAAAAATAGCCGCCAGTTAAAAAAGTGTTGCCAACTTGAGAACGTATATGAAAAATACACCTTTAATTATCTTCGAAATAATAGGTCATAGCCATGTCTGCAGTTTTAAATTTTTCGGAAACTTACTTTGCACCAAATTCTAAATTTTCCATTGAAGTATTTGCAAAGATTAATATGAACTTTCTTAAAAATCCACCCTCTCCCCATCCCTTAAATTTGTTCTTTTCCAATAAAATATGAATTTTATTAACTTTAGTTTAACATTAAGTTGTTCGGCAAAAAGTACACACCCTCGAGACAATTGCTAAAATATAAAAAGGAACTCCTAAAATACTTGTGTTTTTGTTAAATATTTTTTAATTTCCTTTTAATTTCGTAACAACTTTATTAAGAGGTTTATAGTCTTCTTCTGTTTTTCTACCTCACAATTTAACAGAGGAGAAAATAAAACAAAACGAAAAAAAAATAAAATAAAATTTGCAAACTTTTTTATGCGAATATTTTGGATAACAAGTTAATCGTAAGATAAATATCATCATTTCTTGCAGCAAACAAAGTAACTAAAGGGAGGGTGGTGAATAAAAGAAGAAGAAGAAGAAATTAAACACATGTTAACACATAAAAATAAGGAATTTGCATATAAATTCACATAAAATGTTTTTAAACTGAGACAGACAAACGTAGTTACTTTTTCTACTTTAAGCAGAGCAGTCAGTACTCAATGAGGCTTTACAACATGTTCATTAATCTTGTAAAGACTTTGTTGAAGGATATTGAACAGGGTACCAACAGGAAAAGAATCTGGTTTCTGTTTTATAGTTGACTGTAAAATGAAATGTACGAGCAGCGTTGAGGAATGCAATAAAAGTGCTGTATGGGTCCAAAAATTTTTGTTTAATTTTACGGGCAGCCTCAAATTATTTCCTTTTCTTCCCCTTTTTTTTAACAAAGTAAAGAATTGCAATTTTTCTTTCCGAACTTGCTCGAAATCTTATTTCTTGAAAAAAACTTTGACTTCTGCTTCCGAGGCTTAACATTTAATTCCCTACAAAATGATCAAAAGCAGCCGTAAAGAGAAGAGTGTTTGGCAATATAAGGCCCCAAACAGAACCAGAAATGACTGAGCGCTCAAGGACATGAATTTTATAAAGACATTATTGACAGCAGAAATTCTTAAAAAGTCTTTTTGTTTAGAGGCAAAAAAAATACATGGGAAAACGCACAAAGTTTAGTGAATTATGAAAACCTTAAATAGCAGATTTTTTTACCACCCTCGTATAGAAATAAAATTTTAAGAAACAAGAGTTTAAAAAACATTTACAACAATTTTATACTTAAATCTTTTTGTTAAGAGATTTTTTCAACATTGAAGGCTTTCGGATTTTCCACTTTATTCTTGTTTTTTTGTTCATAAAGTTTTAATTTTCTGTAGTTTTATTTATAATTTTGTTAACATCTTTACAAAAAAAAAAAAAGAAACTTTAAACAAATTTTTTTGTACCACATTTCCATTAAGTTTAAATGAACCAATAGAAATACTCATTCTACATGTGGCTGTTTGGAAACTGAAACTCATTAAGTTTTTATTTCTTTTTTTACTCTTTAAGTACGATACACACAAGTCATATGTTATTTCTTCTTGTTTACTTTGCAGTCTAATGAGTAGAGTTGCTTTCCTGCAAATTGTATTAATTCATTATAATTTTTTACTTTCTTTTCCAAACAACTACTTGTGCAAATGAAGATGCTTACAAATGAAAATTATTATTTGAGTCTTATTAGTGCCCTACACTTAACTCAATACATATTATTAAATTGTACAGCATACTTTGAGGCGAGATTTAAATATATTTCTTACTCGTTTTTTGTTTTCAAGAGTACGTTACATAAAAATACTCTAATAAGAATATTTTTAGATACTAGAGTTAGAAGAGGTAAAATGAGAACACTTTGAACATTTAACGCTTGATGTTTTTTTGAGTTTCTTGCACTGTTGCCAGAAGTGCAGATTTATCAGCATTTTGCAGATTTTAAGCTCTAAATTGCCAAAAACCAGATTTAAAGATATTTGGCCTAAAATCATAGATTTTTACAGTAGATTACAAAAATACTTATGCAGCTGAAATAATTTTAAGCAAAAGTCTTCACCAATGCGATATGCAAAAAAAAAATAGTTGGTTGCATTAAATTTTATATTGAAGTAAGGGATCAAGTTTTAAAAGCTTTTGATAATAAAATGAAATTGCTAAGCGAAAGTAAACCAAACTTAATAATAATCGGTGTCAGTTCGAGACTTAGTTTAAAAATGTCCAAGGATTTTTAACCCTCTCCCGGCGAAGTTGCCTTAAGACGAGGTATGTTAAAACTGTTGTTATAAGGAAAATATTTTTATGTGGTGAAAATGAAACTTAGAAATCAGAAAAACATGTAGAATTTAATTATTTTCGTACATACAAGTGTTTTTCTTTAGTATTCGGTGTATTATTATTTAATTTTTTTTTTTGTGCAAAACTAAAATTTTTGTCAGAAAAAATTGAACAACTCTACATACATATACATTAGGGCTGGTCGATTTGTGGGAAGGCAAAAAAATCGCCCATGGCTCAGTGATAATCATATTCTATAGATCAAAATAAAAAACTTTGCCCGAGAAACTATACCTCTAAAACGAATTCTACTACCCCCCAACTGTTGACTTTTGTCCCGTAGGTCAAGTTATAAAAAATCCCACTTTGACCCATTTAGAGTGCCCCAATCGAGTCCAAATCTATAACCGACGCCCACTAGGGGAATTCCAGGGGTAGTGCCACTGGCATGGGTGGATCGGCCATCCAAAGTTAGTGAGGGTCGGTAGTAGGGGGTAGTAGAATTCATTTTAGAGGTATAGTTTCTCGGGATAAGTTTCTTATTTTGATCCCTAGTATATGATTTTCACTGAGCCATGGGCGATTATTAAATCGACCCACCCTAATATACATACATCTTTTCGCTTTTCATAATGTGTTTCTTGTTTTTTTTTTTTTCTTTGCTCCCATAAACCTTTAAATTATAACTAGAGAGTTAGTATTAGAGTATTTTAGTGTAAACATTAATGGGTTTAGGTAAATTGTTCATTGTTGTACAAGTAAATTGCTTACCGCCTGACAATTTTATGACAGGTCAGTATATATAATTTTATATTAAATTAAAAAGAAACTATGAAATCTCTTAGAAAATGCATCTTTAGTAAGAATTTTGCTTACAAAAGATTATCTACAATTTTTTGACGCACCAATATCTCCAGATTTTTTAGGAATGATGTCACCTAATATTAATTATTTTTATAAATATAAGGACATATTGTAAAGAAACAAATTTTAAATACTTTTTTGTTAATAGAATGCTTAAAAAAATGCATTTGAAGTCGTATTAAAGGTTTTTAAAATAAGATGCAGACTTTGCAGATTTTTAGAAAAAATATTGTTGGAATTTGCTGATTTTACACAGAAAACTTCTGGCAACACTGGCTTCTTGATAATATATTAGTTCTTAACATAATTAATAGTGAACAAATGATACAAATTAGAGTTTGCTAAAAACTGTGTTATGAAATCATTATAATCGGTTGGTTACGAGATTTTATTATTCAATTAATGCACTTTCTCTGAGAAAAAAAGCCAAAAGTAAAAAATAAAAAGAAAATAAAAATTATTGAAATAAAGATGTTATTCAAATTAGTAAATAATAATACGAGTACCATAATAAATTTTAAATGTATTTTATGATAAATTTGTAAGGAAAATTCTTATCAAAGAAATTTTAAAGTTATATTTTATTATATTTTTTTTTTTTTGGTTTTTTTTTGTACTAAAATATTTTATTTTAATATTCTTTTGAATGATTTTAATCTGTTTTTTACTGCCTCAAATGTGGGGT
Source organism: Gymnosoma rotundatum (assembly GCA_916610165.2). Lineage (NCBI taxonomy): Eukaryota > Metazoa > Arthropoda > Insecta > Diptera > Tachinidae > Gymnosoma > Gymnosoma rotundatum. The sequence continues at coordinate 23,424,403 of OU744339.1, read as the reverse complement.
GGAATCGTTACATCCGTGTTCGTATCGACAATCGTACGAAAAAAATTACGTGATACGTTAATCGTATGAAGTAAATGGAATTATGACTTACGATTGTAAACGGATCGTAATCTTTTTAATGATTCACAATAGTTTTTAAATTAAAAAATTCTAGAGCTAAAGAAAGAGTATTCAGGCTGGTCAGTTTTTTCAAATTTTGTTGTTTCCAAAGGTCAAAACCGATTTTTTGCCTATAGCGCTTGAGTCGAGGGCTGCTGCTTCAATTAACAACTTCTTCACTTGGCACCAGCAGCTTTTCTTCATAAATGCCTCCTTCAATTAAAAAAAAAAAAAATTTTCTTGCTTGATACCTATTTTTGATTAGCCTTAAGCACGAAATTATAAATATACATATTTTCTTGCAAAAATATAAGTTGCGAATTACCTATTTTTAAATCTTAGCATTATCAACTGGTGGTACTAGTGCGTTCATACACTTGGAAAGCTAGTCTGTTAGCAATAGATTTTAATATGCCCAATTAGGAAGCATGTTTTTTGCCAAATATTTGTGTTCATTCATGAATCTTAGATTTAACTTATTGCAATAATAACTTTATAATAAACTAAAATTAAATTTGTTTAATTCGCACTTTTTTTAGCGAATTTATTGCATTTTTCATTTTATTCGAACTAAGTTTTGTTAACGTATGACAGTTCGTAAAAAATGTACGTTCATGTATACGATAACGTATGTTATAATCTGCGTTATTGTGAATTATCATCCGTTAACGTATGTCATAATCCGAAAAACGATACGTGTTGTACGTTCACGGATGTAACGATTCCACCCCTGGTTAAGACTGGTCGGGGCTTAGAAAAGTAATTTTAAGGAGATTATGTTATGCGACTAATGCTACGAGGAATAAGCAGATTCCAATCGTTTTTCATTGTTTTATATTTAGTCTAATCAAATATAAAAATTCCTTGCGAGTATATTGACTTTCCGCTTTTGTTCAATTTTAAATTTGTGTCGATTTTTATTGACTGGTAAAGAGAAAAAAAATCGAAAGAAAAATGTATGTATTACGAAATATGAAAGAGAAATAAAAAAAACTCAAGCTACAACGATGCCACTTTTCAATTTTTTTTAATAATCGGTGAATTATTTTTACGAGAAAAGGTTTTTGCGTGAGAAAAAAATTCCGTCAGAATGTTTATGTTTGGGTTTCTACTTTTTCAGAGTCTTGTTGACATTAGCTAAGAATCTTAAGAGATAGATATGATTTAATCTCCTTAAACGACCAGAGGTAAGAGCAAAATATTATGAATTTTTTTTATTTCCGGCTTGCTTAACATCCCACGAGTTTTAGCAGCACAGAGGATGCACTTGGTCAAAGCTTCAGAGGTAGGCGTGGTGTTTTGCCTGCTGCCTCGAAGGATCTGGACCGATCATGCTGATTTCTAATAGCACTGCTTTCGACACTATATCTGATCGTCAACGCTAACATGGACGGACAGACGGACATCACGCAATCGACTTCGCTATTCATAAGAAGTCCGAATATAATTACTTTACGGAGTCGGAAATGAATATTGTAGAATTTCACGCGGAACGACAAACTTAGATATACCCTTTTTTCACTTTTTGTGATGAAGGATATAAAAATATAAAATTGTTTTTAAATGCTCACATGTGTTTCTTTCTTTGTAAATAATTGTATTTTTCGGACGAATTTGAGAAACGCTTTCGCATTACAGAGTGCGGTGCAGTCAAACTTACAAATAGAAAAAAGACAAATGCGAGAATGCTTCAAAGAGTACAAAATGTTCTATTTCGTACAATAGTGTAGGACAACTTCAGCATTTTTAATATGTCGCCTGTAACAATGTAGAAATTAAAAGCCACTCTTCGTAACTTTTATGTTATTGCTTCATATAATTTTTCTGAATTCATGTCTTCCCATCAATACCTACATTGTAAAAGGGCGTCTAATGATTTTTTAACACAGTCCAAGGCTTGCCACTATTGCCACTCCGAAGATTTTTTTTTTTTTTTTTGTTGGTTGAAATTAATCAACAAATCTCTAATTCAAATAATTGAACAATTCGGGTCAGTGGTCGGAACTTTCAGAACGGCCTTAACGGCAAAAACTGCTAGATGGATTTGAATAATTTTATGAAGAGGTCCTTTGAAACTTTGGTTGAGATATGTGATACGAGTACTTTTTTTCGTAAAAATTTGTGATATCATAGAAAAAATAGAACCCATTTTATTTTTGTAGATGGCAAATTTTTAAAACTATTTTCAGAACTCTGCAATTAATATTTAAAGCCATATTTTTTAATTTGAATTTTAAAAAATTTAGAAGTGACACTCGTCAGCCGTGGGCACTAATAGTACATAATATATATAGCTTATACAATATTATAAAACGTATGTATATTAATACTTAAACTTAATTTAAATATAAATAGTATTATTTGTAGAAGGGATTTTTGGAGATAGTTGAAATTGTTTAATGGGGAATTGTGGGGATAAAATATATTTAATTAGAGATACGACACAAAAATGTCCGGGAACCCTAAAATAAACATGTGATTGAGTTGCCAATCTTCCTTCACAAATATTACCAGATTAAAAACTGATACGCCTATTTAACTCCAGAGGTCCTCCAATAATGTTTTCAAAATTAACAACATGCAATTGCAGGCTTGTCAAAATTAGAAGCTTTCTATCACTTTTCCTCATGAACTCAAAAAATTAATAAATGGGGTGATAGAGAATTAAAAATAAGAAGAAAAAAACATCAGGTAAAAAAATGGCGCTAGCCTATATTTTCCGGGTTACGGTGCTTGAAATTATCAAAAATTTTAAAATATCAATATGGGTATCATTTTAAAGCTTTTGAAAAGAACTTTAAGGAAAAACTTTAAATTTTTAAGGATATACTAAATTAAGAGACGATGTGATATCATTCTTATATAAAACTTATATATGCAGTACCAAAACTTTGTTTTGTTTTTAAATTCTCTGTCGCCTCAACATTTTCTTTTTTGATTGGAGCAACTTCACTAAATTAGAATTACATAGATGGTGAAGGGTATATAAGATTCGGCATAGCCGAATATAGCACTCTTACTTGTTATTTAAAAATTAGTGCCGATTAAATATATTCGCAGTTAAGTTGTTAACGAATAAAAGAAAAGATTGTAGTATAGGATATTAATTTTGTTTAAACGTAAAACCTACTAGAGAGAATATAGCAATGCCCACTATATGTACCTCAGCAAGAGAAGAACTTTTTTTGTGGCATTTCACCCACCCTTGTTATTCATGACCTCACTAATGCTACTTTCGAAAAATATAAGAAGCAGTATGCCCCTGTCTAAAAATTTCTCGGAAGCATTTTTACTTTGTAAATGACTTTTTTTCGACGTCATCAATTTACAGAAATTTGTGTGCTACAAAGTTTGAATTATTTTACGTTTTTCTTTAATAATTATTATTACAAATATTTGTCTCAATCGTACTATAAAAGGCCTCTTAAATATACTATACATATTTATGCAGCATACTTTTAGGAGATTTTTAAAATTTGATGATTTATACGTATCTGTTCATTTACTTAATCAAAGACTGCAATCCATAGAGAAAATATTTTTCGTTTTGATTTAACAAATTTTTTTTGTGGCTCTCACTCTATCATCGCGTTAAGTAGAAAATATAAAGTTCATATTTCTTTGCCGCAAAATTTAAAACAAAAAAATCCTTTTCATAATAACTCCTATGAGTCCTTGTGTATTTCTATTTATTAAGAGAGCACATGAAAATGAAATACATTTTTATAATTTCCATTTGGTTTACTTGTGAACTTTTTCCAACGGTTATATTTTTCATTTATTTATTTATTTATTTTTTTTTTTTTTTTTTTTTTTTTGCTTTGCAAACTTATCAAACGAGTAAAAACAGAGGAGAAAGAAATATAAATAAATAAAATAAAAAAGATATTTAGTTCAGCACAAACTAACTAGAATCTATAATATCCTGCCGCACTCAGGGTATGTGCAGCCAGCGCACCGGCAACACTCCGCCTCAATGTAAGTAAAAAAAATATTCAGCCACAAAGAAAATATTCTATAGAAAAAATTATACAACTTTTAGAAAAAAAAAAAGAAAGGCTTGGGATAATTTTTAAAATTTTCGTTTTGTTTATACTCTATTCATACGAGTACCTACATTTTTTTCTTTACTTATTTTCTATGCCACAATATATTTTTTTAGTTTTAGTTTTAATTTAAAAAAAAAGGCACAATAAAAAATATTTTATTTATTTTTAAAACAAAATATTCTGCATCTTTGTTGACGTACGTTTGAGTGGTTTTTTGTTTTACGAATCTTTTTGGCCATAAAACGTTCGTAGGAAGCTTTTAAAAAATCACAAGCGTAAAATAACTATAAGTAGCCACTTGGAAACAGAGGAAGCGCAAGTATTATATAATAAACAAAACTTATAGGGGACATAAGAAAAAAAGGGTCTTCTAACTGAAGAACTTTTAAATTTTATTATATTAATTAATAAATGTAATTTGATATGGGTTGGACAGGCATAAGCGTTAATAATACGGTAACAAGAATTCTGAAATGTTGGCTTTGGTAAATTGTTTTTAAAAGCTCCTAAGATTATGCTCGAGGCCAAAGAAATATAAAAATTAATAAAGTGTGGAGCTAAATCGAGCATAACAACAGTTAGGGTTAGATTCCAACATTTTTCGATGCCATTATTGCAGTTCTTATGTAACAAATATGTCGTCTAAAGTACTCTTATTTCAGCTTCAGGTCCCTCGCTGAGGGTTATCAGAAATACAAAAACAGAGTTGTGGCTCATTGTCGTAACCTTTCAACTGGGCACTATTTGAATGAAGTAGTTAGTATTTCTTTGGAGTCATATGATGATTTTCAAATATCAAAAACAAAAGCTTGGAAAGATTTCAATGTATATTACCACAATTTAAATTTTTAATAATTGGGTATTTACTGTTGATCAAGGAAAAGTTTCATAAGTACTTAACACTACATGGCTTAAGGTGTATTAAAAACTTCGCCTTCAGTGATATTAAATGAAAGCATATCATTTTAATCGAACTACATCAGGCAAGTATTGGGTGTTTTTTTAAGCATGATCGAACTTGAAATTATAAAAAAAAAAACTAAAAATTAAATCACAAATTTTAAGTTTGAAAATGAGTCATCCATTCGAGCAACATATAGACATCTTCTTGATTTCTATGGTGCACATAATCGTCCGTTGTGCAAACCATCCGTCGAACTGTGGATAGCAGCATACCCTGCAGACCCATTTGCATCCAAAAAATGCACCGGGTATAATCCGGACGAAATGTGGTTTCAACCAGATGGCGCTTTGTACCATACGGCGACCGCAACCAACGAGTTATTGAAATCAAACTTTGACGATAAGTTGATTTCGAGAACTGGACCAGTGAATTGGCCTCTATGGTCGTGAGATTTGACACATCTCGATTATTTCCTGTGGAGTTACGTGAAGTCACTGGCTTATGCTGATAAACCAGCAACAATTGACGCTTATGAGGCCAACATTATTCGCGTTATTCGTGACATGCGGCCAGCAGTATATGCCTAGAAACTGAGGGATGGAAGTGACTAAAAATTGGATGACCAGAATGCGCTTCGTCATGAGCAGCCCGAAATAAGTTTTAAATATTAATACCATAATATAATTTTTTGTGTTATTTTTTACAATTTAAAGTTCTATCGGGCTTAAAAAAACACTATGAAAATTATTACTACCACCCCCTGGTGGTGATCCCTAGCATGTCCTTTACGTAGGTGGCTTCTGTGTAACGACAGTTCTCACAATCTAAATGGGCAAGCCCAATATTTTAAGTAACTGCAGTGCAATGTGATGCATAAGGATGGTTTTAGAAGTAAAGGTATTGGAAAGAGCCTTAAGGGTTGATAGCGAAATGTTAACCAGTGAAAACTTTCTACATTTCATCTCAGTTCCAGTTTAAAAGGAGAAAACTTCTTGAGTCTGCTGAAGAGAATCCAATGAGACAGATAATATCCTGTCAAAAGTAACGGAAAAATCAAACCTTGATATTAATCAGAAAATACTAGCATCACGAAAAAATTTTCGGGTGTATCGAACTCCAGTTGAGAAAGGCAAAAACTTTCAAAGTATTGATCTGCCGCTGAAAAGTCCTTAATATCATCTGAATTCTGACGTATACTCGCTAAGAGATAAGGTCTTAAGAAGATACATACATCCTCGAAAATTGTGACACAATTTGTGTGGACTGAGGGGTGGAAAAAAGCCGTTAACTTCATTTCGATAAGCAGAATACTAGACTTAAGGTACTGTCAGATAAGTCAAATATTTGACGTAATCACTAAATTATGGAAAAAAATTTTTTATTCTTCTCAAATATTCATTGAGAAATACAAGGTCCCTACTCAATATAAAAGGTGAGATAATACATTTATTGTATTATAAACTGTCATTTGTATAGATGCGTTTCATGAAAGCTTGAATAAACATTTGTAAAAAAATTGGTTACGCTTTTTTGGTCATATTTTGGACAAACTTGATCGCACCTTCATTAGTGATGACTGAAGTCGTCTGCTATGCAAACCAAAATCTCCCTAATTTATTGCAACCTCCGTACTTACTGATAAATGCTGCAGCTTAGAAAAACCGAATTACTAAAGCAACCACTGAGGAGGATCTTAAATTCGGTATTAACTCTTAAAATTAGAGAGTTCAAACGTTATTCTTAATTGCTGTAGTCTTATGCTCTGTCTTTTGAACAGTTTACACTTCTTAATGATGAAGAATTATTTCGTTTTATCGCAACCCATCCATGCGTCTTAATGACGAAGACATGTTTCGTTTTATCGCAAACACACAGACAATTTTAATAGAAGAATAAAAACCGCAGAGTCTACCTTAGGAATATGTTTTATATGAATGGTTCAAAGAGAGAAAAGAAAAAGTCGATAGTAAACTCTATATAAAATATTTTGAAATGATATAGAACTCCACACCCGTGAATGACAATAGCATTCTGCAAACATAAGTGTCTTTAACCCAGACAGCGATAAATTTGATATATGTTCGCTTAATATTAAATAGACGCATTTATAATTATACGGAAAGCTAAGCCGCAGTTGGCTTCTTTTCAGTCAGTGCACTATCTTAACATCAAATCCTAGACATATAGAAGCATTAATTCACTTTTACTTGCGGTTAATTTATGTTGCCCCGGTTGATAGCAAAAACATGACTGCATGCTGTAACGACTATGTATGAATTTGCGATATTTCAGGTTTTAAATCGAATTATTGACATTGAAAGAAAATATACCTCATTTCTTTCAGATGAACAGTAGATGGCTCTTACACAAACCCCACCTGGCGTGGAATGGGCCAACTATTATTAGTGTTTGTTTACGCAATTAAAACATTTCTTATAATTCATTTATTTATTTTAAATGTCTTATAACTCTTTTCCTCTTAATATTTTTATATCTTCTTTTATATTTTTTTCCTCAAATAAAAAAAAAAGGTGAACCTTTGGTAAGTGAAAAAATATAACTGTCTGTCAACCCACCCTAAGGTAGCGCAAAGAGTAGGTAATAAATTCACTCCTGCAATTAACTGAATTTATAATTCTCTTTTGACTGAAGATGAAAGGAGAAACCTTTCTAGTGGCCTAAGCAGTTCTGTGTCCATCAGAGAATTACATCATTTTAACAGTTTTTAAGGATAATAATATAGATATACGCTGGTTTTAGAAGTCCTCAGCTCCAAATTTGTCTAATTTGAATGGCGGAAACGCAAAAGTTTTTTTCACAATATGCAGTAAACAGGGCTGAACAAATCAATACTTCCACCACTAATAAGTGTGGTATATGTATGCGAGTTTATGTGATAACACAGAAAACTTTCTGATGGCCTAAGCAGTTCTGTGTCCATCAGAGAATTACATCATTTTAACAGTTTTTAAGGATAATAATATAGATATACGCTGGCTTAAGAAGTCCTCAGCTCCAAATTTGTCTAATTTGAATGGCGGAAACGCAAAAGTTTTTTTCCCAATATGCAGTAAACAGGGCTGAACAAATCAATACTTCCACCACTAATAAGTGTGGTATATGTATGCGAGTTTATGTGATAACACAGAATAAAAGGAAAGTTAGTTACCATATGCAGTGGCTTCGTTGGTTGAGGTGTCTTCTTGTTTGTTAGAAGGAAGATCATGAGTTCAAATCCCAACGGGGTCTTAAGTATAAAGAAAACCAATTGTTATTGATTAGTCGCAGCCAAAGAGTTGCCAAGTGTTTAAAGGAGATAAAATGAAAGCAAAAGCAGATGAGCTAAGAAAGGTATTTAACGATGAAAACAAAGATTAATCTTTAAATCTTATCAGAACCTCTGTTGGAGAAGAAACTAATGACAGGCCTGGCTAGTGGACTAAATGACTGTCCTATTACTGCCTTAGAAAAAGAAATCATTATTCTTTTACATAAATGACTAAAAAATAAAAATATCTACAACTTTCGATATTTTGCATTGGCGTCCCAAACAACTCAGGATATTTGGAAAGAAAGATGGAAAAGAAGGTAAAGGCCTACTGACAAAATAATCAAATACTATGATGACCATCTCTAAAAAAACTTCTAGGATGTCATAGATATTATTACGAATAACATTGCAAAAGATTTACTCCTCTCAATAGATTCATCCTCACATTTCTTTGCTGATATAAAACTAAATAGAACTGCAGTATAATTTTTATAACTTTTGCATTTTTTATGATCCCTTAAATGTTTTGCATAATTTAATAAAACATTATAAAGCACTTTGTTAAACGTTTGCATGTATCATTTACTGCAAACAAACATACACGCATATCATATCAAATCATAGACATACAAATACACCCATGCAGGCATGCAAACAACATACATATGTACATACATTGACATCTTAATATCCTTGTTATAGTGCATGTAACAACCAGATGTTTGCTATGTCTAAAAGATATATGAATGTATGTTATTTTAAGGATCCCTTGTTTTTTTTGTGTTCATTGTATCTTTTCTACTTTTGCCAAAGATGCGCCAACAACAAAAAGGAAAAAGTTTTTAGCAGAAATTTATTGCTAAAATATAAACTCCCATCATGTGTTTTTTTTTTCTTTTTGGGTGCGTGTGTGTTATTATTTATATTTAAGTTTTTTCTTTCTTATCCAACTAACAGAGTGTTGTTTTCAATTTACTTTCCATTTAACAAGTGTTTAAATCTGTTGAGAATATGTGAAGACTATTTATGTTTTTTGTCACTGTTTCTTTGGCACTACCCAAAGACATTATTATAGTGTTAATAGAATCGTTATTAGAAGAAAAGTTTAAAGTGATTTGTTTTTATGGAATTTGAAGTTTTAAGGTTTCAAGAATTATAAAATTTTTTGATTATAGATAGAGAAGTTATAATGAAAACGTTATGAAATATCAGAAATTTACAAGGTGAAAAAAATGACAGAAAAGAGTAAATTAAATGGGATGTGCAGAAAAAAGGGAGTGAATAGAAACAAATCTTCATATTCAAAAAACAGTGCAGCAAAGCACACAAGATAACTTCTACATATCGGTCTAAAGTGCTGCATCGTTAAAAAAATAATAATTAAAATCACTTCACTATTTTCTCGAAGGTTCTTAGTGGTAAAATATAACACGCCGGAAAAAATTGTCTTTAATGTCTTTTTATATATTCAGCTCCCCAGCAAAAAACTTTGGTTGCCAAATTTTGTTACTCGTTTACAAAACACTTTACATTAGTTCCCAAAAACTGAAGTAGTAATTGAACTAGTTGTTCAAGTTAAAAGAGAACACCTTTAAATACAAACTAATGATCATCATTATTTCCAACAATAATCAATGTAATCAAGTCTCAATAATTGATTAAAAAAGTCTCATGCCATGTTTAAATGATTAGGCTGGTAATCTTGTTGGAAAGTCCTTCGCCCAAAATGCTTAGTTCCACACTCAATTACCTTTTATAGAATTTTTCGCTGGGTCGGTCTGTAAAAACCATCGATGTATTATACCCTTTATCTTATTACTGCGTTACCGCTCTCCATTGTAACTTTTATTTATAGGCGATTTAAAACGTCTAGATAATTCTGCTATGAAAAGATCTGGCAGCTTTTTTTAAGTGTTTCTTTTACACAACTACTAAAGTACGAATGCAGCGATAACAACTACGAAAAACTCTCTTTATTTTTTTTTATTGAATTTTGGTTAATGATGTTTGTGAATAGCATAGGGCGTTTTAATATAACTTTTATGTTGTTTCTTCAACTTTGTACAAAGAATTCCTATGTTGCACGCCTTTTTTAAAATTGCCATAGCTTTCTCCATTGGAATTTTTATTTATAGGCGATTTAAAACGTCTAGATAATCCCGCTATGGAAATTTCTGGTAGCTTGTTCTAGTTGTTTTTTTTACACAACTAGTTAGGCATGAATGCTGGCATAACAACAACGAAAAACTTATTGTGTTGTTTATTAAATTTTGGTTTCTTATGTTTGTAAACAGCATAGGGCATTTTAACTCAAAATTATGTACAGTTGTTATTTATTGCGAACTAGTTTCTCTAATACAGATATTTTAAAGTAGCATAAAGTTATTTTTAAGAATAAAATTGCATTCGATTTACTTTAGCCAGGTTTGCTTAAAACGAGTAAAATTGTGCGAATTCGGCTTACAGAATTCAAAAAAATGTGAATTCGTTTTATAACGAAAAATTTACTCGGATTCGTTTTACATAACAGGCAACAGCTTTTTGCTGTTATAATTTTCTCTTTTGGTGAAATGTACGGATTCTTTTGTAAATACCATAACGAAATTTTATTTTACTCAACTGTGGCTCGGTTTAAATTCTTTATTTCTAACTTTGTGGCTCTGGCTATATTTGATTCTAATGTCTGGACTTTGTTTAGTAAACTAAACCAGCCAAGACGACTTACTACGTTGCTGCCATGGGAACATCCCAGCCCTCTTTTATCTAACTTAGCCGCATCTGCAATATACTGTTTTATATGTTGTTACTACAATACGCTAACGGCTAGAGCTTTTTTTTGCCTTGACCCTAGTAAATAGACGCCGAAGACGAAGTTGGTAAAAAATTATCTGCTCTAGTTACAGCTTCACACAATTGTATTTTATTTTCCAATTAAGACCCCGGCTACTGGCTACTTATGTTTCCCGTTTAATTACCGCCTTTATACTACAATTATTATTTTTCGTTTTAACGTGTAGTGGGCTCGAACTCATGATCTTGGAAATCTTCTGTTTTGCAGCAAGCACACATTTCTTCCAACGCAGCCGGCGAGTTTACTCAACTTGTGTTAGCTAATTGTCGTATTATTTTATACACTTACATTTGGACTCGATTGGGGCACTCTAAATAAGTCAATGTAGGATTTTTCATAACTTGACCTACGGAACAAAAGTCAACAGTTGGGGGATAGTAGAATTCGTTTTAGAGGTATAGTTTCTCGGGCAGAGTTTCTTATTTTAATCCCTAGAATACGATTTTCACTGAGCCATGGGCGATTATTAAATCGACCCGTCCTAATATATGCAGTATCAATTTTTTTAATTTTTGTATTGTCTGTCACCCCAATATTTGCTATTTTGATTGGAGTTTTTCTTCACTCAACTAGATTTACATAAATGGTGAAAGGTATATAAGATTCGACATAGCCGAATATAGCACTCTTACTTCTTTTAATACACGTTCCTAATTCCAGACAAGTTAAACACCCAACTTTGCGTAAAACGCTCTATCAAGCTCTTAAAAGAATGACCAGAAAAATAGTGACACAATTTAGAAAAAAAAAACAAGTAAAAGTGCTATTTGCGACCTTGGGAAATCTTATATCCCTTTCACCATATATGTTAATCTAGTTTAGTGAAGTAACTACAATAAAAAAACCAATATTGGGGTGACAGAGAATTAAAAAATAAGTGAAGTGAAAAAATTGCCGGTCGCCTATATTATCCGATTAAAGAATAAGAAAAAATGTTTATATGATTTAAAAAAAAATATATTTTTTTGTTTTTTTCTGGAAACAGGACTTTGCTATAATTTTACATAGAAATTTGATATCGTTATTGCTGTTGATGTTTTGGCAATCTTAAAAAAGCTTCCCTTTAATGGTAGCAAAATTTTAGTTGTCGACAAAAATGTAAAAATATAGATCATAATTATGTGAAATACATGCGAGTGCCACTCGACCAATGCAAAACCTAACCTTTCTAATAATCAAACCTTATCCTTATTTAAAAATAATTTTCATTTCAATTCTCCTCAATTATTATCTCAATAAACCTTTCTATTTTATGTCTAAATAAATAAATTACTTTTTCTTGTATTCAATTAAAATTTTATATTGATTTCATTTTTCTTACACTCAACAACCATACATTCTCTTACAATCCTTATAAATTGCTGTTAAATATATATTTCTATATGTGTACAATTGTATAAACATATGCATGTTCTTATTTGTATATATTTGATAAATTTCAAAAACTTTTGGCCAACAATTTGGAAAATGTCATCATGATATGAAGTCTCTTAGGAATGTTTCCATAAAAAATTAAATAAACAACAAAAGTTTTCTTTGGTTTACTGTTGTTAGAAGACTAAAATAATATTGATTACTCAACAATAATATTTTGTGAGGAAATAGCTTTAATCCTTTTACATATGCTTGAATGTGTTAAAATACTTAAACACATAAACAATTCTGAAAATCAAATTTGCTTAAAATAAAACAGTTGTGTTAAATAATAAAACACAAACTTGAAATGTTATTTTTAAAAATAAAATATACTGAAACTCTAAAATATCTCGTTGAGGGAAAACTAATGGTTACGAGTATGCAACCTTCTCTTTATGACAGGCTGCCTGTAGGTTATCCAAATTATAACACAGTCATGTCGCTCTAAAACTGACACTTTCTCATACGGCCCAGGACGAAAATGAGGTCTTCTAATTTTAGTTTTAAAAAAATTATATTATTCTGTTGTAGAAGTTTTAGCACAAATGCCGTCAATATAGACGATCAAAAGATTAAAGTAATTAAGAATTAAAGCATTTATTTAAAATACCAAAATTCCTTTTAGAAAAAGTATTGCTAAATGTTATAGAAAGAACACATGAATTTAATTTACATAGGTTTTCTACTTTTATTTTTATCGCATTTTTGCAAAACGATGGGCAATATTTAATTAATTGGAATACGTTTCAGCAAATTATCAAACGTATCTCGCAGGCAACAGAAGTCACTGTACAACATGTCGTTGTCAATTGTATTTGATGTTTGTAAAACTATAAGTTATCCCATGATAACAGAAATTGTTTTAAATTTAAAAAAGAAATTTTGTCGTAAGTATTGGAATTTCCTTAAAAGTAAATCGCCTTAAATTTTAAGGTTGTTTTTGTGATAGGATATCTTTTTTAAAATAGTTAGTTAAAATTGCCACCATAAAACTTATCTTCTAACCGATTTTAAGGCTATTGAAAATATAACATTATGTAAGTACTCAACCTATTTTGTTTTTGTATTTATTTAGTATAAAAGTTTTTACGTAGAAAATATTAATTTGAATAATTAAAATATATACTTCACAAAAAAATAATTTTTTAAAACTAAAGAATTTTTTTTTAACTGGTCAAATTGTATTTTAACTACTAACTTGAACCAGAACTATACAATCCGGACCATCTGGCAACTCTATCTGTGACAGATCAACAGACATTGTGACAAAAAAATATATGGTTACAATTTTACACTTTGATTACGCTCGAAACTATGCATCTACTCTTTCGTAGATGTATCAGTGATGAAGGATTCGCGTTTTGAAGTCGGACTGATCATATGTATATGGAATAAACTTGCTGCAGAGTTATATCTTTCTATCTGTTCACGATCATTACCCTTTTGTTCTTTTTCCCAAAACCAACTTTTCTAGTTGGCACATATATTAATTGGTCGCTGCACAGAGGAGTATTTGACCCAAAAAGCTGGCCAAAATTATTAAGCGTGGTTTTTGTTTTAAAAGTTTAACTTTTTTGATAGTTTTAGCTTTAGTTTGATAAAAAAAAAAAGGTAGTGGCAGATTATTATTGGGTTAGTGTTATTTTTGACACCCCCCACCCACCAACCACCCACCCAACCACTATTTAGAACTTTGTTTTTTTTCCATTTTGAAGAGAATTTATTTTTATATATTTGTTGTGTATTTTTAGAAAAATTATTTATTATTACGTATGCCGTTCTCCCCCTCGCATTCCGCCAAAATTTGATTTGCAACTGTACTTTATTCTAAGAGCAAGTCAAATTATATTTAGAATTTCGAACTATTGTAGTTGTGTAGATACAGGGAAATAAAACATAGCTTTTTATGGATTTTACAATGTCTCCTTTCTCAAAATTATAATTTATCCAATATTAAATATTTAAAAAAATTGGTCTCGTAGCTTGGCTTCCTATAAGGAATAAACAACCAAATAAGCAAAAACATGTTCCCTTCTAATATTTATTTTATATTATTAAATACAATGGATATACAATTTTGTTGGCATTGTATAAAATTTCATATTGGTTTTTCGTGAGTTCAGCATTTATAAACAATGCTAAAGCACCCTCCGTTGAAAACTTATTGACTGTGTTGACTTCGGAAATTGTTAACGATCACTTGTAAATTTTTGCTTTTCTTGGAGATCGTGTTATATCCATTATTAATTTAGCCGCATCTGGCTCATTGATGCAGTAAATGTGATCTCCTCTGTTGTTAATTGCTGACGAATTTCTTCTCTTTCACTTGCTTCATTAAATAATTTTTTTGGTCGCCCTAAAGATGAACTGCCAAATACTGGTTTTGTCACAGTTCCTTCCAGCCATTTAGCATACGTGCTTAAAAATCGGTCCTCTTTTCGTTGTGCTAAACCCCAATATCTTTTGAAACAATTTTTGAAATTTATAACACACTGCATTACTGCTTGTATATCCCCATCTCCCTGGCATTCTGAAATCGCACACAATTTACTAGCTAAAAACTGCAACTTCTCGTCAATGATTCTAGCATTAGATTCCTGTACTATTTGGAATAACTCAAATCTTGTGTAATTTTTTCCATGTTATCTCTCAAAGTTGCAAAACTCTTATGGCAATAAGCCATATACGTATATTTTTCAAAGTGCATTTTTCCGTTAATTAGTTAATAACCTGATACTTGGGTGCATTTTTTATATACCTGCACCGTTTTTAAATGTAATTTTGATTTGTAACCCTTTTAAATTAGGTATGTTTATAGCTAACTATATTTTCAGAAGAAATAAAGTGTCCTGAAGACGATGAAGTATTACATAGACCGCTGGTAAACAAAAACAGTTTAATAGGTGTGTATGCGTGGGTTGACTTACAGTTAGTAAATTTGAATTTATAAAGTAAGAACTGAATTCTAAGAAATTGCTCTTTAAAGGCAGGTAATCCATCATGTTGGTAGTTGTTAAAAGTGATTAAATAATATTTCACATCAATAATTCGAAAAACACAAAAGTTTATAAAGTATAAGAAAAAGTAAAAGGTAAAATTTTCAAAAAATCACCAAAAATAATGGCACAAACTTGCGGAAACTTTTTTTTCTTTTTTCTTAAATTAGAGATTTCATATTTTATTGTGGTATATAACATTATTTGTACAACAGCTACCTTCACTTTCAAAAAGCTTTTCCTTTTTTGTTTTTGGTAAGAATTAATATATTTAAATACATAGTTTTTTTTATAATTAAAATTTTAAAAATAAATATTTAAGATAAATTTTTCTTTTTAAATACTGAAAATAGCTGCTGATGAAATCTTTCAGGCAAAAAAAAAATCAATATAATACCTCTATTCGTTTAGCCATAAAAAATATCATATAAATATCTTGAAATCGAAAAAATTCAATAAAAACGCAGGCAATTTTCTTCACTTTCCTGACTTTAACAGCGTCCCACAACTACAAATCTTAACTTACACCCTTTAAATTGCACGATATGATGTAGAATTTTGTTCTCTATCGATCTGCGTAATTTTTTCTTAGGATTTCATCAAATTAATTTTTGCCTTTTTGGCCAGCTTTTTGGGTCAAATACTCCTCTGTGCGCTGGTACAAACAAAGTACATACTTATTTTACTAAACTTTCTCTTGTTTAAGAGCCTTAAGCTGCAGTTTCCAAATTAATAAATTAAGACAAAAATACATAAGACGAAAATAGATTACTATTTTGCTAAGCACAACTGTATTATCATACATAACCTCATTTTTCAAACATTTGTCCATTTGTTTAATTTTAAAATCACATTCTAACAAACACAGGTTTTTTGTTGTTTTTGTTTTGAGTGTGTGTGTGTTTAGGAGTATGAAAAAGTTAAAATAATCATGGATTGTTTCAACAATGATAAACGAAGTGTTGACCAATATGCAACAACAAAAACAACAAAAACAACAACAACAAAAATTATAACAAATTAATGCTTGTTGTACCCTTAAATATTAATTTATGTAAATTATAACAAATAAACAAATCAACCCAACAAAGTTCAAAATTATACACACAAACTCAAACAAGGATGCGGCAGCAGTTAAAGTCGACATAAATCAAATTCTGATATGGGACAAATAAAATAATTTTCTTTCTGTACATGAGTATAAAAAAATCCATTTAGAAAATATGTTGTTTGTTTTTGTTGTTGTTGTTGTTGTTGCTTCCTTAAAAGAACTAATGAGTATGTGGTTACAAAAGGTCCAGCATCTTATTTTGCAGGCGCACTATACTGTCCAATTTAATCCTTTCACACTTATGTATTTTTTTATTATTCTTTTTTGGCAAAGGACAAGAAAACCCATTTATTAAAGAGTCAGGTTTCTTATAAAGTTGATGAAATCCCAATACCTTTCTCAAATATTTTATGCTTTTTCAGTATAAATGTATGTGGTTGGAATTTTATGAAATGTGGCGGAATATAAGAACTGTAAGTAATATTTAAAGCACACACATATACATATGTATGTACACACACCCACACATGTTTGTAACCATTTTAATGAAACATATTTGTATTGTGGTCACACATAACTCTTGAGTTAGGACTGTTTTGAAAACATATGGGATGGTTTCCCCTCTTACAATTAAAATTTTAAAAAGTGTCCGGTTTGAAAATAATTAATCATTTAATTGTTTACACTCTGTGGCCCATATCCATGACACGTATCCATTACACATGCTTATGTCACTGTGTCAAGTTAATTGCCAGGTGGATTTGAAATAAAAAAAATATAAAGTGAAATATGTTAGCCAAATTAGAAAGCAAAAGCTTCAACCAGCCATTCGGCCTATGCGTCAGTATCGTCGAAAACTCATTTTATCCATTAATTGACTGGTGTTTAAAAGGAAATTATATTCCACACATGATGTCCACACAATTTTGCAAAGTTCCTTGGTGTTTTATAGTTTTAAATTTCATACCGCATACCAAGAGACCTTAAAAACGATGTTGTCCTAGGAGCTATATGAATTAGTATTGACATCTGAATCTATTGTAGCTCTAAAGTAATCTATTACTCAATTTTTAATGGATCGATCCAACTAGGTTTTTTAATGCAAAGTTAATTTTATAGTCTTTTATGTTGCTCTAGCCCTTAATATGGGTATCCGATGATAGAAATATCGCAGTATTTGAGAAAAGTACTTTCTTTTCCAAAGAGCTTTGTTTTCAAAAAATTTGTGGAAAGAGGCGAAGAAAGCGTAATAAAATAACAATCAAATAAGATCATGTTTTAAAGAGCAGTGTGACGTATGGATTTCGCTTAAGTCGTGCTCCTCCATTTAATAGATTGATCATAAAAGATGGATCAGAAAACAAGCAGAGTTTTATGGTCTCAGATCGTTATTATGACTATAATTATACTTTTGTTTATTTCAGTTTCCCATAATTTTTTTAACAGAATTCCTTAAAATATTGATTAAGAATAGACCTTATTAGTAATAATTTTTGCGAAAAAAAACAGACTTCAAAACAGATTTCATCGACTTGTCTATAACGGTTTAAAAGTATGGGAACAACCAGTAATTTCAAAATTTAAAGTGTATAATAGTTTTTATAACGAAGTTAACAATTCAGGTTCCTTGTAAATTTCAGCTGCCTGTCCATAATTCTTCAAAAGTTTTTCCACAAACATCGAATTACATCAACTATTGGGACACTCTTTAATTTCCAATATCAAATATTAAACTTGCCACTATAGCAGCCTTAGTAATACAGGTTTTTTGTAAATAGCATCCGTCTGTGTAATTTTCAAGTGTTTGTATATAACGGTTCAAAAGATAGGGTCATACTCGTATAGGTAAAATAACATCAATTATGGGAACAAATTGTATACTTATTGTTATAGCGGACAAAGCAATATAGGTTCCTTTTTAATTTTAAATGTCTGTCTATATCAACTATTAGCACAGCCTTTAATTTTCAAAGCCAAACTTAATAGTTGTTTTTATAGCGGACTTAGCAACACAAGTTCTTTGTAAATTTCCAACGTTTGTGTACAATTAAATGAACTATTGGGACACCCTTTAATTCATAACTTTAAAATTTTATACTTGTTATCATAACAGTCACTATGACCAGCATTTTGTCCAATTTCTATTTTTCCATTACTTTTTACTTTTAGGAGCTCTTGTGGAAAAAGGTAATAAAACTTGATTAGCTTTCACCTGACACAGCAACCTTTTCATTTACGAAGCTGGAACAACAACCCAAAGTAAAATTTACAATTTTCAAAAAACATGTTTTTATAAATAAAAAAAATTATAACACTCATAGGATAGAACTCCTTAAGCCAATTTTTTTTTAACTATTAAATGTTACACATACATTGTGTAGGGTATATAATATTAGACATAGCCGAATACAGCACTCTTGGTTGTTTATTATAAAAATCTACTTTTATACATTTTATAAGTGATTATAGATTTTCTTTATTTCAGCTCTAGGACTCATAGATTAAGAGTAAATCAAGTTTTAAAGTATTTAATATAAAAATTAATTTTTGGGGTCAAAATTATTTTTTTTTTAATTTTGTATTTTTTATTATTAATTATTTTTTGTTCAAAAAAACCAAAACTATTTAATTTAGCGGCAAATACGATGAATAAGACTTTATGGCAAAAAATCGTTATTTTAAAATATTTATCTTTACAAATATTTTTGTTGCAATACTGTAGATAAAAGATAAATATTTGAAATTATAATCAAGTTACAATAATAGATATTAAAAATAAATTTAATTAAAGATCCTTAAAAAATTCCTAACATATTTAAAATTTCCTCCCAAAAAAAGTCTTTATCGCCAAACCAAATTTTTTATTCCCACTTTCAGCTAAAAATCCTAATTTTGAAGATAAATGTCTTAAACTGACAAGACTGTACTCAAATGATGCTAAAACTGAAAAGCATTTAAGAAAGGCAAAACTTTGGATTGCAAATCAAACGATACGACCGAGAGGTTTATTACTTCTGAAGAAACAAGTATTAACTTGGAACCACAAAAGTTTGAATTCTATTTTACACAAATATTTAAGTATTGAAACTAGTTCCATTTTGAATCTGAAGGGTGAATATGAAAGAGCTACTACTATCCCCACAATTATTACCTTTCGTTTCGATTTTAATTTTAATTAACTTTTGATAATCAAGTCCATATAACTCTTAAACTTAGACTGGAATCTGTCATGCTCAGAAGCACACTAATTTTTTCTACATTTTGCTTTTTCGGCAGCCTCCTTTATCGGTACTTCTTCATAGCATATTCGCCGGTAAAGTAATTAATAAAATGGCTATATCTATCTTCTTTCACCACCTGTCTTCTCTCTCATCTATCCCTTTCCTAAAGAACGTAGTATGATTAAAAATTAAGTAGGTATTAATGCCTGAAATGATACTTCTGTTAAAAAAATATATATTAAAGTCCTATAAAGAACAGCCGATAATTTTGTGTAAATGATTTTTATGACTTCATTAAGTAAAATTAAGCTCAATCATATATTTACTGCAAGATTGTAAGATTTCGGAAGTCAAGCACTGCACTATTATTCCTCACACTAAGTTCAGTCCCTTAAAAAATGGCGCTTATACAGCCTTGCTTTATTGATCCTTCTGTGAATTAACTGGATCCCAGTTCACCACATTTTTATCCTTTATACTTACTTAAGTTGGCCTATACATTTCTGCATGTCATTCTAGTGCACGGCATAGGAGAAAGAGTGTAGAGAGAAGTTTGCAAGTACTTTAAATTTCTCCCTAATGTGTCATTGAAGGCTA
The DNA here is from genome assembly GCA_916610165.2 of Gymnosoma rotundatum. Lineage (NCBI taxonomy): Eukaryota > Metazoa > Arthropoda > Insecta > Diptera > Tachinidae > Gymnosoma > Gymnosoma rotundatum. The sequence goes on along the minus strand of OU744339.1, from coordinate 23,403,948 downwards.
AACAGTTTAACCGATTTGAATCATACTTTTATAATTTGGTGCTAAAGGTGGGAGAAGTGGGTAGAACCAGCATTTTTATATGGCTAAACCGTTTTAAATAAAAATGAAACCATGAAAATTAAAATAAAAATGATTGGTGGCATCACCGTTTTTACGTCTACATAATAGATGCTTTCATAAATCTCCCAAATTCATTTCTAGCGCTAACTGTAAAATAACCTGATTACTTTAGGACGTCATTTTTGAAAATTAACATTAAAAGAGATACACAGAACATACAGCAGACTCATTCTAAAATATTTTATTATTTTTTTTTTTTTTTAATTATGAACATTTTTAAAATTCTTAAGAAATCTATTCTCTTTAAGAACCGCTCACATATTTAAATCTTAAACCAACCGCAAATTTTTTAAAAAACAAGTCATTATTATTCCTTGTTTAAAATTTAAATTTTACACTTGTTTTTTTTTGTGTTACTTCCTTCACACACAATCATTTTTGACAGTTTCGTTAAACTGAACTCGCAATTTTTTTCTTTAAATTTGTCTTGTGTTGCTAGAAATGCTGTTGTAGCAACAACGGTTTTTATCATGAAAAATTCATGTTTGTTTCGTTTTTATTTATTTATTTTTATTTTATTTTTTCAGAAATATTTTATACACAATTTTACATTTGAAATCCTTGTCTTTTGCTTATACTCGTATTAAACTCATCTCATGTTCATTCAACAATGCAGCTTAATGTTGTGTGTTTTGTTGTATCAACACATTTTTGTCCGATATGCTTTAGTTTGTACTAGACTTTTGCATCCTTAGTGTATGCTTTAGTTTTTTTTTCACTCAACTTGTTTTGCTACAGTGCTGGGTGAATTATGCTAAAATTTATTTATTTTTTTTTTCTTATTCTATTGCGATATAACTGCCAGCATTATTTTAAGTGCAGCAAGCAATTTTTATCCTTACCGAGTTAGAAGGTCCTTTTGCTTTTGGCAAAATAATCTTAATCGACGTGTGATTGCAGTTTATTTTAACAAAGTGTGGACTTAACTTTGTGTGTTTGTTTATATTTGTTTGCATTGGAGTTTCTGAAATAGCTTATCACTGTGCAAGTGTTTGAAGAGCATCATTATTATTTGGTTATTTTGAGTGTGAAATATGTTGACATTTGTTTGTGAATTATTGATGTTTGTTGGTTAAATTTTAATACGTCTATCAATTTTGTATGAAAAGTAAAATGTTACTTAAAGAACTAGAACGTTTAAAGGAATATAAAGTTGTTAATATTAAACAAAAATTGCTTAATTTTTTCATTTACAATTGTTTGGAGAACGACTCGAAAAACGTTCTATTCATTAAGTACAATGCTAAAAGTGAAGCATACTTTATGGCTAAGATCATCTTTAAGTATTTAGGGTTTTTCTTAATGTTGATAGGACAAATTGAGTCATATAAGTCTTACCACTCGACCGACGTTCATCCTAAAGAATCAGTTTAATTTGGTGAAATTAAAAAGATCTTCCTCAAAGGTTCATGTAATAAAAGTATCATATTCGTTATCGGAGAAATTCAATATGAGAGAGGTCCTTAATATTTAGTAAATGTCTCATAATCAAAATCCGTTTGGTCTCTTTTTTCTATTGCAACATTTTTTTCTCTTCTTTTTGTTAAATACACTGAAAGAAAAATCTCATAAATATAAATAATTTCTCCTTTATCTTTTCGCAAAGTCTTACTCAAAAATATAAGTAAAATTTACAAAAAAGTGTTCTTAGAGCAACCAGAAACGGGATTATTTCTACGAAGTATTTTATGAATTTATTTAAAGATGAATAAAATTCTTAAAAGAAGTAAACAGGCTAAATTATAACTATGCTTTAGGATAGATAAATTACTCAAATTCATAATCCGAGAGCCATTTCTGAAGTACGATCCAGGTAACCCATAAACTCGTTCTTACTTTGAGTTTTTAAAAAAGATGCTGATTCAAATTTTTCATTAAAATTTAATTGAGCAGTAATTTGTAATAACTTTGCAAAACATTTGGCTTTGAACTTAAATATGGTGGTATGTCTGAATATTATCAAGCCAAGACAGAAAAGGCTATTAACCCAACTTTGTAAGATAGAGCTTCAAGGAATATGTAAAAGAAATAAGGTTTCATTAAACGCAATATGTTTATTTATCTAAGGCCTTTTTAAAGTTGTTGCCGTTTGTAGAATCTCAAAAAACCCATCATAACGCTAAGGATATTTGACAGTTCTTCACTTAAGTCAAACTAAAATCTTCTTAAGAATCACTGACAGCGGTCCTATGCTGTGCAGCTATGCATTCAGGCTGCTACCTATGATCAAGCTCTCAGACCAGATTGCAAAATAAATACACTTGGGGAAAACAAATAAGATCTGGCCTAGAATAAATCAGAATTGGAAGGTATCTGTTTAGATTTGCAGTGTTATTATTTGAAGGATTTTATGGCCAGTGCTGGTTTAGCTATCACGCGAGAAAGATAGTTTAAACAGCAAATGCTTACTGCAGAGGTTGTCATAATAAGGAGAAGTCGTCTTCTTGGCATTTGAGCTGCTCTACAGCATTTTCAGTCAAGTGTCCTAGATAGTCTCTACCAATGGATACTCTAAGCTTCACTGGCTAGTTTAAAGAACTTTTGCTTTTAAAAAGGTGTTGCATTAAGTACTTAATCGAGAACTGGAGATTTTCGTATGAGAACCGAACCGAGTTTAATATTGTTAGATTTTGCGCTTTAAATATTTTTATGTTGCAAAAATTTTAGCCGGTGTAATTTAACAAAAAGTAAAGTATAGGAAACTTTTTCAATTTGGTTTTTGGGGCGTGTTAGAAGCGTGACCTGTACTAACAAACAATTAAAGCATCATACTTCAACGTTATATGTCGTAAGAACTGGAAACTGTCTGTGAGTAGTCCTGTGGCAAGTAGAAAACAACACAGTTCAAGGGTACGTGTCCAAAAAAAGCTTATCGATTTTCATTTCACAAGAGACTATCCTGCAGTCATTGACCTAGAGGAACCGCACGAGATGGGAAAAGGCTAATTTCTGATATAACTGATAAACAAATACTTTCTTCAGACTTCAGTTCCAGTGGGATTCCTAAACACCCGCTGCGGATGTGTACCAAGTTTAACCTCAGTAATAATTAAATATAAGATGCGAAGAGAACAAAGGATTCAAGTCTATTTCCCCTTTTCAAACTTTCAGTTGTGGTGTGATGTAAGCCCTCATGAAATAAAATCAATGTAACCTTTCTTGATTAGATGCTCTGGTGACAGGTCAAACATCCAACAACAAGTGGAAGATATTGAAATGGCAACTGTAAAGTGATGGAGAGTATGATAAATTTTTATCTTGTGACCGCCTGTATGGTGTTTGTAGGGGGCGCTCTACAGGAGACTTGCTAGCTTTCCTTTCCGAAAAATGGTGTCACTCTATTTACCATTTCGGCAAAAGTAAGGTGGTGGCACCAGATATTTCCAAGCCGTTTTTTCAGAGTGTGGCCTGATACGCTTCAGTCAAAATTTAATGCTCTTGGTTTCGGTGATAACTTTTCTCAGGGATCGCACGATACGTGTTGTTATAGATGAATTCTCGTCAAACGAGTTCAAGATAAATTCATGGGTAGCACAAGGCTCTGTTTTTTCTCCTACCCTGTTTTTTTTCTAAACAAACTTCTTTGTCAGACTTTAAACCCTATTTACTCTGCACATGACAGCAGCATTTGTCATTCATTTTCATTCAGTAAACGGCCAAAGCTGTTAGAGGTTGGGGCCAAGCAACGAAAAGATTGATTAGAGAATAGAGTAGATTTTAATGCTCAAAGTACTCAATGTTGCATACTTACGCACAGACATTCGACTGAAAATGATGATTCATCTATAAATGATGATTCATCTATAAGTATTAAGAAATCAGACGCTCTTAATGTTCTTGACATGAAAATTCAGTGAAGTCTCAAAAGAAACTTTCAAGTGCCGGTTTTTTGAAACGGTGTAAAAGATATTTCACTCCATCTGATCTCCTTACTATTTATACCACCTACTTCCGGCCTAGAATAAAATACAACTCTCAGGTATGGGTCGGTATTTCGAAGTGACAGTTGGTATCCAACTTTATTGACTTTCTTGAACATCGTCGAGATGTGGGTTGTGTTTCGCTGTTTTATCGATACTACAATGGAATATGTTCTAATGAGATTAGGGAACTTATTCCTGATATTCGCATGGTTTTACGTACAACACGCTCTTCATTAAGAACTCATCCACCTCTGGTCGATTGGCCAGTGAACCGCACTATGCATTATAGGGAGAATTTTCTTCTTTTTTTTTTGGCCAACAGTTCGTATGTGGAATCATCTTCCTGCAGAGGTCTTTGCTGTCACTTTCAATTTTGGAAAGTTTAAATCGAATGTCTACAACCTGATTTTCTAGTTCTGGCACAAAGCATTGCTTGAGTTGTGGTCATTCTCTGAGTGCTGCTCCGAGATTAAAATACAAAAAGTTGACTTTACTTCAAAGGAAATGCCATCAATTACGCAACAGTCCATGAGGACTAAGAAGTTTGACAATAAGAAACAATGGATGAGTAATTGGTGATTGAAAGAGGATTCGAAAGAGTATTGGTACAATTCTGTTTTTTTCTGCTAGAAGAAAAAATATTATTAAAAATAAATCTTAAAAACTTATTGCAAATTAAATTAAATTTTAATTAAAATAATAAAACTTGTCCAAGAAACCTTAAGTTGTTTAAGAAATTCAAACAGTAGTCAAATATATTTTGTACATTTCTCAGCATTTTCATTTGTTAACCACAAAGGAAATAACATTCCTTAAGTATAACTAAAACTAACAAGAAAACTTACTTCCTGTAAGACACTCAAAACAGTAACACATGCAATACGAACAAAAAAGATTAAAAGAAAAAAGGTTTATTATTTCAAACTGTAGGATGCTTAAGATTATATAAAGAAATCTTTGGACTAAAAAATTAAGAAGATTCTTTAACATATGAGTCCTTTTTATTCTTATCAGACACTTGACAGACAGTTGAATGTAGTAAAATACCACACAAAATTCCCAAAAGATGAAATCATACAAGAGAAATTTTAAGAAAACCTTCAAATCAGTTCTTAAACATATTTATTTAGTCACATAATTTTCGAAAGAGCACAACACAAACACTTTCCTTTTGGTCATATAAGTAATTTTATTATACTACGCAAATAATAATAATAATAAAACTATTTTTGTACGTTTAAGGATACAACAAAATAAATATCTTATTTCTTGCTTGGATTTTAAGGACATGTTGGTATGTATTCGAAAAATAAAAGGAGTTTGCATATAATATGACTAATTGCTTAATTAGCATATGTCAAAGACAATAGATAACAATTTCCAACAACAGCAGAAACTTAAGACACTTGTGCATGAAACCTTTTGTTTAAGGACCTGTTTTAACTTTTGGTTTTTGAAAAAACAGTAGCAGCATATTAGAACTAAATATATCACACATACAACTTTTATTCTTTAATATTATTTTTAAAGTTTTTTACAAATTTAAAAAATTTGAATAAAAAAAATTAATTTACAAAAGGAAAAATTTTATTTAAACTATCACTGCATGCGTGGCGATCGCGGATTAGCACTAAGCATTCTTGAAGTATCTACGAAGAAATATAAAAAAAATATACAACAATATGATATCTGATATTGAATTATGAGACACAAAAAGCAAAAGCAAAAGCTTCACCTATTGGCTGCGTGATTTGGAACATTTTTTCGATACTTCTTCTAAGCTACAAATAAAACCTACAATCAACCCTGTACTATAAGACATCATTTATGTCTCTTGGGGATAGTAGAAAGCCACCTGCAAAATTTAATATCAGCATTCCCTACTGATATTATTTAAGACTTAAATTATCGGTTAATTCACTCTGATTGAGCGATAACAGATCGTGAGGAAGAACGCAATAAAACTCCTTGCCTGTCTGAGCCCTGCCATAGCTTTCCATTAACGAAAGAACTCCGCTTCCAGTTTTTTACTAAGTATAGCCAGTGGATATGCGAAAAAAATTTCCAGCCCGTTCAATGGACATTGGGCATCTAAGTTGGCCATATCTGCTCTAGGAACCCAACCTAAAGCCAGTTCATTACCAAAATGGAATTCCTTGAGAGTAGCTGCACAATCCCCTGCCACTCCGGATCTTTAATCAAATAAATCAAAGGTCTTTAGCGCCTGAAAGAACTATAAGTATTTGACCATAGAAATAGTCCTTTGGAAGTTCGGGCCGAAATTATACTGACTTTTGTTTGATACCGAACTCAGAGTGTTTTAAAAGTCATCTTTTAACGTTTAGTTTAATTGATGCCAACAAAAACAAAGACAAAAACACTATTAAGGAGAAGACATTAATTTATGCTCACATAAGGCTTTTGAAAAAACTTCTTTTAAGGTCACACGAAAAATAAATAGAGAATTTCGATTAACGCTTAACTTGACCTAATTTGAATTTGTGATTAAAATCAAAGCTTGACTTTTTAAAGTCAGCTGTTTAAACGGATGGTACATATTGAATTAAAGCATCTAATTTCCAGAAAAGTAATAAAAGCCTCAAATTGAAGTTTATATAAATAATTCATTGATAAATATTGAAGAGTTATTTAAGTAAGAAAAAATATATATATTGTTACGAATATAAGATCTGGCAACCCCTGTTGTTGTTATCCGTATGAGCGTGGTGAATTAGTTAATTCAACTAATGGTGTGTGTGTATAGAATAAAAACCACAATTAGCTAACAAAAGCTGAGCAGCCTCAATGACTGTGTTGGTAGAGGGGACTACTGCAAAACAGGGGGTTCGAGTTCGATACCGCATTCGAGAGGCAAAAGGCAATTATTGTGTGAAGCCATGGCAGATAATTTAGTGGAGACATCCAATTTAATATAAGTGCAACAGATAATTGTCAAGAAGGCCTTTATAATAAAAAGTAATCACGGTAACGGTTAGCGCAGGGAAGTGTTATAGCATAACAACAGTATACAGCAGACGTGTATTGTTGTACGAGTAGCTATTGAATTAAAGGAGATGGCTGGCTTGAATAAAAGGAGTAGTGGAGATGTCTGTGGATGGTTAAGATTACTAAACAAGGCATCGAGTAGTCCATGACTCGCCGGAGTAACACAGTAGTGTAGCGTGAATAGCTGCGCTTGTAGTAATAACGCATGTTTAGTAAATACGAGACCAAGGGTTCACAAGATGGGTAGGATCAAGGAGTACAGCCAGACAAAGCCATAAATTAAGAATACGGAATTTAAAATAAGCCACAGTGGTATTTGCAATCAAAAAAAATACGTACGTTTGTTCTAAAAAAGGGAAAAACTTAACAATATAATTGGAGACGTTGTGCCTTAAATAAAAATGTAATGGATTAGAGAATAGAGCAACAGAAAAATTTTATTGATGTTGTCAGAGCATTCTTCTTGTGGAAATTTGTAATATCAATGATAGTTACCATTATTAGAAAAATAAAAAGAAAACAAAACCTATAAACAATAATTTTAAATCGATTATTTAAAATTTTTCAATATTTAACAGAATTGTGTGAAAACCGAGTGAATATTTTATTTAAATGCTGTACTAAAGTGTTTTCTTTTACTGTGTTTGTTTAAGAATCTGCCATAACCTATACTTCCTTAGTTTTTTTTTTTTCAATGAAGAATTTTTTATGAATGTCAAGTATTTTGATATTTTCAATCTGGCAACCCTATATTAATTAAACATGTAACACGTGCCTGTGATGTTTTTATTTTTTTGTTCCTAATGAAAATGACATGTTTTCGTCATGGTTTTATATTTAATGTTTGTTTTTCTCTGTTTCTTAATTAACGTTATTTCTGGGCTAAAAAATTACATACAAAATGAAAGGGAAAACATAATTTTTATTTTGTTTGTTTGTTTTTTTTTCTTTTTTGTTTAAAAAAAGAGGGCGGAAAAGAAGTTCTTTAAGCAAAAAAAAAGTTATAAAAATTGTTTATTAACAAGGACAAATAGCAAAATGTTTCACATATAAATTGACCCAATTCAGTCTAGTGAATAATGTTCACTTAAGTTGTTGAAATTTGTCTTAAAATAAATTTCTTAAAAATATAAATGAATTTCTGCAGTCTTTAATTAAATTTAAATTCTCTTTAAAGTCATGGTCTCCCTCTTTGTATTTAAACATTTTAATAATAAAGACAATGCAACACAAACTGCAGTCCCATCAATAGACATTAAATCATCACAAATTAACACCCCCTTTTGGGAATTACAAGAATTTTTACCGAATTGAAAAAATACAAATAATCCCCAGCCAGTCCTGCTTTAGAGATTTTTGGTTTTGTTAGCGTTTCTTGCGTTTTATAACGATTTGTAGCAGGCGCCGGCAATGCCAAATGCATAACTATAGTTTTGTTTCATTTTGTTGAATTTTCTATTCGCAAAGTCTGCATCAGAGAGAAATAAAAAATAAAAAAGAAAATGCGACAAATTAATGTTAAACCGCTTGTTGACATTATGTCTTGTCAACAGAATGTCTGCGGCTTGGAGTTGTTTTTAATTCTTGTGCCATAATGTATTGTTAAAATTTTGTATATTTTTATTTTTTTCACGTTTTTTAAAGGAAAAAATTCAAATGTACCACCAAATAAAAAATAGTATACACATATATATTAGTATAAATATTAAATAAGGCGTTGGAGTTAAAACAACTACAAATATATTATATCAATTCGTATTCAAAGCTTTTTTTTTGTTAATATTTTAACACTTTCGTTTAATTATTCTTATAAAATATTAATAGGGATATTCACAGTTTATTATTTTAAGACATATGTATATAATTAATTGGCTTGTAAAACATAATGCTTTTAGTAATGTTTAGAAAAAAAAACTAATCGTAATCTTTTAAAGGTTGAAATTATATGTTATGTGGGGCACTCTTTAATTTTTGGTTTTATTACTTGAAACCCTTTTATACCAAAATTTATTTTTTATAATTATCTTTTAGTGAACATAGTGGTACATAATCGGTATGAATTTAAAGTGTATTTAGTATATTTTGACATCCTTTAAATCTAAATTTTATTTTTATTCTTCTCCCTGTAGCAGACAAAGTGCAACGAAGTCTTTAACGCTTTAAAAGATAAGTTCAAGTCTTCCCTTTTTGGTTTGTATTTTTGTAGGGGACATTATAATACATGTTCTTTGAAAAATACTAGTGTCACGGAATAACTTTCTAAAACTAACTTAACTCTAAATATTTCTTTCAAAAATAAAACCCACAGACTAAGAGAAAGTCATTGTTGTTAAAGCGGGCATAGAAATACACTTTCAGTGCAATTTTTTTGAGTTTGAGAATAACAGTTTAAAGGATAGAACCTTATAAGTCGAATAGCGTTACCTAGGGATACCCTTTAAATCTTAAATTTATTTCCGTATTAATTTCTGTTATTGAGAGATATAATGATCCCATCTTTGCTAACATTTTATATGGGTGTCTTTTACGGTATAAAAGAAACATAAAAGTCATTTGTATTGTATGGGCATACCCTTAAATTTTTAATATTTTGATTTTTTGTTTTTTAATTGGACCCATATAAAATTCAAAATCAGCTTAGAAATGAATAAGCACTGTGGATACAAACAAATTGATAACCTTCTCCTTCTTTGAAGTGGGTTAAAAAGGAAAACGATTTAAGCCAAACTTTAATTAACCACAAATATTAAACCTTGATCTGGTATCGAAGGCAAACAAATCAAAAACTGTAAATAGATTTGGTTTTAATAAGACTCTTAAGTCAACTATGAATTAAATTAACCAAAATTAAACAAAATTAACTCATTCTGAAAGCGAAAAAGAAGCAGACTCTACAGAACTTAAGCTTTAATTTTTCAAGTAATTTCGGCTGTAGCCATTCAAAAGCTTAAAACAAGACTAAGATTTACGATTAAGTCTTTGGAAATTCTTCACTTTTTTGCTTTAAGTTTGGATATATATTTTTCAAACTTTCCTTTCTCTCATGCGTCTTTTTCCATCTCTTTCTTCAGAACATGCCCTTGCATTTCGCTATTCTTATTACTGAGTGAAATTAATTGTGGTCTTGCCTTCGTATGTAGAGGGCAGTGTTATATTTTTAAGTAGGGCCTTCTGCAAAACTGAATATTAGTCTGATTGCCGCGAGTGAAACTGTATCGGTCTTGTTTTTCTCTTCGTTGTTTATTTGTGATGTTCCTTTTGATACCACAACTGGGCACAACAACTCGGCCGTATCTGCATTGCTTGGAATGTTCCCTGTTATCATACTCTGTCTGTGCCGAGAAACGTTTAACTTTTATTAATGGCTACAACCCTAAATTATTTGCAGTTCAGTTGGTAGTAGCTACGGCTGTAAGATCTGACCGCAGACTATTTTCTGGTATCAAGAGTGTCACGTAAATCTAAGATGCGACTTTTTTGGAAGCTTCCAGATCTGTTAATTAACAGCTATTTCAAGAGCGTTATCTTGACGGTGAGCAATATTGCTGCCGAGATGCGGACCCAAAGATGGAATGCTGACAAATGCATCAAATATACAACGATGTTAAGAACAGCTGAATTATATTCGAATGTTTTCTGATCGGAACACTTTCTTCATTTGTAAAAATTTTTGATTCACCGCTTAGACAGAATTCCCAGATATTTTCGGTTGGTAATTAATTCTTAATAAAGATTCAAGAACTTTGTATTGCATTTTATTTCTTATTTTGGTTTTCATTGAGTTCATTTTTCAGAAAAAGGCAAAATCATTTTTCAAAAAATTTATTGAAAAATAGAAAAACTACAGAATTCTAAAAATATTCCCAAAAAACATTTTCAAATTCCCAAAACGCAAAATACATCCTCAAAAAAATCCTCAATCCCCAAACTGAAATTTTTATCCCTATTTTGAAAATAAAATCCCCTATTTAGGGATAAATCTCCTAATCTGCCAACACCGCTTAGACAGATGGGTCCACATATTTAAAAAAGAGTCTATCAACTAAGCAAGAACGGCTTCATCTGTCTGATAAAATAAATAGTTCTTCAAGGAATTATTGAATTCAAAATAGTAAGAGTAATTTTTTTTCTTTCAAACTGCACATTTTTAAGCCTAGAACATATAACGCTGCTTATAGCTTAAATACGTACCTGCACGCAAATCTCTCGTAGTCTTGAGAGGAAACTGGAATAAATTGTAATAGAATAAAAAGCAGTCGTAATGAGTAAAATAAGGCCGACAAAAAAACTTTGACTCGTTTAATGGAATTCCATAAGTAACAACTCGTATAGCGCATTCTCCAGAATTTCATGGAAGGCATCAAAAGAAAAGCAAAGACATCGAGTTAAAGATCACCCCATCTAACGCCTTAAAGATTACTAAATTCCCAAATTTACTTTTGACAAAATTGTACATGACAAAATACCCAACTAAATATGTGGGAATTGATAATTTTTCTATTATTTAGTAAATTCCATGAAAATACTTTTTCAAAAACTTTTAGCTACTGTACTGTTACTATCCCCTGTAAATAATCCTTGACAATTCCAAACATGTTTTAGAAAAGAAAAAATTTAAACAATAAATTTTTTTCAACTCAAAACATTCAAAAGAGGCGAAGTGATTTTTTTTTAAGTTTTGGTTGTTTTCTATATTTTTGGAATATTTCTTTTATTATTTTGATTATACACCTATTTGTTTTATGCTTCCAGCAAAAATATTAATTTGAAAAAATCATTAACCCTTAAATGGCAATAAATAATACAAATTTAAAATTGAAGAATACCTAGAAAGCTGCTGTTACTATTACAATATGTCAGTGCTCGCTTCGAAGTTTACTCACCTTATCACAGTCTTTAATAAACCAGAAGGGGAGGCTCTGTTCTTCCTTACTAATTTAAAAAAAAAATACATCTATTGGATCGATTCATACTACGTTTACAAGACGGCCAACTATGTTATTAAACTGTCTTTCTGAAATCACCATGAAGAATGAAATTTAAACAAATTAAGAGAGATAAGTTTTTACTTTCAATTCACCCTTAGACTTAGACATTTTTCATTTTAAGAAGGAAGGTCATGTCTTACATCGTGCACATTGTTAAGGAATGTATTCAAATCCTTTAGTTTGAAGGCATCTTGCTAGAATCACATAAGCTACTTCCTTTCGATTAGAAAAACCAAATTTATATCAGTGAGCTTAGCTACACTAAAAAAATTTATAGTTACACGAATTAATGTTTGCCTTGAGAGGAGGCATGGATATTTAAACTAGAGGGTGTTTTTTTTTAAGCATGATAGAAGTTGATGAAAAATTTTTTCTTATTATTTTCAGTAAATTCTGGCAAATCATTAGGAATAGACTCAAGCTTGAACAACGCTATTAAATGATCCAAGTGTACTTTGAAAACCAGTCATCAATGTAAGCAACTTATAGACGACTTCGTCGTTTTTATAGTGTATGCTTCGAACTGTAGATAGATTTCGTACCACATACTCTCTAGAGGATGGAATAACACCAACACGTCGAAGGAATATGCGTACTTAAGAGAATATCGCTGCTGTAAACAAAAGTGTAGCAGAAGATCAACATTTAATCGATTCGTCGTCAGTCGCAGGAATTGGGGCTCTGTCCGGCCACTGCGTGAAAAATTTTTCGCAAAAATCTTGGCCTGCAGCAGTATAAGATTCAGCTTTGGCATGAATTAAAGGCACGAGAACATTATATGCGTCGTTCTTTCGCCGATATAAGCGATTTGGCTCTAGAGCAGTTATTAACTGACCCGTTGTTTTATCGCCAAATTTTGTTCAGCGATGAGGCTCATTTTTGGCTTAACGGATTTGTTAATAAGCAAAATTTCCAGATATGGAATAAGACCAATCCACAACTACATTGCATCCAGAAAAATGCGCCGTTTGGTGTAGTTTATAAGCTGCTGGCATCATCGGGTCTCATTTCTTCAAAAATGTGGCCGGATCTCACGTTACGGGCGATGGAGATCGTTGCCGCACCATTATTGTCGCTACGTGACATACGGCGACCGCAACCATCGAGTTACTAAAATCGAAATTTGGCGATAAGTTGATTTCGAGAAATTGACCTGTCAATTACCTTCCAAGGTCGTGCGATTTGACTCCTCTCGATAAACGCCTGTGGGGCCACATGAAGTCAATGGCTTATGCTGATAAATCAGCAACAATTGACGCTTTGGAGGCCAACATAGTTCGTGTTATTCGTGACATGTGGCTAACAGTGTTTGAAAAAGTGACCCAAAATTGGACGTCCAGAACGCGCTTCGTCATGAGCAGCCGCTTGGCCATGTGCCCGAAATCATTTTTAAATATTAGTGACATGTTCTTTCGTATAAAAAAATATTCTTCATTACAATTTAATTTTTTGTGTTATTTTTTTCAAATTCAAAGTTCTATCGGGCTTAAAAAAAAAGCAACCGATATTACCTGACTCAATTTAGTTCTTTGCTTAGAAAAGTTCCTTTTTCTGTTCGTTTTGTCTTTAAGATGTGTCTGAAGATGCTGAACATACATTCTTCTTCTGTCTACGATATGGTCCCGAGAGAGAAAACTTAGATCAGTTTTTAAGCTGTAGAATTTTTCTCAATAACATGATTTTCTTAATGTTATCCTTTTTAGAAAATTGGATATATGTACATATGTAATTTTGTGAAATTGCTTCTATTGGAACGTCGTAATTTCGGTGAAAAGAAGGTTACTCTTAGCAGTATACTTCTTCCCACCCTCATGCGAGAAATACTTTTGCAGTTGTTTCGCAGGAATGGTGGAAGAGTGTATTGAGGTTACTAAGCGTGTTTAAGTCTCGTAGTCCTAGATTGTTGCCATGGGTTTTTGAGGATTTTTTCCCTTATTAAAAAACAAAAGCAAGCATGTTTATGTTTAAACACGAATGCTTTTGTACGATCATTTTCTAAGTTTTATTTCTAGCTCATTTGCTGTGTTAAGGGTTAATGGTTAAGAATATGATTTTAAATACAACAGAAGTTTTCAAAAAATTACAGTTTTTTAATGTTTTATATTACTTCTCCTTCTTAGATGTTTTCATGCTTTTAAAGTTCGTACACACGTGCCATACATCTATATATTTCATGTTCTTTGATTTTGCCAAAAATATTATTTCCTTGCCAAAAAAAAAAAACAAGGGGGAGTTTAATAACAAACAAAAAAGTAGCGAAATAATAATAATAAAAATTATTTCCTTTGTCAAAGTGTCTGCAATTTCATATTATTTTCATTTTTCTAAACTGTGTGGTTTGTTTATTTCATGTCACATTTCCATAGACATAAATTTCTAGTATTACTGCTAAAAAAAGTTTCTATTTAACTTGCAATAATAAGTAAAATATCTGTTTGTTTCTCTTTTTAATTGTTATCAAAACAAATTTGTTTGCGAAGACAAAATTATTTTTCTTCTTTGTATTGAATTGGATTTACATTAAAGTAATTGAAAAAGAATAACTGGTGCTTTGGAGATTATGTGGTTTTAAATGTATCGCAGCAGTTTTTAAGAAGAAAATATTACATTTTTGAACTGCAGTTGGCCAACTAATTTTGAAACCAAAAATACGATGAATATTTATAAACATTCAGAACTAATTTTGTTACACGAAGTCCATTTACCATCTAAAGCTTTTATTTTCTTGTTCCCTTTATATATCGTCGCATTTTATTTGTTCTTTGTTTCTGCTGACCATCGTTTTTTCACGCGACTGAGTTTTGTTTTTTTTTTATGTTTGTGGCCGCAGAGCTTAGTCGTGTCTGAACCAATTTTAAAATTATTTCTTAGTTTGAAAGATTAGTCCTAAATTGGTCCCGTTTTTTAAACAATTCATAGTTGTGCAAATTAAAGGGCGTCTCCATACAGCATACATATTTTTATATGTATTTCATACTGTAAAGGGCACAATTAAAAATAAAACTCTGCGTATCACTAAAGCTGACAACAGCAAAAAGTATTACAAAAAATAAATTTAAAAATTAACTTAAAGGGTTTCCTAATAGGTGATGTAAATTGACCTATATGGTAATATTTTTTAAACCGTTTTAGACAAAGGCTTGGAAATTGCGAAGAATGTTGATTACTATGACCTTTATAATAACAATATGTAAATTAAAGGGGCCCCCAATAGCTCATTTAACTTGACGTTTAAGGCCATACTTTTGTATAGTTTTAGACAGACAGTTGAAATATACAAAGATTTTTATACCGCTAAGCCTGCTATAACAGCCAGTACAGAATTTGTTTTTGAAAATTAAAGGGTGTCCCAATAATTAATGTAATATGATATGTATGACCAAACTTTTAAATCGTTTCAGATAGCTGTATTTAACAAGAATCCTGTATTGTCCGCTATATATATATATTAGAAATAAAAGGGTGTTCCCTTAAATGACGGAATTTGCCGTATGTGGCCCTATCTCTAGAACCGTTATCTACAAACACTTAAATATTAGACAGCTAAATAATTAAAATAGTTTAAATTATATATTAAAGGGTGTTCCAATAGTTTGTGGCCAAACTTTTGAACCTTAAAGCCAGATTCACCCATGATGTCCCAACAAAATTTTTGTCAGCACAGCATTTTTTTTATATGAAGTTTGACGGCTCTCTTCAAGAGAGAGACAAAATATTTTTGCTACCAGCTCTCAGCTCGAATAGGTTTAATTTTATATATTGTCCAGATAAACTTGAACTGTGTTGCCAATAAGTTAAAATTTGTAATCTCAAAGCTAAATTGAGTTGCCGATTTACATAAAATTTGCACCATTTTGTTTCGTATTGCAATTCAAAGTGTATGCAAAATAGAAAATAATAATTCAATTGCTCAAAAGCTTATCGAGGAAATGAAGAAGCCTGGAAGAGAGTGTATGTATGATATGAGCAACACCTCATACAAAAATGACAACAAAAAACAAATTATTTGGACAAAAGTAACGACCTCCATTGGAATAAATCGTAACATTTTTGTTTAGAAATTGAAATTTTTCATCAAGTTTGCTTGTTTTTAGGAAATGAATGTCAAAATCTTTGGAAAAAAGTTACGTTGGCAACATAAAGTATGCTTTACGCAATAGTGCTGGGAGAAGTGGCAGCGAATGTGTGGATGTAAAATTTAACAATTACAAGTTTTGCACATTAAAAAAAAACAATAACATAAAATCAGCTGTGTAACACTGCCACATTTTAAAGGCATTGTTTACATACGGCAGCATTGATTGTCCAGACAAAATGTTCGAAGTGGGTGAATCTTGTTTCAGAAAACTCTCACAAAAAAAACTTTTGTCCGCACAACATTTTTGTTCGAATATCATGGGTGAATCCAACTTAATAGAAAGACATCTAAAATCTGTTTTGAAGTCGGTTTTAATGCAAAAATTATTTTAAAAAATATTCAAAAGCAATAGAGAAACTTAACTGTTAAAATTTTATCATTCGAAAGTACCCAGCAAAAAATTAGACATTACCTTAAAATGTACTTGCCATAAAATGACTTACTTTTGTGATTGCCATATTTTGTTACTCGCTTACAAAACAAATTACATTAGTTCCCAAAAAAGGAAGTTGTAATGAAACTAGTTCTTTATGTTAAAAGAGATTCACGTAATAATGGTTCTCATTATTTCCTACAATAATTAATGTAATCGATTCTCAGTAATTGATTATAAAAGTCTCATTCCTTGTTAAAATCATTAGGTTGACAATAAAATTGGGAAGTTCTTCCGCCAAAAATGCTTAATTCTACACTCAATTACCTGTTCAAAATTTTTTTGCAGAGACTGAATAAAAAACTCCGCCACACAATACTGTTGCCCGCCTTAATTGAGAAACCCGTTTAACATTCATAAGTTAAACAATTCATTAAATAATTTCAGCATAAGTAGGTGAATAATTTCTGTTGGTTTATTTATTTTTCTTATACTCGCAACAGAAATTATCTTATCTTATCAATTGTAGAGATTACAACATTGCAACAACAATACTAAAAAACCAAAAACTTAATTTGTAGAGTTTTAGAAAATTTTTATTTATTCAAGGCATAACTGCTTCAATATCATATTGTAGTGCAATTAGTACGAATTTTGAAACAGTTGGTGAAAGAAGGTAAAATAAAAATGTGCTGAGAAACCTTAAATATGAAAAAAATTAAAAATATTTGTAAAAGAGAAATAGATTTTATACAAATAGTGTAATGCAAATGAAGGGAAATTTAGTGATGAAATAAAATAATTTTTTAAATAAATATTAAAACAAGAAATGAGTTTGTTAATGGAATCAAGTGTTCAGTCTTCAATTATGTATTTAGTCAAAACGGAGAATCTGTATTAATTTAAAGAACCATATGTCGGCTTAAATTTTTACCTAAAAAATTAGTATGAAGTGAAATAAATACAAGTGTTTGACAATTTCGAAATCAATATATTTTGAACTTCTATTTATGCCATACAAATGACCAATACCTTATGCTTTTGCCAATACATACTTAATATTTTTATCTTATCATTAGAA
This sequence comes from Gymnosoma rotundatum, assembly GCA_916610165.2. Taxonomy (NCBI): domain Eukaryota; kingdom Metazoa; phylum Arthropoda; class Insecta; order Diptera; family Tachinidae; genus Gymnosoma; species Gymnosoma rotundatum. Next base: position 23,386,319 of record OU744339.1, on the reverse strand, counting down.
AATAGAAGACTTAAAATCCCATTTATAGTTTTGTTTGTATCAATTGTGAAAAAATGTGGTTTTTGCTTCGACAAGAGCAAATTGTTGGCGGGTTTTTGCAGCAAAGTTTTCTAACAAGTGTCTAAACTACAGCAGGTATTTTCGTAACAATTTACTGCAAAGACAAAAAACAATACATAAGATGACCGATATCTATACGGTTTTAAATGATAAAAATGGCACTTACACAAAGCTAAAGCCAAACCAAACCCGCTCAACCCCCTACAAACAAGATGTTGTAAAACTATTTTAAAAGAATATTATTGGTAAAGGTAAATGTTTAAGTTTAAACATTGATAAGAAATATTTGTGTTGAAATAAAAGTCAAAATGAGTCATCTACATTTATTTTAATACCAATGAAAGAATTAAAAAAAAAACACAATATAAAATTCACAGGCATGTATTATTTATTATAGAAATCGGTAAACAGAGAAAAATGCAAGTCGTGACACACAAGTTACAATTATTATAATAAATAATTTTTAAACTACAACTTAAGGGGTGAGGTAACGCAACAAAAACTGCAAAAGTATTTAACCTTAAAAAAGAAACTCAATTCAACAAATCAATGTTGAGGGATTAACCACAATATTCCTAGACATAGCTTTCGGCCACTTGTTTTGCTTTTTGACCAGTTGGTGAAAATTTCTTGCGAAAAAAACCAGACTTTAAAACAGATTTCATCTGACTGTCTATGACGGTTCAAAAGAATGGTCACATACATCAAATTACATTAAATATTAGATCACCCTTGTATTCTTGCTTCAAACTTTAACGGTTCAACAGCTTGACAGTATACGAGTACATCAAATTACAGAAACTATTGTAACACCCTTTAATTTCTAATTTCAAATATTTATGCTTGTTATTATACCAAACAAAGCAGTCGACATTCTGTCTAATTTTCAAGTGTTTGTATACAACGATCAAATTACATTATTTTGGGAACACCCTTTAATTTCTTAATTTAAACTGTGAACTTGGTGTTATAATGGACATAGTAATATAGATCCCTTTAAAGTTTTAGCTGTCTGTCTACAACGGTTCAAAAGTTTGGCTACATATATCAAATTCATTAACTATTGGGACACCATTTAAGTTATAATTTTGAATATTAATACTTGTTACTATAACGGTCATAGCAATCGGCATTCTGTCCAATTTGTCTTGGTTAGGTTGGGTTAGGTTAGATTAGGCAAGCAGCTGTGATGCCACAGACCGACTTGGGTCCATTGATTGATCCCTTTGTATTACCTGCTATCAGAAGGGAGAGAGAAGAAGAAACAGAGAGAGAGAGAGAAGATTAAGGCAGGATATAGAAAAATAAATAAAGGTACGGAGAAGAGAAGGACAGAGAGAACCGCGGGTGTGAAGATACGAAAAAGATGCGAGAAAAATGCAGAGAAGAACCCGCTAAACAAGGCCAGTCGGCCAAAGTGTGCGCTCATCCCACTGAATGAGTCACGATGTCCGGTTGTGGGCCAGTAAACCACCCATTGCTTCTCAAAAAGAAAATAATCCTACCTGTACCCAGTGACGATAAATCAGATAGGCCTTCGTAGTGCTGCTGACCGAGGTATCTCAGACGTGTAGGAGCTATAGGAATACGTAATTTTATTAAATTTGAAAGCGATGCCCTACCGGTTCATAATACACGTAAAAAAATTATGAACTGATTTTTAAACGGAATCGATCTGTAATCAATAGCTTTCATATAAAGAAAAAAATTTCAAAGTCGGTTCACAAATGACTGAGTTATGGAGGCACCAATATAAAAGGACAAGATTAAGACGAATTGAAATCTTCTTCTTTTTTGGAAATCGGTTCTATAAAGCCGAAAAATCTGTGCAGAGTTTCGCTACATGTTTTCTCTATTTACTAAAAATTAGCAAAAAATGAAAATTACGATTTTTGTGACCAACGAAAGCCAGAAAAAAATAATTTTACATTGCAACTGTCATATAAAAAAAATAATAATAAAATAAATCAATGCCAGTATTTTGTTTGGTTATGGTTTCGTCTATTGTTCACGGTGGCCCACAATTGCATTGGAATTTTCTTAATAAATCGCTGAATATTGCGTTCCAAATGTCTAATTATCTGTGGCCTGTCGACTTATTTGAGTGACTTGATATACCGCCGAACAAAATAATCTTTTGTGGTTAGAATACGTGATCTGGATGGTATTATGTTGGAAAATTGCCATTAATAACAATTCATATTTCAGAGTCCATGTAGAAATTTGTTTAAAGCTGTTTTTCTTACTTTCAACCAAAATTTGATTTTTTATATATGATTTGTAGATTCAAATTTGGACAATTTAAAAAAAGATCAGTAATTATTACTTTTCTATGAGGCACTCTGATGCCACTTTCGCGCAATTTTTTAGATGTTTTCTCTGGCAAAATCGCAATTTTAATGTATATGAACTTAAGAGCCCGATAGAGTGCACAAATATAAAATTGTAATTTTTTTTTTGTCGTGGCAGCACTGTTTGTAAATAATATCTTCGACGACCCACATCTGGGAATTTAGTAAAAAAGAAAAATTAACATAATTCTGTAGTTTCAAACCCTTTTAAATAATACCCATATCGATATCTTAAGAAATATCATAACTCGGAAAATATGGGCGAGTGCCAATTCTTTCATTTTTTCAATTCTCTATCGCCCCATGTATTTGATTTTTTTTATCACTAAACTAGATTTGTTCCAAATGATATGGAAAAATTAGAGGCAGACATGGTGGTTTATCTGATGCGTTAAAAGACATAGACCGATCTTGCTGACTTTCAATAGATTAATTAAATTAATTTTAATTTTCTCTAGACGAACATCGCTTAATTTACTTGGCTATGCATTAGATTTCAGAATACGAGTATATATACTTAATGGGGTCGGATATGGATATTGTGGAAATTACACACTGAATGACAAACTTAAATATAATCTTTGTACTCTTCCTGTTGCGAAGGGTATAAAAATAAATTATAAATTTTCAATGATTTAAGATCCATTGCCTTTCTAAACGGATTTACTTTTTGTGCAAAATAAAATTTAAGCGAGATTTTCTCTCATTGATAAAACGAAATTTAAAGAATAAAGCCGGATTTAAACGCCTTATTATGTAAGTTTTTACCGTGCAGAAAAACGAAGAATCCCATTTTGGAAATTTTTCATATTTTACTGGGAATTGTGGGTTTAACATATTATTCTATTAGATTTACAATTAAAAGAATAAATGTAATTTCCACAAAAACTCAAAATTATATCTTTCCCGTTTTTGCAAAAAAGACTTCTACAAATTTTTAAATTATTTAATTATTTATTTATTAAAGAAGTTTGTTTTTTAACAATTACAATTTTCCAAAAAGGGGTGGTATCCAGTGATCCCAAGCTGTCCCAAGCTGCTTTTTACAATACAGCATTTACGCCGACCTAGAATAATGTTTAATTAATTAATATCCCTCCATTTGATTTTATAGCTGGAACTTCTAAAAGTCTACGTTGCTATATCTGAAGGGTCCGCCAAATAACTTTTTTTTTTGAAAATTTTATAAAGAAAAAGCATTTGATGGTCAGTTGGCTTCAACTCCTGAACCAATTGGACTTTGTATGGCGTTATACCAAGGTCTTTATGCAAAATTCGTCTCAATGATGTCTTCGAAATGTTCAATTGTTGAGAACGACGGTGAATTTATGTTGATGGCGCTTTACGCACACTTTCTGCTACAGCAGCAATATTCTCGGGTGTACGCACTGTTTTTTCACGCTTTGGTTTATCGATGAGGATGCCAGTTTCTTTCACTTTTTTCAAAAGATAACGAACATACGGAGCTGACGGTGCTTCTCTTCTTCCAAAATCCGTACACAATTTTCGCACACATTCTGCAACATTGTCATGATTTTCCAAGTAATGTCGCAATATTTTCCAGCGTTTTTCCAGCGATCAGCGGAGGGATAAAACTAATTACCTGTCAAATCAGAAATGAGCTAAGTGTTGCCATTCACGAAATAAGCACTAGTTGAAAAAAAACATTAGATGGACCCTTTATCAGCGGTAATCATTACCAAAATCTTTCACTAAATTTACATCTGTCTTTTTCACAATTTATCTACCCTACTTTATGCCTGTGCAAGGAAGGTAACACAAGTGAATAGTATTTATTATCTCAAAAAAAAAAATAATAATAATAATAATAAAATAAAATAAATGAATACGGGTAGTTGCCTACGAGGGCTGCTCTATATATTTCTCGCCTAATAGTGAAAATGCGAATATTTCTAATCAAAAATGGTTTTATTGTTTTTCAAGGTATTCTCCAGCAGGATTTATACACTTTTGCATGCGCTCAAACCAGTTGTCGATGCACTTTTTCCACTCCGATTGAGACACCTCTAAAACATGGTTTTTGAACACTTCGAAAGCTTCTTCTGGCGACGAAAATCGTTGACCACGCATTTTTTTCTTGATGTGCGGAAACAAGAAGAAGTCATTAGGTGCCAGGTCAGGGCTGTACGGCGGATGACCCATTAATTCAACGTTTTGGCCGGTCAAAAACGCTCTGGTTTGAGCCGATGTGTGAGAGCTCGCATTGTCATAGTGAACAATGATTCGTCTTCTCTTGTTGGTTTTTCGAATTTCTCCGATGACTTCAGGCAAACATATTGCAGTGTACCACTCAGAAGTGACCGTCCTACGTTGCTCAAGCGAAACAGTCGCCACATGACCAGTTTTGCTGAAGAAACAGGCGACCATTTACTTCGAAGTCCCTCTTCCGCGAACAACTTTCGTTGGATTTTGCTCGTCTTTGAAGACCCACAGGGTCGATTGTTGTTTCGTTTCGGGCTCATACGCATAGATCCATGATTCGTCACCTGTGACGAACTTATAAACGTCTTTTGAAGCACCGCAATCGTATTTTTGCAACATTTCTTTGCACCAATCGACACGAGCCTTTTTTTGAGCGACTTTCAAATTGTGCGGGATCCAACGAGAACAAACCTTTTTTACGGCCAGGTGTTCATGCAGTATCGAATGTATGCTGGTGGAAGAAATGTCCAAGGATGTCTCTATCTCTCGATATGTCGCATGTCGATCTTGCATTGTGAGTTCACGCACGGCATCAATGTTCTCTGGCACAACAGCCGTTTTTGGACGACCTTCACGGAATTCGTCGAAAGTTGTGAAAAATGATGGCACGAAAATGTTCACGAGTTAATTCCATTTTTTTCTATATTAATTTTTTCAAGTCACTGTTAACAACACAAATAATGGTCGTACGTCAAAACGTTTTGAGTACGATTATGCTTAAAAATGACAAACTTTCCAATGGAAATGTCAGATTACGCTTGGCAGCACTCAGTGTTGCCAGGTCAGAAATATATATAGCAGCCCTCGTATTCATTTTGTATTAAAACGATAGATCACGCCTTTATTTATCATGTCGTAGGTCTTTGGTGAAATGACAATTTCCTCTAAAACACTTTATGCTGTAAAGTGCTAAAAAAAATATATAAGACTGATAACGAAATTGATATCGATTAAAACTAAAATATAGATAAAATTAAATATGTCTATTTACATTTCCAACAAAACTTAATACGAGTACAATTAAGAGCATTTGTTATTGTTTAGTGTCGAAAAACATGATTAACGATTTCTGAGTGATGAGTCAACATATTAAAATTTTAGGAAGTAATTTAACCCTGAACTAAAAACAGATAACAAATCGTAGTGTTATTGAATTGAAAACTTTAACAGAAATTAATGTAAATTTTGTTCTCTTTGCAGACCTAAACGAGTTTGGAAAAGAAAACCTGAAAAAACACTTAAAAGTTTAACAAACGACATGCTTCCGACTCAAATGAAGCTTATTTTGAGGCTGTTGACTTTATGTCTATGCTGCAGCATAGACTTAACACAAGCTCAAGAAAATGCTCAATTACAAATACCCGCATCATTGATAGAATGCTACAATACTTCCTACTTCATGGATCGTGCTAATCGCTTGCCCTCGAATATTGAAACCCTTATAACACTTATAGAGAAATTGGAAAATTCTTATGGGATCAATATGAATATGCGCGAATTGGCTGTGTCGCTGTTACATCGTTTTCGTCAAGATGGCATCCAAAGAGCCACCGGTGTAAACGTCAGTCCTGGTGTTATACCATACAGTCCAACAGGATTTCAATTTTCCAAATTTCGCATACTTTTGCAACGATTAATACCAGGCAATGCCAGAAACTTTCCTAATAACACTTTAACAACGGAAGAACGTTGTTCACTACATTTTATGCTCTCTAGTTCGTTTGATACACGTGTTAGAGGAGATGAGAATAATGTGTGTAGTAATTTAGCACAGTATAGAGCTCAACGTTTGCCGCGAACTATTAACAATTCTCAACAAAGACACAGCAATTTCATAGGTGATGTAGAAATTTTGGATAGTCTGCAAAGTCGGGCATCTAAAAATGGTGCACCACTACAAAGAGAGCAACGTGTTAATGCAAATGCTAAAATCTATGATCACGATTTTGTTTGGAATGATTATGGTTATAATAGCAATGGCAACGGTAACAGTCTTAGCCAGTGTCCTGTAGAAAATGGTGTAATAAGAACTCAATGGGGCACAGTGGCTGCGGGTAATTTAATAGCTGGCATTGCTGCTGGTCTACAGCCGCAAACAGTTCCTTTGAGAACCCTGCTGGCATTGGCCACCAGACGTAATGGCTATCAAAATTCACCTCAAATAGCTACCGTGAATGTAGACAATAGATGGGCCGCTACGGTGGCTGGTGATTTGGCTGAGGTGGCTTTAGTTCAAGTGCCAGTTTCTACAACTGAACAGGCCACTGTAGGAGCTATTGGTGCCTGGAATAGTACGGTTATGCCCAAATGGTATTTCCTTTCGCAAAGACAAAATCTAGAAATGACCGATGCTGAAATTCGTGGTGGCATAGATGGTCTCATTTTGGCTCTAAATATTGAACAGTGGACCAGTCAAGTTAGCAATTTGAAATTATCGCAATTGTTGCGTATGTACTATTCATTAGATGGTGTTTTAGGCAGCGGTGTAATGGCCTGCAATCGCATGAATATCTTTCAAGGCATCAACAATTATCAACAAATCATGATGGCTCAAACATCTGCCTTTGCTCAGGTGCTGGATCGTGAAATGCAATTGGCCGTCACTCTTTCACCAGATTCAATTGCGAATTTTTCTTTAGCGGCTGCTAATGCTTTGATCAATTATTTACGTAAGTATCGAGTTGTGTAGGTGTGTGATATATTTAGAAAAGGGTTTACAAAAAAGAAAAAAGAAATACTCTCTGTTTTAGTTAAAGATATTAAATTTTTAGGTCTTGTTAAATTTCCTTATATAACAACAGCAGGAGGAGGCAAAGTATGCCACTTCATACATAATTAAAGTGAGAGTGAATTTTTTTTCAAATTTTGATCAGTAGCTAACGGTAAATTTTATAATTTTCGGTAAGATTTTTCCATTCGGCTTTCTTCATTTACTCTTAACCATGTATAACTACATGTACTTATTTTTCGGCATAAGAAATTCTTCCCCACCATTAAGTTTTTCTGTTAAAAAAAAGTGTCTAAAATTGAAAGTAGTATAATCGTGATGAATAAGTAGTAGGGGGTGAGTAATAAGTGAACACAACCACCTGCAAGAATACAAACGAAAGTTGGAAAAATTACAGGCAGGCGTGGTGATTTGTTCGCTGCCCCAAAGGAAATGTCCAGATCTTGCTAATTTTCGATAGCAAAACTTTCGAAACTACACTGATGCATAATTCTATAAACGCACATTACTGTTTTTGAAAAAGCTCTATAAAAACAAAACTAAAACGTAATTAAGGGATTATAAATTCATTTACCAAATATTTATTGTCTTCACTTTCAATACTAAAATCAACGAGATTAAATGCAAGTTAATTTATTGAATTTGTTTTTTTTTTTTTTTTTTTTTTGATAACTTAATGCAATTCTGATTGGCGCTTTCCTAAAAGCGTGCTTTAATAAATTATACATTTTGCCTTTACTAATAGTGAGTAGCTGATCCGTTTTTTTTAATTACTTCGAAAATACGGTCTGGCATTGATTCTATTAAGTTTTTTAATAAATCGTTATCGATTCCATTCCACACATGTTTAATTTTTAGTTTTAGCTCCGTAACTGTCATTATATTTTGACTTTGGGCATTATTAGAGTAAATTTTCCGTGCCATGTATCCGAAAAAGTTTTCCATCGGATTTAAATCCGGACTGCAAGCCGGCCAGTCTAACAGAGGAATATAACGTTGATGGAACCACGATTTGGATCCATTTGAAACGTGTATTGCTGCATTGTCTTGCTGAAATATGCAATCTTCATCCATAAATGAGATAAGAGCATCTTCTAAAAGTTCGGCATATGTTGTGCTGATCATTTTTGTTGGAACAAAACAAATACTTTATTTTCTAACTGAGGAAAAGCTGCCCACACTATAACACTGCCTCCACCGAAATTACGTATCGACATTCGAATATCATTTGATCTCAAATCGTGCCAATAGCTCGAATTCGAATCTGGACCGTCCAAATTAAATTTCTTTTCGTCTGAAAAAACTACTTTATGCCACTCATCAGTCCACTTCATGTATTTGCATTCAAATTTGAGACGATTTTCTATATGTTGTTGTTTTAGCATTGGCTTATATAAAGGTTTCTTCCATTTTATATTATCATCTGTTCGCAATATGTGTTGAACGTGTTCGAAGGTAACTGGAAGGTCAAGTTTAGTTTTTATTTGTGTGGCATTTAGTTTGTTTCTGGTGGCTTCATGTTTTATTTTATTAATGTCTCGTTTTGTTAATTTTGTGTTTCCCTTTGTAGGCTTTCGATCGAATTTTTTCTTGATCATTTAGAAATGTTCCCTTAGGCATCTTTTGATACTATTAGATATTTGAATCAAAACAAAAATATTTAAGCCGAATGCAAATAATGGCTTTAGAATCTTACATTTCGTTAAAAGGGTCCAACAATAGGTAATATTTTAATTATTATAATTTTTTAAGCTAATTTTTCCTGCCTGTGTTTATAGAAATCTTCCACTCAATAAAGCACTTATATTTTATAATTGATCAAAAAAGCAAACAGTAAATTACAAAAAAAAAAATACTTCGTTAAACAAATTTCCGTTATATCGATACATTGCAGTCTGTTCACTTTATTTATGGTTAAAAATTAAAAATATGCAACACAGAGAAAACAAAAACTGCGTGCGCTTATAGGAATATGCACCAGTGTATGTCGGATTGATCGACGTATTTAAGTTTCCTCTAGCTCTTCTAGTGCCTTTCAACTCGAACACGGACGAACAGCGAACACCACTCAATCGACTTTGCTTTGCATCAGGACTTAGAATATATATATTTATTCGGTCGGAAATGAATCTTACCACGAATTATTTGTTGGTATAATATTTTTTATTGCTCTTTAATGCTAAATATACTAAATACTTCCTCTATCGTACGATCTGTCAAAAATTGCATGTGTGACAGACTTTTTGACAGATCTGTACGAGTTTCAAATCTTTTAAGAGGAAATTCATAAAATATTTTTCTCCATGCAATCAGAGTTGATTTTTTAAGATGATGAGGAGAAAAAACAACAAAATATTTAAACCATATGTTGTTGCATCTTTTTTTTATGGCGTCATTTTAAAACGATTTTTAAAGTAGTACAGAATTCTGTCAGATTTTTGTGTGATGAAATCGAACTATAGTGTATGATAATGGAGCCTGGCCTTTAGTTTGTAGTTGATTAAAATAAATGGAAATATCTTCTTTTCTTTTGATACCAGATGTTAAATAAGACCCTTTTGAAGTTTTTACAGCGAAAAGAAATGTAACCCGTTTATTTTCCTAGAACAGCTGGTGTTATGTTTGAAATAAGAGTAAGAGAAAGAAAGAGAGAATTTTAATTTTATAGCCATTGATAATCTCAATAACAAATGCACGAGTTGCCACTTAAAATTTCTGTAAAATCGTTAAACGAGGCGAAAATTAAAATAAAAATTAAAATAAAGTTTCATTGTTTAAAAAAAAAACAAAACTAAAGAGATTCGCTCTGATTTTTACAACATTAAAGAAAACATCATTTCGCCTTGTCCATCTTAAAGTTCAGGTAAAAATTTGCATGTATGACTCAATTTTTAAGTCAGAAGTTGACTAACTTGCCAAAATATTTAGATTCCATTCCAAATTTGTATCTTGAAAGTTTAATTCTAAACTTTAATATTTACTACTCTGTGTAATAAGTTAACATTATCCCTTTAGCTATGAATGATCCTTCGTGTTCAGTTAGTAGTGCCTTGCCACAAGATGTTTCCCAAACAGTTACACCCATGACAAATATTTATGTTTATGTGGACACAACTTGGCCTTTCTATCAAGTACAGGATTATGTCAAGTAAGTTTTTCTATATGTTCATTTCAAGGATTTGAAAAACTTTTCATATTAATTTTTTCTTTCATACTAAACAGTTATGTCCTGGAAAATATTAATATAAATCCCTATGCCAGTTCAGTGACTTTATTAGCGGCAGCAGATGCTTCAATAATAGTAAATACAACCAATTATATAAGTGATATATTCGAAGGCTGGAATTATACAACACATAATAATTGTAAGTTAGAGGAAACGAAAATTATTTTTGGTTTGAATTCTTTAAATTATTAAAATTTTTTATAATTTTAGACACTCAAGGCTTTAGTTTACCTGCCATTATCCGTTCTATTCAAAATATGACTTATCAATATATGAATGGACAAAAAGTGAATGCTTCGGTAGGAGGCCGCTCTTTGATAGCTTTGTTGGTACCCTACATGACTACACCTAGTCCTTCGGATTCGAATTATGCCACCAGTCAATTACAATTACTAAAGGAACAAGTACCCGATTTACATTTTATTTTTTATGCTGGTGGCACTGTCACACGTTTCTCTTCATTTGTACGGGATCCCACTAAAGATTTATTTTCATTGAGTGCTTCTAATGTGCCAGCAACTACCGGTAGTCCCGTGGTTTCTCGTATTAAAACGAGTAAGTTTTTTTTCTTGGATTCTCAATAAATATTTGAAAATACTTAAAATTTCTTTTTTAGTTCCACGACGCATTATAAATCCCCGCTGTGGTGCTGCCTGGTACACTTCCACTTGGGGTACAGATCAAATGGCCCAATACGCTCGTCCCGGTGTTATAAACTTTTATCGTATGGTACCCAATTATTTTTATGGTGCTGGTAGTGGCCGCTATTTGAATATACAGTCGCAAAATTCTGTACAATTTACGGTGTGCACCTCACGTTCGGTTATATTACCGCAACAAAATCAAAGTTCAAGCAACTCTGATGTCACCTGCACCCAATTGCAGGGCAATACCTTTTCGTATGATTTATCAAATGCCTGCAACGGTTATTACACCATACATCAGTGTCCACCTCTCTATGTTTCCGTACAGGCTCCTCCTTCATCTGCATCTTCATCATCTCCAAATGGTTTTGGCGGAAATACTTATGGCACCTATTGCACTGATGATGCCTGCCAAACCCCTGATCAGGCTCGCTATATAATATCAGTTATAAATATGGGCTGTTTCAGTGGTGTGTCCACTCTAACGGCAAGTTTTGTCACCATTATTTTTATGTTGTTAATTAGTAAACTTTTCTAAATCATTCTGTTTTTATTTTGATAAATGAACACATTGTCTTAAAAGTTCACATTCTTAACTAAGTGAAGCCAAATTGAATCCAGCCATTTTACCACGTTTTTTTTTGCACAAAGAAATTCAAAAGCATTATTTATTTCAGATAATGTATCACTAACGCTTTTTTAATTATTTCTATTTATTATGTAAGAGAAATTTCCAGAAATGTTTATCATTTTTCTTAATAAATTTTGGAATTTGATTCCAATTATAAAACAGAGAGTATTTACTTTTTTTTAATTTCCTTAAAAATCGACTTAAAATTTAAAAACTTGCTTTTCTTTAAGTTGAATTAAGTGCACGTTCTTCGTTTAATCTCTCTCATGGACAAGAGACCGAACATATTACAAATCGTACCACCATAATTACCGATATTTTTATATTTTTGGATCTTGATTGGGAGTATGATTTAATAGTGGATTACGTCAAGTATTAAAGAGAGTTGAATATAATTTTAAAGATTTTTTTAATTGATCATTTTGTTTATGTAGTTATATTGTCCAGCGTTTAAATATCAATCCATATGGCAGCTCTATTACACTTCTAGCCGCTAGAGATGGCAGCATTATGGTAAATCGCACATTTTATATAACGGACTATTATGAGAAGTGGAATAAAACAAGTCATTCCTCATGTAAGTATGAGTAAGACTAAACTAAAGTGCTTTAAGAAAGAACATGAAAAATTGTTATTAATAATATCAAACTCACATTTGTTCAAACTTCTATCCGTAGGAAAAATGTTAGGATCTTAAAAATTTACTTGGATCTGATTAATTAGGTGCTTTATGATAATAAAGAAGGCTTGTTTAAGGTCTTAACCCCAGTCAACATGGGACTTTCTACAGTTAGAAGAAACGAACATCGTCCAAGGAGACCGTTTAGGGTCAATACACACAATGCCCCTTAGTATCGACAGTTTTGAAAGACTTGAGGTCGCAACACGAATCTCAACACTCTTCACAATATTAAAAGTGTTCTAAAAGATTTTAGCAGTCAATTAGAAGTAATTACAGATTGTTTCTAACGGTTAAGCGTGACTTTTAAAGACCATTTTTTCAACTATTATAAAAACGTTTTAAAAAATATAAGTGGTTGTATGCCAATATTTGTGCTTACTCTAGCATTCCACTTCATAGGTGACTCCGTCTTAGTATAAAATTAGGCTCCACATTTACAAAAATGGTTTCTCCTTACTTCTCTTAATTCACTTAGGAGAACTTTATACTTTGAAGCTGAATGAAAGTTGAAAAATAGAGGAGCGAGTTTAATCTTGGTTCCCCCAACAGGCTCATTATGCTGTTGGGGTCAATTACTCCCTTCCCCAGGAAAACCATGAAATTTACTTCCCTCCTCTAAGATTTCTAAGCCTCCTTTTAAGATTCACTCCACTGAGTTCTATTGTCCCCTCTTATGGTACCGGAATTATTGGTCTTCAATTGCTGTCCTCTTGGTTCTTGTATACCATTGGCCGCATCGCAAAATACCACTTCCTGTAGCCCTCAGGATATTTGCATTTTTCATTGGCTCCTTTATTGGCTTTTGATACATATCAAACGGCACCCCACATAACAGGAGGGCCCCAGGTAGGCTTGCCAGATCCAATCTGCCAAAAAGCTTGACATTGCCCAAAAAAAAACTTGATTTTGAAAAAAAAAACTTGACAAATAAAAACACTCATACTATTGGTTTTTATTTAATTTTTTTCATAAAAATTATTAGAATAAAAACAAAAATATCGTTAAAAGTAGAAATAACAGAAACAATGTGAAAGAAACAAAAAACAATATAAGAATAAAAATTCAGTCGTTATATATTTTAGAGAAAACTTAGGCGTTATTTAAAAAAAATATAGGTACTATCTTAAGAAATATAGATAGTAAAAATATGCTCTTTCGATGTGTTTTTTAGAAATATAAACTTACTTTTTTAAGTATTATTACATATGTAGCTAGAATAAATTTGAGAAAAAAAAAATTAACTTACAAAAAACATTGACAAATCACTTTTTCACTTGACACTTGACGCGCATTAAAAAACTTGACAATCAGGCCAAATCAGGCCCGTCTGGCAACCCTAGCCCCAGGGCATTTTCTCTTTACAGATTAAATCAACCAAAAAGCACAAAAACCTGAAATAAAACACTTATGGGCTTTATATATTTCCATAGGCATCTAAGGCGTTTTCCTTTTAGCACGGGCACAGATAGATGGCTCAACTCTAAGAATTATAAGTGATATATTATTATATTTAAGAGGATGAAGTCTGACCTGATTATTTTTAAACGTTTCCATGTGCTCTCTTAAAAATAATAATTTTTTTCTTTTCTAACTTTCAGTTCGGCCCGGTTTCAGTTTACCGCTCATTTTAAGTAAAACACAAATTTTGGCCGAAACTATTATGAAAGAAGAACGTAATACTTCCTCCTTAGGTGGACGTTCTATGATCGCCCTACTAATACCCAGTCCCGTAGCGTTTATATACGATTACGACTATGATTATTGTAAAAATTTTAAAAATTATTTCAATAACTCACTACCAGGACTTACATTTCTTTACTATGCCGGTGGTGCTGTCATACGTTTTGAAGATTTTGTTAACAACAGCCAGGAGGATTTATTTCTTTTAAGTTATGATTTGGAAGTGAAAAGAGCTGCAGAGCCTCTGCTTAAGAGAATAAGAAGAGGTAAGCAAGTGATAAAATCGTAATTAAAAATATTTACCTGAATTGTATTTCTCTTTAAAGTACCCCGCCGTTTAAGTAATCCTCGTTGCTCGGCTTATTGGTCACGTCTTTCCTTGGGTTCAAATGAAATTGTTCAATACGAGGGTTTGGGCAACATAAACTTTTATCGTTTATCCCCTCACTACTTCTTTAGAACCGGCAGTATGCGTTATTTAAAGGTGAAACCTTTAAGTTCCGTAGCATTTATTGTATGTACGTCACGTTTAAATGCATATCCCTATAGAAATCCTTCGGCGCCCTATACTAAAGGAGAAGATTGCAGACAAATCATTACAACGGCTTTCAGTTTTGATTTAGGCGATTTGTGTTTGAATTATAATACTTTACAAGATTGTCCTCCCTTATATTTGTCCGTCCAGGCTCAATCATTTGCTGAAACCAATCAAACAAATTGTTATGATGCAGCTTGCTCTACGCCAATTGAGACACAATTTATGATAATGGTCAATAATTTAGATTGTACTAATAAGACGACTAAAAAGAGTATTTCCCAATTAATGAGTTATTTCGTTGTTCTATTATTAGCTTTTAAGATTTATATTTAATGTTTAATAAAATTATAAGTTTTTACAAGTATGTAGTTTAAAATGGGTCTCTCAATGGATGGAAATTTAAGGTTAAGCCGGTAAGTATAATTCTATAATGCGGTTAAGTATAATCCTATAGAAAGAGGAAGCAGACCATTTCCCTTATGATCCTTATTGCAAACCTCTTTCGTACCTCAGAGATGACCAAGGCAGCTGATCAAGAATATCGATTTTTCTTCTTATCACCATGTATCGCATCAGATTAGTGCTTTTATCGGCTGATAGCCAACTTTTAGCCCCCTGTATTTGCTAGCATTTGCTTTAAACTGGGGGCATTCATGGCATTTACATCCAATATATAGCTGCTGGTGATCCTTCCCCCCCGGTGGCACAGAGAGTCTGTGCTGACCTAACCTAGGTGCAGACGAGGGTCCTCGGGGGTTTAGGGGGAACCAGTCCCCCGGTGTGCAGGCACTGAAGCTGGACAGACAGTTGAGTATTGTGGAAGGATTTTACCAGTTTCCTTAAATGATAATAACGTATGAATAATAATAGCAATAAATAAACTGGCACCACGGGAACCGGTAGCCCATATAGAGAGCCGCTCATCTCTGTAGCCGGTAATTGGTGAGGTCCCTTCGAGGTACACGTAATGTTTGTGTTTAAATTAGTCTATTTCTGCGGGTCTGGCGTGGAATAGATGGAATTATGCTATCGCACTCTCAACAGAGGAGTTTAAGGATAGCCTCCGACCCTATAGCAAGGGGTAGATTCATGGTCCTGCAAGCCATGGTCTTAAAATTGCACAGAATAGTGGTTTGACCACCGTCTGGTAAGGGCTTATTGCCAGGTTTAGACGTAAATCTAAACACTTATCCTGCTGGTGATCCTAATTCCAATATTAGAAAATATAAGGTACACTTTCACTTCAAAATCCTACAGACATAACCTAAAAGCTTTATCTTGTTTGATGCTCATTCCAGTAAGCTGCAAGATTAACGTTAGAGAATAAAACAGCACATTAAATCGGCACCGCACGATCCTGGCGAACAACAATCTAAGCCAAAGCCACCACGTGTACCCCGTAGGAACTTCACCAACAACCGGTCACAGAGATGGGCGGCTTTCTGCGGGGCTACCGAATTCCATGGTACCTGTTAATAAGGACAGGCCTTCGATGAGCCAAAAACACTTATGTCTATCCAGATTTAGGTTCCATCACATTAGGGAAGTGGTTTCCCTTTATACCCTGGAAACACCGCTTCAGAGCCTTACACAATATCGTCACCGAGAATTAGTTTTCCCGGCGAGATTTAGTAAGGCAATATCACATGTATAGCTATTCTTGTTAGATTACTTCCGTTGTACCCAAGTACCGTATTCATCTACCTGGCCAAAGATTCCTTGAGTACCCTTCGAGTCTTTATGCTTGTAGTTTTAGTTTTATGTAATTCAAAATCCTTGAAACCTATTTTAGGTTCTACTACACAAAAAGTACCATACAGAATCGCACGTTTTCTCTTGTTTTCGAATTCATCAAACAACAGACTGATAGTCCACTGGAATAAGAATTTTTTCTTGTCTCACCTGGCCCTTCAGAAGTTGATAAAATGCCGGGTATCTCCGCCTAATAAGCAGACACATATTCCACCAAATTCAAAGAAATTTACAAGTTCAATTTTACCAAATAATTGGCTTCGATTATTTTCTAGTTCACAAATGGCGCTCTCCGCATACTTCTTATTTATATTCCTCAATTTGTACTCTGGTATTATCTTTCAACAATACTTGCATTTCTCATGCATTAGGTCGGCATTTGGAAATTAATATAGCTGCGATTCGAATCAAGCTGGTATCACTTTCCGTAAAAAATACTGAGAAGCCCGCCGTTCAACGGCGACAATTTCAAAATTTCCTTTAATAGGCTGAAAATTTCTTACACTGATATAAAATCCACTTTTTACTCGCCTTCAAAAATTATACTAGAAGTTAGTTTGATAACTAAAAACAAAAGGACTGAAGGTAATCTTTATATCTCCTTTATATATACATTTCAATTGGACATCACAGCCCTTGACTTTTAAACGTTAGATTTTTTAACGTGCAGGAATACCTGGTCCAATCAATCAGATAAAAACTTCGTATTATCGTTTTTACTGTCATGCTGCAAAATAGGTAAGTAAATCTACTGTATTTAATCAATTTGTTACGCCTCTTATTATTTTAGTCGATTTTAAAAGCCAAAAAATGTATATTGCTACTGAAATCCTACCAAACACAGCCGGTAAAGGCTGGTTCACCCACAAAAATTTTGTTCCGAAACATTTTTTTTTATATGTAGTTTGACGTTTTATTTTTTGAGAGAGAGAGAGAGAGAGAGAGAAAAAGAGTAAACTCACTTCGGAACAATTTCAGCTTGAATTGGTTTAATTTTTGTTCCGAAACAATGAAACTGTGCTGCCAACTATTTTATATTTTCAAAGAAAATTTAACTGAGCTGCCACTTCGTTAATTAATGCGATAAAAATCTTTCAAGCAAAAAAATATATTTTACATACTTTTTCGTTCTTTGTTTGCATTGATATTCAATAATTATTTTTAAAATTTGTTTTGTTCTTAAGATTCCCTGCCTTAATTTGCCTGGTATATTTATAATAAAACACCAAATAAAAGAAGCTTATTTCAGAAATGAAAAAGCCGGGTAGAGAATGCTTGTATGACTTTTTACCTCAATTTTTTTTTACCTCATTTTTTGATTTAATTATGAAAGTTTTTTTTTAATTTAGAATTTATTTATAACAAAACGGCATTCAGTGATTTTAATTTTCTGTCACAGTGCTGCCTGCTTGTAAAGTAACACATCTCGCTTACACATATGTTTCATATGGTAGCTTTGTTTTTCCAGAAAAATTGTTCGAAGTGGGTGAATCGTTTCAGAACAAACTCTCAAAAAATAAAATTCTGTCACAACAAAAATTTTGTTCCGAAACAATGGATGAACCAGCCTTAATATTCGTTTTGGCTGCCGATAGAAAAATATTATCATCCTTAATGAACAAAAGTATTAAAATTCTACGTCAAAGGTGTTTTTAAAAAGCTGTTTTCAAATGATATTATTTTTACATATGAGTTGTGAGATTTCACGCTGCAAAACATATCCAAATTCGTGTGGACGGTGTGGCCTTATTTGTTCTAACCAAGCATTTAACATCAGCTGTTTTTAACATAAGAAAAGTTATGCCAGATGTAATTATAATTACAAGTAGCTTTCATTAGCATCAATTTCCCATTTTAAAATACTTTTTTCTTTACTTCTTTCTATCCATATTTCCTACCTACACTTTTATTTCATTATTACAAATGTAACCTTAATTAAATTAAAATTAAATAAAACTCTACTTAAAGTTTTGTTATCCTTTTTTTTCTACTATACACAATTTAAAAACATTAGAACTTGTGTGTGACTTTATGACTTCTACACTTCACATCTTGTCCACAAGACATTTTGACAAAAAGTTTTGTGTCAACTTATTTGTTGTATTTCATATGTCAGTGGAAATAAAGTGTGTGAAGTTTGCACACAAAAATATATATTTTTTTTTGCAAGTTTGTTTGTTGTTTTTGCAGAAGATGAAGATGATGATACTTTACACAACTACAAAACAACATTTATTCAAGAAACATTCATACTTTTGTGTCAAAAAGGTTTTTGATATAAAGTTTTAAGTTGTTTTCTTTTAAGAGTTCAAATGTTGTAAAATTGAAAATAAAAATGAAATACAATATTGTCAAGATAGGAAATATGAATGAATGAATGAATGCGGAATAGCTTAATAATATAAATCAAGAAACAAAATCATGTATCCGAATATTCTAAATTCTCTTTAAACCTTAAGATGGTCTATATTAAAAGTAATCTATACGAGGTAAACTACAACTATGTAAATAAGAAATGAACTTTAGTCTAAAATAGAATTTAATAAGAACTGAACCACAGATATATGAATGAGATTTTAATACAAGGAGAATTAAAGCCCAACTACACTGAACTGAAATTCAACTAACTGCCATCCCTAAATTAGCGCGTAAAGCGCAAGATATCTGTCAAAATTTCTCATGTACATACAAAATGTATGAAGCATCCCTAAATAGCACGGCGTCAACGTTTAACAATTGGAAAATCCAATTTTGACAGTGCATTCGGAAGTGAAGTTGGCTGTTTGTTGGTTTGATTTGTTTTGTTATGGTTAAAAAGTAATGACAATTTAGTTATTTTCAAGGCAATCTAGCGGTTTTATCTCTTCTTTATTCTTGTACAGCGGGTTTTATAAAATAAAATTAGTTAACATTACTGTTAAAGACACAAAGTTGACGCTCTTGTTTAGGGATGACATTCCAGCGCAAAAGCTATGAAATTTATTGCTTTGCATCTTACGCGCTAATTTAGGGATGGCAGTAAAGAAAAAAGTCAATGTTGGAATTGTCGCCGACGGCGGCTTAAGAAAAAAACAAGCGGCGACAGCTTAACGTCGGCTAAAGCAGAGAATTTTGATGGCACCGGCTAAATAAATAGTTAAAAATGCAAAATGCTGAACAGAATTTCATGCTTTATGCTTAAAAAAACTATTGCAAATTAATTTCACTGAAAAGCAGTGTTAGCGTTCGCAAAACGACCCTCTTTTGGCGGTCTCTGACATTTTGTGAGACTCGGATAAGTTTGCGACTTGTTTTTATTTTGTTGCGATTTAGCCTACCCACAAATCTAATTTTGTTATCAATGCATTTTAATGCGCTTTTGTTTTGTTTAATTTAATTATTATTATTTTTTTTTTTTTTTTTTTTTGGTAACGAGGCATCGTCGAGAAGAAGAGGAATGATCTACTAGCCTGGTTTGGTTAATATAATGTTAAAAGCAATGCAGGTATGTTTTTTATTTGCAACATTGACACTAAGAAATATTCGACAACTTTAACCGTTTGCACCCGAACCATTTTTTAGTATGGGTACTCAGCTACCCGACAGTAGTTTTAATAAAAAATTGTAATACATCAAACGTAAGTATTTTAAACAAAAGTAGTTTATTAACATATTTCATTTTTATTTACGTACTACAAACATAATATTTTAATATTAAATTTTATAATTTTCCTTAGTGTGAAATTTGAGGAAGTACTCTCCAAGGTGTAACCTGGGGTTTTCAGGACATGTGTCACAGTAATACACCGTTTCACGTCTTCCACTTTTCTTTGTCGTTCGGTCCAAATACTTCATCACTCTCTTCGCTTCTATTATCTTGATCACTATCTTCTTTATGTTCATTTAGAATATTATCAATCGATCTAAACATCATCAAATCAAACTCATCTTCGCTGCTACAAATTTCGTCCATTGATTCCATTTTTATGACCTTAAGTGGACTAAATTTGAAATAGTAAAATATTTTGATAAGTTTACAATTAATTCCCTTACTTTCGCTTGTAAAAGTATTTCAAAAAGATGTACTACACACAAACAACACACACTCCTAGTAAAAATAATTACAACGCATGCATGCTTGCATATGGTGCAATATTATCATAAATAGTAATGGCGCCGTTCGTGTTGCAGTAATGCAAAGGGTTAAACAATATGGCCAATATTCACAGTTAAAATAAAGTATACTTTAAGGGAACTAAAGTCGGCTTTATGTTAAAGTCGACTCTAACTCATTCATAGACAATTTAAAATATACTCTTGGCGTTGAAGTCAACTCTACATTTAAAAGTAGCTAAAGCTGTTTTAAACTCATTTTTCCAAAATTATTTTATTTGGTTTAAGAACACAATACTCTTTATCTGATTTTTATACCAAAGTGAACAAAATAAAAACAAAGTTACTTTTTTCAAATGTTTGTTTAGAAGTTATATTAAAACATTTATCAAATTACATTTGACACCCAGTGGAAGGTGGCTAAACTTAAAGTATACTTTATTCTTGACTATGAAAGCAAAAAAATAATAAGAGCTTTGTATTTTAGAGTATACTTTAACAAGAGTCGACTTTAGTCTATAACTATGAATATGGGTCTGTGTCTTCAAAAATAAAATATAAAATAAATCCTTTGCAACAAGTGACTTAAACGTTTTTAAAAATTTAAACAATTGAACCATTTAGTTTTAAAACTTGTCAAACAACAAAAAAATAAAAATCAAGTTTTTGGTCGATTAATGCTTTATGAAGGTAAATACTAGAGATCTGCATGAGTACGATACATTCGTTTTTCAACTCACACTAAATCATTACCCTAACGCCAAATACTCTCTTATTAAAATTTTAAACAAAGAGAATCAAATAAAAAATACAAACATGTTGAATGAATCAAAACATTGCCTGTTTTGAAGAGAATCATAACATTACTTGATTTGTTATTTTCTTCAAACCAAATCAAAACAAATAACGGTGGATTGTCAACATTGTTAGTATGTGAACAAAAAAGACACGAATCACTGTTATGATTTATTCGTCATTGTAATGAGGGAAATATAAAAATTATTTGGAATATACATATGTATGTATACATGCATGTATGTATTTATGTATTTAGAATAACAAAATACTGTTTTAGAAACAAAAATAAGTAAAACTTAATTTAAAGTTTTTAAATAACTTTTTTGTATATTTAAGTTATTTTTTGGATATTAAAAATTGTACAAATAAAGTTTTTGCAACAGAAGTTCCAAAAAGTAATTTAAAAACTGGTATTTCTTAAATAGTGTTTAATAAAAGAACTTGAAAAATAACTTATGGAACTGCCCTCGTATTAAGTGTAAATTATCGTAATGTGTCATTGTTATATGAATTTAATACATAAGAGTACGAAGTTTCGCAAGTATTGGATGCATAAAATAATTATAACAAAGCCTTAAACGTCTGACCTCGTAGACTATAAAATAGATTACTAATAAATATTACAAAAACTAAGCTCATGTGTAAGTTCTTATAAGTCGGTCAGATAAAAATACCTTATGCATTTGCCCTCGTATATATTGTAAATTATCGTAATGTAAAATTTCTATTGAATGTTATGCGATATCGTCCTAGGACTTTTTGATTAAAAATAATTTAAATACTCGTATAAATACTATCTGCACAAACATATGTATGTACATACATACATTTATTTAAATAAAAATAAGTAAAAAAACACAATATATTTTGTTAAATGCTTAGGTAAAAAGCATTGCTTTTTAATCTTGCTTTTTAAGCTTAAAAAACATACCAATAATTTTTTACCCAAAACGCAATAGTACATAAATTTAAAAATAGCATATTTCATTGTTCTTTTTGGTCTGATTAAAATGAACTCATAGAAAAATGATTCGTTGTTTTCCAATGTAAAACTGATTCTACACTTTCCAAATTAAATCATATTATGTTTTGTTTTAATTCGTAACTCATAATTGTAATGCGTGGTTTGTTTCATTCGTTTCAAAAACCTCGGCACAAAAGCAAATCATGACATGAAAAAAAAAACGAATGATTCAAAAGGATGTCTAGTAAGTACATCATAAAGTAAAAAAATTTGACCCAACCTAAAAAGGCTGTTAGATAAGCTTTCTGGCTTGTCGCTTTTTTAAATTAACACAGAATAATCAATCAGAAAATCATATTTCAAATTTTTACTGGTTACGCCCTTTTGAGTTTTAAGTGACGATATATCTTTGACAATAATATCATACTCGTTAAAAGTTCATTTTTCTTATCACTTTTCAAGTTCCTAATAAAAATATAGCATTTTACATGAAATTTACAATGGTGCTGGTAACCCTGGTGAAAAGCATTTGTCTATCAACTCTTACTGCCATCCCTAAATTAGCGCGTAAGACGCAAAGCAATGTAATTCATAGCTTTTGCGCTAAAATGTCATCCCTAAATAACAGCGTTAACTTCGTGTCGTTAAAAGTAATGTTAACTCATTTTATTTCATAAAACCCGCTGTATAAGAATAAAGAAGAGATAAAACCGCTAGATTGCCTTGAAAATTACTAAATTGTCACTACTTTTCAACCATAACAAAACAAAACAAACCAACAAACAGCAAACTTCACTTCCTAACGCACTGTCAAAATTGGATTTTCCAATTGCTAAGCGTTGACGCCAAGCTATTTAGGGATGCTTCATACATTTTGTATGTACATGAGAAATTTTGACAGTTATCTTGCGCTTTACGCGCTAATTTAGGGATGGCAGTTAATTAAAACTTATTAATGATTTAAACCATCATCGTAAAACTTAACAATATTTTTCCCCGTTAACGAAATTAAAGTTAAAAATAAGAGCGAATACACAAACCTGCAGCAGGGACTCTCAAACTGAAAATTTATTACTAGCTTAAGATGCTGTGCTGCTGTATGGTGTTTTAGTGGTTGATGTATTTACTGTACATTATCCGAAATTTGTAGTTTTCATTAAATACCAACACCAAAAATAATTGGGGTTAATGTTGTGAGTAGTTCAGGGTGGTGCCCTCTAATGTTTAAATTGAGCTCTAGATTTTGAAAATGTTATTTAAACTTTTTAAACTTGATTTTATTGGGAAACTGCACATAAAGGTTTTCATATAAAAATTATTTTCTTTTTATTATAACTTTCGTTCTACTTTACAGAAATATTTTGTAGAAAAAGCAAACCATCTACATGAAAGCTGTTTAATAAAAAGTAATAAAAGATTTCATTATTAATTTAAAATTCAATTAGAAATCGATTAGAGCGCCAAAAACAGCATTTAATTAGCCTGAGCTATTTAGAGTGATAGTAAAGGGTTTTTTTTTGGCACGGCATGATGGAATTTTTGGGGAGTTTGAGTAAATATTTTTGTTATGACGCCAGCGCAAAGAGTAAAAAATGTTATTTACTAACAAATCATCACAGACACTCTCACATCACCGTTATATTTGATTTGATGTTGTTGCTGCTGTTGCCTTTTTTTCTTTAAGGAAAAAACACTCGATATTAAGGATACAATTTACATTTTATACTGTTACGCAGAATTTATTAGTGAAATGGCAATTGGCATAGACGGACACGGTTAAAACTGCCATATAATAAATAAAACATTTCAATATCAATACACAAGCAAATGAATGAAAAAAGTGAATAAAATTGTCTATACAAAAACGCAAGCAAACATCTATCTCCCTCCCTAATTGTTAGGGAGGCGCGGGAAAGTTTTAATTTGTAAAAATAAAACCAAATCAAAAATTTAAATGTTTTTAAAAAAATGTCTTAATTAAATATAAAACAAAAAACTACAAGAAAATGTATAAAAAATTTTATAAAAAGTGGAAAATACAAAACGTAAATAAAACATAATTTTCATAAGTAATTTAAATTTTATTAAAAAAAAAGATTAAATAAATTTTCTAATTTTATTACTAAATAAAATATTGCTACAAATTTAAAATGCCTGATTTAAAGGTAAGTTTAATTTTAAAAACTCTTAACAATATTTTAAGTTTTATTTTCAAATTAAAAAAAAAACCTAAAAATGTTATTGATTTTTCACAATTTTAAGTAAAGCAGTAGAATGAGTATTACTCATACCTGCTAGGGGGGGGCAACAAGGAAAATGCAAAAAAAAATGCATTTTCGCTTAACAACATACAGAACTTTTGTAAATGTTTAGGTATTACAACATCACATTATTGGGTTGAAAAATATACAATTTTCCAATTTTTAGGAGCAGGCGCTTAAACCCACCTTTGAGAACAAAAACTGTTAACTAAATGTCCCCCAAAAACTCATACACTCACGGTATCCTAAATGAAATCTACACACAAATACACGCACATACGCACATAACGAACAACAACAATTTTTACTCTCATACTCCAAATGTCTCAAAACTGTCTATAAAAATTTCTATTTTATATTTGTAAATGCAAAAAAAAAATAGCAATACATAGAAATACACAAACATTCATTAACATTCCCAAAGCCCTAAACCCAGTGCTGGCTGGCTATTTCAGGGGTGTAGAAGCATAGAATATTGTTTGATTTTAGTATGTTTTGTATTTTATTGCATTTGTTTGTATTCCAGTTAAAAAATAAACAGTTTTGTGTCTATAACAATTTTTGGATCCATAGAAATTGACAAAACATACGTTCAAATACATAGATACACACAAATAGAAAGAACATTAAATAAACACAATAATTCCTATGCACTAAATATTATAAACACAACAAAATAGTATGATTTATTTTATATTTAATCTCTCACTCTCACTTAATTGAATTTACACGAAAACATACACATACAGACATTCATACGCAAATTGCATGCCAAACAGGTCCTGCTTTACTCAACTTTTGCTTTTACAAGCACTCTCTCTCTCTCCCTCTTTCTCACTATACTCTCACGCTCTTCTTCCTATTAATTTTTATACTCTCTGCCAAAATAAAACCTCTGTTGCATTTTCTTTTTATTATTTCCTTAATGAAATTATGTATGTGTATGTGTGTGTGTTTATGTGGAAAGGGGTTGCAGTGCCACAACACAGTTAGAATTTTGTATATACATACAAACCCACATGTATGTACATATGTATATATCCAGATATAGATACGAATATATTTTGGCATTTTTCTATCTAAAATAATCAATTCTATTAATGAAGAGTTAATAGATTCTTAAAGGCTTTAAACGATTTGAAAAGAATATTAAATAGCTGCGAATAAAATATTCATGTTAATAAATATTTGAAGAGAAAAAAGGAAAGCAAGTGCTAATTATTTTAAATAATTTATATTATTATATAATAATTGTTTAGAAAGGGTGCTTAAGGTTTTAAGTAATTTTAGGGCCCTTTTAGTAATTAGGGTTATTGACATGGCTATGACTGTCAAAAGAGGGCCTAGTATCCTTCACAAATTCTTTGTTCTTACATAACCCAATTTTCCTCTCCGTGTAAAGACTTCAAAAGGATAAGGTCGTAAGTTTATACTTAAAGAAGATTTTCAAAATTGATCACATACTTTTACAAAGAAGTATACATCCCACATGCCAACTAGAATTCGTTTTCATACATAAAACATAGATTTTCGAACCATTCAAGAAAAACCGCAGAATACCATAACGATATTTACGGGATTTATCTTTTTGGAAAATTGGTTGATGTAATGGAGCAAAAGAGAGGTAATGTGAAAACATGTTTACCCAACGGTTTTTAACTTGTGGCATAGAATTAATAACCAAATAATAGCACACTGTAGTCAAAGGACTCGGTATATATTATGATAGGAGTTTAACTTAGAAGAGCCACATAGAAGCGAAGCTGGAAAAAATACCACTTTTCTACCTCCAAGAAGACCTTACGTGCCATTAATTGAATCCGCAGTCGTGAATCAATCAACAACGAACTCAAAAAAAAACTTAAAACACATTTCAAGACGTTACGTTTTTTGGTTTAGGCAAACGGGTTCTTTTCAATTACAGATACCACTATGTCACATAATTAATTCTATATATGTAACTCTGCGGCTCTGGCTTTACTTGATCCTACGGTCTCTTGTTAAATAAACATTCGTTATTCTAAACACAGCCATCCACGCTACACTACTTTGATATTCCGGCGAAACACGAACCAATCAATGTCTTGTACATCTAAGCCTATCATATCCAATTTTATCTAATGGTCATAACACCATCAGCCATACACTGTTGTTATGTTGTTACTTC
Organism: Gymnosoma rotundatum; assembly: GCA_916610165.2. Classification (NCBI taxonomy): domain Eukaryota; kingdom Metazoa; phylum Arthropoda; class Insecta; order Diptera; family Tachinidae; genus Gymnosoma; species Gymnosoma rotundatum. Next base: position 23,359,522 of record OU744339.1, on the reverse strand, counting down.
CCTGCGCTAACAGCTAGATAGAGCTTAGGGCGAATTAATAATAGATATACTCACGCAAAAATGTTTTTGTACAAATAGTTTTCGGCTGTCAAAATCAAAGGAGATTAAAAAGAAGGAAAAATCACAATAGTCACACGGGCTGTTAAGGCCTCCTGTTATTAATTCTCTGTATTATAAAGGGTACTCAAGGCGAATCAAATATAAGGTGGTTGCGATGGCGAATTCATTGATTTTCGCCGTTATTCTAATTGTCAAACTCCATATATAAAATATTCAAGGCAATTTTTTATTTTTATATCTAATTTGACATTTGGGCGTACGGCGAAAGCTAACGAATTCGCCATAGCGACCACCTTATATTTGATTCGCCTCTTCTGGTACTCTAATATTAAACAGACGTCTTCACTAAATTATTTGCTTCACACAATATTTGTCTTCACACAATATTTGTCTTTTTATTTCCGGCAGGTTTTTCTAATTTAATTGCCCTTTTACTCAAAGTATTAGTTTTTAGTTGCACCCATGTCCGATGCTGGGTTCAAACTCAAGCCCTTCACGATCTTCTCTTTTACAGCAAGCACACACTTCTACCAACACTACAGGAATGAAAACAAATAATTGCGTCCACTGCGATAAATATTTTTTACGTTTAGTACTTGCTTCACTTAATTAAGAATATTGTTAGATTTAAGATTTGAAAATTTAATGTTTTTTTAGTCTTATTGAAGATCAAATGAATAAGTTTTAAGTAAATGCTTGAGCTATTGAGTTATCTTGGAGCAACGGTATACAGTACTGAACTACCAATCAATATTTACTTTAAATTGGTGCAATAATATGTCTTTATTTCCATTAAATGTGTCTTAATAAACGTGTTAGGACTGATGAAGGCATAGCAAAAAATATTGCTTAAGATGACTTGTCAAAAAATAGAATGCGCCTTCGTATCTTTAGACTTTAAATATCTTAACTCTATAATCCCTAAATGACAGAAGCATACAGCATAAGTAGGCTTGAACAAAGCTTCAGGGGCGGTTAGAAAGAAAAAGTTTTAAGATTCCTCTAGCATCCGTTATATGAGAACGTGGAATTTGTAAGAAATCCAAGGTGAAATTAAACAAGTAAGAGTGCTATATTCGGCTATACCGAATCTTATGTACACTTCTCAATACATTGTTACGTTTTTCCCTTTTTAGACAAACGTACGGATTCTTTTGATTGCAAATGCCACTGTGGCTCATTATAAATTCTGTATTCTTACTTTATGGCCTTCTCTGGCTATACTTTTTAATCCTACCGGTCTTGTGAATCCCATGGTCTCTTATTTACTAAACATGCGATATTATTACAAACGCAGCCATCCACTCTATACTGCTGTGTTACTCCGGCGAGACATTAACTACTCGATGCCTTGTTTTTTAGTCTTAATCATCCAGAGACATCTCAACTACTCTTTTTATCCAAGCCAGTCATTCCCTTTAATCAAATAGCCAAAAAAAAAACGTCTACCATACACTGTTGCTACGCTGTTATACTTTCCTACGCTAACCGCTCCCGTTCTTACTTTTTATTACAAAGGGCTTCTTGACAATTATTTATTAAATTATCTGCCATGGCTTCACACAATAATTATCTTTTCCTTTCCGGGAGGTTTGTACTGCTGCTTCTTAATTTTTAATTGCATTATAACAATCGTTATTTTCCCTCGACGCATGTCCGAAGGTGGGCTCGTACTCACGATCTTCTGTTTTGCAGCAAGCACCTCTACCAACGCAACCATTGAGGTTGCTCAGCTTTTATTAGCTAGTTGTGGTATTATTCTATACACACACCATTAGCTGAAGTAACTTTTTCACCACGCTCACACGGAAACAGCAGCAGGGGTTGCCAGATTTTATTTTCGTAACAATATTGTTGATAAAGTTCTTTTAATAATGTCAAGGATCTATTAACAGGAAAACACAAAACTGTGGAATCCTTTTTCTCCTCTGTTTGTCAACCAATTTTGTTTATTCTTCACATGTTGTAGATATCGTCGAGCTTTAGTGCACACCATCTTTATCTCATTTAAATCAGTGCAGCATTTAAGAAATAAATGACACTTTAAATCGCTACCACTATACATACAAAACAAACACATATATTCAAAACATGAGTATGTAAAATAAACAAAGAACAACATTTTCAATAATAAACTTGATCGAATTATGTCCACAAGGCGAAACTAAAATTATCAAAAGTAGAAATATAGACGCTTAAAATCTACCGACAGATCCAAAGGAACGTATGACTAAAGTACAGTTTAACTTTTTTCTATTTCAGAATTCCCAATGTTGTTTTTTTTTTCAAACAAAATCATTAATAACTTTTTTTTATAAAAATTATTATTATTTTATCTTTTTCTGGCTTCAGCGTTATGGCTTGGAATTTTATGGTGGTCTATACGAAATTTTCGGAAGCATTATAATACTGTGAGCGAAGCTGTTTCATAGTGCTCTAGAGTAGTATTATTAAGCGGTTATTAGCCTTTCGCTAATTGCACCAATAGACTTAAAATTATATAATCGAGCTTTAAAATTATTGTGCTAATATCCCGACTAAATAATTTAAACCAGTATTGATTATTGAAAGTGAAATTACGTCTCAATGGCTATTTCACTACCGCTCACTTAGCTCTTCAGGAAACTTCTCACAGACATTTTAAATAAACTTAAGACTTTTGTCCAAACAATAAAGTAAAGACAAAAATCAAAGTTTAAGCAAAAACAACAATAATTAACCATGATTTTATTTTTCTATATCCACTGTATACGGCTGGCTTTTTCAACGACGGACTTTGCTATAGATTTATAATTTAATTTATAAGCGATGTAAGCTTTTAGTCAATTGCACCAATTGATTTAATTTTGTTTCACTGAAAGAAATTATTATTTACACTGGGAAACCGACGAAATCAAGCTAAAGGAGTCAAGTTTTAAGATTTGGCTGATCGGTTCAATTTCTCTCTACGCTAATTAACTATCGCTTAATATTTCTTGAAAATAATGGCAATTTTGACAACGAGTACCGGAATGGTTTCGTTTTTAGTGGTGTCTGAGTGTTTGTTAAAACAGAAGATTATAAGTTCAACTCCCATCATCGGAATCATGAATGTTTAAAAAAAAGTCATGATTGGAGAAGTTGTTAAAAAAATAGAAGTTCAATCCTTCCGAAGTATGGATAAGAAATGAAAAACAATTATTGTGTTATATGCTCGGCGGGTAGATTGGAGAGGGACCTGTATATTAGAACAGCGTATAACATAAAAGGTGCCTATAGTATAATATATGGAGATAAGATAAGGAAAACAATTATTGTCTAGCAACAAATGAGATGGTCTATGTAAACATTTTTGATGATTAAACAAAAAAATTCTTAGTTAGGAAGAGAAGTAGCATCATAACAACTGGGTACGGTAGTTGACGCTATGTTGTTAAAAACTAACTTATTTATAAAACAGGAGAATGAGATTTCGGGCCTCGTACATTATTTTATGGTCTGGATGGCTGCTCAGGTTGAAGGCTTTAATTTTCTAAAGAAGGCATCGAGTAGTTCGAAACTCGCTGTAGTAACACATGTGTATGGCTGCGAAAGTTATTAAAATCCCAATTATAGCCAGAGTCGAAGAAGAAAAAGAAATTAAGAACAATTAAAAATGGCCACAGAAGTATAAAAAAAGTACCGTGCTGCAATTTACAATTAAAAGACACCCTACGTTTAAGGAAACAACCGTAAAATAATTAATAATAATTTTATGTAATTATAATTTTTAATTATTTCTTAAGAGGAACTTGGCTCTTTAACTATAAAATAATTTTAATTTCCTTAAAAATAGTACAAAAAAATATATATGTACTCGTATGCAAATTACACTTGTTGCCTTAAAATATGGTCAAAAGTATAAAAATAATCGTTGCAGTATGATATTCAACTCCACCCCATGGCCAAACTCGTATAAAATGTAACCTAACGCCTTTCGAATAATTCAGTTTTTTCCGAACTGTATAAATTAAACAGAAAAATAAGACAAACCAAGGAAACCTTAATAGTGAAAAAAAGATCATGTTGACGCAAATGATGATGGGGTTAAAGATGGAATGAAGAACGGCTAAAGTTATAAAAAATTAAAAAACTAAATTTTTAACACTTTAGTAAATATGAAATCCTTGAAACTTCCCACAATTACTTACATTCATACAAACATATGTATATGGATGGATACCACCACATAATCTTACTCCATATAATACTTATTCATGGTAAAGAGTTACACTCACTCTTCTTTTTTTTTTTGCTTTCAATTATTTTGTTTTTTATCATTATAAACTTGTTGGTTAACAGGGTTTAGTTTTTTTTTTTTTTGCTATTATTTTTTTTTTTCTCTTTCTTCTCTGGTCAGCAATTTGACCTTCTTCTTTTTGTTGGCCAAGAGGCATTATATCATTGTTACACTTTAAATTTTATTTGTTTTTTTTTATATTTTTTCGTATATAAAAGAGATAACAGAAGATGATGTGCAATGTGACAGCTATAATAACAACAAGTTCTAGTTGCTCTTATCAAATTACATTCAGGCACAATTTTGCCGTTGCATTCAAGTAACTGCAGTTTTCAAAAAGAAACGTCATCACCAAGATCTTTAACATTAAGGAATGCATCATCAGTTATTAATTTATTATGGCATTGAGTACTTTTTCAAAACAAGGTGACCAGGTCTTCTGACATTATTGAAAAAATCATAATATTCTTTTTACCTTATGATTCTGTAAAAAAAAATAAATATTATTCAGTGGCATTTCAGTATATAACACAGTGCAACAACCAAAATGGGAATGGGATGAGACTAATAGCAAATGAAAGGTGACATTATCCATAACAAAGCCCTAAAGCGATATTTTTAGCTCCGTGCGAGATTTTTTTACACGATTTTAAGTTGTTAATTTTGAAACACTGTCTAACAAGGAAAAATGATTGAAAATTTTATCAAATAATTCAATTTAAACGGTTCAATCCCTGATTGGGGAAAAATTAAAAATTATAATACTTTTTCTTTTTATTATCCTGAATTTTTATGCTATCTTATTGTTCTTCGGGTCGAGGAAATCATTTTGAATATTTTTTTTCACTGATGCTAGATGGCGTTGCCATACACTAATAATAAGACATGTTACATTATTCTAAAATAAAAAAAGTAAAATTGTATATTTATAAAGTTAACAAATGCTATTTGGACTTGCACAGGAAGTGCTCCGTAATCTGTATTTTGATCCACACTTTAATAACATTTTTTACATTTTGTATGTATATAGGAGTTTTATAAGGTCATTCTTCAAGTTTTATTTTTTTACTTGTTAAAAAATAGAGACAGCTATTGAGGTTTCTCAGTAATTGGTCTGTGACAGACGGACATACAGTGTAGCAATAAGAAAAGTGTAACGTGTTTATTTTGGAATGTTATCAAACATTAAAAACGACTCTCTGGGTTTCTATTTTTTGTACGTAAAGTACACCGAAGCAGACCATTGGCTTTGAATCCCTTTTGTTCCGATTTCTGGTACCAGAATAGTAATATATGACTACAAAAGTTCACTCTTGACTGTGAATTTTCCTTCATTTGTCTAAAGGTGCTGTCAGATTAGTCAAATATTTGATACGTATCATTACGTATCATTGAGAAGGATAAACACTTTTTTCCCATAATTTAGTGGTCACGCCTTTTGTCAAATATTTGACTTATCTGACCGCACATGAAGACTAAGGTCTCCCTCCCATAGTATTAACATGTATTAAATGTGTACTTATTATTCTTATTGAAATGCAAGACAGTTTATAATGCGCACAAACGTGTCAGCATCTTTCAAACACAAGCTAAAAATATCTTTTTTTTTTTTTATTAACATCTTAGATAGATGAAACTTAAAGTTTCCATGTTTCACTAATGCAGTTATCCGGATGAAATTATCTGGATTATATCCAAGCATTTAACACTTAAGATAAAAAACAAAGCTCATTTGAAACGTATATCTCCAACTTTGAGAGGTTCACTCCTATTGAAGATCATAAAGCGCATTTAAGTTTATATTTAAACAACTAAGCTAGCCTCCTATCAGAGACAAATCCTAATTAGCAGCCGTTTACCGGCCGTCACTGCTAGAAGGTTTTGACTTTTATGTTGTCATATTTTCATAGATTTAGTGGCTCGATAGGCAAAATTTGCACGCTGGGTGTTTTGCCTTTCCATTGAAAATATTTAATGATAACTGGGGGTTTTTTTTATTTTGTTTAAAAAGCCATTTTGCTTAATATTTTCTGCTGCTGATATTTTCTTAAAATTTTACATTAAACTGTTTGCATATTTTAATTCTTGGCATGCAACTGCTTTATGATAGAATTCTTGTTTTAAGCCTTGGCCACTTTAAATTGCAAGCTGGTAACTCTAATACATTGATATTTGTTATCAGTGTTGCCAGCTCTTCTGGAATTCGCCAAATATCGCCAATATATAAAAATATGTGATATTAGTTATAAAATCAAAACTAGCAACAAATTTCTTTTAAAATCAGTGACCTTTTAAACAATTTTGTTCAATTCAGTTTGAAATTCGTGCCAAAATCAGTGTTATCCATTTTAAAAAACAAATTTTGTGAATGCATTTTCTCTTTAAATTTTCTTTTATTTATCGCTGTTTTCTGTATGAGTTAAAATTATGCTTAAAAATTTTTCTTGCAAATGTTAGTAATGTGGTTTAAGGTTTTTGATGCAAAATTCCTGCATACATATAGTCAGATTGGCGATTCATATTTAAACTGTTTATTTCACTTATAATTCTGTTTATGAAATATATATTTTTCATCACGCAATTTGTATTAAATATCTTTAGTTGGTTTATTATTTTCAGCCGTTGATATTAAAGAAAAATGGTACTTTACTGCAACCACTGTAACTCACTGCCTTTTTATTTTAGCGTCTTTATAACTTGACATTTAATTCAAACATTAGTATTTATGTATATAGCAGGCAGATTGACAATATATACATATGTCAAAGAGAACTCGGTTGATTCATCGATATACCTGTATTTCAAGGCGAATTAACAACAGGTGGCCTTAACAGCTTAGGTGACTATTGTAATTTTTCCTGCTTCGAGTGCAAAAAGTTAAAATCTCCTTTGATTTGACAGCCTAAAACTATGTGTACAAAAACAAAATGTACATGTTTCTATCGCAGTGTTGTATTCATTTTCGCCTATTATAAATTCGTCTTGCCTACATTTTAAGTCGATCTTAAACATATAAAATAAAGCTGCAGTGTTTTTTTTATAATATTTTTTTTAATGTTGTCGTGAAGAAAATTATAAACAAGTAAGAGTGCTATATTCAGCTATGCCGAATCTCTAATCAAAAAAGCAAATATTGGGGTGACAGAGAACTAAAAAATTAAAAAAATTAAAATTTGGTACTGCATATTTATAAGTTTACATAAAAATGACATCGGCTCTTAATGGGTTAAGCATTTTTAAAAAACTTTAGTATTTCCTGAAAGATATCTTCAAAAGCTTTAAAATGATACCTATATTATTATTTTAAAAAAGTTTGAAAATTTCAGCCCCGTATTTCGGAAAATATGGGCGAGTGCCAATCTTTTCACTTGATATTTTTTTCTTATTTTTTATTCTCTATCGCCCCATATATTAATTTTTTGAACGAAGTAACTTTGTCGTTCCAAATGACATGAAAAAATTAGAGGTAGGCATGGTGTTTTGCCTGCTGCCTCGAAGGAAATCGACCGATCATGCAGATTTCCAATAGCACCTCTTTCGACACTATATCTGGTATATTAACATATTTATTTATATTTTTTTTATTTCAACACTAACACAGACGGACATACGGACAGCGCTCAATCGACTTCGCCTCTCTCCATTCTAAAATTTTAAACGCCAAAAAGGATTTTTTTGGCTAGAAATCGCCATAACTGACAACACTGTTATTGTAAATATCATAATCCCTCTTTAATATTCAACTATACAGCTCTCTATTTACATTTAGTTAAAACAGGTTTTAAATTGAATTTCGCCTGCTGGCTGTTGCTGTCTCTGTTAGCCGATATGCTCTGTACTTTAGTGGATGACTAACGAAAGTGCATCATTGAGAAATGAATGAAATGTTTTAATGGGGGAATTCTTTTTTTTTCATCTTATAGTTGTTGTTGTTGTAGCAGTTGTACGATATTTACTTTTTGTAGGTGATCAGATCAATGTCTGTTTATGGTCAACCTGTTTTAACAACAAAACTAATACAATAATGTTAATTGCATGTTACCAGGGTAAACATACACAGTAAAATTACTACAAGTAATTATATTTAGTTTTATTTCTGTTCAACAGCTTTATATCAATTAATATCAACACAAAAAAGTTTTTTTTTATAAAGATTAACAACAATTATATATTTTTCTAAGTCGATAGTTAAAATTTTGCATAGTGGGCAAAGGGGTAGGCAATCATCTTAATTTACAAATATTCCAATGACTTTCAGTTTCATCAAAACTATACAATGACGGTAGGCTGTGTAAGTTTCTTATGAAGTTGTCTAGAAACTACAGTAAATGATTCATTGTTTTAAATTCTTTTTATTTCTTTGCATGACAACAGAAAATAAATTTTTACGGACATTATACCCTTCATTTCCTATTTGTCTTGTTTATTTAATACTTTGGCAATTTCTTTAAATTTTTTCTTTTTATTGCTTTTTATTTGATTTATAAGAACAAAAATGCACCTTTTTCGCGCTTTTTTTACTTTATCTGTATTTGTCTTTTATTAGTGGGTTCTTCTTGAAACACACGAAATCAACCTTAGGCATTTCCTCCCTTTTTTGGTATTTTTTTTTTATAATTTTTCGTTGAAACTCTTTTAACAGCTAAAGAAGGCAGAAATATTTTGTTCAGTAGTTTAGTAAAAAAGAAAACAATTGAGTGTACTTTTAATGATGATAAGAGCATTACGTATTGCGTTCTATATTCTATTCGCCTTTATCTTTAATAATTAAGTATCACGTTTACTGTTCTATACTCCTTTACCAATTGAAACTATTTTTTTACTACACACTAAATATTTTATATCCTGTTGTCGAAATAAAATTTGTTTGATAAACCTCAAATTTAAAAAAAATCCAAATATTTATGAATTTAGAAAATAAATTATTTTTATCTCCTCTTTTATATCACGTTGAATAATCTATCTTATAGTACTTATGAAATATTTTCCAAGAATATGTCTATGATAACGTCTGCATAAATTGCTTCTTACTATTGAGTCACTGGCGCTAAATTATTATGTATGACAAGTATACGATTCAGTAGCGTTCCACCATTGTTATTAATTAAATTAATAACTATGATACGGATTTCGAAAGGAAGCATTGACCGATGACTTTAATGATTCCCTTACCGACATTGCTAACTGTCCATATTATTTTTTTTTTTATACCGTTCACCACAAAAAGTGGAAAAAGGGTAAATATAAGTTTGTCATTCTGTGTGTAATTTCTACAATATCAATTTCCGACTCCATAAAGTATATATATTCTGACTTTTTATGCAAGCAAGGTCGATTGAGCGATGTCTGTCTGACCGTCCGTGTTATCTAAGGTAAACTTGATTTAAAAAAAAATAAAAATTTATATGTCAATTAATCAAATATAGCGTCGAAATGGCTGCTATTAGAAATCAGCATGATCGGTCCATGTCCTTGGAGGCAGCAGGCAAAACACCACACCTACCTCTAATTTTTTCGTGTAATTTGGAACAATAAAGTAACTCCAATCAAAAAAAATAAATATATGGGTCGATAGAGAATTAAAAAATAAGAAAATAAACATCAAGAAAAAAAATTGGCGCTCGCCACTCCTCCTCCCCTACATGCATATGTACGCTGTTAAACAGTACCTATAAAGGCTGGTTCAGCCACAAAAATTTTGTTCCGAAAGATTTTTTTTTATATGTAGTTTGACGTTTATTTTTTGAGAGAGAGAGAGAGAGAGAGAGAGAGAGAAAGAGTAAACTCACTTCGGAACAATTTCAGCTTGAATTGGTTTAATTTTAATTTTTGTTCCAAACAATGAAACTGTGCTGTCAACTATTTTATATTTTAAAAAAAAATTTAACTGAGCTGCCACTTCATTAATTAATGTGATAAAAATCTTTCAAGCAAAAAAATATATTTTACATACTTTTTCGTTCTTTGTTTGCATTCATATTCAATAATTATTTTTAAAATTTGTTTTGTTCTTAAGATTACCTGCCTTAATTTGCCTGGTATATTTATAATAAAACACAAAATAAAAGAAAATAAGTTTAAAAATTGTGTCATGGATCTCAACGAATGAACCCCTTGCCTTGAAGCTTATTTCAGAAATGAAAAAGCCGGGTAGAGAATGCTTGTATGACTTTTTACCTCAATTTTTTTTACCTCATTTTTTGATTTAATTATGAAAGGTTTTTTAATTTAGAATTTATTTATAACAAAACGGCATTCAGTGATTTTAATTTTCTGTCACAGTGCTGCTTGCTTGTAAAGTAACACATCTCGCTTACACATATGTTTCATATGGTAGCTTTGTTTTTTCAGAAAAATTTTTCGAAGTGGGTGAATCGTTTCAGAACAAACTCTCAAAAAACTAAAATTCTCTCACAACAAAAATTTTGTTCCGAAACAATGGGTGAACCAGCCTTAAGTGAGCATAAACATGCAAAAAATCCAAAGCGTTTGTTAAACAAATTATGCCTTGATCTGATCATGAACCCACGCCGCCATAGAAACGCTGAAATTATACACCCATTGAAAATGTAAAAATATGACCTGTTTTAAAAAATAAATTTATACATACACATAAGTACATATGTATTCATACATGCATATGTATATAAAAGTAATGGCAAAACCCAAAAAGAGTCTTTTCTTATTCACCACTTCCCTATGTCAACAAAAACAACAAATTAAAAGGAAGAGAATCTTCAAGTGATTTCTGTTATTGTTTTGCTTGGCCGCTTGGCAGCAGACGATAGAGCCTTCAGTTATACATATTGATGCCGCCGCTGCTTTTTATTAAGTTTCTTTTTGGTTTCAGTTTATGGGTTGCTAATGGTGGCTTCATAATTATTAAACATTCTGCTGCAGAGAATTATTTACTAGCTACAAAAACCGCGTGGGTTCTCAAGAATCAAGAAAAAAAATTATCAATCAACAACATAATAACAACAAACACACATTAGCAATGTAAATATGAGTATGAAGCTATGTAACAAGCCAAACTTCTAATCGTTTTAACTCTTAAGCAGCGTTGCCGCTTTGGTCCAATCGGACCAAACTTGGTAGTTTTTCGATTTTAAAAAACGGTTTGGTAGTTTGGTTGGTTTGTTGCATTTTTTTAAATTTTTGGTAGGATTTCCTCCTGTAGCAATTTTTTAGTAATAGTAAATTTTTCACCTTAAAAATTCAGTACATATAATTAAAAAAAAATATAACTTTGAATTAAATAAACAATAACTTTGAATAGTGCTACCACTGCTTTCAAAAACTGTCTTAGGTGAAATAAAAAACATCTCTGCTTTTTGCATAGAGATGATTAAAGCTATAACCATGGCTTAAGAAATCCGAACAATATTATGAAATTGAAATTAACAATATTTTTGAGTGAAGGTTTATTTTCAGAAGACGACATACCATCAACCAGGTAAAACCACTCTTAAAATTTTTGTTTTAAAACATTTTTAAATAATATAATACTTTTAGCGATCATTGTAAAGAAACAGTCAAAAGAAAATTTAGAAGCGAATGGTTAAGCGAATTTGATTGGCTTCAGAAAAGGAATGGGTGTTTATTCTAAAAAGATAAACTTCCATCTCAACAATTACGGAAAAAAAACCAAATGAGTATAACAGAGTTTATGTGCAAGAAATGCATTTTTAAATTTTTGGTAGGCTGTGAACGGTTTTGGTAGGATTTTTGAAAATTATTGGTAGGAAGTCAATTTCTCATGTGGCAACTCTGCTCTTAAGCCACCCCACGCTTTATTTGAAAATTAAAAGAAATTGTGTGTGCTCACAACAGTGTTACCAGTTCTCGATTTAATACTCATCCAAAAATCGTTTCCCATATCTTGAGCTGAGTAGTATTTTTAGCCATTATATACGATACAAGATCTGCGAGTTACAGCATGAGCGCAGTATTTCAGATTATACCGCGTTTTTGACAAGTATTTTGATTTGATAATGCTTTTAACTTAGTTCAGTTTACTAATATAGGTGTGGGATAGTAAATATCTTTTGAATCAAACGAATTGTTCTCGCCGATAAATCTCATCCGGCACAATCCAATTAAATGAAGAGGGACCAGTAACAAATTACTGCTATTAAAAAAAAATTGGCTGTTTTTTCAAATATATTGTGGGAGGTAAAAAATTTGAAAGGATATTTATCCCACATTACTCTGTAATTACGATGATACAAACTTTTCGATGCTTTGTTGTGCCAAAAATGTGCCATGAGCAGAACACTAACTAACAGAACTCCTGATCTCCTGTTCATCAGGCCATTCAACAAACGTAGCTACGACTGTCACACACCAGTATCTATCAATATTTTCTAATTTAGCCCATAATTTCCTTGGTTTGCCGTAAAGCCATTTTTATATTTTCATCGGATTTTATAAAACACAGGTGCCTTCAACAACTTCTCTACCACTGTCACATAGCTGTTGTTTTTCTTTTCTTATCTGTACTCGAGAAGTTTGAACATCCGCTTTTCGTTAGTTCTCCTTTTAAACAACTTGTCCATAAAATTACAGCCTGTTAAGCTACGAGGTCTTGCACCATAAAATATTCAAACAAGAAAAGGACATTAAAACAGCTGTCATCTCGGCAACACTGTTTTTCTCACACATAATTTTATTGTTTGGTACTCATTTCAATGACGTACGCATGCACAAGGCAAGTGGGTTGTTAGTTGTTGTTAATGTTTTGGATGCCCCGTTTTTTCATACACTAAGTTCGGTGCCGTTGATGTTGTTGTTGTGTTCTGTATTTTTATGTTGTGTTTTAAACTATCTTGCAATTTTTTATCCATTTGTTTTGGTAGTTAAATTGATTGTTTACCGAAATTAAAGTTGCCATATAAATAAATTTAAAATCGTCAAAATCGCTTAAATTATTTTTTAACCTAGTTATTTTTAGTAACCGTACTTCCTTCTTTATAAAAGGGATAGATGATAGATAGGCAGGTGGTAAAAGGAGATAGATATAGCCATTTTAATTATTATTTTACTTTGCCGGCGAATATGATATGAAGAAGTACCGACGAATATGTATTTATACCATTAAACAGAAAAAAAAACATTTTTTTTTATTTTTTGATTGCCTCAAGGGTTTAACCCTGGGAAAACAGATTTGTAGTCAAGGTGCTTACCACTTTGAGTACAACTGCCTCAAATTTGTTTTTATTGTGAAATTATAGTTGAATTATATTTAGGGCAGACTTCCTCAGCAACATATGGTGTGAATGATTCTTAATAATTCATTATTTGCAATAAAGTTAATAAAAAAAAAATTTTATTAATTTTGTGTTTCGAATTTAATTATTCCAAAGAAAACTTGCAACCACTAACGCTAAAACGTTTATAATGGAAAATAGTTTACCCTCATATTGCGAGAAGTTATGGAATAATTAGGATAATAAATCAATATGTCGAATGAAATTTATTTTACAAATTGAGAACAATCTCGATACAGATCTAAGTTAGCAGTGCTTGGAATGTTTTCAGTCTACTTAAGTTTGTGTAAGTATACATACCGTTCAGCTTTTTCAAAACTATTGATCATAACTGAGTCTATTTTGATTCTTCTACACGATTATAGTAATTGTTAATGCGCTCTTTTTAGAGACGAAAATAATTGTTTTTTCGGGAGAAAATATTACTCTAGCCGTGACTCTTCCTTACGACTTGCGTTTTTGACTCATTTTCGATTCTGATTTTAATGATACTAATAATTAAATAGACAATTCTTTCGAGCCATTTTCAATCAAATTATACACGCATTTCTAATTGTATTTTCTCAAAATCAAACATGGCAATTAAGATTTTGCATATTTTTACATTTAATAAAATAATATTTTATACTGGCAGTGCCCGCTACATCATCATCGTGTCGTTCCTAATTTTTTTTAAATTCAAATTAGGAACAATGTGTTTTAAATACAAATTGCAGAATTCTGTAAACAGTGTTCAAAATTTTCCATGTACAAAAATATAATGTGTTGACCATTGTTGTGTAACCATTATACCGGTAAAATTGGGTGCTCTTACATTTGTATCTCCATTTTCTCCACGAAATGACATATTTTTACAAAAAATAAAAAAATTGAATCAGTTTTTCATGGTTATGCTACGCTAAATATAACTCGAAAAAATCTATAAACACATGTCGAACATTTCCTTTTTGTTTTGTTTCTTTTTTCGCTTTTTTTCTGTTTGTCGGAATTATATTCGAGCCTCTTTTTTAACGTGCAACTGATTAATCAGTTTTAGGTCATCTTAGGTAGTCTTAAAAGACGTCATCATCATCGTGTCATTCTTAAGTTTCTTAAAATTCAAATTAGGAAGAATGTGTTTTAAATGAAAATTGCAGAATTCTGTGAACAGTGTACAAAATTTTCCATCTACAAAAATATAATGTGTTGACCATTGTTCTGGTACTATTATACCGCTGAAATTGGGTGCTTTCACATTTGTATCTCCATTTTCACGAAATGACATATTTTTACGAAAAATAAAAATTGTAATCAGTTTTTCATGGTTGGCTGCGCTAAATATAATTCGAAAAAAATGTCTTAAACACACATTTGATTAATCAGTTTTAGGTCATCTTGAGAAGTCTTACAACACTTACTTTGATTTTTGTTAAACAATCTTCCATACCATTCACAAAATATAATCTTTTTTAATAATATTTTTTGCACACTATTAACGTTAATCCAGCTTGATTTCTTAAAAAAATTTTAGTTTCTAGTTTCTAAAAGTATTCATCATCCCAATGTGTCACCAAATGTATTGTGAAATCATATTCATATGGCAATTTTCCTACGACAATTAGCTTCCATCTTGTTTTAATACATACGAAAAAAGTCATTACTCAGAATTATTGCCAACTTAATTTTCATTTATATAAATTAAGACAATTTATAGCCGATATCAAATTGAATTATTGATCGCTTTAGCTTTAGTAAAATATTCATTTTCTTAATATTCCCAAGAGTTTTCTTAAAGCAAATTTTGCCTAAAACGATAGCAGCATTATTGAAAGTATTATCTAAAAGAATGAAATTTTATATTGACAATATGGACAGAAGATTTTAATGCATTGGTGTAGTTTCCATTTAATTTGCCGATTTTGTACAAACTTCGTCTGGCAACTATCAGTGAACCTTCCAAATAATGTTGTTGTTATTACGTTTATTATTGTTGTGTTGTTGTCGTTGTTTGTCCCTTTTCTTCCATTCTGTTTTGTGCTGATCATTCTTTTATAATGTAAGGTGGCTTGCTGTTGTTGGCGTTGGGTTGTGATCAGGCCTAGCAAAGCATGTTTGTTGGGTATGAGTGGTCGGTTGGTTGGTCGGGCTTGTGTGTTTAACTTTATTGCGTGGTGTTTTGTACATTGTTGTTGTTGTTCTTGTTTGGGCTGCCCAGCAATCACTTAGTGTGAATGTGTGTTCTTGCTTTAAAAGACAAAAACTACGGGCGACGCCACCAACTAATGTGAAAACACATAAAATGCAAACAGAAAACACAGGCAAAAAAATATAACAAACCACCACCACATACCCATACACACCACTCCAACCATCCATCCCAAACACCATTTCTGAGTAATGATACACAATGCTTTTTTAATGATCAGTCTGTAGGAATTTTTCAATGTGAACGGTTGCAAATAGAACGCACTTGGCGGGTGTTCTTAAGTTATAAAATATTAAAAAATATTTTTTAAAAACAAATCTGTATTCAAAAAACTTCAAGCAGTTTCTTAATTAAATGTTTTAAATTAATTCATAAAAAACGAATTTTGAAAAAATCTTTGTATTATACAACATCAAATTTACAATTTTTTAAATCAAATGAAAAATGGTTAAATATTTTAATTTAGCTTTTTGAAATAATTATTTTTAATAAAAACATTTTTTGGGGACTTAAAAGATTACCAAGCTTCGCAACCCCATATTTTTGGGAGTTTAAACAAGTAAACGGTATGTAAAAATTCTTTATTTTATTTTTCTTTTGTTTCTTTAAATCTTATTAACCGTTATAAATTTAAGCTGTAAAAGGTGACCAGTGTTGCTAAATATTTAAATTTTATATTGAGTATGTTTCCTCCCTCGCCCACTTTATAAAAAAAATGTAACGAACAACAAGAGATTTTAACAAAACAGTTAGTGAAGAAAGGTTGCCAGATGTTTGTGATACAGAAAAACATTGTTAATCATGTCGAAATATATTTACATTTTAAAACAAAGTTTTTTAATGAAATTTAAACATTTTTAAAAATTAAACTTTTAATCAGAAATATATTAATTTTTGGAATCATTTTAGTTTAAAAGTCATAAAGCTACGAGTGCATAACTTTAAATATCGTGCTGATAAAATGAAGATGTTGTATTTATACCCATATCGATTTTAAGCGAGTTTTCCGTATTTTTTTACCTATCCAAATAAAAAAGACCAATATTTAAAATATGCTGCCAGACATATACTGATTTGCAGTAAATAAAATTTAAGAAGGTATATCTGATGGGTCAACATTATGAATGGGTCTATAAGTATTCCAATAATAACAAGCGATTTCTAGGCTTTTAATTCATATCAAACAAAAAAAAAACTTTTTGCGTTTTGCATTGAAATCTACTTATATCGGCTCATTCCAAACTTTGCAATACATCGTGATATTGTTTGCTTGAATATTTTAATATACAATAAGAAATGCCAACTGTTGACTAGAATATCTAGTTCAATTCAGGGCCTTTTGATTAAGCGAATTGATACAGGTATTTGTTTATATGCCGAAAACTACGTAATTATTTTACTTGGTATTTCTTGAAAGAATTAAAATATCGATCCAAAATTTTAATGGCATTTAAATAAAAAGATTTATGTAAAAAAATATAAGTATTTTGGAAAAAATATTGCCAACATCGTGTTTAATTAGTTATCAACTAAGGGACTTAAGTGAATAAAAATACACTAAAATCATAAATAACTCCTCTCCTCCACCTACCCGTTTTGCTCCTTATTTTTTAAAATTTATCTAGCTCTATTTTAAATTTTAATAAAATCGGTGCAGCCGTAATCGCCCATTTTCTCCCTTTTCCTCTAATACGCGTCCTAGCTTTGGAAACAAACATTCCGTATCACACCGTATACTTAAGCACTATCTATTTTTCGAATTAAATTAAAATCGGTATATATAAATATATGTATTTTAGATTTTATTAAAATATCTATTTGTATGATGCCAAAGGGTTTTCTTAAAGGTCACGTTGTATGTACATATATATATATTTTTTTTACAATTCATAAAGTTCTTAACTTTTCTTCATGTGCTGTTTTTTCATAACACAAATGATCTCCCTTGTTTAACAAAATGTTTATTTGCAATGATCAGCAAAACAAAAACCTCAACAACAACAAAATTTCAACACATTAAAGAAATCAAACTCCCACAAAAACTCTTCTTGTTGAAAGAGCAGAGAATAATTCAGCAAAATTACATGAATAGAAAGAGGATTTTGACACGCAAAAAATATGACGGAGACATGTTTTTAAAGCTTAAAATTATCCCCCTTTTTGAGTGGGCGAGAATTTATGAGTTTATTTTATAAGAAAATTGTGTAAATAAACCTTGGTTTTATTACACTGCTGCTTTACTTGTTTAAGTAGGGGGATTTTAATGCGGAAATTTGAAGTGATGAATAAACAAAATTGTAAAAATAACAAAAGCTATGAGGGTGTTGGGTTGTCATTAAAAAACAAACTAACAAACATGAGGATGTTTTTTTGTAATCAAACTTCTGTCATTAAGTGATGCCAACTAAATAGACATTCAGAATTATTAAAACAAAAGTTGGTTAAACCTGTCTACAACTATAAGGAATTGAAAAAGAGATAAAAATCATCAAAAGTTTCCTTAATTAAAACCCAAATCTCTTAAAGCGCTGCAAAAAGCACTTGTTTGTAATTACTTACTGTGAGCATTAAAAAATTAACATTTTTACACAAGTTTAAGAATTTCAGTTTTTAATGAAAATTTGACTTTTTATACCCTTCACTACAAAAAGTGGAAAAAGGGTAAAACTAAATTTGTCATTCCATGTGTAATTTCTACAATATCCATTTCCGACATATATTCTGACTTCTTATGCATAGTGAAGTCGATTGAGCGATGTCCGTCTGTCCGTCCGTGTTAGTGTTGAAATCAAGTTTGTAGCGGAATGTATGTTTCGAATCTCTTCGTAAGTTTATTTGTTGATGCGTTAATCACGACTAAGCAAATAAACCGATTTTAATGAAATTTGAAACGCACGTAGATATGTATGTATATGTCTTCATGGTAAAAAATAGTTTATATTTATATTTTCTAATAGTGGACCAGGAGGAGAGAAAAACGGGGAAGATGGCAATTTTATGCGTCAGAATCAATTTTAACAAAGTCACGGGTAATCGATTTAAATGAAATTCGAAACATAGATAGGTTCTCATCTATATCTGTTCCCATTTCGGCAGGCATTTTCGCCTGCACCGATCTTAATTAAGTTTTAAATAGAGATAGATATTTATTTAGAAGTTCCAAGAGGGTATGACTATTTAAAAAATAAGGTTCAGGAGGGGTAATTTTCGGAGAGGAAGAACAAAAATCAATTTAAGAAGAAATATAAATAAGACTTGATCCATAAGTTCCTATAGGTAGAAGGAAATCTGTTATAACTTCCATATTACTTTGCATAATAAGATAAAAAAATGGTACGATTATTCTCATAGGGGCAGCGAAAGGCACCGGAAATAGCTGGTCATATGTAATTTTAATTATTTATACAAGAAAAAAAAACAAATTACAAAATTTCGTATATCTCTAGTCACACCTCAAAATCACTCTAGTTGTCTGTCATATATCCTTATTTTGGAGCACAATAAATCGATATATATATTTTTTCAAATATAGTATCCTTTAAATGGAACATAACGTCCTTATTGTTTTTGATTTGTAAGAATTTATATCACTCTATAGGCCTACAAATGGGAAGTACGGTGCTATGGAATGGCCCATATATTTGTTAATACTGCAAAAATAATTAAACTGCTAGTAGAGCATATTGTGGAAAGATATCTCCAGTTTATCAATCAAGTGTTAAGAGTAATAGAAGGTCAAAGAGTTCCAAAAAAAAAACAAATATATATTACTTAAATAAAAAAAATGTCTTCTAAAAATATAATATCATTTTTATATTTGAAATCTCTAAAAAGAATTTTGATGTTAAAAAACGGAATTTGAACAAAATCGCAGAATTGAAAAAAATTTGAATACAAGAAGCTATGCATTCTTTATATTGCTCGTCACTGTACTTAACTTGTTTTGATTTTAGGTAGAGGGTGGTTATAAATGTAGTTGTAATGTACATGCATGCATGCATATGTATGTTTGTAGCAAACTCGAAGGTAGCAGGCAAACTGTTTCGCTTCGTACACAACCAGCAGCATTTAAAACAAATCATGTTTATGCGAAATTAATTTTGTTGCGCTGCAATTGTTGAGGTTGCCTGCCTGTTGGCGTGTACAAAAAATGTGTTGCTATAAAACTCAAATTTTTATTTTGTAGTTCCTTTTAGGGAGAAAAGGAAATTGTACAAAGCTAGACGGACATAAGAATATTTGTTTAAATCATGCTAAATGTTTGTAATGAAAGTGCAATTTAAAACGAACGCCACAATTCAGTAAATGCAAAAATAGCAATAAATTTAAAAATTCGTAGGAACTTTCAGAATCTAACGATTAATTGTTTAATTTATGCTGATAAAAAAGGTTGTGCCCCCGGGAGTATTTATCGTTATTATTGTGTATCAGATTTCCAGTGTGTAGCGCAAGCAATCGATCTAAAAATTATAAATAATTCAATCGCAGTTTTAAGAAATTTAATTTGCTACTTCCACAGAAAAATTTGTTTTCATTTATCCTGGAGGATTTCTTTTTCTTTTAATACATGACACAATCTTCCTCTTCGTATAAGGGCTATAACCTCCTACCATAAAATTCTTTAGATACAGCAATTGGAATTACACTGATAATGTTTTTGAATAGTAAAATGATTTTGAATAATGAAATTTAGATAAAAAGTACTTACATATATATTATAAAAAGAGCATATAAAATGAAAATTATTGTATTTTAATTATAGAATGATATTTCAAATCGAAAGAAAATTTTTATTACAGCTGAAACCTGTTTAACATTATTTCATTTAAGAAAAAAATATAATATTTTAAATAAATTAATTTTATAGAAAAGTCCCCTTTTAGTACTTTTTATAAAAATTCATATTTACAAAAAAACAGCGCTTTAAAATAAGCAGAGTATTGCGTGAAAAGCACCTTTTTGTAACCAAAAAGTTTTTTTTTTATAATTGAAGAATATCTTAATTTTCATAAATTTACGTTTTAAAAAGAGTAACAGGTCAACAGCTTAAAAAAAACATTTTAATAGAAGTAATATTTAAATAATGGTACTTTTTAATAAAACCATATTATTTTTTTTAAGATAAAATTTAATTTATTTTTTAAAATTTATTTTTGTAAAAATGTGTTTTTGTTATAATATTTTTTAGTTTTTAAATGTTATCCCAATATAGGTACTTTTTATTTTTTGCAAAAAGTACTTTATTTTAATGAGATACTTTTTGTAACAATTGTCTTTAGAAACAATATTTAATATGCTTGTAAAAAGTGTATTAAAAAAGTTAAATTTTAGGAAAATATTTTTATAGAAAAAGTACTTTTCACCAATCGATTTCTTTAAAAAGTTCTTTTTATAAAATCATGTAAATATTTTCCTATTTGTATAAAATAAAAGAAAGTATTAAGAAAAAAAAATTTTTACAATGCGGTTTATTTTAAAAGTACTTTTAGGTATGGTACAATTAGTAAAAGAATAAAAATTAGTTTTTATTATAAATGTATTTGAATATAAAATGTATTTTCAATAATGTTTTGATAGTTTTATTAAGTACTTTTTTAAATAGTACTATTGTTACTTGTTGTAAAATTGCGTCTATTTTTTAATTTATATTTCTAATTTGTATTTTTTTTTTAAGTTTTAATGTTTGTTGTAAGAGCAAGGTAAAAAAGGCTATTACATTTCAGCTTAAAATACAGAAAATTGAAAAAAATTTAACTTTCTCGTTGCGAAAAAAATATACTTATAAAATCTACTCAAGGCAAATTCGGCTTTCTTCAGATTCAAATCTGCATTTTAATTTTAGTCTAAATATAAACCTGGGGTCAAATTACGGCATTCGATATCGATCGAAATTTCAATAAAATTTCAATGTAAATTTCGATCGATATCGACTGCCGTAATTTGCCCCCTGGCTTTGTACCCTACAAGAAATCACGCACTTCCTGTTAATTTTATTATTTAAAAAATCACAAATAAATTTATTCATTTTAAAATAGCAAAAGGGTGGCTCCACTTACAGGTAGATTTTACAAAACAAGGGTTGCTTAAACTAGTCCCCCTATTCGATATGATTACTTTGGCCTTATTATGAGAAAATTTCATGAAACTCATAAAGAAATCTGTATATGAAACAATTTCCTGTTACAAAGATCTCAACAATCAGCCAAAACGAAATAGTGGTTGAAAAAATAAACTTTTTTTGGAAATTAAATTAAAAGTACAGGTAGCCTTTTACCTGTATAGGTACATAGAGTTATATAGAATTTATGGCAAAGAGGAGTTAAATACATACACCCCGCAGCTGTTGAATGTACAATTTTTACCTGCTTTTAACTACAAATTCTTTTATTTGTTGTTGTATTATAGATCACTGTAGCTTTGTGCTGATGAAAACCGTGATAAAGATAATGTGCAAGAAGCTGAAGAGTAGTAGAGAAAAAAGGGGTCTTCTTTGTGTATTTTCTTCCCTCACACATTTCTACAGTAAATGAAATTAATTTAGCTGCACTTGAAATAACTTTATTAAATGAAACCAAAGATTATCTAGATCTATTCGTATAGTAAGTGGTATGGAATAGAAAACACATATTCTTCGATTTTTTCTCTGTCTGTCTGTGTTTGCATCACGTAAAAACTACTGGATAGATTTGAACAAAATTTTGTGAGTAGGTCCCTTAAAACCTTGTTCCAATATAGAATACTTTTTTACCCTATACCACAAAAAGTGGAAAAAGGCTATAACTGAGTTTGTCATTCCGTGTGTAAATTCTACAATATCCATTTTCGGCCCCATAAAGTCTATACATTCTGACTTTTGATGCATAGCGAAGTCGATTGAGCGATGTCCGTCTGCCGTCCGTGTTAGTGTTGAAATCAAGTTTGGCGAGGCAAATATGTCAATCGATCAGATATAATGTCGGATGAGGTGCTACTGAAAATCAGCATGATCGGTCCATGTTCTTCGAGGCAGCAGGCAAAACACCACGCCTACCTCTAATATTTTTCATGTCAGTTGAAACAATTAAGTAACTCCAATCAAAAAAATAAGTATATGGGGCGATATAGAATTAAAAAAGTTAGAAAAAAAAATCAAGTAAAAAAAGTGGCCCTCGCCCATATGTTTTGAGTTACGGGACTCTGAAATTTTCAAATTTTTTTAAAATTACAGTACGGCTATCATTTTAAAGCTTTTGAAGAGATCTTTAAGGAAATATTAGAATTTTTTAGAAATGCTTAACCCAATAAGAGCCAATGTCATTTTTATGTAAATGACAGCACCAAAAATTTTTTGTTTTTAATTATCTGTCACCCCAATATTTGCTTTTTTGATTGGAGTTACTTCACTAAAGTAGATTTACATATGTAATTTGGTGAAGGGCATATAAGATTTGGCATAGCCTAATATAGCACTCTTACTTATTTTTCGTAAACATAAGGAATTTCGTAGAGCGAAAGCACCTAATTTTACTGATGTATTACTAAAACCTCTGTCAGCACATTTTGTTTTTGTAAATGGAAAGTTTTTATCTTTGTCTACAGCACTCTGGAATAAACAGTTACAAACACAAATTTTGAAATTTGAAAAATTAGAAATGACACACAGAAAAAGTCATGGGCACTGTTAGTTCTATATAATTTTATTTAAATTTCAAAGTATGAATAAAGAATATATTTAGCACTTAAGTAATCTTAGTCGGACAGCATGATTTTTTTTATTATTTATAACTTTAATTTATGTTTTATGCTAGAAACCCAATTGGAACGAATGACGAAGTTTTAGTCGCACATATTCCTCGCAAAAAATAAAACATATTTGTGTATATGAAAATGCACACAATTGTGACGTCGGTGGAAATTCGCCATACGCGATATATTTTTTATGCCGGCGAACGACGAACAAATTAGTACAATGTGACCATATTTGGCTTTAGTCGCGAAATATTTTAGTAAATAAAGTTATTAAACGATTTAAAAAAAAGAAGGTAATTATTAATTCCTAAAAAATTCGTAAACAAACAAAAAGCATTGATCGTGATACAGAAGATCGAATTTTATATTTGGATCGGCTTTAAAGTTTTTGAAATATCAGCACAACGACGTTTTTACAAAAACCATTAATTTATATTAATTTATTCGTGCTTGATTCCTTCAAATATAAATATTTCATGATATTCTCAACAAATATTTTTTATTGAAAACTACAAAATGAAGTGCATTACTGTGGGGAAAGCATATCCATATTGCCAATTCGCTACTGCTCATATAGCTAATCAGTGGATTCCATCCAAATTTTATACATAATTTTATTTGAAACCTGCAGCTAAGCAAATTTTGCTCACTATACACTTGTCCATGCTCGTCTACAACACCTACAATCAATTATTGAAATAATACACAAACACATGTTTGCATAGAAGTTTGTGTGTATGTCAAAAAAATCATTTCTTGCTTCTCGTTGTTATTTTTTTTGTACTACTACGATTTACCGATTAACTCTCTGCCTATTAATGAGTAAAAAAAGTACATGTTCTCTTGATCATGTGTATGGGTTTTTGTGTGTGATTTTTTCTTTCTTTTGCCATCCACCCCATTTTAAACAGGATTTAAACTTCATAATCATGTTCGATTTCCAAAAAACGACAAAAAGAGGGTCGTTATTTGTTGATCAATTGGATGGTTGTTTGGTTGCGTTGTTGTTAAAAAAGACAGACGGTGTCTTTTGTAGGGACAACTGAAGGTTGCTTTTCTTTATTTTATTATTTTTGTCTGCAACTAGAGAATAATCGTCGTTAACAAAAAAAAAAACCTTTATTTAATATTCATTTTTTTGTGTGTGTAGAATAAGAAATTAAGAAGAGTCGGTTCACATTTACGTCTGCGCAATAATGAAAAACATGTTTTTTCATTTCATTTTATTTTTCTATATGGTTTATGGGGTTTTAAGGTTGGGTTGCCTGTCTGCCTACCAACCAGCCAACCAGCCTGTATGATCTTTAACAAACACATACTCCTAATCTTCTGCTTTGATTTCTTTTTTCTTTTATATAGTGTTCTGTTATATGAGTATAAATGTTTTAAAATGATCCCTTTTTATGGACGTTTTTAAACAGAATAGAAGGTGGTGTGGTGGCGGTGATGGTAGCGTTAAGCTGACTACAATAACAATTTTATAATATTTCAGTCTGAAAGTAGCATTCATATGTTTGTATGTATATATGTACTCGTACATATATGGGTTTGGTGTATTGTTGTTAGTGGATGTAGGTAGGTGGTTTTCTTGGAAATTCTATATGATAACTCTTAAACAACATCCAACCCAAGCCAAATCAGCTATACAACTATTCATCCATCCATCCAACATTTAGCCACACATTGTTGGTGTTGTTCTTCGTTTTTGTTTTTTTTTTTTTTTGTTTGTTAATTTGGTTTTTATATTTTCTACTACATCATCAATTTTGTCATATTTTTTGTCAGTCTGTCTTAAATATGGTCTGCTTGTTATTTTATACAATCTGTTTTTACTTTTTCTTTTAGAGATTCTTCTTTTTGAGGAGGTTTTGATGATGACGAATCCATAAAAGACATGATTGTCAATTTAACGTTATGTTTTCAGTATTTATTTTTTTTTTAACTTAAAACCAAGTAACAGCTAGAAATAGGTAGTTAGTTTTCGATATTTTTTTCTTTTTTAATTTTGATTCTTATGTAGCAAGACAAATTCAAATGAAATGTAATCTTTTCAAATAAAAAAACGAGATAGGTATTACTAAAAATGCAATTATATAAAGTAAACTTTTTTTGTAGAGGTGCGGTTACTGAAAATATTTTTTTATACTACTAACTTTTAGAAAACGTGCTTTGAAAGGTACTTTTTTAAATCTCACATTTTTGCGATGTATTGAGAATAAAAACCTCACAAAATAACGTAAATCGGGGTAAACTAACGCTGTTCGTAACATTCTTTTGTTTCTTAGTGATGAGAAAAACGTCCCACCTGTTATAACTTGTCGTTGTCTGTCCTCCTTTTTTGTGGCCTAGACAGCATTTTTTATCTAGGCCTACTAATTTGGAGAAATATGTTCTACCTGCCGTTACACAACACAGAGGAAAGTTTATATTTAACTGAAGGTCTTCAGGTATCCAATATCCACATAATAGAAAGTTAAACTCCTTGGAAAAGGGTGATTTTTTAAAGAATTCAAGTCTGCTTGCCCGGCCTAATTAACTAACACTGAACTTGCAAGGCGCTTGTTGTCGACCTTCACCATTAGGGATAAATTGATAAGTTGACGCCTACACTATTATAAAGTACTTTAAAAAAGAAGTAGTGTTTTTTTAAATACAGTTTTAACAAAAAACAGTAAAAAAGAAGTATTTTAGGAAAAAAAATTATTACAAATTTATTACAAGTTTTTTTTAAAAAAAAAATTTTATTAAAAGTACCATTTTAAAAATATGCACTCATATGAAAAACATAATTTTTTAAAAAACTTTTTAAAACACAAACCTAAATTTCTAAAAAGTTTCTCGATTTCTTCTCCTAAAAAATTTTCAAATCTTTCTTTTAAATTTATATTGAAAATAAAAGAAGACTGAAAAAATTTGCATTTTTTTTCTTTTTATTTTTTTGGGTGGGTGTTCGATTTAAAGGTTGGTTGGGGTTTTTTGCGAGTTAACATGTTTTTATGCCTTGCTTTAGTCTCCAACACAAATCAATTTTAGATAAGAAAAAAGCTGAAGGTGGTGGTTATGCTGGTGAAGCTGTCACTGAGATTTCTCAAAAAAAAAAATATTTACACTTATACAGACACACATTTGTACCGATCATAAACTCGAACAGTTTATGTGCCATGACTATGAAAATGAGTATCGCTGACACAATATTAAAGTCAAAAACAACAACAACAACAATAAATGTATGATAGTAAAAAATTTTAAACTTAGCGTGAATTAGCAATCAAGCTTAAGATAAGATTAATATGAAAAAATAATAATAATGCGTGGGTTGTGGGTGTAGACTTGTATTGTGACAAAAGCAAGAATTAGAAGAAAAAAAAAATCCAACTAAAATCAATGACCACAATTCACAAATCTCGTACCACCACAAGTTTTTGAACTAAAAGGTGGAGTAGAAAAATGAAGTAAGGTCATGGAAAGGTTAAGTTTAAGAGACAAAATTATTAGAAAGTTGATTTAATGCAAAAATTCTATCTTTTGTGACCAAATGTTAAATTATCTCAATCTTTATTATCGGAAGAAAGAAATAAAATACAAGATTTTTTCTTAAACTATATTTTCTTAAGCAATTTTTTTTAAAACTCTTGAAAGTAAATTCCTTTCTTTAAAAATATATTTAAAAAGTTGCTGTTTTAAAAAAATACATAAACTTTTAAAAGTACTTTTTTAAACAGTACTTTTGCAAAAAGTACTTTTTCAAAGAGTACTTTTTTCAAAAGTGCCTCTTTAACTAGTATCTTTTTAAAAAGTACTTGCTTAAATAATTATTAAAACTACTTAAAAAAAATACTTTGCCGAATTTTTATAACCAAATGAAACTTAATGTATAAAAGAAGAGAGAAGGAAATTGTAAAAACAATTTTAAACATCGAAAAAATCACCCGCTTAAGCTAATGTAGAAACAAAGCTATTACTTTTACTAAAAGAAACGCATATAGCAAAACGTTTAAATTGTAACTTTCTGATTTGGACAGGGGCCCAGTTATTATTGGGGGTCTGCCACTCTTTTCATATTATTTTCTTATTTAAAAAGAGTGAATGTAATTTTAAACAGGAAAACAATGTTAGAAAATTAACAGAAATTGAACAATTATTAGAACCTATAATTTTTTATTTGAAACTAGTTTCTGTCCAAAATTTCTTCTGCGCTGTTTATTTTATTGTAAAAAGCAACCAGTCTACTTTTTTATGCTTCTATTTTCAAAAAGTTAATTATAGCATCGTCTGCTGTTGACTTTAAAATAAACTAAATAGCATGAACCTTAAGTATATAGATGCGAAGGATGCTGATGACTGTTGTAGCGATTCAAAAAATGTTGCACTACATTCTGCTGGACAGCAACTGTTTTCTTAAAAAAAAAACGGAAGCAAAGATTTGTAAATAATTTTTATTTCTAAATAAAAATTTATAAATTAATATATGTATAATCAAATAATTTAGTTAAAAAAAATTATATTAAATAACATTTTTTAAGCGCCTAAAAGTATGCTTATATTTAGTTTTACTTAATACAGACCCCTTTTGATTCAAACCTGTATCTTATATCTTAAAGAGAGAACAGTTTTATCCTTAATTTAAGTATTATCACAATCGGTGTTGGCATTTAGGAGCGATTGGGCAACAAACATACTTTCACATTTATGTATATACCTACAAAAGTATTTTTCTAGCCGGATATTGTTTTTAATATAAAAAAATAAAAATTGAAGCTACAAATTCAAGGGTTAATCATTAAATTTGCAACTGGTGTCATTAACAACGCAAAGTTCTTTCCTTTTCTTGCTTAAAAGCCTTGGACTAGTGTAAGAAACTGCTATTAATTTTATTTCTTAAAGCTTGCATTTCAAAATGTTGAAAATACAATTGTTTTTTTATTTATTTATTTTATCTTTTTTTCTTATAAGGGCGGCAGGTGGTATGAGTCAGTCGTTCATTTTGGTGACTAGTTAAATGAAGCTGATGGAAAAAAACACCATCATCTTCAACGTTGCTTTTTGTTAAGAAATTAAAAAAATTGATGTGTATAAAATTATTGGTTTGCTTGAAATCTTTACGAATTTCTTAAGGTCTTTTGCTTTTTTCAACACAAAAAAGCCAATATTGCTAATGATGTTTGTTAAAAAAAAAAACAAAATACATTTGATTTTACAGTCAATTATTTATGATAATGATGGGTGGGTAGGGGCCTTAATTTTCTGTTATGGTTGGTTTTTATATTTTTTCGTTTTTATATTAAAAATTTGAAGTTTTTTTACCTTAAAAAAATCTATTATAAAAAATTTTAATGACTTTTTCTTATACTCAAACAGTATTCAAAACGTAGTTTAACTACTTTAACATACAAATTTTGCTGCAAGAGAGGGGTCAAACGAAAAGTTCATGTTAAATTTATCTTATACAAGTGTGGGAGTTGAAACCAAAATTCAAGGTTATCAGTAATTATCTAAACGAAGGCGGTCCTAGAACTACATTCGACTTAACATGTGCTAGCGGCACTTGAAAAAATTTTATTTGAGAAAGACGATATTAAGCTTTGAGTTTAAAAAGACCTCATTGTTAAAAATAATAAAACTGTGAGGGATTTTTTATTTTTTAATAAAAAAAATGATCACAGTAGAAAAGTTATTCACCCTTATTCTAGTTGTCGGCGTCGTGGTCGTTTTAGTATCAATATCACTTTGTGTCAATGTCGGCGTCAATTCAATCAAAACTTTGCATTCTATAACAATCCTGTGACGCCGTCGACGGTTTATCGATTTTTATGTAATAAAAATGCACATCCCAAATTTTTTTGTTAAATTTTATTTGTGTTTGAAACTTTTATGGTAAAATGTTTTCTATAGGTGAAGAAAATAATGATTTAGTTGATAAAGAAAGCTCGGAAAAACACGAACTTGTGTTGGAAAGAAAACTTTTTAGGCAGAATTGGAATATTTTTAACTCGCCGGATCGCAAGTATGTACATATATTTTGCCTAATCCTGACTGTGCTTCTGCTGTATATCAGTTTGATAGTGGCATAGCCATTTTCTTCAAGAAGGTTTGCCACAGCTTCTTCCAGCGGACTAAGGGAAAATTGTTTAAACATTCCGCTGCCAGTGGCTTAACACTCCGCTTTATTAGCAACTATCTTTTTTTTCAATGTTATGTTTGGTTTAATCACTTCCAGTCATTACGCAAAAAGGCGTCGACAAAAAACAAAGTCACGTCAATACAATATCGTCGTCACATTTGTTATAGAATGCAAATCATCTTTGAGCAGTAATCGATAAGTGCCAATAACGACAAGTAGAATAACAAATAGAACAACAACGTTGATAAGTGACGACGTCGACAAGTAGAATAAGGGGAATTGTTGTTTTAAAATTTTACGTTCAATCATTGTCAAAGTCAAACTACTAGGTTGCAATAACACTGAAGACATGTTATTCCCATTTCCCGCGTTTGTTTTAACGCCAGCCACCTCGCTACAGGCACGAGATCAAGATCTATAAGCAGAACAAGGACTCTTGGTACTAGAGGACTATTGTCTCATGAAATATCTCTTACTTGGCAACTGGTCAGTTTCATGACTGCCATGACCAATTCCCCATTTTCTGAGGATTTAGGTTGCTATAAAAATGCACTTAAACTCACTCTACACGATTTGCAGCCTAAAGCAACCATTACAAAAGTCTCCGAAGAGCTACAACCATAACCGGAACAAGCAATCTTGGTATCTGCGATCGTCTGCCTATTTTGTTAGCACCACCTGTACCTAAAAGCCTTTTTCTCCTGTGGTACCACTTTCTAGATTTAGACTTCGAAAATCCTTATGTTTTAGTATCAAGAATCTAATGACTCGAGGAGCAATAACAACAACTCGGAACGACCTTTTAAAATTAGCCTGCCTCCGAGGAAAATTACAAGTAACAGTATAAAAAGGAATCTGGCAACGTGATTATTGAAGTGATTGAGTAAATAACGTTCGCTGGCAGAGATTGAAGGCACTATAAACGATGAAGCTGGTTTGAAATTTGCATTAGTTGAAAAAAAATTCCCCAGGTGTCTGCTGCGGTTATTAATAGCAGAAAGATCCGCTTAAATGTCTAGACAACAAAGTTATTTAAAGCTTTCGGAAAAATGAAAAGAAATTTTAAGCATCGATTTGTAAACATGGATGAAGCATGCACCGAAACAAGAACAACATATGTATTTAAATTGCAGAAACCAAATCTAACGCTCTACTATTATTTAAAGCAGATGACTAAAAAATTCATAAGAAGAAGTATTGAGAATCATGCACTGAAAGAAAAGAATTGTGTGCAAAGAAGATTTAGATATTTTTTCTTGCCAAAAAGAATTGATAGAGCAGTAACAGTAGAGCTCAGTCTCAGACCGTCGAATGCATTAAAAAAGCATAGTATGAGGTTGGCATGAGTGATAAAACAGAGCAGAGTTTCCGATAGCTCATTCACTTAAATAAATACATAAATAGTCATAGGATATGGATCACAATATCATTACATTATGACTATAACGGCATTTACACTATGCAATTTTTAATGAAACTAGCATGACATTTTTTTTTGATATTGAAACAAGCAATATAGCATGGCTTCAGTTTAGAGGAGATGTTTATGTTGGTTATGTTTTATTTAAAATAACGAATATGGCTGCAACTTATAAAGACAATTGCAAAAAATTGCATCAGAAAATGGCATAGTGTAAACGTGGACTATTTGTGTCAAACCCAAGCCAACCTCATGCTAACTTTTTGTTACACATACGGCAAAATATCGTCATCTTCTTAAATTTTGGTCTTATTCAGATAATCTTTACTGTTCGTAAAGTATTGTCCATTATGAGATGATACTTACAGAAGTGAGTTTTAAGATATTTAAACTGTTGCAAGATCTAATCTGCAACCTTTTGGCTTTAACGTTTCGGGACTCATGTAAAGTTATAGCAAGTCATGTTCTTCTTTCGTGGCAGCAATGGATTGGAGTTCCCATACTTTTTCCTTCCTTCCAATTCCAGATTTGCATACCTCTAAACACTAAGGTCTTTGTTTCGAACATATTATAAACAATTAAATTCTTTTAACGCATAAAAATAGTTAAACATTCATGCATTTGAAAAATCCCCTTACAATTTATAAAGCAGGTGCAACCCTTGTGAAGAATGAAGTCGTCCCATTTAAAGTTTCTTTAAGGAAAAAAAGCATCTTGTGGTAATTTTCTTTAAGAAAAAAATAAAACAAAGAAACCCAAACAGACAAACAGGTTGCTTTTTATAACTGCCAGCAGTTTATTAAGGCTGTAGGGAAGGGAAGACATATTCTACACCCTTTTACATAAGAACGACCATCATCATTATAAATTCACTTAAAAGTATTTTCTACAAGTATTGGTGCAACTACAAGTGTGTATATAATTTTAAAAATAACCCACAACAGTTGTTTTCGTGTTTATAAGAATCAAACAGAAAAAAAAATCTTATTATCCTGTTTTCTTTACTCATCCTTATTTTGTGTACAACAAAAAAAAAAAAAATGTTTAACTTTAAACCCTGCACGTCCTAAATGTACACAACAGCCAGGCATGCAACATGTGCTAAAAATTCTCAGACATTTTTAGATCTTTTCTTGTGTGTGAGTTTTTTTTCACTTAGTTTTGCTTTTGTAAAGAGAGGGGTTGTTTTTCTTGCTGTTATTACAATTCATGGCAGAAAGAAACCAGTTGCATTTTTTTACATTTTAAATGCAGTTAAATATATTTTTTCTAAGACGTTTTATAAGGGCAGTAGTATTAAGTGCAAGTGTCGGCTGTATCTTCTCATGAACAGGTTGTTCTAGGAGTTTTATAATTTAAGGGTGGCTAACAGGTTGTCTTTGTATTCTTTAAGACGTTTTTTTTTTTTTTGGTAATTATTAGTTTTCTTTTAACCATAAATAAAGTGACCATGAGAGGGGTTATGATGTTCCTTAACTTCCTTTCGTGTCTTCTTTTTTTCCTGAATTTCCCACGTTGTTAAACTTCTTTAAGATTTCTTCATTTTCTTATAAAAAGTTCTCAGTCTTTTAAGTTATAATTATAATTTGTTTGTGGTTAAAATAATGATAAAAGAAACCTTAAGAAAACTTGGTTCCCACAAAAACTATTGAACCTTAAATTTTTAGCAGGGGAGCAGAAAAGAGTGGCCTTTTAAGTTTAATTTCACATGAAAGTGGCTCCTGTGACATAAAAAGTCAAATTAATTTACTAAATAATATAGGATCAAGCAATCTTAATCAATCAATTATGGATCTTAAGTAAGACACAATAGTTGCAGTATAGTCAGGTATCAATAAGGTATCAACTCAAAATAGCTCTGGTGGCTGGTATGATCCTACGTTATGCCAACAATGTACGGAATTTGAAAAATTGAGGGCAGGATCGAACAGGAACCAATTTGTTACAGTAAAGCGAAAAAGGATATAAACTGTCTTAATAACTGGAGAGAAAAAAACGACAAAAAACACCTCACTATAGTAAAGATCGAGGCGGATGATGTTTGTTTTCCAGCATTGCCTGACATTACATAACACTTAGGTACACTGGCTAAAACATGTCTGCATATGAAAACCGTGCAGATGGTTGACAAAAACTGAAAGAAAATTGAATTTTGTTGAAATTTCTTGAGCATCAATGTGGACCAAAAATGTTTGAAAAGGCACCAGAAAGTCTCGGTCTTTAAGCGACAGAAATACGAAATGTGAACAGTTTGAAAGCCAGAGAAATATAAAACAAAAAACTTAATTAAAGTTCAACCACTATTGTTTTTTGACATTTATGTTTAACGGCAGTAAGCATAACAAAGAATAGAGTATACTTTAACAAGAGTCCACTTTAGTCTATAACTATGAATATGGGCCAATATCTCTTTAAGAAGGTAATTATACATTTGTACTGGATACAATAATGATCATTCTGTCTAATTTTTAAGTAATTGTCTCTAATATTTTCAAGTTACCTAAGTTATGGGGACACTCTTTAATTTATAATTCCAAATTTGCTACTTGACCGTAATAACTTACCAATAAAGGTTCTTGGTTAATTTCAACTATCTGGCTATAACTGTTTGAAAGTTTGACCATATACTTTAAATTACATCACCCATAGGAACACCCTTTAATTTCAAAATCCAAATTTTATGCTTGTTGTAGTGGACTTATTACCCGTCTGTCTAAAACTGTTCAAAAGTATGGCCACATACATTAAATTAAACTAATGAACTATTGAGAAACCCTTTAACTTATAATTTTGAATATTTATACTTGTTATTATTACTATGGCAGTCGAAATTCTGTCCAATTTTCAAGCGCTTGTCTATAACGATGCGCAGTTCTTTTAAATTTTAAAGTGATGACCTTTACGGTTTATAATATACGTAAAAAACATGTATTTTTTAAGGGGACACCCTTTAATTTTAAAAAGCAAGAATTACAATCTGTAAGAATAAACTTTCGAATAAAAAAATTTTTTTTGCAAAACTTTCAGAAATTATTGAGTTCTTCGGGCACAAACATAAAAAAGAGCAACATTCAGACAAATTGACAACCTTCTTCTTCTTCTTTTGAAGTCGGCTAAAAATCAACAAAAGGTTGTTATTAGCCACGAAATTGAGTAGAGTCTCAGCAAATTCATCCACATAATTTGACATCTAAAAGAGCCACATAAAATAGTTTTAAATAACGAATTCATTGTGTGTCAACCTATACACAAAAATACGGTACTCTGCCCAATCCCGTTATCCATGCTAACTTAATGCAAAGTTCTTTTTTATGCAAACGGTTTAAGAAAATGTTAACAGTTATGCAGTCAACAGTAAACTGTCGTGAATTGTTAACTAAGCAGAAATCTGGAAAAACTATCCTAACTTCTTGATATATAATATCGATTCTTACCTCAAATTTGTTAAAAAAAAACGTCAGTAAACATCGGCGCAGAAGCTGAAAATAAATGAAAGACTTAGATACTACAACGTAAAGAAATCAATTGGCCAATGCAAATGTTAATTGTAAATCAAAAGTTTTTTTAAGTTGGTGGTCCCGTTACTCTCTGGCGAAAAAATATTCTTTCATATAATTATCTATATATTAAGAATATTTTTTCCACAAAAACAAAAATCAAACAAGTTTTTTGCACAGGATCATGAGAGCGAAAATTATAGTTTTTTTATTGGATTGAAAAACAAAGACAAAATATTTGGACCAGCAGCCATATTTTGGTTCCTGCACATGAAATGCGTTGCTACAACAATAAGATGTTTGCTTCAGAATTAGCCGAGTCTTACTCTATTTAGAAACTGCTATAGCAAATTTTTTTCTCAGGGAATAAATTTGGCTTTCGGAAGAAGTATAGAAAAATAAGGAGCTCTACACATTTGATATGGACGATTGATAATGATATATTTGATATACGAAATGTGTGACTAAAAACCAAAGTACTGTACTGACCAACAACTGACCACATTGTGGAAGGTATCATATCCAAAATATTCAGGTATCAGCGACAAATTTCCTAATGTTTATTAAAGTAAATCCCACTGATTTAACTATGCAATACAATCCGCATTTTGTATTGATGTAATACTGAATCTACAGAGCTGAATACTCCTCTACCAAGTCGGCAGTTTCACATAGACTTTGAATTCACTGGTCAAAATTTAATCTTTAAGTATTCAGTTAAAAATCTTAAGTTAAAATTTTAAAGATTATGAAAAGATTATAAAGATTATACTTCAACCGAATTCATATATTGACAGCAAAAATCTATTGAGAGTCTTCTCAGCTTACGTTATCTAAATTGCTAATGCTGCTTGTTTTAGTCACTGAAATATCCAGTTTCGAAACGTGGATACCTCTTTCGTGACATTAAAATGGAATGCACTTATAACCGATTTCTTTCCTTTCACTTTCCGCATATTTTTTTTTTCGCAAAAACACAAATACCATTTAAAAAATATTTATACAATACAAACCCACAGACTTTAAAATTTACTTAAAGACTTGAATACGGGCATAAACGCACAACAACTCAATATGAAAATATAGATGTAAAAAAATTGCGACTCAATATAAAAGCTAAAAAAGTTTGTTTAGTGGTGGGGTGCGTGAATTCAGTCGTCTACTTCATATGACAAAAATATTAAAAATAACACCATGCATGAGATAGGTGGCGTGTTACAAGATTTGAAAACGACATTAAAAAAGTATTTAAAGGCAAGCCCAAGAATGAAAACAATCAACCCGTACGCCCGCTAGCTTTAATGACTTTATGTTTCTTTTTCAATTTTAGTTTTTTTCTTTCTCATTTTACACTTTTAAAACGGGCAGATGATCATTAATAATTTTATTATTTTTATTCGTATTTTGTATTTGTGTTTTTGCTAGTAAAATTTAATTCAAATAATCTTAGTGACTTAAGAAAAAAAGCAGTACAAAAATTTGTCGTTAGTATTGTCAGATGCCTTAAACTAAGAATCAAAGAAGCGAAATGGATTGTGAAGACCCTCTTAACCCACAATTTTACATTGTTTTGAGTAAAACACTATGACAACTCCGATGCATGTCCAATAAGTGAAGAAAGCAGAGTCTTTAACGACTTGGAAGTGCCTTATTTGGTAAAGAAAAAGTGACATAGGAAGGTGAAAATTTTCTTGGAACTTTTGGGGTCGCTTAAATCTGCACTTCACTTTATTTTTTTTTATGACTAACAACTCCCAAAATTTTTAAACTCCTTGTAGTAACATTAAAAAAAAAAACAAATTGTTTGAGGGAGCCAGTCGAACTTTGAACAAGCCTTATTTTTGACTTTGCTTTTACAAATTAAAACTGTTAGTTTCAAAATTGCTAGTCTGGCAAATGCCTGCCAAGGAGGTAATCTCTAGATAGTTGTCACAGTCACTTGTATAAGACATTCCAAATCGTCTTTTTATAAACGTTAGAAATTTAAAATGGAATAAAACAATAACGAATCTAACCTGGTCTTCCAATTTTTGATGAATTTTTCCAATGTTATCCTCCAAGTGATCAACCGTTTCGGGCTTATAAGTTCACATATCCCCACACAAAATAGTCCAGCGGCGTTAAATCTCACGATCTTCCAGTCCAATTTATGGGTCCAAAATTTATCTTCAATAAATCAATCGTGGCACGAGCTTTATGAAATGTTGTGCCCTCTTGTTGAAACCACAGCTCCATGGAAATCACGGTTGTTCAATTGAGGAACGAAAAAATTGGTAATCATGGCTTTATAGCGGTTACTATTGACTTTAACTTTCTGACCAACATCGTTAAAAA
Source organism: Gymnosoma rotundatum (assembly GCA_916610165.2). Taxonomy (NCBI): domain Eukaryota; kingdom Metazoa; phylum Arthropoda; class Insecta; order Diptera; family Tachinidae; genus Gymnosoma; species Gymnosoma rotundatum. Next base: position 23,322,650 of record OU744339.1, on the reverse strand, counting down.
AAACTACGCACATAAACCAAGATCTTGTGCACGATGGCGGATAGACTGAATCGGGACCTTCTTCTTTGCTGTGCTCTACAGCAGCAATGAGTTCTTCTGTATCCACTGTAAGTCATCTCTATGGATGTGTGTTGCGATTAAGAGTAGATGTGGTGCAGAAACGTTCGATAGTAATGATTTTGATTATGATTTTCAAAACACAATTTGGAAGCCTTGTTCAGGCGTCATTCTATTCATGTTGCAAAGTCATTAAAACACAAAAATCACTTGACAGCTGACAAAATAGTGGCCAGTTAAGAAATTTGTCAACTTAAAGTTCTATAAAAAAGATGTCCACGTGACGATCCGATCCACATCTAATTTGTTTTGGTACACGGTACTGGGTAGGTCCAATATATCATCCAGAAAAAAACACATGAATTAATTTGTTGCCCACGGTCAAATGTAGCATTGTCTTGCAAAACCTGTTTGCCCAAAAAATCTGTCAAATCTTCCAAAAGTATCGCAAAAATTCAAAGGCACTTCTAACCTCTTCCAAAGCAGATATTCAAAGTCCTAAACCTTCTTTTAATACGATCACTTTAAGCGTAACTATTTCCTTTTTCTTTGTCTCCGTATTATTTGTACTTATTATTAAGAATGTTGAGTGTTTTCTTAAAAACGATGACAAAAATCCTACCCGAAATATGCCAGCTATAAAAAATACTTTAAGGCAAAAATTATTTTTTTTAATAACGTTTCAAATTTAAAAAATACGAGAAAAGTAGAGTCGTACACTTTTCGCATTGAATATTGAAAAAAATTAAAACGTTTCTTTTATTGCCTTATCAGTTGGTGAAGTATAATTTTTTTTATTCAAATAAGAAGAGAACCCAACTGATCAACTTAATTTATGTAGGTCTATATCAAACATATACACACACAGACAATCAACACATATGAAAATTGCGTACGACGACAATGCTGCTGATGATCTCCAACACCCAACAACCGGTTCTTGATTATTGATATTTTTCATATTTTGTTTTTAAATACTCCCCTCTTCTCTCTTTTCTCAACACTCCTTAGCTACCCATTACTGTACAAATAACAGAAATATAAACTGATCTTTTGAACATAAAGATGAAACAAATCGCATGCGTCTGAACGCTTGCTCACATGTCTGTGATGGTGATTGCAGGTTTTGTTGATGGTGCGCTGAGGATGATGTTGTGAGGTTAGTACTGTTGTTCGTTGTTGTTGGCTGCTGGCTGCTAGCGCTGTTAAAGATAACGACAAATGTTTGTTTGTTGACGTTGTCATTAAAATTTACGCGCCCATTTGCAACCCACTCAGTTCTACTCTCTATGGGTTTGTTGTGTTTAGACTACATTTAAGACTAATGCAAAAATTCATATGTATTTTTTTTTAAGCGGATGTTAACAACAAATTACATAGACAAGCAACACACATGATATTGTTTTTATTGCTGCTGATGAGCTTTTGATGTTCATTTTTAAACATGAGTTTCATTATAACTACGGAAAATTTGCCACTATAGTGGGTGATATTTAATAGTGATGTATCTTGAAGGTTTGCTGAATATTAAAAAAAAAAAAAAAAAATAAACAAATATAAATGCGTTACTGAAGTTTTGGCATCCTGTTTAAATTCGTTTATTTTTTTTTTATTTCTCTAAAAAAAATATCCTTAAAATGAACTTGAATTTATTGTGTTTTGAAGTCAGCCCATTTAGTTAATAGAATCTGCCATTGATTTATTTTTATGAAACAAACAACTGTTGCTCAGCACCCACATAAAAACTCCTGATGCAAAGAAAAATGTGAAAAAACAGAGAAATATGTATAAAACTTAGGGATTGAGTTTATTATACAAATAAATAGTTAAAACTTTTTTTCATACAGCCCATGACTTCGTACCACATCTTTATTTATTTGAAAAAAAAAAAAACGAAGATAAATGTATATTTGTATTTGCTACAACCTAACCCAGACGCTTGGCACCTTTACACCCATTTTTTCAAATAACAGACATTCAACGTATTTAATACAAAATTTATGTATAGTGAACCTAAAAAGTTTACGTGTATCATACATATAGAACAAAATATTGTCTTTCACTACATCTATTTGCAGAGCTCTAAAAATGTTTTATTGTCCGCAGACGATCTAAAAGTATAACACTCAGACTCCCCACTGAATTCAATAAAATACAACTTTGGACTTTCGAAAAAACCGGAAATTGTAAAGCGCTTATAATATATATTACTGAAGTTTGTGATCCTATGCTCCTGCTTGAGGTTTGCATTAAACATTTAAGAATTTTAAAAGCCCTTTTTTGTAATGTTGCTGTCAAGCTCCCTAAATAAAAAACATTATCAAATTATTTCATAAATGGAGTTTGGTGGTTATATTACTAGAAAAAATAGTGCATTGACCTACGCTGCCACATGGAAATTAATTCGCCTTGATCTTGCTTGTATCCTGATAGAAATTACAGGCGACTTTTTTTTAGCATTTTGGTAAATTCCTTTAATTAAACTATAAATTAATATTAGTTTAAATAATAAAATGAGAAAGAGGCTTTAATTAATACTTCATTTCTTTTCTTAATATCCAAATGCAAAGTTTGTATTATTTCGTTCGTCGGATCCGTTCCGTAATTTTATAACGAACTCGACATGCAACCTGCAACGATTAGCCATAAAATACTACCAAATGCATTGAATTATAACGGCAATTTTAATAGCATGTTTACACGGCAATGCGAAGCACTTGCTTCACTCTCTGAATCCTGATTGCGAAGCATGCCGTTTCCACGACACATACTACATGCTTCACATTGACTTCTGTTCTAAAATTTTGTTTTTCGTTTCAATTTTAGTGTTTGTAATTAATAAAATTTTAAATTATAATATAATTATTTGTTTTTATATTAACACATATTTACACAGCACTTTTAATATTGGTTTACTTTTTTTGTTTACATTTATATGCAGCTAGTTCAGATAAACTTGCGATAAAAATTAGGGAAGACAGAAATTTTTCATGCTTCGCAAGTAGATTCAAGCTGAATCGTCTCAAAACAAAATGCTTCGCTCTCAAGATTTTATATGGCGAAGCACGTTGATTCGGTCGTGATTGAGCTGTGAATCATGAAAAGAGAGCGAAGCAAGAATATTGGGCTCCGTGTAAACATAGTATAAGACTCGATGACATTGAGGAAGTTCACAATCTATTAGCCAGCGAATTCAATTAAAGGTGGCCGCTCAGCGTAAGCGATAGTGATAATATCACACAAAAAATTTGTATTTGCTTAAGCTACTTTCACACGAGATATTTTTTACATATGAAAACACATGTAATTTCGCATGTCTTTCAAATTTGTCAATTTACAGATGACTAATTTTTACGTTCAAACGTACATATATGTATAATTTTATCTTACATAACCTGCAAATTGCTGATGTCAGATGATCCAACGAAATTGTTCACACACCATGTTTCTATTTGGCAGTGGGAAATTTGACAAGTCATGTGAAAAACATCTCGTTTGAAAACAGCTTATACGCCAACTAGCTGCAGAGTTAAAATCTTGTTTTGTTTTATTTTTCTTGCACATTTTGTAGACAACTGAAAAGAGACTCGCAGCTATCACACTAGCAAATTTGATGACAAAGAATAAATTTTCTAATTAATAAGTCCCCTAGAAATCATTATATTCTGCTATAAAGGCGAATTTCCTGGTTAGTAACTTTACAAAAACAATATTACAATGACTCGTTTTCATAGTTCTATCAACTAAGGTTATCAGAAGAGCCGAGTTTATGGGTTACGAAACGAACTTCACATCCGAAAATAAATGTTTATTAAAAAATAAAAAAGTCCGACCAATAAGGGGATGCACTACCATTTAGTTAGGACCGCGTTCATTTGCCTTGTTACTGCATTGGATATGTTAAAATGGCGGTTCCGATTATCATAATGCGATTTGGTAAACAAAACAATTGCTCAAGAAAATGAAGCCTGTAAATTGCAAGTCACTTCTTGACCCTTAAATAATGTGGAAATGAAAACAAACTCGATTTTGAGGTTATAAAAACTTAAATAAAAATCTTATTTTATTAAGATAAATTGGGTAACTGCATGCGATTTGAAAAAAAAAAGTTGAAGTGTATGTATACTTTTTTGATTGAATGTATAACTTGAAATCTTGTATAGCCAGCATCCACCCACTTTTTATTTGGAATATTTTAAATTTAAGCAAAAAAAAAAGAGTAAATAAAAAAAATGGTCAGCAGAGACGAATTCTTTTTTGCTCTCCCTAACCTTAAAACTGTTGCATATACACTTTAAATATTAAAAAAAAATGTATAGACTTAAAACATAATCATGCATTTTAATTTAAAGAAGTTAAAATCACTTTCATGTGGTATGAATAGTTAACAAAGGAACCCAAAAATGCTGGACTGGATATCTAAATTCAACGATACTATAAAATGACTTTTATTGCAAAAAGCTTCTTTAAAACATCTTGCATATCTTATCTTGTAGTTAGACTCCAAAAATGCCGATGAAGGTTTCAGCGAATTAGACAGTTAACTTTAAGTTGCTGGTATAAAACTTTTTTTTGACAATTATTAACAAACTTAAGCCTAACTGAAAAAAATAATTCATCATAACAAAAGTAAAAAGCTTTACTTAAATGATAATTTTAACGGAGCTTTTAACAAATTGAAAAAAACTTTGTTTAAACAAAAGGTTTTTAAATAGTTAAACGTTTTTAAACAAATCTTGAAAGTTTTTAGTCAAGAAAAAAAAACACAAAAAAACAAGAATACGGTTAAGTAGAGAAATAAAAACTTTGTAAAAAAAATCAACAGTTTCTGAATCCTTTATTGTTTAAGGTTTACACTCATATATATAAATTTCACAAAATGTTGAGAGATCAACTTAGACAATAAATTGACTTATCAACAAATTTTGCTTCCACCTGAAACTCTGCCAAACATCTTTGAAAGCTCCACACAGAAGACAATACTTTAATCGATATTTTTATTTTAGTTGCACATTCATACATACAAAGATTACTGACAAGAGACTTTGACTTACTTACACTTTTTTTTATTATCACAGTCGTATGGTATAGAGTGTTAACAAATAGAGCATTCATTTAAAAAAGTATTTTTTTTTAATGTAACATATAATTCAAAAAAGAAATAAAAATAATACATGTAAAACCAAATATAGGAGAACACACACTTAATACATTTAAACGTAAATATGTAAGCACAAAGAAAAAAACTAGCGTCATAATATCTTTAAAAAAAAGTGGGTGGCATGTTTCTTGTTTGTGTTCTGTTAAATGTGTTTTGAATCAAAAAAAAAAAAAAAAAAATTACTTGAGTCAACTACTAGAAATAGTCGATGTAACCTTGAACTTTTCATTTGAAAATAAAAGTGGAAAACCTTAATTTTTTATCTAACATAAAATTGTTCAAGCTCCATAAAATATGCTTAATTTTTTTTCTTTTACATATTGTTAAGATAAGTAAAAAGTAAAGGAAGTTAAAAATTCACTTTTTATACCCATCACTACAAAAAGTGGAAAAAGAGTATAACTAAGTTTGTCATTCCATTTGCAATTTCTACAATATCCATTTCCGACCCAAAAAATCATATATATATATACATATTGACTTCTTATGCTTAGCGAAGTAGATTGAGCGATGTCCGCCTGTCCGTCCGTGTTAGCGTTGCAGAGGCAAAATGATTTCAATAAAAATTTAAATAAGCCAATCGATCGGACATAGTGTCGAAAGAGGTGCTATTGGTAATAAGCATGATCGGTTCATGTCCTTCGAGGAACAATAAAGTAACTCCAATAAAAAAAAAAACAAATATATAGGGCGATAGAGAATTAAAAAATGAGAAAAAAACGTCAGGTGAAAATTTTGGCGCACGCTCATATTTTCCGAGTTACGGTCCTCTGAAATTTTCAAATTTTTTAAAATATCAATATGGGTATCATTTTAAAGCTTTTGAAGAGATCTTTCAGGAAATACTAAAATTTTTTTAAAAATGCTTAATCCATTAAGAGCCGATGGCATTTTTATGTAAAATTATATATAGATGGGGACTTAGTTTTTTCTTATTTTTTAATTCTCTGTCACCCCCATTTTGTTTTTTTGATTGGAGTTACTTCAATAAAGAAGTCTTACGACATGTCAAATTTTTGTGCAGTACAAGTGGAAACAAAATACGTAATGAATCTGCACAAATTGAAAGCAAATACGGATGAAAATTTGACAGTTGTATGGATCTCTTTGTTTTTTAATAATTTTTAAAAGACAATTACGAATCATTAGATCAAGTATGCATTTTTCTGCAAACTGCTATTTTAGTTTTGGTGTGTTTTACCCAGACCAATTGTGTAAACGCAATAATAAAAATCGTAAAGTCGTACCGTCTAAACCCTCCTTAAACTAAATTTATATAGATAGTGAAGGGTATAAAAGATTTGGCATAGCCGATATATGTAGCACTCTAACTTGTTTATATTTAAAGTTAAAAGAAACCCGTTGTTAAAAACTACTGCCTTAAAATTATTGTCGATACATTATACTCTAAAAATATATTTTCTTAGTTAAAATTACTAAAATTCCAATTAAATATTATTTATAATCTTAGTTTAATTACATTTTGATTAATAACCCATAAGTATGACTCATACTTGTCTAAAAGCAGCCGCCAAATATAAACATGTGGGGTTTTTGGCTGTACGAGTATCTGCACAGCTTTTTCTACAATGTTCAGTAAATGATTAAAAAACAGCATAAGAAAATAAGTAAAGACTTGATAGTTTGTTTCAGCAATTTATGCATACCGATGGTATTCCTGGAAAACAAAAATAAAACAGCAAAAAATGACAACATCAAATCACAACTAAATGACGCCCCCTACCTTTTGTTTAAAACTAAAATTCAGGGAATATAAATATGTATAAAAGAATTTCTTAAACATAAAGAAACGGCGAAAAGCAAAAACAAAAAGCGGATGTTTATTGGACAAACAAATAAATCTTCTTCATTTATTTTTTAACTTACTTTTTTTTCTTTTTGACTTTTTTGTTTGCAGTTGAAAGGGTTTCGTAGTGAGAGCCAGAGTAATATTGCATTTAAAGGTTATATTGAAGCATCAACGACAGTGTTGCAAAAGTCATGGCAACAGTAATACCACCGACCTCAAATGTTGAGGCCGCCTATGAAGATATGTTCAAAGAAATCACCAGAAAATTATATGGCGAAGAGACCGGAAATGGTTTGCACACACTAGGTACCCCCGTAGCGCAGGTGGCAACAACAGGACCCACAGCAGCACCAGAAGGTGAACAAAGATCATTTACAAATTTGGTAAGTTTCAACAAAAAAAAAAACAAAAACAAATAAATAAATAAATATTTTAAAACAAAAGAAGCTTTAGACAAACAATACAATATTTTTTTACATTTTTATTCTTCTTTTTTTTATTTGATTTCTTTTTTTTATAGCAAATTGATCGTTCAACACAACCGACCATTGAATATGAACATAATAATCCAAATAATGCAACAGCTACATCAGTGGCTGCTGCATCAGCAGCCGCAGCAACAGCAGCTGTTATTGCTGCGGCCACAACACAAAATGCCACAAATGTTGTTATACAACAACAACCTGAGGGTTCTGTGGTTGTTACAACCACTACTAATGCAGGTGGCAATTTCAAATCGGAAGATCATTTGAGTACGGCATTTGGTTTGGCGGCATTAATGCAACAAAATGGTTTTGCCACCACAACCGGTACAATTTTAAGTACACAGGCTATAAACAAAGTTATAACAACGGCTGCTGGTAGCCAACAACAACAACAACAGCAGCAAAATGTGACAGGTGATCAACAGCAACAAACTTGGTCTAATGAGGGTACACAACAGCAAGATCAACAACAGCAGCAACAACAACCTGCACCTACTACACAAATTGTACAGTGGACTACAACACCGAGTGGTAAATTGCAAAGTTATTCTACTACCACAGCACAGCCACAACAACAGCAACAACAACAGCAGCAACAACAACAATTAACAACTCCTAAGAATAAGTAAGTTTAAGATATATTTCTTTAGTTGATCTCTTATTTATGTATTAATTGAAAAGTATTTTATTATAGTTCTAATTAAAGCTTATTTTAAAAGCTTTACATTTTTATACTTTTGTTAAAGAAAAATCTAATGACAGCTTTTTAAAGAAAAAGGCTTCATTTAGAAACAGAAAGTTTTAAGATATTTAAAATATTAAATTTTTAAAAGCTTAAAGTTGGCAAAAGCTTTAATCACAAAATGAACTTCCTACAAATAAGGCTTTTTTATTATGCGGCACTTAAAATCTGGTTTTTTAGTAGAAAACAAAGTTTAAAATAATCTTTTTACTCAAGTTTGTGTTTGAAAATAATGGATAAATACGATATTTGATATTTCTTAAATTTTACGAGCATTTACTTACATATATCGCAAATTGTTTCAAATAAATTTTGTCACGAAATTAACTTATTAGAAAAAAGTTTTTTTTTTATTATATGACACTAAAAATCTGGTTTTAATAATAAGAAACAACACTCAGCATAAAAAAAAACGAAATTAAAAATTGATAAATTTTTTTCATTTGCATGGATGTAAAAAGGAGAAAAACTTAATAAACAAGTAAGAGTGATATATTCGACTATGCCGAATCTTATATACCCTTAACCATCTATGTAAATCTAGTTTAGTGAAGTAACTCCAATCAAAAAAGCAAATATTGGGGTGACACAGAATTAAAAAATAAGAAAAGAAAGAAGCTTTTTACTTTATTGTTCCAAATGTCATGAAAAAATTACAGGTAGGAGTAGGATTTTGCCTGCTGCCTCGAAGGACATGAACCGATTATACTGATTTCCAATAGCGCCTCTTTCGAAACTATATCTGATCGATTGACATATTTATTTATTTATTGTTTTTTTTTTTTGGCCTCGGCAAACTTGATTTTAACACTAACAAAGACGGACATCGCTCAATCGACTTTGCTATGCATGAGAACTTAGAACATGTATACTTGGTGGGGTCGGAAATGGATATTGTAAAAATTACAAACGTCACTTTCACTGAAATCTATTCTTGAATTTGCATCGATGTAAAAAAGGCTGATAGTAAGCACGTTGGCTACAAATCTGGTTGGCCAGGGTTCAACCCCTGCGGCAATTAAAAAATAAAAAATGTTTTTTTCTGTTTAATAGTATAAATACTTATTCAGAATTTACAGCACAGTCCGCAGCATCGGTAGTTCTTCATAGCACTTTCGCCGGTGAAGTTAAATAACTAATAAAATTGCTATTTGCTTCAGTGTTGAATTAACACGACGCGTTTTTTTTCTCTATCTTTCTTTCCTAAAGAATGTAGTACGGCAACATAAGTAACTAAATAGGTACTGAAAAAAAAGGCAAAAACTTAAAAAAAATACAATAGTTCATTAATGAGTTTATTACTGTATCTCGAAGGGGGAACATCTGCGTGCGAGCAGATTTTCCTTTTTCAAAAAAGTGAGGTTATAAACAAAGACGCATCGCGCACGTTTTTTCAACTAGCTTACTAAAATGCTATCGTGTTTAATAAATAAAATAAAATTAATATAATCATTTATACTATAATATCCTGTTCAGGATTTATCACTTCCTATACGAAGGTATAGGTCGATGTGGCCGTTCCTGGAGAGACTAATTATATATTTCTGAAAATTTGTAGGATACCCTGGCGCTGTGGTTATGTACCCCTGCCATTTTTAAATTCAAATTTCAAAAAAAAAAATCAAAAAAATCATTAATAAAAAACAATTTAAAAAGCTTTAATACTTAAAAGCACTAAAAAAAATTTATTTTCTTACGTCTATTTAGAAAAAAAAAATAATCAATTATCTTTTTTTAATTAAAACAATTTCCAATATTGCATTTTTATCTCACAATGATACGAATACACACCGATAATTTTGTGCCGAAATATGTTAACGGTATTTGGGTTTGGAATGAACAACAAGAATGTCTTCATTTCGATTCTCGTGAAGAAGCCACCAAAGAACTAAGTAAAGAAGAATATGTCAAAATTGGTGGTTACAAGTTTCGGGCCAATATCAATCAACTGGAAGAAATGATATTTCGACAAGAATTTCAAAGAGCTGATAATACGCACGATTATGAAGCGATATTAGTACAAGATATAAAAGATTTGGTCTTATTTTTATCACCCAAAGAAATTTTAACTAAAGATTTTATATACTTTCTTAACACAAAAACTGTACATAAATTTCTTAAGGCGCTGGTAATATATTTTGAACATTTTTTAAAACTGGTAGAATTTATACTCATACGCCGGGATGAGATAGCGGGCGAAAAAGCCCAAATACAAAGTGAGGAAAGTACAGAAATAAAAAGAATCTATTCGGCTCAACTGTCGCAACATCGCCTATTGTTGGCTCGTGAATACAGCGAGATTTTATTGGGCAATGGAGAAATGAGCAAATTCTATCATATAAAACCGATAGTAAACATTTCAAAATCCATTAAAGATAAAGGTTTCCATGAGGGCTTTTTAGCATTTTGTACAAATCTTGTATGGATTGCCATGTATAGAAGAGATTTGGAACTAATTGATATGGAAATGAATCGTTTATTTAGATCGGAACATTTCTCTTTGGTACGTTCTGAACGCTATCAGTTTTCGCCACTAGAAGCCAGTATGTTGTATGGCAAAAACTATAAACGTTGCAATTATCGAGCCCAAAACTCTCCGCTCATTATGGAACTGAGCAATGTGGAAAAAGAAAATGTTCCAATATTGTGGATAGGTGAAAGAAAATATCGTGGTACTGATTTGCGAATACTTGAAATTGAATTGGAATTCATTGTACCCGAATCTCAACTTTATTTGATTGATGTGAGTCATGGTATATTGGGTCATCCTAAGAAAATCTACGATACCATGTTAAGAATCAATTGGGAGGCTGTACGTTTTCAAAACTATTCAGAAGTGTATGATCCATATCGCATTATAAAGCAGCCTTATTTAGAAATTCCTGATCTAAATGCAGAAAAATTGCGTAAAAATTGTGAAAAATATGAATCGTATTATCAACTAAAGCATTCGTTTGAGGGCTGGGATCGTAAAATGTTGAAAAAATGGCAAGAACGTGAAGAAATTATAAATTATTTCAAAACTGAAGGTATCTTAACTGATGTCTCGATGAAGTCTCAAAAAGAAATTGATGATAAAGGCTATGGACCCAGTGTAGAGGAAATAATCAAGAACTTTGTAGCCCGCAAAGAAAAATTAAGAAAGAACTGAGATAAAAAATTTTATTATTATTTTTTTTATTATTAAACTTTAATTTTTTTATAAATAAATATATTTTTTAATAAAAGCAAAATTTATGTTTAAATTTCCAAAACACGCATTAATATTAATTTTATATTTTCCTACTTTCTTTAAAGAATAAATAAAAATCGCAATGATCACATTTCTCCTCCTGTCAACAATAACACTGAACTGATTTATGCTAGTCCAACGTCATCGGGGAATATGGTACAACAACAGCAGCAGCAGCAACAACAACAACAGCAAACACCTCCAAATGCAAATACTTCCACATCCTCAAATACATCTTCATCAGGCGGTAGTTCGAGCAGCAGTAGTCGTAAAAAATCTCATAATAATCAAAATAATAACAACAATGGACAGCCTTTGGTACAAAAACGTTACGCCTGCACACATTGTCCCTATTCAACGGATCGCCGGGATCTCTACACACGCCACGAGAACATCCATAAAGACGAGAAACCATTTCAGTGTTACGCCTGTCTAAAACAATTCAATCGGGCGGATCATGTTAAGAAACATTTTCTGCGAATGCATCGTGAAATGCAATATGATATAAATAAGACGAGACGACACGTGCCGTCCAATTCGAATGGTGGTGGTCATCATCATGGTGGCGGTAGAAGTAACATTACTATAACAACGGTAAATACTACTACTTTTACTCCCTCTCCTACTTGTGCTACTACTATTAATAGTAACTTACTAAATGATGGCAATACAATTGAACAAAAACCTATAATCTTCCAGACTCAGGCGAATGTTAACTTGGAACAAGCATTTTTGGAACAACAGCGCCAACCGACATCTTCTAGTCTCAGCATTGCCGAAACCATTGAAGCCGTAGCCACAGCAACTGATGCCCCCTTGCCACAAATGAAACAGGAGAAAAACGATGATGGTTCATTGGTGACTGGTCAAACGACCAATGTTAAACCTAAACGAGAAAAACGTTTCACCTGCTGCTATTGTCCTTGGTCGGGTGCCGATAAATGGGGCCTAAAGAGACATTTAAATACACACACAAAACCTTTTGTATGTTTATTATGTGATTACAAAGCAGCCAGATCGGAAAGATTGGCCACGCATGTTCTAAAAGTGCATAATAAGAGAGCCTGCAATAAATGCTCTTATCTTGGAGACTCCTTAGAAGATTATCAACAACATTTAAACGAAGTGCAGTACGTATTTTATATTTTATTCTCTTTTTATTTTTAATTAATTATTAATATATAAAATATTTTTGATATCTCATGCTAACAAAAGTCCAACGGTTCCAACTAATCGTAGTCATACTAATAATAATAACAACAATACAACAAATAATACCAATAGCACTACAACAACTACTAACAACAATTCTTCAAATAATCTTAATGTTTTACGTACTATCGGTAATACTTTAGGAAATAATAATAATCAACTAAACCAATTTCAAAATAATAACAATTTTAGGTAAATATCTCTCTTCCCTTCTCTTGTTAACAAAAAATTTATAAATTTTTTAATACGAACCTTTTATTACATTTTACATCTTTAAATGCTTAGTGTAAATAATGTTTCAACAACTACGACAAATGGCAATTCTGTTACTATATACACCACTACAACCACAGATAATCAAGGTGGTAATATTACAGCAGGTGGCCCTTTACAAGAAATTATAGTAAATCCCTCATCAATGGTGGGTTGGCGTCTGAGTGCAAATGGCTCTTTGATACCACCACACGATTTGTTGACGGGTGGCCTGCCCAACGCTGCAGCCCAGAAACGTGGCTCCGAGCGTTTATTTCAATATCTTGAGGCAGACGGAAGCGATCCAGAAGATTATGCGCGGTATATATGAAATCAATTTTGTTGAAACTATTTCAGTTCCGTTTTTTTGCGTTTATTTCCTTTTGATTGATATACTTGAGTTTCTATTTCATTGTTTTGAATGGAATGATTATTTTTTTCTTTTTATTTCATTTTGCTGCATTTGTTCTTCGAGTTGATGTTTAATTTACTTTCTGTAATGTGTTTTGGATTTTTTAATTTTTTCTTAATTTAATTAACGTTTTTTTTATTACTTTTTCGAAAGATATCCCCTTTATATTTTTGAATTTTTTTTTATTTTTATTTACAGTCTCTTAAAAATGGACGCAATTAGTCGCAATACAGCTTCAGTCGCTCAGGATTTTCATAAGGCGGGAGGCGTGCACGAGTTGAAACTACCAGCTAATCATCAACTCCTGTTCAATAATAAACTGCCTTCACAATGGACGACTAAAGAAGCGGCTGCTTTATTGCAAAGTCTTAGCAATGCCAACAATTTGAGCTTTGTCTATCAACAGCAACAACAACAATTGCAACAACAGCGTTCCAAATATGCACCCAACAATAATGGTTTCCTCCATCAAAATGGCAATGCTGGTCAACGTCAGCGTCAACATTCGTCGTGTGATGATGAAAATACGCCCTCATCTGGGTCATCATCGTCAACAACATCATCGAGTGATGACATGTCACCAATCAAAATGGAACGATCTAAGGCTTACAATTTAATAATAAATAATAACGAGCACAAAAAGGCGATGTCAAAGGCATATTTACATAAAAACTATGATTTGCAAGAGGCATCTTCCAATTCATCATCCACAAATGCAAATGATATTTTTATAAATGCCATCAGCAGCCATACGGATTTAAGGAAAAATCCAGAAATCTTTAAAGAAGATCAAGAAAATCAAGAGCAGCTTATTAGATCGTCTCCCGCGTATAAATATAATAGTCAATATTATAACAATAACAATAATATAACACAAGCAAACAAAAATAACAAGTCGTCAGCAAGAACAATTAATAATAATAATAATAATAATAATAGTAACAACAACAACAACAGCAACAACTTAAATAATAATTATCAACATCGCCTTGATTTGCAACACAATAAAGAAAACAACAACAATGCCACATTCCTTACACAAATGGAATTTCAAAATCTAAATAAAATTGGTACACAATTTCAAAATTATGTTAAAGATATAATAAGCAAATATTATGCCGCCGAAACACCAGTTATGTTTCCAAATATGCCAACAGCAACCACCACAGCACAACAGAGTCAACAAAGAATTAGTACGTTGCAAACTTCACCAAAACGTAAGAGAATGTTAAGTGAAACTGAGGAGTATATAGAATATTTAAAGAATAAAGAAGATATAACTCTAACCATAACACCTAAAAATAAAAACACTAGCAACAATAATTATAATAATAATAATAACAACAGTCATGGACTAATACAAAAGGCTCCCCTGCCACTGAAGCGAGAGCGTGATTTAGCTTCAGATTCTTATAAAAGAGTATCACCAAAGAAACAAATGTTGGCAACTGCTACAGCTGGAGTTATAAATATGCCCACACAGCCACCAATGGCAGCTGCCTTAACACAACAAAAATCGAATAAAAAATCTATAACACAGTTGGCCACATTATTGCCTTTATTGGCTGATGCTGCTTCTCAACAACAATATTTAACCGCTCCCTTAGATTTCAGTAAAAAACCTGCAAATAGCAAAAGTGAAATAACCATCATTAAACAAGAACCTGCGGAAGATGAGCGTGATGTGATGATTAAAAAAGAACCGGAAAGTTTTACATTGAAACAACAAGAACCTCAAGATCCCATAGAAACTCAAACAGCTCACAAGGCATACGCTAATTTTTCGGTTAAAGCTTTGCTTAATAATATGGGCTCAAATGCCGACAAGCGTTCTTCACGCAAACAGGCTCAGCCAAAAAAGATTCGTGTTCCTCCGGAGATGGTTATAACCATGCTAAGAGATAAACACCTTAATCGTATGGTGGATCATAAACTTAGCTGTAAATATTGTGTCAACTCAAAGCGTTCATCTATGCTGGTCTTTAATTATCACACCAAAGCTTCGCTGTGCCTGCATCGCTTATGGAAACATTCGGAAAAACAACTGAAATGTAAAAAATGTAACGAAAAATTCAAACAAAAATATAATTTAAAGTTACATCAATTAAAAGTACACAGAAAGATTTCAATTTAAGTTGGCATTAATTAAAAAATAATAAAAGGTGCTAAAGGTAAAGAAATGGGTCATTAAGAAACAAGAACAAGATCATAGTCAATGATTTCTTTCTTAAGTTTTTTGTATTCTCCTTTTATTTTCTTTAGTGTTCAGGTTTTTTTTATTTTATATATATTTAAAGCTATTAATAATTTAAGGCTGCCAAGCTTTAAAACTTTTTATAATAAACTTGTTTCTTAAGATTCTTAAAATTATTGTAAATAATTATTTCTTAAACTGTTTGTAATTTTTTTAAACTTACGTGAGTAAGACTGAAAACTTAATTGTATATTGGTTTTTAAATGTAAGAAAAGCTTTTTCGAAGTTTTTTTCTTAAAATATTTTTTATTATTTTTAGCTGAAGTTAAAAAAAACACTAAAATCTGTTTTTTTAAAGCTTAAGCTGTAAGTAATTACAAAAAAGCTTTTTAAAGCTCAAACTATTTTGGAAATTTTTTTGTAAATACTTTTAAATTATTTACATAAATTTAAAAGGGCTTCAAAAAAGTTCACTAATGTGTTTCCAAGTTTCTTTGAATTTTTTGTTATTCGAGGATTAAAAAAGTTTTTGATAAAAAAAAGCTTTTACGAGTAAAAGCAAATTAGTTTATCTTCATTAAAACTCATCATTCCTTTGCTTTTAAATAAGTTTAATTATATTTAAATAAATTTAAAAATTTTAATAAATTCGTACTGTCAAAATTTTCTTTAATTCAAAAGCTTTTCTGCTGTTCTAAAAACAGATTATTTGCTTTTGATATGTATTTTAAGACAAACGTTTCATACAAATGTAATTTGTTTTAAATTAAATTTTTAGTCAAAATAATATTTGAGGATTTTGACAGTTTAGGTTTTTTTTGAGGTTATATTTTAAAAGAACGAACTTTACAAGAACTCTTGAAATGATTTTAAAGTAAAAGCAAGTGCGTTTTCTTTATTTTTTACTTCCCCTTTCGCCTTCCCCAATTTAGTGTTTTGACTTTTTTTTATTCTAGAAGTTATTGTTTAGATTTTTTTTTTTCTTTTAAAAACAGCGAAAGCTTATAAAAGCTTTTCAAAGAAACTAACGTTAAAATTTATATTTTTTAAGCTTGTAAGATTTTTTATACAGTTTTAAGAAAAGTATTAATTTTATATACAAAGCTTTTTAATTAATTATTTTTTTTATTTACGCATTAAATAAACTTTTCATTTCATTTTTAAAAATAAAAATATAAAAAATTTTTTAATAAAAAACTCTGGAGCTCTGGAAAGTTTTTTTTTCCTAAAGCCTTAAGTTAAATATCTGTTCATACAAAACACCAACTGAAGAATTGGAACTTTTGTTATAATAATAAATATACAAAAAAAGAAACATAAAAAGTTTTAAAGCTTTTTAGCTACAATTTCTTAAAAATATTAGATATTGTAGTAAAAGCAGTCAAATGCTCTTTTTTGTTAAGCTTTTGCATAAAATTTCTTATTTATTAATTTTGTTTTTTTTGGAATAAAACTTATTTTTATATTTTATATACATATATAATTGAAAAATTTCATTATCTAAAATTATTGCAAATATTTTCCATTTCTTTTTTTTATTTTTATAAATATTACTTTAAGATTTTTTCTACTATATAATTATGATTGAATTCTTTTTGATAAATTTTGATTTAGTGAAAAACAAAGACATTTTAATAAACATAAAACTTTACTATAAATAACCACACATACACAATGAATTACACAAATTTCCATAATTTAATTAAATAAATTAAGTTTTTTAATATTAAGTTTAAATTTTAAGTTGTGATGTACCTGAAATATGATTTCGTCTAAAAAATACTAAAAAGATTTTTTTGCCTTTTATTTTTCTTTTATTTTTTATTATAAATAATACTCCTTTTTAAATGTAGAATTATAAAATACATACATACACATATGTTTAAATGAAATAATTAAGCTTTAATTTGCCATTTAAATATATTTGAAGAATTTTGAAAAGTTATTAAGCTTTAATTATTTATATCTATAATTTGAGTAATTTTACTAGTTTTCAAAATATTCACTTAGGTATATAAGTTAAACACTACACAAAAAACTATTTACCACCATTTTAAAAAGTTCCAATACTCCTCTCATCCACTTCATCTACATATGTAGGTAGGTGTCATAATGATAAGATCGTTTGGTTTTTTAACAACAAGGACATGCTATGATTTAATATTGAAACATATTCAAAGCAATTTGTATAGGTGATCTTATTATTTTCATGCCCACTCAACCCATTATATTAATTAAAAAACATTTTACATACATACATACATATAAATTTTTTAAACTTAAAATCTCTTTAAATTATTTATAAAAAAGGTGAAGAAAAATCATAACAATGACTGAATGGTAACAAACAAATAAAAAACAATTTTTATAAAACAAAATACACGGCATATTTATTTTTATTTTTTTAGTATAATAAAATTATATATTTTTTTGTAAGGTTTGAAAACTGTTATAAAAAATTAAAAAAAAAAAATGAACAAATTTTGGTATACAAAATTTCCACAAAATTTAAAATAAAAAAAAAATCACAATTTAAGCATAAAATTTTTAGGCAATGAAACAAAATATAAATAAATAAATGTTAATATATGATTTTATAAAAAGAAAAAAAAAGACAACTATTTGTTTAATAAAATAAAACTTTACTTTATTTTAAAAAGTTTAAGAAAAAGGAAATTGTGTCGTATCATACACCTATTGAAATGTTGGTAACAAATTTAGCTTAATTATGATACTTAATATACAACAATAAAAAACATTTCTCAAGAACAAGAAAATCACGAAAGGTAATCAATAAATTTATAAAATTCAAGAAAAAGTAAGTGTTTTATTTAAAAGTCATTATGAAGTGGGTTTCTTCTGAAAATAACGGTAATCAATTTATTTTGTTGTTTTGTTATATTTGAATATCTAAGGGATTTACCTTGCGCTCTTGCAGTCCTTGGTAAAATTTTGTTGAGAAATAACTAAATGTTTATTTAAAAACTAATAAATCAAAAAATCTACAATCTATAAGACATAAATAATTGAATTTACTTAAATTCAGAAGGATATTTTTATATGTAAGTGTACTACTATTTAACCAACTTCAAAAAAAGAAGGTTATCAATTCGTCTGAATGTTGTTTTTTTGTGTTTGTGCCTGCAGAACTCTGAACCGAAATTAAAAATTTTTGCTAATAATTGAATAGAAATTATTTTGGCATTCGTGTTCAATCGATGATTGGAACAAAGCAAAAACAAATGTACAAGACGAAATAGAGACAACAGTAAAGAAATACGTTGGTTTGTGTTTAAATTTCGTCTAACCAAATGATGTTGATATGAATATTCTCGTATTCTTATTTACAAAGTTAGTTGGTTAAATAGATGATGTTTATAAAATACACAACTAAGATAGATAGATGCGAAGAATGCTGATGAAGGTCGTAGCGGTCCAGAAAGTGCAGCATTTCATTCTGCTAGCGTCTAAATTTTCTTGTTTTCTTTGGAAAACGCCCGTACACATTTGTAAAATAATTTTCTTTCTAAAAAAGATTTTTAGAAATTAAAAATAAATGAACTTAAGCCTAAATAATTTCTATTCAATTATAATATTCACAATAAAAATAATAATAAATTATTAAAAATTAAATTATAATTTTTGGTAATATTATAGATTATGCTTACAGATTAGTCCCGTTTTAAAAACCGTTCATAATTTGAAAAACTAAAGGGTGTCCCCATAAACATACATATTTTTTACGTGTATTATAAACTGTAAAGGGCACTTCTTTAAAATTTACAGACTGCCTATTACTATAGCTCCTAATAACAAAAAGTAATAAAAAAAATAATAAATCTAAAAATTAAAGGGTGTCCCCGTAGGTGATGTAAATTGACCTATATGGGCCTATCTTTTGAACCGTTATAACAAACGGTTGGAAATTTGACAGAATGTCGATTATTATGAACATTATAATAACAAGTATAAACATTTAAAATTATAAATTAAAAGGTGTTCCAACAGTTAATGTAATTTGATGCATATTGCCAACCTGTTAAAAAGTTTTAGACAAACGGTTGAAATTAATAAGGAGCTGTATAGCTAAGTCCGCTAAAACAAGTATATTTACTTAATTTTAATGTATGTGGCCAAATTTTGAACCGTTATAGACAGCCGGATTATCTGTTTTAAAGTCGGCTTTTTAAAGAATTATTTTTGTAAGAAAATGAAACGATTAATTTAGCAAATCATGAGTAAAGGCTTTCGCAGTATTAATGTATGTCTTTATGCATGAAAGAAATAATGAAACACATTTTTTTAAATTTATTGTAACATTTTTAAATCAATTCCTGGATCAAAAGACCAGGCCACTCCCCACCTGGTGGTGTTACCTTGATGGAACTCCGTAGAACATATATTTTCAATACCCTTTGATTTAAGAGTGTTTAAAACATGTATCAAGCTGCTTTTAAGACCCAACATGGATGTAAATACTCTTTATATTTTTAATGAAAATAAAAAAAAACACCAAACATTTAACTTTATCTTTTATAATAACAATTATAAAAAAATACCAACCTTATTTTGTGTTTAAACAATAAACTTTCCTCTATAATTCGTTCGACAAATTTGACCTCACCTCCATGACAACTCAATTCTTCTTTAAAGCCCGTGGGACAATTATGTGGAGGTGGTCTTTTGCCGGACTTACGTGATTTGTTATTTAGTTCACTCTGAGAATCGAAAAAGGGCGGATTACACAAACAAAAATCATAAGTCACCGTTTCGGAGATGGATTTAAAATATTCTTGGAATATGTGGGATTTGTTTTTTTGGTAGTGCAATGTTATTAAAGACATCAAATTATTATCTTCTATATTTTTTAAAGCAAATTGTATATTTGTTTCATTAGATTCGAAAGCCACCATTTGCCAAGCATTTTTTTTCGCTGCTAGTAGACTATAAATGCAAGAAGAACCGCATCCAATATCAATGCCTGCTATTTTATGCTCTGTTGAAATGCCTATTATATCTTCCAGCCATAATATGTAGTTTAAACGTAATGGCAAGGTGGGCACTAAGCTGCCAGGGGCAAATTCCACATTTAATTGAAAATATTCCAATAGCAGAGTTTTGGTTAAGGCCCTTAAAGCTGTTTCGTTTTTATAGTCAATACTAACTTTACCACTTAGTTCCTTTATAAAACAGGTTTTGTATAAAAAAATATGTCTTGGTGTAAAATTTTAATGCTAACTTACCAAATTGCAAACTTTTCGAAAAGTTGGATATTTAACGGCTAATTCCGTGTAGTCGGGCGGCTGATTAAAAACATTACGTGGGTGCATCTGCTTTTTTGCTTCTTTATTGCTCATTTTTAATTAGACACTGTAATAAAATTGTAAAAGAAACAGCTGGGATAGTTTGAGAACCACTGAAGAATTTGTTTTTCAACCAGCTGATATACGAATTTTTTCAGCTCTGCTAATTGGAGTTCCTCCTGTTCAAGGCATATCAATTAATATGTCTTGCTCCTGTTGTACAGCCAAACATTGGGATTATTATCATTCAATGCACCCCAGTGTATAAAGTAGAGCTGAGTCTTTCGCGAACGAACGTATTAAATTGAACTAATCAATAAAGCGAACGGAATGATCCGGTCGTTGAAATCAGGTCTTTTCGTTCGATAGTGTACGGTATATAATTGGTGTAGGGATCACTTTCCTTCATTTGTTTCTTCTTTTTTTGTGTCATGTTCTCTTATTTCAGCTGATTTTTGTGTATTAAAAGGAGTTGTTTTATATACGTATGTAAGTACATAATTCATTTTTGTTTGAAGTCTTTTAAAAATAGTTTTTTATAGTGTTTCTTTTTAATGGAAAATTGGTAATATTTAAGTTAAAAAAAGTGTTTTTTAAGTAAAATAAAGAAATAGCACAGAGAAAAAGAAGCTGGAATTATCACGTTAAGCTACATTTTTAAGCAATTTAATAATTAAATTTTTTTATTTTTACGAATAATAATAATTTTTTTCTTTTATGCGGAAAAGAAACTTTTTGTGCTTTCTTTTTTCTTGCTAAATATATGTCTCTTCAGAACCTACAGAAAACCTGATTATATTGTTTTCTATGTGCCAAGGGTTTCACCTCTGTATCAAAACCACAATTTGACTGCATTTATACACTCAAATTTTACTTTGACAAAGTTTTTGTTTAAATACTTGTTAACTTAATGTATATTTTATAATTATTATTCGTAGTATTTTAAAGTTAATTAAGACTACCTTTGATTTACATCCTTGTTGTAAATCTTCTTTTTGTACTTTCAACGAGTAAATCGCTAACGGTTTTTAAACATTGTTTGCTACTTTTCATTTTTATAAGTTTCTAACGAGTTAAAATATCATTCGTTTTGTTGAGCTCTTACTAGCATTAAGGTAAAAAATATTTACAACCAATAAAAGAAAAATATAAATTCATTTTTGATATTGAAAAATTCTTGTGTTTTCTTTTTATTTTTTTTTTTTTTGAATTTTTTTCCCTATCGGATATACGCCGAAACAGTTTTGTTAATTTTCTTTTAAACTTTGTTTGGTGTTCAAACACAAAAAGTTTTCTTTTACATATTTTGTTTCCTTCTGTTTGATCCTTTCTAATTTTTGGACGTTTTGTATGTGGTGCTTATAACACAAAAATGTGTATAAGCAACGAAAGAAGAACAATGCAACTTTGCGAGTACATCAAAGTCTGTACTGTCCATCATTCTTTCTTCCTCTCTCTCACATAAAATCAAAAACTTGCAAAGTAAAATTTGCGTGTCTAACTGGGGTGTTTGATAAAAAGCCAAGAAAATCATATACAATAAGGATTGTTGTTCAAATAGTTTCAAATTGACCGATTGAACGAATGAAACAGTCTTTGATAATTGACCAAAAAAGATCGGTCACTGAAACGAACTACTGGGCACAAGTCTAGTATAAAGCATTGGTACTGTACAAGTAAAATGGTTTAAAAGTGTTGTTCAATGCATTTTACAAACTTAACGACATTTTATATTTATCGCTTTACAACACTGTTTTAATTCACATGTATTTTATCTGTCAAAACAACTATCGGCGTTTGTGTGAAGTTCCGTAAAAACAATTGTATACACTAATCTAGAAAGAAATTTAATCTACTGGTGTTTTTACACAAACTAGAAATTAAAATGTCGGAATCTAGTTCAAAAGACACAGTTTTAAAAACAGCCATGACTTATATATGCGGGGGTAAGTAAACAAAAACAAAATTATAAATATGTATGTAGTGAAAAATGTGGTCGCTGAAAGTGCAAGTACGTAAAAATTTTTCCGTCTGTGAAAACGGTGAGGAAAATGATACTACATAGCTTGAAAGATAATTTCTTTATTAAAATAAAGAAAAATACCGATGTATAAAATGTTACGGAAAAATTTTAAAACTAGCAAAGCAACTAGAAAAACAACAAGAGAGTCGGCATACGACGTCTTGCATACCGTATTTAATTGCATTGTTGATATATCATAAAGTCTCTTAAACAGGTGCCACAGTAATCGAAGTGGTATATATAAACGAAAGCGTTTGCCGCAAAAAAGATTCTGCTGTCATGGACTTTATTTTTACAATGATCGTAACATGAAGCTACATTCTCTGCTTTTTCTGTAGTTCTGCTGTCTTGTTCCCATCCTGAAGGCCAGCTTCAGTTCAAACAGACCGACTTGTCATTTCTGTAGCATACTTGTCGCTTCTCGCGTGCTAAAACACTAGCCCTCGGCCATACCAATACCTTCTTGGCGTAGTAAACATAATTGTGAAGGAGTAGTAGCCACTTCAATGTGGAAACGAATTTGAATTATTTAGTTTGCTGCTTTTAAGTTGAAAATTTATCCCTTCAAAATCCTATTGTTCTCAAATTTGAAATTACTAACGAGTTATATAACCAATGGATATTTTAAATTAAATAGAGAGAATTGCAGAACTCCGTATCAACGACGGCGACTTTAAACATTGACGTGATTTGTTGCTACCAATAAATTATGCAATATTGGAAAATATGACCTAACTAATATTTCCATTGAGCATTTCCAAACATTCAATGAGCTCAAAGTTAAGTGGAACCTCTTAAGCATGATAACGTCTGAAAGTTAAAACTAACAAAAATGTGTGCTAAACAAATGAAATATAATTTCTTGTATAAATTTTTGTTATAATAAATTCTAAAACCAAAAAAATATCTCTTTACAGAGTGTCATCATGAGAATGAGATGCGTCCCCGTGATCCCATACGTTGCCGTGAATGCGGCTATCGTATTATGTATAAGAAGCGCACCAAAAGATGTAAGTATTAAGTTATCAAATTATTTAAATAATAATTGAAAAAAAGTAGACAATTAAAATCTTATTTTCGGTTTATAATTTTTTTATATTTTTTCAGTGGTTGTTTTCGATGCCCGCTAATTGAGTCACTGCAGGACCATGGAATGTTAAGTTTATGATTATAGTTCTTAAATACATATTGAACAGGAATGGAGAAGGGTTATATCAATTAATGATAATTATTTTTACGACTTTGTAAAACGATGATCACTAACGTACAATTAATTCATAATAAAAAAAAAAAAATAATAATAAAGTTGGCAAATTATTATTACTATGGGAATGATTTGAGTTGTTTATTTTGAAAGTGGCATAAGTCACTTAAGAAGTTTTTATTGGGGAAAAATAAGCATACTGAAAAAGGACGTGCAAGTATGGATTTTCAAGACTCAGCTTTAATACTTTTGAAACTCAGTATACAATTAATTCATAATAAAAAAAAAATAAAGTTGGCAAATTATTATTACTATGGGAATGATTTGAGTTGTATATTTTGAAAGTGGCATAAGTCACTTAAGAAGTTTTTATTGGGGAAAAATAAGCATACTGAAAAAGGACGTGCAAGTATGGATTTTCAAGACTCAGCTTTAATACTTTTGAAACTCAGTATAGTCGAATATTGACCCAAAATACAATAACCACTATTTTTGCAGATGTGGCCCTATTGTCTCCCATGGTTCCTAGTTTTGAGAAAGACATACCCTGTTGTACCTTGTATATATTTAATTTTGTCGAAATCACTTTGCGGTACACAATTACCGCTTTTCCTCTTGCAGGTCTGAAAATACCATAGTTTATTGTAGCTCTCAGGTGAGAATCTATGTATCAGATTTCAACAAAATAAGTTGAGCGCTATTAAAATCCTTGTTTTTTAAAATAAACAACGTTAAAAAACAACCTGTTGCACCTTTTCGTTAAAGATCTTTAATTTAAATATCACTGAAATCGGATCCGTTTTTTGAAAATGACACCCTTACTTATTGGATGGAAGGAAGGAAGTGTTACGATTATTCCTATTAGGGTATATTTGCATACATACATATCGCTGGTCTCATGTATAAAATCCCTAACTCGAATTTTTACGAAATTAAAATTTTTCGTGATTCCAACACATTTCATATAGACACATCTTGTCACAAAATTTGAAAGCAATAGTATCAAAAATAACGGGTTTCTAAGCATTTGCATTTATAATATTACATTGTGATAAATACAGTTTCTTTTCCTGTAGAGTTACATATATACGAGTTAGGGCCTTTCTACATGAGACCAGCGATATATTATTATGTGTATGTATGTATGTAGGTATTATATATGTTAGTAAAAATAATGAAAATACATACTAAGTATTAATTTACCCTTTTTTTCTATTAAATAAAAACTATTAATTTTTTGTTTTGGGAAAAATTCTTCTTTATTTATTCATTTTTATTTTACTCAAAAAGTGTAGTTCGTACCTATTATAATTTTTTTAATGTTCCTTAAAATGAATAATTTACGTTTGACAATATTAGTTTTCTTTAATTATTTTTTGTTATGCAAATAATTTTTATTATTTAAATAATCTCTATAATGTTTTACTTTAAAAGATGATGTTTAATAAAATTTGCTTGCAGTAGATTATCAAATCTAAAGCGAATTCTTGATTGAATTGTTTATATTAAAAGGAACTAGGTAACGGTTTTTCATAAACATTAAATAAAAAACAGAAATAAAAGTAAGAAAATGAAAGATATAAATTAGAGTTACCAGATCAGTTTGTTCGTTAGAAAAGCTAGTAGGTCGGTAGGTAAAAAAACAATATATGGAAGTGTAGGGAAATAATTTTGAAACTTAATTTCAATTAAGAAAATATTTAATTAAAAGTATTTATTTTGTTTAAAAATTTGCAAACATTTGCAATGTAAAATTTGCTGTAGAAAAAAAAAATAAAAATTAAAAGACAAAAGATTAAGATAAAAATAAATTAAAATAAATTAACGTCAAATAGTAAAAATATTTTAAATACTTTTTGAAACTCTTTGTACTACGATCAATTAATTACGATTGATCTAAAACATATCTCCAATTTAGTTTTTGAGTTCCAAGTAGATTCCAGTTTTTTATATTGAAAATTTTGCATAAACCCTTTTACTGACTGCATACTGGAGATATTCATATTATTTGTGGCTACCTCACCTCACCCAATTTCAATCCAACTATAATATAATTACAATAGATCAAAAGAATATTTCATAGCCTCAAATGTAATATGATGGCACATGGTTGTCACGAAACTTTATTTTACGACAAAAAATTCTGGCATTCGATTCACTGTTTAAAAACCAGTTTTAGTTTACCTTAAAAAATTATTAGAAAGTATTGACAATTGTATTTATTTATAATTAATATTATACATGTGTGTAATCATGTGGTTAAGAACACAATTGCGAAATTCTACTCATCTGCTAACTATTTGATTTTTTTTGCAAATAATAGATCTTTATTTTTTAAAAGAGAGGTTATATGTATAATTTCACTGCTTAAGATTCCTTTAGGTTCTTAACAGCCCGTTGTTGGGGTAAAATAGATATTGTTGCAGTTGTTTTAAAAATGTTGAATTGTTAAACCTACCAACTAATAATAAATCGACAGAACTTAGCATGAATAGGTGCTCAAAATGCTGAACTATTACATCCCTCTTTTTTTTCGAACATTTACAACGTTTTTGTTAATTTTTTTTTTTTAACAATTTTTCAAATTTTGAATAAAAATGAAATAGTAAGAAAACAAAGAGCAAAATAAAAAGATCAGGCATGATTTGAAATTGTAAAGAGCAAGTTAAATTTTTTTCGTAGGTGTTTCACAATTCATCATTTTACTACCGAACACAGACCAGAATTTTTTGCAGTCGCCTGCTTGATCTCATCCATAATCTATTAACCAGCTAGTTGCAAACTGGGATCATTAAATAAGGAGTAAAATATTAGAATTATAAGAAAATGGGTATCAGTTTAGAGAGTTTTGTTTATAAAAAACAATTTTTACTCAGCTTTAGTTTAAGCTTTACGGTTATGGTTTTATTGATTTTTTTTTTTTATTAAATAACAATTCTTTTAAACAGAAGTGCTCAATTCAACAGTATTTTGCAGTTTTTTCTGTATTAATTTTTATCGTTCACTTAATTTAATTTTAATAGATTTCTTTTTTGAGAATCTTTTTTCTTATAAAATAAAATTTTGCTTAGTTTTTAATAATAAAATTTTCTTTCAATTTTTTAAGTGCATTTTTAGGGGATTTTAAAATGTTAATTTAAGTTCAAGTTTTTTATTATTCTGTTAAGTGCAAGTTTTTTCTTATTAATAAAATAAAATATTTTAAAAAAATCCAAGAAGCTTAAAAATAAAAATTTTCTAATAAAATTTTGGCAATTATTTTTTTTTTTATTATTTTAATGATTTTCATTTAATAATTGCTAATAATAATAATAATAATTTTATTTAATGTTTTGTTTATAATTGTTTTGAAACTGTCTCATATTGAAATTAATTTGTTGTTAATATTTTAATTTAGTTTTTATTAATGAAGCTCTTATTTTATTTAATATATATTTTTGTTTAATTAATTGCATAAATTATTATTTTTTTAATTTTTTTTTGTCAATATTTAAAGCTGTTTGTAATCTAACATGAGATTTGAGTATTTAAACTCCTATAAAAGCTAACATAAAAACTTAATATGTTTGTTTTTGCTTAAAAAATTTATTTAATTAAACTTAAAATTAACAATTTCAATATATTTTTAAGTACAATGCGACTTTGAGACAAATATTTCTTTAATTTAATTATTCTCTTTCTTAATGGACTTTTAATATTTTTTTTTACTCTTTTTTGTTGCTTTTTTATGATTTATGTTTTAATGTTTTGTATTATTATTATTTTTTCTTTGTTTTTAAATATGTATTGTTATAAGACAACTGCTAAATTTTAAAAGTTTCCCTTCCTTAATCCCAAAAAAGAATATATTTGTGTTTGTGGGTTTTTGTTTGTTTGTTAATCAATTATCAATATTGTTTCTTTTTATTCAACTGTTTGTTGATCTTTACGAGTTTTATGTCCCCGGAATGAAGCTTGTATTTTCGTAGCAGCTTTATTTAGCTCTGGATCACTTAAATCAATATCCAATTCCTCAGCCACTTTTTTAGTGATCTCTTGTATGTCAACGTCTTCAGGTGTTTCCTTGGCCACTAATTTACGTGATAAGTGGCCACGGAAGGTGGCTTGAATTTTCAATGCAGCATCACAGAGTTCTAGAATAACAAGAATATAATTGTCTGAATTAAAAAAAAATGTTAGTGTTCATAAAATTTTCGTTTCATAATTAAAAATACTGTAGACTTAAATTTGCTAAAAAATGATACTTATTACTCAATTAAATATTTTATAATCTGGTAACTCTAAGCATTAAGAAAAGAATAAATTTTTATAATAACCTACAGCAGGGCTGGTGAGTTTGGTTTAATGATACCTTCTGGTTGCAGTTCGAATTTTAATTTTAGTAAAATGTTAGTGATTTTAAAGTTCATATACATATTTCTTAAAGTAAGTAGCCGTATTTTTTATAATTTTATTCAATATTTACTATTGTGGTTAGGAAATATTCCATCACAATAATTAAAAAAAATTATTTTGAGTTACAATATATGACAGTACATCTTAAAAAAATTGGGGCCAGTTTTTAAATTTGTATATAAATATAGTTTTTTTTTAACTTCTATATCATTACAAATCATTATGCTGTTGATTAGGTTTGCTTCGATTTTGTTTCTCACTTTTGTTTTAACTAAAGAAAATCGAAAAAATCGTACATGTAGATGCCGAAAGTTTTTAGTTTGGTCCAAGGCAGATTTATTTTACTAGGTAGTGTCGTCCGCCCAGCTGGTTTGTAGTTGGAAATGTCAAAAGTTTTTGTATTTTCCTTTGTTTGTTTACGAATTTCAAAAAAACACTAACAACAAGCGTTTGCCAGACAAAGCAAGCATGTGTATTGAGAGCGATTATCTTTTATTTTTCTTTGTGTTTTTGACGTTTCCAACCCACAAAACAACAATAAAAATGCATGTTGTTTTTGTCAATGTTGTATTTGTTGTAGAGCTGCTATTACCTAGTAAAATAAATTTGCCTTGGTTTGGTCCTTAGACAGTCGGACAGGAGTTATTTGTTGCAAACGTTGAATTTCTTCTTCTTGTTATAAATAAATATAGAGCTTAGTTGGCCTAAAATTATATAAAATTTTACCATATTCTGTTTAACTTAAAACATTTTCGTTGAACTAAGATTTTTAATAATTTTTTTTTATAAATATTTTTGGAACTTATGAAAATTTATTATTTGGAATATTTTTGATTTTATTTGTTAGTTTGGAATAGCAGGTATCAATACGTATTTCGTTGGTTGCTAAAGCCAGCTCATCAAGAAACCTTTATCCAAATTTATAGAAAAGCCAAAAACAAATCTTTTAAGTATAAAAACTTTAAAAACAACATGAGAGTTATTTTAGAAGCCAATACAGAAATGTTAAGGCTTTAACAAAAATTACCAACAAACAAACCACGTTTTTATTTTTGCGTACATTCTATTCTGCGTTAGGGGTTCGTTACATGCCGACTCTCAATGCAGACGTAAGGCGTATTAAAAATAAAAACAACACAATTATTTATGTTTTAATTTCTCAAGATAAAGAAAAAAAAAAAAATAACAGCGATGCCAACAGTTTACACAAATTTTTATAATATTATTTATTATATTATGCTAATATCCCATAACATTTTCAAATATTTAGAATTGACGAAGAGCATTGTGGACGTCCAATTTTGAGCCACTTTTCAAATAACATGAATAATGTTGGCCTTTAAAGCGTCAATTGTTGCTGGTTTATTCACGCCTACTTCTAAGTTTTCCGTATTATTTGGAACAATGAAGTAACTCCAATAAAAAAAAAAACAATTATATGAGGCGATAGAGAACTAAAAAATGAGAAAAAAACATTAAGTGAAAAATTTGGCGCTCGCCCATATTTTCCAAGTTACGTGTCTCTGAAATAATTTTTTTTTTAAATTTCAATATGGGTATCATTTAAAAGCTTTTGAAAAGATCTTTAAGGAAATACTAATAATTAAAAAAATGCTTAACACATTAAGAGCCAATAGTATTTTATGTAAAATTATATGCAGTATCAATTTTTTTTTTTATTTTTAACCGACTTCAAAAAAAAGGAACTCAGTAATATCTTAACTGATTTTGAAATTTTTTGTAATTTGATAGATTATGCTTACAGATTGGTGCCGTTTTAAAAACAATTCATAATATTGTAAATTAAAGGGTGCCCCCATAGTTAACGTAATTTGATATATGCGGCCATACTTTTGAACAGCTGTAGGAAGATGCTTGATAGATTATTCTTACAGATTGGTCCTGTTTTAAAAATAGTTCATAATATTAAAAATTGAAGGGTGTCCCCATACAACATACATTTTTTTAATGGATTATGGACTGTAAAGGGCACTTCTTTAAAATTTTAAATGACTGCGTATTACTATAGCTCCCAATAGTAAAACGTAATACAAAAATAAATCTAAAAATTAAAGGCTGCCCCATAGGCGACGTAAATTGACTTATATGCGCCTATCTTTTGAACCGTTATAGACAAACGCTCTATAATTGGACAGGATGTCGATTACTATGACCGTTATAATAACAAGTATAAACATTAAAAATGGATGAAGGGCTTCCTAATACATATGTGGTCAAACTCTTGAATCATTATAGAGAGACAGCTGAAATTTACAAGGGACCTGTATTGCTATGTCCTCTATGATAACAAGTATAAAATTTTGATTTGGAAATTAAAGGGTGCCCCAATAGTTATAGACAGAACTCTGAAAATAAAGGGCACCTGTATTGCTAAGCCCGCTATATCAACAAGTTTATAATTTAAATTTATAAATTAAAGGGTGTTCTTATAATTGATGCAAATTGACTTATAGTGTCTATCTTTTAAACCGTAATAGACAAATTCTTGCAAATTGGAAATAATGTCAATTTCTATGATCATTATAGTAACAAGTATTAATATTTAAAATTATAAATTAAAGGGTGCCCCAATAGTTTACGTAATTTGTTATATGCGGCCATACTTTTAAACTGTTATAGCCAGGTAGTTGAAATTTACAAAGAACCTTTATTGCTAAGTCCGCTATAATAACAAGTATAAAATTTGTATTTGGATATCAAAGGGTGTCCCAATAGCTAAGGTAATTTGATGTATGTGGCCGAACTTTTCAAGTGTTATATACAGATAGCTGAAACTTACCTGTATGGCTAAGTCCGCCTTAACAATAAGGTTATAATTTGAATTTAGAAATTAAAGCGTGCTCCCAAAATTAAAAATTACACAAAATGTCCACTACTTTGTTTGGTATAATAAATAATTTAAATTATAAATTAAAGGATTTTACAATAGTTGATGTAGTCTGATGTATATGGCCAAATTTTTAAGCCGGTTTAGACAAACGGTTGAAATTTTTCAAAGAACCTCTAATTTGATGTATATAGCTAAACTGTTGAACAGTTGAACAAGTATAAAGTTTGAAAATGGAATATAAGGGTGTCCCCTTGGTATAATAAATAATTTAAATTATAAATTAAAGGATTTTACAATAGTTGATGTAGTCTGATGTATATGGCCAAATTGTTAAGCCGGTTTAGACAAACGGTTGAAATTTTTCAAAGAACCTCTAATTTGATGTATATAGCCAAACTGTTGAACAGTTGAACAAGTATAAAGTTTGAAAATGGAATATAAGGGTGTCCCAATAGTTAATATAATTTTGAAATCGGTTTTATTCTGCAAGAATTATTTAATTCTGTAACTCCAATACTTGCTTTTTTAATTGGAGTTACTTCACTTAACTAGATTCACATAGATGGTAAAGGGTATATAAGATTTGGAATAGCTGAATATAGCACTCTTAATGCAGACGTAAGGCGTATTAAAAATAAAAACAACAAAGTTATCTTTCGAAAATCAAGAAAAATAAAATACTATTACGAATGTAAGATCTGGCAACACCTATTGTTGGTGTAAACTAAAAGTATGCTACACAATTTTGCAAATGCTATGATGCAAGACCATTTGCACAAGATCGTGAATAGTGCCAATATAAAATATTAGAGCGGCTAAGTAGTTCTTTTGGTTTGTTTGTGAGGCTTTAATATGGGTTTGCAGGAGCGCACAGTAAGATGATCTGTTAGCGGGAGTGTGTTTCTAGAAACAAAATATAGGGCAAAGCACTTTCTTATCTTCAGCTTAACCTTGTCTGAGCCATTTGGATATTTTTGGCTTAATTTATTTCCACAAATG
Organism: Gymnosoma rotundatum; assembly: GCA_916610165.2. Classification (NCBI taxonomy): domain Eukaryota; kingdom Metazoa; phylum Arthropoda; class Insecta; order Diptera; family Tachinidae; genus Gymnosoma; species Gymnosoma rotundatum. The sequence continues at coordinate 23,290,318 of OU744339.1, read as the reverse complement.
CTTTACTAAACAATATGAAATATCGCACAGAATTGTAAAATTTAAATTCGAAGGATAAAATTAAATAAAAAAGTCCTAATAAAATAAGCAATTCTTAATAAAAATGTATCATGTGAGGAGAAGGAACTATTAGCTTAAATGACCATCTATTTGGGTTGATATACATATAAAATAAAAACTTCTAAATATTTTTCTTTGAAGTTTTGTTTCAAACATTTAATCAAATGCTTGCTGGGTTAGTTCATTCAAAGTATGTGAGTGTGAAAAATATAATTTAGCTTAAACTTTTTTTTACTTATTTCAAAATATTTATCTGTCATGCAGCCATTGTTTCTTTAAAAATAAACTAATACAATCAACAACAAAGCAAAAATTCTTACTATTAAAACAAAATCTATACTACACATTCACTTTTGTACAGAAAAGAACTTGCAACCCGCTTAAAATATTCCAATTTAAATTTGAATTTTTTCTATTTAGAAAAATAATTAAAAAACAGAAAAGTCATTGTTTTACTTCTCTTTTAGTGAAACACTGAATAAAAAAAGTTTTCGTTTAGTGTAAAATTTTAACAAAACTTTGATAAGTGAATGAAAGGAATTAAAGAGCTTTCAATATTTTATAATGGGTGTGTTTTTATGCTTTTACGGGTATAATTAGCCAAAAACTTGTGAAGGAGTCTGAAACCAATTTTATTTTCAATGTCTGAAAATTAATAAAAATAATTTCCAGAATTTCTTCAACAGACGCTCTACACGCTCAAATATAAGCTTCAAACACTTAAGTACGTTTATTTACACAAAATGAGCAATTTAAATATTTTTCATTAGAATAAAAGTTTTGATGGGCAGTCACTGATGTCTGTTTCTTTAATTGTGGTTTTCAAAGAAAACGATTTTTAATAGACTTGTGCCAAATCGTTCATTTTAGGGAGCGATCATTTTCGTTCATTTGTTCGCTCATTTTTGTCGTTAAATGAATAAAAACGGAACGGAAGGGTAGCCCAAAAAGTAAGTGCTATATTTGGCATATAAAATTCCTTACTATCTTTAAGTTTTTTTTCTGTTAAAAAAAAAGCTTCGAAATTTGTAAGTTTTGCTTATGGTTGGTGTCCCATCATGGAATTGATGGATATTGTAGAAGTTAGAAACGGGATGACAAATGTAGATATAGCCTTTTTCACTTGGAGTGAAAGGTATAAAAACGTATTTAAAAAAAAATCCTATTTAAATTCTCGTAATAACAAAAATACAGTTCTAAATAGACCTAAATGCAACTGAAGCAAAAGAGTGTTTCATATGGCGTTAACACTTATGTGCTTAAGCAAGTTTTGCGTTTTTAAGTACAAAAGAATTTGCTTGATTCAAACACGTCGCAAAGCATTTCAAATTCAGTGTTCAGATATGCTCGTGAAGTGTGTTTAGTTTTTTTTTGGATTTTGATTTGTTTCACTGATCGGGTTTTTAATGGCGGGAAAATTTAGGCGTCGTATCAAAAATCGTAAATACAGACAAACAAATTTTGAAGAACATTAGTTTTCAATTAGAAATGAAATAAATTTAATTATATTATTTTATTTTTGCTTAATGAAAATCCTTTAAATATTGTGGGCCTACTAATTTTTCAGCTGTTTTGCAAAATTCTAGCCAACGTGCTCTGCGGAGCGGGATACCAACTTTTTTTCTAGTAATATTAGCTTTGTTGCCGTACTCTACTTTGGGCGCCCGCGGGTTCCCAAATTAACCCAAAACCGTTCCCGTACACAAAGTTTGGGCAAGTGAGAGAGAATTTGAGAGAATAATATTCTTCTTCTTTCTGCCCAAAACAGCCCGCAGTTTTTCTTTGGGCTGATTTGGTAAAATTGTAAGTCAATCAGCTGTTGCATAAAGGAAACAATTGAAATTATCAGCAAACAAATTTTCAAAAATTAAATAAGTAAAAAAATCTTCCTTATTAATAATTATTTTAACTTACCATTTTTTTACGAAATTATTAATGCCTGTAGAACAACATATTTCCAAATTTTCCATTTTTAAATATTTTTATAACGTTTTTAATTTTAACTTTGTTGGCGCCTTTTTTATACAAAATGGTTTTTTGTCATAAAAAAAGTAAAAAAATTTGAAAATTTCTTTCGGGTTAAAAATTTGGTTTTTAGTGTTTCCGTACTTTTAAACATTTTAGTCCCTAATTGAGAGTAATTTTTCATTACTCTCGTTTGCCCCAACTTTACCCAAAAAGTAAGGGAACACAGCTATTGTCGTCTGAAATTACGTTTGTTATTTTTGTAAACATCTCAACTTGTTGCAAAGTACGTGAAATATTTGTCGATTTACCCAAAAACTGTTTTTAGTCCCTTCTTCTCTTATCATTTGGCAATCGAATTTCCAAAATGAGTTTGTGCGGTCCTAAGAATAATTATTTTTTGATAATAGTAACTATCATATGTATGTATTACCAATTTCTCTAATTAGAATGCTCTGGCAACATCAATAAAATTCGCTATTGCTCCATTTTCTAAACCATTACATTTTTATTTAAGGCACAACGTCTTCAATTTAGGTCTTTTTCCCTTGCTTAAATAACTCCTTAACATTTATCACTGCATTATTTATATAATCTTCAATTTAAGGCTTTTATTACTTTTCTGGAAATTAGATGATTTAATTAAATATGTACCATCTGTTTAAACAGCTGACCAAATGTATAATTACAGTGTGAATGCTTGTGTTTAGTTTATTAAACATCTCGCTTAAACACGTTGTAAGCACATAAGTTTGATCGGCATATTAGTAGAAATGAATTGTTTTTAATAAAATTAAACGCCTTTGAATGGTGCACTCATTAAAATTACCGGCACAGATAACTAATCTGTGTTACCGGATCACTTCGTTTAGTTGTGTGATTCGTTCAAGTCTACCCGTCCTCTTATGAACGAGACAGCTTTATTGATAATACCCTGATCAGACATGTTTTCTTAATTGAGTCAACTTAGTTTTAATTGCGAAATTTAGTTTAGTGTTCACACATGCTCAATCAAGCTTATTCAATTAGCACAAGGCATATTTATTTTACTAGGTAGTGTCGTCCGCCCAGCTGATTTCTGTTTTTATTACAAAAACAACATGGCTTTTTGCTGTTGCTTTAAAGTTGGAAGTGTCAAAAGCCATTTTCGTATGACCCGCCATTTTCTTTTAATTTGTTTGTTTATATTTTTTACTAGCGGCTTGTCAATTTTATGAGTTTTTTCTTCTCACTGCTCATAGTTCCCGTAGTAAATATACTTGTTGACAAGGGTTGCATTTCGCATCTTATTCAATTAGTGATGCAATTAACTACTAATTGCTTAATTTATTAATTGACTTCTTGTATGGTAAATTGAGCTCAATTAAGGCCTTAATTGCGCAATTAAAGCGTATTTTTGAACGGGGTATAAGTATTGCGAGAGGTTTATCCCTCTCTCCTTTATCTCCTTTATTCCTTTTTTAAGTACGGTATCATGATTCGTTTGAAAAACTGTTAAAAGCCCATATAAATGCTGCAGAAAAGTTGAGCTCAGGAGATGTTTTTGGCTGCATGTTCAAAAATATGTATAATTTTTATTTATATGGTGTTTGACATTTAGCGTTTACTGCGAAAATTAATGAATTCACCATTGCGACCACCTGGTATTGATACGCCTTGGTCGCTGGCAATAATTTTGTTTTCAACTATAAAATTATATGAGCTGGACAATGGCGAATCAGAATAGAGGTGGCGAATTCATTCATTTTTGCCATTAAAATATCTGCATAATATTTTTTACTTAGAGTTTGACATTTATGGTAACGTCGAAAATCTGTAAATTCGCCATCGTTGCCACTCTGTAATTGATTCGCCTAAAGCTTCTCATGCTTCATGCGAAATTTTAACAAACACCAAACAATACTGCATACTTAAAGGAATTAAAAACGAAACATCGAATCATTCCAGGTGTAAACCTAATTTTTGCTAGCAGTGTTTCATTTCCCAAAATATATTTTAATTTAAATTCTTTTTGTTGTTTTAGCTGTTTTCAAAACATGTGGGTCAAGAGCACCATGGGCTGAAATTTTTCTTATTATTTTTTTCTTATTATTTTTGTTGGTATTGTTATTATGTAGATATAATTTTATGCATAACTGGAACAGTTAAGTGTATGTGTATGTACGTACATACATATGTATGTTTGTAGTTTGTTTATGTGCCCGCCTTATTATTGTTAATTTTAGTATTTATTTTTCTTGTTTTGTTTTTGTTTAAATGGAAATAGGTGTGTGTGTTTAGGACAGCAGAGTGTGACCATTTTGATTATTTTAGAACCAAAATTGAGAATTTTTAATTTCGATTTAACTGCAAATATTTTTATTTATCATTTGCATTTATCTAACATTCTTATAATTGGAAGTCTTAATCAAATGTGAATACAATGTGAGAAAAAAAAAAAGAAAAAAAGGCATTGACATTTTGTTGATAAAAACAGATTCTGTTTTTAAGCAAACATTTTGTAAAAGATATAAAATTAATGAAATGTTGTCTGTTAAATTATTATCTTTTGAATAAACAATTACACATTTATGTTTATGTTGGCAGGGTTTTTTTGTTCTCTAAAAAAAACTTTGATATCAAATTAGCATTAATCTTTAGTGTGAAATTTTAAAACTTAAAACATGTAGAGTTTAGGTTTCTCAACAAATTTTAAATTTACCCAATAAAAAATAAAACACTATTTTTAGTAGCAATAACGTTTAGGCTCATTGTTAAATCTAGTGACACTAAAAAGGTAGTTGGCCTTTAAGCCTTTTTTATTTTGCTTTCGTTTTTATTTTCTGCAAGATTTTATTTCTAATGTTAAATAAAAAACTTAACAATTGTTTTGTTGTTGATGTTTTGCCAGACAAAAAACCTTTGCAAATATAATGTGCAATAGCGGTCAAAATATTTAGAGCTGATTTGACATACATATATTTATTATATATACGTATGTATGTACATGTTTTTTAAATAATTCCTTGATTTTAAATGTTTTTAGCTTTTTAATAAAAATTATTAGGTGTTCAAACTGTAGCTTAATAATCTCTACATCTCAAACCCAAAAACCCAATATCGACAGCAAAGTTTTACGAATTACTAAACGGATGTTGTTACCTTTGAAACAAATTTAATTGAAAGCTTAGCGTATAAAATTATTAATATGAGTGCAAAAAATACCTGTTATTCGAAATAAAATTATTCGATTAATCGAAGAACAATTTTTTTCTGCTTGAGTTTTAAATTGATTACTTTTTGGCTTAAGTGTGTAGGACTTGTTATTCGAATAAAAATTAATCGATTAATCGAATATTTTTTCCAGTATAAAAGAAATGTGAATTTGAAACATAAAAATGATTCATATAATTCCAAGCAAACTAAAAAAATCTAAGCAAAAGTCTTCTATGCTGTTTAGTAATACACTGGCTGAAGGTATAAGGTTTGGAATTAAGTTGTTCCAAAAAAAAAAAAAAAAAAAAAAATATATATATAAACGCGAACGAAAGATATTAAAGGGTCAAAGCCAGGAAGGAGCCTTAGTGTAATCCAAAATTGTTGCCAACTTTAAGAAAATCATCAGTTATCAGTTAAGACTAAATAAAAACAAGTAAGAGTGCTATATTCGCCTATGCCGAATCTTATACACCCTTCACCATCTATGTAAAAATGGCATCGGCTCTTAATGGGTTAAGCAATTAAAAACAAAAAAAAAAAATAGTATTTCCTTTTAGATCACTTGAAAAGCTTAAAAACGATACCCATATTGATACTTAAAAGAAATTTTGAAAATTTCAGAGCCCCATAACTATGGGCGAGTGGCAATTTTTTTCTTATTTTTTGAATTCTCTGTCGCCCCTTATATATATTTTTTTTTTGGATTGGAGTTACATTATTGCTCCAAATGACATGAAAAGCACCTCTTTCGTTAGTATGTCTGATCGATTGACGGACAGACGGATATCGCTTAATCGACTTCGTTATTCATAAGAAGTCCGAATATATATACTTTATGGGGTCGAAAATAGATATTGTAGAAATTACACACACGAATGGCGAACTTAGATACGACCTTTTTTTACTTTTTGGGCTGAAGGGTATAATAAAGCACAAGACGAAAGACGCTTTTATTGCTGAACAATATTTAAATATAAACAAACGTTCAACAAGTTTAAAACATTTGCATGGAATATTCAAGTACATTCGACAAAAAAATTTAAATTAAAAAAAAAATTCGAACGATTATGGATTTCAAAGACACCGGATCTTCAACAGCAAGTTCTTCAAATGGCCTTAGTCGAGGAGGTTAAGATCTACAGATCCAAGGTAATAAAGATCATGGAAGAATGCTTTTGAGCGAACCAAACTGTGGGAAAATAAGCCTATGTGTTACTCTATATATAAATCTTTCATAAGTATTTTATATTATATTTTAGAAAAAAAAAATGTTTAACATTTTATTAAATTTTCTGTCATTTGTGCGGAATTAAATTAATTTTATAAGTGATGTTTGAAGTTGGCCAACTATTCCAGTTTATGTTAAAGGTATTTTTTATTAAATTTAATTTATTAAATTAAAAAAGTCGACAAATAATCGACGAAACGTCGGGTTAAATCGCAATTAAATTATTTTAATTACTTTGAAACTAAAGGCCCAAGTCGGTTAAATAAAAAACATTCTTAACATTAATTTAATAATATTTATTCATTGAGCCATTTTAAAAATTTAAATCAATTATTCGAAAATAAAAAAACAGATCAAATATTTCCTTTAAATTTAAGAGTTTAATGGGTATGAATTTTTTCCAGTCTTAAATGTATTGAACACCACTGTCATTCTAGTTTAACATAAGTCTTTAGAGAACTTTGCGTTTATAAGCTTTAAAGAAGCAAAAGAAAACAAAACTTTTAGTATTAGAATGAAAGTAAGTTACTTTAAAAAGTTTAAACTTTTAAAAAATGAAACAAAATCATATAAAAAAAAATAAATGAAAATAAATATTAGAAAAGGTATTAAATTGTCATTCCATATTTTTTTTTAGAACAAAACTGTCAGCTCTTTAAAATTGTTTTGTTTGTTTTTTTTTTTTTTACAAAATTCACTTAATACTTTAAATCCTCTAATTAAAGTGGATTTAAGAATAAAAACATTTTAAAGACAGATTTGTAATCACAGACAAAAATAAACAAATGAAAAAAAGAATCTGCTTAATGCTACTTGACGACTGCTAATGATTGTATTTTGTTACGAGACAAATTTAAATTTATTACAGATAATAAACAATGCAATAGGCCGACTCTTAAGCAGGTTAAAAAGACGGTTTTTTTTTTTTAATGAAGGTAACTAAATGTGAACGACCGTAAAACACTGTCAATTGCTGTAAAATAAAGCGAGAATTATTTTATTTTATCATGCTTAAAATCCAGTAGTTACATTTTCTGATAAATATGAAAATTTTTATTGAAGGATATGTGGGAATCACTGGTTTCTCAACCAAAAATTTAAGAAAATAACTTAAGCCTTAAGTAGCGCAAAACCAGAAAAACAATTTTATTTATTATTTTATTTTACTTTGTTAGAAACACAAAATTTATCTTTGGTATCATAAAGTTTAAATTAAGAAATCCCTTTTGTTAATTATTCGAATTAATTTTAATGTTAAAAAAGATAATTTATTTTTTATTTTCGATAAAAATATTTTTTTCGATTATTGAAATTATTGCTACTAATGCATTATTTGAATATGTAATCGATTATTCGAATAAAAATCGGTTATTCGAATAATGAATAAAAAAGTGTTGGCTTAAATTTTTATCTAAAAATTTAAAAATAAGTTAGAGTCAGAACAATATTTTTTACTCGATTTTTCGAATAAAATAATCAATTATTCGAATAAAATAATCGATTATTTACATTAGGAATACAAAAGTATTGCGGGTTTTAAAATTTCATAAAAAAATTTCATCGAAAGCTTTTTTGTTAGTTCTTAAGTTTGTGACGTTCAACAGTGATTGGTTTCATAAAGAGGCTTTAAAACTTATTATAAAAAAATAAAGCTTAAAAAATAAGTCTAACTGATTTATAAGGTGGCAGTACATATATTTGTATTTTGCATTAACAGATATTAATTAAGTGATCTTATAATTTACTTTTTATATAAACTATTTTGAATGCAATGTTATAATTTTTAGCTTTAATAGAACTAATAAATTATTACACTTTTATTCTAGCAATACAAAAGTGGTTCTTTTTAACCCACCCTGTATATACACTGAGCGAAATTTCTTAAGAAAGAAACATTTTATTTATTTCGCTTAAGAAAACTGTGTGATATAATTGATTTTATTTAATTTGGTTTTCGAAAATACATATATTTGGGACTACTCGATTATTCAAATATGTATGCGAATATTCGAGTAATTATTATTCGAATAAAAATTCGGTTATTCCAAAAATGTGAGCTTCAATTTTCATACGAAAAAAAAATATATAAAATTAACTACAGGCAAAAAAATATTTTTTACCTGGTTATTCAAATAAAAAAAAAACAATTATTCGAATAAAGAATACATAAAATTTTCATCCAAAAATTCAAATACATACATATATTGGAGGCGAAATAATATCTTTTAGTTCTTTAGTTTGGGATATTCAACCTACCATGTTTCAAAACGATGGCTTTAAACAGATTCATAGGAATAACAGTTTAGCAAAAGTTATTTGGCCATTAAATTGATATACTTTTATATAAACAATTTAGACTTTTATCACGGATGCTGATTTTTTTTAAATTTATTTAAAAAAAACAACATAACCATGGTTTTTTCATACAGTTAAGCTATTTTTCAATGATATAAGTTTTTTTTTAACCAGCAAAAGAAAAGAAATAAATTCAATGTTATATTTTTAGCTTTAATAGAACCAATGAATCAAGAAAATTTTATTCGAGAGCTAAGTTTGAAAGGTGCAATAAAAAAATTCTACTTTCGTAACACACCCGGCATGCACAGTGAGCAAAATTTTTTTAGAAGCAAAAAATTCGTTTATTCCGCTTGAGCAAATTGTCTGGTACAATTGATTTTATGTATGAAAACTACACAGCATTTTAAAACAACTGTTCAAAATATAAAAAAAGCTTCGTAACTGTCGTTATTTTCTGCTCGTATCTTAGCTGTTCATGTGCCGATTTCGCTCATATCCAATAACAAATTTAGAACATGTCTGATAAGTCAATATACTAAAATTAACTTCCTACTTGCAGAACATATCAAAAAAATTTTAAACTTTGCTAAAAAGTTATTTTGGAATAAAAAATTTAAAATTTAAATATTTTCACAAAAATTTTACCCAAAATTTAAGAATTTCCGAAAATGGTACTTGCAATGAAAGGACACTTCCCCCCCCCCCCCCCCCCCAAAAAAAAAAAAAAAAAACCAGCAATTCTTTCGGTAAAGGGTATGTAAGATTCGACTCAGCCGAATATAAGTAGCAGTCAAACTTGTCTATCAACAAAATGTTTATGGCAACATTTTTTTAAAGGCTATAAAAACGACAACTTTTTTCTAAATAGTGGTATGGGTACCACTAAGTGACAAATTTTTCAAGTCAAATTAGTAGTATTGCAAACAATTTTTAATAATCTGAATACTAATACTCGTAATAAGAAATATACTTTAATTATTACAATATGCTGTTCTTTAATATGATTTCCTCAATCATATTTATTCATTTGCAGTTAAATGAATTTCTCTCACTGCATATTTAGTAAGTGAAGGAACAAAAAGTTAGTACATAAATTAACGGTTGTTTATACATATGTATGCATGTCTAAATGATTACGTGTATAATGCTGTTGCTCTGTTTGGTATTCGTTTGAAGTATATGATTTTTGCTTTAAAATGAACTTAAAGGAATACTTTTGGTTTCTTTATAAAAATATTTCAGTTTTTCTTAAAGTTTCTTTTTTGAATGTTTTTCTTTAGCAGAGCAAGCAAGCGTGTGGTTTTGTTTATACAAGTTAAGTGAATTCTTATTCTTCTTGCAGTTATAGCTTTAAAATAAATATTAAAGAAATCTTGTTGGTTTTTCTTTTCATTTGTTTGCTTAAGAGTTTTTTTTCTAGTTGGGAACAAGGTTTTGTATTTTATCAGCTCGTTGTGTTCTGCTTTAATGTGAATCATGTGGTGTGTGTTCCATATTGATTTTATTCAATGTCAAGTTGGTGTGTTTTTTTTTTTTGTAATATTTTTGTTGTATCTTGATTTTAATTAATTGTTGTTGATGAGAATGCAACTGAATGGAAAATATTGTATAATAAATTATTTTCCAAGTAGAACACAAGTTAAAAATAAGACTTAGAAATAAGGGTAAAGTTGTATTTGATTTTTGTTTACCATATGTCCAAACTTTTAATTGATAGAAAATTAACTGGGGAAAGAATTTTTTAAGAAAACACATTTCAGGAATTTAGATATTTTGTAACTTTGTTAAAGAATATATTACTTGTCTCCTTCAAAGCTAGTTGTTTCTATTCCAATTTTGTATAAAAACAACAAATTTTTATATTTTAATAAAAAATTTTTTTTTTTAAACAAAGTACCCTGTGAATGGAATATAACATTCTAATTATTTTTTGTATACTTTTATATTTGCAATGTGGAAATGCCCGTATATTATTTAAAAAGAAATTTGTTTCTTTTAAGGCTTACAATATTTTTACCTAAACTATCTATGATCTATTAATAAATATGACTTTATTGCAATATTGACCTTTTCCTTAATAATATTGTCATCAAACGTAGAATTTTATCGTGTATAAATAACTAAAAGTTTGTTTGTACGAAGTTATTATCATAATTATATTAATGCAATTTTGATTTTTGCGTTTAAATAATTTTCGTTCTTGTTACATAAAACCATCTCGTTTAATTAATATTTTAATTTAATATTGATTATACGCATTTAAATATAAAATGTACTATCACACCTGGAGTTAATGTCGACGTCGTTGACGGCGTCAAATGTCAAAAAAAAAGTTGAATCGTATGAAATTGTATGAGAGCAGTTAATCTCAACGCGTTGCAACGCCGTAAAAGTTCAATCTGGGGTGGAATCGTCACATCCGTGAACGTACAACACATATCGGAAAAATACGTTTTTCGGATTATGACATACGTTAAAGGATGATAATTCACAATAATGCAGATTATAACATACGTTATCGTATAAATTAACGTACGTTTTTTACGAACTTTCATACGTTAACAGAACTTTGTTCGAATAAGATGAAAAATGCAACAAATTCGCTAAAAAAATGCGAATTAAATAAATTTAATTTCAGTTATGATACATTTATTATTACAATAAGTTCAATCTAAGATTTTTCCTTCCTAATTGAGCATATTAAAATCTACTGCTAACAGACTATGGGATGAGCTTTCTAAGTGTATGAACGCACTAGTACCACCACTTAGTGATGTAAAGATTTTAAGATAGGTAATTCGCAATTTATATTTTTGCAAGAAAATAATTTATATTTATAATTTTGTGCTTCAGGCTGATCAAAAATAGGTATCAAGCGAAGAAAAAAAAATTTTTTAATTGAAAAACCAGAGGCCTTTATGAAGAAAAGCTTCTGGTGCCAAGTGAAGAAGTGTTAAATGAAGCAGCAGTCCTTGAATCAAGCGCTATAGGCAAAAAATCGGTTTTGACCTTTGGAGACAACAAAATTTGAAAAAACTGACCAGCCTGAATACTCTTTCTTTAGCTCTAGAATTTTTTAATTTAAAAACTATTGTGAATCATTAAAAAAATTACGATCCGTTTACAATCGCATGTCATAATGCCACTTATTTCATACGATTAACGTATCACGTAATTTTTTTTCGTACGATTGTCGATACGAACACGGATGTAACGATTCCACCCCTGTTTCAACTTTTTCCGCGTTAAAACGCCGTCAACGACGTCGACATTAAATCCAGGGTTAACATTAAATATGTATTTCAACACAAATTTTAAATTTCCTGTTATATTGTTATTTCTCCTGCTCTCTTGTTTGTTCGTAACGAAAGTAAATTATTTATCTATAAGCATGTTTGCTTTTGTTTACATAATAATCAGCAACATTATCAGCACAAAAAACTACATTCCTATGCATTTTTCACTGTATATGTTTGACTTAATTTCTCTGTAAACACACGCTCAAAACAAAACAAACAAAAAACTTTTCATGTTTAAACAAACTTTCAGTGGTGGCATTGTAGTTTTTTTTTTAACACACATCATTTAAAAGCAATTGATAGAAAAAAAGTTTATTGTATGAAATGCGTTTGTTTTTCACCTACTTTTTAAAACATAACAAAAAGAATATTCTCTTTTAAAAATCATAAAAATGTACAATATTAATCTGACGTATTCACAATATTTGTCAATGGGAGCAGTAACAAAAATAATATATAACAAACACCTGACAAAATATGAAATGATAACAAATATTTTGCTTTAAATAATACTTTTGTAAAGAGTTTGGCAGGAAGGTCGTTCAACAAACATGACGCTGAGAACGGAAAAAAGTAAACATTTGTGAAATTATACTTATTTTAGAAAAGTTCAATAAAGTTTTTTTTTTAAATAAACTGTTTTAAGCTAATTTTTGTCAAGAAAAGGAAATAAAAGTTTAAAAATATTTATTTTACTTAACAATGTAGCATTTTTTAATCTAGTAGTCTAATATACGAGTTTGAAGTTTTAAGCAAATTTGTTTGCATTTCAAGAAAGAGTTTTTAAGAAACTTATAAAGAAATATATAAATAATGCATAAAACTATAATGATTTTTAATAATTGAATAGCAGCAGTTGCAAAAACAGGCATGGAAGCTCAATATTAATTAATTTTTTTATTTATTTTTTATTCGAATAAAAATAATTTTTTTAATCGATTAAAATTTTTTTCAAGTTTTTGCAGTCGTACATGGCAAAAGAAATTTTTTAAGAAATATACTCACACAAAAAAAAAAGTGGTTTAAATAATTGATACAGATTTTTTCAGAACAGGAATAGATTGTTCTATATTAGCCCATGCATGACACGTTTTCTTTTTTCTATAGGTTCCGCTATCTAACTTTTTGTTTTCACCTAGTGCTTATTCGTGAATGGTAACACTTAGCTCATATCTGATTTGACAGATAATTAGTTTTGTACTTCCGCTGAACGAATATTGATGTGTATACACTTGAAGCCGAAGCTACACTCGATGTTTTGCGCCCTTTTTTAAAAGATCGCATTATCAGCCGCAGAGCTGATGTCAATTGGCCACCTCGAAGCTGCGATTTGGACTAAGCTACTGCATGCCCAGCCGATGCAGCCATTTGAAGGAAATGATTTTCCATTATTAACCGAAAGGATGTACTTTCAAATAAAAAAAAAATTTGAGAAAATATTCAGTAGTTTTTTTATATGTAGCATTAAAAAAAAAGTTATTTGGGGGACCCTATAGTAATTTTATAGTTTGATCTACATATATTGGAATAATATTATTCAAAAATTCGAATGAGTTTTCTTTTTTTTAAATATTAAGTTGTTCGACATATTGATGAAAGATTTAAAAAATAAAAAAATATTCGAGTTGATTTTTAAACAAAATATTAATATTGATTAATTTTTAAGAAAAGACTAAAAAATCAAATGCATATACAGAATATTTTTTTTAATTATAAAATAACATAAATTAAAACGTCAATCATGGAAATTTCAATGGCATTTTTGCAAGTGAAAACTAATTGCGTTGAAACGACTAAAAAAATATTAGATTATTTTGCGAAAAAAATAAACTTTTTTACTAAGAAAAATTAAGTTTTTTTGATGTATAATCGAATATTCGGATTGTTTTTATTCGATTATTATTAATCGTATTATCGAATATTCTGACTAAATATTTTATAATCCAGTATTTTCAAAGCAAAATGTCATAAAATAATGGCTGACTTCCAAAATGTATTAATACAAAGTTTGTATTTAGATTTTGTACATATACAAAGTTGCGAAACAAAGCCTCAATTAAGAAACTGCTCGGTTGCAACGTTTCTTATACTTGTCTGCGACATTTTTGAAATGTTATGCAATGTAAACATTTAGTTACACGGCATTAAGAAACACAACACATTGTTCGAATACAAAGCAACTGAAGTTTTGAAAGCCAGCCAATCTTAGTTACACGTCTGCATTAAATTAAGATTACTTATCTTCCTATTTTAAATTATTGAAAAATGTTTAACTGCTATCATTCGAATATTATTTATTTGAACAATTTTATTTATGATTTTTTTACTTAAAAGATGATATTTTAACTCAAAGGATGATTTTTTTTACAAGATTTGTTTATTTTTATTTAAATAATTAATTAATTCGAATAAAATTAGTCGAATAATCAAAAAAAAAAAGTTTTCTTATGTGCTTCGGAGTATAGCTAGTCTAGAATGTATCATATGGTTATCCTGTAAGAAAGATTTATTTAGCAATATCTTAGGGCATGCAGTGTAACATTTTAAATATCCCATCTGCAAAAGTACGGTAGCAGATGTGTCAATAGCTTTCGAGTGTATCGAAAGAGAAGTTTAGCAAAGCCCAAACTGCAACAGAATTTTTGCCAGTAGCATATTACTAAAGGCTATTAAAAGTTGGGTGCATATTCCAAAAGCTAAAGTGTTCTTGGAAATAACCATTGGTTTCTAGGTAGAGAATACTTCGGTTTAAAATTTTTCCTGAATAAATTGACTATTGTGTTAACCCAATGCAATATGTGTAAATATAACTACACTATTATCATACTCAAACAACCAATCATACAAGCTAACAAAATTTCCATGCGATACTTTCGTATTGAACTATAGTCAAAAGAGGAAAAAAAGCACATCCAAAGCACTTTAACGTCAGGTGGCTTATAATTCTTGCAGCCAGAACTAAGCGAATAACCAACTGAAGAGACATTGTTATAAAAAATAGTACTTTTTCTGGCTTGTTTCATTGCTGCTTTTTTTTAATAGCAAATATGACCTTTAGTGAAAAAAGTTTCCCCTGTTACTTTTTTCACACAAGTAATATAAACTTTCAAGATTAAAAACTATTGCGAATATGAAAAAAATTAAAACTTTATTAATAACAATTAGTTTTTTTAAGAGGAAACTAAAATAAAGTGCAAAAATATGAAGCAGTATAATGAAACAAAATATGCATTTTTAAATAAAAAAAGTCTTAATTTTTTGTAGAAAGAAAACTATGCGAACTTAACTTTTGAAGGAAATTACTGACATACGAAACTTACAAAAAAACAAAGAGTTTATTTATTTTTCCTTAAAGGAAGGTGTAGATTTAAAGAATATTCTAAAAGGAAATTAAAAAAAATCTTTAAGTATTTTGTAAAAAGAAAAATAAAAATTTACTCAAGTACCCAAGTTACCCAGTAACTATTTTTATTTTATTTAATTTATTTTATTTTTATTTATTTTCAAGTTAAAGTTTAAACTGGAAATAAGCTCTTCCAAGTATCTTATTGTCTTTTGTCTTATTGATTCAATGGAGTTCTCATTTAATAAATTTGGCTTTTGTTATAAGACTTTCTAGTTTTCTATACAAAATTTGGGTAAAATCCACTGATGAGATATTTGAGCAGTAGTGAAATGGCCATATGGATATGCTTTCCCCGCAGCAATACATTTCATTTTTAGTTTAGTTTAAATTAATAAATATTTCATGAGAATATCATGAAATATTTATATTTGAAGGAATCAAGCACGAATAAAGTAAATTAAATTTTAGCTTTTACTTCAAAAATCAGCAAAAATTTGTTGTTGCTGTGATAGCGATGTGTGGTTCTGTTTGTGCTTAAATTACAATAATACATCATCGAAATTTGACGCATTTCTATAAAGAATCGAATTAAATCGTGTTTTTTAATTATTGAATAAGAGAAGAATAATGTTAATTTGTTTTTTTAATAGTTTTAGTACACTTGAAAACCCTTTATGTTAATCGATTAAAAGTAATTTGATTATATTATAAAAAATTTGTTTTTTATTTTATCATTGAACACAATTAACAATTAACACAATTAATCGAATATTCGGATTTATTTCATTCGATTAATATTAATCGTGTAATCGATTATTCGGACTTTTTATTTATCAATCGAATCTATTTTCAATGAAAGTATTTGAAATAGATTTTAAAATAATAATAATAATAATAGATCTTAAAATAATCTTAGTTATAGGAAAATTATACATTACTACTTTTTTAAAATGGTTAAAGGTTAATTGATAGGCATCATTTAAATAATAATGAATTAAATAATAATTTATTTTTCAAAAATTATTCTTTTAGTTCGATTATAAAATTATTCGAATAATATTAGTCGAATAATCGAATATTCGTATAGTCCATTTCGAGCTTAATTTTTATTTTAAAAGAATAAAACGATTTGAATTACAGCCAATCTAGAATATTAATATTCTAAGAGTAAGAAGAGACAGAAGAATGAAATTTCACGCATTTATCATTCAATTCAAGCTTTGACAAGGATGACGTCCTCAAAATCATTAAAAAAAACTACAAGGCCGCTGTTTTACCCAAGTGAACGTTGTATTGATCGCCATACTTTATCACTCAAATGGATTATACCGCGCAGTAATACATTTTATCTCCACAGCACGTGTGATGTAGATGAAAATATTAGGTTCACAGGTACCACTAAAAATGATAGAGACAAGTTAGCTGAGTGAATGCAGAGATGATGTCAATTTAGTGTAGAAAAACCTATTGCAATAGCTAAGTCATCATCTGATAGACTCTGATTCAGAGCGAAAGCACATGTAGTGTACAGAAGACATTATCAAAAGAGTGTATGTCAGTGGTCATGGGAAACGAGATTATTTGAAAACTTTGCGAATCGACAAGGAAGCCTTCCGGGGTTTTTCCAAAACAGAACAAATTTTGTGCCAGTCAGTGTCTAATTAAGATTGGATTACGTAAATATAAAAGTTTGCCGGCAGGTTCGAAGGATGTTCAAGAAGTACAGCTGTAAATGTCCAGAAGAGTGAGAACTACGGGCACTCGGATATTGGATTAAAGGCAAAGAATGATCTCAGTCTTAAGCAAATGCAGGGATCTGTGGTGATAAGACGGTGTCAAAAACAATATCTTATAGGCCAGAGGTAAAAGCCGATTTAGTTGCACGGAAAAAGTACTTTAGGCGCCCTAAAATACAGTAGTCTTAATCAATATTTTCCTAATAAAAAAGAAAAAAATAAAAAGAATGTTGATATTTAAAGCAATTTTGTTATTGGCGAATTTTTTTTATTACATTTAGGGGTGTGTATACAAAGTGGCATTGGTTAATACCTTTTAGCCCTTGCAATATTCTATGTTGTACGAGGTGTGTAAAGAAAAATAAAACGAATTGTTGAAGGTTGCCTTTGAAAATCTATTTATTCATTTAATTCATATCTTTTTTTTAATTTTTTATTAAGTAAAATTTTTCGACCATTTTTTCGAATATGAAATGCGCTATGAAATTAATAAGGCACTAGGTATGCATGGTTATCTACTCTACCATAATAGGAATAAACGTATCATGTCCAGTCCTCCAATCTAGCCAGCATTTTGGTTGATTATTCACAATAAAAAAATTCTAACACTATCTACTTTAGTTCAAACAGTAACAATTTTCCTTTTGTATGAGAGCTACAACGCCTACTGTTAAAATTCAGCCATTTTTGTTTTCAACTATGCTTGTTACTTGTGAAAAATCTTAGAAGTCTACCTGTTGTAGTTTCGCACCTACACTTTAACAATTTTTCAGTTTAAATGGGAGTGCCATGCCTTACTGCTGCAATCCATCCAGTTAACTTATTTAATTAAATTAAGCAACGGGAATTTTTTATAATATTAATAAATTTTCAAAATAAAATCTATTTTCGTGCTATTTTCTATTATCCTGATTAATTATTTAAATCACCGATATTGATTATTAAGGGTTAAAACATGTCTCGATGGACATTTCGTTACCACTTACTTAACTCTTCAGGAAACTTCTGACAAACATTTTAAATAACCTAAAATTTTTTGTCCAAACAATACCGCAAAGTCAAAAATTTCAGTTTAAGCAAAAACAACAATAAACAATGATAATTCTATTTTTCTTTCTCCACTGTATACGGCTGACTTCTTTCGCCTCTTTTATACAGAAGTTTCCTGGAGAGTTAAGTAAGCGGTAACGAAATGGCCATCGAGACGTGCTTTGACCCTCAATAATCAATATCGGTAATTAATTTAATCGGTATAATATAAAAATAGCATAAAGTTTTATATGAAAACTAATTAAATTAAAAATATGTTCCCGTGTCTTTAATTTGATAAATATTAACTTTGTGTAAGAAGTGCCACGCCCACGTGAAATGTCAAATAAATACTTACTTTATTTTACTAACCACGTACCTGATAACAAATAATGAAAATTGCAGAAAGATTGGTTCACTGGTGTATCTTTTCAACAAACAAGCAAACAAACATATTATTCATAACTAGATATATTGCTCATTTAGTTCTAGAACGTTATAACTCCAAAACATTAATTTCAAGATAAAAGCAGTTAAAGTTTTTGACTCATTCTCACCATCGAAAAAATTTTCAGAATGCTCAACTTCCCATTACAATTAGTAAAATAAGTTATAAAAAAAATCTATTTAAGAAAGCTTTCATCAATTATATATCCGGGGGTGGTCTTAGACAAGATATGTGGTATGTTTGAATTATTACATTTTTGCTGTAAAATTACATCGGATACTGTGTCGTAAACTAAAATGGTTCGTTATTTATGAAAAGAAAAACGAAGTTTTGCTTAATAATATTTTTCATCAACACAGCCATAACTCAAAAACAAAAACATTATATTTATGAAGTCGATACATTTTAAAAAGATCACATTTTCAACAGTCACATAGTTATGAAATATGACCATGTTTTACAAAGCGATATGATTTTTACGTTATAAATTTTACTCCACAACTCATGAAATGAAATAACGACTTACTCTCTTAAAACTTGGAAAGTACAAAAGACATAAAGATGAAACGTATACACAATATAAAACATGAAATGGTGAATAATTCTGTATGATTAACTCCAAAATTTGAAATTACGAGTAATGACGTTCAAGAAAAAAATGAGCGATATATTTAACTAGGTAATGCTCAAGCTCTCAACTGAACTCCATAAATTTCATTTTAAGATTCTTTTTTTGCAGTACAATTTTTTCTAACATAGAATTTTTGGTAATTTTGATCACATCTGTTAATTGCAAATACATCAAAATAGCATTTTTTTACTGCTAAATTCCATTTATCTTTCTTTTTTCGTTATGTCTTTTGGAGACTGTTTTATCCTATTGTTTTATATCTTCGTTCGATTACAAGACAAAAAAAAATAATTTTTTTCTAAGTTGTGTTTTGTTGCCAGTCACTGCTTAAGGGCCGGCCACCATTTAAATTTAAAATATGTTCGAGGACCGCAGTTTATGTGCACGTGGGCCGCAATTGGCCTGCGAGCAGCAGGTTGCCCACCCCTGATCTAAGGGATCAAAATTTTGATTTCTAAAGCTTAAACAGGACCTTCACATATCAGTAGTAAAAATCGTATTAAAAAGCTATTAAAAGAATGTCTGGCTTTAGTTATCAATATCTCTTTAGATAAGAGTTTTTACCGATTTAGTTATATACGAGTAATTTTTTTCGTTATAAAATTGCAAATATTTTGTTTACTCAAACTTCTAACCTACGAAAGACCGTTAGCAATTTTTTTAAAGGCTCTTTTCACTAGCTCCCATTGGTCATGACTAAATGACCAAAACCTGACTCAGGTCTACACTATTTTTCTTTAAATTATTAATAATAAGGCCCAAAGAAGTACGCAAATCGATCAGTTTTTAAAAGTTAGTGAGTCAGAAAAAGAGTTATTTAAGATTATATTTTTACCGAATAATCGAATAAAACTTAAAAAGGTATTCGATTAATCGATTGGTTTTGATGCTTTTTAAAATAATTTTTTTTTATACATTTAAAAAATTGAGCTATTTAACGAATAATTGACCAAAAAGTAAGTCTGGTGTGGGCTATTAATCGAATAAAACTTTCAAAAGTATTCGATTAATTGTGCAAACTAATTTTATTTAAATTTAAAATAATTGAAATTAAAACCAAATGATACAAAAGACTCTAGTTTACAATGGATAATGATTCTGAAGACTGTAGTCCAATCCAAGAATATAACTGAAAAAATCCTAAAATATTCTCGCTTTAGGATGATATTAAAAGAATGTCACTTGGTTTTTGGTTTTTATGGTAAAGACTCAATAAAAGAGAAAACAAAACAGAAAACATTTACTTTTGACTATTATAGTAGAAAAAGCTGAGAATCTAAGCGTTGAATCTGAAATAAGCCAAGTTAAGGCAAAAGGGGTTTATCTGAATTTTTTTATTACTTCCGTTCGTTCCGTTCTCTAATATTTGTATCATGTGGCATGGAAAATTTTATTAGGTGAAGTTGTAACTTTAACTAAAAAAGGCAGGACTTCTGTTTAGTCTTTAGCAGCTGATACTTTTAATCAGCTATTTTTAAAGAAAAAACTTCTGAGGGTTATTAAACTTTAATCAATTTTTGTCGCTTCTTAAAAGAAATAAAATTGCTTAGTTTAGTTTATATTACATGATCGGTTGTAGAAAAAAATAATTAATGTTTGAGAATATTTCTTGTTCACAGGTAACAGACAATTTAAGCCGCATAGCTCCATTGCGAGTTACTGTTACCTTGCAACCGAGCATTTCACACAAATTTATTTCTTAAGTTATCGAAGTATTTTAAGTTACAGTTCGGACAAGAAAACCCTCTTTTTTCAGTTTTAGGACCTTAACAATTATCAAATTGTGGAATCCAAAAAGACGACTAGACTCTGAGAATTATTTGTTTACTAGACTTTAGATAGAAACAGAAATTTTACAGAGACCATAATGGCGATACTGCTTTTGTTTTCAGAGAAGCTTATAACCAGAAATTAGTGTTGTTCTTTAATAACGAACAGAAAGAAAAAAATTGCTAGTCATACATAATCCAGATAAAAAATATTCTTCACTTAAAACAAGCTCCGATTACAATAAAGACGTTTCTTTAATTCAATTTTATATTTCCGTTTTCCATTTAACATTCCTCGTATGGCAATCTGAAATAATACAAACCATACAACAAGCCTTAAATAATACTTAGCTTGTTTGCTGATGCCAAATCCATAGCATTAACACATAGTCTTTGCGTATTAAAATAGCAACTGATAAAACAGAGACTTAACATGCCCCATGCAACTTTCGTGTTATGCATTTTTGCAAATGCTTGCATTTTAATGAGAGAAACTAATAAATGAGATTAGTTTGGAAAAGGCAAATGCATGAAAGGTAAATTTTAAAAATTGAGTTTGTATTTTTAGTTGCAGCTTTAGAAACAAAAAAAATTAAATTCCATTAAATGCAATTATGAGTTAAATAAATCTTGCATCATTTAAATGTGGCAGTGATGGAAATCCATGTAAAAATTTTGGGGATAAAGTTAATAAACACCAATAAATAAATGAAATTTTAAAGCCTCATTTGGGAATAAGTTTACCTTACAAGTGGCGATAATAGCGGTTATTTTTATTGTGGGTAAAGCATCGTTAAAGGGAAAACACGGAACTCTCCTTTTTTTATCTTTTAATTACGATCACTAAATCATTTCGAAAAATTAATTTAAAATAATATTTATATTTTTTTCGTTACGCCATAATATTTATTTATGCTGGTAAATATTTTCAAACTTAATTAAAAAATAGAAATTAAGTTCGAAATTTTAAAAGTACTGCAAGGGGTCACATGTTTGGTCTTCTTACTGCCAAGTCCATTATATGATGCCTTTGAGTCAATTTTCGAACTTAAGTACGAATTTTCGAACTCAATTTAATTAACCAGATTTTTATAAAATATTAAATTATTTTTTATTCAGAACTTAAAATCTTTATTTTCTTTTAATTTGAAAATTTGAACTTAAGGTAGCGAAAAGACTGAAAATTATACTTTCTTCATATAAAAAAGGTTAATTTTCTCTTCATTTTTCGAAATGAACTTTTAGTTTATGATAATTAAAACTTATTAGTATTTAATTTTCTTAATTTTTATTAAAGTTGAAATTTGAACTTAAATAAGAAAAATAACAATTAAGTTTGATTATCTTCGAAAAATAAAATAAAAACGTTAATTTAATTTTTTTAAGTCTAATAGACATTTAAATCACAATTTTTACAAAGCTTTTTCCTGAATCGAACACAGGCCAAAATTTCTTAAAAAGTGTTTTGTATCCCATATCGATTACTATCTACACCAAGAATAAGTTTTTTAAAAAATATTTCATGTACAGATATGATCCTGTTACAGTTTTATTATATGTATAGATATTAGATTTATACCCCGTTCAGACAAACGTTTTAATTGCACTCAATTTATCATATAAGAAATTAATTAATAAATTTATCAAAGTACTTAATTGTGTCATTAATTGATTAAGTTTCCTCATACAACCCTTGTGAAGATTAAGACTGGAAGAGTTCCATATTTCAACAACAAGCAAACTTTCTTTTAAAGCCGAACTTGTCTTCATTGTTCCAAATTTCTTATGTAAAAATTAGGTCTGTTCAATAAATTTCCGGCAGAAAGTAGCAACGATAGAGTAAAATAAAAATTTACAACATTACTATTCCAAATGAAAAAAGGAAATAAAAAAGGAAATAAAATTTTTTTGTCTTTTTTGTAAAAATTTTAGTTTATTTTATTCTATTTATTTTGTTTATTGTTATATTATCTTGGCGTTTACTTGTATATAGTTTTCTCAGCTTTCTTCAAACTATTATGTAAACGTTAGCTTCAATTCAAAATATTTTGTATTAAAACCGAAAACTATAAATGTTATGTTTATTTTCTGCTGTGTGGTTATACAAAATTTCAGCTGTAGATATTCGGTTTTGAAATCGCCATACAAATTATGACAAAAAAGCCGCACCATTTTAGTCTAGCAATGATGAGATGTAAATATTTTCGTGGGAAGTGCTAATAAACACTTTCAATTCAAAGTGTTTCATATTTATTAATTTATTGTGTAAAACAGAACAAGAGTCAGCTGTTCTGTTCTTGCCAGTAACAAAAGTAGTAACAAATTTATTAACATTCACATCTTATACTCTCTTTTACTCTTTCGCTGCTCCTTTTGAAGTACTGAAGTAAACACTTTCCAATAACAATTAGTAACAATTTCTTGTTATTGAACAGAACTATGTATATTCTACTGTCAAATTTTAATTGAGAAAATTAAATTGGATATGTGTAAACTCCAAAACTAATTACTCAATTTATATTTTAATTGGCTTAATTAAAACGTATGTCTGAACAGGGTATTAAATTCAATAATTCGAAATTTGACTTAATATCTCGAATAAACATTTTCCTAACTTTAAATAAAAGCATTAATTTTTCGTTATAAATAATTATTCGACCATAAACTTATTTTAAAATTGTGAAGCTCGTATATAGAAAGTGAATTGTTTCAATTGTGCGACCAGGGGTGGAATCGTTACATTCGTGTTCGTATCGACAATCGTACGAAAAAAAAAAAATTACGTGATATGATAATCGTATGAACTAAGTGGCATTATGACATACGATTGTAAACGGATCGTAATTTTTTTAATGATTCACAATAGCTTTTAAATTAAAAAATTCTAGAGCTGAAGAAAGAGTATTCAGGCTGGTCAATTTTTTCAAATTTTGTTGTTTCCAAAGATCAAAACCGATTTTTTGCCTATAGCGCTTGATTCAAGGACTGCTGCTTCATTTAACACTTCTTCACTTGGCACCAGAAGCTTTTCTTCATAAAGGCCTCTGGTTTTTCAATTAAAAAATTTTTTTTTCTTCGCTTGATACCTATTTTTGATCAGCCTGAAGCACAAAATTATAAATATAAATTATTTTCTTGCAAAAATATAAATTGCGAATTACCTATCTTAAAATCTTTACAACACTAAGTGGTGGTACTAGTGCGTTCATACACTTAGAAAGCTCATCCCATAGTCCGTTAGCAGTAGATTTTAATATGCTCAATTAGGAAGCATGTGTTTTGCAAAATTTTTGTGTTCATTCATAAATCTAGATTGAACTTAATGTAATAATAACAGTATCATAACTAAAATTAAATTTATTTAATTCGCATTTTTTTATAGCGAATTTGTTGCATTTTTCATCTTATTCGAACAAAGTTTTGTTAACGTATGAAAGTTCGTAAAAAACGTACGTATGACGTATGTCATAATTTGCATTATTGTGAATTATCATCCGTTAACGTATGTCATAATCCGAAAAACATATTTTTACGTTCACGGATGTGACGATTCCACCCCAGATTTAATATTTAGCTAAAATTCGAAATGAAGTTCAAAGATATCAAACAAAATTGACGCATTTTGATCGTAAAAATATTAAATATAGAAAAACGTTGCGTTTTGGTAAAATTTTGTTTAAGTTTTACATTAGTAAAACTGAGGAACCTAAAAAAATTGTTGCATTTGCATAGAAAATAAAATATTAATATTCAAGACTAAGAAACGTTTAATAAACTTATATTCGGTAAATTCGAAATTAATTCGAAAAATTTAAAATAATTTCGGAACTAAAATTTTTGCAATTTTATAACATATCAATTATTTTCTTTCGCTATTTGCACTTAAAATTAATATTTTTATCATAAAAATTTATTTCGAAATAAAACTTGACCTTTCGAACATAGTAAAAATTGTCAGATGCTCACATAAAAACTAGAGTATTCATAAAAATAACCTTAGAACAATAATATTACTTAAAATTTAAATTTCGAAAGTAAGTTCGAATTTTCGAACATGCTTTAAAAATAAATATTTTGTTATTTTTGGTTTATAATGATATTTTTTATAGCAATTGGACTTTAATTTAAGGTTTCTTTTTTTTAGGAAATTTCGAAATTATACACATAACCAAAATAGAAAATAATACTAATCATTTTAATTCGTTTGTTTTAAAAAATACAATTTGTTAATAAATTATTTATAGAAAAAATCAGTAATAAAAAAATCTACAGATAATTAATTAAAATCTAATGTTTTTATTTATTTAATTTTATCTTGATTATTAAAAAATTGTCTCAGAAAAAATAAAACTTAAGAGAAGGGCCATATTATAAACAATTTTTTCAGTTTGTATAAATAAAACTACTGAAATTTGTACATCTTTTTTCTTAATTTTTGGTTTTAACTTTTAAGAAAATTTAGCTTTTAATTATACTGTTATCATTCATTATGTAATTTTCTCCGAAATACTTACAAAATAAGGCCACCAAACTAAAACATAATAACTACAATTTCCGGGCTGTTGAAAAATGTCAAAAATTTAGTGTTTTTTATTTTTGCATTTTTTTTTGCTTCCTTTACCCTCATCATTGCTACTTTGAAATTTAACCCACAATATTTTAAGCATTTATATGAATAAATTCTTAAATACCACATTTATGTTTGGCTTGTATTTCCCTCTCTTAAAAAATGTTTTTTGCTGTGTCAGTTAAAACCAAAAGTTTTATATTTATGCAAAATAACATGCATGTACTAATGCATGTGTTACAAGGCACAAATTTATATTGTAACTTATTATAACGCCACTTAGCTGGCGGTTATGTGCGGGTTATAGAAAAGAAAATTGCAAATTCCAACATTAAAAAATTGAAAGAATACTCAACGTGCCACTTTAGTTACAACGGCTACATGCAAGCAAAACATAGAAAAATGATGTAAAATTTAGTTTGAAATCAAATTTAATATGAAAAAAACTACACAATTTAATAAGAGAATTTAAAATTTTAATGAAGCGGTTGTTTTAATCACATTTTAAAAGTGCGTTATAGCCTCTTTATCTTTATCAGCGAATGATCAAAACATTATTATTGTTTGGGCATTATTGGGCATTATTGGGCAATAATGATTTTTTTGGTGAATATGATACCAAAGCCAGGAGAAGATCAAAAAGAATGAGAAATATAATAAAGTATTATTTAAAACAAAGAAGGATGTTAGTAAGATAAAATAATCCGGTAGGTGCGAGCGGAAAGTATAAGTAAGACTTTAATTATACTTCACCACAAAGGGTAAGGTAGGTTTGTCATTTCGTGTGTGAAATTTCTACAATATTCATTTCCGACTCCATCAAGTGTATATATTCTGACTTCTTATGCATAGCGAAGTTGATTGAGCGATGTTCGTCTGTCCGTCCGTCGTTTTCTGAAGAAAACTTGATTTCACAAAAAAAAAAAAACATATGGCAATCTATTTGATATAGAGTCGAAAGAGCTGCTAAATGAAATCAGCAAGACTCGTCCATGTCCTTAGGCCCAGCGCGCAAAATACCAGGCCTACATCTAATATTTTCATATTATTTGGAACACTAAGTTAACTCCAATAAAATAAAAATATATGGAGCGATAGAGAATTTAAAAATTAAAAAAACATCAAGTGAAAAAATTGTCGGGCACCCATATTTTCTGAGTTGCGGGGCTCTGAAATTTTCAAATTTTTAAATATCGATATGGGTATCATTTCAAAGCTTTTGAAGAGATCTTTAAGAAAATACAATTTTTTTTAAATGCTTAACCCACTAAGAGCCGATGGCATTTTTATTATTAATATTTTTTAATTCTTTTAATTCTCTGTCACCCCGATTTTTTTTTTTGAGTTATTTCACTAAACTAAATTCACATATATGGTGAAGGGTATATAAGAGTCGGCACAGTTGAATATAGCACACTTGTTTTTAATTTAATTTAAAAACTTGTTACAGCGGACATGGTGAATTAGGTGGATTTAAGATAAGGTCCTTTAAAAAAATATATAACTATAGGGTCAACTTTTAATTTGAATTCTGGATCTTGCTTTAAAAGCGAACTAGTAATAAATATTCAGCTTAAATTGAAAGTATCAAAAAATAAGGCAACATATGTGATAATCACGTTACTTTCGGGACACCCTATATTTTATTTTATTTTATTTTATTTTTAAAAAAGGCCGTATTCATTATTTCTTATTACGGCCTGTATGAAAGAAACACCCTTTAATTCTTAAATTAATTGTTCATATTTAATTTTAGAACTGATAGATTTCCACATATTTTGTCTAAATTTTAAATATCTGTGTGCTACGAAAGAAAAACTAATAAAATAGCAATTAAGATCACATCACTATTGGAACACCCTTTATTTTTAAGTTTATGTTTAAAATTTTTTACTGTTTCCTATAGCGGACTTAAAAATTCTTAAAACGTTTGTTTATTGTGGTACAAAATGAGGCCTCCGTACGTGTAAATCATATTGGTGTTGGCACATCCTTTAAATAAAAGTTGTCTTTTTTGTACTTGTTGCTCTAGCGGACAAAAGTTTTACTGGCCCTAAGCAAAGTGGACGTTTCTACCTATCACAGTTTAAAAATAACAAAATTTTTGTAAATATTATGTCACCTTTGGAACACCCTTTAATTTTAGTTGTTAGTTTTATAGCGGTTAAATAAACATCTTCAAAAGTTTACCTGATACAGTTTCAGAGAAAGAGGTCCCTGAAAGACGGAAGGACGGATAGACACTTTCTGTACGAAACCCTTAAAAATTAAACTGAAAAAATTTCGAAAAATTTAGAATGACACATGGATTATTTAATACAAAACAAAACCACCAATTCTTCAAGCATAAATTCGTAAAAAGAATAAAATTTCGTAAATTTTCAGAATAAAGTCTTTGAGCCTATTAAATGTTTTATTTATTTTTAGATGGCCTTTTTATTAAATTTTTAATTGATTCAATTAATAGTTTAATAACAAATTCGTTGTGTTCACAGCTGTAAATCAAATTATGTCGCGAATCATCTATTTACTGATTTTAAAGTAATTCTTTTCACATTAAAAAATTAATTGAATGCAATTTGAGTCAATTTAAATGAATTTGCAAGTCGTTTTCAATTCAAAAGAATTTGTCAAAGTTAATGCCATTTATAATCGAGCAATTAAAAATTTAATCTAAAAAGGGAAGTTTATTTTGTACGCTATGCCAGCTTAGTCTATCCACCACAAATATTTCAAAATATTCAAAATCAACAACTTGAATTAATTATTTATTTGGTTGTCAGTAAAAGACTGAGATCAATTGTTAGTTATGTTGCAGCTATTTTGCAATATAAATTAAAAATAGAATATTTTCATTTTTGCATATTTGCCTCTAGACAAATATTTATTTTTTCATAACTTTCTCTTATACGAGGCTTATTGTACATATGTGTGCCCATGTACATAGATATTCCTGACTATAAAATACCAAACTTAAATAATTTTCCTAACGTTATAAACCACAGAATATTTCAGTTGTTTGCATTTAACAAATTAAATTCATCTAATATTAACAATATTTGCTTGTATACTTTAGGGGGTTGTGTCCAGTGGTTATAACAAAATTTATACAAACTATAAAGGCAAATATAATCAATAAAATTATGACTGTCATGCATAATTTATATGAGAACTGAAGGCTTTTAGTTATAAAAGTATAAAAGAAAACTTATAAAACTGATTTGAATAAAAAGAAAACAAAATTGCTCAATGAATTATTTAAAAGGCCATTTCTAGAGCCTGGCATGGATTTAAAAATTGTGGTGAACCAGAAAGTAAGTAAAAGCTAACGTAATTAACATAAGAAAATATGAGACCATGAAATAATACTTGAAGAATGTAACAAAGTAAAAAGTTAAATTTTTTTTATAACCCAATAAAATCTGAAATTACTGTAGCCAATTTTATGAGCTCTCTTGATAGTAGTGACTTCTAGCCTTTATTACATTTGCCGACTTCTGCATTAAAAATGCCGTTTTTTTCAATAAACTCTTAAAACGCAATTTATTTGTAAAACGGTTTCTATACCCTTCACCACAGAAAGTGAAAAAAGGGTATAACTAAGTTTGTCATTCCGTATGTAATTTCTACAATATCCATTTCCGATCCCATAAAGTATATATATTCTAAGTTCTTTTGCACAGCGAAGTCGAGACCGTCTGTCCGTCCGTGTTAGTGTTGAAATCACGTTTGCCTTTGCAAAATTTAAATACGCCAACAGATCGGATAGATAGTGTCGAAAGAGGTGCTGTTGCAAATCGGCAAGATCGGTTCATGTTCTTAGACGCAGCGGGCAAAAAACCACGCCTTCCTCTTCCTTCCTCTATGTAATTTAGAACAATGAAGTAACTTTAATCAAAAAAAAAAAAAAAAAAAAAAAATGTATGCGGCGGTAAAGAATTAAAAAATAAGAAATAACCTCAAGTGAAAAAAATGGCTCTCGCCCATATATTCCAAGTTACTGGCCTTTGAAATTAAAAAAAGAGCCGATTGTGTTTTTCGTAAAATTTTTTATATCTGGTATTTAAATTTTGTTTGCTTATTTTATAATTCTCTGTCACCCCAATAATCTCTTTTTTGACTGGAGTTACTTCCCTAAACATGATTTACATAGATGATGAAGGGTATATAAGATTCGGCATAACCGAAAATAGCTCTCTTACATGTTTTTTTTTCACTAATTTTGTGTTGTTATATATGTTGTGAACATTATTTAATACTAAGCTGTTCTTTTTTGTTTTTAAAATTTTTGCGATCGTATTAAAAATGTCTATTTTTCATAAAATAACTGTCGATAAAGCTAACTTTTTTTTTTACTAATATACCGATTTCTTATCAAAATCATCTAACGGCCCTAGCTTAAATACCGAATTTCCTTTGTCATACGATGCTCTAACTCAGTAGAACAAATTTCTTCTCTTCTGTAGACTAAAGAAAATCAAACGAGATGGAACAAAAGGGTAAACTTTCTTAGAGATGGAAATCGTAGGAATAATCTGGAGAAGTTCTGAGGGAAACTTGAAACAGATAAAACAGATTGCAGGGAACTGTTTTATTCTCCAGAAGTTATAAACGGTGATTGTGAAGCGCTTAATCTGAAAACCTTAGCCTGGTTTCTGTGATTAAAGTGGCAAGTTTTTCACATAAAAATATTGTTACGAATAATAAAATCTGGCAGCCCCTGTTGTTGTTTCCGTATGAGCGTGGTGAATAAGTTAATTCAACTTATGGTGTGTGTATAGAATAATATCACAATTAGCCAACAAAAGCTGAGCAGCCTCAATGGCTGCGTTGTTAGAGGTGCGTGCTGCAAAACAGGAGGTCCTGATTTCGATTCCGCGTTCAGACATGCGTACAACAGAAAATAAATATTGTTGTAAAGCAATTTAAAAATAATAAAACAGCAGTACAAGCCTCCCGAGAGGCAAAAGATAATTATTCTGTGAAGCCATGGCAGATAATTTAGTGGAGACGTCCAATTTAATATAAGAGCTACAGATAATTGTCAAGATGCCCTTTACAATAAAAAGTAAAAGGGTAGCGGTTAGGGCAGTGAAGTGTAATAACAACAGTGAATGGCAGACGTGTGTTGTGGCTATTGGATTAGAGGGGATGGCTGGCTTGGATAAAATGAGTAGTGGAGATGTCTGTGGATGGTTAAGGTTACTGACCAAGGCATCGAGTAGTTCATGTCTCGCCGGAGTAACACAGTAGGGTAGCGTGGATGGCTGCGTTTCTAGTAATAATGCATGTTTAGTAAATACGACACCATAGGGTTCATAAGACCGTAGTATCAAGAAGTATAGCCAGATAAAGCCACAAAGTAAGAGTGCAGAATTTAGCCACAGTGGTATTTGCAATCAAAAGATTCCGTACGTTTTTAATATGTATGTTTCTATACATATTTAGATTTTGCTTTTAATTTGGTGATAAACATTAAATAGTATTTGATTAATTTTATACATCATTGAAAAATTAAATTCTTATTAAAGAAAAAAAATCTTTTGTATTATGGGAAAAGTATTTGAAAATATTTAGTATGCTTTAATTTTTAGAAACAGTTTTTTTTATTTCTACCATAAATATCTAACATCGAATTTAGTAATTTGTCTTCTAGTTTCACTATTTCAAATAACGTGCACATGGTTAAAACTAAATAAAAAAATAATAATTTAAACA
Source organism: Gymnosoma rotundatum (assembly GCA_916610165.2). Taxonomy (NCBI): domain Eukaryota; kingdom Metazoa; phylum Arthropoda; class Insecta; order Diptera; family Tachinidae; genus Gymnosoma; species Gymnosoma rotundatum. Next base: position 23,259,026 of record OU744339.1, on the reverse strand, counting down.
CACTGAAGCGGCCATAATATACGCCAAGCATTCTGAAAAAAACCCTGCTGTTGGTGCTAAAATATGTTTAAAAATTTTTATGTGCTTCCTTTTTAAGTTTTTTTTTATTTTATTTTTTTTTTTTTATTACAAAAGTATTTTGTTACTGGTTTACGTGTGGCAAAATATAGTGGCTCGTAAACAGGAAAGCACTTGGAGTTTTAATACATAGGAATAGTATTTAAAAATTTTCATATGTAAATGCTAAAGTAACAGCTCTATTTACAGTATGAAACTCATTTTTTATGAATTTTTAAATTTATTTTTACGGAAAAATATTCAATTGCAATTTTGAAACACTTTTTAGTTTACGGAGTGTTTAATGCTTTTGGAGATTGTACGGCAACGACAGCAACCTAGAAAGCTAAACAGTGTTAATTTTGTAATTTTGTATACGTTTCGGTCTGTATGTGCGAATACGATAAAAAGTTTTTTTTTTAGAGAAATGTTGCAAACTAAATTTAAAAATGTTTTAACTACTTTGAAGCACAAATTTAGCATGCAGTTTGCTAGAAAAAAAACATGACATAAACTTTTGACAAGCAAATGACCCAAATTTTCTAGCTTTTTCGTGTTGTTGTTTTTTAACAACCAATTTAAAGTCAAAGTGTTGTGCTACTTGTAATATACAAATTATCACTTGGCGTACATACTGTAAAAGTTTTACTATAAGTTTTTTAAAATTGTTCAATAGAATTTTAATGCAGAAACCAAATTTTTAGAGGTAAAATGTGCATCCGTTTTGTGATTTTTGTTTGCATTACAAAAACGTAATTACCTGGGTTAGAATATGAAGACTTGAACTTTTAATGAATATAAAAGAATTGAATTGAAGTTTAGAATATAAAAGAATTTTTAATAGATTCTCAAATATATAAGCGCCTAACGATATGTTATAGATTTTGTATAAATGTGCGTTTCTAAATAGTGATGACAAACAAATTTATTATTCGATTAATGATTAATACGATTTATTGAACCGAGAAATTACTAACTGTCATAAATTAAAAAAAAAAAAAATGTTACGGCATTATAAAACACATTGTTTATTTAATTTATCCTCAGAAGAAAATAAACATGTTTTGGGAGAAAAGTAATTCGGATGGTACAGTTAAAAAAAGCAGGGCAAGCTTAACTATTTAAGTGTTATCGCACTGAACCCTCTTGGTCATCGAGTGGAGATATTTTTTTTAGAACACAACCCTTTTGGAAACCAAGTGGTAACCCTATATTTCTAATAAAAGAGCGAAGAGAAATGAAGTTAGTTTATTATGAGTATTATGCAGTAAACACATTCGAGACAGCAGCTACCGACTGCAAAATGTCAAAATTAGAATGCATGTGTTTATATGAGAATGATTATTTTGTCAACAGCAAGGCAACAAGGCGGCAGGTTGTTGTCTGGGCTGAATTCGCTGCAGTAGTCAAATTAAACTAATTTCTATTTTTATTGGCGACAATAAGCAGTTAAGTGATGTCAATACTATAAGTCATGTTAAATAATAAGTGTTTTCAATCTCTTATTATGAAAAAAGAAAGAACAATAAAAAATTAAAATAAAAATTATTTATTTAAATATTTAAGTGTATATCTATAATAAAACTGTAACAGGATCATTTTTGTAAATGAAATATTTTAGGAAAATATTGTTGTTGGTGAAGATAATAATTGATTTGGAATTTGGAATACCTATTTATTGAATTCTTATCTGCCTCACGTAAGTGCTGCTGGATTGATTTGAGTAAAATTTTGTGAGGAGATCCTTTAGAACCTTAGTTCAAACATGGATTTTTTTTTGTAGAAAAATAGAGAATCAAATATAAAATCACCCAATTTTACCGGTTTAATTGTATATAAACCGATGTTAGCATTTTTTAGTTTTGTATATAGAAAAATTTTAACACTTTTTACATACATTTCAATAATTACATAAAACATATTTTTCGAAACTTGACTTTTAAAAAGATTAGAGATGCCACACCGACGAATTTAAAATACTACAATTGACATGACGAAAGTATACGAAGAATTTTAAAAATTTTAATGAAATGTATTAAGATGTATATAAAACTACAATTCCTTTTTGTGTGGACAACATTTAGTTAAAAATTTACTTCTGTTCATAGTACTTGCTGCTTGAAGTACGGATATTAATTTCAATTGTCGTATGGAACATCTGTAAATATTTAACACGATTGGTTTTAAAGGATATCATAGAGCTGTTGTTTTTAGCTTTTTTTTATTTAAGTGGACAAGCAACCACGTGTTATTTATACTGACATTATTATTGCTTCTGAGAAATCTTATATATTCAATATACTTATATTATATTTTCAATATACTTCAATATATTTTCAATTTTAAAGACTATCCAATTCTAATAATTTAGGTGAAATATATTAACTTTAAATCCTATTTGCTTCTTTAAAAACTGCTAAAGTGACATCACTGAAATACAATAAAATAATATTTTTATTATGTAGCTGCTGCCTTCAAAATAATTATGTAGCTGCGTACAAGCCGACAAATTTTGCCAGCGTCATTTGCTTTCGTGTGTTCGTGTATCTTGCTGTGGCGAATGTGTTTACAGCATTACAGGCTCATTGTATCTTCGTTTTCTTTTCAAGGCCTTATGATGGGCCCATAAGTCATAATCAACAACATGGGAAGAATTAAAGACACGGGAATATTTTTAAAATTATTTAATTTTTATACAAACATGGTGCTATTTTTTAAATTATCCCGGTTAAATTAATTACTGATATTGATTATTGAGGGTCAAAGGACGTCTCGATGGCCGTTTAGTTACCGCTTACTTAACTCTTCACGAAACTTCTGGCAAACATTTTAACTAAAGATTTTTGTTCAAACAATAAACTAAAGACAAAAATCAAAGTTTAAGCAAAAACAACAATAACCAACAGTTAAATAAAACTGGCTGGCTTGCAGCAGTCGGCGTGTACCTCCCATACAAAATGAAAAATTATAATCGTGAAGCTAGAGAGCTATAACCTACCTGTTGAAACTGTTGAAATTTTGCATCAATTACCCCCTTATCAACATACATAGTTTAACGAAACACAAACTAGTTTGTAATAGTGGTCGTGGTACCCTACATACAAGGTAAATAATTATTATGGCGTACCTAGAGAACTACAATAGATAGATTCTTGAAATTTTGCACAAGTAACTCTGTTATCAATATGCATAGCAGGAGAAAAAATTGTACAAATGGATATAATAGGCGTGGTTCCTTCCATTCAAAGTGAAAAATGGTAATCGTGTAACTAGAGAATTATAACACGTAGAGCTCTGAAATTTTGTACAAGAAACTGCCTTAATAATATGCATAGTCTAGCAAAATACTGAATGGATTCGGAGAGTGGGCGTGATATTTCCCATACAAAGTAAAAAGTTGTTTTCATTTACCTAAAGAACTGTAAGCGAATGACCTTAAATTTTCATTAAAGTATTAGTATGCATAATTTAATAAAAACTGGCTGAATTGAAAGAGCGGTCGCGGTGCGATTATACCCATTGGGTTAGTGCAGCATAAAGGAATAGCTAGTCTCTTTTATTTATCAAAGCCAAGGAATCTTAGAAAAAGGGGTTTTTAAGTATTTAGTCTAGTAAAATAAATGTTCAAAGTAACTACTAATCAGTGTTTAAATTGCTTGCTTAAAAATAGCAACAGCACTAAAATCTTTGCTTTGCTACATGTTTTCAGCAAATAGAAAAACTAAATGTCTCAGGATTTACAAAACATTTCATTATAAACGAAGTAACAGCAAAAAGTAAATGAAAAAACAAAGAAACGCTTCAGCTGGCTATGTGTTTCTTTCTGCAGCAAAGCAATCAGCAAAGCGCATATTTTGAAAACGCTTGCTGTTGCTTAAGCAATAAGTTGATGTTTGTTTTTTCTTTTGCTGCTGCTTTCTAAGAAAAAAAAAACATTTAATGGTGTAATAAAAACGACGTTTGTATTTGTACGAGGGCTGCTATATATATTTCTGGCCTGGCAACCCTGAGTGCTGCCAAGTGCAATCTAACATTTCCATTGGAAAGTTTGTCATTTTTAAGCATAATCGTACGTGTTGTTTACAGTGACTTGAAAAAAATAATATAGAAAAAAATGAAATTAACTCGTGAACATTTTCGTGCCATCATTTTCACAACTTTCGACGTGGATTATCACGACAAGAGTGCATTGATGAACTTAAATCTTTGTATGGCAATGAAGCACCATCCGATAGCACTGTGAAAAATTGGTATAATAAATTTAATCGTGGCCGAAGCTCGCTCAAAGACGAATTCCGTGAAGGTCGTCCAAAAACGGCTGTTGTGTCAGAGAACATTGATGCCGTGCGTGAACTCATAACGCAAGATCGGCATGCGATATACCGAGAGATAGAGACATCCTTGGACATTTCTTCCACCAGCATACATTCGATACTACATGAACACCTGGCCGTAAAAAAGGTTTGTTCTCGTTGGATCCCGCACAATTTGAAAGTCGCTCAAAAAAAGGCTCGTGTCGATTGGTGCAAAGAAATGTTGCAAAAATGCGGTTGCGGTGCTTCAAAAGACGTTTATAAGATCGCCACAGGTGACGAATCATGGATCTATGCGTATGAGCCCGAAACGAAACAACAATCGACCGTGTGGGTCTTCAAAGACAAGCAAAATCCAACGAAAGTTGTTCATGGAAGAAGCACTTCGAAGCAAATGGTCGCCCGTTTCTTCGGCAAAACTGGTCATGTGGCGACTGTTCCGCTTGAGCAACGTAGGACGGTCACTTCTGAGTGGTACACTACAATTTGTTTGCCTGAAGTCATCGGAGAAATTCGAAAAACCAACAAGAGAAGACAAATCATTGTTCACCATGACAGTGCGAGCTCTCACACATTGGCTCAAACCAGAGCGTTTTTGACCGGCCAAAACGTCGAATTAATGGGTTATCCGCCGTACAGCCCTGACTTGGCACCTAATGACTTTTTCTTGTTTCCGTATATCAAGAAAAAAATGCGTGGTCAACGATTTTGAAGTGTTTAAAAACCATGCTTTAGAGGTGTCTCAATCGGAGTGGAAAAAGTGCTTCGACAACTGGTTTGAGCGCATGCAAAAGTGTATAAATCATGCTGGAGAATACTTTGAAAAACAATAAAACCATTTTTGATTATAAATATTCGCATTTTCACTATTAGGCCAGAAATATATAGAGCAGCCCTCGTATTGTATGTATTTTCTAACGTATTGTAAGTAATAAATGCATAAATACGTTTCCAATGTTAAGAGGGATGAAATAGTAAAGCGTTAGGCAAAAGCAAAAATAAAAATAAAGAAAAACTGACTACTCAAGCAACAGCAAATGTTTTCAGATTAATTGCTTTGCTGATTGCTTTGCTGCAGAAAGAAACACTTTGTCAGCTAAAGTAAATGCCTTTCTGCATATTTTTCAACAACAACAGTTAAGCAACTACATATGCATTGAAAATAGTTAAGCATTTTAAATCACTGCTGGTAGTGCTTCATATTTTGAAAAAAAAAAAAAACGCTCAAATTGCTAAAAGCTCTTGTGCGAGAGTTATTTATTGACCTTCTTTAATGTTGTCTTGCACTGATAAAGGGAATAAAATATATTGATTGGGAATTGGGGATTTTTCGGGAGGAATCTTACTTTGGAAATTTTCGGGGAATTCTAATTCACATTATTTTTAATATGGTATAAAATAAGCTGCTTTCAGTGTATTTTTGGAGATAATAAGTTTAAATAAGGGGATTCAGCTTGAAAATAATCTGGCAACCCTACACTAAGGAACGAACATATTCGATTTTTAAGACATCAGACATGTCTCTATTGAAACCAACATTATTTATGGCTGGCCTTTTCCCTGCCAAAATTTGTTTGTGTTTTGATTTTTTGTATAACAAGATATGTATATTTTTAAGCCTAAGTGAGCCATCCTAAGTGATTAAATGATTTGATGGGCTCATAAAAATAACTTTAAAATTTACAAAATTTTCCGGTGCCAGTTAAACATTTTTCCGAACTGCAGAAAGTCATTTCCAATTAAAAAATTGAAAATTGAAGGAAAAAACCAGCTACGAAATATTGAAGTGATTGAACCTTTGAGGTGATTCAAGTGCTTTTCACAACTTGTGGATGCTCGAATTTAAGTTGGTGGGCATTAAAAACAATTTCGTATGCTTAATATAGAAATTATTTATTTTCAAATTAGTTTATTTGATTTTATCTGTATTGTTTCTCATTAAGAATACAATAAAAAATAAATAAAACTCATTTAATATACATAATTTAATTAAAGGAAATTTTTCGTTAGTAAATATACAGCTAATGATACGCCTAATGATATGCAATTGTTTTTTCATATATTTATAAAAAACAACTGAGGTGGAAATATAGACACAAAATATATAGTTGGCGACATTATATATATAAATTTGCAACAAATTTTTTTAAACTATTTTTGTATGTGGGGCAAATATTTTCTAGCACAAAAATGTCTGTTTTATATCCGTTAAAAAAAAAATTAAATGATAAAATAACAACGTAAATGTTGCTTGCTTAGAAACGATAGAAAATTTGTTGTGGAAGCGACGTAAAGTTATTTTTGCAGGAAAACTGGAATTTAACGTTATTTAAAAAAAAAGTACAAAAGAGAAAAATGAAATTTAAATAAAATATCCTATTTTCAGAAAGTTATGCAAGATTTTAATTGAATATTCAATTTTTTTTATTGCTACAGAAATACTTGTACCTCAAGAACAATTATTGGGTTGATAAAAAAAAATATTTTTTTATAACTTGGCCTTTAATTTAAGTTAACAAAAAAAAAAAAAAAAAAAAAAAAAAATAAAAAAATTAAAAAATAAGAAATAAATAAAATAACTGTTATTTAGTTGATAACTAATTTAATATATAATTTCTTAATTCTGCGTTGGACAAGAGGATCTTTCAAACAGCGGCCTATTATTACGTAAGCTATGGTTAACTGCTAACAAAACGGACTTATTTGACTTATATTAAAGCATATTGTTCATGCATGCATTTAATCCCTTCTACCCCTTCCTTATTTAAATATACGGTTATCAAAACATATCAGATTTTTATTACCAAAAGTTCGAGCATTTTTGATACCTTTTAAAGCAAGACTACAAAAAGTAAAAAAAATCTTTTTCTTGGTTTGGCAAGATTTAATATAATTTAAAGAAAATTACACACACGTTTATTTCTTTAAATTAAACAAAAATGTTAAAAATGATTTTCCTTATTCACAAAATCTAAAATATATTTTTGCTTTAAATTTAATTTCGCGAACGAACAAATTCATGTTGCATGGTGGGTCAGGCAGTCAGCTGCTAGGAAGCACGTTTCTTGTTCAGCGTTCTTTATGTGCTTTACAACTCATCCTAAATATAGGTGAGACCAAGGCATATTTATTTTACTAGGTAGTGTCGTTCGCCCAGTTGGTTTGTAGTTGCAAATGTCAAAAGTTGTTTGTATTTTACTTTGTTTGTTTACGAATTTAAAAAAAAAACACTAACAACAAGCATTTGCAAAACAAAGCAAGCATTTGTGCTAAAGCAAGCACGCATTTCTATTAAAGCATTTATCTCTTTTTTTCTTTGTGCTTTTGACATTTCCAACGCACAAAACAACAATAAAAAGCCATCTCGTTTTTGCAATGTTGTATTTGTTGTAGAGCCGCTATTACCTAGCAAAATAAATGTGCCTTGGGTGAGACCATAACTACCGAACTACTTTGATATCATTTTTAGAAATTAATTTTTTATTTGTTTATTTTTCCTTAATAGAGAGACGATAAGGAATATTATTCCAACACACCCAATGAAGCCATAAGCTCTTATAATTAAATTAAAGTCATGGGTCCAAAATGATCCAAGATACTAGTATTTTTAAAGGTGACATTGGTGCTACATACATTTCTTATGGAAGCAATTCTAGTTGCTGGTTCTTTTGGGGGTGCTGAATAAAAATATGTCAGAAAGAGTGATGTTGAAAGTTTATTTTTATTAGAGTAGCTCAGGCTAAAAATGCGTAACCTATGGGTACTTGGTTACTAGTATGCAGGCTCCTGATACGATTTAGTTATAAGTTTCACTAAAGCTATATCTTCAGCAAAGGTAAAATGATATTTAAATAATATTGTTGGAAACTTAAAGTAAACTTTTCTCAGATGAGCTGGGAAGTGATTAAGGTAGTGTGAAGGAATCGAGAGGAAAGCCTAGCTTTAAATATTCAAACCATTGCAAAGGAAATCCTCTGTGTAGAAATAATAAAACAGTAAATAATCTGCATGGATTTCTAATGAAAGACAGTGAGTTGAGGTGAAGCGCTGCGTTGCTTGGGTTACAGAAACGGTTACATGCAACAGGGAACAGCCATCTGTTAATATAATTGATAATTCAGTACGGTGAGCTCCAAACTTACATTAGTGACAAAACATATCACAATTACTTACCATTATCATTTAAACTAAGACATAAGTGCATGCATTATATTCGCCAGTTTGTATTCAACTAAGGTTCTCAGGTTAATTTTACTTATCGGAACTCAGTATCAATAGTAACAGTAAACTGCATTCGACAATCTGAAAACATCGTTTGGTGAAATATCAAAACATAATAAACTCCGATTATGTGCGATACCGATTATATAAGCTCTGTGAGAACGGAAATTTTTTACCCAGAAGCCTGAAATTAATTATTGAGTGGTACTCAATGTTAGTACCAATGTGGAACGAACGAATTCCTGAATATGACCCATTTCAGTAGTGTCTTCGTCCAATGTCTACCCTTAGCAATGAACCAACTTGCAGTTATTTTTATATGGATTTTCAATCAAACTTAAATTATATATGCAAAAATTATCATTATTTAAAAAGGAATATTTTAAATAAACCTTGTTTGCTTGTAAACAAGCACAAATAAGGATGGTTATGAAACCATTTAACTTAATTATGTAGTAATTTTAATTAATTTAATAATCAATGATTTTAAGAAAACTTAATTTAAAAGTTGATATAACAAAATATATATTGTTTTTGCAATAGCCTTGCATATACACAGTGCATTTGCATTTCATTTATCGTGACAACGACACAACCACAAATATAACACAAATTTGTCTGCCAGAGAATACTATAAAATAATTATTTGAACGAAAAAACAAAATTAATTTCATACTAAACTTTCCATTCCTGAAAGGTCTCATTATGAAATATACGAGAATAAATATTTTATCACACAATTTAAAAGCATACTTCTAGGACACTAAATACTAAATACACAAATGCATATACGTATGCTTTCCTTAAATAGACAGTCATTCATATTAAGTGTTGTGAAAAGGCCTGCCATATTTGACGATTTATAGGTATTTTAGCGATTTTTCGCCACAAAAATATCAAGAAGCCAATTTGCCGATTTATGCATCGAATATGAGGATTTCTTCGATAAGCCCATAAAACCCGGGAATTTTGTTCGTTGTAGTAAAAAATATTACTTTTGGGCTTCATTAGATTACTTGTTACATTAAAAAAATATCGTTATACCCTGTTCAGACATACACTGTAATTTCGCCATTAAGGAATTTCCACAATAAGGGCCTTAATTGAGCTCAATTTACCATATAAGAAGTCAGTTAATAAATTGAGGATTTAGTAATTAATTGCATTACTAATTGAATAACATACGAAATGCAACCCTTGCCAACAAGTATGTTTACTGGGAACTATGTTCAGTGAGAAGAAAATATTCATAAAATTGACAAGCCGCAAGAAAAAAATATAAACAAACAGATAAAAAGAAATTGGCGAGTCACACAAAAATGGCTTTTGATACTTCCAACTTAAAAGCAACAGCAAAAAGCCATGTTGTTTTTGTAATAAAAAGAGACATCAGCTTTTAGGCAGAAGGGAAAAATATCCCGAAGTTTTGTCTTTGGCTATTTGTATACAGACTATCAACAGCGAACCATTTTTAAAAACGCTTTAAGATAAGCTTAGATTTTAAAATTGAGTTTATAATCGTCAAAAAATATTAAAATGATAGATCAGAAATTTTGGGTATCTAATCACACTTTCTAGCTAATTACCTTGATTTTATATTAATAGAACTGAAAAAAGTAGAATTATTTATGTAATTCTGACCATTATGATGAATTAATGGCACGGTGCAGCGAAAGAAATATTGTTTCGTACAACGAATTACCAAAAACAAGAAGAGTCAAAAAAACTAAATTTATTGAAAGAGATTCTGGAAAAATGAACATTACGAGAAATTGTTTAAAACTGCTTTAAATGACTCTAATGATCAAAATAAATGGAAATATCGAATTATTTGCACTATATACGACCAATGGATAAATAACGAAAGCAATTTATTTATTTATTTCATGTTGTTGGAAAATGAAGTAGAGGTAGAGGCGATGAAAATATGCTTATGTATGCCGCAACGAACAAAGAGCCGTCCATTTTAACATAAAATAAAAGTCAAATTTTGTATGTATGTAAAAATAATCACCAATATATGAATATCGGATGGTAAAATAAAGAAGAAGATATGATGGGAACATTATTTAATACTAAATTGTTCTGTCTTGTTAGTTTTATACCATTCACCGCAAAAAGGTGGAAAAACGGTTTAACAAATTTTGTCATTCCGTGTGTAATTTCTACAATATCCATTTCCGACCCCATTAAGTATATATATTCTGATTTATTATACATAGCGAAGTCGGTTGAGCGGTGTCCGTCTGTCCGTCCGTATTAGCGTTGAAATCAAGTTTGCTTCACAAACAAAAAATAAATATGTCTATCGATCAGATATAGTGTCGAAAGAGGTACTATTAAAAATCAGCATGATCGGTCTATGTTTTTCGAGGCAGCAAGCAAAACACCACGCCTACCTGCGATTTTTTCATGTCATTTGGAACAATAAATTTACTTCAATTATAAAAAAAATAAATATATGGGGTGGTAGAGAATTTAAAATATAAGAAAAAACAGCAAGTGAAAAAATTGGCGCTCGCCCATATTTTCCGAGTTACGGTTCTCTGAAATTTTCAAATTTTTATAAATATCAATATGGGTATCATTTAAAAGCTCTTGAAGAGACATTTAAGGAAGTACTAAAAATTTTAAAATATGCTTAATCCATTAAGAGCCAATATTAAATTTATGTAAAATTATATAAATGAAGTACCGAAAATTTTTTTTATTTTTTAATTTTCTGTCAACCCAATATTTGCTTTTTTGATTGGAGTTACTTCACTAAACTAGATTTACATAGATGGTGAAGGGTGTATCAGATTCGGTATATCTCTTAGGTGTTTGTTAAGGAAAATATTCTTGATTGTAGCATTAAAAAAAGGTATTTTTTACTTTCCCTTTTTTAATGTAATTGCCTATTAAGCCGATTTTTTTTGCAAATACGCCAATTTTTTATCAAAATCATCTGGCACCCCTGGGAGTGAATTGAAATTTAAGTATGAAGATTTCAGGATGATATTTAAATATTTATATAGGTTTCTGTGTATGTGCGTGTGTGGTGAATACTTAAATGTGTGTCAAAGAAACCACAAAATCTCCAAAAGATTTCTCGTATTTATGTATAATTTATAATATAATATAGATAAATTTAGGGTACTGTCATATGAAGAGGTGTCTAAAAAAAGTTTACGGTAATGTATCAGCTTTAGTTTGGTAATTGGTTTGTAGTTAAGTATCTGTTTTATTTTCATATTTATGATTTAGTAAATTCTCGTTATGTGTTTTTTTTTGCTTAAATATATTTTTTTATTCTTGTGTAGGTAATCAAGCAAAAATTGGAACCCTCATAAGTAAAAATATATTTTTACAGCACTCAGGGAATGACTCCTTCTTATGCAATGTATTGTACCAAAACTAGGAAGTTAGTTTTTGGGAAGGGATAGAGGGAGTATTGCTTGTGGACATTAGATTTAAATCTTTGCACACTGAAAGTGGTAGGCAAGATCTCTGCAGGGAGTTTATTCCACATACGAGCTCTTCGACTAAAAAACGAATTCTTTCTGTAATGCGTAGTGCGATTCACTGATCAATCTACCACAAAGAAATGTGCTCTTGATGCAGAGCGAGTTGCGCGTACAAAATTACGGTTTTCAGGAACAAGTTGCCTGATTTCATAAGAGCACATTCCGTTGTAGTAACGATAAAACAGTGAAACACACCCCACATTGTGTCGATGCTCCAGTGAATCAATAGAGCTTGATACCCTACTGTTACCGATGAGCTTCTTCGCTCTCTCCTGCACGCGGCCGAGTAACTCCAAAGTAGACTTTGAAGCACCGGCCCAACTTGTATTCCATTTTTGGTCTGATAAAGGTAACATAGATAGTAAGGCGATCAGATGGAGTGAAGTATTTCTTACGTCATTTCAGAAAACCTAGGCACTTGAATGCTTCTTCCAACGAACATCACATTGAATTTTCATGCCAAAAACATCGATAGCTTCTGAATCCTTTATATCTTTATCACCCTTTATTTACCTTGAAAATGTTTGGTGAGATCCCATCTATAACAACTCGTATAGTGCGATCCCTGAGAAAGCTCTTCATATGTCGAGAGAAACTATTAGCTACACCAAAAGCAATAAGTTTTGATATGACTGCACCATGTCACACTCTATCAAACGTCTTGGAAATATCTAGAGCCACCTTACTTTCGTCGAAATGGTGAATGGATTGACACCATGCTTTTATGAACGTAGGAGTTCTTTTGATTGAAAATACCAGCATCAGAAGTGTTCTTTTCCTTAAATTAATCGATGGATTTTTTAGCAAACATGAACTTTTAACTAACGCAGCCAACAAGAGCACAAATGCGCTGTCATTCCGGAAAGACCCAAATTTACTCACGTACACTGATTTTTATTCCTTTTGTGTTGTTTTACTATATGGGCATCTTCAATATCTCTTTTTTTTCTGTTCTCACCAACTCATCTATCGTGGTTACTAACAATTGTTTTTTTCCTCAGTCGAGATTTGCTGAAATTTAAATTGTTGTCTTCCATTAATTTGCCTTTAAAAAAAGTTATCCATGGAGATAACTTACCAATAATAAATAAGATGAAAATCTGTGATAAGGGGAAAATAAAGAGAAGAGGGTAGAAATCATGGAAGAAAGTTTGAAGGGTTACAAATAAAGCAATCGAATAAATGGATATCCATGTCACCATAATGCAACTGAACACATTGGTAATAAGCTCCTATTTACTGTATATGAATAAAAAATAAAAAAATAAATTGAGTATGATACAAAAATTCTGTAAGAATTCAAGTTATTAAATAAATGGATTATTCGTCCTGCTTGCCGTAATACGAAAGATAAGCCTGATAGAGCTGGACCTTTCCTTGTAAGAGTCGTAAAAAAATTTAGATATGCTTAAGTCGAATAGCCTACTGTACAGGATATTTTACGTCCTGTTAATGGAGAACTGACCAAAGATTTACTTCTTGCAAATAAATTGTCATCTCTTTGATTGCTCTGCCTTTTTATATTACTTCAAAATAAATACATTTAAACTGCAATATTTGTTTAAAATTTAATTTTCACAATATAGCAATCACAAAAGAAGATTAAAATTTATTCTTTAACCTAATACGAACCTAAAAAATGTTTTTAAACTCAATTAACAAGTGCATTTTAATTAAATATTAATTTTAATGCTTTAATAAAACACAACAGCTGCATACGTTCTTTTCAATTATTTAATGGGAAATATTCAATCAACAACAGATGTCTAAGTGGACAAAATTTAATGTTACCATAAAACAAACGGGTATTAAAAGTTGCATGCATGAAGTGATTAAGATAAAAAATATGCGCTACAAATAAAAACTTTATTTTTTTACGTGATAACCAGCATTTTCCAAAAGTAATGACCGACAATGATGTTAATTGAAACAACGCAACAAGCAATGGCAACATGTTGCTAATCTGTGTGAGTCTCAACAATTACTGGAAGAATTTAATAAAAGACAATTTTGACGATTAGTAACCGTATGAAAGAAAATTTTAACGCTGAGTAAAAATCATATTACAGAAATAATTACTTTGTAAGTGAATTAAAATATTTTTTTTTCTAAAGTCCACAGAAGTGTTTGTTTGTTTATATTTGTTATTGGAGAAAAATCAAATAAAATGAGTTACGGCGACGGATGTGGATTTTATTGTTACTTTTATTATTTGTTTTTCTAATTATTTATTCTTTTTAAATGCAATATATTTAAAAATTTTTGTACAATATAAATAAGTAATAAATTTGAAAATCTTTAATATTTTTTTTATTTTTAAATGATTTTTTACTTTTTCTTCCTTAATCCTAGGCATTCATAAAAAGTATTAACACATATGATTTTTTTTGTAAAAAAAAGACAATAAAACTGTGGCGATCAGTGTTGCCATTTGGTTACATTTTCTAACATTTTTTGTAACTTTTAAAGGCTCCACGTAATATGTATAATTTGGACATATTTTATCAAATTTTTGTAATTTTTGGTACAGACTCGAAATAAAGCCATATCACATAAAAAAAACTTATTTCAGAACCTCTCTTAACATATTAAACTTCGATTTTAATAACAAATGTTACTTGCAAATGCTCTCGAAATCCCACATAAAAATAGTTTAAAATAAACAAAAAATATCGTTGCTGAAGTTTCACTCTGTTCTGTTAACCATGGTATTCTGTTCAGTTTTTCATGCAGAATGGTATCAAACTACATACATAAAAAATTTGTATGAAAAAGTCATGAAAAAATGTTGCATAAGTTGTACTCTGTTTTTACTGTGAAAAAAAAAAATATAAAATGTTTCTGGCAACATTTTATTAAAGCTGTGAAATAAAGCAAGTAGGCATTATTTCATGCGGAATTTTTCAAACAGCAGCTGATGATATGTCTTTTGTTGAAATTTTTTAAACAATGTAGTGCCGTAAAAACAATAAAACGTTATTCTTCCAAATTGCGGAATAAACACCACATTTAAAATGTCAAATTTTCCACATGATATAATTAATGTTGCTCAACAGAACAGAGTACCAGGCTTTAGTGAGAAATCACCAAATGTTTCTGGCTTCATGTTTAGAAGCAGCAAAATGTTTCTGTCAACAATTTTGCCAACTGTGAAATAATATAAGCTGCATTTAGGGTAAACAACTTACTTTAACTTCTTTGAAGAAATACCGGATTATATTAGGGTACAGCTGTCAGTAAATTAATTAATTGTACTTTAACCAATTTTATTGAATGGTGAGAGCATGAACATTTTTATCCAGGAATGTTAATATGGAATACCGATTTAAGTACTCATGAATATCATCAGGCTGAAATTTTTTTCATACGTTTTTCTTTTATTTTTCTTCTTCTTCTTTTTGTTCAGTAAATTAATTTTTTGCCTTTTTATTTTCTATGAAATAAAACTTTTTACTATATTTTATTTAAATTACATTAAATTATTATTTGTTTAAGGAAAATTTCGTAATGTTTTCCTGACTTTTCGTGGCAATACTGGTGGCAATATGTCGAAATGAGAAAAAAATTGATAATTAAGAACTTGAGAGGAAACTCATTAAATTTAAATTAGATTCTAATTTCGTGCGGATTCGTTAAGCATTTTATATTGTCAAAACTTTATAATAAAAAAAAACACCCGCTTCCGCAATCGTGAGGTTGTATTTCTATTCTTGGTTTGAAAAGGTGGAAAAAAATGTAACAATATCTATATATACATTTGATCAGTGCTATATATAAAACAAAAAATTGTTCTTTTACAACATTGACTTTTTCTAGAATTATAAAAATAAAATTTACGTGTGAAACACTCATAAATCCTGCACGATAAACAAGTTGGTAGTTTATGAATAAAAATGTTAACATGCACCATAAGTGTCGCCATATGACCTGGAAAAATGTGATATCTTTAAACTTAATCAGCAATATATCTTTTTTTAACAATATAAAGTTTAAGTACAATTAAGTTGCAAAAAAAAAACTGAATAGAAAGAAATACTCAACTGCTCGCACATACCTAAAGGTGTATGAACAGTTGGGCAACGTGAGTTTTACACCACTTGGTGTCTAATTCTTTGTGAAAAAATGTAGCAAAAAAAAAAAATAACTAAACAGTTGGCCCATTTTAAGTTCACTGAGTGAGATGGTTTTAAAAATGCTCGCTCACTATTAAATAGAGATGATAATTGGTATTTTAGATGTGATGAAAACTACTAATACTGTGAAAATAATAAAAGAGAAAATAAAATAGTCATGTTAAGTATTTTTTCCTTTAACAGGAACAACCTTAAAAGTTACCCAACAATAGTCTTACCAAACGACTACACACAGCTCATACATATTCTTTTTAAACAGTAAGATTTTCTGTTAATGTTTCAGCCTTTTTTGTTTTATCATTTTTAAAGAGAACATTTCTAACTGTTGATGAAAATGCAATAATGAAAATATTAAAAATTCCATCATAAAAGTTGTGACAAGCACTAAAATAAGAAATGAAAAATATCAGAGATAAGGGGTGATAACAATAGCAATTTATCACCAAGAAACGGCAAGGAAAATTAAAAACAGAAAAAAAATGTTATAAATGTTACAGGTTTGACAAGAGAAATTTAAAATATTTTGCAGTAAATTGTGTGACGGTTTAAGAAAAATAAAACTTTAAAAAAGTTAAACATTTTTGACTTTGAAAATATTAAGGGAAAAGATTAATATGTATGAATACAAGTATGACTTTTCGAAAAAGTTAATTAAATTTAACTTTTTCTTAGGTATATTTTAATATGAAAATTTCGTTTACAGAAGGAAAATTTTTAATAAGTATAAAAAAAAATTAAAAGTACCTTTTTAAAAAGTACTTTTCTTTTTAAGAAGTAATTTTCTGTAACTTTCTGATAAGGTTTTATTTATAAAAAAAAGGTTTATTTATGAAAGGTTCTTTCTTAAAAGGACCTCTTGTAAATATACAGGGTAACCGCCGGGAAGATATACTACTTTGTTTTGCCGCAATTTTAGTATAAATTAGTCTTGAAAGCTGTAAAGTAGATACGTAGCAAATTTTTAATGGAAAAATATTCGATGAACCAATGTGTCTTAATCGTTAAAACATTTTATTAAAATCAGTCACCAATTACTATGACGATGGGAGGAACAGCGAGCCAACAAAACACACTATTTATCGCGTAGTAAAAGACTTCGAAGAAAGAGAGTCTGCAGGTGATAGGCCCAAGCAAGGACCACAACGTACTGCAAAATCGGCTGAAAACATAACTGCTGCTCGAAGAAGTGTTCAAAACAATCCATCAGCCTCAATTTGATGGCGTGCTCAGGAGCTAGGACTTCAAAAAACAACTATGGTCAGAATTTTGTACAAGGATTTTCATTTGTTTCCATTTAAGATTCCGTTGGCAAAAGAGCTTCTTTCCCAAGACCATTCATGACGCCGTACATATGCCAATAGGATTTCATAGCTTGCCCATGACAATCACGATTTTCATGAAAAAATCATAGGGAGTGACAAAGCATATTTTCATTTGGATGGATATGTGAATAAACAGAATAGTTGATTCTGGGCAATGAAAAATCCCCAAATTATTCATCAGGCACCTCTACATACATTTAAAGTGACAGTCTGGTGTGCAATTTAGTCAGAAGGAATCATTGAATCTTACTATTTTGAAAATGAAAATGGCGTAATGGTAACTGTGCATGGGGCTATCGTAATATGATAAAAAACTTTTTAAAGCTGTATTTAGACAGCGTGTACAAGTCATATGGAATGTTAAAATTGCTATTCATATGTAATTTGTTGTGTACGTCATGTCATGTAATCTGCTTTTAACATACGGTTTATAAATATCATGCTTAAACTTGCATATGTTACGTACATATGACATCCCCTCTAGTGGTTGAAAAGGAAACTAAAATGCATAAAGCAGTGATATCAACTATTCATTTTTTAGAACAACGGCAAGCACAATACTTCCTTTACTTATTATTATTTCATTACAAATTGCTTTTTATTAAATTTGCCATAATATAAAATTGTACTTAGGATGTATTCGTTATAAGAACACGTCACAAGCTCAAAACTGCACTTAAAACTAAGGTATTTTGCACATTTTTTTTGTCGATTGTTACATTTGAAGTTGTTAGTTGTCCTAATGAAACAATTAACATACAATCTTGCTTATTGTACACGCAAAATAATAGTATGTGTGCATATGAAAGCTTAAAATAATTTTCAAATGCTTGTCGTACAAAAAAAGTGGACATGATTTTTGGAATACATTTCCACTAAGAAAAAATATGAACTATAAGATGGCAATAAGGGCAATAATTGGTGCTAAATTTAATTGTAAAAATGCAATAAGCGTTAATAATTACCAATACTAAGTTTCATTATTTCTTTTGCATTATTTTCTTTTCACTTGGTCAGTTTTTAAAATAAAAATATTGTTAATTATTAATTTTTCCCTGATCAGGATTCGAACCATCAATTTTATAAATTAATGAAATTTTACTTTATTTTCGGCTTTTTGGTTCTTTTTAATTAATTTCTAAACATTTTTAAAAAGGAAAAATTATTTACAAATGTATGCGGACGTTTTCCAAAGAAAACAAGAAAAATAAGACGATAGCAGAATGAAATGCAGCATTTTCTGGACCGCAACATCCTTTATCAGCATTCTTTGCATCTATCTACCTTATGTTATGTACTTCATAAACATCATCCATTTAACCAACTAATCTTCGTCTCACCAAATTAACATTAAGATTAGTTGGTTAAATAGATGATGTTTACTACGTACACAACATAAGGTAGAAAGATGCAAAGAATGCAGATGAAGGATGTGGCGGTTCAGAAAATGCTGCATTTCATTCTGCTAGCGTCTAATTTTTCTTGTTTTTCTTTGTAATGTGTAAAAATTTTGAAGGTACATTTAAAAAAATACGTTTTTAAAGGAAATCTTTACAGGTTTTTTATAATAAGTATTCGTTGGAAACAAATTTTTAACAGACTCCTAATAAAGTTGTATTTCTAGACGTCTTTTTTAAAGCTATTCTTTTTTAGGGTACTTAAGTGTGTCCTTTTATAACAGGTACTTTCTTATATCGTGCTTGTTTTAAGTGTATTAGAAAGTTAACTTTTTTGAAAAAGTAAATTTTTGTTACATATAAATTTTTTTAAAAGTACCTTTTAAAAGGATTAAATTAAAACATTTATTTTTAACGTATTTCTTCTGGTTAATACAATCTACAATTTTTACATATAATTTCAGAAAAATACATTTTTTGAAGTAAATTTTTATTCAATTGAAATTATTATAAAATGTTTTTTCAAAGGTACTTTTTCGAAGGTACCTTTTAAAGGGAATTTCGTAAAAAATATATTTTAAAAGCAAATATTTTATTGAAAATTTTCAGAGGCATATTTTTAGGTTGTTTTTAAAGGTTCTTTAAAAAAGTACGAGTACTTATATTAAAAGATTTTGGTACCTTTTCTAGTCACTAAGTTTTTAAATCATATTTTTAAAAAAAGCCAATCAAATTCTTTTTGGATTTTATTTTTTGAATTTTAAAATTTTCGTTAAATACAAATTTTTGAAAAAAAAAAAATATTCTGAAAAGACACTTTTAAAAATTACATTTTACAGGGTCCCCTTTTGAAAAGTAAATTTTAAAGCTCTTTGTAGCATTCTTCTTGTAGAGGTTACCTTTTGGAGGTCTTAATTGAAAGAGTTTTTTGTTTTCTAATAAAGCTTTAATTTGTTTTGTTTTTTTTTTTCAAGGAAACTTTTAACCGAGTATATTTAAGGAGCCTTTATTTATTTATTTTAAAAATGGAACTTTTTATTTTTTTTAAGGCGCTTTACTATTGGTACTATTTTTTTGAAAAAGTACCTTCTTAATCTGTAATTATCTTTAAATGGTTGGCCTTTGAAAATCTTTTAAAAGAATTCAGTTTTTTAAATATACCTTTTTGAAATAAAAGAATTCGGTTTGAGTGTTTAATTTTTAATATGTACTTTTTTTAAATGCAGGAGATTTTTTAAGAGTACTTTTTTAGAAGGTACTTTTTTTCAAAGATTGATTGTTCCAAAAATTAAAGGTTGTTGTTTCAGAAAGCAGTTTTTTTAAAGAACAACTTACTTTATGCACTTAGAACTTTATAATAAAAAGTACTTTTTATGTCATTTACTTTTGAAAGTTTACCTTCTTTTGAAAGGAACATTTTTCTGAAAGCTCCCATGCATTGGAAAATTAGTTTTTTTTAATTCTGTTTTAGTTATTTTTTAGAAGGTGCTCTTTTGAAGAGGTCTCTTGTTAAAGGTACTTTTGTAAAATGTGCTTTTATTACAATGCGATCTATTTTTAGTTAGTTTAGTAGTTTCAAAGTTATTCTTTTAAAAAGGCTTTGTATAAGATATATTTACTGAAAGCAAATTAAAAGGAAATTTTATATAAGTTAACTTTGTTAAGATGGCTACTTTGAAAGGTTCCTGAAAATGCCTTTAAAACACTTTTTTAAACGATACTTTAAAAATTTAGTTCCTCTTTAAAATATGATAACATTAAAAAAACGCCCTTTGTCTTGGAATTTAAAGTTGCCAACCGAGCTTTTAAAATTAAATGTTTTTTGTATTTGATTGCTCACAAAAAATATATAAATTTAATAAATTTTTAAAATTGTCATTTTTATTCCAGACGAATGCAAATGAAGCACTCTGTACTCTTTGCATATATTTCCTTTGATTTTGAATTTCCTTTTAAATAAATTAGAGGGCCTTAAATATGCCATGTCATCACTTTTGATTGTATTGCTTTGGTTTGTAAATAAATAAAAGGGAAAACAGTTTGTTTTCCGAGCTTTTCTACGACAACTTTTAAATGCAAGACAAGAGTTTATATGTATTTGTGTCGTTGTCAACTGATGTTTATCAGCCGCGTAACATGAAAAAGAACTTTTATTTAATGCTCTTTTTATAGTCAAGCACACAATAGACATTTGACACTGTTTTACGAGACAAACAAATTTTATGACACACACATCACGAGACCATATTGTAGTTTTTTTTTTTTTTTAATTTATATTTAAATTTGTACCACCAACAGATAAACTTTTCTTGTTTTTATTCATCTGTGTTAACTGATGTATAAAGTTAAATTTGAAAAAAAGGAATGAATGAAAAAAAGGAAAGACATTAACGTACCTTTGTCATTGGGATCGAATTCAGCTTCCAATTCAGCCTTAGTTGGCTCATGTTCTGTAGTGGCAGTAGCGGCAGCCTGGCCAACAGCCTCAGAAGAGATGGTAGTTTTAGTTTCGGTTTTCTTCATTGTGGTTCGTACCTTGTGTCCTCGAAATGCGGCTTGGATTTTAATAGCGGCTTTAGCTAAAATGATTCCAAAGAGAAAATAAAATTATAAAGGAATAAGGGAGAAGCATATTGTTGAAAAAGAAAAACACAAAAAGAAATTAGATGTACTAAAGAATTTTTTAATGGTATTTATTTTAAAACACAATTCATAGTAAACAATTTTTTTTTATTATTTTAATAGTTATATAATTTATCTCTTTTATGAAAAGTACCACGTGAAATAGTTTTAAAAAAAGTACCTCTTGAAAAATCAATTTTTAAAAAATATAACGAAAGATATTTTTTTCATAAAAGTACCTTTTATGAAAATTGCCTCAAAAAGTACTTTTTAAAAAATTTATAAATGAATAGAAAAAATTATTTTGGCTTAAGTTCATTTATTTTTAATTTCTAAAAATCTTTTTTAGAAAGGAAATTTATTTTACAAATGTATGCGGACGTTTTCCAAAGAAAACAAGAAAAATTAGACGCTAGCAGAATGAAATGCTGCACTTTCTGGACCGCTACGACCTTCATCAGCATTCTTCGCATCTATCTACCTCAATTGTGTATTTTTATAAACATCATCTATTTAACCAACTAACTTTGTAAATAAGAATGCGAGAATACTCATAACTCATATCAACATTAATTTGGTTAGACGAAATTTACACACAAACCAACGTATTTCTTTACTGTTCTCTCTGTATTTCGTCTTGTACATTTGTTTTTGCATTGTTTCAATCATCGATTGAACACGAAAGCAAATTTGTTTTTAGTCATTCTTACTTATTTACTCATAACATTATAGATGCTGTTCCAGTGTCATTTTGATTGTTATGATGTAAGCATGAATGCTCGCTGTGCCTTGCGTGCTTATAATTTAATTTTTTAATTATTTTTTTTTGAACTGTGAATATTATAAATGAATAGAAATTATTTTGGCTTAAGTTCATTTATTTTTAATTTCTAAAAATCTTTTTTAGAAAGAAAATTTATTTCACAAATTTTATAATGACAGTTATGTTAATTAAACTAATTTATTTTTATTCAATTATTTTTGATTTGGTATAATGTTATAAAGCTATCTTTTTCAAAGTATCTTTGAATACAATATTTTTTTTCATTAAAAAAACCTTATATAAAAAGCAATTTTTCTGAAACGTATTTCATTCTATTAAAATATCATTTACTAAAAATTACCTTTTTTAAATAGCTTTGAAAAAGTTTTTCTTTTGGAAGTAAGTATCTTTTTTAAAAGTAAATAAAAAAGGTACCTAAGTATAAAAAGTATCTTTTCTAAATTCACGTTTCATAAAAAACTCTTAGAAAATTATTTTTATATAACGAATTATATTTAAAGTACCCTTAAAAAATGTATCTTTCAAAAAATTTGAATTTAGTAAAAGTAACTTTTCTTTAAATTCATAAAAACACTAAAAATAACAATTTTAATGAAAGTACGTTTTGTATGAGGTGCATTAAACATAAAGTTGATAAAGTCCCTTTAATAAAAAATAGTTTGTGCAAATAGAACCTTTTAAAAAAGGAACATTTAAAAAAGGTACCTTTTTTAAAAAGTACCTCTTGTAAAATATGCTTCGTTTTTTATGGATTTTTTTTAACAAAACGATTAATAAAAGAAGTGCTTTTTAAATAGAATAAGTTCTATTAAATGTCCCACAAATTAAAATATTTTTTAATGAAACAATTTTTGTTAAAGGTATCGTTTATTTAATATCTTTAATAAAAAGGACTTTTAGAAAAGTGTTAACTGTACTTTTATGCTCCTAAGTTTTATGCTTATTAATAATAGAAACTTTTATAAACAATATTTGTATCGTAAATTGATAGAAACTTTTAATAACTGTGTTCCATAAACATGGCGTTTACAAGAAAAATCTTATCGGTTTAAACGGTACCTTAAATAAAAGCAGAGTTAAAAAAGTATCTGAAATAAAAATACTTTTCCAAATATATAGTTCTTTTTATAAAAAAAAAAATACTTTTTGTAAGCCGAAACTTTCATAAAATTTCTTACAAAAAATATTTGCAATAAAAAGAACTTTCATTGAAAATTTCCACATGTTGATTGCAGCGTTATTCAGTTGCATAGCCGCTAGAACATTTTTCTTTTTAAACTGTTATTAAACTTTAGGGCAGAAACTTTTTAATTAAAACTTTAACGTTAAATATTTTCTTATACAGAATATTTTTTAAGCAATTTTTTTCTTTTAAATGAATGCGCAATAAATTTATTATGCATTTAATTTAGAAATATTAAATGCACCTTTCAATGAAAACAGTTCATATTTCTTTAACAAAGTTGTTTTTTAAAACTTTTTCGATTTTGTATTACGTCTTTTGTTGTTGTTGTTGTAATAAATAATGTATATTTATGTATTTCCTGCTCAATGACTCGTTATAAAACATAAATATAAGCAAAAGAAAAACTAACTTTTCTTAGCATTTGCCACAAAGGAAGAACAAAGTAAAATAAATGTATTGAACAAACCCCTGCATGTCAAAGAAATAATTCTGTTGTAAAAAATTATAACGTTTCAGTTGCCCCTTTATAATATTGCAAAAGCATTGGATATAGAATATTTTAATAATTTATGACAACAATTTCCATACATAAATAGCAACATGTCAGTCGTTTGCTAGAAGAACGTCAGAACTATAGAAAATGTTCCATTTACTTTAACCTTGAAGAAAAATTAATATCGCACAATAGGTGAATTAAATGGATTTTTTTCTACACAAGGATAAAAAACATATTGCGTTCAAATTAACATGTTGTAGTAAAATTTGAATTTAACGTTTTTGTAATCAATAAACGATTAAATAGAAAGTAAACAAATGATAAGAAAGCTAAAAATGTTATACTTCGAGCATTTACTTTAATGTTTTATTTGGGGCCGAAACATTATTTTATGCCTTAAAATATTTAACGAACATCAAAATAAAAGTAAAAAAAAATTAAGCAATAGAACACCACTTTACACTTTTTGTAGGTAGAAAATTAATGAGTTTAGGCATGACAATTAATACTGCCACTATATAATGAAAATTAATTATTTGGATACAACTAAAATGAACTAATGAACGATAAAAAAATATACACATCGAATAAAACATAATTCATGGATATTTTTTAAACAAAAAATGGGTGGCATGTCATAGTGTCCAAGAACATAATGTCCATGGATTTTATGTCGCATTCAAAATTAACAAACGTCATAATGTTCCTGGACGTTGTGTCGTTTTTAGTATGAACACTTATGTCACTAATGAAGGTCTCATAATGTCATCACTTAGAACAACATAGGATTCGCTTACCAAAGATTTTCTGCATAGTCATTCTTCGGCCGGGTGCAAGGATTTTTTCCTTTACCAAAAATTTTTTGTAAGCCAGTTTATAAAAACGTTGCATGTTTCTTGCATAGAATACAATAAAATATCCCTATAAAATCGATGGACGTGATGACTTTATGTTGATAACGATTACGTCACATCGTAGTGTGACATAATGTCCATGGATGTTATCTCACTTTCTGGTGCATCATAATGTCCAAGGAAATTATATCCTTGGACGTTATGACATACCACCCACATTAAGTATGTTGCTGCTTATTGTTGTCAGTCTAAGGTCACTAAATAAAGACTTCTAAAGAAAATGTGTCGTTGCAAAAATGTTTAAACATGGAATCAGACATTATATTGTTTTAGATGGGCACCCAAATCAAATGTTAGCAAAGTTGATATTACTAAAGCTCCCAATACAGAACGTAATAAAAAGATATTAAGCTTCAAAATTAGGTGTTGTAATTTCACTTTTATGGACTTATCATTTGAACTGTTGTAGTCAAGCACTTGTAAATTAAACGGAATTCAGACTACAATAATCCAGAGTAGGAATTAAAATATGTATGTATGTGCAGTACACGTGGCAAAATATGTAACATCCACATGAGCAGAAATTTTTCATCTTAATACGCAGGCACATGAGTGTAAATGGACTATAGAAGCAAATGCAAACAGCAACAATAAAATTGTTTTAGGTATAGGCACATGAGTGAACATCTTTCTGCACATCATTATACGTGTTTCGTTTTTCTTTTTATCTGTAAAACTACGCTGCACAGTGGGGCAGAATTAAAATATTTTGCTAAAAACCCAGCTATTTGTAAAGGGTAAGACCGAGAAGTATCTGAGCTTAACTTTTAAAGGTGGGTACCATTCAGCATTCAGCGATGACGCTATGTGGTCTCAAAGTTTGTTACATCGCATCTGCAAATTATTCTAATACATTTCTCCAATTTTTGTCTGATTTTTTTTATATTAAACATGGTCCTTAAGGTCTAGTCAATACCTACAAAATGATGCTTTAATCTGCATATAAAATGATCGAGTTATAAACATTTTAATTTTTTTTTGCCTTTTTCAAGAGCAGCGAAGGCCAGTTGAAGAATCATCTGTTATATTCGGGAATTTGTATGCTTTGTAATGTAATAAAATGTATCCTAACTCGCTTGAAAAAATAAATCATTAAGACAGTTTCGATATTTTCCAATTCACGCAGAAAAAATACATGGTTGTGATATGGTCACAATTACCATATTATGTTCCCTGTAACAATGTATACTTGCGGAGATCTAATAATGCTTGTTTTCACCAAAACTTTAGTCATGATAAACATATTTTATTAACTTTTAACGATTATATTGTTACTGTGCACAAAAAATGCAACATGGTAGGTTTTAACTTAAAAAGATTTTAACCACAACCAAAGTTTTATAACTTATTAAAAATAATATAAAATATTCAACCAAAATATATTATTATTAATCAAAGTATGGTTAAAAGCAACAAAATAATGTTTGCGCTAAAAAGCATTTTGTTCTAGTTCTAGACAGTTTATTAATTTTTCTGGTAGCTGAAATTTGAAATTGTTTTTTGGTGTTAGAGAAAGTGAAAAAAATAAAAATTTATGTACAAAATAAATCATTAAAAATAATGTGCAAGATATGAAAACAAATAAAATGGGAACCAAAACATTTAAAAAAAGTTGAAGAAAATATGTATGAATTGTAAGCATATAAATCTTTATTTTCGTGTTTGAAGCACAATTGAGAACTCATTTACGAGGGCTGCTCTATATATGTCTGGCCTAATAGTGAAAATGCGAATATTTATAATCAAAAATGGTTTTATTGTTTTTCAAAGTATTCTCCAGCATGATTTATACACTTTAACATGCGCTCAAACCAGTTGTCGAAGCACTTTTTCCACTCCGATTGAGACACCTCTCAAACATGGTTTTTGAACACTTCAACAGCTTCTTCTGGCGACGAAAATCGTTGACCACGCATTTTTTTCTTGATGTGCGGAAACAAGAAGAAGTCATTAGGTGCCAAGTCAGGGCTGCACGGCGGATGACCCATTAATTCGACGTTTTGGCCGGTAAAAACGCTCTGGCTTGAGCCAATGTGTGAGAGCTCGCATTGTCATGGTGAACAATGATTCGTCTTCTCTTGTTGGTTTTTCGAATTTTTCCGATGACTTCAGGCAAACAAATTGTAGTGTACCACTCAGAAGTGACCGTCCTACGTTGCTCAAGCGGAACAGTCGCCACATGACCAGTTTTTCCAAAGAAACAGGCGACCATTTGCTTCGAAGTGCTTCTTCCACGAACAACTTTCGTTGGATTTTGCTCGCCTCTGAAGACCCACACGGTTGATTGTTGTTTCGTTTCGGGCTCATACGCATAAATCCATGATTCGTCACCTGTGACGATCTTATAAACGTCTTTTGAAGCACCGCAATCGTATTTTTGCAACATTTCTTTGCACCAATCGACACGAGCCTTTTTTTGAGCGACTTTCAAATTGTGCGGGATCCAACGAGTACAAACCTTTTTTACGGCCAGGTGTTCATGCAGTATCGAATATATGTTGGTGGAAGAAATGTCCAAGGATGTCTCTATCTCTCGGTATGTCGCATGTCGATCTTGCATTATGAGTTTCCGCACGGCATCAATGTTCTCTGGCACAACAGCCGTTTTTGAACGACCTTCACGGAATTCGTCTTTGAGCGAGCTTCGGCCGCGATTACATTCATTATAACAATTTTTCACAATGCTATAGGATGGTGCTTCATCGCCATACAAAGATTTAAGTTCATCAATGCACTCTTGTCGTGATAATCCACGTCGAAAGTTGTGAAAAATGATGGCACGAAAATGTTCACGAGTTAATTCCATTTTTTTCTATATTAATTTTTTCAAGTCACTTTAAACAACACAAATAATGGTCGTACGTCAAAACGTTTTGAGTACGATTATGATTAAAAATGACAAACTTTCCAATGGAAATGTCAGATTGCACTTGGCAGCACTCAGTGTTGCCAGGCCAGAAATATATATAGTAGCCCTCGTATTTGGGCTTATAAACTATATTTTTATATAACTGATTCTTGTAGCTTATGAATAGAAGCGTTATTACAAGCAAGTACATATATGATTTATTTTAATTTATGTTTTTAAATAATTTTTATGACAAATCATTAATGAATAAAATAATAATATGTCTTCTATGTAAGGAAAATATTGCACATTTTTAGCCATATTATTTCATTTTAATTTAACCATTTAATATTTATATTTGAACATGTTTATAGTTTACAAAGTTATTGTTTTGCTGGACAACAATATGGTTGCAAATGTAACAATACTATGTTTTGTTAGCAACCATATAATGCAACCATATAATGCAACCAAAATATGTTGCTCTTAAATTATGGTTACCTCAATTTATAACTGATTTATGTGGAAGTGCAATTGATCCATGATGACGCAGCAATCTACATTGTGTTATTCGTGACAATATTAATGCCATGTATTGATCGAGAGAAGATCTACGTTTGTGTACGGCCCTGTTAAAATTATAATGTAGTTCTTCTAACAAGGAAAAATAAAACTTTATCCAAATATCTATAACGCCAAGATAATTGTGTTTATTTAGTGGGATCGGAAGTATTTCATATTTTCTAAAATTGTTTAAGACAGGTGAATGAAAAATGGATGAAAGATGCGGGACCATCATTTTCCATGATAATTATCGTCTTTTTATTAAGAGTTTAGTTAGAAATTATTTGTAAAACGTCAATTCAAAGTTTTGACTCACCTTCTAAATATTCGCATCTGTTTCTTTTGGTGCTTTAATTTAAAACAAAGTAACAAATTTACTCTTCATCAATTTGAGAATTGGATTGCAATCTATAAACTAACAAAAATATTGGAAAAAAATGAACTATACGTTGGATTACATGCATTAGGCTGTTTGTTAAAACAAGAATTAATTTTTCTTTAAAGGGCTAGAGGAAATAAGCCTTTTTTTTAGCCCGTTAGAGAATTATGCTTTATTTCTTCTGTTTTAATTTGCGGGATAGCAACATTAGTAAATCCGTTCAAAAAAATTCGAAAATTGTTTTTTTATAATTTCTCACAAAATAAGTCCAGCTAATATTGAGCTTGTTTGAAAATGTATCACTGCGCTGCATCTGATGCTTATGTCTGGTTGGTTTGCGATGCTGATTCAAAATAGCTAATGCTGATATTTACTTGGTGTGCGCAGACAAAAAGAAATTATCATTCTTTACAACTTCGAACACTTGACCATTTAAAATGGATTAATTAATAATAAATTAGTTTGTTGTTTATGTTATTTTGTTTTTCATTGTTCCCATTAGGTGTCTCTTTCTTAATTTTTTAAGACACTGCTACAGATCATCTATGTGTAATTTAATAGAATAAAATTAATAAATATCAAATAAAATATTTGCTCTCCATTGCATTAGCCATTTCTGTGATGCGCGTCTGATGTTTGTTCGCGCATCATACATTTCTGTGGTGTATTTTAGAACACACGATATTTGCAGTGATGCTAACTGACGTTTTTTAGAAAACGCTGCGCATCAGATGTAGACTAGTGATGCATTTTCAAACAAGTTCATTATTTTGTAGCTGCAAAAAAATTTTGCTATGAAACATTTTGCTGTGAAACATGAAGACAGAAACATTTTACGCTACAATTTCAGCAACACTATTTTCGATTTATTTAACACAAATTTTTAAAATAAATTTATGACAGTCTTTAATAAAGGCGTGAAAAAATAAAGGTCCTTTACATTTGGCCTATTTTAACCACAACCAACTATTTTAACCACAACCAAAGTTTTATAACTTATTAAAAATAATATAAAATATTCAACCAAAATATATTATTATTAATCAAAGTATGGTTAAAAGCAACAAAATAATGTTTGCGCTAAAAAGCATTTTGTTCTAGTTCTAGACAGTTTATTAATTTTTCTGGTAGCTGAAATTTGAAATTGTTTTTTGGTGTTAGAGAAAGTGAAAAAAATAAAAATTTATGTACAAAATAAATCATTAAAAATAATGTGCAAGATATGAAAACAAATAAAATGGGAACCAAAACATTTAAAAAAAGTTGAAGAAAATATGTATGAATTGTAAGCATATAAATCTTTATTTTCGTGTTTGAAGCACAATTGAGAACTCATTTACGAGGGCTGCTCTATATATGTCTGGCCTAATAGTGAAAATGCGAATATTTATAATCAAAAATGGTTTTATTGTTTTTCAAAGTATTCTCCAGCATGATTTATACACTTTAACATGCGCTCAAACCAGTTGTCGAAGCACTTTTTCCACTCCGATTGAGACACCTCTCAAACATGGTTTTTGAACACTTCAACAGCTTCTTCTGGCGACGAAAATCGTTGACCACGCATTTTTTTCTTGATGTGCGGAAACAAGAAGAAGTCATTAGGTGCCAAGTCAGGGCTGCACGGCGGATGACCCATTAATTCGACGTTTTGGCCGGTAAAAACGCTCTGGCTTGAGCCAATGTGTGAGAGCTCGCATTGTCATGGTGAACAATGATTCGTCTTCTCTTGTTGGTTTTTCGAATTTTTCCGATGACTTCAGGCAAACAAATTGTAGTGTACCACTCAGAAGTGACCGTCCTACGTTGCTCAAGCGGAACAGTCGCCACATGACCAGTTTTTCCAAAGAAACAGGCGACCATTTGCTTCGAAGTGCTTCTTCCACGAACAACTTTCGTTGGATTTTGCTCGCCTCTGAAGACCCACACGGTTGATTGTTGTTTCGTTTCGGGCTCATACGCATAAATCCATGATTCGTCACCTGTGACGATCTTATAAACGTCTTTTGAAGCACCGCAATCGTATTTTTGCAACATTTCTTTGCACCAATCGACACGAGCCTTTTTTTGAGCGACTTTCAAATTGTGCGGGATCCAACGAGTACAAACCTTTTTTACGGCCAGGTGTTCATGCAGTATCGAATATATGTTGGTGGAAGAAATGTCCAAGGATGTCTCTATCTCTCGGTATGTCGCATGTCGATCTTGCATTATGAGTTTCCGCACGGCATCAATGTTCTCTGGCACAACAGCCGTTTTTGAACGACCTTCACGGAATTCGTCTTTGAGCGAGCTTCGGCCGCGATTACATTCATTATAACAATTTTTCACAATGCTATAGGATGGTGCTTCATCGCCATACAAAGATTTAAGTTCATCAATGCACTCTTGTCGTGATAATCCACGTCGAAAGTTGTGAAAAATGATGGCACGAAAATGTTCACGAGTTAATTCCATTTTTTTCTATATTAATTTTTTCAAGTCACTTTAAACAACACAAATAATGGTCGTACGTCAAAACGTTTTGAGTACGATTATGATTAAAAATGACAAACTTTCCAATGGAAATGTCAGATTGCACTTGGCAGCACTCAGTGTTGCCAGGCCAGAAATATATATAGTAGCCCTCGTATTTGGGCTTATAAACTATATTTTTATATAACTGATTCTTGTAGCTTATGAATAGAAGCGTTATTACAAGCAAGTACATATATGATTTATTTTAATTTATGTTTTTAAATAATTTTTATGACAAATCATTAATGAATAAAATAATAATATGTCTTCTATGTAAGGAAAATATTGCACATTTTTAGCCATATTATTTCATTTTAATTTAACCATTTAATATTTATATTTGAACATGTTTATAGTTTACAAAGTTATTGTTTTGCTGGACAACAATATGGTTGCAAATGTAACAATACTATGTTTTGTTAGCAACCATATAATGCAACCATATAATGCAACCAAAATATGTTGCTCTTAAATTATGGTTACCTCAATTTATAACTGATTTATGTGGAAGTGCAATTGATCCATGATGACGCAGCAATCTACATTGTGTTATTCGTGACAATATTAATGCCATGTATTGATCGAGAGAAGATCTACGTTTGTGTACGGCCCTGTTAAAATTATAATGTAGTTCTTCTAACAAGGAAAAATAAAACTTTATCCAAATATCTATAACGCCAAGATAATTGTGTTTATTTAGTGGGATCGGAAGTATTTCATATTTTCTAAAATTGTTTAAGACAGGTGAATGAAAAATGGATGAAAGATGCGGGACCATCATTTTCCATGATAATTATCGTCTTTTTATTAAGAGTTTAGTTAGAAATTATTTGTAAAACGTCAATTCAAAGTTTTGACTCACCTTCTAAATATTCGCATCTGTTTCTTTTGGTGCTTTAATTTAAAACAAAGTAACAAATTTACTCTTCATCAATTTGAGAATTGGATTGCAATCTATAAACTAACAAAAATATTGGAAAAAAATGAACTATACGTTGGATTACATGCATTAGGCTGTTTGTTAAAACAAGAATTAATTTTTCTTTAAAGGGCTAGAGGAAATAAGCCTTTTTTTTAGCCCGTTAGAGAATTATGCTTTATTTCTTCTGTTTTAATTTGCGGGATAGCAACATTAGTAAATCCGTTCAAAAAAATTCGAAAATTGTTTTTTTATAATTTCTCACAAAATAAGTCCAGCTAATATTGAGCTTGTTTGAAAATGTATCACTGCGCTGCATCTGATGCTTATGTCTGGTTGGTTTGCGATGCTGATTCAAAATAGCTAATGCTGATATTTACTTGGTGTGCGCAGACAAAAAGAAATTATCATTCTTTACAACTTCGAACACTTGACCATTTAAAATGGATTAATTAATAATAAATTAGTTTGTTGTTTATGTTATTTTGTTTTTCATTGTTCCCATTAGGTGTCTCTTTCTTAATTTTTTAAGACACTGCTACAGATCATCTATGTGTAATTTAATAGAATAAAATTAATAAATATCAAATAAAATATTTGCTCTCCATTGCATTAGCCATTTCTGTGATGCGCGTCTGATGTTTGTTCGCGCATCATACATTTCTGTGGTGTATTTTAGAACACACGATATTTGCAGTGATGCTAACTGACGTTTTTTAGAAAACGCTGCGCATCAGATGTAGACTAGTGATGCATTTTCAAACAAGTTCATTATTTTGTAGCTGCAAAAAAATTTTGCTATGAAACATTTTGCTGTGAAACATGAAGACAGAAACATTTTACGCTACAATTTCAGCAACACTATTTTCGATTTATTTAACACAAATTTTTAAAATAAATTTATGACAGTCTTTAATAAAGGCGTGAAAAAATAAAGGTCCTTTACATTTGGCCTATTTGGAAAGTGCTGCAAATCTCCATTAGATGATTGGAATCTTGCTTGTATTATGATTTTACATGGTAAAGAAATTAAGAATTGCAATTAGGATAATCCGCGGACAACACTTCTCTTAATATAACATTTATTTAAATTTTTATGACGCTCCTTTAAACAATATATTTTCATTTTTTTAATTTTTTCGCTCTTTCTATTCCATAAATGTTTTTCATTAACATTTAAAATTCTTGTTAAAAACTACATTTTTGTTTTCTTATTTTTCTTAGAGAAAATAAATTGTATTTTATTTTTCCTTATGCCTCCTTGAAGCCGTGAAAATAATTACAATATTTTTCTCTTTCCATGCAAATATATTTTAATTTTACCTCTGGCTGTTAAGTAATATTTTCTTTTACTTTGTGATATGTTTTCAGTTTCTGCTTTTCTATTCTTATTTTATAAAATATTAAGAAAAAAAAAATAGGAAATGAAAAATTTAACAGCTTGATATTTTTAATTAAAATTGTCAAGCAAAAATTAACATAGCTAGAATAATTTCGAAGGATTACTATTGTATAATTTCAAGATATTTTTTGCAGAAAATCTAAGGTGTAATGCAAGCTTGAGATATTTAAAGAGTTTACTTTTGTTTATAAAAGGCAGTGCAAAATGGGGACATTAATATATTATTAAAAACAAACTGGATTTTCTAAAAGCTTTTTTTAAAAAGTTTAAGTGCAAAGAACACTTATTGGCCCAAGAAATATATAAATTCCAATTATTTACATTAAATTCTGTTTCATATTTTTAATTTTCAATTAAATAATTATTTGTCGAACTATTATTGTTCAGTAGCTACTGGCACATCATTTACTGTGATCTACTTTTATTTTTTTAAATATTTAAATTTATAGTAATATCTATTTTAAAAGGACAAAATAACTGAATTCCTAAATATTAATAGGGAAATAGTTTCAAAACACTATTGGTGTAAAGGTAAAAATTGTTGTTTTTAGTTGGAAACACTGTTACTTGAATATACACATTTGTCTCTAATCTAATCACTCCGTTTATATAAATTGCTATTTTTTGTAAAAACACTTACCTCACTTTTATCTCTAGGGAATGAAATGTAGGATTATTTTATTTTTATATTTAATTCATATTACTCATACGCTTGAAATTTTTTTCTGTTTAATTCACATTTAAACAATAGAATGGGTTTTCCATGAATCCATGATAGTTTGATTTTGTTTAAGGTTTTAATCTTAATTTAAATACTTTCACACTTTTTTTGAAGGATTCATTTTAAATGTATTCAATATGTTATTTAATTTGTTTTTATTTTTTTTTGCTAAAATACTTTGTACGTTTTAACCTCTCGTAAAATTAACGTATGAATAATTTAGATATGAATTTCATATCACTCATACGTATGGGGGGTTACTTTTTGAAGTAGTAATTTCCTTAATTAAATATTCTTATTTGTTTAAAGCAAACTTGAGTGGAGATGTTCCAAAAAGTACGACAGTCTAAAAATAGTTCTAATGATGCTTGAGTTTTTATCACTTCTCTGGAAATAGTAGCAAAAATCCCATGTCTACACGAGAAGTCATTCAAACTTACTTAAAAAATAGGACGTGTTTTTAATCAATTAAGTTTAAAATAACAGCATTAACTTTTAAAACTGATTTTTTGTATAAGACTAAAGCGGTTGATATTGACGAAGTGCTTGTTAGACGTCTAATTTTTGCAACTTAACACACACAATGTTGGTATTCATTGATCATTACGCGAGCCCCTACTTCTGTAGTGGACTAGTGTCACTCTATATTCGGCAATTTTATTCGCCATTACTGTGTTATTATGGCGAGAGATAAAATACTCGATGTCCTGTTTAGTAATCTAAACCATCTACAGACTATTTCACTCTCCATAGAGAATCCTAAATTTTTTTTATTTATTATAAATGAGGCCTAGACAATTATATGCTACTTTTATATTAAATATACGTGTTTTTACTCATTCATCTGCCATGGCTTCACACAACATTTTTTTTTCTTTTTAGAATGTTCGTACTTATGCTTATTAATTTTTAATTGCACTTATCTACTACAATTATTATTTTTCTGCGGATCGCACGTATGTCCGGTGGTGGGTTCGAACTTATGGTCTTTTGTTTTACAGCACACGGATCTGCCAATGCAAGTATTGAGGTTGCTAAACTTGTGTTAGCTAATTGTCGTATAATTCTATAAACACACAATTTGTTTTTTAGATTTTGAGTACGTTATCGTGTTAGACACCAGAAGAGTGTAGTACAGCATTTCCTGAACCGTTAATTTTTCTTGTTTTCTTTGGAAAACGTCCTCATACATTTGTAAAATAAAAAGGATTTTAGAAATTAAAAAAATGATACTTTGATATAATTATCTATATGCTAAAAGTATTTCTTCCACAAAAACAAAAATCAAACAAAAAACAATTTAAAACTCAAGCCAAAATCAACTTTAATTCATTTATAGTATCCACAGTTCAGCTCCTAATTTAATAAAAATAATTTAATTAAAAAAAGGGCATGGCACATCGCATGTGCATTCTTGCTTAACTTATAACAATCAATATTCTGAAATAGCATATATAATGTTGTGAGAAAACAAGCAAAAAATAAAAATTAAAAAGCAAAAACAAATTTACAAGACGAGTTATAGAGAAAACACTGTGAAAATACTTTGAGTTGTGTATGGATTTCGTCTTACCAAATTAATATTGATATGAATACTACTCGCATTCTTATTTACAAAGTTAGTTGGTTAAATAGATGATGTTTACAATGCACACAACCTAAGGTAGATAGATGAAAAGAATGCTGATGAAGGACATAGCGGTCTTTGGAAAACGTCCGCATACATTCGTAAAATAATATTTCTTTCTAAAATAAATGAACTAAAGCAAAAATTAATTTATGTTCCTTTTAAAAAAAATTAAATTTTTTGGAAAATTTTCAGAATTTAATGGGAGTTGTGGGATTTGAATAATATTAATATTTTTAAGAAATAAATTAATTTCTCTCAGAAGCTTAATAGAAAAATTGCTCTTAAAAATAAAAATTTGCATTGTCACATCACATGTCTACCTTAAATATTTTAATATTTTCTTTACATTTATTTAGATTTGACTATACCTCTGCTTTAGCCATCGTAAGTTTCAATACAATCGGTTAAGAAACTAAACAAGACATTCTTAATGATTTTTTTTTATTAAATCCCCCACTGTGCGGTGTTTAACTAGTTTTTATTTGCCATTTTACATCAATTAACTAATATTTAAGCCTTTTATATTACTCTTTCCCCGGAATACTTTAAAAAAATAAAAGTTAAATAGAAAAATTAGCACATGTTTACTTTACGTTAATAAATGTGTCGTAGTGTTTGGCAGGGTTATTAGTACTGGCTCCCTTCTCCGAAGCTTTTTTTTATGACCAACCAATGCAATAAAATTACTTGTAGCTCACAGCCAATTATAATTGAGAATATTTAATGATATTGATTAAAATTGCCACTTATAAATAATTAAGTTACATGATTTTGCTTATACTAGTGGGGTGGTGGGTAGAAAGGGTTACTGAAGTTTTTTGCCCGAAGAGGGAAATCGTTTTATTAAGTAAATTTCTCTAGGAAGTTTTTTTTTACCCATAAAGTAAAAGGAATTACACGATGACAGTTTAAATTATTGTTCCATTTGTGGAGTTTTAGTTGTTGCAAATAATCATGTTATTAATTTAAATTAAAGCAATTCAATTCAAATAATGAATGGCTCTAACTTAAATTTTTGACCGAAATCAAAAATATTATTTAAAAAAACAAAAGAGAAACATTTTTCTACAGCATCTTTAACATAAAGAAAATCTGTTTTACAAAACCTAAACTTTAATCAGACTTAAGAATCATTCTAGTTGCCGATAAACTGGCGAAGAAGGGGATAATGCTTGACGAGGGTGAAACTGACATCTTCTATGACATACCCCTGACTGCTTGCGGACAGCGCATAGACGCCGCTCTTTATGAACTGGCCCAGACCAGATGGTCTAACGAAACGACGTGCTCGACCGCTAGAACAATCTAACCTTCTTTGGATCGGGGTAGGACGGCTGCAGTACTGCAGCTACCAAGGGTGCGACTATATAACTTGGTGGCTGCGGTCACTAAAAACTGTCTATTTGGAATCTATGACTTCTGCAGAAGTTGTCAGGATGAGGAAGAAGTGGAGATGGTGGAACACCTCCTCTGTCCGAGCTCCGCGCTGGGGTGTATACGGCTGAGATATCTCGGTCAGCGGTACTATGAGGGCGTCCTTTTCATCTCTTCATCACTATTTCTTTTTTTAATTCCTGCCTTAATCTCTCTCTGTTAAATTTTCTCTCTCCCTTCTAACAGCAGGCAACACAAAGGGACCAAGCAATAGACCCAAGTGATGTGTTGTAACATGGCTGTCTGGCCTAACGTAAGCTAACCTAAGAATTCTTCTTTCTACTTTAGCTCACCGCTTAAATTCACTCTGATTTCTGTGCCTTCCTGCTAATGGAATCTGATAATTTCGGTGCCACAGTTAAAAAGTTAGCGTATCTTGCAAACAAAATAACGTCGCTGCCATGTCATAAGCACTCCATTTATTCATTTCATACATTTTTATAAATTAAATTAGTTTGTCAGCTTCCATTTATTTTCGTAATTACCTGTCTACATTTTGCCATGTTCTATGATTTATTTTACTATTTTCGTGCTTTCATTTACGTACATAAAAATTATGTAAATATTTTCGTTTTAATCTAGATTTTTATATCACGTAAAGCAATTAATTTAATCGCTGTAATTATTTGTATCGTACATACAAAACTTTATTAATATTATTTATTTAAAAATATTTATTGCAAAAAATAAAATTATCAAAAAACTCAATCATCTATTAATGATTTAACCAAACAATTTTTATTTGTTTTAATTTAATGGAAATGTAGAATAAATAAATATATAGAAACATTTTAGCAATTAACAAAATTAATCTCATGTGGGTAGAGTAGTTTATCTTCTTTTTCTTTTTTTTTTTTGTAAAACATTAATTTTCTGTAGTAAAATACATTAACGTCAAATGTGTGAGTTAAAAACACAACTTATATCAACAGTGAACTAAATCTTAAATAATATAAAACTTAAAAAAAGTGTTAGAAGGAAGTGTGCAGGGGTGTTTACACTACTTGTAACTTAATGAACAAAATGGTTCTTTTCATTTCTATTTATTAAATGACTCAGCGTTTTGTTTTCTAAATTAGGGCAAAGGTTGCATGTTATTGGAATACAATTAAGAATTTCTTCTGTTTTACAACCCCTTTGAAATAAAAAAAATTTTACATCGATGTTGAAGTTTATGGCCTATTTCTCAATAAAAATTTACACAGTAAAAAAGAACTCAAAAAATTAAATTTTCATGAAATAAAAATATCATTTAGAATTGAAAATGATTTCGGTCATATGGCTAAAGCGGCTGATCTTGGGCCACCTTCATGAACTTTGCTGACCGTATATCACGAATAACATGAAGAAGCTGGGCTTCTAAGGCGTCAATTGTTGCTGCTACATGAAAGATTTGCAAGGTGTCAAATTACAAGACCTTAGAGGCCAATTGATAGGCCAATTTCAAAAATCAACTTATTGCCAAATATTGATTTCAATAGGTGCAGTGGTTGCGGTCGCTGTATAGAACGTAGCGCCGTTCTGTTTAAACGCCATCTTATCTAGACTGACATCATCCATATTTTCAAAGAAAAAAAGTATATATTGGTCAAGGTGAGGTAACGATGCCCACATCGACCGCAATGCTAGCTATGGCTTCACTTTGGAAGAAAAAAAAAGTCCAGTGATGCCACCATCATGCTATAAAATATCAGATCAATTTTCGATTTCTTTAGAGGCCAATTAGTGCTATAATGACACATTTGACGGTGTCTTGATTTTAATTCTTGTACCAATCGAATCCTTTGCAGGTCTAGACCAAAATTTTTTTAAAAAAATTTTCCAGGTAGCGAATGGACAGTGTGCCAATTCGAGTGGCCAGAGATGAATCTTTAATACTTTTATTTACAGCGGCATTCCCTTCCACATTCGTCATTATTTCTAATAAATCTAGCTATTACTGTTATACCCTGTTCAGACATGTTTTCTTAATTGAGTCAATTTAGTTTTAATTGCTCAATTTAATTTGGTGT
The DNA here is from genome assembly GCA_916610165.2 of Gymnosoma rotundatum. Taxonomy (NCBI): domain Eukaryota; kingdom Metazoa; phylum Arthropoda; class Insecta; order Diptera; family Tachinidae; genus Gymnosoma; species Gymnosoma rotundatum. The sequence goes on along the minus strand of OU744339.1, from coordinate 23,219,649 downwards.
TCACACATGCTCAATTAAGCTTATTCAATTAGCGCAAGACATGTTCAGACATGTTTTCTTAATTGAGTCAATTTAGTTTTAATTGCTTAATTTAATTTGATGTTCACACATGCTCATTTAAGCTTATTTAATTAGCGCAAGACATATTTAATTTAATAGGTAGTGTCGTTCGCCCAGCTGATTTCTCTTATAATTACAAAAACAACTTAGCTTTTTGTTGTTTCTTTGAAGTTAGACGTGTCAAAAGCAATTTTCGTATGACCCACCATTTTCTTTTTATTTGTTTGTTTATATTTTTTACTTGTGACTTTTAAATTTTATGAATTTTTTCTTCTCACTGAACATAGTTCCCAGGGTTGCATATCACATCTTTTTCAATTAGTAATGCAATTAAGTGCTACTTGCTCAATTTATTAATTGACTTCTTATATGGCAAATTGCGCTCAATTAAAGCCTTTATTGCGTAAATTCCTTAATTGCGCAATTAAAGCGTATGTCTGAACAGGATATTAATCTAGTAGGAAACAATCCTTTATAGAAAATCATCATGAGGAGATTGATGCTTGAACAACTCTACCAAATTAGCCAGATTTACTTTGCAAATTTAAGACGACTTAGGGATATTTTTGGAAATATAACCGCCCATTTTAGCAATTCATCTTTCGAATTGTTGATACATATCGTTCCACATACTGTCTAAATAAATGAAGCAATAACGCCAAAACGTCGGCGGAATGTACATGCTGAAGTGAATATCACCGCTATAAATGAAAGAGTGGAAGAAGATTTTGGCCTACACACATATAAGATCAAGCTGTTGCAGGATTTATAAAAAAACGACACCGTCTTATGACTCGTTCTATAGCTATTTGGGCTCAAAAGGAAGTTGCTCCGATATTTTAAGAATACATTGCGTTAAGCTGCGAGGCTTATTTCTGGCTTTAAGGGTTCTTTAAAATTTCTGCATATGAAGACAAATTAATTCATAAAAGATTTTATGCCATCGTTTGCTGCGATTTAAAGGCTGGTGGCCATATCTATTTAGAAGTGAAATCATTCCTGACGTTAAGGTCGATAGAGGTCGTTACTGTACCAATATCAATGATTTTTTGTTTAAAAATATTGATGACATTGATTCGTTCAGAATGTGGTTTTAACAGGATGGCGCTACTTTCTATACGGCGAACGCAATCATTGAATTATTAAAATACAAATTTTTCAGTGCGATTATTTCAAGCTATGGATTTGTCAATTGGCCTTTAGGGTGGTGTAATTTAACATCACTCGATTACTTGATGTTGGGTTATTTAAAGTCACTCACTTATGCTGATAAACCACCCTTTGAGGCCAATATTATTCGTGTTATTCACTACATACGGCCAGTAACGCTCGAAGAAGAGGCCTTAAATTGGAGGTCCATGATAAGCTTCGTCAAGAACACTGGCAATTGATAATGACGCCGTTATATATTTTCAAAAAACAAAATATTAAACTTTATTTTTTGTATTATTTTTAATACTTTTAATTTCTATCGATTTTTAAAACACAAAAACCATTCATCTTTTTTAAGATAGAATAAGAAACATGGATTAGTGGATTATGTTTAATTTGTATGAAGTGTATGACCTCGAGAAGCTTTTGAAACGTTACTTTGCTAAAATAAAGATGGAGAAACTCTGCATGAAGTTTATTAAGAAATAAAGAGATTAAATCCATTATATTAAAGAGAGCTGTTTTTAAATTGCCAACAATTTGATAGTTATGAGAGAAGAAAGAGCTCTTTTCTAATCTGTAGTAGCAGTATTCTAGTATTTTTATAAAATTTAAAAAACTAAAATCAAAATTTCCTAAATAACTACTTCTTAATACAGACCACTTATAGTCACCATTAAATTTACGTGTATAAATATAAGCGAAAGTTCAATAGAAAGTATTCAGTACAAGAGGTTAAGTGCAACTATATGTTGAGTTTATTTGCAACATTATAAACGTGTCAAGTAAGTTAAACCAGCTGCATTACCTTTATTGCAATTACTTGCTTCTATACTGTTAACTCTTTAGAAAATTAAGGCAATAATTTTTTTCTTAGAATAAATAATTTAAAATTTAAACATGTTCGTTTTTGTTTAATCATTCTCAACAAATGTGTCATTAGTTGAACGTTGTTTTAAGTACACAAACACACAAATATTTAACTTATTTCCCTATTGATTAGTTAAATCCAATTAAATATATTTAGTTAGTTACAAAACGTACATAAATAAATTTGTTTGTGTTGTTTATGTATTTAATGATTGAGTTGTTTGTGGTGATGAGACATTTAATTATTAAAATTAAATACCAAACATTTGATAGTTTTATTAACTTTTTTTAAGCTTCAAATAAGTTGTAGCTGATTTTTTTTTATTTATTTATTTTTTAATACAATTTTTAAAAATTAAATTTAACTTTTACTTTTTAATTTTTAATTTTAACATTTAATTTTAAATTTTTTTCCTGACCAGGATTCGAACCGTGGATATTATAAATGAATTAAAATTGAATTATTTTCGGCCATGGTTAAATCTTTTAATTTAATTTCTAAATATTTTTAGAAATAAAATTTTTTATAAAATTGTTAAGAAATATATATAAGACGAGTTACAAAGAAAATATTGAAGAAAAGCAAATTAATATTTATATGAATACTACACGTATTCTTATTTACAAAGTTACTTGATAAAATAGATGATGTTTACAATGTACACAACCTAAGGTAGATAGATGCGGAGCACGCTTATGAAGGATTTAGCGATCCACAAAAAGCAGCATTACATTCTGCTGATGTATAATTTTTCTTGTTATCTTTGGAAAACGTCCGCATACATTTGTTAATAATGTTTCTTTCTAAAAATATTTAGAAATTAAAGTATAAAAATGAACCTTAGCCAAATTAAATTTCAATTCATTTTTCTCTTTTATTAAGGTTGCTGTTTTGTCTAGATCTAAATTGTTTAAATTTGTGTTAGATTATTTCGTTAGAGGTTACAATATTTACACAAGTCATGTACTCCATTCCGATGTAAAACTAATGCTTCTACTTCTTCCATTTTTTGTAAAAAAAACCTTTCAACACTTCTTTGTCATTTCAAGGGCCAGTTAATACTATTGATATCAATGTGTCACTATTGAGATCACCATGTATAGCTTAAGTAAATTTAAAAGAAATAAACTTAAAGATGTAAAAACTGTATTTTTTGTTGCAAAAATACTGCTGCTATTCCCTGTTGTTTACTCACGATCTACTAACCAAAAGTATAAAGTATTCATATTATTTTTAATTTTTTCCTAATCAGGATTTGAATCATCGATCTTATAAAGGAATGAAAATTGACTTATTTCTGCTTTTGGTTCATTTTTAATTTTTAATTTAATTTCTAAATTATTAATTATTTTTATATAAAACTGGCTTATTGTACCCAGCATTATCTGTTTTTAATTTCTGAGCCTTCCTCGCCACTCCGAACACGTGATCTTATAGACCAGGATATATCTATATTTCAAATATCTTTAGAATCAGATTTTGTTAAGACCGATAAGCTCCTGTCTATGAATCGAATTTCACTAAAATCCATTAGTCACGACTTTGTTAAAATTGATTCAGATGCATAAAAGTGCTGGCTTCTCCTTTTACTCCCCTGTTGGATGGCTATTTAAAAATACAAATACCTTATTTTACCACGAGGACAACTATCTACCCGTATTTCAAATTTCATTAAAATTGGTTTAGTCATTTAGCCGCAGTTGACGCACACACAAAAAAAATAATAAATTTTAAACCATCTACACGACCATACGAACAGACCCTAGAAATTTGAACGCATTCGGTTGGACCGTTCGTGAGTTGTAAAGTCACAACACACTTGCAACGACTTTTTATACAGATACTAATACAAAAAAATAATATTAATAATTTAAAAAAATACCGTGCTATTTTTGTCTCGAATAAATTATTAAATCATGGATATTAATTATTGATGGTGAAAGCATATCTCTATGACCAGTTCGCTACCGCTTACTTAGCTCTTCAGGAAACTTCTCTTAAACATTTTAAAATTTTTGTCCAAACAATAAAGTAAACACAATAATCAAAGTTGACGCAAAAAACAAAAATAATCAACAATGATTCTATTTTTCTCTCTTCACTGTAATACGGCTGACTTTTTTCGGCTCTTTTATACAGTTAATAGACAATGAAAAATAATATATCAAAATCAATGCAAAAATTTGTTTCTATGCAGAGCACTTTGCAAATTATTAAATTATGTTATGCAGTGTTACGCTTTTTATTTAAAATGTTATTGCGTTGTTGAGTAATAAATAAAATCTATTCTATTTTCAAGAGCATATTTTTTATTTATACCTTTTTATTGTATATTAAACGCACATAATGCTTATTTAAGAGCCTATTTCCGGTACCTCTTCTGGATTTGATTGGGTATTTTGTTAATTATAAAAATAGTTTTTCCGAGTTTTTCTTGAGGAACTTTTACAGGTCTTTGTAAATTTTTCCCCACTTTAAAACTGTTCCCAAAAAATATTGAGTGTAATGTCGCTATTTTTGACTTGGGGATTTTTTTTTTATTTATTTGGGAATTACAGCTTTTTACATGACTTGATAATTATTTTAAAGCCTAATTAAATTTCTCTCGACTGATTTGAAAAGAATTGGAGCTAAATATAAGCGTAACTGATAGGCAAAAAAAAAAAAAAAAAATAAACGGAAAGAGTCAACCATAAATAACCATTATTCAAAAGCAGGTCACTCATATACAGTTTTAACTGTCAGTTTCAACTGTTCTGTTTCAGCTCTTAGTTAAAACTGTACACATGTGGATAATAACTGAAAGTTCAACTCAACTGTTCAGTTTAACTGAGAAATTTAAAATTTTTATACTTTTAACCGACATTTTTAACTGAAGTGATTGTGTACCAACTGTACCGCTCTCAGTTCAATTTGTGTAGAGTGAGAGTGCGTATCATGTCCAAGCGCTTGGGAAGATATTCTTGTAGAAAATTGTAGGCACTCATAGGAACGCCCTGTTACTAAAAATATCAATTTAGCAGGTTATTTTTCGTGTGAAGAAATTGCTCTCCTCATGACTGTATCTTCCCTCATAATCAAAGGGACACCAACGAAACCAGTTTTTGGTACACTTATTAAGTCATGCGCAAATAATTGCGAAAATCTAATTAATGGTTGTTCACTTAATTCTTTTAATAAGCTAATGTGTGAAGATAAATTTCGTTGTAGTAATCACTTCTTGCACCACTGTTTACGCTGTTTATTTATTTTGTTTTTTAAATTACAAAAAGTACACCGAGAGCGGCCAAATCGTGCTGCTCGTTCGAATCCACGTTAAAAACTGAAATATTGAACTGCACGTGTGTGTACATCTCAGTTCACGGTTAAGTCTGTCAGTTATAATTGAAAAGTTAAAACTGTACGTGAGAGGCTGGTTTAAGACTTTTATGTTCTAAAAATGTTGGGATTTGTATAAATTTTATGTTTCGATATTAAAAAATTTTGTATTCTCATTTTATTTTTTTTTAACAATCAATAATTCATTTACATTTTTACATTTACATTTTTGTTTAGTTTTTTATTTGAAGTTTAATTTATTATTCAAACAACAATTTTCCATAAAAAATTTTGAAAATTCATGTGAATTAAATGCCATAAAAAAAGTCATTCAAATTTATCAAGTGAATTTCTATCGTTTTCCATAAGTTTTGTTTAATGCTAACGAACAAACACAAACAAACATGCAATTCTGACTAAAACATGTATGCCTTAAATAAATTCATATTCAAATATTTATACACAAACACACATACACATACTTACATGCATTCAAAGAAGCAGGCAAGTTTGAACTTTGTTACGTTACAAGGTTAATTCGTATTTCTGAAAACTTAACAAAGACACGCCTGGTGAATATCATTAATTTTTTTTCTCTTGTTTAACAGCTTCGTCAGCATTTTTGATGATGATGACGATGGGTTTGATACCAACAAGCAGGCTTGACTGCGATAAATATGAATATGAATGAATAAAACAAAAAATGTAGAGTATGTTGACAGCAACTATATTTGAGTATGAGCCTTTAAACAAGGAGTAATAAAAATGTCATGGATAAAATGAAGACTTCTTGAGCAGAATGAAAAAAAATGCATAAAGCAATCTTGTGTATAAAAAACAAATAAAATTAAGATGCACATGAAAATACAATGAGAGGGAAAATATTTTTCTTTATAAATGTATATAAAATCACAGTGGGGCTTAATAGGATTTGTTTAGAAATATAAACAAAAATATGGAAAATATTTTGTATTTTAAATAGATACAAAACCGTAAGAACTTTGTTGACCAGCTTAGCGTAAATATTTAATTGATTTCAGATTTTTATTAAATTATTTAAATAAGTGTAGAAAAATTAAGTTGTGTTTTTGTCGACCCGTTTTTATTTCAATTGCTATAACTAGATTATTGGAAGATAAAAATTTCAATAGAATCCACATAGAAAAAAGTTTTTATACCTATTTAAGTTTTTATGGATTTCTAGATTAAAATTGAATTAAAGTCTTAATTGATTCAATTATTTTTTTTTTATTAAATATATAATTGACTCAATTAATTGTTAAATAAGACAGTTTTTGCTTTTATTCATTTTATTTATTCATTAAAGCTTTTCTTGAGTTTCAGATTGAAAAGAAAGTTTAATTAATTTAATTTTTTGATTAAATATATAATTAATTCAACAAATGTTTTAATAAAAAGAGTTGTTGTAATATTTTTAGGGTTTTCGTTATTTTCAGATTGAAATTTTATTAAATTCCTAATTTAATTATTTTTTGATTATACAGATAATTGATTCATCTAATTATTAAATTAGTAATTTTTGGCTCTATTTTTAAATTATATATTTAATTGTGTCTATTAAAATTTAATTAAATTTAATTGATTCAATTAGTTATAAAATTAATTAATTTTGGTTTTATTTTTCAATCAAATATATATTTAATTGAGTCTATTAAAAATTTAATTAAATTTAATTTTAAAAACAAATAAAAGCTTTAATAGATGCAAAATATATTTTTGGATATGTGCAGATTTTAGTCGACATCGAATTCGTATCGTTACTAACAAATGAACTGAAATTTAAGGCTTTGGAAAATTCTTTCAAACAATCTTAACAGCATTTGCCTAATTTTCAATATGCAAGTAACCTACTGTTACTACTAAATACAATTATTAAATTTAACCATTGGTGGTAAATCTTTTCGCTTTGTGCACTTCATTGATTTGCTAAAGCCCCTTTCACACTATAATGCTGAGTATTAAAATTTTCACTGGAATTTGTAAGACACAAGCATAAAAGCTAAGAAAAAATTCCAACGTGAGAATAAAATTAAGGAAAAAGCTGGAATGCTTAGAGAGACAAGTAAATCACAATTAGTGTTAACACTTGGCTTTTATTAAAACGCTCTTTTACCAGCTGAAAAAGGTAGCAGAACGAAGATGTTTTTAACCGACTTCAAAAACAGAAGGTGGTTATCAAGTCGTCTGTTTCCTGCTTTTTTATATTTGTGCCCGAAGAACTAAGTGATTTTTAAACCGAAAATTTTTTCTTTACTTGAAAAGTGATGCATTAAAAAACAGTTCATAATTTTAAAAATTAAAGAGTGTCCCCATACAACATACATGCCTTTTACGTGTATTACTAAGCGTAATGGGCACCACTTTTAAATTAAAAAAAACAGCTAATTACTATAGCTCTTAATAGAAAAAAGTAATACAAAAATAAATCTTAAAATTAAAGGGTGTCTCCATGAATTAAGTAAACCTAAATGGGCCTATCTTTAGAACTATTGTAGATAAACGAATGAAAATTGTACAAAAAGTCGATTAGTATGATCGTTATAATAACCATCATAAATATTCAAAGTTTTAAATGAAAGGGTGCCCCAATAGTTCATTAAATTTTATGTACATGGTCATACACTCGTAGACAGATGGTTGAAGTCTACAAAGAACCTGTATTGTTAAGTCCGCTATAACAATAATTATAAAATTTGGATTTGGAAATTAAAGGGTGTCCCAATAGTTGATATAATTTGGAAAGTTTAGCTAAACTTTTGAACCGTTGTAGAGAGACAGCGCTAGGTTCGCTATAACAACAAGTATACAATTTGAATTTATAAATTAAAGGGTGTTACCATAATTGACGTAAATTGACTTATATGGCACTGTCTCTTAAACCATTAAATTTATTGAACATTTAAAAATTACACAAAATTATTACTATTATTTCGGGTATATTAAGGAGTATAAATAATTAAAATTATAAATTAAAGGATGTTACATTATTTGATGTAATTTGATGTATATGGTGATTCTTTTGAACAGTCTTAGATAGACCGTTGAAATTTATAAAGAAACTGCGTGTCCAAATCCGCTATAACAGCAAGTTTAAAATAAGGATTTTATAATAAAAGGGTGTCCCAATAGGTAACGTATGCGATCAAACTTTTTGCTAAGTTCGCTATAAGAAAAAATGTAAAAGCTGGAGTTGGAAATTTAGGGGTGTCCCAATAGTTAATGTAATTCGATACATGTGGCCAACCTGTTGGACGGTTATAGCCCGACAGCTAAAATTTCAAATTCCGTTTTTTGCAAAAATTGTTTCAAAAATTCTTGCAAATTAGAAAAAATATCTGTCATTAGTTCAACTTTCGGCTGTCTGTGAAAGTGAAAAATCTACTTAAGCACAGAAAGCTCAACACATTGCTGGCTATGTGTGAACGAAAAGACATCTTAGAGTTTCTTTAAAGGAATCTGCCAATACTATGACAATTATAGATTAAATTCTGCTGACAAAAAAAGAGTGTTAGGAGTACACAGAGGATACTGTTGGGCAATAATTTATTAGGCTCAATTGGGTGTAAAACAAAAAGCCTCAAAAATAAAACAAGTTGGAGGTTAGCATTCACAGGAAGTCGTCGACCAAACAAGAACTCTGTTAAACATACTGAAAATACGTTCAAATATTGGAACAAATCCTATACCTTTGCTCACCTATCAAACAAACAAAATTCTAACATATCGCTGCTATCTACGAACTAGCCCAGACCAGATGGTCTAACAAGTCGACATGTTCGACCGCTAGAAAAATCTGGCCCTCTTTGGATTGGGACAGGGCGAATCTATTCGGGACCTATGCTAGGAGAATGGGTATCCCTCTTAACGACTTCTGCAGAAGTTGTCAGGAAGAGGAGTAAGAAAAGACGGTGGAACATCCTCTCTGTTAATGACCCGCGCTGGGGTGTATACGGCTGAGATATATCGGTCAGCGGTACTATAAGGGCCTTTTTGATATATCGTAAATGAGTCCAGGTAGGATAAGTTCCTTCTTAAGGCACAGTGGGTGGTTTACCGGCCCACAAACGGACACCGTGACTCATTCTGGGGATGAGCGCACACTTTGGTCGACTGGTGTCACTAAGCGGATTCTTCTCTGCATTTTTCTCGGACCTTCTCCGTATTCTCTTTTTGTCTTTCCCTCTCTCTGATCTCTTCATCTGCATTTCTCTTTTTCTTTCTTTTTCTAATTCCTGCCTTAATCTTCTCTCTCACTCTGTTTCTTTCTCCCTCTTCCTTCTAACAGCACGTAACACAAAGGGGCCAATCATTGGACCCAAGTGGGCTGTGGCAATACGGCTGCCTGCCTGACCTTACCCTACCATACTGCTTTTATGACACAACTCCAAATGTAGCTGATTTAAGGATACGTAATTAGGAGCTTTCGAAGAATTTTTTTCCTTTAACTGATTTCCTACAACTCTTAATATTTTAATATTCATAATTATGAAACCTATTGTTTTTTTATTGTTAGTTAACCGATTTGCTGATCCTTCTTTTTATCATAATAAATTTAATTTAACCGACCCATTGTGCAATAGTTATACATTATTTTATATTTATACAAATCAGAACCTGCATCTTTTGGTTGTTAAGTGCAAGTTAAGAATTTGAATATGGTTTTAGTGTACACTGCTACGCGAGTTATTTGTATTTGTGTGTGTATGTGTCTTTTAACGAACACAATGAAAATAAAAAAAATATCTTTCTAAATTTAAAATAAGTGCACTTGTGGTTTGTCTTCTTAAAGGCTTTTGTCTTTTCTATCATTTTCTTTAACAAACACACCCATACATAAATGTTCACAGATAACTACACATGAACGCGTATGTAAGTAAAAGCACTTAAAACTAAAAATGTCTTTGTAATAATAAAAAAAATAGCTATGAAGTGAAGTGAAGGAAACTAAATTTTAAAAGCAAATAATGTATTGAAAGAATGTAAGCAAATAGCTAAATTATTTAGAAAGACTTATTGCTTATAAACTCAAAAAAAAATATTTTAAGAAGACATTTTTAAGACAAGAAAAATGTAAAGAATAATAAACACAGTTGCCGTATTCACAAGCTCTGCTAAGGTGTAGGTAGTATTGCATACTACCTTTTGTTTACTTCTTTGTGAACAACCATTGTATCAGTGTGCCATTGTACATTGTACTTCATACGTCAAAAAGTAAATAAGAAGAAGAAAATTGCTATTCATCATTTGTTATTTATAAGCCAAATGGGGGAAAAAACAGAAAAAAGTAAATTAATAAATTTGTTGTGTGAGGATGAAATTCAAGACATTTTTAGGATGAACCTAATGTACTTGCTCTCCAGTGGCAGAATTATACATTTAGGGCTACCAAAATCATCATTATGGCATAATCGGGTTTTAAGATATTTTGATGAAAACAGATTTCTTCATATGATACGACTATGGCCAGAGGAATTTGCCTATATATTCAACCTTATAAAAAATGACGATGTTTTTCACACAATTGGCGAAAGGCTCCAACTACGCATTGACTTGCACCTTAAAATTGTACTTTACTGCTTGGGATCTTCAGGAAATAATGCTTGTGTTCGTAAGGTATCATCTCTTTTTGGTATAGGTGATGGCGGTACCATACAAAATATTAGAAATCGAGTCATTAAAGCAATATTAAATCTTAAAGAACAGTTTTTATATTGGCAACTTTCAACTTCAACTTTCTAATAAATCAGTCAAATCAATAAATTAAATAAATAAAACTAATAAAAATATCTTTTAATTCAATTTAATTTAATATAATTCACACATGAACACAAAAATAATAATTCATTTAAACATAAAACATTTAAACAAATACAACGTTTGAAAAACATATGAAAAAAAGTACTAAGTGTTGTATCGCATGTTTGCATGAAAATTACCAACAACACACCTAGCACCGTTGTATTTTGTTAGCACTTAGCACGTACTAGGGTGCTTGTGAATAGGGCAAGTGTAAACTAAGTACGTTAAAAGGAGTTTTTTTGTTTCTTTTAGGTAAAAAATTTTATATGAGATTTTTGCCTTTTCGTAAAATCGTTTCCTTTCAATTGAGTTTTTGTAATTTTTATATCAGATTTAAAATCTGTAAGATTTCTTAAATGGTTGTTGTGAAGAAATATCTATTGATATTATTGTACGAGGAGAAGTGAATTAATTAATCAATTGAAAAATAAATTTTTTTAAGTTGATATTCCTTTAGATTGAGCTCCATAGATATCACTTAGTGATTCTTGAACTTATTGAAGCATTCCGTACTATAGAACTTTGTAAGGCTTTTGCTGCAGGCATTGCCTTTGTATTTAAACTAAAACTCTACTATCGAGCAATTTCTCTAAATTTGATAACAGAAAAAAGGTATAGAAAATGTTTTTATTTCTTTTCGCCGGAAGCATGTACTTAGAGAGCGCTGTTGATGGAAAGTAATAATTTAACAAACGAAGGCATAACTTCTTGACATATTTGTTTAATTGTCCTTAAAATCTTAATTAAAGAAAATAAAATGAAAAATGTTTATATGAGCTTCCCGATGAAAATGAATGAAAATTATTTTATCCCTGTTTATTTTCAATTGTAAATACATTTGCCTTCCATTGTGCAGCGCCCAATATTTTATGTGAAATTAAATCTCTGTAGCTTTCCAATGTATTGTATGTGGTTCAATTGAATGCAACATAGGATGCACGATTTAGGTTTTAAACACAGGCTCGAAGGACCTCAATACAAGCGGAATAGATACCGTTGTCCATGTGAGCTGATAGCACTTGTACCAGTACCATCTATGTACCAGTAATTATGTATCGATTTTAAAAGTCTTTACCGCCTCGTTAAAGGTTTCGAAAACCAGGTTTATACCTTAGCAGCAACAGCGAAAAGGAAGCGGGGTCGAAATATATACTGATAACCCTCGAAAAACTCAATTAATTGGTATCGTGTTCTTTGAAACTGTGTTTCACGAGTTCTTAAAAAATGTCTCTTCATTTCAAGTTTGAAGATAGGAAAAGAATAGAGCTTGTAATTTAAAAGAAACAATGAATTAATTTATGCGGCTTAAGTTCATTTTAATGTTAGTTTTTAAAAATTGTTAAAAAAGAAAAATTATTTAGCAGAGGTTTTCCATAAAAAGAAACTTGGAAACTATTCTTCTTCAAGGATAACCTGTAAGACAAAAGACAGTAGCTTTTGCTAAAAAAAAAAGCACATGGAACGAACAACAAATTTCACACAGTACTATGAGCTCGCCATCTATAACAGTTGGCGTAAATTCGACGATTAAATATAATTAGAACGACAAAATTTTTTAAAAACTAGAACTTTGTTAAAATGTGCCAATTGATAGAGTGACTGTATAATGAAAAATAAGTTGTTAAATATAATAACAAAAAAAATTTAAATTAAATATATTTTACTTTATTATGAAATTAGGAGTTGAACTGTGGATAGCTGTATTACAGAATATCAGAGAAAATTTAAATGATGGCAAACTCTCGTTTTTGGTCCTACTGGAACACTCCAAGGCGTTTGACACTGTTACCACCCGATACTTCTCATCAAATTGCTTAATCAATTCAGGTTCTCTCCACAAGCTTTAAGTCTAATTCAGTCTTATCTTGAAGGCAGAAGTCAATCTGTCGTTAACAATGATGAAATCTCTCGTTCATTGCCTAGAGGTTCCATCCTTGGACCTTTATTGAACTCACTATACGCGAATGATCTCCCACAACAACTCAGCTTTTCAAATATACAAATGTATGCCGATGATATCCAGTTATATTTTAGTAGTACCAAAGATTCAATCGTTTTTAAGATAAACAAACTAAACACCGATTGAGGCTGCTGTAGTCAAGGTGGTAAGCACGTTGTCAAGCCTGGGGTACGGTATAGAGTAAGCTACGAAGTTTATGGCCCACACAACATTTTACACCTCTTAGTATAAGAACTCTTTTAGCTAAAACATATCTACTTCCAACATTATCATATGGGTCCGAAATTTTTTCAGGCTGCTCTTCCCGCGATATGAATAAACTAAATACAACTTATAATAACATCGTCCGTTATGTTTACGGTTTAAAAAAACGTGACAGAATATTACCCCTTTCATGTCATCTTATGCAATTATTCTTTAACAACTTTTTAAAATTTAAATGCTTGATTTTCCTTCACAAAATCATTGTAACAAAGGACCTATATGATCGCTTAAAATTTGCTAGATCCGAAAGAGGCAAATACATTATACAGATGCGCCATCGGAACCATGCGTCCGAATGACAATTTTTCATCCTGAGCATACGTCTCTGGAATCAACTTCCTAATTATATTCAACGCACCGACAACGCAATTAAATTTAGAAAATTACTTAACGATTATATTATTATTACGAGGGCTGCTCTATATATTTCTGGCCTAATAGTGAAAATGCGAATATTTATAATCAAAAATGGTTTTATTGTTTTTCAAAGTATTCTCCAGCATGATTTATATACTTTTGCATGCCCTCAAACCAGTTGTCGAAGCACTTTTTCTACTCCGATTGAGACACCTCTAAAACATGGTTTTTGAACACTTCAACAGCTTCTTCTGGCGACGAAAATCGTTGACCACGCATTTTTTTCTTAATGTGCGGAAAGAAGAAGAAGTCATTAGGTGCCAAGTCAGGGCTGTCCGGCGGACGACCCATTAATTCGACGTTTTGGCCGGTCAAAAACGCTCTGGTTTGAGCCGATGTGTGAGAGCTCGCATTGTCATGGTGAACAATGATTCGTCTTCTCTTGTTGGTTTTTCGAATTTCTCCGATGACTTCAGGCAAACAGATTGTAGTGTACCACTCAGAAGTGACCATCCTACGTTGCACAAGCGGAACAGTCGCCACATGACCAGTTTTGACGAAGAAACAGGATTTTGCTCGTCTTTGAAGACCCACACGGTCGATTGTTGTTTCGTTTCGGGCTCATACGCATAGATCCATGACTCGTCACCTGTGACGATCTTATAAACATCTTTTGAAGCACCGCAATCGTATTTTTGCAACATTTCTTTGCACCAATCGACACGAGCCTTTTTTTGAGCGACTTTCAAATTGTGCGGGATCCAACGAGAACAAACCTTTTTTACGGCCAGGTGTTCATTTAGTATCGAATGTATGCTGGTGGAAGAAATGTCCAAGGATGTCTCTATCTCTCGGTGTGTCACATGTCGATTTTGCATTATGAGTTCAAGCACGGCATCAATGTTCTCTGGCACAACAGCCGTTTTTGGACGACCTTCACGGAATTCGACTTTGAGCGAGCTTCGGCCACGATTAAATTCATTATACCAATTTTTCACAGTGCTATAGGATGGTGCTTTATCGCCATACAAAGATTTAAGTTCATCAATGCACTCTTGTCTTGATAATCCACGTCGAAAGTTGTTAAAAATGATGGCATGAAAATGTTCACGAGTTAATTCCATTTTTTTCTATATTAATTTTTTCAAGTCACTGTAAACAACACAAATAATGGTCGTACGTCAAAGCGTTTTGAGTACGATTATGATTAAAAATGACAAACTTTCCAATGGAAATGTCAGATTGCACTTGGCAGCACTCAGCGTTGCCAGGCCAGAAATATAAATAGCAGCCCTCGTATTATAATTTAATTTAATTTAATTTTTCTAAGCAATATTATCAAGATTTAGCTCTGTCTTAATTAAATTTGACTAATCTGATTCTAATACTTTAATGTTATTATTGTATAATAAATAAATAAATATTATAAATGAATTGATAATAATTCATAAAAAAGTAAATTAAAAAAAGCAAAGCACAGCGCATGTACATTCATGCTTAACTTATAAAAATCAATATGATAGTAAATCAGCATCTATAAAATTGTGGGGAAATTAAAAACTACATTCGTGACGAACGGACGGTTTTTACATAGCAAAAACAAATGTACAAGACGAGTGACAGAAGGAACAGTCAAGAATTACTTTGAATTGTTTGTGGACTACGTCTAACATGATATGAATACTCGTCGCATTTTTTTTTATAAATTTTGTTGAATAAATAGATGTTGTTTACAATGTACACAACCTGAGGTAGATAAATGCGAATAATGCTGATGAAGGATGTCGCGATCCAGAAAATGCACCATTATATTCTGCTGGTGTCTAATTTTTCTTGTTTTCTTTGGAAAACATTCGCATAAATTTGTAAACAAAATTTTTCTTTCTTAAGAAGCTTTTTAGAAATTAAAAAATGAACTTAAGGCAATTTCAATTCATTTATTAAATTTATTATTAAAAATAGTATATTGTGCTATAAATAAAAAGAAAACAAGTCTAAGGATAAAACTAAAAAACAGGTACAAAATGGTCACTCTATTTCAAAATAGTCCCTGTTCGTTTATGTATTAAATAGATAAAAACCTACCACAGATTTCGTTACACAAAGTCAAATTCGTTAGATGCACTAATTGTCTGCGCGTTTATAAAAAAAAAAATGTGTTTTATATCTGACGACAAATATACGAAACTAAAAATTCGTCGTTTGTCCCAATTATATTTATAGAACAAAATAGTTTTTTTTGGTTTAAGATTCAATTAAATCGTATTTTTTCTCTCACATTTATTTGAAATGGCTTTTTTTTTATTCAGCCATTATTCAAATATTTGAAATTATATTTACTTACATACAAGTACTACATACTGTGTTTTTCCATTATCCTCTTTTAGTAATTACAATCTCATTGAGCACACTTATACGTGTAATAAAACACATTTATAAAAATCCTTGTGTACATTTAAGTACATGAGCATATGTAGTGGCAATTCTAATACATGTTTACCATACCTCTTGAAATTTATTGGAACAGTGATACAAGAGCAAATATGTGTAACAATGTTCACACCTACTGCAAATACTGGAAAAGCTTTGTTTAGTTTATACTGCAAATGTAAGTGTAATAAAAATAAAAAAAGTAATTTCAGGGTGTTAAATGTTGCACTGAAAATATCAGCCATAAAAAATGTAAAATATGAAAAAATAAGTAACGACAAAATAAATTAAAAAGAAAATTTAAGAACTTTTTAAAATATCATAGAAAAGTAGAAATAACTTTTGTAATTTTTTTTGCGGAATTTGTGATTTGTATGTGGTTTTCAATTGAAATTGTTTGCATATACTGTGTATTTCTATTTTTTTTGCTAAAAACATAATTGTGAGTGTAACTTTTTTCTGATATAATATCAAGTCTTTGAAGAAGTTATGAATTTTTTTGGGAAAATAAAGCTATTTCCTATAGAAAATTAGGGATATAAACCAATTTTTACAGCAAAGCCAATACATCGGCAACTTTTCTTTAGAAAAGTCAGCTAACTTTAAGCAGCAGCCCAATTGAAAATGTGGATGACTTTTGCTATCACCGAAGCAACATCACAAGGGACGGAGGCGCTATTGACGACGTAGACATGCGAATACATAAAGCAAGGACGGCGTTTTACGATCTGAGAAACGTCTGCAAATCTAACGCCCTTTCGCCAAAAACTAAGATACATATATGGAACGCCTATATAAGGTCGATACTACTATATGGTTCCGAAACATGGTTGGTAAATCAAACCATTAAACGTAAATTACAAAGCTTTACAAACAGTTGCCTGCGCAATATCTTAAGTATATGGTGGCCAATAATAATATCAAATGAACAACTACTGAAAATCTCTGAGAAGGGAGACATTAATATGCAAATTAGAAACAAAAAATACAACTGGCTGGCTAGGCCACATTCTCCGTAAGCCATACGACGAAATATGCCAAGCAACACTAAAATGGAACCCACAAGGCGTACGCTCGTGGGGAAGACCCAAAGACTACCTGTAGATGCACTATTTTCCAGGAGACTGGAAAATCTTTTAACTATTCATCGCAACAGATAGAAACGAATGGATATTCTATGTAAACAGCTTATAATCCTGATGGAATATGGTTACAAAAATTTAAAAAAAAAATGATATGTCGATATTCTTAGAAAAATATAAAGATATCGATATTTTTATATAGAATTCAAATATGATAGGTTTTTTTTATAAAAGCAAAGAAAAATAATGGTTTCTTAAAAAAGTACCGATAATTATCGATAAAAAATAAAGATATAGAAAATTTTTTGATTGAAAAATTAAGACATCAAAAACCTTGGATTCAAAACCAAAGGTACCGAAAATCTTTAATAGCAACAAAATGTTATCGAAAATCTTTTTAAAATAAAAATAAAGATATCGAAAATTTATCGATTAGTTTTTAATAGAAAAATAAAGATATCTCAAATTTTTAAATAAAATCATAAATTTTTTAATTGAAAATAAAGATGTTCATAAACTTTGTTTTTAAGAAAAATAAAAATATTAAAAGTATTCGATTCAAAAATAATGATATCGAAAATTTTTTTATAATAAAAATAAAGATATCGAAATTTTATCGATTAATTTTTTAATAGAAAATTAAAGATATCGAACATTTTTTAATAAAATCATAAATAAATCTCAAATTTTTTAATTGAAAATAAAGATATCTAACATTTTTTAATAGTAAAATAAGGATATCCATAAATTTCGTTTTTAAGAAAAACAAAAATATTAAAAGTATTCGATTCAAAAATAATGATATCGAAAATTTTTTTATAATAAAAATAAAGATATCGAAATTTTATCGATTAATTTTTTAATAGAAAATTAAAGATATCGAACATTTTTTAATAGTAAAATAAAGATATTGATAGTTATATTTTTAGAGAAAAATAAAAATATTAAAAATTTTCAATTGAAAAATTAAAATATGAAAATTAAAAAATTTTATTAATTTTCTATAAGAAAACTATCGAAAAATATGTGTTGAGAATATAAATATATCGAATAATTTTTAATAAGAAAAAAATAGACGTGACGATTAGTTTTTAACGAATGATAAAAAATAAGGATATAAGTTTACTTATTAAAAACTATATCAAATAATTTTTAAAATGTATTAATTTTTATAGTAAAATTATATAGCGATTAATTTATAAAAAAGTAATAGACATGGATAAGTTATCCCTAACTAAATAAATATATTTTTTGCAGGAAAATAAAGCTATCGATAAAATTTGTATAGATTAAACATAGATATTATTAGAATTTTGTAATTAAGATTATTATAACAGCAAGTTTAAAATAGGTCTTTTAAATTTACATTTTCTTTTAAATTTACATTTTTAACGAACAAAATCTTTATTCTCAAATGCTACATTATTAGTGGTTTCACAAAAAAAAAAAATAATCGGAAGTGTTTGTTTATAATAAAACGCAAACAAATTCTCTAATTTATATACACTTTAACGAATAAATAAATAAAATTTCACAATGTGCAAACTATACCACACACAACCACAAACACTTTATTTAAATTCGCATTCGCTTTGTATAATATTCTCTCTTATCGAATAAAGAAATAAATTATGCACACGAACTGGATTTAAATTGCAAACAAAATAAATGTAAATAAGATTTCATTATAAATCATAACCAATAAAAGGCAAAAAGGAAGTGAAACCTTTTTGTTACAGACAGTTGAAACAAGGAGTCAACAAAAGCATTCCAACAACAACAAAAAATAATAGTTTTGTTTATTTTATATTTTTTAACTATTTGTTTACGTGCTTTATTGCAATGTTCTTTGTAACAAAATTAATTTTCGTAAATGACCTTAAAGTGACGCCAAAATATAGAAGTATGTTAAAAGTAAAGAAACAAAAGGATTATTTATTCATTGAATTGCATTGGGTGAGATAATTATTATCTTTAAAAGCTATTTAGTACTTAGAAATAGAACAGAATTTACGTTTTTGTAGCAAGCGATACAGTTACCCCAGTGTAAAGAAATTTTCCTTTTACCAAAAAATGATAAAGAAATAAAAAAAATTATTGTTTATCTTTCCCATAAAAGGTTTATGACAGTTTGATTTTTCGTTTAAAACAAATTTTTCAATTTGTTAATTTAGATAAGTTATCGATGTATAAAAATTTATAGATTGTAAATACAAGTTATCGAGTATTATTTTTTTTAGACAAATGTACTTGTTTCAAACCCTTTTTTACAGAAAAGTTAACACAAAATTTTTGCCATAGCTAAATTATCGATAGCTTTAGATTTTTCTGAAGTAGAATTTTTTTGGTTAAAAAAAATGTTGATAACTTTCCTTTTTAAATTATTATATATTTTACCTAATTCCGAAGTGCAAGCAAAAGCTAAATTTACACTTTTTTAATAGACAGTTTTACTATTTTTTTTAAAGAAAAGCTGTTAATTTTTTTTCCACTTCTAGAGGAAGTCACCGAAATTTTTTATTTTTTGGAAATTTTAAATTCTTTTCTATTCCTCTATGCGAAAGCTATCGATAATCCAAAGGTACGTTTTCAATAACTATACTTAGTATTAAAGTTATCGATAACCTTCTACTTTTATTAAGGAATAAGGGAAAGCTATCGATAATTTTACCTTTTTTATAAAGAATGTTTATCAATACATAACTAGTTTTCCCCAAAAAGTAATCGTTAGCTTAAACTCTTTCTGCGGGAAGTAAATTTATTTGTGTAATTACAACACAATAATGACGTTTATTTGTTCATTAAAAATTTTATCCGAAAATATTCCAGTGTTTTATTATTAATTTATTTCTTTAAGAAGCCTGCATTTCAAGTTTTATCCATTTTAACAGTTCTTTGGTTTTCGCATTCAGCTGTTTATTTAGTTTTTAAATGTATTTTTTGAAAATAAAATTGACAATATTTGAAATATAAAATAAAAGAAATCTTCTGTAATATTAGTGCAGCTGCTAAGGTGGACTTTTTTCTTTACTTGTTTTTCAGAAAACAGAGAATGACAGAATTGTTTGTTTATATTTTTAACCGCAAAACAAACAAATATTTCCTATTGTTGTCAAATTGTTTTTTTTTTTTGTTTTATTTTATTTTTGCATTGCTCTACATTTTGGCAGAAAGAAATTTAAAAGTGCAGTTTTGTGGTTTGACCTTGTTTTAAACCAAATAAATTTAAATTAACTAAGAAGGAGGAAGTATTTTGAAAAAATTGTTGACAAAATTGTGGACTTAAAGAAAAAAATTTTTTTAACAACTTAAATTTATTGTTAAAAAATAGTTAGGTGGTGCATGTGGTTAAAAATTAAGCAGGTCATTAACTTACTACTCATGATTTAGTTAAATAATTTTATTAATTAAAATAATAGTAACAACTAGCTTTAGAAACTTTAATAAAAATTTAATATTGTTAGACCCTTTAAAAAGTGGAAAAGAGGTATAAGTTTGTCATTCCGTGTGTAATTTCTACAATATCCATTTCTGACACCATAAAGTATATACATTCTGACTTCTTATGCATAGCTAAGTCGATTGAGCAATGTCCGTCCGTCCGTCCGTGTTTGTGTTGGTGCAGAGGAAAACATGATTTCACAAAAAAAAATGTCAATCGATCAAACATATTGTCAAAAGAGGTGCTATTGAAAATCAGCATGATCGGTCCATTTCCTTCGAGGCAGCTGGCAAAACACCACGCCTACCTCTAATTTTTACATGTCATTTGCAACAATAAGGTAACTCTGAATTTTTCCAATTTTTTTTAAATAACAATATGGGTATCATTTTATAGCTTTTGAAGAGATCTCTAAGAAAATACCTTAAACTTTTTATTTTTTAATTCTCTGTCACCCCAATATTTGCTTTTTTGACTGAAGTTACTTCACTAAACTAGATTTACATAGATGATGAAGGTTATATAAGATTCGGCATAGCCGAATATAGAAATCTTACTTGTTTTTATTTGTTTTGGCTTAAGTTTTGTACGAGCAAAAAAATACATTCATATTATTAATCATACGTGTTTTATACTAAATTGTAAGCAATTCTATTAGAAATAATTGATTACTATATAGCTCAGAAATTATGCTGTGTGTGGTATGTTCATTGTGCAGTATTTTAATTGTGCTTACTGATGTATGGAGCAATTAATTCTAAAGAAAAATAATATGCAATAATTTACCATTATTGGGTATCCATCCATCTGCCCGTATAGTAGCATTTTCTCTTTAGTTCACCGTATTACTATTACTTTTTTATGTTAAACATTTGATACCACGATCTCAATATAAAAGCATATGAGCTAATGCATGATTAAGAATTTATGAGTATCTAAATGTCTATGATTTACCAAATTGGCTCTTTGTTTCATTTGAAATTTAATGGTAGTATTCTTATCAGATTGCACCATTCATGGTTTAGCTGATATATGTATAGTTGGTAAGGAGTGATTGTATTACATAACAGTTGAAAATATAATAAATCAAAGTAAATGAATGTTATATATTTTGTTATTGTTATAACGTTCACCAATGAATTAATGGTAATCAATAATGTTACTTACAATTGTTATATACAGCGTATGATTGATATAATTTTTACATTTATAAAGGAAAATTATTCTTTATATGCAGGAAACGTTCTAAATTTTAATAAAAAGCTATTTTTGAGTTAAGAGTATTTAGGATAGCAGAATAATAGACGCTTAGAGGACTTATACGAAAGGAGACTAATTGGTTCATACCGTTCAAAGCAAAATGTTAAATGCTACGGGCTATTTAATTATTTTACGAGCATGGAATTAACTTAAAATAATATGTAGTTCTTTAAAAGGTATATTTTAATATGAAGTACAGCTTACACAGCTACCTTTTGAAATGAATTATTGCAATTGATTGTGCTTTAAGGCTATTAATGCTGACATTTAATAAAAGTTAGCATTGTAATATTTTTTTATTAATTTAATATTTATTATAATTATATTTACATACATTTGTAAACGTATGAGTAATATTTATTGTAGAGATTTAAATTACTATTACTCGTACGCTGTATGCCACAATTTAATTATTTTTTCTTATTTTTCTTGGATTTATATAATGCAAATTAATATTGCAATAATATATCCACATTTCACATACATCTCATTTATTAAATTAAATATATATAATGTGATTTGTCATATTAATGCTAATAAACCTTAAATGAAACACTAGGTCACACCAGAACATGGCCGACTCAAAAAATATGTGCAAAAAATTCAATTTGACACGTAATGTCATAAAATGGCCTCTTATGTGTTTAAATCGAACACATCAAAACATACAATTCAATTCATTTTTGTCAGTTACTTAACAACAACAAAAAACAATTTACAAAGCAACAGCAATTTGTGTGGTATAGTTGTGAGATTTTGGGATGAAAATGGTTATCTCATTACTGCAAATGGAACATTTTTCTTCACTCAAAAAAAAAAAAAAAAAAAAAACACCAAGTTTAGTTGATGAATAAAAGAAGACACCATT
This sequence comes from Gymnosoma rotundatum, assembly GCA_916610165.2. Lineage (NCBI taxonomy): Eukaryota > Metazoa > Arthropoda > Insecta > Diptera > Tachinidae > Gymnosoma > Gymnosoma rotundatum. Next base: position 23,196,765 of record OU744339.1, on the reverse strand, counting down.
TGAAACTTTTGCCCCCGTAAATGATAAAGTAGTTTTTGTGACCATCATTTGTCCATCAATAATTTTTTTCTCTATACATTAGCAGAGATTGAAAATTAAATATAAAACATTACAATAACAAAAGAAATGTATTGTGACTTATTGGCAATAAACCAAATTCATATTTTAAAGAAACCAACCTTAAAGACAGAACACTTCAAACAAAATTTAATAAAGTTAAGAAACAAGAACATAAAACAAATCTCAATATTAGTTTCCAAGAAACAGCAAACATTTTTCTAGTTATTTTGCTTTTTATCTGGTTCTTAATTAAAATCATAAAATATGTTTAAGATGAGTATTAAACAGAAATATACAAAGCACAGGAAATATTACATTTGCAATTTAAATTTATGATGATGACGATAATGATGATGACATTTAGCAGCAGGAACAAACAGATGAAAAAGAATTATTGAAAAAATTAATTTCCTTGATAAATGATTAATTAGAGAAAAAGTAAAATAAAAAAATTGCTACATTTGACTTCTTCAAGCATTTGAAACTTGACGAAAATATAATTAGAATTCTATTTAAATATCATTAGATGAACCAGATTTCAAATCAAATTTGCCAAGCTCTTCGTTATTATTTAGAAGGCTAAATGATTGCAACAAATAAAGAATTTAATCAATAGTGACATTTTGAAGAAATATTTGTTTTTGTCACTTTTTATGTTATTTTCGAATTTTAATTTTTAATTATTTTTAGCTTTGTTTGTTTTTTAATTTTTTAAATTAAAATTGGAATTTTGAATCATATTTCTTTAACTAAAAAGTTACTTTAACTGTATGTTGTCAGGATGATGCTGTCAATAATCAAAACAACTCGATGAGAAAAAACTGAAAGTGTAAACAAAAGAAGAAGGATAGTTTTGTGCAGGTTACAGTTAAAAGGACTTAAAGCTAGTTTCATCATTAAGTTAAATCAGGTTTTAACAGACCCGAAACTAAAAAGGTTTAGCATTACATGGACATTGAAAAGTTAAGAAATGGAAGGAAATCTGCTCAATATGTGCACAGAAAAACAGTTGTGCTTAAAAAGGACATAACCAAGCTCAGACTTTTGTTACGTAGCGAAGCCATAGGCAACTTATTATGGGACGACACACCTAATAAAGACAATGAGAGATCCTGTTAATTTTATAACAAAAGCAATCAATTAATTGGATAGATATTTTTTTCAATAAAAAGCTAAATGATGACTTTTATATATTTTTATAGAACACAAATCGATAACAACTTATTTGTTTGTAAAAATAGACTATCGATATTTTATTTTTAATTTGCTGTAAAATAATTATAGTAAAATTTTCTGTTTTCTTTCCAAATTTTCTTAAAAAATTTTTTTCGATAACTTGATTTCCCCTCTTTTAAAATGTTATCGATAACTTAAATTTCTTTGTGTAAGAGGTAAACAATAATTTTACTTTATTTTGGTAAATAATAATTAAAAAGAAGTAATAAATTAATTTTCTTTCTATAGAAAAGTTATCGATAACTAAATTTTCTTTCTCTAAAAGAGTCATTAATACACTAAAAATTTGTTTAAAAGTTATCCAAAGCTCTTATCTCCTAGAAACAGAAACAAGCTTTGTTTTCTTTCTACAAATAAGCTTATCGATTATTTTCTTTCGCTGTATCAAAAATTTATCGATAAATTTATTTTAATTTGTATAAAGAAGAAATCGATTACCTTAAAAATTTTTCTATAAAGAATTTACCGATAGCTTTATTTTTTGTATTTATCGATAATTTATTTTTTTTACTGTACACCAATATAACTCTTGTTTTTAGAGAAAATATTTATACCATTTATAAAACATGTAGTACGTTCTTCTCATTTAATTGTTGTCAATCCGTAATCAAAAGATTATGTTCAGTCAATTCTGCTCTCGAGAGACGAAGACGTTAACAAAGAGAGGATAATCTCTGGCAATGATAGTTTAGATTAAACAGGCCAACTTAGAGATTATACAAACGAAAAAAAATGTGTTCTCTGCTTAATGGCAATCTATACAGTTTTTTCGCTAACTTTAGGTTTTACAATAAGCGTATTTCACTGATATGAGCGGAGTAATTTTTTTTTATTTTTTGTTATTATAAGTTTTCTTAAAAATTCGTAATAAATTGTTGCAAAAAAATAACAACACTTTTTAAGACTCTAAATTATGAAAAATCTTTTATGTTATCAATATTAAAATCGAAAAATAATTTTCCTAAAAACAAAATCATCTTTTACCATAAGAGATAATAAAGTCATCACAACAATAAACTAATAATAAATTATTACAATATTTGAATATAAACGACTCTTTTCATATAAAACTATACGTTCAATTTATATCTCTGTGTGTGTGTGTTTCTGTACATGTGTTACAGATATATTTTTATTGCATAATACTGATGCTTTTAGATGATTTTAGTTGTGATATGAGAGACTTATATGTGAAAGATTTTTAGAAAATCCAACTAATACCTCAAGTACTAAGAGAATTACAAACAAAGAAGAAAAAGTCATAAAATAGTTGTTGCTTTTCTTACGCCAATGTATTTTTGTATTTTTTTTTTTCTTATTATACACACCGTAAAGAAAGACCATAAACCAAAACTAATTTCCTTAACAGTTTTCTACCTCATTAATTCCATCTCTACATGGAAGGAGGTGATTTCGATTGTAATAAGCATTTTGATTTTCCATTGTGATACATGGGAATATTAAATAAAATTCTCTCAAAATTCATAAAACAGTTAGAGAAGATTAAAAGGAAAATTATAGCCGAATAATTTGTAAAGATAGAAAATTGAATTCTAGTAGAAGTTAAAAATAATTGAAAACAGATAAATATTTTTTATGTGCAAATAAAATTGATTTAGAGGTTTATTGAAATAACAAATGAAATGTAAAGAAAAATGTATTAAAAAGTAAAATACACTAGTGAAAAACATAGAAAATAAAGTCGTAAAATTTAGACAGTTTGTAAAAATGAAAATAAATTAGATACATTGATTTAAATAATAATGAAGTAACAAACAGATAATGGAAAGAATAAAATTAGGCAAAATTAATAGAAAAAAATAGAAATCATATGTGACTGAATAAAATTTTTGTATATACGATAGGCTTTTGATTTATTTGCAAAGAGACTTTCGACTCCCAATGAATACAGAAAAAAATAATTAAAATTATGGGGTTTTAGCTCACGGATATGAGATTGTAGATGACAATGAATTCTTCTAGCTGAACTTTTCCAAAGCACTATAGGAAATTTCATCCGTTTTTTTTTTTGCCAAAAGTAAACATTAAATTTTTGCACAGTTTCTTTTTCTTTTTTGCTTTAATATAATAAAATATATAACATAATTTTTTAAATTTTTCAAAAAAATTTAATTTCTGTTACCTTCATAGTTGTTTTGATTACGGTTTCTAAACAAGTTGTCGAAAAACCTTTAAGTGCTGTGAATTTTTTTACAACTTCTAATAATAATAATAATAAAAAATGGAAAATAATACTGAAGTAAGTTCAACTATAAAATAGATTAAATTAGAAAAATTAAAGTGACCTTAATGAACTAATGGAATTATAAATTAGAATTTTATATAGACGTCCAAACAATCATAATACATGTTAGACATAATAACATACAAGTTATCTAGAATAATCAATAAGCTTCTAAATTGAATATATTTCGTCTGCGAATTTTTTGCGAGTTTAAAAAAAATAAATTTTTTCAGGTGTCTATATATGGCTACACGCAAAGAAAAAACATGGTTAAGGTAACCATAATCTAAGAGCAACATATTATGGTTGTATTATATGGTTGTTAAAAAAACCTAGTAATGTTATATTTAAAAAAAAAGCTAATATTGCAACTATATTGTTGTTTTGCATAACAATATCGTGGTAAAATCTACAAATAATTATGTTAAAAAATAAACATTTAATGGTTAAATTAAAACATCATAATATAGTTGAAAATATCAAGTAATATAATTGAATTATTATTATTGTTATTATTCATTTGTCACAAAAAACACAATTCTTTACTTATTATACATATGTTGTGTAAAATGCTTTAACTCATTTATACTCAAATATGTTTTATAAGCCCATATAATGGCATTTTATCTGCATACATTCCCACGTGAACATCTATTTATGGAGTAAAAGTAATATTCTCGTATTGAAGATATACGATACGTAATGGTAATAAGGAACTGACACAGCTATCCAAGACTTCTAAGACGTTAATCTGGCATCCGTCAATTATTGTTGATGTATACCATGACAGCTTTAAATGAAAACTATGTAAATGGTTTCACTATTGTGATTAAAACAACAAAATAAAGATTTATATGCTAAAACACACATATATATTTTAACTATTTTTGGAATGTTTTGCTCACCTTTTTATTTGGTTTCAAAACAGTTTCATCTTTAAGCAAACAAAAAATTACTAAGCTGATAGAAAAGCATTCTGTCAAGACGTAGAACAAAATATTTTTAGGCGCAAACATTATTTTGTTTGATTTTAATCATACTCTGATTAATTAAATCATATTATGGTTAAATATATTATATTATTTTTAATAAGTTATAAAACTTTTGTCGTAGTTAAAAATTGTTTACGTTAAACCAACCATGTTGTATTTTTTCACAGTAACCATATAATGGTTAAATACCAACAAAAACGTGTTTATCGTAATTGAAGTATTGCTAAAAACAACTTTAATTTGTTGTCTGCAACTTTACAATGTTACAAAGAACATATTATTGTTATTGTGACCATATCACAACCATGTTTTTTCTTTGCGTGTAGAGAACTACAATGAAATTTACAAAAGAGCAGCTATTTACGCCCATCTCTTATCATACATTTCAGAGAGTGATTGTTCCGAAAACATTAAACAGAGTATTTAAAAGAGCATTCACTATAATATTGTTCACATATAAATAAATAAAATAAATAATTAATGAAATTTTACTTTATTTTCGGTTCTTTTTAATTAATTTTCTAAACATTTTTAGAAAGAAAAATTATTTACAAATGTATGCGGACGTTTTTTAAAGAAAACAAGAAAAATTCGACGCTAGCATTAATTTATAAAATCGATGGTTCGAATCCTGGTCAGGGTAAAAATTAAAAATTAAAACAAACGCTAGGCACCGCGTATTTACATTCATACTTAACTCATAAAAGTCAATATGATACTGAAACAGTGTCTATAATGTTGTGAGCAAATAAGTATGAATAATTAAAAATAAAAGGTTGCATTTCGTGGCTATCAAATTGCTAGCACAAAAGAGCAACAACAAATGTACAAGACGAGTTACAAAGAGAATGACAAAGAAAAAGCTTTAAGTTGTGTGTGAACTTCGTCTCACCAAATTAACATTAAGATTAGTTGGTTAAATAGATGATGTTTACGATGTACATAACATAAGGTAGATAGATGCAAAGAATGCTGATGAAGGATGTGGCCGTCCAGAAAATGCTGCATTTCATTCTGCTAGCGTCTGCTTTTTCTTGTTTTCTTTGAAAAACGTCCGCATACATTTGTAAATAATTTTTCTTTCTAAAAATGTTTAGAAAACTAATTAAAAAGAACCAAAAAGCGGAAAATAAAGTAAAATTTCATTAATTTATAAAATCGATGGTTCGAATCCTGGTCAGGGTAAAAATTAAAAATTAAAATAAATAATAAAATAATAAAAATAAATAAAAATCAATAAAAATAAAATAATAAAATAAAAAGAATAAAAATAAATAATAATAAAATAATAAAAGTAAAAATAAATAAAAATAATATAATAAATAATATGTAATAATAAATAATAAATAAATAGTAAAAAATAATAATAATAAAAAATAACGTAATAGTTCTAGAAATTTTTTGAAAAACATCATGCTGTTTGGCGTAAAGACAGTATTTTGATCGGAAAACGTTAAACGCAGTGTGCCTCTATTAAATCGAAACCTGGACGACCGCAATTATCTTTTTGCCAAAAATCAAAGAAAACAAAACGACTAGTTAATCCAGAAATCTCTAAAGATCATAATGATAAAGTGGAATCTCTAATTCTTGCAGCATTTGCGTTTTCTTGTAAATAGATTTGATTTAGTAGTGGTTTTAATCGAAGTACTAAGATCAGAGGAGAAAAATTGTTTAACAAATTCCCAAACAGGAGAAAAAATACCAAAAGTAAAGATGAGAAGATGTAGAATGGTGGCATTTTAAACCCATGTACATTGCATTTAGTTGACGGTATAGAACTCGAAAATCAAATTGTTCAATAAAATCCTTTTTAAACATGATTTTGTTTGTTACCTTATTAAATTGGTAAAATCATTTTCTACTGTTATATTTGAAAGGTAAGTGTACACTAGAAAATTTTTTACAAAAATAGCAGCTTAGAAAACTAAATAATGTGTCAAAGATTCTCAAAAACCTTGCATGCGAGAACCTACGACCCGTTATCCCTTTTTTAAACTAATAATTCATCAATTTATTTTTAGTGAAATTTACTTTTTGCTCTGAGTGTATGAGAACCTTTTCGGTCGCTCCCTCTCTCTTAAGCCTTCACCAAAAGTCAAATCTAAAAAATCGTTTAAATCTGTCCACTCGTTTGGCTGTAATTAATTTTGGCCAAAGAGGGGAAAAATTTCCTATAGTGCAATCGTTGAAAATGTTTTATTTTGGACAAAATTCAGTATCTCATGAACCACGAAAGGTATTTTAATGGAAAGCTATTTGTGTTTTTCATATTGGCATAAAATACGTTTCTACACATTTTTAGTTTTTACATATAAAATGATCGCGATGTTTAAAAATAAAGAAGCTCAAATATATGCTCGATAAACATGTCAGTGGTATCAAAGGAAAGCTAATAACTTCTAGATAAATAATAATATAATAATTTTGTTTGCGCTCCATTTTTTAAATGATATTTACTTAAAAAACTGGTTTTGTGAGAAATAAACTATGAAATTAAAATTACCACAAATTCAAAACGCATCGAAATATATTTGCAAATTTTTAAAATTATATATATGAAAACGCTTTTAATCAAATGGGGATACAAAGTTTATGTTTTTTAGTATATAAATTCCCGAAACGGTATTTGTTAAATTTCTTAATTCAAAGGCTTGAAACTTTTAAACGAAAAACGCTATCAGGACAAAACTTTAAACTCATTTATTTTAAATTTCATTAAGAATGTAACAAATGTCTTAAAGTAGTACTTCGATCATTAATAAGTGCTCTTCCCCAAAAATACTAAGCTTAGGTAGGCCAAAGATTAAAATAAAAAATTGTAAGCCAATTTTCTCCAAACTAAAAGAGCTAACCTACACATATAAGCTTAATTTGTTATAGATATTTTCAAGGTCTAATTAAATTTTAAAAAACTAAACATTTAATTTAAAAATAAATTTTGTATGAAATGATTATGGTGGTTTATACAGAAGCCCCTCGTCAGCCTAGGAGTCCAATAGCTTATAAGTTTACTGAGAAACACCTCAGTTTAGCCCCTGTAAAATTTCTTTAAAATATTTTAAGTTTCTCGTGAGATTCCGAATTTTATTCAAAATAAATCGTTTTCTAACCGCTGTGATCTGCACGACAGTTTGAATATTAATAAAAATTAGTAATTAAATCGTGATGTAAATAACCAAGAATGATTCAGTGATGTACCAAACGATAAAACATTGTGGTTTTGTTTTTCGATAATCCCTAAATGTCAATACTTTGCATCACAAATCTAGCAATCGAAAAATTTAACAAACCCAAATGTGAAAATGCTTTAATACAGAAGAATTCTTTGATCGGAATATTAGCATTTGAGCAAATTTTTATGCTTCTAAATTGTTATTAGGAAAGAAAAATTATTAAGAAAAAATGTTAAAGAGTAATTATTCTAGTGAAAATTTCAAGAATGTGCTTTCTTTCGTTTTATATTGCTTTTAATTTCCAAAGCATAAGCCTAGTATTGGCTTATATTAACAATAACATCCTTAATTTTTCAGAACAATATTTATACCTAAAATGCAATTTTATCCTTAGGCATAGAATTTCTGCAATAAAAAATTGCGTACAACAAAACATGATAAACAATTGCTTAAATTAAGAAATTTCAGTTTAGTATAAAAATTTAACGCAGCAGCCAAGAAGATAAAATTAAAAAGATTTAATATTTTCAATGAAAAAAACTGTGTGTATTTTATATTTATGGTATTTAATAATTATTTTTAAATGTGTTTTTTAATTTACCAAAAAAAAAAAAATTTCATTAGTTAACTTCAGCACGTAAATGCAACTTTAATTATCATTTACCAAAATTGAAAGTAAATATTTGAAGAAATCATAGACACGTACAATTTCACACAAGCACGCACACACTTGCACATATTTCATTTTATTTTTATGTAAAACTGTTCTTAAATGTCTTCATATTGATATTTCCAAAAATACTACATCTGTGTTAATGCTATTGGATTATAGTCATTTTATAAGATATTTTATCACGTTCATTTTTCAGAAGTTCAAACAGTCTAGTGAAACAGAACTGAGTTGGACTTTTCTCTTTTTTTTATTTTATAGAATTTAGTTGTGAATCAGTAAATTAAGCGATGGCGACACGGGTACATAAAGTCGGTGATAGAGGCAGTTTGAATTACTTTAGTGAAAATCTAATACTTCAAATAAATCTTTCTGTTTATCCGTCAATTGCGGTTACACGTCATAATGAATTTTATTGACATTTAAAATGTACATCTAAAGTGACAAAGACTGTGTATCTTTAAAATTCGGGCAGTAGGACAGAAAACACAAAAAATCAACAGTTTTATACTCATCTAACGAGAAGATATAGGAGAAGATGCTTATACTGTTTCTAATGAATAACAAATAGGTCCTAATATGCTCGTTTTAATATTCGACATTTGTTGAAGAATAAAGTTTACAAATGATTTTCATGACAGTTTTGCCTTTGGTACTATTCGTCAACAGCCACTTTAAATTTTACGCAATATGTGGCGCAATTTCTGTTCTATTCATTAAAGAAAGATAGAATCCAAAAATAGACCCGGACAATGCCGGGTGTTATCCGCTTAGAAATACTTAATTTTTTTCGTTTCTAAAAGTTAACTTCCACTTTCTTTTTAAATTGGCTGTAATTTGATAGAATCTTTAATTAATTATTTAAAGGTGCGGTTAGATAAGTCAAATATTTGACCAAAAAGCGTAATCACTATTTTAACAAATGTTAATTTAATCTTTCCTGACACCTATAATTACGAACGATGACTTATAATATAATAAAATAATGATTAGGATCTTATATTTCTTAAGAAGTCGAGGAGAACAGTATTTTTTTTCCCTTAATTAAGTGGTAACGCCTTTTTGGTCAAATATTTTACTAATATGACTGAACCTTTCGTTTAAAAAATAGCATTCATAATTTTTTATGTTAAAAATGTACTTATGAAATTCATCTTCATATTTTAGACTTTCATCTTGTTGATGGGTTTGAAAAAATATTGCTGGATTTTCGAAGGCACTGAGTTTGAAAAGTCAATATTTTTGGTGTTTGTGTAAATTTCTTTATTTAAATATTAAAAAAACAAGTAACAGTGCTATATTCGGCTATGCCGAATCTTATAAACCCTTCACCATCTATGTAAACTTAGTTTGATGAAGTAACTCCAAAATGATACTCATATTGATATTTTAAAAAATTTGAAAATTGCAGAGGCCCGTAACTCGGAAAATATTGGCGAGCACCAGTTTTTTCGCTTGATGTTTTTTTCTTATTTTTTAATACTCTATCGCCCCATATTTTCGTTTTTTTGATTGGAGTTACTTCATTGTTTCAAATTATGTGAAAAAATTAGTGGTAGGCGTGGTGTTATTCCCGCTGCCTCGAAGAACATGGACCGATCATATTGATTTCCAATAGTACCTCTTTCGACACCATGTCGGATCGGTTGGCATATTTTAATTATCACTAGCTGATCTAGTTCCTTAGCAAACTTGATTTCAGCACTAACACCAACAGACAGACGGACAACGCTCAAACGACTTCGCTAGGCATAAAAAGTCAGAATATATATACTTTATGGGTTCGGAAAAGGATATTGTAGAAATTACAAACGAAATGATAAACTTGGATATACGCTTTTTCTAATTTTTGTGATGAAGGATATAAAAATGTTCTTATTTGCAAAATTCATGGCAGAATTTTACCCAAAATTAAACTCATAAATCGGCAGCTTTCTGTAAGCCGGTTCATCTTTTAGGCAAAATGAAAACCGACGGAGGCGCAAGTAAAATAATTACTTAGTAGAATTTCAGCCGATCAGCTTGTTTCACTATTGAGGGTTACTGGCTCAGTTTTCATTGGCGTAAAAAATATTTTTACCAATGGTCGGTGCAAACAAAGTCATCAATATGCCGTAGGTAAAATCGAAATTCTGAACACCTTTTTCCATTGACGCTGCCACAGATTACTTGTAATGGCTAAAGTAAATAGTTGTCTCTAAAATTAATATAGTGGCAGTCTTCTTCTTTAATAGTATTTCATTGTATACCTTTTTAAAGCTCCCGGATAATCTAAATTTGAAATTAAAGGACATAACAATTTACAACTGAAAACATATAAGTTTAAGTTCATGATACCAAATATATTCTGTTAAAACAATTATCTTTTTAATTTTTTATTTTTTTTGATATTTCAAAGGTTAGTAAATTTACTAGTTTGAGGATGTTCGGCAGAATTGTAGGGTTCTTCAAATCTTCTTCTTGTTTCTTAACTTTTATTACTTTAACCAAGAAGTCATGCATGTGGTTACAAACCTTTGTATCTTTTGTTTAGTGCTAGTTTTATTCCTTTTTGTTGTTGTCTTTCTAATTTTACCGTATGCTTGATTGCATACTTAAAACATCATTCAAGTACATTTTGCAATCGCGCGATACATCATTGTACGTGCATTTTGATTTTTAAATTAAGATTTTTTGGCTTAAATCTTTTTCTTACTTATTTCATTGACATGTCTTTAAGTCAAACGTGGTGTTTGATAAACTTTTAAAAATGTCATTCAAATACAATGGTACGATTAACAAAGGAAAAATTAAAGTTATAATATTTATAAAGACCTAATAATGGCTTGAAGCATGAAAGCAAATCATGAAGAACCAATACAGAAATATTAACTAAAAAACGAGTAATACTTTAAATAGAAAACATGTGGAAAAAATTTGAATAAAATGTTTTTAATCTTCAGGTGTTGCAAGAGTTATGTCATAATCGGAATATGCCTTAATTTTTGCCAATGGCCTAAAATGTCATTATTGTTACATAAATATGTGTGTTTGTATGTTGTGGTCAGATAGAAAATTAGATGACAACCAGCCACACATTTATTTTTTTTTATTATTATTGCTTATTTGACAAATTGTCAGCCAGTTTTTTTTTTAGCACAGCATGAATATCTTAATGTCCTTTTTATCTATAAATTTATACTCACATGTATATTTGTGATGAATTTTAATTTAATGTTGTAACATACCTTAAAAGAAAAGAAAAATAATATTCAATTAATAATAATAATATTCAAATTGGCAAAACACAAATTTATAAAGAAAAAACATTTTTGTTTTTCTTTAATATTTTTTTCTCTTAGTTATATTGCTAATTTTCAAGAATATTGAATCTAAATTTATTTACTAACAAAAAAATATTGCTACGAAAGTAGATTTAATATCTTTAAGCTACTGAAAAAAAAAATCTTTATAGAAGGATTAATAATAAGAAAAAAATTCTGCACATAAAAACACATTAAAGAAACATAATAGAAATGCCAGATGTGTCCATATTAAACGAATTTAGGCGTTTTAACTCGCCTATAAATATAAATCGCAGTTGTAAAAGGTAAGACAGTATTTAGCAAAATATCTTAAAGCAAGCCTGTGCATGCATATTTATAAATAAAAAGGTGTTTAATAGTGTTGTAAACAAAATCCAGGCCGATTTAAAATGTTCTAGCCGGTTCGTTTCGAGATCACAACCTTAACTTATAAATATCTTCTGAATATACCAAGGATCATTCGCAAAATTTTATTTTATAGCCTTTAATTTTTGTTTTCTTAATTTTAACATTAGCGAATTTTATAAGATCATATTTGTTTAAAGATCCCATTATAAAGCAAAATGCAAGGTCAGACTGAGGCATTGCTCATTCATTCTTTCATTAGCCTTTTTTCCTCAACTAGGTTTATTTATTTTTTTATTATTTTTTTGTAATATCTAATTTTTGTGTTAATACTAAAAATGGAATAAATAAAGTAGAATAAAATATCAAAAATTGTATGACACAGTCGATTGCTAACAAAACTGAATGGAAATTATCTTTAAAAAAACCAAACTGGCAATAGTTAAATTTGTTCAAGCAATGACTATTAAGCATGTGATTGATTTGAGGTGGGTATTATTGAAAAAGACTCACACACCTAAAGGTTCTTATGACAGAGATCCCAGGTAGCATTTTTTTGTAATAGAGATGAGCGTTAGCCATATAAAAGTATACAATATTGTCTTTTTTCAAAAGCGAGTATTGAATGCAGCTGTAAGAAAAATTTAGTGCAAAGTAAACATAGAGGAAAAATAAACAAGCACACACAAGTTTGTTGTGCAATAGTTCAGAAGGCTCACGAGTACAATGAATATGTTGTACAAAGAAATGTTGTTGTGTTACACTTTTCGATTGCATTGGCATTTGTTAAGAGAAGTCATTTATTTGAGAATGAAAAAGTAAGGATAGTTTTAAACGAAAATCCTATATAGTCTACAATGTTGTCATGCTATACTAATAGTGTACAACAGAATAAATTATTTTAAATAGTGAAATTTGTATCGACATAACAATAAACAGTTTCTTTGCTCGACAAATAAATAAATGGTGTCGAAAGCTTGAATGAGTACAATAGTATTAGTTTTCTCACATTTCAAAAGCAATAAACGAAGAGAACAATTCAATAGTAAACAGTATGAATAGAAGCAAACAAGACGTTTTGGGCTCACCTGTATTATTGAGCATATTCGAGTGTTTTTTGACTCTTCTACTGATTATAGTAATTGTTTGTTCACTCGTTTTAGAGTCGAAAATTATTGTTTTGTTCGCAACTCTTCTGAACGTATCACTTATCACTCTCGTTTTTGACTCATTTTGGATACAGTTTTCAATCGTACTTATAATCAAATACGAAACTTTTTCGAGTCATCTATAGCGTTTCTATAAAATAATTGAAAAAACAGTCGAAAATCAAGCATTCTGTAATTTATGTTTTTTTTTTTTTTTAAGTCGCTTTCTTTGCGTTTGTCGAAATTATATTCGAGTCTCTTTTTAAACGCACAACTGGTCAATGAGTTTTAAGTCATCTTAAGTAGATTTTGATGATTTTTGTAAAAACAAACTCTAACTGGAATTTGAAACGATTCGGTAGCTGGCTTAAACAGGTCTTATTCAATTCAAGAAGATTCAGTGATATAAAATACATATCAGTCTTTCGTTGCTCTACTGTATTCCAAGGCACTTCTCTTCTACTCCTTATTGATCCCTGACTGAGTGTGTCAGCTTTTAGAAAAGAATTCATTATAGACACCTATTTCTTGTTATTGAAATACTTTAGCAGAAAACTTTTAAAGAAGTTGATGCGTGTGCAGAAAAATGAAACTTACAATAGCTGCAGTTATTTAGGGTTTCGTACACAGTGTCAAAACGTAACCCTAATGTTTTTGTAAGAATGTGTGCCCTATATCCGTCCGTTCGACTGTCACAACCCTCTATTCTGGAACCGTAATTTGATACTCTTGAAATTTTCATATAGCCGCTAAAACAGCGAATACTAAAAATTAAAGCGTGTTCCAAAAGTAACGTAATATTTACAAAAATATTGTTGTTTTTTCAACTGTGATAGAAAGGCTCGTCAAATTTGCACAAAGTCAGTATATGCGTTTTACCAACAAGTGGAAAAAATAAAAATTTCTATTCATTTATAATATTCACAGTTCAAATAATAATTTAATAAAAATTAAATTATAAGCAGGCACGGCACAGCGAGCATTCATGCTTACTTCATAACAATCAATATGATACTGAAACAGCATCTATAGTGTTGTGAGTAAACAAGTAAGAATGTCTAAAAAACAAAATTTGCATTCGTTTTCAATCGATGATTGAAACAAAAGCAAAAACAAATGTTCAAGACGAAAATACAGAGAGAACAGTAAAGAAATACGTTGGTTTGTGTGTAAATTTCGTCTAACCAAATGAATGTTGATATGAATATATCTCGTATTCTTATTTACAAAGTTAGTTGGTTAAATAGATGATGTTTATAAAAATACACAACTAAGGTAGATAGATGCTAGCGTCCAAATTTTCTTGTTTTCTTTAAAAACGTCCGCATACATTTGTAAAATAAATTTTCTTTCTAAAAAAGATTTTTAGAAACTAAATATAAAATGAACTTAAGCCAATATAATTTCTATTTATTTAAAAATAAAAATTTTACAATCGGGATAATTAAATAAAAAATAGCACGAAGTTTTTTGTGAAAATTATATTTTAAAAAAATATTCACGTGTCTTTAACTAAATAATTTGCAAAGTGCCAGTGCATATAAATAAATTATCGTAGTGTTTTTGATATTTTATTTTTCATCATCTGTATAAAAGAGCCGAAAAAAGTCGACCGTATAAAGTAGAGAAAGAAAAATAGAATTACTGTTGGTTATTGTTGTTTTTGCTTAGACTTTGATTTTTGTCTTTGCTTTATTGTTTGGACAAAAATCTTTAGTTTATTTAAAATGTTTGTCAGAAGTTTCCTGAATAGTTAAGTAATCGGTAACGAAATGGCCATCGAGACGTGCTTTGACCCTAAAAAACCATTATCGGTAATTAATTTAATCAGGATAATTAAATAAAAAATAGCACGTTGTTTTTTGTGAAAATTATATTAAAAAAAAATATTTCCGTGTCTTAAATTAAATAAAAATTTTAATTAAAAGGTGTTTCAATATTGTCATGATTATCGCCTGTTTTGCTTTAGTTTTCCAACCGTAGTAGTTAGTAGGCAACCACTTCTTAATTACTAAATTGCCCTTTAAAAGAATTCCTATTAAAGAGCAAAACAATTTTAAATGTTCTTAACTTTTTGAAATTTTTTTCTTGATAAATTCTTTAATAATTATTACTTTTTTAATTTGAAATATTTTTATCCATTTGCATTATCAGTAACTTTGTTAATATTTACACAGATTTCTTTATTGTATTTAATATTTAACTAATCCATTTTTTGTGGGTCTTTACTTCTCGGCTTTAATATAAAAAATGAAAAAGACCAGTGTTCTCTTTTGTTTTAATTTTGTCTTTGTCATCCTTTTATTTCAATGAAGTGTCACAATCTTTACAAATATATACACTTTTGTTGTTGAAGGCATTAATTTCCGCCTGCTATAGTATTCATTTTAATAATGACTTTAGTTGGTATTCAACACACAGTGGGTGATTAAAAATAAAGAAATTGGAAATATTTCTGTAGTAGGGTAACACTTAATTAATTAATTAATGTTCACAATATTTTTTTTCTTTTGAAAGAAATTAAAAGTTTTTGTTGGTATAAAAATTTGTAAAATAATTTTGCAAAAAGCGGGGAAGTAATGCTTTTAATTGATTTTTTGTGGGAATATATTTAATTTTTAATGTTCTAATTTTTTTATTATAAATATTATGTAATAATACTGCTATTTTTTTAAATTTTAACAGCAAATATTACAATTAAAAAATCCCCTAATTCCCAGAAAATTTTCAAAAATTTCCAAAAATGGGAATTTTAATTTTTTGCTCTACTTATCATAAAAAAAACTGGGGAGAAATTCTAATTGCGTGGTAAAAAAGAATGTATTCTGTTTAAATCATGAAAGTAAATCTTATGTAAATTTGAGTTTTCACAAAAAATTCTATTTCTTAGTTTTTGAACTTTTTTGTCAAAAAAAAATATTTTTTAAATGTTTAAATATATTTTCATATAATTATTGACTTACAAAAGATTTTTAAAAAAATAGCATTTTCAAATACAGTCAAATCCCGATAATTCATGCCCCAATAAATCGTAATTTCCGATAATTAGTAATTTTTTTTTTGCAAATAAAATCTTTTATACCTCTTATATATCGTAATTGTTTGCTAACAACCACTTATAATTCGTAATAAAAACAACAGAAACATGGAGAGAATGATTTGTTGTTTAACGCTTTTTGCGTGGGTTTTTGCTTGTGTTTATTTTCTTAAGATCAGTTTGTTAAATTAATAATAAAGAAAAATGCCAAAGCGCACTCCTTAAACTTTGTCGTTGCTACAAAAATAACAAATTTTTGGACCCATTGACAATGGAGAAAAAAAAATAGAAACTGCTTAACAATTTGAAATTGCTCTGGCAAGTCTTACTTCAAACCTTAGAAAAAAAAAACAAAAATTTATTATGCAGAAATAGCGAAAAACTAAGTGAATTATTTTATTTTCTTTTATTTTATGTATTCATTTTACTTATTTTGTATTTTATTTTTAATAATTGTTCTTTGCTTTTTTTAATCGTTTTAGTAAATAAATTGAAAAACCCATTCAATTCGTACTTATTTTATTGTAACCCCGCTAAATCAAAAATCCCTATAATTCATAAGAAATTCGCGGTCCCTTGCGATTACGAATTATCGGGAGTCCACTGTACTTGAACATATGTTGTAAATCCAGTAGCAAAAATCTAGGCCAGGCTTGGAAAATAAATAAAATGTTTATTTTAGACATTGGAATATTTCCTAAACTATAAAAAATAATGCAGTGTCTTTTTATCCAAAAAATTACATTTTACCTACATGACGTTGAACAAAATGAATTGAGCTTATGTTTACCAATTTAAAAACTTAAATAATACCTCACACAATATGAGTTTATTTGTTAAATAATTCAATTTAAAACTGCCAACAAAACTTCTTGTATCTATTAATACCAAAGTAAGAGTATCCTGATCAATCATTAAAATAAAACTTTTTCAAGATAAAGTCGACTACAGCAAAGATTTTAGTAAAGAGTTGTTGACTTTTCTTGAAATAGATTTTTTTTTTCAATAAAAAAAAATAAAAAAAATGTAAACGGAATAGCAAAATAAAAAAAAAATATTTTTTTATCTTCTTTAAATTTTATGCTTTACTTTTAAATAAGTTTCCACTTCTATTCCCAGGCTAGTTACACTTGCTATCATCATTAGTCATGTTAAAAAGTTTTTGTAGCAGGTGTTTTTTCTTAAGCTTAAGAGAACTGAAAAAATACGGTAGCAGAAATCGGATTTCTGATCGTACGTGGGCAAATGAGCTGGTGCAGGAGTTAAAGCAATGAGACTAATCCGAGCGTCAGTCTTTCTACGATGGGGCTGTAGGACAGTTGAAAATGATCTTATGTTTTATAACAAAATTGTGTTTAACGATTGAAACCAACACAAAACAGGTCTCACAGACTGAATTACATACAGAAAAATTTAGCATTTGGCGCGGTTTATATGCTGAAGATTGATGAAGATCGGTACCGCCATCACGATGAATATTTTTTTTATTGGAAAATATGATTGACATTGACCCGGGCAAGATGAGGTTTCAACAGGAAGATACTAAATGCCCAAGGGCGAATTAAAAAATTTTTATTCGAAAAATTTAATGTTAATGCAATTTGGAATCATTCGAATCAGTAACAAAAATGGACGCCTTAGAGGCCAATATTGTTTGTGTTGTGCGTGACTTACAGTCAACAATGCTCGAAAAAGTGACCCAAAAGTGGTCTTTTATATAAAAAAAATGTCTCTTGGATTAAAATTTAATTTTTGTGCTATTTTTTATAACTTAAAATTATATCGCACTTAAAAAAGCACCCTTTATTTTTTTATAGCATGTTCTTACAATTTTGTTTCGTAAAACCAAGGAAAAAACACATTAGTGAAGTTACTCTAAGAGCTGAAGTTCTCTTTTTGTAAAAAAAATGTTCTGAGTTCTGTAGTAAAATTAATAAAACGGACAACAAAAAAAAAAGATTTTTGTGAATAAATTTTCACCATCTCTCTTTTATATTCTAAAACACAAAAATATTAAATGGAGTCCAATGCTTTTATCAACAGAAATTTAAATTTGCTACAGAAACTCACGGTCATTTGTAATTTATCAATAAAGAAAAACAATCCTGTTTTCAATTACAATTAAATATTCCATTCTTTAGTGTGTTGCTTTTTTGGCTTACAGGGATGTTATTGCGTTAAAATGCACTTAACAAATTTCAATTTTAATTCTCTATGGTGGCCATTATCAATATTACAAAAGGTTTCAATACACTGCATCATCCATCATTGAGAGAAGCGATAACAAGTATATATATATATATATATATATATTCGATAACGTAGACATGATGTAATGCAAAATATTCAAATGTACTTTTCTTTTGCTACAGAAAAATGTAAATGGAAATAAATTGCGCAATTATATGAGTTTTTTGTTAAGGATGAACAATAAAGTATTTAGGAAAAGTTAAATTAATATTCTATCTCATCAAATTTCAACACATTTAGTTCCATTCTAGAAAAACAAGTAGGAGTGCAACACTCGGCTATGCCGAATCTTATATACCCTTTACCATCTATGTAAATTTAGTTTGGTAAATCAACTCCAAGCCAAAAAGCAAATATTGGGGAGAAAGATAATATAAAATTAAAAAAAAATTGGTGCTGCATTAATATAATATTTCATAAAAGCAACATGGGCTTTTAATGGGTTAAGCATTTTGAACAAATTTTAACATTTCCTTAAAGATCTCTTTAAAAGCTTTAAAATGATACCCATATTGATATTTTAAAAAATTTGACAATTTCAGAGCCCCGTAACTGGGTAAATTTTTTTTCTTATTTTTTAATTCTTTATCGCCCTATATATTTATTTTTTTGATTGGAGTTACTTTATTGTTCCAAATGACATGAAAAAATTAGAAATAGGCGTGGTGTTTTGCCTGCTGCCTCGAAGAACATGGACCGATCATGCTGATTTCCAAAAGCTCCTCATTCGACACTATATCTGATCGATATCTTTTTTTTTGTGAAATCAAGTTTGCCTCGGCACTAGTACTAACGCGGACGAACAGACGGACATCGCTCAATCGACAACGCTATGCATAAGAAGTCCGAATATATATACTTTATGAGGTCGGAAATTCAAGTTGTAGAAATTAAACACGGAATGACAAACTTAGATATACCCACTTTTTGTGGTAAAGGGTATAAAGAACAGGCAGTATACTTTGTTTTAGATTATAAACTTAAACGAACAATCTGTCGGTGATTACATGCACTTTAGCAAACAAACGCCGTCATCTCCACTACGGTATTATGAGATTGAAAAACATGTGACTTTTAGCAGCACAATAACCTTTACCAACAATTACGCTGTTGTTCCTACGATAATTGAGTCTTTGCTCCAGAGCAACCCGAGTCACGCTTGGCCATAGATTCTCAACTCAGCAATCGCTGAAAGCAGCTTGAACATCAATATGATGTGACGCCGGTGTGACTAGAACCTGCGATCTCCTGTTTTAATAGCCATTAAAAAAACGACTCCCATTTTTTAAGATTTTTAAAACTTTTCTGGGAAATTGGAACTTAATCTCCCAATTTTTTTTTCGTATTTACTGTTAAAATTGAAAAGTCCCATTTTTAAAAATTTTTTAAATAATTCTTTGTACTAAATTTACTGTAAAATAGTAATATAAGATTAATAATAAAAAATTGTATAGCCTTTAAAATTCAACTAAAACTATTTTTTACCCTGATTTTGTAAGAAGCCTTTTACAAACTTTTAAATTATTTACAATTGTGTATGCCATTTAAAAGAACACAGTATTTTCGATATATTGATATATCATCTATGTTAAAAGTAAGTTAAGGTATTTAAAATCTTGTACTAAAATTGTGCTAAATTGTTAAACAACAAAAAAAAATTATTTTTTTTTAAATTTTGATTCTATTAAAAGTTTAATTGATTGTGTTATTTATTTAATTGGAAAATTGTTTTCTTCTTTTATAAACTTGATGCAAATAATTATTCAATTAGGAAATATCTTTGTATTTAATTTTTCTTTAGTTTTTAAATTGATTCAATAAAAATTTAATAACATTTTTTTCTGAGTAGACGAAATACGGATAAAATACATTTAAATTTTTTCTAATTTTTTAGATATAAAAATATAAAATATATTTTTAATTTCTTTTAAAAACTACATTTGCAAAATACCTTAATTTTATAACTTATAACTTTGTGATTTGAATTTATGTATAAAAAGTTCCACAGTGTTTTGCTTTAAATAAAAATTGCAATTTTTTGCGGAAGGTGTTATGCCATTAAGTAAATATTTTTTATGCACACGTTGAATTAAAACCGCTTTAATTTAATTAAAACTGGGTTTACGTTATTTATACATTTTTTACTTAATACAAATATGAACACACAAAAATGAATACATATACAAATATACATACAAGAAACAAAGGCATACTATTTATTTTAATGCACAAAAGAACTCACATTTAACGTTGATTAATTATTAAAATAAACTAATAAAATTATTTTTTTTAGTGAGGCATAACAGATATCAGTTGTACAGAGATGATTAAATAAAAAAATATATATACGAGTAAATGAAATAAATATATAATACTAACATAATTAATTAATAATCAATATTTGTAAAACTAAAAAAAAAGTAAACCTGTGTTTTAAAAATGTTTCCAGAGTTGAAACATTTATTTGTATTTCTTTATTAATTTATTTTTAAAAAGAAAGACTTATAATCACATTTCAATGGGTTGTTAACAGCGTTGCCAGAAGCTTTGAGAAGAAAATCATCGTATGCAGAAAAAAAAGATATTTTACGGAAAAAAATCATATTTTTTTCAATACAAAATTTTATTTAAAAATTATAATTTAAATACATATATTAACGTACATTGTATATATTTAAATTATTATTGTTAAGAGTGTACGAATTTTGACGAAGAACTTTTACTATAATATAATAATAATATCTTGGTTAATTTTTAAATTATAGCAGGAAAATTTTCTTATTGCTAAGTAATCTTTTGCGTTTAAGATACCTTTACTGTTGTCTAATCTATTTCTATATTTAGTTTTGTTTAAATTGACTGTTGAGAATATTCGTTCGACATTTGATGAAGAAATGGGAAGACTAATTAAGTTTTGAACAACTTTTAACAACACTGGAAAAGCTGGAGTGTTGTCAGCACGAGTTATTTTTGAAACTTTTGACCGAAATTCCTCACAGCTAAGATTATCTAGAGTTGTAAAATGATCACTTAATTTTATAGAACGGAAATTGTGTATTAAGCCTTTCACAGAAATAATTTTTCTATTTTTAATTTTCAAAGGGTCAAGATATGAGAGATCTTTTAAAAACGTCCCGTTAAAATAAAATCACAACACAATAAATTTAATTTTTTCATTTGCAATGAGCGTTGAGCCAGGAATCTTTTGTTTAACAAAAACACTCAGATAGACTTCTTCATTGTGTAAAAATACACTTTTGTTTTCAAAGTCAAGGTCGTTATTGTGACTCCTGTTCACATATTCTGTTTGTATAAAATTGTCTAAAATTTTTAATTAAAGGCGTTGCAATTCCTCATACATTCTATGTATGTGACAGGATGCGCTTTGAAAATTTTTGTTTCGTTTACAACAATCTGATACAAAACTTAACTTCACTATTTAGTGCAATTACAATGGAAGCAGTACACACTTGAAATAAAAAAATTATATTTTTTATAAATAAGAAATCATAATTTTAGAAAAAAAACAAAAATTATCAAATCATATTTTGTTTCAAAAACAAAATAAAATAAGTAAAACGGATATCACAAGTTCTTCACATTGATTATTAACTAAGAAAATCTCCCTTGTCAATGAACTAAATTGACGGATACTTCTACTTTATTTTTAATAACTCGATGAGAATTATAAGCAAGTGCTGCATATGCATTCGAATATGTCATTATTTTTTGCTTGAAATTTAATAAATGTTATCAGAAAAATATAACTGTTATAAATGGATCTATCATTTCGTTTCAACTTTAAAAGATACTAAAAACCAGATTTAGAAATCTCTATATATATAATAATTACTTGTATGTTAGTGAACGATAAACTCAAAAACTACTGGACCGATTTTGACCAAATTTTAAATGCATGCTCTTTGGGCCGTGAGGTGTGTCCGGCAACTGGCGCAATATTTAGCTTTTTGTGTTTTTGTCCTGTAACCCAAGAACTACTGCACCGATTTTGACCGAAGCCAGCAGTGCTTCTATGTAGTTTAGTCTTCCTCCAACAGGTGGCGCCAAATTTTCTTGTTTGGTGTTTGTGCGCTATAACTTAACCTTTATATAACCGATTTCGACTAAAATTTATATGTATCTACTGCTAGTGAGGAGTGTTACTGTGGGGATTGGCGATTGACCGACAAATGGCGCCAGCAACGTGGAGCGGGCCCAACTAGTAAATAAATGTTTCTCAAATGCTAGAAAAAAGTAATTACTACTACTTGGTAAATTTATAATTGCAGAGCCGATTAGATGAATACTTCATACGCCAGCATCTTAAGATTTATGAGTGTAAACTTTAGAATGGGAGTTTTTTATTATAAGGTGGGTCCAATCGAATAAATTAAAGGAAAATCATAAGCAGTTCTGACTACTTACCAAGTTGGGCGAAGAGAAGTAAAGTTCTTAAAAAAAAATAACTTTTCACTGCCATATAATGATCCATGAAAAATGCACTATTTATAGATAGATTGAGTAGTTTAAACGTACACTTCAGAAACTTTAAATCCGTCCTAAGTCGTAGACGAAAAAAATGAAGTAAAGGCAGGAAGTAAACTGTTTCGCAGAACTGTACTGAATATAATTTCCAACGGAATTCAAGCTTCCTTGACTACAAAGCATGTGATATTTGATGGCTTGAGTTCATATCCCAAAAACTGGTCATTTAATTACTTATATATTATGCACCAGTAGTACTTTAAAGTATTTAATCTTCGGTAAAGTACCAGCTTTAAATACTATAATGCCCCTACTTAAAGTCAGAGGCGGTCTAAAATTATTCTAAAAATAAACATAACTTGCAATTGCACAGTTGTAAAAAATAAAACATGCATTTTATCACTCTTTCTCACCACTTATCTGCTCTCATCAATGCCTTTGCAAAGAAGGTAAAGCAATCGCAAGCTTTTAAAAGCAACACACATATTGTAGTATAAAAAAATGGCGGGTAGCTCATGCATGTGAATCAAATGAATAAAAAATAATTTTTTTTTTAATTACATAAATAATACTATTGACACAGTTGTACTTTATACTCGTTCTTTCTCTACTGGTGGTTAAAATTGAGTGATTTCACCATTTAATTTTAAAATATATATTGTTGCGTGTTAAGTAGCAAACATATATTGGTTCTAAAGAATTGTTAAGAGGTGTGTGTGCGTGTGTGTGATAAACAAAAAAACTTGTTACCTTAATTAAAAATTTTAATTTCACACTTGACTCAATAATAAAACCTTTTATACCTCCAAATTAATTGAATCATATTTCATGTATGTGGGCAAGCACAACCGCACACAATTAAACATACATTCATACATTCATACATTCATATAAACTGCTCTAGTTTTATCAACGAATATTTTTTATGAACTTAGCACAAGTGTAGTATGGGATTCGTAATCACATGGGACGAAAAGGTGATTAAAATTTTAAATGCAAGCAATTAAGATAAAGCAAAAAAATAAATGTTTTAAGCAAAATTAAATTAAAAAAAAGTAAGAGCGCTATATACGGCTATGCCGAATCTTATATACATACCCTTCACCATTTATGTAAATCTAGCAAATATTGGGGTGACAGAAAATTAAAAAAAAAATAGTTGGTACTGCATATATATTTTTTTACATAAAAATTACATCGCCTCTTAATGGGTTAAGCATTTATAAAAAATTTTAGTATTTCCTTTAAGATCCTTTCATAAGCTTTAAAATGATACCCATATTGACATTTTAAAAAATTGGAAAATTTCGGAGCCCCGTAATTCGTAAAATATGGGCGAGTGCCAATTTTTTCACTGATTGTTATTTTCTTATTGTTTTAATTCTCTTTCACCCCATATTTTATTTTTTTGATTGGAGTTATTTTTTTTTATTGTTCCAAATGACATGAAAAAATTAGAGGTAGACGTGGTGTTTTGCCTGCTACCTCGAAGGGCATGGACCGATCATGCTGATTTTCAATAGCACCTTTTTCGACACTATATTTGATTGAATAACATATTTTTTTATTTTTTTTTTTTTGTAAAATTAAGTTTCCTCGGCACTAACACTAACACGGCGAACGAACGGACAGATGAATATCGCTTAATCGACTTCGCTATGCATAAGAAGTCAGTTTATAGGGTCGGAAATGGATATTGTAGAAATTACACAAGGACTGATAAACATAGTTTTACCAACTTTTCAGTTTTTGTGGTGAAGGGTATAAAAAATACAAGTCAAAGTATACTATCAAATAGGCGCAATTTATGGAAAAATATAAAGCATACCTTACAGCCGTTATAAAAAATTGTGCTGTATAACAAAGAGAGCTTAAAAGGAATAATAATAATGGCAAAAATGAAACATACTTTAGGGTGTTAGATGTAATAATTTAACTTTAAACTATTAAGGAGTAAGTGTGAACTGTAATTTCTATAAGGAACAGCAGTTATAATTATTTCTAGCAATATGCTGTAAATTTCTAGTAAATCTTTATGAGTGGTAAGTGCTAATTTATGGTTAAATAGTTAAAATTCTAAAGGTGAGAAAACTTCAAAGCAAAACACTTTACCACTTCCGTAGAAATATATCATATTAAAAAAACAGCAAAACAAACTTCAAAGTGTTTAAAAACGTACTTCATTTCTTAACTCGTTTCACGTAAATGACCTACATCGAAAATTTATGTAAAAAGTTTTTAAATTATTCAAGTTGAAAACTTAAATCATTTTTTTTTCTCATATATAAATTTGAATATATAGAAATGTAAATAATAGCATTGAAGCTTTAAAAAAATTATTATATCTTCATAAATAAAAATATGCATTTATGTGTGTATATGTAGTTAAAAATTTTCACTCAATTTTTGCAGTAGATTTAAAATATTTTATTTTATGAACACAAGTTTATGGATTTTATCTGATTTTTTTTGTGATTTTATTTTAGTAGTATTTTGTGTAAAAATGTTTTTAATATTTGAAAATTAACAATAAGTTTATGTTGCAGTTTGTTCTTAAATAGTTGCAAATTTGTTTGAAAGTAAAACCAAAATATTCATTTTATTTTTTTAAATTAAAAATTCACAAAGTACTTTTCCAATATTTTATCGAAAGGTTCCGCAATGTAACGATTTTTTTCAACTACTGCTTATTTCGTGAATGGAAACACTTAGCTCATGATTGATTTGACAGATAATTAGTTTTATCATTCTGCTGAACGAATATGGTTGTATCAGTGCTGCCACAACCAAAAAATGTTTACAACCAAAATTTGCTTTAAAAGTTACCAAATGAGAAAAAAAATAACCAAATTTCAATATGTAGTATTTTTATTAAATAACATTTAAAATGGATACCTATTTATAATGTAACTTATGTGATTTAAATTCAGTTAATAATAATAACAAAAATAAAATTCTTTTACCTACATATGTATGTATGTAATAAGTAACGATTTACTTATTAAAAGTTCATTGCATTTTGAAGTAAAATTTCACATTTAGCAAAATTAAAAGCTGTTGGCAGTGTTGTAAAAGAAAAGTATTATAAGCATATGAGTAGCAATAAAGGCGAATTCATAACAGGTGGCTGCACTAGCGATTTTAGTCACAGCTGTTTTATTTTCAGTTGTCTTGGTAGCAATTCGAATATATTGAAGAATATAAAAGCTTAAAAAGTATAACATAAAAAATATGTACATGTGTATTAATATTTTGGAGAAAAAATAACCAAAATGAGAAAAATATTCACATCTCCACATTAAAGAAAAAAATAACCACTTTTGGTTAGAAATAACCAAAAACGGCAGCCCTGGGTTGTATATACACTTGAACAGCGCTGGGAAATATTGCGACATTAAGATGCCATTGGGCCATTTTTCTTCGAAAATGAGATGGACCGTTACAGTCAATGGCGATCGTTATCGGGCTACGATGAGCAAATTTTTATTCACAAAAATTGAAGAGGAGGATATTGGCAACATTTGGTTGTAACAGAAAGGCGCTACGTGCCACACAGCCGAACCTACACGTTTTTTTATAGCATTTTCAAAAAACAAAAAAGTTATTTGGTGGACCCTATATATTTAATCTTTTAGTTTATTGTACCCGGCGTTGCCTAGGGCTCTTATAGGCACTGTTTAATATATTGTAGGCTGCTCCGAATACGTGAGAATCTATCAAATCAAGAGTCCATATTTCATATATTGAGATTTGCGTTTAAATAATTTTAAAAATGTCGGAAAACTTTAAAGTTAAAAACTTAAAGTTTATTATGAAATAGTATGATAATAATAAATGCAAAATTGTGTAGCATATTTTACTCATTACTATATGTTTTGTTGGTGTAGACTAAAAATATGCTACACAATTTTGCAAGGGCTATCATCATATTGCACAAGATCGTAAATAGAGCTATTAATTACTAAAATAATTTGACAAAATAACCGATTTTTATGTCTCCACATGGACTTATACCACTTTCAAAAACAACGTTTTGGAAGGAATAAAAACAGAAGCAAATTTAAGTCCATATTTTTATTGACATAGGCTTTACTAAAATAAATTTTTATGTAAGAAGTAACAGTTAAAATTAAGACACCAATTCTGTTAAAAATATAAAAATGCAAATTACTTCGTCTTTAAATAAGAAAAAGAATAAAAGTAAATAAAATAAAATTAAAAATATAATTTACAATTGTTACTGAACACTTTTCATTTAATAAGCCAATTGTAATAAAAATAAAAATAAAATACACAATAACAGTATAATAACTAATCTGCACTCTAATCAATTTAACGTTTTGATCTGGCAACTCCTATCATCATTTTATCTTACTTTCGTAACAGTATTAATTATATTTAAAAATAAATATGTTTTGTTTATTTGGTCACAGCTAAAATGAAAAGTATTCGAATAAAGAGTTCTATAGCGAACTGTTTAAATTTTATATACTTCACTATTCCAAAAAAATTTGTTTTAATTTATTATTATTTTATGCAACAAATCTTGTTTAGCCCAGTAGCTGCAAATAAAATAAAAAGTTATCCGGGGTTTAGGAAAATAATGTTTAGAAGAAAATAAAAAGAAGAAAGTAAAACCTGCGAAATTTCATATTTTCAGAGTTACAGGCCCCTAAAATTTTTATAGAAAATTGGGGGAATGGGCTAATATTGGGTTATCGGAAAGCCTTTTAAATAAC
The DNA here is from genome assembly GCA_916610165.2 of Gymnosoma rotundatum. Lineage (NCBI taxonomy): Eukaryota > Metazoa > Arthropoda > Insecta > Diptera > Tachinidae > Gymnosoma > Gymnosoma rotundatum. The sequence goes on along the minus strand of OU744339.1, from coordinate 23,169,077 downwards.
CTATCGGAATCCTTGCAAAAATTTGTTAGTCCGTTACAAACCAGTTAAATGTTATTTAATTTTTAATTTTGCGAGTATTTTCACCTACTTGAACTAAATTTGCGCTTTTTGTAACAAAAATATTTAGCTATGTACATAGATATGTATGTATATGCACATATCTATATATTTATAAGTATGCGTCTTGAGGAACAGGCTTAAACTAAGTCTAAGGGCTAGTCTTTCATTTGAGTGTCGTATTCGGCTAAAAATTTGTTTGCGATATGTATGGCGTCTGATATGAATTTTGATAAGATCTTCTATAATAACCATATAGTCCCGTTGCGCAATAAAGTGTTTAAGATATCACAAAATATTTTTATACACTTGAGAGATACGCAACTTTAAAAAAATGGGTCACCGACGATTTTGTCATTTTAGATTTTCTTCTTAAAATTACATTTTCTACCCCAGGACAATCTTTAATTTTTAAACAAAATATCTAAATAGCAATTTTTTTTTATTTTTGGTTTAAAATGGGGTAGAGGCTACAATCAAAAAATAATATTTATTAAAGGTTTATAAAAGGTTTATTAGGCTGTTAAACATTTATGAATACTATTTTGCCGACTTTTGCTTATTAAAGGCTTATAAACCCTTGAAGTACAATTAGGAATTAGACTGTTATAATAACATTAGCATATTGAATTATTTATGGTGAATAGATGGTATATAAGGTAACAAACTTATCATATCGCTATATAACTCTCTTGTTATGCTAAGGTTTTTTGATCTTCCCTTTTTTCCAAACAATGCTTTAAATGGAATTTATAAAAATTTTTGTAAAATTCATTCTTTTTAAGCTTCATGCAACATTTTTTAAGGCAGTTTAAAATTACTCTGTCCGTATTTTTTTCTATTTAATATTGTCTCGTGTAGAGATTTAGTTGAAACAAAGTCTTTTCTTTACATTTCCTATAAATACTGTTATTTCAATATTTTTCAGAAAAGGGTGTTATTTTTTATCTTATGTAATTTAACTTTCTTTGGTACTATAAAATTTTTAAATTTATTTAAAAGAAAACCCATAGCAAATGCGATTTAAAGAAATCTAGGTCAAAAATTATGACGGGTCTGTCTACAGCCCTTTCTAAACATAACCAATTTTGAAACAATATTTATAAATATATTGTTACGAATATTAAATCTGGCAACCCCTGTTGTTGTTACAATTAGCTTACAAAAGCTGAGCAGCCTCCTGAGTTCGATACCGCATTCGGACATGCGTGCAAAGAAAAAATAATAATTGTTATAATGCAAATAAAATTAATAAACAGCAGTAAAACCCCCCGAGAGGCAAGAGACAATTATTGTGTGAAGCCATGGCAGACAATTTAGTAGAGACGTCCAATTTAATTTGAGAGCAACGGATAATTGTCAAGAAGTTCTGTATAATAAAAAGTAAGAGCAAAAGCGGTTAGCGCGGGGAAGTGTAACAGCATAACAACAGTGTATGGCAGACGTGTGTTGTTGCTACTGGAATAAAGGAGATGACTGGCTTGGATAAAAGAGTAGTGGAGATGTCAATGGATGGTTACGGTTACTAAACGAGGCAGTAGTTCATGTCCCGCCGGAGTAACACAGTAGTGTAGCGTGGATGGTTGCGTTTGTGGTAATAACGCATGTTTAGTAAATACGAGACCAAGGGTTCACAAGACCGGTAGGATCGAGAAGTATAGCCAGAGAAAGCCATAAAGTTCGAAGACAGAATTTAGCCACAGTGGTATTTGCAATCAAAAGAAACCATACGTTTGCCTGCTAAAAAGGGAAAAACGTAACAATATTATATATGTATATATATTAATTATAAACAAAACGACAACAGAATTTTAATTTATCAATTGTTGGCTACATACTCCAAAAAGATTCTGATTGAAACTTCCTAAACCTGGCCTCCTTATGATTTTTCTCATGTTATATAAAACAATTACAAATGTAAATACAAACTTTTTGTGGCAACTGAAAAACACAAATAGCTGACTTGTCATAAATTTATTTCACAAACAAAAAAACACATTTTTATCGTGACAAATTTTCAAATCAAGTGATTACCAAGCAGACTTTATAAGAGTTTTAAAATGTTTCTAAAAGCGATGTTGATTTAAGGAAAAAAAGGACAATAATGGTTTGTCATAAATCTTTTTTTTTTTTTTTTTTTGCTAAGCACGCAATTTAAAGTAATTGTTTCATTTAAACGACAACATAAATTATATTAAAAAGAAAAAATAAAAAAGGTAAGAAAAATAAATAAATAAAAATATAATAACAGCTCCTGTCATATTAAAATCATGTCCCTAAAATTAGTAGATTTATTTAATTCAATTTCCATATAAAGAAAAATAAATTACTTTAAACGACATGGTTTCAAATTTCGACTTTGTAGCTTCATTTTTTAAACAAATGTTTATTATTCAACTGAAAAAAAAACAAATATTAAACTGTTATCTAAACATATAGAATAAAAGGAAACAGAAACTGACACACACCTGGGAGCCCACATAACACATACACAAAAATACTCTGGGTAAATTACGAACTTTCAAAAATACATTTGCCATAAAAATAAATAAAACAAATTGCAAGAGAATAATAAAAAAATATGGAAATTATTTGAAAATAATGGTTTTATTATTGATTACATTTTCTATGTATACATAACAACGACAGATAACAATTGAACTAATGAATGACAATAAATACATTTTAAAAATCATATAAATACAAAATAGATTAAAAAAGACAGTTTCTGTGTGCGAATTTCAATATGAGGTCATTGAATAAAGAAGGAACATGCGTAGAAATGTATTGGAAAAATATCGATATTTAAATATTTCAAGACCTCTACAATACGTTATTTCTCAACTAGGTAAACACAAGTAAGAGTTCTATAATCGGCTATACCGAATCTTATTTACCCTTCACCATCTATGTAAATCTAGATTAGTGAAGTAACTCCAATCAAAAAAGCAAATATTGGGGTGACAGAGAATTAAAAAATTTTTGGTACTGCATATATATTATTTTACACGAAAATGACATCGACTCTTAATGGGTTAAGCACTTTTTTTAAATTTTAGTATTTCCTTAATGATCTCATCAAAAGCTTTAAAATGATACCCTTATTGATATTTCAAAAAATTTTAAAATGTCATAGCCCCGTAACTCGGAAAATATGGATGAGCTCCAATTTTTTCAATTGATGTTTTTTTCTTATTTTTTAATTCTCTATCGCCTATATATATATTTATATTTTTGATTGGAGTTTCTGTATTGTTCCTAATGACATGAACAAATTTGAGGTAGGCGTGGTGTTTTGCCTGCTGCCTCGAAGGACATGGATCGATTATTCTGATTTCCAATAGCAACTCTTTCGACACTATATCTGATAGATTGACATATTTTTTTTTTGTGAAAAACACAGACGGACATCGCTCAATCGACTTCGCTTTGCATAAGAAGTCGGAATATATATAATTTATGGCTTCAGATATAGATACAGTAGATGTGATAAAGGGTATAATTATTATGGAGTCGAGAACTGAGAGAGTTGTATGGTATTTTAAGACTTAAATATTCCTTAAATCTAGTTCATAGAAAAGATCTCTGCTAATAATAATAATTTCACATACGTTCCGCGCCCACACAAGTTCCAGCTTGAGTCAACTATTGTTGCGCAACTCTTTGTTTGTTGGTAAGAGTGGAAATACGGGTTCACTGTTACATGTACTTGCAGTTCTTTTTTGTTTCGTAGTTTAAGCAAAAACAAATTCTAAGCACTTAATGTCTATATTACAGAAACAAAAAATGAATGTGTGAAGAAGGACTAAAGACACATTTTCCTTGTTATGTGCTGTGCAATAAAATAACACATGTGTGCTTTGTTTCCGTTCTGAAAATCATATGAGCCGGCATGTTTTTGAGTACTAAAAATCAAACGATAACAATAATTATTATGTCTAAACAGTACTCAGGGGATGATCCCTTTAAGACAAAGCTTTGTGACAGAACTTGGAAATTATGTTATGGGAAGGAGGTTAGAGGAAGTAGTGTTTGTAGACATTCGACTTAAATTATCCTACATGAAAAGTGACAGTAAAGACTTTTGCAGGAAGAAGTTTTCACATACGAACTGGTCGACAAAACGATTATTTTTTCTTTAATTTATAATGCGATTCACTGGCCAATCGACCACAAATGGATGGATCTTAATAAAATAATTCTCGACCGATAGAGCAGAGAAACAAAAACTACACAAAGCGGTTTAGTGCATAAGAGATGTAACCATTTTGAAAAGTATAGAATAGTAATGAGATCACATGAATTGAAATATCTTTTAAATCGTTTCAAAAAACCGAAGTTTTTTTTAATACTTGAAAAATGTGTTTAGTCCCTCGAATATCGCACTAAATTTTCATGCCAAGAACAACAAGATCCTTAATACTTACACTGCCCATTATTACAGCTGAAGCTTATCAATAAGAATTTTCATTAAGAAAGACATTTCCATAAAAAGCTTAAAACTTTACTCTTATTTTGTATAAAATTCATAATTTTACTACAAATATCAATAAAATCTTATATATCTTCTTCACCATATATGTATAACCACATGTATATATAAATCGGCATAAAAAATTCTTTCCTACCACTAAGTTTTCCTGTTCAAGAAAAGCGTCTAAAATTTAAAGTTTGGTGCAGTTAGTAAAGACATCCCTTCTGCTGGAATGCAAACAAAAGTTTAAAAAAAGATATGGGCAAATTAGAGACAGGTGTGGTGTTTTGTCGTCTAAAAATCCAATTCCTGCCCACTAATGTATTTCCTGCCGTTAATGTCCATTTACTACACTGAAGAACATTGAACTTGCTGGTAACCAGTTTCTTGGTACGAGGATCACTGTCCATGTCGAGAGCAACTGCAGAATTTCACCACGAGTTTCTACTCACTACATCTATTGATATATTGCAGATCATAGTAATGTCCTTTTCGCTCTGAAACTTATCGCCGCCCCCTAAAATCCATTAAACCGCTGACGCAAAAAAACTAAAGAAAAAGGATAGGCGTATGGCCGATTGCCTCCTAGGATTTATATGGCTTCTCTGTGGTTCACTGGATGCACTTAAGGGTCGTTTAGACGGCCACTCACCCTACAGTGACCCAATTGAAGTACTATTAATTTTACTGTGGACGTGTTTTCTAATCCGTTGGTTTTAATTGAGCTCACCAGAGGCATCACTGGAGCTTATTGGACGCCCATTGTAGATCACTTCGCATTAACATGACCATATGACGCATATCCTATCACAATATATTTTTGCGTTGTTGTTTTTCTCCCTTAAAAAATTTTCTTCCTTAAAGAAGAAATTTTTTCTTAAAGAAAACATTTTTATATTTCGTTTTGCCTTAATAACTATTTAGTGAAGTTTTCTTATTGCTTAAGTTCTAAAAACTGTGGTATTTTCTTAAACTGAAGATACTTTCTTCAGTATTGTAATAATACTACAGTTTGTAGTCTTCCTATGAAGTCGACAACTAAGAAAAAATTTTTCCAAAAACATTATTTTTTATTGCCGTTGGTTTAAAAAATAAACTAAAAAATGAACAAAAATTCTCTTGTGCTTCTTGCCTTCATGTGGTCATATATTTATTTTCATTTTATTTAGTTTTTTCTTATTTTTACAGCAAATGTTTGAACCACTGTTTTTGCTACTCAAGGTTGCTTTTAAGGAAAACTAAGATATTGAAGATATTTCGTAGTATTTGAAATAAATGTTGAAATATCCATTAAAATTTTATGGCGTTAAACTGTCAGGAGTTGTTTGATGCTTAAGACCCAAAAAATGAAAAGATAAAAACTAAACGAAATGTGTTTTTATTATTAATGATTTAGAAAGTGAGAAAAGAAATGTTATTTTTAGTGTTAAATTTAGTGAACAAATGTTTCTGGCTTAACTATTAAGCAATTCAGTGTAAGCCTTTGGATAGCATATTTTAAGGAGTTGTCTTTTTATAATTATTTTTCTGACAGTTTTAAAAGCAGATGTATTGCTGCTGGGGGATATAAAAACCGTTCCAGTTTTATGCTGTAAGCAGATTCGCTGTAAACACATTAATTTTTGTCAGATCGTTTGTAACGCGTTCTATACACGAACAAAATGCTGGATGACAAAGTCATATATGTTTGCTGGGCGCTTTGATGCACATATGCTGGATGACCGCTCAGACATTATCTTTTGTTTGAATTTGTGCTGTCCACATGGACCTAGCGAAAAAAACATTATACCTACATACAAAGAAACTTACCTTTTGTTTATGAATCAGGAAAACAAGATTGCGCATTCAGCCGTTCAAAAAATTTTTCTGCTGCGCATCTACGTCACAATAGAATGAAAATCATTGTTTTTTTTTAAAAAGTGAAGAAGATTTTTGGCGCAAAACTGAAAATAATCGCATAATTCTAAACGGGTATATCGATTTGAACAAAATTTTAAATTAGAATAAAAAAGGCATAGTCGAGAAAAATTTTATGTTTGGGCTTGAAGCCCGAGAAGAAGAAGAGCTTTTTCAGGCTACCAAAATTTTAGTTTTTGGCTTATACGAAAATTCTTATAAAAAATTATTAATTTCAGAAGTTATTTCGTTAGATATTTTATATTCATATACATGATAATTATTAATGACCTTATGCCAAATAACTGAAAGTAAAATAAATTTGTTTGTTAAAACTTTTCATTATTTTTAATTTTTAAAACATTTTCACCGTTGTTACCATAATTCTGTTGCACTTACTATACACATATGAACTTTGTTTACAAAAAATATTCTATGCCTACGTCATACATAAGTGAAAGAACGCTATTCAACAAACTAACGGACCTGCAATCTTATTTTCTTGATTCATGCCTATTGTTTACAAAACTAAAAACAAAAGAGTGGTAAAATATTGTTGTCCTTTTCACCTCTTTCTGAAAACTTGTTCTTGAAGTTTTTCCTCCGGAGGGTGTCTTTTTTATATGTCCCATTTTAATAAAATTGCATGTTGTTTTCTTTTTCAATGACCGTAGTTATACTCTGCAAATTTTTGGATTTTTCATCCAGCATAGTCTGTGTAACATATACTAATACATATCAAAAAAACACAACAATAATGCTGGGTGAACACTTTAATCGTATACAGATCGCTTATATATGATGCATTCTTCCCATTAAATGAATACGATTAAAACAAAATATTTAAATTACATCCGCACATTTCATGAAATAAATTAAAAATTCTTTGGTTATGTTTTTCAAACAAAAACTGGCAGCATGATATTTGATACAAAAAACCAAAGAAATATGTAAATTAAAGCATTTTTCAATATTCTCTCTGAATTCCTCTTTATCTGTTATCAAAAAAAAAGAAAACCAAATATGTATGTTAAATTGTCTTACTCCTTGACGTATGCAATAAAAAATTCGTTGCAAGAAAAATATAAAAGGCAAAAGGAAATGGGGAATTAAAATATAAAAGAATCATAAAGGGAAAGTTCATTACTACAAAATAATTAATTCAGTTTTTCTCGATATTCATTGTGGTTTCGAACGAAACAACGTATCAGAACATAATTAAAGTGAAGTAACAAAGATATTGTTACGTTTTACCCTTTTTAGCAGGCAAACGTACGGATTCTTTTGATTGCATATACCACTGTGGCTAAATTCAGTCTTCGAACTTTTATGGCTTTCTCTGGCTATACTTCTCGATCCTACCGATCTTGTAAACCCTTGGTCTCGTATTTACTAAACATGCGTTATCACCACAAACGCAGCCATCCACGCTACACTACTGTGTTACTCCGGCGAGACATGAACTACTCCATGCCTTGTTTAGTAACCTTAACCATCCACAGACATCTCCACTACTCTTTTTATCCAAGCCAGTCATCCCCTTTAATCCACTAGCCACAACTCTGTTTTGCAGCACGCACCTCTACCAACGCAGCCATTGAGGCTGCTCAGCTTTTGTTGGCTAACTTGTGGTTTTGTTATTCTATAAACACACCATTAGTTGAATTAACTTATTCACCACGCTCATACGGAAACAACTACAGGGGCTGCCAGATTTTATTATTCGTAACAATATTTTTCAAGTCTGATGGGAAAATAAACGTATTGCAAGAAACCAGATTAAAAGAAAGATTAAATACTAATGTGGCTTATGTGGGGATTTTAAAGTTGTATAAGTTGATTTTAAGGGAATTAAAATATATTTATAATTTAAACTGGAAAAATAATAAGTTAACTAAAAGGATACAGCTTGCTCCGATTACTTTTAATTTAGATTTATTTATTTATTTTATTTATAGCGGCCATATTGACATACAAATTGTGACAATTTTAAGCATAAATCTAATACGATTCCAAATATAGAGGCGCGGTGACACCCTTTAGGCGAAGAATCCTTGTAGGTAGAATCAGATTTGAATTAAATTTAACCCTTAACTAAATTCGTGGAGTAATATTTTACCCCACGCCGCACTCCATAACTAATAACTTAATTTGCACTAAAGCATATTCTTTAAAACTCCGTGTATTGTCAGTTCATGTTGGCATCTTGAAGTGTATAAGTGGATTTCGCGCTACGTCAAATAAAATCTGTGCTAGGTATATATTGGGGTACAAAATTACCCCACGAATGTAGTTGTGTAATTTATTTTTATTCTTGGTATTTATTGATTTTTTATTATGTAGACAAAATGAAGCGGTATTTAAGTAAATCTGAAGTAGAAAAAAATTTTTGATGAAGACGACTTATCTGATAACGCAGGAGATGATGATATTTTCCAAGACGATGACGACATAAGTGATGGGGAAATGAAGATAAGCGACCATGATACAGAAAGCGAATTAGAAGACAAAAAGCTTTCTTATATTGAGAATAAATTACGCCGACGTGTTTTTTTAAAGAAGTAGGGATATCTTTAGTCAAACCTCGCCTCAAATTTATTTGTAAAATGCCTTCTAAAGAACTGAAAGTCTTACAGTATGTGAAAAGTGATTTCAAACAGACTCTTTTTACACGAAGAACATCCTCTGTCAGAATTTTTATGTTATACTACATACATTTTTTTCTTTAATTTTATTTTACTTAAAGTTTCTTTAATATGAATTACAAATTTTAAATTTTATAATACTACATATAATTTTTTTTCTAGAAGAAGAATACACCTAATTTTATAAGTAAATTTTTGTAAGCCGCTCGAAAAAAAAAAAATTTAATTTCCTAATTTATGAAATTTTTAACGTAACAACCATGTTATTTTTATAAAAAATAAACAATTGTAATATTTCACATTAATACTTTCTGTTTTTATGCGAGACCCTGCAAAATAGAAAGAATTTTCGATTGGGGTAGAAAATTACCCCACAAATGTAGTAACGTAAGTTAAAAAAGCGAATATAGTTAAGGGTTAAACTTTAAACTACAACACAGGGTTTCCTTTAAAACTAAACTGGAATACAACTTGTTGGGTGTTTTATTTGCATAGATGGCCTTCTCATTAGACTAACATTTGTTAACCGCATTAGGATCTCTTGAAATGAAAAATAAGGAAAAATTCACTGACTGGGAACCAAATGGCGAGATTAATAAAGAGGCAAAAATTATGGAACTATAGCTCGAAATTGATGGACGATTATTTTTTTCTCTTATCGTTTTGTGAAATTACTTCTCTCAATATTTTTCTATTTGTATTAACCACAACTTTTGGCAACCTTAACTTTTATTTTATGCTAAATGTTTTCCGAAATAATTTTAAATTTTACTATGAACAAAAAAATACACACTATATTTTATGCTCAAAAAATATTTATTTCAAACTATTTTCATTTAATTTCATTTTTTACATTTTTAATTTTGTGTTTCAAAAGGTTTTTAGAAATTACAAAATGATCGTAAGCCAAAAAGCAATTTTAATTAATTAATAAAAATTTTAAATTTTTGCCTAATTAATATTAATTATTTTGTGGCTTCTTTGGATTGGGAATATCAACTTCGATCAAAACCTTTTTGGATGGGTAATTCGGAGTGTCATTATGATAACTTGGCGGTGGCACGTTACCAGTACTTGTGGAACGATAAGGAGCAGAGTGCTAAAAAAAGACATTTTAAATAAATGGGAATTTATAAATAATCTTGATTCTTTACTTACTGCTGCTTGAGCTAGCATCAACACTAACAATACTAAGAAACTAAAACTGATTTTCATGTTCATTGTGTCCTTGTTTTATTTAAATTTTGTGAAACAATTATTTGACAAACTTGTGGGCAGAAAATACTTCTCAGTTGAAATTTCTGTTAGACACTGATTTTCTTTACAAAAATAATATCATCTTAAATACCATTAATGAGAATCCAAAAACTAATCTAGAATATCAGCAAAGCTTTTATCTTTCAACTATTTAGCTTTATTGTGATATTATCATTATCATATCATAAACATGGTTGATTTATATTACACTAATTGCGTACACGCGAAATCATAATTAAAATAAAATATATTTACGTATGAATTTTCTTCTTTTCAACCGACCTTCAGAAAATAAGAAGGTCATTAAGTCATCAAAATGTTGCTGCTTTTTTGTTTATGTCGTCATTTCTAAACCGATTTAAGTTTTTTATTTTTATTTGAAAGGCTATGCTAACAAATTGGTCCCGTTTAAAGAAAAGTTCATAATTTAAATAATTTAAGGATGTCCCCAACAACTTAAATGTTTTTACCTGTATTAAGAACCGTAAAGGGCACCACAAAAGTAAATAAAAGAAACAAATGAAAGAGTGTCCCCACAGGTAACATTAGTTGATCTACATGCGCCCCTCTTTTTCAAGCCGTTATTGACAAACGTTTAAAAACTGGACACAATATCTACGACTTTGTCTGCTATAACAAGAAGTATAAATATTTCTAATTATAAATTAAAGGGCATATCCCCAAACTGTTAGTTGGACTGTTTAACCCTTTATAACAATTGAATTAAATTAAGTTGGGCTTAAATTTAATAATGAAAAATCAAAAATTATTTTCTGAAAATTTTAAAAAAGAAAATTTACGTACAGCAGCGTTTTTTCCTGTTTTCTTAAAACTTTTAAAAAGAAATGTGCGAGCTACAGAAAGCAACTGGAAGAAAGATGATGTTTACAATGTAAACAACCTAAGGTAGATATATGCGAAGAATGCTGATGAAGGATGTTGCGATCCAGAAAATACAGCACTACATTCTGCTGGTGTCTAAGTTTTCTTCTTTTCTTTGGAAGATTTCCGCATACATTTCGAAAAAAATTTTTCTTTGTAAGAATAGCCGGAATAAATTTAGTTCATTTGTTATTATTTACCAAAATCTATTTAGTTTTAGCAAATCCATTTAGAAAGCAAATTTTAGATCCCCTGATCGCTGTGATATTGTAGAAATAGAGCTACATATCTGTAAAATCGGTAACCATAATATATTGACTTTGGGTCATCTTCCCAAAACATCAGCCAGGTGCCTGCTTTTAGTATTTGTAGTTGGTGTGATCATAACTACGCTGCTGAAATGTAAAATTTGCAACGAAATACGTATAAAATTTAATTGGCAGATAAAAACACTGCTTATTTAGTTATTTTTCGAAAACATTCCTGGAAAGCATGATACAGTGGTCTAAGGAATACAAGCAAAGAGGTAAAAACGTAGCCCTGCGCTATCTGCCTCAATGTCTGAAATAGTCATACCTATGCACACACAAGCTATATTATTATGGCAGCTACAACAAAAATTAAAAAATTAAAAAACAAAAATTAAATTATATATCAAAATAAACGTTTTATGTCTTAAATCTTTACAGACAGACATTCCAAAATAAAAAATAAAAAACAATTTTTAAATGAAAGTGTGTTCGTAATAATTTCTTATCTTTTTAACTTTTAATTGTGCAAAAACTTTAAATTTTCAACAACAAATAATAAAAATACAAAATTAACTTTTAAGAAAAGGCCAACTGGTGGACCGGGAGAGCATACTGGAATATACTTTATTGCTTTATCGTTTTTTTTTTTTTTTTTTCAAAACATGGTGATAATAAATCCATTTTTAGTTTTTAATATTATTAAAAAAACACGTACGTGATCTTTGAAACGTATTTTGTGATTTATTATATGAAATAAGAACATTTAGAAAAACTTATGCTTTAGGAGTTTTGTAAGTAACACGTAGTAAATCTTAAAACATCTTGGAAAACTTTTTTCCTTTTCCTCCAATTTTCGATGAAAAATACCACTCCTTCTTTTTATAAAATACTAGATGAACCCGGTGTGCTTCGCTACCCCCTCGTTATTAAATAAAATTAAAAGTATTGCGAAAATTTAATGACGATTGGTCCAGTAGTTAAGACTATATTACGAGTTATAATTTTTCTAAAAAGGGGCGGGGTCCCAACCACTTTTCTCCTGGTACGTATTCCTAATTATGCCAATACCATATGTACCAAATATTGTCGACGTAGGTCAAAAAATGGCCAAAATATGGCAATTTAAATTTTTGGGTTATATGGGCGGTGCCACGCCCCTTTGTCCAATTAAAACTTCATATAGCCTATTATTCCTTCTAGAGTCACAGTAACATGCTGTGAAAATTTCAGGTATATCGGTCCAAGGGTTTGGCCTCCTATAAAGCGCCAACAAACAGACAGACATTCATTTTTATATATATAGATTTCTATAAAAATAGATTAAATACAATTCATACTCATTCTCTAAAGCAGAAAATTTCTATTATAAGTTTTTAAACCATTTACAACACAAGAAAAAAAAAACCGTTTTAACCAAAAACACAAAAATTTTCTGTCAGTTGTTATAGAAGAATATTAACTCATAACCACAACTACATAAACATAGGTATTAAAAATAGCCAGAACAGGTTGCCACATCTTCCCACATTTCAAGAATATAGACGTTTTTGATCGACTATAAATAGAAATTGCTGTCGGGAGTATTATGCCTGTGTTAAACGAACTTTTAACAGAGAGTCTAAGATGGCCTTCGAAGTTCACTAACATTTGCTAATTTTTTGCGGTTTCTTTATATTTTAAAAAGGGAAATATTTACTGGAAGCCAATCTGCACGTCATGGACGTTTATTTTTGTTTCTTTTCGTAGAGGCGTTTTTTAATGTTCTCAATGAAATATTTATGTTGAACTACTTTAATTAAAAAATTACATTTTTCAGTTTTATTTCTTTTCTCAAATCGAAAAGTTGAATTCGTTTTATTGTTTGTTAAAAAAAAGGGTTTTTTTTGAAACAAAGTACGTAGCGATGTCAGTGCCTTAGTAGATTATTTAATTTTTTAAATAGATTATTTAATTTTTTAAATAATCTCTCTTCAAGCTAAACGATAGGGCATAAATTGTTTTCGTCCCAAACAAAAGATTGTCCATCTCAAATACTTTTCTTTGCGAAGGAGGCCTTCTCGTTCGACTTAATTTAATAAACCACGTTGAGATTTCTTTAAATTTACAAGAAGGTAAAAATCAATCGCCAAATGCTGAGTTTAAAGTAGATGCTCAAAAATTCGAAACTACAGCCCGAAATTGACGGAATTGATCAAGACATATTTATTCCAAACTATTTTCATTTTATTTTGTTTCTTTATAATTTTAATTTTAGCAGATATTTGGCAAACTTTTGAACAATAAAAAATTCTTATTTTTAATATCTGTTAAACACCGCTTTTCTTTCCAAATCAGATCATTCTAAATGCTTTGAATGAGAATCCAAAAAAGGCATTTAAAAAAACAAACCATGACTGTCAAGATTCCAGCCAGAGCATTATGTAGACTAAAGAATAGTTACTCAAGTGATAATTACAATTAGGAAATGTCTTTCACAACATTTTTTTTGATACTTATAGAAATTGAACATCGTTTTTTCTGCAATCAAGGGAAATTTTAATAACATAACATGTAATTAGCAGTAGAAAACTCTTTAATCGTAAAAAGAAATTTTTTTGTAAAGAAAACAATTTTATATTATGTTTTGCCTTAATATTTATTTAGTGAAGTTTCGTTTTTTTTTTTTTCAAGTCCTAAAAACTGTGGTATTTTCTTGAAGTGAAGATACTTCCTCCATTATTGCAAAAATACTTCAGTTTGTAGGCTTCTTATGAAGTCGACAAAAATTAATGAAGCAACAGCAACTAAGAGACATTTTTTCCAAAAACATTATTTTTTATGGCCGTTGGCTTAAAGAGATAAACTAAAAAAAATTAACCAAAACTGACTTGTGCCTTCCTGTGGTCATATATTTATTTTCATGTTATTTAGTTTTTTCTTACTTTCACAGCAAATGTTTGAACGACTGTTTTTGCTACTCAAGGTTGCTTTTAAGGAAAACTAAGATATTGAAGATATTTCGTAGTATTTGAAATAAATGTTGAAATATTCATTAAAATTTTATAACGTTAAACTGTCAGGAGTTGTTTGATGCTTAAGACCCAAAAAATTAAGAGATAAAAACTAAACGAAATATGCTTTCATTATTAATAATTTAGAATTTTCTCAACAAAATAGGCATCAAATGTAGGCCGTTTAATAGCATATTTTAAGAAGTTGTTTTTTATTATGGTGTTTTTGAACGTGTTTAAAGCTGAGTTACATTGAAGCGAAATGAATAAAGTTACGTTTTCACCCTTTATTCAAAAAACCATTGTAGATAGAACCAGATTTGAATTAAATTTAAACTTTATACTACAACACAGGGTTTCCTTTGAAACTAAACTGGAATATAACTTGTTGGGTGTTTTATTTGCATAGTTGACCTTGTCATTAGACTTACATTTTTTAACCGTACTGAGATTTCTTAAAATTGAAAAAAAAGGAAAAATTCACTGACTGGAAGCCAAATGTCAAGATTAATAGCTCGAAATTGATGGACGATTTTTTTTTCTCTTATCGTTTTGTGAAATTACTTCTCTAAATATTTTTCTATTTTTATTAACCACAACCTTTGGCAAGCTTAACTTATATTTTATTCTAAATGTTTTTAGAAGTTATTTTAAATCTTATTATGAATAAAAGGATAAACACTGTATTTTATGCTCAAAAAATATTTATTTCAAACTAATTTCATTTAGTTTCATTTTTTTTTTTTCATTTTTAATTTTGTGTTTCAAAAGGTTTTTAGAAATTAAAAAATTATCGTAAGCCAAAAAGCAATTTTAATTAATTAATAAAAATTTTAAATTTTTGCCTAATTAATAATAATTATTTTGTGGCTTCTTTGGATTGGGAATATCAACTTCGATCAAAACCTTTTTGGATGGGTAATTCGGAGTGTCATTATGATAACTTGGCGGTGGCACGTTACCAGTACTTGTGGAACGAGTGCTAAAAAAAGACATTTTAAATAAATGGGAATTTATAAATAATCTTGATTCTTTACGTACTGCTGCTTGAGCTAGCATCAACACTAACAATACTAAGAAACTAAAACTGATTTTCATGTTCATTGTGTCCTTGTTTTATTTAAATTTTGTGAAACAATTATTTGACAAACTTGTGGGCAGAAAATACTTCTCAGTTGAAATTTCTGTTAGACACTAATTTTCTTTACAAATCATATCATCTTAAATACCATTAATGAGAATCCAAAAACTAATCTAGCATATTAGAAAAGCTTTTATCTTTCAACTGTTTAGATATTTTGTAACATTATCATTTTTATACCATAAACATGGTTGATTTATATTGCACTAATTAGGTACACGCGTAATCATAATTAAAATAAATTATATTTCTTATTTTAACCGACCTTCAAAAAATAAGAAGGTTATGAATTCATCTTAGTGTTGTTTCTTTAGTGTTTGCTAACACAGAACACAGTCTTTTCTGAACCGATTTTAAAATCTTTGTCTTTATTTGAGAGGTTATGCATACAGATTGGTCCCGTTTTAGAAAGAGCATACAGGTTTTTAAAAGTATTATGATACTTTAAGAATAAACAAATTCCTTGTCACAGTAGCTCCCAAAAGCGAAATGTAACACAAAAATAAATCTAGAAATTATAGGATGTCCCCATAGGAAACGCTAATTGATCTATGTGGACCCCTCTTCAAACCGTTATAGACAAACGTTTGAAAACTGAAAAGAATATCCGCTACTTTGTCTGGTATAATAAGAATAACCATTGAATAAAATTATTTCGGCTTGAATTTTATTTTAATTTTGGTTTCTAAAAAATTTCAGAAAGATAATTTATTTGCAATTGTCTTGGAGGATAAATATCCGGCAAAACTTAGGGTATCAACCCAAGAGGTGTAAATTGGCTTCTTGAAGCAATGATCAGCAAACTTTGCTTTATGGAGCTCTTGTCTGGCGAATGTCTCTATTTTGGGGAAGTTGCTGCAGACTATGGCGATCGTTATGACTAGGGCCATTAGATCAACGCCCACAAAGGCGCTTTTCGCCATGCTCAACTGGCTGCCCATGGATCTTCTGGCCAAGAGGGTTGCGCAGATGAAGGCAGTCAGAATCTTCTCTCACAAGGAGATTTCTCTTTGACCTGACGAACGACCACTTTATTCCAGCTCGAGCCCTCTGTATATACATAATAAGTTACTTCAATTAATGGTGTGTATATAGAATAATACCACAATTAGCTAACAAAAGCTGAGCAACCTCAATGATTGCGTTGGTAGAGGTGCGTGCTGCAAAACAGAATGTTCAGTAAATACGAGACAATGGGATTCATAAGACCGGTAGGATTAAGAAGTATAGCTAGAAAAAGCCATAAAGTAAGATTACAGAATTTATAATGAGCCACAGTGGTATTTGCAATCAAAAGAATCCGAACGTGTGTTCCTTAAAGGAAAAAAAGGAACAACATATATGTTAATACTTAAATTGAATCTAAAAAAATAGTATTATTTGCTGTGCCAATATGGGAATTAAATTTATCTAATTGCGTATACGGCTCGAAAAAAATCGGTTAACCCTGCTAAGTTCGTTTTATTTTTTAATTTGTTTTTACGTTTGAAAGATGTGGTCTTATTTTGCATTTTGGCTTCGCTGAAATTTTTTAGTTTTGTTGAGATAATAATGTATTGTCTTAGGAATCTGGATATTTTTTATGCTACTGATTTTATTGTTGTACCACATTAACAGGCACACAAATTTATTGTTGTTGCCGTCAGGGTTGTAATCTTTTTCTCCGATTTCTTTAAAATCTTCTTCTTAAAAAATCGGCAACAATAAAAATATTTTAGTCTCACTGTTAGATATGAAGTATGACTGACACAATGCAAATAAAAAACCATAAAATAAAAAGCAGTACATAAAAAGAGAAAAATAACTAAAATATTTTGTCCATTAAATTAAGACAATCAGAAAAAATTTTTAAAATTAAAAATATGTAAAAGCCATTTTAAGACATAGTGTAAAAACGCAACCGACGACGGTAACGGAACGTTTTATCGTTGCTGAGAGAAAGTAAACAAAATAACGACGATTCTCTGACGGCAATTATAATATTTATTTTCATTTCAGCTTTGTGTTTGTTTTCAAAAATATTTTGTTAAAATATTTTATTACATTTAAATGAATTAGATAAATTCTATTAAAAATCGATGAAATGTAAAGAATATTAAGTACATTTAACATGTACATGGCATTTGAGTCTATTGGACTGGTTAACCTTGCAAGGGATTCAATAGGTCTTTTCAAAACCTTCACACAGATTGAATAGGGGGACGAAGAATCAATGATAACTGACTTAAGAAGAGACATGGGCTCATATTTTTCATTTTTTCAGTTATTTTTTCAATTAATTTTATTTTCATATTTTTTACCTTTTCAATTATGTTTTTCATTTACGTACATACATACATATATCAGTTTTTTTTAAATATTTCTATTCCTGAAATTTTGTTCTATTTCCATATAAATAATGTGCCTTTGCTATTATTATGATTCAAATGCTTTTAAAATAGAGATATTTCTGGCAATATTGTTAGGAGAGTGAGAGGCTAAATGTGATAGAATAATGAAAACCGACAAGAAAATAAAATAAATTTTATCTCAGCGGCATTGTCGTTGAACGATAACTTATGTCAAATTTGTATGAAAATATCGTTACCGTCGTGTGTTGTGTTCCTACACATATTTTGCAAACAAAAACTTTTTTCTAAATAACATCCTGAATTAATTGACTGCATGAATTTTGATTTTAAAAAAGCATTTTTAAATTTTTTTAGTGAGTTTCTCTCTTCCTGTTACCAAAAGAGAATCAAAAATTATTTTGATTATGCAATGTTTGATGCTTTTGCATTTAACAACAAATATCAGTTTTGTTTTGCTGCTTAAAATATGCAATAAATTTTTTTGCCACAAATATTTAAAAGGAAAAAATACGGAATTAAATTATAAAAGAATCAAAAAGAGAACGTTAATTTCTACAAAATACGTAATTCAGTTTTTCTCGATATTAATTGTGGTTTTGAATAAAACGATGACGATCGAAAAAAAAATTAATTCTTTATGCTTCACAACAGAAGTAAAGTAAAAAGGCAGAGACATTTTTAAGATTAATGGAGAAAAAGAACACAAACGATAATGATGGCGGAAACAAACGTATTGCAGCAAAAGGGATTAAAGAAAGATTAAATTTAAATATGGTTTGTGTGGGGATTTTTAAATAATAATTTTAAATAATATCATTTTGAATGATACAACAACAGCCAAGAGCCAAATCAAAATATTATTAAAAACAAATATTATTTGCTTTTTGCTAGTCATACTTTGATTATATAAGAACAAATTTAATTTGTTATTTAATAAAAAATATATTGTGACTAGAAATATTTTATAATTTTTGTTTTTGAGAGTTATACGAATTTGGTTGTAGTTAGAATTTTATCAAAAATTATTTAGTTATTTTCTATTTTCTTAAGCTTTGGGTCCTTATATATTTTAATAATATTTTATTTCAATATTTCGGTACTTTCTGCGTACCTTCTTCAGGAAACAAAATTAATTTTGTTTCCTGAAGAAGGTACGCAGAAAGTACCGAAATATTGAAATAAAATATTATTAAAATATATAAGGACCCAAAGCTTAAGAAAATAGAAAATAATTTAATAAAAAAGGGTCAAATAATCATTATTAAACTAAAAATTATTTAGTTCAAGCCAACCATAAAGCAATTTTTGGTGTTAATAACAATTCAGTGATAAAATTTTAACAAGGTGAATGTATGTGGCCATACTTCTGAACCGTTATAGACAGACAGCAGATATCTATTTTAAAGCCGTTTTTTTCTTTTTTTTTTGCAAAAAATAATTTAATTTAACAAGAGACACAAATAAAATACTTTTCCATTTTTTTAAGGCAGCTTTAATTTTTTAAATGCCATTAAAGTAGAGATGTTCGAGCAATAATAAATTTATTTAATTTATGATCGCTTTACATCCTTACACATTAAAACGATTATTTTCATCGCTCTATAAGGAATTATTTTGTTGACATCGGTCAGTATTGATTTATCAACATCTGCGTAAGGCATTTTATTTTCAACGAGGTCACATATTAAACGAATATATTTCATTGTTTTGTAAATATTAAATTCTTTTGTTGACATAGGCTTGGCATTGTTCGATACAGTATTGTTGCATTCGACCGGAACAGAGTGCTATATATAATAAATAAAAATATAATTTTTAATAAAAAGAAATTAATACTCAATCTTCATCCATTACTTACTACTGCTTGAATTAACATCAACACAAATAATACTAAAAAGCTTAAAATCATTTTAGTATTCATTGTGACCTTGTTTAATTAAAATTGAGTGAAACAAATATTTGGCAAATTTGTGAACAGTAAATACTTGTCAGTTTTACTATCTGTTAGATACTGATCTTTTTGCTTCAAAGAATCCAAAAACTTGTCTAGTATATCAGCAAATCGGTTGCTTAGCTTTTATCTTGTAGCTATTAAAACATTTTAATGACATTGTTATTATCGTTATCATACCACAAAAATGTGGTTGGTTAATTTAATTATTTTTTAAAAATATTGTGCAATTTTTTATCCCGACTATTTCGCTACCGCTTGCTTAGCTCTTTAGAAAACTTCACAAAAACATTTTTATATAAACTAAAGATTTTTTTCCAATTTTTTGTTTCTGTCGACCTTATTTTTTATCACAATGCACAGTGGTTTAAAAATTATTAATTTTGGACAAAATTTGGTTGGTTATCTCGGGCATATAAATTTTTGGAAATGTTAGAAAAAGTTAATTTTTAACTTAAATGTTAAGATTTTTTAAATTTTGAATTTTGCCTTATAATTTTTTGATTGGATTATAATTCTCCCTCTAGCCCTATCCCAAAATAGTTCATTTGACAATTTTCGGGACAATTTGAAAATGAATTTATATAATAAAAAATTCCCGTTGTTTGATTTAATTTAATATTTACAAAGTGCCCGTGTATATAAATAAATTATCGTACTGTTTTGTGATATTTTATTTTCCATCCTCTTTCAACTGTATAAAAGAGCCGAAAAAAAGTCAGCCGTATACAGTGGAGAAAGAAAAATAGAATTACTGTTGGTTATTGTTGTTTTTGCTTAAACAATGATTTTTGTCTTTGCTTTATTTTTAGGACAAAAATTTTTAGTTTATTTAAAATGTTTGCCAGAAGTTTTCTTGAAGAGTTAAGTAAGCTGTAACGAAATGACCATCGAGACGTGATTTGACCCCCATTAATCAATATCGGTAATTTAAATAGCTAATCGCGATAATTGAAAATAGCACGAAAAAAAGATTTTATTTTAAAGAATTAATTAAAATTAATTAAATAATAAAAAATTGCCGTAGTTTAATTAAATTTTTTGGGACACTTAATCCCGTTCCGTGATATTATAAATATGTGAAAATAATTCAATATTAAAAACAAAAAAATTTTTTAATTTTATTTCACCATTTGTATTGAATCTATTTCATCTAGTTTTATAATTCCAAAATTTTGTAAGAATATCTCAATGCGTTCCGATTTTGTGGCAATTTTAAATTCTTTATTTTGTTTATCAAAAAACCAGCTTAACGTGAGCGCTAAAAAATTATAAAATTAATAATCTAGAAGTCTTTCTCGGATACCACTCGCATGTGTATAGATCATATTTTTTAAACGTTTTAAACCGAAGTATGAGGCTATTGCGAATTTTAAAGTTTATATTTAAATTTATAAGTTATAAACTTTGTTTAGTATGGAATATCAACCTACACTTGTAAATATATATGTATATTTATGAATTCCCTTCTGTGATACTGTATTGTAAACTTAACGAACCTTGGTAGAATTTGACGATTGAATTGGTTTCCACTAAAGTGAATTTTTCTTTTCTGGTTGTATAGCTCCATTGACAAAGACCCCCAAAATATTATAATAAAAAATATTGTAATAAATATTATAATTAATGTAAGTTGTAAATTTAGAAAAGAAATTGTGTTAATTTATTACCCTAAATGACGGCTAAATTTCCCTCTTCTTTTTTTCTGTAATTCCATGGGTTGGAGTTGGAGTTTTCCTCATATGATAAATGTATGTAAATACAGTGAATATTTGGACAAAAATTTATTAACTATATCTATATAATCCCCATACATATTTAGACACATATACTTAAGCAATAGAAGCTTCCTAAACCTCGCCTCATCATGAATTTTTTTTTTTTTTTGTTTTTTGTTGATTTTATATGTAAAAGCTAAAAATGTATATAAGAACAAAAAATCGTAGATTTTCCTTTAAATAATTTTTTAGAAATTCTTTACATTTAATGTTCCCTTAATTTTATTGCTATTGCTTTCAGAAAAATATTTAGTTTTGATGTTGTTTAATTAAAGTTCTTTTAAGTAAAACCATTCGCCAAATTTTCTTACTCTTTCTGTACGACTTCCATTTAGTTAATGTTAAGTACTTTCCATATCCGTTTAAACTCATTAGGTTGATTTTTTCTTTAATTTAAAAAGTAAAAAATTTTGGTTTTTTTCACAAATATAGAATTTTAATTGCCACAAAATCAAAGCGCATTAAAATTTGCTAACAATGTGTTGAAATTATTTAGATAAAGATGCTTTTAACCAATTTTGCAATAAAATTTAAAATTTTCTAGTTTAGCATATAAAATTGCGAAACGGGGAAAAGGTGTCTCCAAAATAGTGTTTTTTACAACAGTGACTAACCTGCCTTTATTAATCACGGTGCTGTCAAATAGTTTTAGAAGTATAAAGCCTGCAATTGAGCTTCAAAAATCCGTTTATTTTTTTATAACGGTTCTTAGCAAACCTAGGAATTTTACAATTATTTATAAATTTTGTTTCAAAAAAGGTTATGTTTAGATGTGGCTGGAGGGGAAAACCATTATAATCTTTGACCAAATGAGCGCCTACTCCGAACACTTAAGAAACCTATCAAATCAGTTTGGCTCTTATAGACCAGAAGATATTTATATTTCACACATCTTCAGAATCTGATTTTGTTAAGATCGCCTAAGTGTCAGTGTGTATGCGTTTATGCGCTACAACGTGTATTTACCCTGTGTATGAAACCAGCACACATTATACATACGCCATACGCTCATTGGCGCCTATGTATTTATTGTGTGTGTGTGTTTTTTTTATTGACAAAATCACATGTTGTCATGAATAGAAGTAACTTTAGATAAACCATGTGCACAACCATACGAACAGGCCCTTAAAATTTAATCGGATTCACTTTGACCGTTCGCGAGTTATTAAGTCGCAACACACAACAAAATTTTCAACATCAAATCTTAACAAACATTAAGACGACTTATCAGTCTTACAATATTGTTTACTTGTTGAGCACTTTTAATTGCAAAATAAAACACTGTGTATTTCTCTTTAGACCACTTTATTTACTCAGCTTTGTGTACATTTCATTTAAAAATATAGAGACTCTTTTGGAGAAGTTTGCTTTTAGTCGATGAAAAACATCTAGATCCCTGAAATGATGTGGAAAGATCTGAAAATTTATTTGAATTGTATTTTTGTAGTTGCGGTTATAAGACAGTTATTGAGTTGTTTGTTTAATCTGTTTTTATTTTTTTTTTTTTTTTATTATTATTATTTTAAATGTTATCGAACATTAGAATATTTGTATCAAAAGCTTACAGTTATTAAATCGAATTTTTTTAAATTAGATATTTCGAAAACCGCTGATACCATAATTCCTAGAATTGCTTTAATTAACCTGCTCATAGCAGTTACTTTTAGATTCCCTAAATGTTGTTATTACTCGCTATAGATCTACAATTCTTTTCAAATACTTTGTTTGAACTTTTACAGGTTGTCAACAAGCCGATACAATAAGTTTCTTAAAAATATGCAGACTAGAATAGTTTTTTAACACCATGTGTTTCTTGAAAAATAAACAACGAAGCAATTATTTATATATCAACATACTTTCGCAGTCAAGTGTGGCAGAGCTCTCATACAAACGATTACGTAGTATGTGTTGTTAACCCACACTATAATAGTTAAAATAATGTTTTTATTATTTATTGTTTAAAATTTATACCTTCTTTTTATACCATTCACAACGGTATAACTAAGTTTGTCATTCGGTTTATAATTTCTACAATATCCATTTTCGATCCCACAAAGTATATATATTCTAATTTTGTCATGTTATTTGTAGAATTAGAAAAAAAACAAAATTGGTGCTCACCCATAATTTCCGAGTTACGGGTCTCTGAAAGTTTCCAATTTTTTTAAAATATGAATATGGGTATCATTTTAAAGCTTTTAAAAAAATCTTTAAGGAAATGCTAAAAATTTTTTTGTATGAAATAATAAATAGACAGTACCAAAGTTTTTTAATTTTTTAATTCACTGTCATCCCAAAATTTGCTTTTTGATTGCAGTTACTTCACTTAACTAGATTTACATAGAGGGTGGAGGGTATACAATTATTTTAAAAATACCGTCATATAAGATAAATTTAAGCCATAAAATTGCTGACAATTTTTCTTCAATAAAATCAGGCAATTGCTGAATACATCTTTCTTTTAAATTAAGGTGTTGGTACGGTGTCAAATTTTTTAAACGGAATATCTGAAGTTGCTAACAAATTTTCAGAAGTTTGAACTAAATACTTAGTTTTCTGAACGAATGCAGCTCATGTTATTTCAGAGTCAGGAAGAATTCTTGCCAGAAACATTTTGCTGTTACTAAACTTGAAGAAAGACAAATTTCGTGATTTCTCATGAATTGAACAGAGTAAAACTTCAAAAATGTTATTTTTTGTTTAATTCAAACTAATTGATTGCATTTGCAGGTAACGTTTGTTATTAAAATCAAATTGATATTAGACATGTGCCCGGTGTTCGTTTCAGGACCGGTATTTTTCGGTCTATTATCAAAGACTGATTCGTTCAAATTGACCGATTAAACGAATTTCAACAATAATCCTTATTGTATGTGATTGAGAAGAAACAAATGAACGAAAGTGATCCGTACACCATATTATATACCGTACAGTATTAAGTCATTCGTTCAATTTAACCCGTACACTATTGAATGAAAAGACCGGATCATTCCGTTCACTTTATTGATACGGTCAATTTAACCTGTTAATTCGCGAACGACACAGCTCTAATTGATATATTTAGAAAGTTGATATGCTTATACATGTTAAGTGAAGCCTTCAAAAGTTACAAAAAAAATGTGAACAAACGGCAACACTGATAAACATAGTTGTTAATGCTAAATTATAAAAAAAAATTATTTTTAATGTTTTACAGTTAAGAAATTCAAAACATGCTTGAATTTAAATTATTTCATAAATTTAAATATCAAGAGCCTTTTGAATTTATTTAATGTATTTCTTTCCTATTTTTATAAAGATTTATATGGTTTCTTAAAAATTCAGTTACTTTAGATTACGTATGGAGAAGGGCTTAAAGCTCTTACATAAACTTTGATTTATGAACTTTGCAAACAAATTTTAATTTATAAATTCAATTTTTATTTAATACTTTCAACATATTTCTTACACTCTTAACCTTAACAATAGAAGTTAAAGGTGAGTCAACTAAATGTGACCTGGTTTGGTTTTTAAACAAATATTTATTTTGAAAAACTTTTGCACAGAAAGATAATAAATAAGAACAGCAATAGGTTATGAACACTATAGAAATTTATCCATTAAGAAAAAATTAGTTGGGAAGGTTAGTTTTATTATGAAATTTCCTTTTTAAATTAAAAAATAACTTTTGGTTTTTTAATATTCCCTTTAAAAGTGTAATTTGAATTTCGTTTGATTTAAAAAAAACTGCATTATTTTCTAGAATAATAAAATCAATTGAATTTGCAAGTTTAAATTAGTTGGGGAAGTTACTTACGCTCCCTCTTTTTAATAGTCACGCGAAGTTTAAATGAACGTTTATGGAATTTATTTTTTCTTAATGATAATTCTTATAAAGGGTGTTTTAAAAATGATGATGAATTTTTTTTTAGGATTCCGTATTCATGTGATTATCAACTCTAACTCTATTAATATTAATACAATCATCAGTTCATCTATCCGTCTAAACTGTTATAGCTGGACTCTTAAAAATGTCCCCAAGAAAGAGTATTATTGTGGCAGCACAACAAAAAATATTTAAATAAATTAAAACATTAAAGAGTGTCCCCATAGAGACGTTATATTGTCAAATATCGCCATATCTTTTAAATCTTTATAGGCAGACATTTGAAATTTGCCAAGACTAAGTTGCTGCTAAAATAGCAATTATAGAACTTAGAATTAAAACTTACAGGGTGTACCATAAGATACGTGATTTTCACGTATATTGTCATTATGTTTTTAAATGTTGCAGGCAGAAAACTGACATTAACACAGTATATACGGTATAATCACAGGTATCAAAATACAAAAAAAAAATATTAAAGGGTGTCCCATACAAGACGTAACTTTTACGAACAAAAGGCAGAATTTTGAAAAATTTGCACAGAGTTTGTGTTCTCTATAATAATAATTATAAAAATAAAATCTTAAAACTTATAGGGTTACCCAAGAGAGACGTAATTTTCATGTATATAATTATTATAGTTTAAATCGTTAAAGACAGACATTTAAAAAAACAGAGCAAGTATTAGTATGTCCTTTAAAAGGATAAGTTTAAAACTATAAAATTAAAATTGAAAAGGTGTGCCATACAAGACGTCGCTTTACATACATCTTATCTTATTTTTTAACCTTTATAGGCAATCACTTGAAATTTATACCCAGTGTGTGCAGACCAAATTAAAAAATATAAAAAATAAAATTAAAAATCACAGGGTGTCCCGGCAGGCACTTTTTTAAGTATATGTTGTTATCATTATAATTGCAAAGTATGTACGCTCCAGCGAAAAGGGTTAAAAATTTTTTTATTGAAACTTAAAGGGTGCCCCATACAACTCGTTACTTTTAAAAATATAAGCTTTTCACTCTGAACCGCAAAAGGTGGATATTTAAAAATTCACAAGGAATGTGTTATTGATATAAGTAATCGTATAAAAAAAATTAAAGGCGTCCCTATGCACACATGTGATAATGAAATGCGATAAAATATAAAATCATAAACTAAAGTGTTAACTGTACATGGTAAGGAAAGGTATAAGTGTGAATCCAACTCGAACTTGACAGATTTATTTCAAATTACTTGTCGCATCTGTACGGTAACAAAATTTAAAGTAAGATTTTTAAACATCAGAAGCCTAAAAGCTATAAAAGATATCGATACTTAAGAAAAGCTAGCGATAGACAAATAGTTAATTTTATATAGGACTCGAATGTTTAGTGTTTCAGTAGAAGGAAACTATATCATTATTTCTTAATCGAAGGTAACCACAATCACTTTGAATATTACGGGCAGGCATTGTTGCCGTTTTGAGGCAGGCACAATGTGATTCAAAATCAGATTTACAGCTGATTTTATATTGAGAGATTCAAAGTTAACATGAAGCCAACAACGATAGGAAGACTTTGTTGCGTCTGTTACAAAGAAAGTGTTGCGACTACAAAGTTTTTCTGCCATAGAGAGAAAAAACACCCGTTTATTTATTGCGAACTGCCAAAAAATTATAAAAAAACAAAGCAAATAAAAGACAAATGGAAAAAGTCATTACATTATATTTTTGCCAATTGAAACAGTAGAAGACAATCAACGACGGCACAAGTCAATTATAATTGAAAAAAAAAAAAGAAAATAATATTTTTTCTTATTTTTTTCTTTTATTATGAATACTTTTTCATAGAATCAAGCTAAAGAACATTAAATAAAAAGAAAATACTTTTAGAACTAGTTGTGGATAAAGTTAAAACCGAATAAAATTTAGCAACCACAACTATTAGAAACATTTATATGGAGACAATAAATTGCTATTACCACAATACTGGGATATAGAAAACTTTTACCAGTCATAAGCAATAAGAAAAAATAAAAAAACAAACACGTGATCACGTGTCTGTGTGCGTGACTGTGGCAAAAGGTTTCGCAAACAAAAAATTTTCACATGAACTTTCTTTGATTTTGCTATTGAAAATTATTGTTCATTAGTTTATTAGATGTACTTATTTTTTATTCGAATAAAATTTAATAGAATAAACTTTTTATTCGAATAATATTTCCAAGCTATGAATTATATTATATATCTATATTTCTAACTCCGCTATAACAACAAGCATATAGAAATTAAAGGAATTAAGCAATTTTAAAATTAAAGGGTATTCCCAAAATTATTGTAATTTGATCTATATGGCCGCATATTTTGAATCGTTGCATACAAACACTTGAAAATTAGACAGAATGTCCACAACTTTGTTCGGTATAATAAAAAGTATAGATATTTGAAATTATAAATTAAAGAGTGTTGCAATAGTTGATGTTATTTGATTTATATGGCCAAACTGCTAAACCGTTGTAGACAGATGGTTGAAATTTACAAAGAATCTGATTGCTAAGTCAGCAACAGCAAGTAAAAAATTTGAATTTGAAAATTAAAGGGTGCCCCTATTTTGGCTGTAGTTTTATGTATATTGCTAAACTTTTGAACAGTTGTAGTGCTAAGTTTGCTATAAAAAGCATAAGGTTTGGAGATCCTATATAAAGGTGTCCCAAAAGCTGAAATCAGATAATAGCCAGATAGATGAAATCTGTTTTAAGTCGGGTTTTTTTCACAAGATTTATTGCTTTTTTTGATTCCAAAATAAGAAAAGCTTTCACTTAAGACACGTCCTCACAACACACTCTCATTTTTATCACATTTTTCAATCTGTATTATAAATTACAGTTAAATCAGCAAAAAATAAAAACAAAACTAAGCGATTTTCATATAAAAGAAAATCAAATAAAAATTCAACACAAAACAATAGTTTAACTTAAAAGGAGCGTAAAAAGTAGATGACAAGAAATAATCGAAAAACTGTTGCAACAAAAAAAAAAACAGCTTTGGCGGCACACTTGACTTTTTATGAAATCTATTCTATTGTAAATTTGTATTGCTGCATGCTAGAACATGAGGGGGTTGCAGTTATAAGAGTTGCGTTATAACTGGGTCTAAAGCTGTTTAACCTTCCACAATCGCTAAATAATGACAGTGTTCAACACGAGTTACAGTGATGTAAGAATGTTTGGTTTTTTTTTCATACAAAAGAAAAAAACCTTAAAACATGATGATGATGTCGACGATTATAAACATTTAACATGAAAATGATTGTTATTATACTTGAAACAAGTTAAATCATGCTTTATCACTTTATTTCATGGATGATACTATTGTTTCTTGCGTTTGAAGAGTGAAAACTTAAAACTATACAAAAAAAAAAAAAAGATTTAAAACTAAAATGAAACCATTGAGCATAAAATAAAAGAGGATAAAACAATTGACAGATTTGTTTTTAGATGTGAATGGAAGAATAGGAAAAATGATTTTTATTTATTTTTTTCTGTTTACGTGACAAAATGAAACATTATTACCATCAAATGTTTGATGACGACAAATGAAACGCTTAACAATTTCACATAATAAAGAAATATTGTTTTTAGAACGGCTGATAGAAAGTCACTAAAACGTCTATTGTTTTTTAGTCCGTTGGCAAACACATCTTCCACTGGAGGAATCAACATTATTCTCTTAAATAACAACGAGTGTTTTTCCTTTAGAGTTTTCTTTTTAGGCCGTAGTTTACTGAGAATAATTTTAGGCCAGACTGTTTAGGAGTGGTGCCGTTCTAGTGCTATTTTTTTAATACTTTCCTGTGGTTTCCAAAGAGTGCAGTTTTTTCATCTAAACTCTCTTTCATTATTTGCAATTATCTGAAGTTGAAATTTTTTTATAGCCAGCATTGTTGTCAGATGTATTTCGCTTCCATATAAAAGTCTGATTTTAAAGCATGCTACGACTATTTGGATTTTCGTCATGATTTACGTGAGTTGTTCTACATATTGATTATAAACCGATCAAGGCCTCTCACATTTTGTTGCGCATATTTAATATTTAGAAATGCTCCTCATCCTCCTATTAAACCGAACCCCTCTAAGAAATCCCTTTTATAAATCTCTTATTAAAAAGTACCTTTTTACAAAAAAAAGTACCTTTCTGAAAAACCGCTTAAAAATAATAAATATTTTTAAAAAAGTATTCTACAGTAAAAAAATATATTTATTTTGAAAAAATTTAATTAAGGCCTTGAGGACTGTATTAATTTGTATTACTTTTTTCGAAAAGTACGTTTTTTAAAAACAAATCGTTTAAAAAAGACACCAAAGATATGATTCCGCTTCAACACAGTCTACGTAGGAAAGAATGTACTCAGTTCTTTATAGAAAATATTACAATTGACGCTTTTTAAAATAAAGAGTTATTTTAAAAAGTACTTTTAGAAAAAAAGCTTCTTTGATAAAAAGATCTATCTGAAATAAAGAAATTTTGAATTTTTTGAAAACCATTCATTTTTCAAAGGATAATATTTGCCAAAACGGGGGCATTTTATAAAAAGGTACATTTTTTATTAAAAAAAAAAATGGAAAATTGTACCTATTAAATTTTTTTTTTTTAAAAGAAACGTTTTTGGAAAAGAACTTTTAAAATAATATACTTTTGTGATAGAGTCAATTTTTGAAAAAACACTTGTGAAAAGTGTTCTTTTTCAAAAAAGTAACTAAAAAGATTCAAAATACTATTATTTTAAATTTTTCGAAAACCATTCATTCTGCAAAGGATTTAATATAATGTACATTTTTTTAGAAAAAAAAACTATGTAATAAAATCGTTGAAAATGTAACTATTAACAAACTTTTTCGTTTTTTTATTTCAATGAATTGTTTTTGGAAAAGAACAATTTAAATTATATATCTTTTGGAGAGAGTCAATTTTGAAAAAGTACTTTTGTGAAAAGTATTCTTTTAAAAAAAAAGTACCTTTTCGAAAAGCTAACAAATATGTGGACGTAGTGAATTTTAGTGCATGAATTCAGTTGGAAACACATGGTCTACATCCAAAAATTTAGATATTCAAGTTTACAAAAAGGCCATTTTTTAAATCAAGCACTTATTTAAAGAAAGTAATTTATTTTGAAGAAATTTATAAAGTTAACTCATATATATCTCATTTCCCTCACGAAAAAATTTTTTCCTAAAATATATTTTAAAAAAGTACCATTTTATAAATAGTACCTTTTTAAAAAACTGACTAAAGGAAAAATTTAAATTTGAACTTATACGGCATTTACACCATGCAATTTTTCGTGAAACTAGCATGAAATTTTTGTTTGTTTGTGAAGCAGGAGGATTGCATAGTGTAAATCTGGGCTTAGTTTTAAAATGCAATGAAAAATGGTGGAATATTACTTATTACATGTACAGTTCTGTTCCTCACTACAAAAAATATACAAAGTGTTAATTATTGTTCATTGCTGCAATTATGCAATTCATGTGCTCTAGTCTGCATTTAACTGCTTAAAGCTTTAAAAGGCAATTAAAAAGAAAAAAGAAAAGAAAAGAAAAATGTTTTTAAAAAGCAGTTTCTTGTAAAAATATATTTTTTTTAAATTTTAGTAGATTTAAAAAAAAATGTTTTTTTGAAATAAACCTCCCCAATATGTAATAATAGCTATTTCTGCATAATTAAATTTATATAATTTTCTTAGAACTTCTGCTATTTCTTCCACAAAACTTATCATAATTTAAATATGTATAGATTTGAATAAAACGTATCGCTTTTGTTTAAGTCTTTAAGTTTAAGTTTAATCCGTTTCTTAAATATACCTCAAAACTAAAACCCCCAAGCAGTTGTAATAAATAATCTGCCTTTTATTTTTAAGTAGCTTTTGTCTGATGGCCTTTAAATTATACAATGTATCTAAAATAAGCTTGTAATCGAAATGCAGCTCATTTAGCTCATGACAAACATTCAGTGGAGCAAATGAATAAAAATAAAATCCTATTAACTTAATTAGATTTAGACGATTTTTGTAGTCATCTTAACTGATGCAAATTAAATATTTCAAAAAAGATTTAATGTTTCAAAACTATTTCTACTGTTACTTTTTGTTCTAAAAAGGAAAAAACGTAACAATATCTTTGCTGTGTAGAGGGCATATCAAAGTCTAAAAATTTTCTTGGGCTGTACCGTAAATCCGAAGCGAACCACCATCAATTCTTTCTCCACAAAAAAAAATCTAAGAGACAATTCTCAATTTCTTAAATTCCTAAAGCTGGGATCCAGTAAATGTAACCAGTTTTGCAATGCAAATGGTAAATTTTATGGGTAAAAGGTAAAAAAAAAAATCATGTTAGAATTTTTAATGCATTATGTGAGAATATCTTTACTTAGTTTGTGTAGACTTTATCACTTGCCATGGTATGTTAAATATTTGCAGTTTTTTCAAAAGTAAGAATTTTTACTAATACTTTGGTTTTGTGTAGCTTGCACATCGTTTGATGTTTTATTTGTCAAATAGAAAAAAACTCCTCTCAAGTTATTTTAGATCGTTATGTAACCGATTAGACATTTGCCGCCCCCTTAAAAGACAGCAGTTTGTTATTAACCAGTTTAAGACCTTCATATCCGCCCTGTTTTTGTTTGTATTTTTATTCTAAAGAAGAAATTTATTTATTAATTTTTTTTGCAGAATAGGTTAACTATGTGCTGCAACAGTTATTTCGGGACTTAGAGTATTTAATTAGTTAATTAATATTTGCAATTTATTGATCTATTGCACCATAGTTTTAAGAAATTACGCTTTTTCCAAACTGTTCAAAAATTTATTAGGGGATTTTATTTCTTCTCCGCACGCCCTTTTGAATTAATAAATAAATTGCAAAAAAAAACAATAAAATGTTACAAAAAATCAACTTGTTCTTAAACTCGTTAACAACTGCAGCAGACTTAACAAGAAACGCAGTAAGTTTCCCTTAGTCATTATTGCAGAAATATTTTAGTTGTATTAAAGCAGCAAGTACATAAAAACAAATAAGAAAAAAACGTCTAGCACAAGTTGCCAGATCTTTCCACATTTGAAGAATCCAGTCGTTTGTAATCGACTAAAAACAAAAATTGCGTACAGTATTAAACAAAATTCTAACTGAAAGTTTGTGTGTTATTAACAGCTGAATAAAATAAAGTGACATTATGCTTTCAAAGGTACCTAACGGGTAAGGAAAAACATAGTAATGCTGAGTTAAATGTCTTCTATGAGCCACCCTTTAATTTAGAGATTTATATTTTTAGAGATAAATATTTTCTTATTATTTGTATTTTAATCTTTTAGTTGTCTTTAATCTGTTTATTATTTTATCATTATTTCTTTTAAAACAATCTCTTTTAAGATAAATTTTCTTAGTTTTAATAAAAGTATTAAGGAGCAATAAAAAAATGTTGGCATGATGGAAAAAAACTAGGTGAAGAAAAACGAACAATAGAAGCTTTAAATTATCAGCAAGCATTGAATTGTCTTATAACACTGTTCTACAGAAAAATTATCTCTTTTGTATCACATGGATTTTTTTAGCAGACGTGGCAAAAAAAAGTTTTCTAATTTAAAGTAAAAATTTTATCTCTTCCTCACTAATATTTGAATTTTGTGGCAATCATCTTATCAAAATCGAATAATACATTATCGAGTTATAATTAAAACCATAATGGGACCTCTTAATTATTAACTAGGCCCCTTAAAAAACTTAAAGCACTTCGGTTTTAGGTGCGTCAAACCCTTCATATTCATTCTACTTTTTTTTTTGCCGAACAGTGTAATTACTGAATGTTAGCAGAAGTCATTTAAAGTTTTGTTGTGAAGAAATTGATAAACAGTATTTTTTATTCTCATAAAATATTTATTTCAAATTTCTTAAATTAAAGAAGCCATTTTTTTTTAATTTTTATTATTTTGTTTTTAAATCTACTAAAAAGTTAAAGTACATTAATTGTTCGTTTGAAAAGATTTTTTTTTTTTTTGATTCATGCTCGGGTAAATCTTCCAATAATTTCGTAAATTAAAAATCTGGAGTTATTTTGTTAAGAATATTAGTAGCCTTGGCCTGCATGTCATCTACTTGTTGTATGAACGCATTCTGCAATAACTCTGTGGAATTCCTAATAGATTGCTTAATGTTGTCTTGCTGGATGGACAAATTCACTATTAAATCTTTTAATTTATTAGCATTTTCCAACGGATTTATTTCGGCTAGAAGACCATCAACATTTGCTTTAGCATCGGACAAGTCTTCTTTGACTGTATTTTCTACCAAATCGGAAATTTTCTTTAAATCTGCCAGAGGTCTTAACTGGGGTAAGATACCAGCATTTGCAGGTTCATCTTCATTTGATTCTGGAGGTTGCAATTCACCACTTTTAGGCTTTACATCGTCCACTTGTGTATTGGTGTTATTAACAGGAATAGAGCGCTAAAAAAATTTATTTTTAAACAATCAGGAATTTATATTTACTCTTGATCCTTTACTTACTGCTGCTTGTGCCAGCATCAATATAAAAAATATTACATTAATTTTAATGTTCATTGTGTCCTTGTTTTATCTAAATTTTTTGATACAAATATTTTCCAAACTTGCGAATTGAAATTACTTCTCAGTTTAAATATCTGCTAGATACTGATTTCTCTTCCAAATCATATAATCTTAGATATTATGTTTGAGAATTTTAAAACCAGTCTAGACCATTTGCAAAATTTTCGCTTAACTTTTATCTTTCCACTATTTAAGACTTTTTATGACACAATGCAGTGAAAGTATGATTATTATCATTAACCCAAAAACTAATTTTATAATTGTTTTTTTTATCAAGTTCTTTGTTTATTTTATTATATATTTAATTTCTGCACTTGCAAAAAAATATTCAAGAGTCTTGAGTACAAAAAAATTATGGTTGGTTTATTCTGTACAGCCTGTATAGAAATGCATCTTTAAAAACCGATATTGAAAAGGATATAAAATCAAAAATTGTGTGCTGCATTAGAATTCCTGCAACACCAACGATATGTTTTATCTACAACTATCATACTTAAATGACTGAAGAAGACCTCTAGCACTCTTTCCGAACCACTTCGTTTCTTATTAATTTGTGATTCGCATTTGATAATTTGCGCAAATAATTTTGACTGAAGTGGATGTCGTGAATGTAATGAAAGAAGAAAATATGTCCGTCCATACACACAGCGCTTTATATGAGCATAGAACAGTCTTAACTATTAATGACCACCACTGCTAGTAGACGTAAGACAAAACTTCGATAGGATAAGTGATTAGATTAACGTCTGTACCTGGCAGTAAGCCCTTATCAGACGGTGGTCAAACTACTATTCTGTGCAATTTTAAGACCATGGCTTGCAGGACCATGAATCTACCCCTTGCTATAGGGTCGAAGCCTATCATAAACTCCTCTGTTGAGAGTGCAAC
This sequence comes from Gymnosoma rotundatum, assembly GCA_916610165.2. Taxonomy (NCBI): domain Eukaryota; kingdom Metazoa; phylum Arthropoda; class Insecta; order Diptera; family Tachinidae; genus Gymnosoma; species Gymnosoma rotundatum. The sequence goes on along the minus strand of OU744339.1, from coordinate 23,134,053 downwards.
AGCACACTTCAGTCTATTCCACGCCAGACCCGCAGAGATAGACAAATTTAACCACAACTACCTCACCAATAATCGACTACAGAGATAAGCGGCTGTCTGCATGGACTACCGGTACCCGTGGTGCCAGTTTATTTCTTTGCTATTATTATTCATACGTTATTATCATTAAAAAAAAACTAGTAAAATCCTTCGACAGTACCCAATTGTCTGGACTGGTTCCACTAAGCGCCCGAGGACCCTCGTCTGCACCTAGGTTAGGTCAGCACAGACTCTTGGTGCCCCCGCGGGGGACGAAACTTCGATAGGCTATTAACACGTTTCTTATAAGCCAACGATGTCAAAAAAATTATTATATAAACCACCAAATAAATGTAAATAATATAATCAAAGAGCCAAAAAAAAGTCAGCCGTATACAGTAGAGAAATAAAAATAGAATAATTGTTGGTTATTGTTGTTTTTGCTTAAACTTTAATTTTTTTCTTTACTACAATCTTTAGCTTATTTAAAATGTTCGTCTGAAGTTTCCTGAAGAGTTAAGTAAGCAGTAAAGAAATGGCCATCGATATTTAATTACACTGTACAACACACCAAAAAATTACAAGGTCCGGGCTATAAATTCTGATAGAGGAGACAAAAAAAAGATATACGTGTATCGGCGTTTTGAAAGTTTACATCTGGATTTCATTTGAGAGGGGGTTAAAATTTCCCAGCTCTGGCACATTCTTATTGTTAAACGGCATAAGAAACCATGTGACCCTTACATTTTAGGTAAAAAATGTGTTCAGCAAATTTATGTAAAATGTTACGGAGAACATTTTTGTAGAAATGTTAACCCTCTAACTCCTCAAGATATGGGTCTTTTTTGTCCTTCTTTTAAAAAATAGCAAAAAACACCATTAAAACAGGGTTTTAGAGGGTTAAAATGTTCCACAAAAATGTTACCCGTTAAATTTTACTATAAGTCCCTGAATACACCAAAAAGGAAAATTCAACCATAAAGTCAGAAATAAGACGCAACAAAATAGAGCTTAGGGTTAATTTCGCATTTATTAAGAATTTTGTTTTAAATCAAATTTGGATAGCATTAATTACATTTTTTTTTAGCTCTAGGCAATTCCACTTCATTATCATACAATGTCTAGCATATTTCAGCGATAAGCGAATGAATGCTTTTACCTTTATCTTACGAAAATTGTTATTACTTACTGCCCTTTTATAAACCACATTTTATTACGTGTGAAAAGGGATAATAATTGTGGTTTTAAAAAATCTGTTTTAGAAAAAACCAATTCGAGAATGTCCATAGACCAAAAAAACAAACAGGTAAATATAAAAAAAATTTCAATTGAACATTAAAAGGAAAATGTTTCATTTAGAATAACAAATTTGAAAAAGCAATTAAATTTTATGATAAATCAGGTCAATTTGGATGTACGAAATAATGTAATTAGTAATTGTGGTTGTTAAAATTCCACAAATTTGGAAATGTCCCTAAATAAAACCAGGTACTAGAATAACAAACTGTTAAACCATTTTTACAAGTCATATTTTAAATACTTAAAAAAGCTTTAAAATATTTTCTATAAATTATTTTAGTGTTCCATCAACGGGGCCATTCCTTCCATGATTGGCAACTAGAACGATTAACGATGGTGTTAACCATATTCAGCAAAGGCTTATTTTACTAACAGATTAGTAACGATAATTTCTACATACAATTTAGATTTAAAACAAAAACCAAAAAAAATTGTTTTCAGTTCCCGTTTTGGATATAAATTATGTAAAGAATACTTAATTCTATGAAGTAGTGGTCCTAGGCATTTATTATATGAGTATTCCCCTTGAATCTGTATTTTTTATAATCGTAAAATAATTGTTTTCAGAATAATGATAAAACAACACCTTATTAAGCCCATAAATACATTTTCAATTACTTCGCAAAATTATTTCTCCTCTTAAAGATTGTAAATAACAAGTACAGCGCTATATTCGGCTATGCCGAATCTTATATACCCTTCACCATATAGTATATGTAAATCTAGTTCAGTGAAGTAATTCCAATAAAAAAGCAATTATTGGGGTGACAGAGAATTGAAAAAAATTTGGTACTGCATATATATTATTTTACATAAAAATTTCATCAGCTCTTAATGCTATTTCCTTAAATATCTTTTCAAAAGCTTTAATATGATATCCATATTGATATTTAAAAAAATTGGAAAATTTCTAAGCTCCGTACCTCGGAAGATATGGGCGAGCTCCAATTTTTTTACTTGATGTTTTTTTTTCTTATTTTTTATTTGTTATAGTGGCTTAATTTTGTGGTCCAAATGTAATAAATTTTTTTTTTGTTCTAAAACTATAGTTTTATTTTTGAACTCTCGCTGAAGGTCAACGAAATTCAATGCAGTTTGGTATTCCTATGCGGTGGCTAGATCCAGGTGAACATAATGACACTACGTGCTACGTGTGCCATATTAAAATTGAATATATATAGGCGAAAGAGTTTTGTATACAAAACTGTGCCATCAGCCATGCTGCCATTTCCGCATTCTGACGAACTCCCAGTACCTGTGCTACAACTTCGAAGTCCTAGTCATTATGTTGATGGAACAATCGCTGAAACAGGAACCTTTTATTGCGTTCATATGTCAACAAAAATTCATTTTTTAAATTCCCATATGTATTACTTTGAGAACCAGTTGTCAACAGAATCTGATGAGCATGGTGAAAAATTTCATCAGACTTGCGCACTCATTGAAGAACGCTATAAAGATAAAAGCATTCATTCGCTTATCGCTGAAATATGCTGGACATTGTATGATAATGAAGTCGAATTGCCTAGAGCTAAAAAAAATGTAATTAATGCTATCCAAATTTGATTTAAAACAAAATTCTTAATAAATGCGAAATTAACCCTAAGCTCTCTTTTGTTGCGTCTTATTTCTGACTTTATTGTTGAATTTTCCTTTTTGGTGTATTCAGGGACTTATAGTAAAATTTAACGGGTAACATTTTTGTGGAACATTTTAACCCTCTAAAACCCTGTTTTAATGGTGTATTTAGCTATTTTTTAAAAGAGGGACAAAAAAGACCCATATCTTGAGGAGTTAGAGGGTTAACATTTCTACAAAAATGTTCTCTGTGACATTTTACATAAATTTGCTGAACACATTTTTTACCTAAAATGTAAGGGTCACATGGTTTCTTATGCCGTTTAACAATAAGAATGTGCCAGAGCTGGGAAATTTTAACCATCTCTCAAACGAAATTCAGATGTAAACTTTCAAAACGCCGATACACGTATATCTTTTTTTTGTCTCCTCTATCAGAATTTATAGCCCGGACCTTGTAATTTTTGAAAAAATTTGATTTTGTTGTACAGTGTTATTAAACGGGATAAAAAATTAAAAATACACCAAAAAAAATTTTGAATTAAAAATATTTTCAAAAATCTTATAAAGTGCTGAGAGTAACTTTTAATAGGACAGCAAAACAAAATCTTTTAAACCTAATTAACTGCTCCACGCAGTAAACAGTGAAAAAACGGGATATCAAAATTTAAAAATAACAGTGCAAAATTGCAATAGAGGAATATTTTTATAAAAACACGTTAGTAATAATTTTTTAATAAATGTCACTTTTTTTATTCAGCTCTGTTAGCAACACTGTTAAAACCATAGATGGCCACTAGACACTAAATATAAATATTTGCGGATACTGCAATTCAATTTTTTTTTTATCAGTTTTTATTTAGTAAAATAGTAAAAAATCTACCGACATTTTGCTGATATTTCATTTAATTTGATCGATTACTAATTCTTTTTTCGATTTTTTTTTAATTTTACTTTACTAAATATTTTTCTTTTCGTTTTTTTTTTGCCTTTTTTTAACACAAAAAAGGCTTTGTGGCAACCCTGGTTTTTTTACTGTTTTATTATTATTTCTTAAATTGCGATGGTTATCTCTTTTAAGATATCAGCTGTATTTCCACTAAAAGAGCGGACCACTTTTCTGAATATTTTCAGAAAAATTATTTTAAATTTTGTTGTGAACAAAAATATAAACAGTTGTTTTATTTACGATATCATCTTTTATATTTTTATTTATTTTTTTTTTTCAAATTTAAAAATATACACTTCAATGGTGAATATTTTTATAGAATTTTTTATCCAGAAAAAAATTTTCTCGGGAACAAATTTCTTCAATTATGAATTTCTTAGGAACAAAACAATAGCAAAAATAACATAAATTTATTAATTATGCACTAAAATTGGATGTTTTGTGAAACAGAATTTCATTACCGTAAAGATGTTACGCGTCCAATTATTAAGAAGCTTGATTTGGAAACCTTCAACCTTGGTCTGCATATCATCTAGTTAATGCTTGAATGCATCCTGTTATAACTCGGTGGATTTCTTGTTTCTTTTTTTGATTTAGGCTTACTATTTTTTAGTGCAACAGGATCAGAATGCTATGAAATATATTTTAAATAAAAAAGAATTTATATTCATTCTTGATCTGTAACTTACTACTGCTTGCGTTAGCATCAACACTAACAATACGAAAAAGCTTAAACTCATTTTAATGTGCATTGTATCCTTGTTTTATTTAAATTTCGTGAAACAAATATTTGGCAAACTTGTGAAAAGTAAATACTTTTAGTTTAAATATCTCTTAGATACTGATTTCCTTTCCAAATTCATTCATCTTTAATACTATGAATGAGAATCCAAACACTAGTCTAGAATATTATTTGCTTGCCAAGCAATTATCGTTCAACTGTAAAGGAGTTTTTATCACACTCTCGTTATCATTTAATTATATTACACCATCTGCGTACACGCGCATCGTCAGTTTTTAAATAAAATATATTCACATATGACTTTTATTCCTTTTTATAATTATGGAAAACCGATGTCTACAAAAAAGCTTTTTTCATCTCATACTCGTCGCTTGTTGTTTTTGTTTAGGGAATCTAGACTCAAAATTATAAAATAAATTTTAATAAAGAGACTACTAAGATTGTGGGTCTCTTTTCAACCCACATCGTTTCTCAACGATTTCTGGTATTCGATTGGTATTTACTTTCATAAAGTCTTATGCTTTCGTTGACTTTTGCTGTAGCGATTAAATACTGTCGACTGGTAACTGGTGACCTTCATAGATAATGATTGAAGACAGTAATGAAGTTATCCAGCTTAAGATAACTCAGTCATATCCTCAGGACTTATCTGAAGTTCTTTCCGAGAAGTTTTGGCTTCTAGAGTGCCTCTAGGTGTTTACTTACCCCCTGCAACACTTTCTTCTATCTCTTACAAGGCTTCTTTGAATATTCCCGTAGGGTTCTCAAGGTTTCCATAAAAAAATTCTTAAAATTACCAGAAATACAGAGCTCCATATTCGCAGTTTTTGTTGCAGTTTGCTCAACTTAATTTAGGAAGCCTTCTAGCAGAGAACTCCTGACAATACACTAACGTATGATGATTATACGCTCGTATTTGCCAGCCAGCGGCCTATTATTGAAGAATATAAATCAGGCAAATGGGAGTTGGACTCACCTACAACGGCTTGGCCACCATTTATTTATACTTGTAAATCTTGCTTTGTTGGCGGATATAGTTCTTATAAAACGTGCGCACACCCTTCAGTTTTTTGTTTTAGTATTTGTAGTTGTAGCGGCCTTACTAATGCAGTTTGTATGTGTGACTTATAAGGGAATTGCATATAAAGACCAATAACAAAAACATTGTACAGTACAGACAGTTGGGTACTGTCGGAGGATTTTTACCAGTTTCCTTTTTTAATAATAAAACGGGAGCCGATAGCCCATACAGAGAGCCGCCCATCTCTCTAGCCGGTTATTGGTGAGGTCCCTTCGGGGTACCATGGTCTTAAAATTACACCAAATAGTAGTTTGTCCACCGTCTGATAAGGGCTTACTGCCAGGTACAGATGTTAATCTAATCACTTATCCTGTTCATGTGCTACTAGCGTTTATCTCTGAAACTGCCATAGCAGGGCTCACAAAAGCTGTATTATTATCGAAATATTTTTTCTAAGTATGTATTGTGTTTCTTAAACCTTTGTAGACAGACACTTTAAATTCAATTAAAAATAAACAATTAAAATAAAAAACAATGTTAAAAATAAAAGTGAAGCTGTCATAAGCAAACACTTAAACTTTTTACAACAAATGATAAAAAATATAAAAAACTTACTATTACACGGTGGCCAGCACATGTTTTGTAACTCTTTGTGTGTGTCTTCAGTCTTACTTAACCGCGAAAGCATATTGGAATATATTTTATTGCTTTGTTGTTTTTTTTTTCAAAACGTGTTAAAAATAAAACTATTTTAGTATCAATATATTTAAGAAACTTATCTGCTTGTCAGCAACCTTCAAAAACTAGAACGAGATCTTTAAAATGAATTTTGTAATCCATAGTAAGAAAGAGGAACTCTTAGAGAAGCTTTATGCTTTAACAGTTTTGGAAATACAAAAGCAATTTTTGCATTATCCACTGGTCTTCTTTAGTTATCCATTAAAAATTTCGTATTTTTAAAAATAAGAAAGTGGCTTTCATATCTTTATTTGTAAACAAATATCCTCATGCTCTTTACAATTTTATAAAAATAGAAAATCTCTATTCATTTTCTCTAAAATGGTTACACCAACAAACAAAGATTTAACAAACAACGCAAAAAATTTCTCTCAGAGTTCTTATAGTTTAAGGTTATCAAGAACATAAATATAAGTAAAACGTATGGAACAAGTTGCCAGATCTTTTCACATTATAAGAATCTAGACGTTTTTAATCGACTTTATATATAAGTCGCAGATGCGTATTATGTTAATAACATAACTATATATAGATAAATAAATAGAAAAGCTTTAAGGAAAATAATTCTTGCAATTAAAGAATGTGATATGTACCTCCTCTAAGAATCACTCTTTAATTTAAAGATTTATATTTTTTTATTTCTTTTTAAGCTTTAAGTTTATTATTTAAGTTTATTATTTTATTATTACTTTTAAGTGTCGTGCTTATATCTTTTAAGATATCAGCCATTTTTACGTTAAAAATTAGAAGAAAATAGAAATTAACCAACAACCCTACAAAAAAGAGATAACATTTTTAAAGATCGTTAAAATATTAACTTTTTTAATGTTTGCATGATGGAAAAAAACTAAGCCAAAACAACGATAGAAGATTTCAATCAGCCACTAGCTTCTATTTATGTTGTATTGCACAGATTTCTTCAGGAGACGTGGCAAAAAACTCCTTTTATTACAATAAGGTGGCGAAAAGTTTTTTTTTTTAAGCAAAAGTTTCCTAATTTTGAGCGAAAATTTAAGTTTCTTCGCCACTAATTTCTAAAAATGCTAAGCTTAACCTGAAGCTTGCGGTGTATCAATGCCTTTTATTCCTTCTAATTTCTTTTTTTTTTTTTTGCAGAACAGTGTAATTACTACATATTAGCAGAAGTAATTTAAAGTTTTGTTGTGAACAAACACTTTATCAGTATTGTTTTGTTTTCATGAAATATTTATTTCAAATTACGTTAATTAAACAAACAATTTTTTTTCATTTTTAAAATCTAAAAACTTAAAAGTTGAAATTCATAAAGTGTTCGCTTAAAAAGGATTTTTATAGTGAAACAGAATGACATAACCGTAGAGATATCAGTGACTTAATAACACTTAATTACTCGCATTTGCAGGTTTACCTTCGTTTGATTCTGGAGGTGGCATATCAACAGTTTTAGGTTTATCATCTTCCACTTAAATATTAGTGTTATCAACAGGGATAGAGCGCATTTATTTACATCATTATTTAACATATTTTTTAGATACTGACTTCTCTTTAAAATCAAATTATCTAAAATATTATATTGATTATATATTATTTGCAAAATGTTGGCTAAACTTTTATATTTCAACTATTTCAGAGTTTTTAAGACACACTGCAGTGAATGTTTAAATATATTTAAATTAACGCAAAAATTAATTCTAAAGCACTTCACAAAAATATGGCAACTTTTATCTGATAATCGTCATGTTTATTAATTAATTGACGTTGCATATTTTTTTTTCTTTTTGGTAACAGCTCTTGCTTACGAGATATAGCTTTTACGAAAAAATCGTTGTGTTAGTGTGTTAATCTGTTTGCAATTAAAAAAATATTAATTTTTTATAATATATTTAGATTTGACATCATCAAGAAGAGCTTGTGCCAATGATTAAAATCATTTTTGTTTTTTTTTTGCGGAGAGTATAAATTATATTTAGAAAATACCGTTTGAATGTGAAAGCGTTCGTGATTGAGGCCTACAGAAATTACTTTAATCATACACTGGAAATGAATGACAAGCCTTGGGTCAAGCAAAAGTTATGAAAAACGTGCGTTAAATTTCCACCTTTGTGGACAAATAAGAAACGGAATAGCTTAAGGCACGAAACCGCTATGATCCGGACTGAGCTTTTGGAATGTCACGGCGTTTGTCATTTTTATTTGGTCAATACGAGGGCTGCTATATATATTTCTGGCCTGGCAACACTGAGTGCTGCGAAGTGCAATCTGACATTTCCATTGGAATGTTTGTCATTTTTAAGCATAATCGTACTCAAAACGTTTTGACGTACGACCATTATTTGTGTTGTTTACAGTGACTTTAAAAAATTAATATAGAAAAAAATGGAATTAACTCGTGAACATTTTCGTTCCATAATTTTTCACAAATTTCGACGTGGATTATCACGACAAGAGTGCATTGATGAACTTAAATCTTTGTATGGCGATGAAGCACCATCCTATAGCACTGTGAAAAATTGGTATAATGAATTTAATCGTGGCCGAGGCTCGCTCAAAGCCGAATTCCGTGAAGGTCGTCCAAAAACTGCTGTTGTGCCAGAGATTATTCACGCAAAGAAAAAATATGGTTGAGGTAACCATAATCTAAGAGCAACATACTATGGTTGCGTTATATGGTTGCTAACAAAACATAGTATTGTTACATTTGCAACCATATTGTTGTCCAAAGTATAAATTTTAATTTCAATTAAATTCATTAATTATGTTCAAATTTAAACATTAAATTAAGCATACATACATACATAGATGCATATTTACTTCAACTTTTTTTAAATGTTGTAGTTCCCTTTTTTGTTTTCATTTTTGATTATTTATTTTGTACATAAATTTTTATTTTTTTCACTTTCTTCAACAATAAAAAACAATTTCAAATTTTAGCTACCAGAAAAATTACTAAACTGTCAAGTATTAGAACAAAATATTTTTTAGCGCAAACATTATTCTGTTGCTTTTAACCATACTTTGATTAATTATAATATATTATGGTTAAATATTTTATATTATTTTTAATAAGTTATAAAGCTTTGGTTGTGGTTGGAATTTTTTTAAAATAAAACCAACCATGTTGCATTTTTGGTGCACAGTAACCATATAATCGTTAAAAGTTAACAAAAAATGTTTATCGTGACTAAAGTTTTGTTGAAGGCAACTATAATTGGTTCTCCGCAACCATACATTGTTACAAAGAACATAATATGGTTATTGTGACCATATCACAACCATGTTGTTTTTCTGCGTGTTGATGCCGTGCGTGAACTCAAAATGCAAGATCGACATGCGACATACCGAGAGATAGAGACATCCTTGGACATTTCTTCCACCAGCATAAATTCGATACTGCATGAACACCTGGCCGTAAAAAGGGTTTGTTCTCGTGGGATGCCGCACAATTTGAAAGTCGCTCAAAAAAAGCGTCGTGTCGATTGGTGCAAAGAAATATTGCAAAAATACGATTGCGGTGCTTCAAAAGACGTTTATAAGATCGTCATAGGTGACGAATCATGGATCTATGCGTATGAGCCCGAAACGAAACAACAATCGACTGTGTGGGTCTTCAAAGACGAGAAAAATCCAACGAAAGTTGTTCGTGGAAGAAGCACTTCGAAGCAAATGGTCGCCTGTTTCCTCGACAAAACTGCTCATGTGGCGACTGTTCCGCTTGAGCAATGTAGGACGGTCACTTCTGAGTGGTACACTACGATTTGTTTGCCTGAAGTCATCGGAGAAATTCGAAAAACCAACAAGAGAAGACGAATCATTGTTCACCATAACAATGCGAGCTCTCACACATCGGCTCAAACCAGAGCGTTTTTGACCGGCCAAAACGTCGAATTAATGGGTCATCCGCCGAACAGCCCTGACTTGGCACCTAATGACTTCTTCTTGTTTCCGCACATCAAGAAAAAAATGCGTGGTCAACGATTTTCGTCGCCAGAAGAAGCTGTTGCAGTGTTCAAAAACCATGTTTTAGAGGTGTCACAATCGGAGTGGAAAAAGTGCTTCGACAACTGGTTTGAGCGCATGCAAAAGTGTATAAATCATGCTGGAGAATACTTTGAAAACCAATAAAACCATTTTTGATTATAAATATTCGCATTTCCACTATTAGGCCAGAAATATATAGAGCAGCCCTCGTATAACTGGCATTAGCCGAAAATACCAAACCGAATATGAATAACCTTCGTCACGGTTGGTACATAGACGTGATTTAAATCTTGAAATATCACTAGAACCTCAAGCTGATGCTTCAAAGGAGAAGCCTATGCATTTTGCGGTGAAAACTGACTGTAATGAGAGTGACTTTGAATTTTACCTAAATAAAAGCATCAAAACTCTTTAATCAAAATGATTTAAAAGACTTTGTGGGATTAGCAGGGGCCGCCGTAGAAATTTTTGTTTCTAGGTTTAAAAATTTTGCTAAAGAAAAAGATTTCGTATTTTGTCAAGATGCTCCTGGGGGTATAAACCCCACCAAAACGTAGTGTTCTCTTATACAAAGGGAATATATTAGAATCGTTGCCTGTTTTACAATCCCCTGAAGTAAAAGAGGATTATACAAGTGTTGCTCTGGTTTTATATAGAACACAATTGGCTCATATGTGATGATGTTAAAATGGTTAAACTTCTTTTAGGCCAAAAAGGTGATTATAAAAAATATTCCCGGTATTTTTTTTTTTTTTTTAATATTGGGTTAAAATTTCACTTTATTTGTTCAGCTCTGTTAGCAACACTGTTAAAACCATAGATGGCCACTTGGCAATAACAGTAGAATTGCAGCAAAAATAAATATTTGTTGATACTGCAATTAAATTACCATTATCACTATATTTTTATTGACTACTTCAAAAAAGGTAGTAAGTAGTAGAAAATCTTCCAAAATTTGTATTTATTTTGGACGAATACTATTTTTTATTGGATTTATTTCATTTTTTTCTTTATTTTTTTGCTCAATATTTTTCTTTATTTTTGTATTTATTTTTTTCTCCTTATTTAACAAAGAAAAAAAAAGAAAAAATGTGTTTTTTTATTGTTTTTTATGCTCAATCTACTTTTTTTTAAGATATATTTTTTTACATACATATACATATTTTTTTTTGTTGTTTTTTTTAACTAAAAAATTAAAAAATAAAAAGTTTATTAATCGAAGATTAAAATAAAAAATTTTTGTTAGAGGTGTTAGTGCCTCAGTAACATTTAATTCTTGTTCGTGTAACTCCTTAATTATGTTGGGGCTTTTACGCATGTTAAAAATACGTTGTCAAATTCTTGACAGGTTACTTTATGTTCGCTTGCTGGTTAGGCAAATTGTCTATTACTCCTTTCAATAACTTGGTATTTTCAAGCGGATTTAATTGCGCTATGGAACTATCAACCTTTGGCTTAGCATTAGACACATCTTTTTTTACAGTCTCCCACACTAGCATCATATATTTCCTTATTTCATCAATGGTAAATTCATTGCTTGATTTAGGCTTGCTATTGCTCAGTGCAGTGGTATCAACAGGACCAGAGTGCTGCAAAAGATATTTTAAATAAAAAGAAATTATATTCAATCTTGATCCTTAACTTACTGCTGCTTGAGTTAGCATTAATGCTAACAATACCAAAAAACTCATTTTAATGTCCATTTCCTTGTTTTTTTTTTAATTTTGTGAAACGAATATTTTTATGCAAACTTGTAAACAGTTGATACTTCTTACTTTTAATATCTGTTAGAGACTGATTTTCTTTCCAAATTAGTTCATCTTATATACCATGAATGAGAATCCAAAAACTAGTCTAGACTTACTGCAAATTGGTTGCAAAGGTTTTATCTTTTAACTGTTAATACTTTTTATGACACACTTTAGTTAAAAATATATACATTTTTTCATTGTCATACCATAAAAATGAATAATGTTTATGGCACCACGTGCGTACAGGTATCATCATAGTACATATAAAATATATTTAGGTTAAGTTTACTCAGTCATATCCAAGGGTTTATCAGAACTTTGTGCCGAATAGTTGCGCACTTACGAGTGCCTTTGGTCATTAACACATCCACCTCCTGTCAACTATTCTTCTATCTATTGCAAGGCTTCCTAACACATCCCTCTCGCATTCTTATGCTGGAAAAATTAAAATTCTTGTAATTCCTAGTAATACAAAGCTGCAATTGTAAGTCGACAGCAGATTATTTAGGAAAAAAATTAGGAAAGTGGAAGTTAGACTCGCATACGAAGAATTCGTGACATGTATTGCCCACCTTTATTTTTATTTGTTATACTTGCAGTGTTTGCGGATATAGTTCTTATTAAACGGTTCTATTTGGACATTCTTTAATTTTTCTTTTTAGCATTTGTAGTTGTAGTGGCCATATTAATGCAGCTTTTACGTGGGACTTGTAACGCATTATAAATTTTAATTTGCAACTAAAGACCAATGGCAAAAATCCCTAATATTTTGGCTACAATGTCTTCTTCTTTGTGGGCCTTTATCTTTGAAATTGTCATAGCTGGGCACGCAGAAGCTGTATAATTACGGCAGGTACAACAACTTGAAATAAAAAATTGAAATTAAGGGCCAGTTTTACGATGTCGCAATCATTCGTTCGTTCGCATAATTACATTTAAAACAAAAACAATTTTGTAGAATTTGTTTTTGTTTTGAATGTAATTAAGCGAACGAACGAACGGTTGCTACATTGTGACACTGGTCTTAAAAGTTAAATAACTTCACGACAGAAGCGTTTTTTTATGTATGATGAGAGACTATAAAAATATATACTTTATACACAAAGTTAAAAATAAAATTTTGTTCCTATTTATTTTTATCTTTTAAACCGTAAAAATATTAAATTTGCTTTTATAGGGTGTCCAACACAGAACATTCAGAGAAATTTAAGCTTCAACAGTTTTGTGCGAACCACATGGTAAGTCAATTTAAAGCTATTTTCAATATTTGCTCCATTAGTTTTCAATAAATTATCGATTAAAAATAACTTATTAAAAAAATTGAAAATAAATATATTACCTTTGTTCTCTTAAAAGAAAGAAGGTCATGCAGTATAACACTTTAGAAAAAACAAAAATTTCTATTGTTCATCTCGAAATTGTTCAAAGCCGTAAAAACAAATAAATAGTTGTTGTTGCAGAGTTTGTATATTTTATCTTCAATTCGCAAGTACATAAATACATGAACGAAAAAAAAACGTCTAAAACAAGTTGCCAGATCTTTCCAAATTTGAAAAATCTAGACGTTTTAAATCGACTATAATAGAAGCGCAATGCAAAGAGCCTGTTTGTTATTAATATAATAATATAAATGACATTAAGGAAAGAACTCAATATTATTCTTTTTTTTAATATTATTCTTTAAATCGTTTTTTTTTTTTTTTTTTGTGGGGAATATAGTAATCTTTAAGTGTCTGTTTGAAAGATAACCGTAATAGTTTCGTCCCTTTAAATGCACCTTTTCATTTTTAATTTGTTTTAGCGACCATAATAGAACAACTTCTATGCAAAATCCAAGGTAGGCAGCATGGCAAGTTTTAATTAAAACAAAGCATGATAACATCGACATCATGTCGTGAAGAATTACTCGAAGAATTATGTTCCAATATTAGCGATCGTGCTTAAATTAGATTTGAAGCGAAAAAAAATTGTGTTTTTGGTCGAGCATCAGAGAAATCAAAAATAATGACTTCGTAGATCGATTGGAGTAATTCAGTATCAATTTTTCATTTAAATCAATAACTTTTTGCTAGTTAAAGTTTTAAAGTGAAATAAAGTAGTGAAAATTTATTAAACAATAAGAACAAAAAAAAATGTCACTTGCAAGAACTCGCATGTAACTTTTGTTTAAAATTGGGCTGATAAAAATTGAACTTTATTAACTGTAGACTAAAATTGGATTTTTTGTGAAACAGTATGTCATTACCGTAGATATGTTACGCCTCCATTAATTTTATCAATAAAGAAGCTTGACTTGGAAACCTTCAGCAGCTTGTTGTTACTTGAAGGCATTCTGCATTAACTTTACCGAATTCATGTTATTATCAACTGGATTTATTTGCGTTGTATTTTTAGACAAATCTTTTTTGACTGTGCCACTGGCTAAATCGATAAATTCCTTTGATTCCTCAACAAGATCAAACTTTGGCACTAACAAGATACGAGCATTTGCAGGTTTATTTTTGTCGGACACTTGAGTATTGGTGGTATCAACAGGAATAGAGCGCTAAAAAATTTATTTTTAAATAATCATGAATTTATATTCAGTCTTGATCCTTTACTTACTGCTGCTTGAGTTAGCATCAATATTAGAAATATTAAAAAGTTTAAATTCATTTTAATATTCATTGTGTTAGGAAACTTGTGAAAAGTAAATACTTTTTAGTTTTAATACCTATTAGATACTGCTTACCGTTCCTAAACAGATCATCTTAAAAACTATAAATGAGAATCCAGAAACTAGTCTAGAGTATAATAAATTGCTTGCTAAGCTGTTATCGTCTAACTGTTTAGAACTTTTTATCATATTATCGTTATCATTTATTTATATTGCACTATCTGCGTACACGTGCATCGTCAGATTTTTAAATCTTGAATATATATTCACATAAATATATCTGAAGTTTCTTCTTTTTTATAATTGTCGATGTCATAAGCTTCCTGGAAAATAGATGTCTACAAAAAAGCTAACACTATTGAAAATTAGTGTCATTTACCTGTTTTCATCATGTCATCTCCTGCAAGGCTCGAATTGTATGGCTCCCACATTAGCACGAAAAAAGTACCCTAAAATCTGTTTAACTATAACTATTTTCTTCTCACATGCAAAGTCTGGGCCACCTTTAGTTTAAATTTGTTAATCTGACTGTGTTACCGGATATAGTTCTTATGAAACGTCTCTCGTCACCCTTCAGTTTTTCGTTTAAGTATTTGTAGTTGTAGCGGCCATAATAATACAGTTTGTGTGTATGACTTGTAACGAAATATACATATTAATTTGCAAATAAAGACTAATGACAAAAATCCCTATTGTTGTGGCTACAATGAGTCTCTATTCATGTGCTACTGGGCACGCAGAAGCTGTAGGTATTGTATTTCTTAAATCTTTGCAGAGAGACACTTCAAATTAACGCATAGTGTGTTCCCTCTATAAAACTCAATATAAAAAACAAAGTTAGAAATGAAAGTGTTTTTTATTAATTTCTCATATTTTGAAACGTAACAATCAAATACTTTTACTTTTTACAACAAGTAGTAAAAACATAAAATTTACTATTTCAAGCAGGCCAGTACATACTTTAGAACTCTTCGTGTGTATCTTTAGTCGCACTTGATCGCGAAAGTATATTTAAATACAGTTTATTGCTTCGTTGTTTATTTTTCAAAACGTGTTAATAATAAAACTATTTTAGTGTCAACATTTTTTAGAAACTTATCTGCTTGTCAGCAACCTTTAAAAACTAGAACGAGATCTTTATAAAGAATTTTGTAATCTATAGTAAGAAATAGGAACTCTTAGAGAAGCTTTATGTTTTGAAAGTTTTGGAAATACCAAAGTAATTTTTGCATTTTCATCCATTGTTCTTTTTCAGTTATCTATTCCAATTCTCTAAACTGATTACACCCACGAAAAAAGATTTAACAAACAACGTAATAAGTTTCTCTCAGAGTTCTTATCTTTTAAGGTCATCAAGAACCTAAATATAAGTAAAACCTATAGAACAAGTTGCCAAATCTTTTTACATTTCAAGAATTTAGACGTTTTAAATCGACTTTATATATAAATCGCAGATGCGGCCAGTCTGACAGTATTAAGCAGATAATATGTTTGTTATTTACATAACAAAAAAAATTCCTTTAAGAAAAATAAAACTTGCAATTAAAGAATATGTTATGTACCTCCCGTAGAAATCACCCTTTAATTTAGAGATTTATATTTTTTATTATTTACTTTTTAAACTTTAAGTTGACTTTAATTTGTTTATTATTTTATTATTTCTTTGAAATGTGGTGGTTATATCTTTTAAGATATCAGCCATATTTGCGCTAAAAATTAGAATGAAATAGAAAAAACACAAATTCACTGTAATTTAAGAAAACATAACATTTTGTTTTTTTTTTTGTTTTTCTAATCTAGAAACTTTAAAGTTGAATGTTATTAATTGCTCGTTTAAAAAGATTTTTTGTAGTGAAACAGAATGCCATTACCGTAGGGATTTCAAAGACTGGGGCAAAATTCTCCAATAATTTCGTAAATTAAAAATCTAGGGTTAATTTGTTTAGAATATTAGTAGCCTTGGCCTGCATATCATCTACTTGTTGTATGAACGCATTCTGCAATAATTCTGTGGAATTCTTAATAGATTGCTTAATGTTAGCTTGCTGAATGGACAAATTCCCAAATAAATCTTTTAATTTATTAGCATTTTCCAATGGATTTATTTCGGCTAGAAGACCATCAACATTTGCCTTTGCATCGGACAATTCTTCTTTGACTTTGATTTTTACCAATTCGGAAAATTTCTTTAAATCTTCAAGAGGATTTAACTAAGATAAGATCACAGCATTTACAGAATTACTTTCCTTTAGTTTTTGAGGTGGAACATCAACAGTTTAAAGCTTCGCATCTTCCACTTAAGTATTAGTGTTATCAACAGAGATAGAGCGCTATTATTTATGACATTATTTAATATTTTTTTAGATACTGACATGTCTTTCAAATCAAATAATCTTAAATATTATGTTTGAGAATCCAAAAACCAGTGTAGATTATTTGCAAAATGTTAGATAAAGTTTTATCTTTCATCTATTTAAAACTTTTTATGATGCACAGCAGTGAAAAAATTATTATTATCAGTAACCCAAAAATTTATTTTATAATACTGTAAAAACAAATATGTTAAGTTTTGTGATCGACTTTTATCATGTTGTGTTTATTAATTTAACGTTGCTAATTTCAAATTTACCATCGGTTTTTTAACAGCTCTTGTTTACGAGATATAGATTTCACGAAAAATCGCGGTGTTAGTGTGTTAATCTGCTTGCAATTAAGAAAATATTAAGTCTTCTTAATATAATTAAATTTGGCATCATCAAGAAGAGTTTGTGCCAATGATCGAAATCATTTTTGTTTTATGTGCGGAGAGTATAAATTATATTTAGAAAATATCGTTTGAATGTGGCAGTTATCGTGATTGAGGCTTACAAAGTTACTTTGATCATACACTCGAAATAAAAGATTAGCTTCGGATTTCGCAAAAGTTATGAAAAACATGCGTTGAATTTCCACGTTTGTGGACAAATAAGAAACGGAATAGCTTAAGGTATAAAACATCTACGATCTGGTAAATATAACTGGCATTAGCCGAAATAACCAAGCCGAACGGGAATATTCTTCATTAAGATCGGCACATAGACGTGGTTTGAGTCTTGAAATATCACTAGAACCTCAAGCTGATGCTTCACAGGAGCAGCCAATACATCTTGAGGCGAAAACTGACTGTTGTGATAGTGACTTTGAATGTGACCTGAAAGCGTCAAAACTACACAATCAAAATGAGTAAAAAGGTTTTGTCAGAAATGTGGGACTATCAAAGGCTGTTAAAGAAATTATTATTTCTAAACTAAAACAAAGAACTCAGAAACAAAACGAAAGTTTTTTATTACAAAATCTCCTCAAATATTTCGCTAAAGAAACTGATTTCGTATTTTGTAAAGATGCACTTGATTTAATGGCTGCAATGGTACTGTATAGTTACGTTTCTACTCAGTGGCATCCCAGACTCATCAAAAGGTAGGATTACAAAATGGGAATAAATTAGGATTGTTGCCTATTGCACAATTCACTGAACTAAAAGAGGAGTATACAACTGTTGCTCTGGTTTTATGTGAAACACATTTGGCTCAAGTGTGTTGATTTTAATATGGTCAAGTTTCTTTTAGGCCAAAAAGGTGATTATACAAAATATCCCTGTTGTTTTTACTTGTGAGAAAATAGAATTAATGTTAGATTAAAAAAGATTGGCTTTCTCGGGATAAGTCCACCTGTAGTATCAAATTTAAAACAGGAAAACAATTGGACAAGCAAAAAACCCAAATGAAAATAAATATTTTATTATAACAGTAAACATAAAAAGTTCCTTCCCTAGGTATAATTGCAATAAAGAGCCATTCATATAACCCTCGCTTGAATTTACAAGGAACTCTACTCTACTAAAACATAAACTGCAATGATAGACTTAAATTTTAACTAAAAAAAACCAATAATAATAACAATAAAAAATGTAATTATATTTTTTCTAATATACATATACTTTTTTACCGTCCGTACACGCAGTTATTTTTATTTTTCCATGTACTTTTTTTTCGTACACGTACTTATTTTCATTTTTTCATGTACTTTTTTACGTACACGTTTTCTAAATAAAGTACATATACACAAACGATAGCTACAATCGTACATTCACGTACGTGTACCCAAATAAATATTTTAATAAAACACATTTATGGATGTGTACGAAAAAATTTTAAAATTAAGAAACACACAGAAATATGTACGGGTTGGTTTTAAAGAGAACATTGTGTGTATGATGAGTGTACTTTTTGAACTCTGGTAAATACATAAAATTTACTATTACAGGGTGTGTATCTTTCGTCACACTTGATCGCGAAAGCATATTTGAATACAGTTTATTGCTTCGTTGTTTATTTTTTAAAACATGTTAACAACAAAACTATTTTAGTGTCAATATTTTTGAGAATTTTGGCAAAATAGAGTAAGAAATAGGAACACTTAGAGAAAGTTATGCTTTAAAAGTTTTGGAATTACCATATAGCAAGTCCATTTAAACCAATTTTTGAATTTTCCTCCATTAGTCTTCCTTCAATTATCGCTTTAAAATACCGTATTTGTAAAAATAAGAAAGTAGCTTTAATACCTTTATATTGCTATAACAAATGAGAGAGAGAGAGAGCATGAGGGTGCTCTTTAAAATTTAACTAAACTAGAAGCTGTTTACATAAAAAACAGATTTAACAACGCATTAATTTTCTCTCAGAGTTTTTATGTTTTGTGGTTAACAAGAGCAGATCTTTCGACATTTGAAGAATATAGACGTTTTTATTCGAGTTTATATATAAAAAGCAGACGCAGGCAGTATAACAATATTAAGTAAACTTTAAGCAGAGACTTTTTTTGTTATTTACATAAATATACACAGCTGAATAAATAAAATAACTTTAAGAAACTAATTCTATATAAAAGAGATTTAAAGGTTTGTATTTTTTGTTTTTTAAACTTTAAACTGACTTTAATTTGTTTATTATTTTATTATTTTTTATTATTTTATCTTTTAAATGTTTTCGTTCTTTTTTTTTGAAGATATCAGCCATATTTACGATAAAAATTAGAATAAAATAGAAAAATGACAAAACAAAAACGAACAAAGAGACGTGATTTCTTTAGGAGACGTGGCAGAAAACACCTTTTATTAAAATAAAGTGGAAAAAGTTTTTTTTTTTTAGAAAAAAGTTTCTTAATAATATATAAAATATATTAATGGAACCGCTTAAATATACATATGTGTTGATTTTAAAATACTCAATTTTCAACAAGGTGTTTATTTAAACAAAATATCCCTGTTTTCATTTCTTATGGGATAGTAGACCTGAATATTAACATTGGATTAAAATAAATTGGCTTTCTTGCATATCGCGAATTAAAGAAGAACAGCAGCCTAATTCTCTAATTCTCGTAGCTATAGCTAAATCTTGATCACTAAAACGCTAAAAACAAATTACGGCGAATATTTTAGCTATATCGCTAAACTGGTATTCTGTAATATCAATCGCTTAGCTAAAATTTATCCTTTCTTATCCTTTCCCTCTACTTTGATAAATTGCTTTTAAAAAGAGACAAATATATTGACAGCTTCGTATTAGTGTTACCTTACTTTATAATTCGCTTTCCTTACAATAATTAGCGTTTACCCACAAAAAGTTTTCAATATATGTATATGATGTATTAATAAAATTATATTTAATGTTTTTGTTTTATTTTTCATCTTTTTACTGAGCCGATAAAAGTCAGATATATACAGAAGACAAAGAAAAATAAAATCACTGTTGATTATTGTTGTTTCTGCTTAAACCTCGATTTTTGTCTTAACTTTATTGTTTGAACAAAATTTTTTTTGTAATTAATGAAACCTTAATAAAAACACAACTAAAACATGTATATGTTTTATCCAAATTTTAGCACTCAAAAATATCCGTTGCTAAAAATTTTATTTATTTTTTATTTAAAATCGTTTATTTGAAATAGAGAATACAATTTTAGTAAATTTTAGCGATGACAATCAAGGCTAAAATCACGGCGAATTGGATTTTTATACATCGCTAAATAAAGCAATATATATTACAGAATTACTTTTTAAAAAATTAAAAATCGCTAAATGGATTTTATAGATTTTTACCGATGGAGTTTTAGCTTTAGCGACTTACAGAATAAGACTGCAGAACGTGATAAACTCACCTCTAGTAACAAGGGATCGTATAATTTTGCCTCTGTTTAATATAAAACTAAAACTTTTAAAATAATTTGTAATGGAACTTGACAAAAATTAAAAAAAATTCTAAAACTGCGTGAGTCTTTGGTTCGTGTACACTCATGAAATAGAAAAATATTTTCAGAAACAAATCATTTTTTATTTAAATGTCACTTGTTGTTCAGCTTTGCTAACAGCACTGTTAAAATCATAGATGGACACTTTGCAATAAGTGTCAGAATTTTTTTACTGACTACCGAAAAAAGTAGTAAATAGTAAAAAAGACATACTCAAATTTAATGACATTTTCTTATTTTAAAATACCTCTTTATCTCGTTTCGATTTAAAATTTTTTTTTTTTGGAAATTTTATTATAAAAATGGGAGGGATACATATCCAGGGTATCCCACAAATTTATATATATATATATATAGGAACTGCACTGTAGAAATTATTTTTTTTTTTTTTTTTTGTTATTTATTTTAACAAGATGGCATTTTTGTAGAAGCCAGTTGAAAAAACGTGCACGTTGCGGCTTTGATTATAAGCTCACTTTTTTTGAAAAAGGAAACTCTGTTCGCACACAGATGTCCCCCCTTTGAGATAAAGTAATAAATTTAAAATTTTACTTCATTATATGTATGTAAATGTTTCTTTAATGTCTTGTTAAAAGGCAAAAAAAAACAAAAAAAAATGTTTTTAAGCTGTATGGCAACTCTACTTTTAATAATATCTTATTATTTCTTTAAATCCTACAATTATCTTTTTTAGGTATAAGCTTTATTTTTACTTATTTTAAATTTTGTGATGATAAATATATTAACGGTCTAAATTATAAAAAATTTCTATTTTAGGTTTAAAGAGTACAATACAACTTTTCGATTAATAAACCATTTATATAAATTTTTTTAAAAAATACGCAACAACAGCTTAATAACTAATTTACAAATTAAGCAATTTAACGTTTTTACCTGGCAACTCCCTTTATCATTTTATACTTAGTGCCTGCGTGCCTATTTTTAGCACTTTTTAACTCTTTATTTATCATTTTTTAGCACTTTTGATTAATGTAATTTACAAAATGTTCCAAAAACAATTAATGCAGTTTTCTGCAAAACTCTACTTTTCGCGTGTAACAATTGCAATAATAGCAAGGTAAGTCTGGCAACATAGTTTAATAATTTAATTTTTAACCTCTTAAGCACTTTTTTATATCTCTAAATTAAAAAGTTGTACATTCAAATCTTACTGCGGATACTTAAAATAAATTTGCTTATGTACATAATATACGCGTTTGTATGTACATACGTATATGTCAGGGTTTAAATTGCTTGCTAGAAAAAATAGCAACAGCACTAAAATCGTAGCTTTGCTTGCATGTTTTTCAGCAAATAAAAAAACTTAATATCGTAGCATTTGTAAACATTTCATTTAAAAGGAGCAAAAGAAGAAAGCAAATGCAAAAAATGAAAGAAACGCATTTGCTTTAGCTGACTATGTGTTTATTTCTGCAGCAAAGCATTTATTTTGAAAACACAGTTTTTCACAGCAACAGTTAAGCAACTAAATATGCATTGAAAATACATCAAGCATTTTTAATCACTGGTGTATGTGATATTCAATTAAAAGACTGTATTATTATTTTTATTGTGTCATTAAGACTTTTACGGTCTTATGCAAAAAAAGTTAACGCTGCTTTAAACTCATTGTTAAGCAAAATTCCTTAAAGTTTCATCCAAAAACGATTATTAGCTTAACAAACGTGTGGTAACTTCTACGTTAACTTTAAAATTTTTAAAGTAGGTAACCCCTTACTTTAAAGTGATGTTTTTGATATTTATTTTTTGGTTACATATTGTGAAGAAAAATTTTGCGGAAATAAGTTTTTAATAAAACGGAAAAAAATGTGTTGATTAAAAAACAAAATTAAAAAAATGGACACTTTAAATTTAGTGAGCAGAATTGGTAAAATTAATTTTGATTTTATGGAAAAACTAGTTTTAATATTGTAATATTTTATTTAGAATGCATAATTCAAATATCGGGATATAATTGGCCATGTCTGCTACATCCATCCAAGCCTTTTTTTTTTGGAATGATTTGTATTAACATCCGTGTTTTTTGTTCTCAATGATTTTTACCTTTTCTTTTATTAATTCCTTCAGCAACATGTAAATAAGATAAAAATGCATTTAAAATAAATTATAGTTTATAGAGAGAAAAAATATACTAAATTTGTCTTCCTCAACTGAATTTTCCGATTTTTTACTTTTGCACTCTTCTTTTTTATTCATAATATTTTATAAGTTTTAAAATTATCAAAAATTTCCTTAAAATCACTTAAAAGAATAACAAAATATCACAAAATTACTGAAAATCACATAAAAAAGAACATAAATTTACAAAATCCTATAGTGATGTGCATATAATCAACAAAAGTAAACAAAGCTCGTAACAAAGCTCGTTTTTCAAACAATTGGTATCAATCCTAACAATAAAGTGTTGTGTTAAATGTTTTACATTACTGTTAATGCATTGAATTTTTGTTTTTCATGTATTAAAAACATTAATTTATTCCTTCATTAAAAAAAAGTTATTTTATTTTACAATAATACAAAACCTTTTCAATAGATTTGACTACCCGAACGAATTAATATTCGTGTTTATGTATCATTAACTATAAAAAGTGAATGGTGTTGCCAGTATTAACGTTTAAAATGTATTGCAGCATACATTAGTTAAAGTAGTGTTTTAGGATACCATTTTTTACCATACGTTTGTTAGGCTTAGTGTGTCAGTTAACTAGTGTGAACTTTAAAGTTGACGTTAGTCTTTTTTTTTGCATAAGGCTGTTTATCTTTAAAAAATAATTTATTGGTTAAAAAAATTGGGGTTTTATTCAATGAAAATAAATATTTCTAAGGCAACATAAGCATAAATGATAAAACTATAAACTCTTCAAGAAAATATTTGCTTAAAACTAAGACATTTAAATTCTGGCACTAGGTTTTAGCACTTGAAAATTTGTTTAGCACTTTTAAGCAGTTTTTTGATTAATGAGTTCTATAACGAACTGTTACTTTTTATATACTTCACTATTCAAAAAATTTATTTTAAGTTATTTTTATTTTATGCTTAAAATTTAGTTTAGCCCAGTACCTGCAAATAAAAGATAATGTTTTCCGGGGTTAAGAAAAAACAATTTTTGAAGAAAATGTGTTAAAACTTTAAAAATCTCACTTACAGACCCCTAACATTTTTATAGAAAATTCGCCATATTTAAAATACTCTTAGGGGGAATGGGCTTAGGCGTATTAGCATCGGAAAGTTTTTAAGCAACCTATCAGGATTCTTGCAAAAATTTGTTAGTCCGTTACAAACCAGTTAGATGTTATTTAAGTTTTTATTATTAATTTTGCGAATATTTTCACCTTTCTAAACTAAATTTGCGTGGTTGTAACAAAAATAATTTTTTGTACATATGTTTATACATATATAACTACACATATATGTATGTATTCTGCGGTACTTGCTAAAACTAGATCTAAGAGCTAGTTTTTCATTTTTAATTCTTGAGAGTCGGATAAAAATTTTGATAAGATCTTCTTTGATATCCATATTGCTCCATTCAGCAACGAAGTGTTTAAGATATCACAAAATATTTGTATACACTTTAGCCATAAATAACACCGATGATTTTTTCATTTTACATTTTCTTCTAAAAATTACATTTTTTACTCCAGGACAAAGTTTTAAACAAAATATTTTAACGAAATTCATTTTATTTTTGGTTTAAAGTGGGGTAGAGGCTACAATAAAAAACTGATATTTATTAAAGGCTTATAAAAGGTTTAATAGGCTATTAAACGTTTATGAATACTCTTTTGTCGACTTTTGCTTATTAAAGGCTTATAAACTCTTAAACTATATTTATGAATTAGACTTCAAATACTTTTTTTACATTTTAAATTATCTTTTAATCTAAACATATAAAAACTTTATTAATTGTTAATTAATATTGAATTTTTGTTAGAGAAGTTAGTACCACAATAAAATTTAATTAATGCTTGAATAACTCCTCTAATAACTTGTTACTTTATTGCACGCTACAAATACAATGTCAAATTATTCTTGTCGTTAATGCGCTGGTTAAGCAAATCTGCTAACGTTTTTAAGGATATATTATCATCTAAAATCAAGATTATTTCGTTTCTGGATTTATCAAAAATTGCCGTAGCCCTGGCCGGTTTTGGTTCAGGCTCATTATTGTTCGGTTCAGTAGCTGTGGTATAAACAGGAACAGAGTGCTATAAAATACATTTTAAATAAAAAGGAATTTATACGAGTATTCAATCTTGATCCTTAACTTACTGCTGTTTGAGTTAGCATCAACACTAACAATACCAAAAAGCTTAAACTCATTTTAACCTGCATTGCTTCCTTGTTTTACTTAGATTTCGTGAAACAAATATTTTGCAAACTTGTGAACAGTTAATACTTCTCAGTTTTAATATCTTTTAAGTACTGATATTCTTTCCGAATCAGCTCATCTTAAAGTCTATGAATGAGAATCCAAAAACTAGTCTAGCATAACTGAAAATTGTTAGCAAAGCTTTTATCTTTTTTGACTGTAATTACTTTTTATGACATGATTTAATTAAAAACATTTTTTTTTTTCCATTATCATACCATAAACATGAATTATATTGCAAAACATGCCTACAGGCGTGATCATAATTAAAATAAAATATATTAATGTTAAGATACCTCACCCGTATCTAAAGACTTATTTGGACTTCTGCAGAATCACAAGTGCCTTTGATCATTAACACGTCCAACTCCTGCGAGCTTTTCTTTTATCTCGTATATCACGGTTCAAAAATTAAAATTCTTGGTATTCCCAGGAATGCAGAACTCCAACTGTAAGTTGAACTTTTGACAATAAACCCATTTACGGCAACTAAATCCTTGTTCTGGCCAGCCAGCAACGAATAATTTAAGAGAAAAAAAGTCAGCCAAGTGGAAGTTAAACTCGCACACGAAGAATTTTGGGCCATGTATTGGCCACCCTTAATTTTAATTTGCTACACTTGCTGTGTTGGCGGACATAGTTCTTATAAAACGGTTCTGTGAGGACACTCTTTAATATTTCGTTTTAGTTTTTTTTGTTGTAGGGAAAATATTAATGCAGCTTGTACCTGCGACTTGTAACGAAATATACATTTTAATTTGCAAATAAAGACCACTGACAAAAACCGCAATTGTTTTGGCTGGAATGTCTCCCTGATCATGTGCTATTGGTGTTTATCTCTAGAACCGCATTAACTCACACAGAAGTTGTATTATTATGGAAACGTTTTTCCTACGTATTGTATTTCTTAAATCTTTGCATAGAGACACTTCAAATTCACGCATAGTGTGTCTCCTCTATAAAAATATATATAAAAAACAAAGTTAGAAATGAAAGTATTTTTTATTAATTTCTCTATTTTGCACCGTAATAATGAAATACTTAAAATTTTAAACGAGTAGTAAAACCATTTACTATTACAGGGTGACCAGCACATACTTTAGAGCTCTTTGTGTGTGTCCTTAGTCAGACTTGATCGCGAAAGCATATTGCCTCGTTGTGTTATTTTTCAAAGAAACTTATTTTTTAAGAAACTTATCTGCCTGTCAACAACCTTTAAAAATAAGAACGTGATCTTTAAAATGAATTTTGCCAAATACGCTTTAACAGTTTTGGAAATACCACATAGCAAGTCCATTTAAAGCAATTTTCGAAATTTCTTCCATTAGTCTTCCTTCAATTATCGAATTAAAAAACGGTATTTTAATAAAAGTAAGTAACTTTAATACCTCTATATTCCTAGAACAAACGAGGGAGAGAGAGAATGAGGGTGCTCTTCAATGTTCTAAACTGTTTACACCCACAAAAACAGATTTAATAAGCAATGCAATAAGTTTCTCTTAGATTTCTTATGTTTTGTGGTTAACAAGAACATAAATGTAAGTAAAAGTGATGAAACAAGTTGCCAGATCTTTCTACATTTGAAGAATCTAGACGTTCTTAATCGACATCATATATAAATCGCAAAGGCGACAAGCAAACTTCTAGCAGAGAGTTTGTGTGTTATTAACATAACTATACACAGATTAATAAATAAAAAAGATTTTACAAAAATTATTCTTGCTATCAAAGAATGTTTTATGTACCTTCTCTATGAGTCACCCTTTAATTTAGAGATTTATATTTTTTATTATTTGTTGTTGTTTTTTTAACTTTATGTTGAATTTAATTTGTTTATTATTTTATTATTTCTTTGAAAAGTGCTGGTTATCTCTATTAAGATATCAGCCACATTAATGCTTAAAATTAGAATAAAATAGAAAATTCTACAAAACCAACCTCCCCCCCACCAAAAAAAAAACGACGCGTTTGATAACATTTATAAATATTGCTAAAACAACACCTTTTTAATGTTTGCATGATAAAAAAAAACTATGCCAAAATGACGATAGAAGCTTTAAATCATCGATTAGCATTGAATTGTATTGAAAAGAAATTCGCCTTCGAACAAAAATTGAATGGGTTTAAAGAATGTAATGCGACTCATTTTAATCTGCTGTTATTTATTCTTTTTTTTTAACCGATTTCTTTACAAGACGTGGCAGAAAATACTTTTTGTCACACTTAAGTGGCGAAAAAATCAATTTAATTTTTTTGCCGGCCTTGCTCATGATGATAGATGTAGATGACTTGTATTAAATTTCACTTTTCCCAAAAAAGTTCACTTTCATATAAAAATGACTATTTTTTCACCGACTGCGAAGAGCAAAAATGTATGCATAAGGTTTGTAGCTTATTTTTTAACTGTCAAATTAAATTACTTATTGTGACACCCTTTAATATGTAAATTAAAATATTTATAGTTCTTAGTATACCAAACAAAGTAGTGGGCATTCTGCTTAGTTTTTAAGTATTTGTATATAGTTTTAATTTTTTTAATCTAAAAATATAAAAGCTAAACTTTATGAAATATAGATTAAAATTAAATTTTTGTTAAAGATGTTAGCGCCTCAATAAAATTTAATTCATGTTCGTGTAACTTCTCAAATAAGTTCTTGCTTTAACGCATGTTAAAAATACGTTCTTGACAGATTATTTTATATTCGCTTGCTGGTTAGGCAAATTCTCTTTTTTTGTTATTTTCAACCAGATTTATTTGGGTTATGGAATTATCAACCTCTTCCTTAGCATCAGACGAAACTTTTTTCACAGGGTTCCACCCTAGTATATATCTCTTTATTTCATCAAAATTAAATTTTTTGTTTGATGTAGACTTATTATTGTTCAGTGTAGCAGCTGTGGTATCAACAGGACCAGAATGCTATGAAATATATTTTAAATTAAAAGGAATTTATATTCACTCTTGATCCTTAACTTACTGCTGCTTGAGTTAGCATCAACACTAACAATACCAAAAAGCTTAAACTCATTTTAATGTGCATTGTATCCTTATTTTATTTAAATTTCGTGAATAAATTATTGACAAACTTGTGAACAGTTAAAACATCTCAGTTTAAATATCTCTTAAGTACTGATTTTCTTTCCAAATCAATTCACCTTAAATGCTATGAATAAAAATCCAAAAAGTATTCTAGAATAACTGCAAATTGGTTGCAAAGCGTTTATCTTTCAACTGATAATACTTTTTATGACACACTTTAGCTAATAATATTTTTTTCTTTTTTTTTCATTATCATACCATAAACACCCTGTGCTTATGATGATGCCCATATTTAAATTGAAAATTAAAGGTCATATTCAAGGACTTGTCAAAACTTTGTGCCGAGTAGTTGGAGAATCAGGAGTGCCTTTGGTCATTAACACATCCATCTCCTGCGAACTATTTTTCTATCTCTTGCAAGGCTTCCTTACCCAACCCGTTTGCATTCACACGGTTCAAAAATTAAAATTCTTGTTATTCTCAGGACTCTAAGTCGAACTTTTGACAATACTCTCATTTACGGCACCCATACCCTTCTGAGGGCCAGCCGACAAGCGATTATTTAAGAACAAAAATTATCCAAATGAAAGTTAGACGCGCATACAAAGAATTCATACCATATACTGGCCACCCTTAATTTAAATTTGTTATACTTGCTGTCTTGGCGGACATAGTTTTAATAAAACGGTTCTGTGGGGACACTCTTTAATATTTCGTTTTAGTATTTTTAGTTGTAGGGGAAATATTAATGCAGCTTGTACCTGCGACTTGTAATGAAATATACATTTTAATTTGCAAATGAAGACCAATGACAAAAAGCCCTATAGTTTTGGCTACAATATCTCCCTCTTCACGGGCCTTCATTATTGGAATTGCCATAGCTGGGCACGCAGCTATGAAATGGCAGCAAAAATTGAAATTAAAAGTTAAATTATGTCACGACAGAAGCGTCTTTTTAATATATGATTAGAGACTATAAAAATACATACTTCAAAAAAAGATAAAAAATGAAATTTTATCTTCTGAACCGCAAAAAACATAAAATTTACTATTAAAGGGTGGCCAACACAAAACATTTAGAGAAAGTTAAGCTTCACCAGTTTTGTACGAACCACACAGTACATCAATTTAAAGGAATTTTCAAAAGTACGAAAGAGGCGGTTAGAACAAGTTGCCAGATCTTTCCACATTTGAAAAATCTAGACGTTTTAAATCGACTATAATAGAATGGCAACCGGTATGACAGTATTAAGCAAATTGCATTACTATACACAGCTGAACAATATAAGTGCCATTAAGGAAAGAACTACATAATGTGTTTTATTTTGCAACTAAAATAACTAAATTTTATTCCTTAAAAGGTTTGTTTTTGTTGTAAATTGTTAGTGTCTGGTTAAAAGATAAGGTCATATACGTGAAGATCTCATCTCTATAAACCAACTTTTAATTTCTAATTTGTTTTAGCCACCATAATAAAACAACTTCTATGCAAAAATGCAAGGTAGGTTGCATGACAACCCAGCTAAAAGTTAGACATTACTTAAAAATCTACTTGCCATATAATGACTTACTTTTGTGATTGCCATATTTTGTTACTCGCTTACAAAACACATTACAATAGTTCCCAAAAAAAAGAAGTAGTAATGGAACAAGCTCTTTATGTTAAAAGAGACTACCATACTAATGGTACTCATTATTTCCTACAATAATTAATGTAATCGATTCTCAGTAATTTATTATAAAAGTCTCATGCCTTGTTAAAATCATAAGGTTGGCAGTTACTTCCATCATAAATGCCTAATTCCACACTCGATTACCTTTTCAAAAAAAAATTTTGCTGGGAAGTTATAATCAAAGCAAAACATGACAACATCGATGCCTTAACGAAGAATGGAAGAATTATAGTTCATTATTAGCTCCTGCACCATTCCCTTACTCTCAGCCGTATACTATGATCGTGCTTTAATTAAACTTAAAACAAACAAAAAATTTGTTTTAGTCGAACCTCAGTGAAATCAAAACTATTGACTTCGTACACCGATTGGACTTAAGTAAATATCAATGTTTCATACGAATATTTCTTATAATGCTGCTGTCTAAAATAAAACCCCTAAAGGCCAGGTTTCACTATCAGACTCAGTCATACAATCTGTCAGAAATTGCGTATGTGCCTAAACAGTATAATGTTGTGTGACGACTTTTTGAGAGATCTATATACATCTTTTTTGTATAATAGTGTGTCACCTACGATTCTATTTTGAAGCGATTTTTAAAGAAGGTCAGAATTCTGTTAGATTTTTTGTGATTAATTCGTTCGATTGTGTATGATAGTGAATCATGGCCTCAAGCTAAAAATTATTTATTTATTTATTTATTTTTTTATTTAATTGGCGAATAATTATGATATTTTATGAATTTTAAAAACAATTTTAAAAGCAATGCATATAATGTAATATCGATATATAATTGATTGGTAAAATAATAAGATGTATTATTTAATTATAATTTACTTGGAGTTGTCTTTAAAATCATAAAATGAATTTTCTTTTAAAAACAAGAAAAAAACGTTAGGTGAAAAAATTAACGCTCGCCCATATTTTCCGAGTTATGCATCTTTGAACTTTTTATAGAAAAGTACGATTGGGCATCATTTTTTTTATAATATCAATATGGACATCATTGAAAAGCCTTTAAAGAGATCTTTCAGGAAATAATAAATTTTTTAAAAACGCTTAACCCATTAAGAGCCGATGACATTTTTATGTCAAATTGTATACAGTACTTAATTCTGTTTTTCTTATTTTTTAATTCTCTGTCACCCCAATATTTGTCCTTTTGATTGGAGTAACTTCACTAAACTAGATTTACATTTATGGTGAAGGGTATATAAGATTTGGCACCGCCGAGTATAGACTGTTACTTATTTCTATTTCATTTGTAGTTTGATTTAATGAAAATCTTTAGCTTTGCTGAATAAATGATGTATGCTTTTAGGCATCTTAAAACTTTTTTGCGCTCTTGTTTAATAATTATTGTTGCCATAAGGGTTGCCAGATTTTTTAACGGAATTCCCCAAAATCAAAATTCTGCAAGATTCCGATACTTTTCTAATTAAAAAATCGATTTTTTAGAAATTTATTCGAAATTCAGTTTTATGGCTACTGTTAAAAACACTAAGTTTAATTTGATTGTTTTTTTATTAGTTCACGTGATTTTTTTTTGTCACTGATATAACATAAAGGACCAACCTTAAAAACCAATTCAATTAAAAATCCTTAAAACATCTTTTAAACTTGATAAAAGAAAAACAAGAAACAACAAGTAAATAAAAACTAGTAATCACAGTATAACACGAGAACCTTAAAAAAAGCAATTAATAGGTCGACCCAGCCCATCAACATACAAAAAAGTATCGTTAAAAGTTGCAATCGAAAATTCTTAAGCGCATAATTGTAATTATTTTTTTTTAATTAACCTACCTTTGTTAAACAGCAAATCAATTCAAATGATGTGTTGGGAAACAACAGGAACCAGAATTAATTCACACACAATAAACACACGCACTTACTCACAACCAAATAAATTTAAGTTTCGTTACCCGGTATTTTCAAAAATTCTTTGCACTGATAAAATTAATTAAAGCCCTTAAGACTTTAATTATTAAATTGATATTTTTCAGAGTTTTATTTTAAAAATTTAAGGCCTTTTTTAGTTTTCTTGTTGGTTACAGAATGAAAATCAATTAATTAAAGCTCTTGTTTTTTTAATTAAAATTAATTTTTTTTTATTTAAAACTTATTTTAATTTTTTTTAACCGTTTAACCATCAGCTGTTAGTGTTACTCGGTCAACGTTCAAATTGGTTTTAATAGCGTTGTGGCCTGGTTAGATTTAGTTTAGTTCAGTTCTTTTCAATAAAGTTTGCCTGTTTGTTGTGAACGAGTTATTTCATTCGATTTGTACCAAAATATTAAAAGTTGCTTTATTTTTATTTTCACTTTTTCAATTTAGAAGACAGGCGCAAAAGACACAAATGTTTCATTTTTTTTTTTTTTGTGTTTTGTCTTCTCAATAATACAACACTTTAATGACAATTTTGTAAAATTTACAAAATGTTTGTATTGCTCTTGCAGAAAAAATTTGTTATTAAAGGCCTAGTAGCAAAATTATAGGCAACCAAAAATCGAAAGAGAAGGAGAGCGAAAGAGAGAGAGAGTGAAAATTTTTGTATAAATTAAAGCTTTAATGGAAGAGAGAAAGTTTCAATAAAAAAAAGAAAGCTTTAAAACAAAGCGAATTAAATAGACTTTAATTAATGTCACAAGCATGGCGAAATAATACCAGGTGGCCGCAATGGCGAATTCATTAGCTTTCGCCTTACATGCTAAATGTCAAACACCATATAAAAAAAATTATACATATTTTATATGTATGGAGTTTGATATTTAGCGGCGGAAGTAACGAATTCGCCATCGAGTCCACCACTATTATTTCGCCATGGTCACAAGGCATATTTATACCAGGTGCTCCCGATGGCGAATTAATTAGTTTTCGCCGAAACTAACCATATGTGAAAAATTTTTATATTTTTTTATATGGTGTTAGACCCAGGCGAATCAATTACCAGGTGGCAACGTAGGTGAATTCGCCGTATATATATTTTTTATATATGAAGTATGACAGTAATTTTTAGAAGTAAAAAATAATGAATTCGGGTGTGATGCCACCTGGTAATTGATTCGCCTTGGTGTTTGACATTAGGTGTCTACGGCGAAAATTAATGAATTGGTCATTGCGACCACCTAGTATTATTTCGTTATGGTCAGTATACAATTTGACGTGGTGAAAAGCGAAATTGTGAAGTTTATATATTCGAAAACAGATGTAAGGCGAATCAATTACCACGTGGCAGCGTAGGCGATTTCACTATTTGTTGCTGGTATCATAACTACCAAACTTCATCCAAAGAAAATGCGAAAATGGCAGCGTAAGCAAAAAAAATTTTTTTTTGCTGGTAATCATTATTGCTAAACTCGATATATAAAAAATTTGTATATATTTTTTATGTATGTATTTTGACAGTAATAATTTCGACAAAAATTAATAAGCTCACCTACGCTGCCACCTTGTAATTGATTCGCCTTGAATGCGCCTATGCTGCCTAAGCTGCTAGGTACCAAAATTTACCCTATTTTTCCCGGTTTTCTATAAATCGACGCTAATTCGTCGACTTTATCTTGGCACACGTTTGACTATGACTGTTTTTGTTTTAATCAATTGGTCGTGCAAATTTCTAAATCCACACCTTGTACTTTGGCGTTTTTTTTTTTTATCTAACAGCAAGAGGAAAATATTTACCTCAATTTTATAAAAAAATTAGTATTTCTCCTGAATACTTAAAATGTTGATAATGGGTTTGATAAGCTCTTTTTGCTCAAAAGCTCAAAGACAAATTCAAGCTTTCTCAACAAATAGCAGAAATTACTTTTGAATAAAACCAACAATGGCGAAATAATGTGCTACATAAAAGCAATATAAAATAAATTTATTTTCACCGTTGCTAGATATGTCACAAAATCATTTAACAGGTGATAGCAGTAGCGAACTCAGCAATTTTTGCCGTGGCTAGAAATGTCACACTCCATACATAACAAAAATATGGGTCAAGTTTTTAAATAAAGTTAACATTTCGATTTGCTTTCCACATGTGTGCAGTTTGATATTCTCTGCAACGGCGAGATTAAAGCAATTCGCCACTGCTATGAGCAAATATTAGCTTCGTCTTTGTTTTTTTTTTATACACGGAGAAAGGCATATCAATATCAAACTGAATAAAACTAATTGGCAACGATTTGTAATATAAGGAGAATATCAAAATATACATAAGTTGGTGATAGTGGCGCATCCATTTTCACCGTTCATATAAAAAAATTTCAGCTGATATTTTTTATATGGAGTTAAAAATTTCCAGCAACGCAACGGCTAGACGACTGAATTCGCCATTTTTGTTTTGTATTATTTCATTCGCCTTGACCAAGAGTTTCGCCTTGCCAATTAGCTTTTGTGAATAAGAAAAAAAAAGCTTTATCATGATAACATAACTTTCCCAAAAAGTTCAAAATAACTAAAGCTTTATTATTAATTTAATACCTTTGCATTACAAAATTTATTTCCCCCAAAAAAATTTATATTAACCTTAAAGCTTAACTAACATGGTTGCTATAAAACTGTTATAAAAAATGTAAGAGTGTTATAAATACCTGTTAACAGAAAGGATAACTTTAATATTTGAGCTTTTTTTATTATTTACCTGTAAATAAATAGAAATTAAGAAATTTAGTATTTGAAATTAATAGAAAATGAAATCTATTGAACACAACCAAATACAACACCACATCTTATAGATACAACACTGAATTGAAAAAAACTTAATGAACCAATTAAACAAAGAGTATGTGTGTTTTGAGCCAAAGTAAGCTGGACTTTTTGAAAATAAGAGCAACAAACAAATAATTTAAAGGAATCTAGAAGATTATTTTATAGGTGCGAGTAGATTTTATTAGTTTATTTAATTGGAATGTATATGTTTCATTCATTTTTAACTTTTATCTGTATCCCCACGTAAGCCAAAGTCCAAACCGGTGAAAAAAACATCCGCTATCTATGAGACAATATGGGAGAGCTCAGGGTAGTCAATTCCCAGGTTTTAATTTATTTTTAATATTGTTACGAAAATAAGAAATAGATTCTTATTACATCAATAGCAAAGCTTTTGTATATTCTTCACTTTTATTCAGAATGTTATGAGTTAAAATCCCAACAAGCATTAAGTGAGCTGTTTTAAAGCTATAGCTACCATTAATTGTGGGCTTAATGGCTGAGCTGAGATCGTGTGTTTACAAATATAGGCAAAGCCACTGAGTAAGAAGTGCAATACAAGAAATAGAAAAAAAATAAAAAATACGTCAGTCACGTCACCATTTGAAAGATTTAAGAATAATTTTAAGAGGTTACGATTTTAGCCATATGGATTCTGAGACTGGCATGTAGTTGCCGTAATTGGAACTTCAATTTTCCTGTAGTAGCTAATGCTGCCGTATTGCGTCAATATACCGCCGAATGCTGCATTCCATGTGTTCAATCGTAGACAATTAATTTGACATCATTCTAAATGCAATAATCTATATCGCACGTAATAGATGTCGTCAAGACTAAGTGCTCTTTTTTTATAAAATCCAGTTTACTTTGTAACACACCCTTTACTTAGGATTTGTTAAGAAATTATTTATTTTAAATAGTTATTTGCAAAAGAACTTCTACAATAATATGTGATTGTACATCTAGAAAATATGATATGAAATGGTTAATATGCTGTGTTTTGTTGTTAGTTAAGGTCATTTGATCATTTTAAAATAAATGTTTTTAATAAAATTGGTAAGTTTATAGCAAAAGCACATTTTTTTTAATTAAAACTATCAGAAAAACTTAAGTAATAAGAAGAGTGTAAATGAACCTGAATTTGAAGCTAAAAATAAATAATTTATAAAAAATCATGCTAAATATCAAAGCGTATCTATTAATTAAATAGATTTAATGGTGAATTCGCTATTATAAAGAAAAATTAAGTCTACAGCTAAATGTTAAAATGAAGTCACTCTTAAGTTATTTCGCTTTGCCGGTTATAAATACTTTTTTCACTTACAAAGTGTTCTGTGCTTAAGTATATTTATATTATTTGGTTTCTTAAACTCTTATTTGGTTAAACAAAACAAAAATATGGAAGGAAACATTGGGAGCAAGACAACAACACCTGCTAAACTGTTCAAAGTAAATAATTGTTCGTTTTACATCAAAAGAAGTAAGAGTGGTATATTCGGCTATGCCGAATCTTAAACACCCTTCATCATATATGTAAATCTAGTTTAGTAAAAAAAACAAATGTTGGGGTGACAGAGACTTTAACAACAAGAAAAAAATTAAGTTCTATATATAATTTTGCATAAAAATGTAGTCGGTTCTTAATGGATTAAGCCTTTTTTTAAATTTTAGTATTTCCTTAAAGATCTCTTCTTTAAATGCTACCCGTATTTGATGCCTTTATAAATACGGCGCACATTCTTATTTTCTATAGATTCCATAAAATAAATTTATTTTAAATGATATGGAAAATTCAGAAGCAGGCATGGTGTTTTACCCGCTGCCTCGAAGGACACGGACCGATCTGATAAATACTCTAGCTCATCAAGTGCCCTGGAAAAGTTGATTTTAACCGGAACAAGGATGAACAGAGGAACATGGCGCATATAGAGGGTATCCATCTTTCTATTAATGCCTTTACAGATTGCAAATTTCGTAAAAAAAAAATATGTATTAGAAAATCGGGAAATCTAAAATAATTTTAGTTACTTAACACACTGGCCGTCCAATAACAAGCCGATAAAATCAAAATTTTTAAACGTTGCATAAAATTATTGATAATAGTTCGACATCAACTATTGGAGCAGAAAGGACTCATAAGGCGGCGAATGTTATTTATCAATTTAAAACATTATTATCCGAACATTGCTTGAAAATATTCAAGAAGCTGTTATAAAAAATTGCAATGGAAGTTTTTTATAAAAAAAGTGTTTAACCAGTAAAAATAAGATTTGGCAACTCTTAACAAAAGTTTAAAAAAGCTTAACAAATGCTAATCTTCTCTTTTAAAAGTATTGGTTGTGTCTCATCTAACAAATAACAAAAGTTGTTACTTTCACCACTACAAGTGTGGTAAGTATAATAATATAATTGTGTAGAGTACTCGCGATGGTTGCGTGAGTGAGTATAGGTATTTGCTCATTTCTTAAACAAAAGATCATGGTTCGAACCCTATCAGCCATGATTATGTCAATAAGCAAAATATTTTTATTTTAAAAATTGACCTAGTGCTTAAAACTTAGAAAAGAAAATTAATTCTAAGGGTCAAATAAACAATAATATTTAATAAAAATTCTGAATGCACGACTGGCTTATAAATCCATAGCTGATTAGCAAAGGTACATAACTGTTGCATAGCCTTGGTAAATGAGCTGGTAAATGGATTTTGTAACAAAAAAAAAAACGCAGATGAGATATTAAGGACATTTAAGCGGGGATATTGTGGTCCAAATTTCAATGAATTATCAAAAAAACTAACATCATATTGGCAGCGTGCGGCATTCATAGCTGACTTGGTTCAAAGCAGAATCAGGTTAGTAAAACAGGAGATTGAGAGTTTGAGAATTTATCAGACATCCAGAACGGGTTAAAGATGCAGTTTTTCTTTATAAGATACAGGGTAAAGAAAAAAAGAAATAAAGTATTAGTGAATCAGGAAGCTTACAAAATAGGATAAAAAGCCAAAATTTTAAAATTTTGGTCATGCTTTAAAAACTTCGATAAGTTAGTTTTTTTCGGCTTAAAAAAGAATACAGGAAGTAGGGTTCATTAAAAGATCGTCTTTGAGATGGTGGGAAAATAGTTGAGCAGGTATTGCAAAATATGTGAAATAAATTTTCACCACCAGTAAGGATCCATTTAAGTCCTTCACAACATCCAATGTAATACACCAATAGCGTACAGGTACACAGTATATCAGAGTAACTATCGTGCAATACGAATAAAGAAAACCATACACAACTACGATGTTGATTTTGCTCAAGAGCATTTTAATACACTTTATTCCCGGCAACCTTCAACCTGAAGACACTGATCATTAACAGTTTCTTACTTTTAATTTTCCCTAGTTCTTTTTCTTATTTTTCATGCATATTATAGAGGGCGATTAAGTTGGGTATCACACATATCTTTTTTCAACCTCAAACTTCTATATTGTTAAAGAATCGCATTTTTTTTTTTTTTTTTTTTTTTTGAAGAGAAGTAGTACTTTGTAACTGTGCTACGTTCTCTAGAAAAGGGATAGTTGAGAGATAAGACTTCGCTGGCCAATATTCAATGAAGAAGCATCGACAAAGAAGGCTGTACGTTTTAACTACATTTTTATTCACACAATTCAAAAGATTTTTAAACACCAAATTTTTGTCATTTTCTTTTACAAAAAACAAGCTTTAATAAAATTTCAAGAAATATTTTCTGCTGCAAGTAAAAAAGTATTTATTTTTTCTTTAAGAAATTCTAAAAAATTTGCATGCTGGTTAAAAAAATTTTATTAAAAAGAAAAACATTGAAAACATTCGAAAGATAATTATAAGAGAAAAATATAAAGAGAAAGAGAGAGCGAAACTAGAATTGAAAATCTTGAACTCACACACACACCAATTTTGTTTAATGCTGTCTCGGTTTTGGTTTTAATAACTGTTGTAGCGACAGTACCAGTTGTTGTTGTAGTTGAAACAGTTCTATTTTTAATTTTTGTAGTTGTTGTAAGTTGTGTTGGCTAAAATGAATTTACATCAAATTTAAAATCAAGATCCAAATTTCTTAAAGGATTTCGCTGTGTTTTTTTACTGCCATGATGATGATGGTGGTGGGGAATGTGAATTTCCAGTTCCGTTTCAGCCTCTTCGTTTTTTGTTTGTTTTAAATATGTGTTTTTGTTTGTTTTCAAATTAAAACACAATTTACGGTTGAAGTGCATTATTAGCAAGTGCAGCACAATGTTTATATTTTCATTTTATTGTTGTTGGTTTTTAGGTTAATATTTGTTTTTTTTTTACAAACGAATATGCACAACAACAATAGGGATAAAATAAAACAATAAAGTGGAGAGAAAAAAAAACAATATAAAATAAGAAGAGCTAAAAATATATGTGAATTTGTTTTAAATGAATGAAAATATATAAAAATTGTTTGCTAGCATTTAGGCAAAGGAATATGTTTTAAGCGTTAGGTTTCCCAATAAAAAAAAAATATTAGATATTTAAAAGCTGCTCCAAGATTTGCCTAAAACTAAAATTTACCTTCATTCGTACACTAAAATATAGTGTCAGCATCAACTTTACAGAGGAGACAAAAAACGAAACCTTCGAAAAATCACACCGGCCAAAAGATTATGGACGGACTTCTTATGTTGACGTTAGAAATCTGTTATTAAAGCTAAAACTGCAACTTATGCTCATTGCTTGGACGCAACGAAAAAGCTCGCGTAAACGCGTCAAAGGGTGCACGGAGGCGCAAACGTACCTTTTTTTGAGCGCGAGATACGAGACTAATAGATCAAAGTAAAGCCAGGAGCCAGGAGTCATTCAGTACGTATACCAAATAAATGCAAAAAGGAAACTTGGACATGGTATTTTTTTAAGAAATGATAAGTCGATAGTTAGCACTTAAGTTGCTCAACAAAAACAAGCCGCTTAACCACACAAGTTTAGTCACTTTTCTCAATCACACCTCGTATACGTATGCCAGCATTAATTGTACGCACTTATATATTCCTACTTAAAAATATATATTAATTAAAAACTAACGAGTGTAAAAACAAAAAAAAACCATAAAACAAATGAGCAGTAAGTTTGTAAACAACAACAAAAAAATATTTAAATAAAAGATTGTTTTCACACAAAAAAAAAAATACATAAATGCAGGAAATAAGCATTTAAAAAAAGGGTTAACAAGGGAGAAAAAAAGCTTTTTAATTGTGTATTTGGGCTTTAGATTTAAAGCCTTTGAAGCGGTTGTTTATTCAGCTGTTTACTGGTATGTGTGTGTGTGTATTTGTGTGTAAGCAAGGGTTCGTTAGAGTGCAATTTCAAATGCAGCTGCTAATTATTTGGGAGTACAAATTTTTTGGTTCATTGTTCATAATCACTTGTGCGTATGAGTAATTATATTTACTTTTCATATAAATTATACGCCTGCGGTAATTTCTATAATTGCTTGAGCTTAAATTCAAATAGTTTAAAATATATTTCTAAAACTTGAGGGGGTGTGTTTTATGCAAATTTTAGCTTAAAAATATAAATTTATTAAAGAAAATTAAAAAAAAAAAAAAAAGAAAAAAAAAACATTAAAGAAAATTATAATTAAAAATATTAAGTTAAATTTCGTTTACTGATACAGATAATTATACGACAATAATTTTTTTTTACACAATAGTGAAAACATAAATTGTGTATCACTAAATCTGATATTTTTGTTTTAACTTCCTTTTTTTCTAAAATATAAAATATTTGATTTTTAAAAAAATTTGTTAAATTATTCTGGTTGCAATTTAGCTTTAAGTTTTCGTATAGTTAACTCAAAAAGCGAGAAAAATGGTAGTGGCATTTGTCATATAAAGTTAATATACGTCATAATGGCGATAAAAGTGTGATAATTTTTTTTATGGTTGGCACAATGGCCATAATTGCTTCTAAATAAAGTAATTAATAATTATCCTTTAATGAAAAATTAAAAAAAATACTATTAAATTAAACCAATAATAATTAATTATAATAATAATAATAATAATTAAATTAATTAATTTTTTATTTTTTATAAAAATTCGTGTTGTTTTTCTATCCCGATTAAATTGTTTTAATCACCAATCGATGGCCATTTCGCTACCGCTTCTTTATCTCTGCAGGGAGCTTCTCACAAATATTTTAATTAAACTAAACATTTTTGTCCAAAAACAACTATATTTATATACGATTTTTTTCTTTATCCACTGTATACGGCTGATTTTTTTTCGGCTCTTTTATACAGTTAAAAGTTGATGAAAAATAAAATATTAAAAAACACTACAATAATATTTTTGTTTTATGCACGGTTAATTTGTAAATTCTTAATTTAAATATTCCTGTTTTATTTAAATTATTTTTTTTTTTTAATAATTTAAATATACCCTCAATATTCAGTACTGGTGATTTAAAAATTTTAATCGGGACAAAAAAATTGCACAACATTTTTTAGAAAATGAAAAATTAATTTTGAAAAAACCTACACCAATGAGCGTTTCTAAATTCTTTACAAAATACTTTAAATTAAAGTTGCATAGCTCTTAAGCAATAAACGACTAAGGTTGAACAGTGAGCTTCGCTATTTCATAAATTTAATTTCAGTATTTCCTACTGTTTATTACTAAATTGTTGCAGTTGGCATAGACTAAAAAATTAATGTTAAAAACTTTGTAAATAAATCGTATTTTTCAAAAATTTTATTATTAAAAAAT
This sequence comes from Gymnosoma rotundatum, assembly GCA_916610165.2. NCBI lineage: Eukaryota > Metazoa > Arthropoda > Insecta > Diptera > Tachinidae > Gymnosoma > Gymnosoma rotundatum. Next base: position 23,092,497 of record OU744339.1, on the reverse strand, counting down.
CTTAATTTTTTTTAGTCAATTGCAAAGGTCATGCCACAAAAGGGTGTAGCGTAGCTAAATTTAATGCTATACAAATAAGAAATAATTAAAAGTTTCACTACACCTTATGCTATAAAAATTACAAACAATTTTTTAATTATTGTGCCAGTGTTGCCGTTTGTTTACATTTTTTACATTTATTGTTTCTTTTGAAGGCTCCATGTATAATTTTGATGTATATGGTAAAATTTTCGTAACTTTTGATATAGACACGAGATATAGTATTATCACTATTCACTCTTAACATATCAACCTTTCTTAACGTATCAATTCGATTTTAATAAAAAAGGTTACTTCCAAATGCTATTAAAATCCCGTATAAAAAATTAGTTTGAAAGAAAAACGATGCTGAAGTGTTACTCTGTTCAATTAGTGAGAAATCACGAAATGATTCTTGCTTCATGTTTAAAAACAGCAAAATGTTTCTGTCCACAATTTTTTCCAACTGTGAAATTAATTAAGCTACATTTCGTGAAGAAAACTAAGTTATCTGCGAACTTTATTAGCAAATTTAGTTACTCCGCTTGAAAAATTGGAAATCTTTTTAGTTGTACTGCTGCAATACTCCGATTAAAGAGAGGTAGTTGTCTTTTAATTTCGTCGAAAAGTGCAGATAAATTGTTAGTAATTAGTTGGGGAAGCTTTAAGCAAATAAGACAAAAATTTAACTTTAATCACAGTATTTTTCAAATAATTAAAGTAGTAAATTCCATGGAAACTCAGTCTTTCAAAGAAAAAGGTCAAACGGATTTCTTTAAAAACATCCAATTTTATTTAATGGCGAGATCGTGCACTTTTCCATCCCGCAATATTAGTATTGATTCCTGATTTAAATACTCGTGAGTATCATCGAGCTGAATTTTTTTCATACGTTTTTAAATTTTTTTATTATTATTTTTTTTTTTCTTTTTGTAAAATAAATGAGTTTCCTGTCTTCTTATTTTTTCTTAAATATGAAATAAAACTTTTTACTATATTTTACATAAATTACGTTGAATTACTATTAATTTAAGAAAAATTTCAAAATGTAGCTTTTAATGAATAAATTTAACTTTTTTGAAGGAGAAGCGTAACTTTTTCCTGTCTCTCTCTCTCTCTCTGGCAACACTGCATTGTGCATTAAATCGATGTACTTCGTGGAACTAATATCCCACAAATATTTTAGTTGTGAAATTTTGTAGTGTGAATATTTGTTGCTCAAAAAGGCCCACAAATAAATCTTAATATGAATTAATTTACAGTAAGCATTTTTTAGCCTCTTAAACTAAACCGAGGTATATAATGAGTAAAAACAAAACTGAAGCATACTATGAGGCGTTCATAATGAAAATTATTCTTTCCTAATTATTATAGTTTATTGATTATTAAATTATTATTTTTTAAATTTTAATATTCATAAATTATAAAATGAACTACTTGATAATTTATAACAAATGAGTTAGTTAATTAATTAATGAACATTTAATGAACTTAAGCAGAAATTAACTAATTCATTTGTTATAAATTTTTATAAAAAAAATTAACCTTAGACGATGTTCACATTTAAATTTTTCAAGCATTTTTTATCCCTTTCTTTTCGGTTACATCATTATTATTATTTTATTATTTTTTTTAGAAAACTTTCTTAATAGTTCAGACTTGAAATAACAATTAACTTAATTATGTGAACATTTAATCTATTTTAGTTCATCTTACAAGGATGCCCTTCAAAACAATGTCCTTAGCATTGACAATTTGTGCAGTGAACTTGTGTGCAGATAAAAATCTTTATCTGCTTAAAAAACTTTTCATTCACCATTAATAAGGAAACTATAACCCAACAATCATTTTATGTAGGCAATGAGAACTTGTTTAATTTATTTTGAGGTTCAAAAATGTCTAGTTTTTAAATAAACAAAAATTTCTATTTAATATAAAATTAAATAATAAAAATCTTTTCTTTGAATTAAAATATTTTAAAGAAATATTAACTTGTAACCAAAGAGTGTTTTTAATATTTACTAAAAAACTAAAGAAATTTAAATTTGTTTTAGAATAAAGTGTTGTAATTGAATACTTCACACTCAATATTTGTAAATAAAGTTTATTTGTTTATTTTATTGTACAAAAATTCTTTAAACATCATTTTATTTTGTATTAAATTATAATTTGAACTGTGAATATTATAAATGAATAGAATTATTATGGCTTAAGTTTATTTATTTTTTAATTTCTAAAAATAATTCTATTCATTTATAAATATCATTTTTTTTTAACTTGTCACAGCGGACATCGTAAAACATACTTTTGATTAATTTAAATTAAGTTTCTGCAGTTATAAATATAATTTTGTATATTTATAACTGCATAAATATATGTATAGTATCAACCTATTGCAATTAAAAAAAGTCCACACGTGTAAAAATCTCATTACTATCGGAAAACCCTTTATTATTTTTAAATTGTTTGCACTCAACTGGCTGTCTATAACTTTTTACTTTTAGAAGAAGGCCATATTTTTCAAATTCACATCCTTTTAAAAAACACCCCTTAGTTTCTTAATTTACTGTTTACAAATTTTTTTATAACAGACATTTTTTACAAACTCTGCGGAAATTCTATTTGCTTGTCTACTACGGTTGAAAACTAAAGGGCTATATTCGGCTATGCCGAATCTTATATACCCCTCACCATAAATGTAAGCCTAGTTTATTGGAGTAGCTCCAATCAAAAAGACAAATTTTGGTGTGACAGAGAATTAAAAAAATTAAAGTACTATATATAATGAATATGAAAATTTATTATTCAATATCTTTTTGATTTTAATTTACTTTAATCGTGCGTGATTCCTTTAAATATAAATATTTCATAATATTCTCACAAAATATTTTTTATTTGAAATTACAAATTGTTCATATGGCCGATTCACTACTGCTCAAATAGCTCATCAGTGGATTTTACCCAAATTTTGTATAGAAAACTAGAGAGTCTTATATCAAAAGCCAAATTGATTAAATGAGAACTCCATTGAATCAATAAGACAAACGACAAAAAGAACTCAACAATGTTTCATAGAAAAAACACAGCAAACATTCAGTAACTATTTTTATTTTTATTTAATTTTTGTGCATAAGGGATCCCATATACTTATTTTTTGATTGCTATCTTATTGTTTCAAATGATATGGAAAAACTCGAAGAACATAGACCGATCATGTTGATTTCCAATAGCAACTCATTCGACACTATGTCTGATCGATTGACGTATTTACTTTTTCTCAAGTAACAATATTTTGAAGGATATCAGGTCAGTTTCGTAATACCCTTTAGTTGGTTTTTTTTTTCTTTTACGTTAGCGGAGTTTTCAAAGTGATCATTTATTTATATGTAAATATAGCTTTTCTTGAAATTAAGATGTTTTCCAATGAAAGAACTAATAAAAAAATAATTTTGTTATCAATTTATTTATTGTCTTACTATAAGATTAATATCTTATAGTATGATGAATATGATGAAGTATACAGCAGTAGAATGATCAGAGTAGATATATATATACTCTGTAATTGCTAGCATCATAATTTCAAGAGGGAGACAGAAAATTACCTTTATATCAAAACTTGCTTCATTCAGTCATTTTTCGTTTTCGAGAGTGATAGAAACTTTATTTTACGTAATGACCGGTATTTCGGTCAGAGAGTCAAATGCGCGCCACTGTTCTAAAAGGATTTTCTCTTATTTAATACCTTTTTTTCATTTCTTTTATTTATTTATTTATTTTTTTTTTTTTCTTTGTTAAATTAAATTTTCTTGGCGAAATATTAGTTAAAATGTGTTATTTTTAAAAAAAATAATTGTTAGGTTTCGATAGTAAATAAAAATAATATTATTTAAATCTATTTCTATAAATTTGTACAGAAATATTTTTCTGCGCTAAAAATTAAGTTAAGAGTCTTATCAATTAGGAATTTCCACATGACACGGACTTCTAAAACTATCATTAATATTTAATGTTAATTTTATTCAAATTGCGGGTTTTACGTAAAACTAAAATATTTATTGGTTTGTGTTTCCTAAAGAAAACTTCTTAACTTTTATTCAGTTTCTTTTTCAAAAACAGATTTTCAGACATTTCCCTACTTGATTTTGATGATGAAAATTTTCTTCGTCTTTTATACCTGAATAAACAAATGTCTATGAAGTTGAACAATAAGAATAACAACTAAAAAAATATCTTACAATTAGAGATGTTAAATTTATTTTGCTTTTGCTTTTTTGTCTGAGCCTTTGTTGTTGCATTCTTACACAAATTTTCTTGTTGTTTTTCTGATGCGGAAACATAGATAGAATAACTTTTTGAATAAAAAGAAGACTTGTGCCTGGCAAAAAATTTTTGTGTATTTTTTACAAACATCTCCCTCTCTCGTCTATTTATGTATCCAAACAAACGCACATGCTGATTATATATTTAAATATATTTTTTATGTAAACTTGGGTTTTTTCTCCTGATCTATTTTCTTCTAGTTGCTTTATTTGTATTCGACTAGTGTTTTTCTTGTAATTTTTCTTATTTCATGTTTCATTCAAGTGTACATAAACCGAATAAATTTTCTCAATTTTTGTTTTTCTTTTTTTGTTTTTGTCTTCACTTAATAAACTTAATTGTTGAAAAATTATAAAAAAAAAAGAAAAACCAAACTCAGTTGCAGCGAAGCAGTGGCATGTTGTTGACAGTGTTTGCGTTAGTAAAACTAAAAATATCTATTAAACAAGAACTAAAACAAGTGGCGCCATTTTAACAGCCATTTTGTCTGCACATCACAAAAAAGAACAATAACACAGAACACATCACATCAACAAACACACACACACACACTTTTCTACACAAATTTAAAAATTACCGTATGAACATTAAAACAACAGTCTGTTTAAGTAATTGTTATTTTGTGATAACAACAAAATTACTAAAAGAAAAAACAACAAAAACTATAATTGCAATTTATAAAAATATTTACTAGCTAGAACCCGGTCAGCTTCGCTACCCATACTGTAAAAAAATAAAGCGATATTGATTTTTATAATTTTTTTTTTTTTTTCAATAAATATTTGATTTATTTATTAAAATTTTTTTTCCTTTTCCTTTCCCACTGGTCCAGTTCTCCAAAATGATTTGACAATTCTTTTCAATTCGTATTTAATGCTGACCTCCAAAAGTTGCATCGTCAAATTTTTTATTTACCTGAATCATTCACCATTTCAAAGAATTTTGTTCCGAAAAGACTCTTCAGAAACTGTTCAAGATTGTAAACTGTTCAGGAGTAAATTGAGCTTAGCTATCCGCTCCATTCACCATTTGGCAGACGATGTTTAAAAAATGTATCCAAAAGGAAGCGAAATATTATGATTTTATATTCGTAGATGATATTATGGCTGGCGACCATACGATTTTACTGACACTAAAATCTAAAAAAGAGTTGATCCTAGTTTATGCCGGCAGGCTTTCACTTAAGGAAATGGACTTCAAACTCAAAAGAAATACTAAAAGAACTTCCTCCTGGACATCTTTAATTTGAAGATTTTTTAGAATTCGACGATAAAACCTCCGCTAAAACGCTAGGTATCCGGTGGAACGCCCTCACAGATTTATTTTATTTTACCACCAAGCCCATTCTTGGAGAGCGAAAAATGGACAAAACGTGAGGTTCTCTCAGAAATTGCAAAATTATTTGATACTGTCTTTTAAAGTTTTAATATACAACGATTATTTGCATTGAAGGTAATGATGACAGTAAAATTCATGTTTCATGTGCCCAATTGAGATGAGAAATAATTAATCGTTTAACCGAGTAACGGCGAAATGTTCCTTTATGTATCATTAGTAAGGGAGCCAAATGAAAAATGCCAAATCTTTAACTACCGAGATTTTGCGGAATTGATAAATTTCGAAGTACTAAACAAAACAAATTGTTCATACAAACAATAAGTTCATTTTGGTTAGCAAGTGCCACGCCCATTTATTTTATACTGCCTAGTTGTTCGGTTGCTTAAGCACCTTAGAAGCAAAGTAACTTAACGGGTTTTATTCTGTAGTTAAGCAAAACAAATTTTTTTCTATATAGCATTTGCCACGCCCACAACTTTTACCTCAGCAATTTTTAATATAATAGTATTTCCCAAATTTATATCAGAAAAACTTACGGCTCTCACTATTATAGTTTTCGGTACAAAAAAAATTTTTTACTTCACATCTTCATTAATATTTTTGTTAAAAAATTTGAATACCCTACATAATTTAATTTTCTAGAAAGGCGTTTACAAGTATACAGTAAGTTTTAAAGTTGCCACGCCCACAATTCCAAACCTAATAGTTTTCGGTTTGATTACACAAGGATGCAGATATAAGAAATAAAGCTTCTATTTTAGAGATAAACTATAGTCAAATTGAATGTAATGGGTGGTGCCCCGCCCACTTCTTCAGCCGTCTTAATTTTAATTTCAGTTAATTATCTTAGAAACAGAAATACTCACACAAATATGAAGACTCTTTATGTGTCTAGATGCACTTAAATGAATAATTAATTCGTATTGAGGAACGCCACGCCTAATTTTACGATGTTGCGACTATTTCCACTACTACTAACCACCTTAGTAAGAATTAATAAAAAAACAGCTAAAAGAGCCCACACCCACTTCAATTACCAAAAAAATATGGTCGTTTATTTCTATCAGAGTATGTATAAGACAGGGTGAAGATTTCAAGAAGATCGGTTCGCTGGTGCAGGTTCATATAACTCTGAAACCAACAAACGAACCATCACACAAACTAATATGTATTTAATTTGTTTAAACTAATACAACTATTCCTAGAAAAATTTTCTTCTTTTTCTGCTATCTAAATGAAGATAAAAATGGATCGCGTGCCAAAATAAATTTTTCTAAAAAAATTAATGTTTAAACTTTAACGAAAACTGTGTAATGTTTACAAAACTGATTTTGAAAATATTTTCTGCTATGAAAATATAAATGAAAAGCCTAATAATCGATTGTCCGCCTGGAATGTACTGACAAGCATCAAAAACGTACAATGTACGATGTTGCTTATTTCAGGATACAATTTTGCGATAGCAAAAATACTGGGGTTTTTTGCAATTTTTCTAATAATGAGAAATCTATTGAAATTATTTCCAACACCATTAACTATGAATCTGCTTAAAGCCATATTTCAACTAGCACCGAATACATACACCAGATTCATTATGATCTCATACCAGCTTCATAATAGCTTGTCTGTGCTTCAATTACGCCAGAAAATTAGTCAATCGTAAAATCATCTCCTTAAATCTACTTCTTCATTAGACTAAGGTTTGTAGATTGACACTTGCTAGCACAAACGCATTACTTTCTTGAAGCAGCGTTCAAGTTTGCCCGCTAGAGTAATTATTTAGATTTACTAAGTCCATGAACTGCAAAACATTAACTCCAACTTATACCAGTAACCAATCTTATGGTGCGAAAATAATTTTCCTTTAATGAGTGGATGGATTAAAGATCTTAGAGTTATAAAATTTAAAACTCTTGCCGAGTCATCTTGCTGTCAAAGTATAAGATGAGAAAAACATAATTAAGTTATAGTCACAAGAACTATAATATGTTCTCCGTAACAATATATGGTCGTGCTTAACATATTATGGTTACTGTAAACAATACTTTAGTCCCTTTTAAAAAGCTTTTATAGACTTTTAATCATTTCATGGTTACCGCATACAAAAACTGCAACTTAGTTTGAACTAAAAAGATTTCGAAGTCGAACTAAAGTTCTTGAACTGAGCGAAAAATGTATTTGAGATTCTATACAAGCGATCAATAATTAAACAGGTGTACACTTTGGTAAACCAAACTATATTGATAAGAATAAGGAATGAAGGAAAACAGAGGAGTAACAGAAACTCACTAATAGCTGTCACCTATTTCGCTTACTTTACTGAAGTATTGAATTAAAAAAAGTGCACGCGCTAAGGTTTTCTCGTTATAAAGTCTTACTTAATGTAGGGAAAAGGGCGGTCAGCAAAAAACTACTTGTAGGCAAACTACTATGTACTTAAGATAGGAAGGTGACACTATTTCCTATTCATAGTCAGACCATTGCAAGCTGCTAAATAGCACAAGTGACCAAGCATGACAAACGTGAGATTATTCGTTATTTGTAACGAAAGCACCTATTGTTAGGAAAGTCTCCACAGGGAAGGAAACTTAACTTAAGCATATGCGGAAGATAACCAAAAAGAAGGTGCCTTAAAGACTTATAATTACTGGCCGACGTATAATTACCGACCGTGCAGAAATTTGTAGAATTTTTTTTTACTATTTATTTAAATAATAAAATATTTTTTTAAATTTCGAGTGGGCGTGGCACTTCCCACACTAGTTAAAATTTTATAATCGTGTTAATTGGGACTTTAATAGATATAATCTTAAAATTCTGTATAAATAACTTCCTTTTGAAGCTGCATGGCCCAGCAAAAAATTGTCTGGACTAGATCAGGGGAAGTGGTACCTCCCAAATAAAGTGAAAAATGAAATTGTACTTATTCGTGTACACAGCTCAGCAAAACATAGTCCAGATTGGCTCAGTGGGTGTGGTACCTGCCATAAAAAGTGAAAAATTATTATAGCGCAGCCAGAGAATTATAATAGAAAAGGCTTTAAAATTTTGCATCAGTACATCTCTTATTAGTGGGCATTGATCAGCAAAAAATAGTCTCAAATGGAGCAGTGGGCGCTGTTCCTTTCATACAAAGTTGTAGCAGAAAGAATGTTGAGGTTTTTATTATTGTGCAGTATTGCACAAAAAACTGACTGAATTGGAAGAGTGGTCATGGTACGATTAATTGAGAACAGCTAGTGAACTGTAAAAGAACAAAAAAATCTAACTAAATCAGTAATCACTAAGATTTGTAAATGCCAATGGCAACAACAAAAAATGTCTTTCTTCCAAAAAAAAAAAAAAAAAAAAAAAAAAACAATTTGTTAGAAACTTTAATTAAATGTGCTTAATTGAAATCCTTATAGAGAATAGAGAATAATTAAACTTTGGCACAAAGATTTAGAGAAGAAGACATTTGAAAAAATTTCTGTTTTATACGAGCAAACACATAAATAATTTATTGCTCGAGAAAACGATTAAAGAAAAAAACCAAAAAAAAAAACACCAAACATCTTTTACTTACTCCTTTCATTAAAAGATAAGCAACTTTTATATGGTCTTTTGCTTCAACCCCTTCTTTTTTTAATCTGTATCTATTCTGTTCATGGTAATTTGTCTGTTCACCTAGAAGTTACACATGCATTAATAACTAACAAATTTTCTACAGACAAGTGATTTATAAATTTTTAATTAATATTTTAAAGTATATTTATTCTCTTTTGAAGGCACTTTTTGTTAAGCATAATTAATTAAGAGATGCCTTAAGCCAGTTAAGCAATGTTATTGAAAATGTAAATGGATACAATGTGAGAAATGAAAACGTTGGAGTTAACTTAGAGCAATGTGATTTTATTTAATAATTTTAAAATTTTGTAGTTGGTCAAAACTTTGTTACTTCTCGAAAACTATCAGGTGTGGCAAGTCAAAGAAATCTAGAAAGACAGTCTTACAATTAATGTGAATATAAGTTTGCTGGTTTAATATGCGTTTACTCCCGATCTGCTTTTGCGATTATTATGAAATTTTGTCGGAGTTCTTATTACGAATAATTAAACCCAACCTCAGACTCAATTTTTACGCAGCTGAAACCACTGAAATTTTCTTAAAAAACCGAGTTGCCTTAAAATTTATCAGGTAGCAAAAAATATTGTTACGAAAACAAGATCTGGCAACCCCTATTGTTTTTGTCCGTATGAGTGTGATGAATAAGTTAATTCCACTAATGATATGTGTATAGAATAATACCGAAATTAGCTAACAAAAGCTGAGCAACCTCAATGGCTGCGTTGGTAGGAGTGTTTGCTGTAAAATAGAAGATCGTGAGTTCGAGCCCAACTTCGGACATGCGAACAACGAAAAATAATAATTGTTATAATGCAATTTAAAATTAAGAAGCAGCAGATAAACCTCCCAAGAAGCAATTTATTGTGTGAAGGCGTGGCAGATAATTTGGTAGAAACGTTTAACATAATATAAGAGTAACAGATAATTATCAAGACGCTCCTTAAAATAAAAAGTAAGAACGGTATCGGTTTGGGCAGGGAAGTGTAACAGCATAACAACGGTGTATGACAGACGTGTGTTGTGGCTATTAGATAAAGGGGATCACTGCCTTGGAAAAAAGTCGTAGTAGAGTTGTTTGTGAATGGTTAAGGTTACTTAACAAGGCGTCGAGTAGTTCATGCCTCCCCGGAGTAACATGTCTCAAGAAGTATAGCCAGATAAAGCCAAGCAACAGCAAACGTTTTCAAATTAATTGCTTTGTTGTGAAAAGAAACACATTGTCAGCTGAAGCAAATGCGTTTCTTTCTCTTTTTTTGCATTTGCTTTTGCTGCACATTTTTCCACAGCAACACTTAAGCAACTACATATGCATAGCAAATAGTCAAGCATTTTTTATCACTCCATAAAATTTTTTAAGCAATTTTCTTAAATTCTCTTTTGAATTTTTATTCGTCCTCACTAATTAAAATTTTGTTTCTGATTGTTTAGCTTTTCTTTTTTTTTTGCTTAAATTGCGAATTACGAAACAAAAGAGAATTTTAAGATAATGAAACAGTGTACCCGTTTCTATTCTTTTTTCCTCTCTCATCAAAAAAGTCAAGAGTTGTGTAACCAAAGTTGTTGTCTTTAAATTTGTTATGACAAATATATTTTTAATATTCTGACTGTGTCCGGTTAAGCTCTTAAGCAAATTTTTTTTTAATATTTTTTACTAAAAAAAACCCTTAAAATATTTGAAATACAACTAAACTGTTTTAAACAAAAGTATCGGTGATTTTTTTTTTTTTTTTGTGGTGGTTTTGTGACAAAAACTAACAACTTTTGTTTCAGCCACAATGACGTTGGCGTTTCAAAACCATTAGAAAGTTTTTTTGCACTCATAAACTCATTAACTTTTTTAAAAATATCAAAACAAAGAGACAAAATTTTGCGGTTATGAAAAAATCCATATTTAAGTGTTTAATTCGATTTAAAATTAATTTATAAAATTTTTATATTGCGCTTTACAAGTTTTATTTTGGTTTTTGTTTTAAATGTTTTAGTGTTTTATTTTTTTCTTTAAATAAAAAATCCCTTTTTATACCCCTCACCACAAAAAGTGGAAAAAGGGTATTGTATTTCCGTGTTTAATTTCTACAATATCCATTTCCAACCCCATAAAATATAACGCTCCTTTATTGCAACATAGTCATACCTCAAAAAAAACTTGAACTTGGAAAAATGCGATTTAAGTTTTCAAGACATAAGTTCAATGATCTAATTGCCGCAATTGCAACTGATATTACTTTGGTTCAGCTTGAGATATAAAACTGATTCTTTTAACATGCACAGAAGGTCTAAAAGAGCAGAGATATGACTATGTTGCAATAAAGGAGCGATATACTTATATTTTGACTTTTTATGCATAGCGAAATCGTAAAGTAAAGCGATTTATCTACACTTTAATATACAATATATTTACACCAAATATTATATTTTATTAATAATAACTTCTTGCAGAGATCTTAGTTATACTGAAAAAATTTCTTGCGAAAAATCGGTTAACTTGTTAAGAAACTGAAGATTTATTTTCGATATATTTTTCATAATTTCTCACCGTTTAATGACAACTAGCAGTCGACAGCTTTATATCGCTAAAGCTAAAAGTAAATATCAATGATTAAATTGAACTATGAAAATAAAATAGAATGTCGTTCAGGAAATTTTAAATGACAGTCGTATGCTTTTGTACCTTCCAAGTAAAATTATAGTCCTTCGAGCATTTTATAACAAATGGTTTGATTAAAAAATTTCAATTTTCCCTACCTCTTTGTCTCTTTCTACTCTACTTGGTATTGCTGCTCCAACAATGCTAATTACGCCTTCTTTACTTTTTATACCTTTTTTAAATTTCTTTTTTTTTATATTCTTATTCAAATGACAACAATGGTGTTTATTGTTGTTATAATTTTCGGTAATAACCGTCGTCACTGGCTGTGTACTTTGGATGTTCGGCGAGCGCTTTCGATGTGATAACATCATTTTCAAGCCGCGTTTTTGTTTAAACTGAAGAGATAGTGTAAAAAATAGATAGTGTAAAGAATAAAAGGTGGTGGGTTTAAGTAATTTTTGTCCGTTTAAATAGTATTATGCAGGTAGATTGCCTGATATCTGTCTTGTTTATTGGGGTAAATAGTTAATATTTGGGTCTTTTATTATTGGATAGGTAAGTGTGACCGTCTGTGGGTGTTTTTCGTTTGTAAGAGTGTTTTAGTAATTTTAGTGGTGTAAAAATCGTGTCAGAGGTTGTGTTTACCTGTTCGTTAATAATGTCTCTGTTAAACGTTCGTGTTTTGTAAATTTCCATGTTTTCAAGAATGTCTAGTCTTCGTCCTTTTTTACTTGGGTGTAATACTGTCATACATTCATCTATTTCCTTTGGTTCGTGTCCATGTGTGTTAAGGTGTTTTGCGAAATTGGAGTCTTCCCTTTTCCTTTTGTATGATCGTATGTGTTCTGTAAACCTTGTTTTTAATGTTCGTCCAGTTTGTCCGATGTATGTATGGTTGCAAGTACAAGTAAGTCTGTATACTCCGCTGGTGCTAAATTTATCCGTTGTTTCTATTGATGTCTTAAGATTGTTACGTAGAGTGTTGCTTGTTTTTAATGTTGTGTGTAAACCTTCTTTTCGGAAAAGGTTGGTTAATCTATATATTTCTGGTCCTGTGTAAGTAAAGATGTGTCGTCGTGTTGTGTCGATAGTTTCCTTGTCTTCTTTCTTCTTGTTTTTGTTGTTGTATTGTCTGAGTAGTTTGTCGATGGTTGTGTGGTTGTATCCGTTATTTTTAGCTATAGTGTAAATTGTATCGAGTTCTTTGTTGTATTTATCTGGAGCGAGTGGGACTATTTTAAGTCTGTGAATCATGTGTCTAAACGCTGCGAGTTTATGTTGAGTTGGATGGTTTGAGGAGCTGTGGATAGTTGTGTCTGTCATGGTTGGTTTTCTATAAATGTCAAAGTTTAATGTATCAATTCCTCGTATTATTGATATGTCAAGATAATGTAAAGTTCTGTTTTGCTCTTTTTCCATTGTGTATGTGATTTTATTGTGTATTATGTTTAAGTCTATAAGAATTTGTTCGGCGTTGTCTCTTTCTAGGATGCATATAATGTCATCTACGTATCTGTAGTAATGGGTTATTTTATGTTTTTCCATCAGTTTTTTGATGTGTAGTTGTTCTAAGTGTTGCATGAAAATCTCTGTGAAGATTGCGGATGTTGGGTTTCCCATGCCGAGTCCATCAGGTAGTTTATAGAAGTTATTGTTGAATCTAAAGTAGTTTTGTTTTAATATCGTCTTTGCAATATCCATTATTTCGTTGATATATTGATTGTCGTATATGTTGGAAAGTATGTTACGTAGGATAGTCAAAGTTTCGTGTGTGGGTATTGATGTATATAGATCCTTTATGTCGAAGGAAACGAGTCTCGTATTATCAGTGATTTTGATGTCTTTAATTTTGTTTATGAGGTCTTGTGTATTTCGTAACATGTATGTGTTCTGCAAATTTATTTTCTCTTTTAAGAATGTGGCAAGGTGTTTGGCCAAGTTATATGTAGGCGCAGGTTTGTAATTTACTACAGGTCTGATTGGAATATTTTCTTTATGAATTTTAGGTTGTGCTCTGAGTGTAGGGCTTTTGTGTGTTGTTGTAATTTATACACTTGTTGTTGTTGTTGCCAAATAACATGATATAAAGACATTAAACTCTTTTTTTTACAACATTTAATTATACAATGAAGGTTTGCACTTGTAAAATAATATTATGGTTGTACGAGGACAGATCACAATGTCTTTTAAAAAGCGTATAAAAAGAGTTGAAAAAACGCATAGTGCTAAGAAATATTAAGTTGTAATTAACAATTGGCTAAATATTCAGACAGCTGATCCTTCAAAAACTTTTCAGTTCACTTTTATTAAAAGCACAATTATATTGTATACTGCGCTATAAACAGGTATTCATCTAAAAACATAACAGAAAAGAATTTCATATATTTGATTTCAGATTGTATTTTGACTAAACTTTTAATGGATTCATTTATTTATTTTATTAATACATTATTTTTTTCATTAAATATATAATTGAGACAATTAAAATTTTAATCAAAATTCAACCGAAAACAAACAAAAACTTTAATAGATGTAAAAGCGTTTTCCTTAGTTAATATAAGTTAATGGTTGACTTTTTATCTAAAGAGAACAAGCTCAGTGTAAAAGGTTGAGTAGATGGTATAGTTACTTTGAAGATCATCGATAACGTACACAATATAGTTGTGAGTGACAAACTTATTAAACTGCACGAACTATCTGGGACGACAAAGGCTTCGGTTATGGCTCAAAAACTGCTTCAGAAATATCTGTAACAAGTTTAATGCTTTTCTTTCATAATACTTCACCAAAGCATATCTGTTAATAAAACATAAATTTGCCGCTATAAAAGCGATGAAAAAAGTAACGCCGCAATACATTTCACCTGGGATAACTGCCTCAATAAAGCAACAGCAGATAAATTAAATGGAAAATGCATGGCCAAGTTTGTTTAAGAAGTGGAGAAAATTATTTAAACTTATTAATTTAATGAATTTTATATTGTTGTCACATACATTTTTTTTCCTTTCCTGTTTCTCTAACTAAAGTGAGAAAATTCTCACATGAAAATAGTGTACTCGTACTGCTTTACACAGGGTTGTATAGCTACAGTGTGACGTGTTTTGTAATATAAAATAATAAATATGTTAATGAATTATTGTAGCTCAAGCTACGTGAAACAAAATGTCTATAAAATTTTCATGTGAAAATTTTAACTCATAAGTTACAGAAACGAGACAGGAATTTTTTAAGATATTTAACACGTTAACTGCCGTATCACCCGTATTCGGGTGACAGCAAAAGTTCTCATCAGGCCACGTCACCCGTATTCGTGTGACAGCAAGAGTTCTCATCAGGCCACGTCGGGTGACTCCTTCCAAAGGATTTCCGAACATATTTAGATAAATATATGACAGGAGATAATAATACTGTTGAATTTTTTTAAAAATCGTTTATTAACAAAATTATTTACAGTGCAAAATATTGAAGCATTCACTGCAAAGTTGCGGTTGAGATATTAGTTGGGCAGAGATACTAGTTGTACTACTCAGTACACGGCAAAGATTACAACTGCTCGTGCAGAGTAATAACGTGATAAATGAGGATCGTAATAGATATCGGGGTGAGAGTACCGAAAGAAATGTAAACAGACATGCGGTAGCAGAGCACGCATCTTACAGTGGCACGGGTGGCCTGACGGGGATTTTGTTGTAAACACGCGTGGCAGTCAACGTGTTAAAGTGTATTTGTTCGAGAGGTTCAAATAGCTAAAGAGCCTTTAAATGAAAGGTATTGACGTAAAATAGAAAGCTAATATGAAAAACAAGTTAAAGTGCTATATTCGACAATGCCCAATCATATATACCCTTCACCATCTACGAAAATCTAGTTTAGTGAAGTAACTCCAATCAAAAAAGCAAATATTGGGGTGACAGAGAATTAAACAAAAATAATTTGGTAGTGTTTAGTATTTCCTTCCAGATCTCTTCAAAAGCTTAAAAATGAAACGCATATTGATATTTCACACAATTTGGAAATTTCAGAGCTCCGCTACTCGGAAAATGTGGGTGAGTGCCAATTTTTTCACTTGATATTTTTTTCTTTTTTTAATTCTTTATTGTCCCATATATTTACTTTTTTGATTGGAATTACTTTATTGTTCCAAATGACATGAAAAAATTATAGGTAGGCGTGGTATTTTGCCTTCTGCCTCGAAGGGCATGAACCGATCATGCTGATTTCCAATAGCACCTCTTTTGACACTATATCTGATCGATTGATATTGTTACGAATAATAAAAATCTGGCAACCCCTGTAGTTGTTTCCGTATGAGTGTGGTGAATAAGCTAATTCAACTAATGGTGTGTTTATAGAATAACAAAACCACAAGTTAGCCAACAAAAGCTGAGCAGCCTCAATGGCTGCGTTGGTAGAGGTGCGTACTACAAAACAGGGGGTCCGAGTTGGATACCGCATTCGGACATGCGTGCAACGAAGAAAAATAATAATTGTTATAAGCGATTAAAAATTAATAAACAGCAGTACAAACCTCCCGAGAGGCAAAGGCAATTATTGTGTGAAGCCAAGACAGATAATTTAGTGGAGACGTCCAATTTAATATAAGAGTTACAGATAATTGTCAAAAAGCCCTTTATAATAAAAAGTAAGAACGATGGTGGTTAGCTCAGGGAAGTGTAACAGCATAACAACAGTTTATGGCAGACGTGTGTATTGGATTAAAGGGGAGGGCTGGCTTGTATAAAAGAAGTAGTGGAGATGTCTGTGGATTGTTAAGGTTACTAAACAAGGCATCGAGTAATTCATGTCTCGCCGGAGTAAAACAGTAGGGTAGCGTGGATGGCTGCGTTTCTAGTAATAACGAATGTTTAGTAAATACGACACCATAGGGTTCACAAGATCGTATGATTTAGAAGTATAGCCAGAAAAAGCTATAAAGTTTGAATTAAGAATTTATAATGAACCACAGTGGTATTTTCAGTCAAAAGAATCCGTTGTAAAAGAGAAAAACGAATCAATACTTTGTGGGGAATGATAAATTTAGATATATCCTTTTCCACTTTTTGTGGTTAAGGGCATAAAAAAATATTAGTTTTTCTATTTATTTTAACATTTATCGCATTACCCTCGTATTCTATTCTTTTTTTATTTATTTTATTTTTTTCTTTTTTGTTATCGTGCAAATGTTAACCGGAAATGAAGTTCTTTAGTAGTTTTGACACTTATTAAAAATTAACAAGCAGTTTGTTTGAGACATTTTAATTCTAATTTTGCATATGATACTTACTAAACATTTGAGATATTCCAAATTTATTCTTGTGGGCGATGTAAGCAATTGTCTAAATATAATTTTTTGTTATACTTATTTTGAAAAGAAGCAATTTAAAACAAATATATGACTTATAGCTTAAAGTGATAACGCTCGTAAATTAACTCTTAGTTGATCATGCAAAATGGATTTTCGAAGATATGACTCTACTCCATGATGCAGTACCAAATTAATTAACCAACAATTAAACTTTAAGATCACGTCGGTCAAATTAAAATTTGCAAACATTAAATATTCTTCAAAGCCACATATGCATCAGCGATTAAGTCGTGTATTTTTGCCACCAAAATTATAAAAGTCGCCGCTTGATCACTGATCAACTGCAGAGTTTTTATTTGAATTTTTTGCTTAATTGATTTTTTTCGAGGAAGCGAATTTGAAAATTTACAGGCCACCATTAAATCAGTCACTGGATAATGTTTATTCTCAAAGGTATGAACCGTCTAATGTTCTATTTATTTTATTCTGACTGGATAAAAGATCTTCGTAATAACCCCCTTAACTGCACATCTTTAACTGGGTTCACTATTCGTAAATATGCTGTAGCAATTAAATTCACTTATTCATTTGTAGATTTTTAGTTGAATAACAAAAGGACAATACCAACACCTACCCATATCCGCTTAGGAAAATGTTTTTAGTAGTAATTTTCTTTTAAACACTTTGGAATATAAAACAGTGATATTTTAATTTATTCTTTTCTCTTATTTTCGGGGGATGTGTATGTGCGTGTAAGGAATAAACTAGCAAGTTCAATAACCTTTGTGTGCACTTAAAATTCCAGCAATATTTTTCTTTGTGTGTGTGTGTGTTTTTTTTTTTGTATTCTTTGCTAAAAACTTTCCTTTCATATTCGTACATAATAGCCAGCTTGTTTTTGTATATTATGTAAAATTCCTTTGCTTGACTTTTTCGGGGAATAAATTGTAATTTCTTAAAGACAAATTTTTAGTCAATTACAGACTATAAAAAATTTATGAATTTTTAAAAAAAAATTTTCAATGTTTTTTTATATAATTTTTTGCTTTGATGTTTTAAAAGAAACAAGAAAGAAAATTTTTATTAATAATGAAGAAAGTTGTAGTATTTTAGTTGAAATTCATAAGAAATGCCAATAATGACAATCTTTACAAAAAACAAAAAACATTTTTCTTTTATTTTCCATGGCTCACTACACTTTGTCTGGAGTGTTTCCTCAATTTGGTTAAGATCTTCACAAAGTTAAGTTTCAGCATAAAATATTCTTTTATTGCAGAGAGTGAAATCTTTTTTCTTGTTTTGAACATTTTTAAATTAAGAAAGACGAATAAATTAAGATAAAAGATAATTTGTATATTTTTTCCTTTTAGAGCTGTACTAAATTGCTCAACGTTGAACAAGTTTTCCAATTTTGCTAAGAACAGCAGTAAAGTAATTTTTTTTACACCTTCCTTTTCATTAATAACAATTAAATAGGTTTCCTTGTTGCTCTGTGTACTGCCTAATGGGTTAGTATTTCTTCTAGTCTGCAAAATTAATGAGGTAGTGCCCTTACACTTAACCAAGACCAAGTAATTGTGCTACAGTCTTTTGATAAAGTTTAAGCCTGCAATGGGACGCCTTATAATTCGCAGGAAGTTTCTTAAATAAATCCAAGAGTAGTTAGCTAGACCGCTTAAACGTTCCGTTAAATGCTCTTGTAACCAGGAACCTCAAAGATCCTTATGTTCAGTCACCTTATTAGGAATTGAGCGAAATAAGCACCTCATATGTCGCTTTCACGAAGGTAGATTCTAAGGCGTCCATAGTTGTTGGAAGGTCATTCTCTCTTAATCGTTTTTCATTGGCTTTCAAAACATCTAAAATTTTGGCGTTTTTATTCGCCAAATTGCTTATCATGTATTAGAACATGTATTAGAACATATATTCTCAACATGGAATTATAATATATGTCTGCCTGATAATTCCATTAAAATCCGGATTTTCTTTTGTAAATTAAAAGGAATAAAATGACTAAAACCTGTCCTTTTGAAAAACGCAATTGGAATCTTTGCGCAAGAACTTTCTATATTAGTTAGCTGAAAAATTCTATTTTTGGTAATTTGTAAAACTTTTTTGGGAATTAGGGAAAATGCATAACTCACTCCTATTTTTTAATTTATCAAGTTATTGTTTAAAATTCCTTAAAAATTGTAAGCTTTCATTACAACAGCTTGATAGTTAAAAATCTTCTTTTAAAAATAAATTTAGTTCCCATAAAAACTGAATTCAAATAATATATTTTCCCTGTCGTTGCAAAATGTCTTTTACAAATTTTAAAATTAATAAAATTCCCTAAAAAGTAACATATTGTTACGTTATCCCTTTTAAACAAACGTACGGATTCTTTTGATTGCAAATACCACTGTGGCTCATTATAAATTCTGTATTCTTTACTTTACGGCTTTCTCTGGCTATACATCTCGATCCTATCGGTCTTGTGAACCCTTGGTCTCTTATTTACTAAATATGCGTTATTACTACAAACGCAGCCATCCACGCTACACTACTGTGTTACTCCGGCGAGACATGAACTACTCGATGCCTTGTTTAGTAACCTTAACCATCCACAGCCATCTCCACTACTCCTTTTATCCAAGCCAGTCTTCCCCTTTAATCCAATACCCACACAATACACTGTTGTTATGCTGTAACACTTCCCTGCGCTAACCGCTATTGCTTTTACTTTTTATTATAAAGGGCTTCTTAACAATTATCTGTAGCTCTTATATTAAATTGGACGTCTCCACTAAATTACCTGCCATGGCTTTACACAATAATTGTCTTTTTTCCTTTCCGGAAGGTTTGTACTGCTGTTTTAATCATTTTAAATTGCTTTACAACAGTTATTATTTTCTGTTGTTAGCATATCTGAACGCGGGATCGAACTCAGGACCTCCCGTTTTGCAGCACGCACCTCTACCAACGCAGCGATTGAGGCTGCTCAGCTTTTGTTAGCTAATTGTGGTTTTTATTCTATACACACACCATTTGTTGAACTAACTTATTCACCACGCACATACGGATAACAACAACAGGGGTTGCCAGATCTTATATTCGTAACAATATTACCAGTGTTTAAATTGCTTGCTTAAAAATAGCAACAGCACTAAAATCTTTGCTTTGCTTACATGTTTTTCAGCAAATAAAAAAACTAAATGTCTCAGCATTTACAAAACATTTCATTATAAACGAAGCAACAGCAAAAAGCAAATGCAAAAAAAAGGAAAGAAACGAATTTGCTTTAGCTTCTTTCTTCAGCAAAGCATTTATTTTGAAAACGTTTGCTCTTTCTTAAGCAATAAGTTAATGTTTCCTTCTTTCTTTGCTGCTGCTTTCTAAGAAAGAAAACACCATTTAATGGTGTAATAAAAACAACGTTTGTATTGTATTTAAATTATTACGTATTGTAAGTAATAAATACATAAATACGTTTCTAATGTTAAAAGGGATGAAAAGCAGTGAATTACAGCAAGAAACAGCAATCGTAGTCAGCCACAACTTCATAGCAAAGATTTAAGCAAAAACAGAAATAAAAAAAATAAACACTGATTGCTCAAGCAACAGCAAACGTTTTCAAATTAATTGCTTTACTGATTGCTATACTGCAGAAAGAAACACATAGTCAGCTAAAGCAAGTGCTTTTCTTTCTTTTTTTTTGCATATGCTTTTTCCTTTTGCTGCACATTTTTCAACAGCAGCAGTTAAGCAACTATATATGCATTGAAAATAGTCAAGCATTTTTAATCACTGCATATTATACATGGTGTTCGCCGGGAATGTATACAACTCTGTTCGTTTATAATTTTTTAATTAATAAAAAAGAATGAATCTTATATTGATAAATGTTTTATTTAATATCGTCAATTATGGAATTCTGGAAAATAAATGTCCGTCTCTGTTTTCCTCAGAAATGGGAGACCCCTGTAGCATATTTTTCATTACACTCTTAAACATTTTATGCCGTCTTTTATTAATTTCATCTCGAATAATTTGTTTGAGCTTCTTAAGCGTGTCTAGTTTGTTTGCTTGTCAGATATCCCCACAAAAAAGTCTGGAGCAGTCAAATTAGGCGACCGTGAAGGCCAATCAACATCACCATTTCTTGAATTAACTTGTTGTAGAAAGAGGTCTCGCAGCAGTTCCTTTGTAATCCTGTATGCGATGTGTTACCTTCTTGTCGATACCACATGTTAATCAAGCCCAAGGCATGCAGTTGTGGCGTTAAAAAGTTTTCAATCATATCACCATAGCGCTTCCCCTTTTACAGTTGCCGTTACCGTTCTTTTCAAAGAATTAAGGTCTAATAATTGCCCTAGACCAAATTACACGCCAGGTACTGATGAATAATTTGAGAGTTTTTTATTACCTAGAACGGATTAGTCCATCTAAATGTAATTATGCCTCGTCACTCATTATGATTTTTTCATAAAAATCGAGGTTGTCATGGGCGAGCTCTAGCATTCTATTTGCCACATTTACGGCAGCGTAAATGGTCTTGTGGAAGAAGGTCTTGCATCAACTGAATCTTAAATGGAAACAAATGCAAATCCTTGTGTAAAATTGAGGATAATGTTGTCTTTTAAAGACCAAGCTCCTGAGCATGGCATCGAATTGAGGTTAATGGATTGTTGGAAACACTTTCTTGAGCAGTAGTATCCATGTTTGGGCCTATCACCTACAGACCCCATTTCTTCGAAATCATCACTACACGATAAATATTGCGTTTTGTTAGCAAGTTGTTTTCGCCAAAAATTTCACGTTATTTTCTCATCGTTACAATAATCAATGATTGATTTTGATAAAATATTTTAACGATTAAAACATGTTGGTTTATCGAGTATTTTCCCATAGTAAATTTGTCTCTCGTCTTCTTTATGACTTTCAATTATGACCTGTCAAATAATTGTTTACCAAAATGGCGGCAAAACAAAGTAGTGTACTAACGGACACCCGGTATATATACCTTGCCTATTTACCAATTGTTGGAAGGTAAAAGTTATTTTATTACATTAAAATTTGCAAATTGGTTTGGGAATTTTCAAAAATAAATTGATTTAGTTCACTTTATTAACAAATTCCCTTGTGTTTTAAATTATTGCTAAATAAGATTTAAATTTTTGTAATACCGTATTTTGATTCGTTAGCTTTTTATATTTTCAAATTTGTTGTTTTTTTTTTTTTGTGTTGATTTGTTTATCATCTTTCACAGTTTTAAAACATTTGGATGGTTTCCAACAAATAAAAATTTGGCATAAATCCTTTTGGTTTTGTTACTTTTTGTGAGAGATATTTCATAAGTCATAAATAATATTTATTGTCTTTAAGTATTTTCTAAAAACTCTGTTATTTTTGTATTTAGTTGAATATTAAAAAGCTATAAAATTGCATTAAATTTAAACTCACGAAAAGTGCTGACAAAAAATGCTCTAAACAATTACAATTAAATACAAACAAATATATGTAAATCTAGTTAAGTGAAGTAACTCCAATTAAAAACAAAAATATATATATACTGCGGTGACATATAATCAAAAAATAAGAAGAAAAAATTGATATGGAAAATTAGGGACAGGCGTAATGTTTTTCCCGCTGTCTCAAAGGATATTTACCGATCTTGCTGAATTCCAATAGCAAAATTATCGAAACTATACCTGATTGATTGCGTACTTGAATTTTCTATAGCTCAGTTATTGTCTTGGCAAACATAATTTCAACACTAACACGGACGGACATCGCTAAATCGACTTCTCTATGCATAAGAGCTCAGAATATATGTGTATACTTTATGGGGTCGGAAATGGATATTATAGAAATTATATCTATTTACCCTTTTTGTGATGAAGGGTATAAAAAAAATAAAGAGAAAAAATTTTTACACTATTATTTATTTAAATTTATTAAAATCTATTTCTCTTGTATGATGCAGTCTCCTTTATTTGATTGTTAAATTGTTTTAAAGTATTGGGAAAGTAATCTTGTTATTAACTTACTAAACAAAGTATTTGTAACCAAATTTCATTTCTTTATTAAAAATTTATTAAATAAGAACTAAAAGGTGTTTATTACTTTATCTCGAGGGGGGGACATCTGTGTGCGAGCAGATTTTCCTTTTTAAAAAAAGTGATCAAAGATGCAAGGCGCACGTTTTTTTTCAACTGGCTTTCACAAAAATGCCACGTGTTAACAAATAAATAAAATAATAAATAAAAAAGAAAATATAATCATTTATACTTTAATATCCTGTTCAGGATTTATCACCTCCTATACGAAGGTAAAGGTCGATGTGCAGTTCTTGGAGATACTATTTACACATATATCTGCAAGTTTGAAACTGTGGTTATGTACTCCTGCCGTTTTAAACTTCAAATTTCAATTCAAACAAAAAAATAAGAACTAAAAGAATTTTGTATATATTTTTTTATTAATCTTGTAATGAGTTCAATTAAAAATTTAATTTTAATCCGAAAACAAATCAACTTTATTAGATACAAATGTTTTTTTAATTATTATAAATATGAAAGTTTGTATATTTTGATGTTTGTTGCTTAAAGACGTCTAAACGGGCGGACCGATTGTGAAGAAACTTGCAACAAAAACATGTATATTGATAAGTATACAGGATACATTTCTGGTGTATACAATTGGTCAGTTATCATGCTCGTAAATAAGAAAGAACATAAAATGCTGCCACCCATCTTCGACGACACAAATAAAGGATAAACACAGTGATGGAAAATGGATCACAAATATATATTTATATATATATATATATATTTTGTATTCCCATGAATTATAATCCCTCGTGGTAGTGCCAATTTGGTGCCGATTTAAGTTTGGAAAATTGAAATGTTTGTGTTACAATAACATTTCAGATTTTTTCTTAAAAAATTTGCATTTTATTCTTTTTTCGTACTTTTTGCAATATACTGAATAACCCATACTACGTCGCTAACAGAAGCTAGTCAATTTTAATTGTATTATATTAAAAGAATAGAAAAACGAATTTAGTATAAATAAAAAAAAAAATATTTTCTTTTTTTTTCTTTAAAATTTTTCTTAATAATTTTCGTAAATTTGCTCTAAATTACAGAAAAAAAAGTGTGCACTGATTTTATATATAAATAACCACAGCACGCGGAGTCTTAAGGACCTTCACAAAGGCGGATCAATAACCAATATTTATAGCATACGTCCTAAAATCTGCTGAGATTTTTGAACGCCAGTGCAGATAAAATTGAACACGACCACAATATTAACTTGGAAGTTAATTTCGTCAGAGATACTATGCATTCTAGTCTGGCTGCCTGCGGAGGATAATGGGACAGATTTCCCAAACATCGAATAGTTTGAGTGTTGCCAGAGTTGAAGAATGTTGTGAAATCAGTGACCATGTGAGCAGCAGATAGTGGGAAGAAATTTAGCAAAAGTCACGTAGGAAGAAACATAAAGTAAAGTGCCATCGAAAAGTGAATCGAAATAATGTTTGATATATATTTTTCTTTTAAATACATAATTTTTCTAAAACTTAACTTTTTACCAAAAGTAGAAACAAAAAACAAGATAGAGAAACTTCCGCCACATAAATAAAAATTAAGTGTGTCAAACTCGTGATAAATCTGAAATAAAAATCAAACAAATAAAATAAATTTTCTTTATTTTAATAAAAAAAAAAATCTGCTGCCTACAGAACCTCCCCTTGTATTAAAAACTTTAGCTGAAGTACAAGAAATAAAATAAATATTTGTCTTTAACGAGACACCTCCGCCTCATTGGAAGAACATTAATTTGTTAAAGATCATTTGTTACCACAACCGAAAGCAAGAAGAAAAGTACAATAACGTTGAAAGGAAACAATGGTGAATTATACGAATAATAAGACTCACAAAAAAATAATCATAAATAAATAACAATACACAAAGAAATAATCAAACCAAAAAAAAAAACGTGAAAAATTAAGGAAGTAAAGTGAAACAAGGCAGCAAGTAATAATTTATCATTGGTTTTTACACATGATTTATTTGGCGTTTTGTTTTTTTTTTTTTTTTTATCTTAAATAAAATTTTCCAGACATAAAATGCCTGTCATGATTTTAACAAAAGCAACATAAAGCGAAAAGTAATTTCCAACTTTAAGATGGAAGATAATTCATTGATTTTTTTTTCCTTTTCTCGCTTCGTTACCCTTGAAGTAATCGTCATAATGAAATTGTTGTTGCTGATGATATCATTCATTGTTAACAACTTATTTTGATTACAAAAGGTGAATCAGAATGATACTACGGAAGAAGGACAATATTGTTACGTTTTTATCTTTTTTGTGGTACATTATAAATTCTCTATTTCTTTCCTTGCGGCTCTATTTGGATATACTTCTTGATCCTACGATCTCGTATTTATTACAAATACAGCCATCTACGCCAGATTACCATGTTACTCGATGTACTGTTTAGTAACTTTCACCGTCCACAGACCACTCCACTACACGCCTTACATCCAAACCAGTCCAGATAGAGCTCGTTCTCTTATTGTAAAGGGCATCTTGTCAATTATCTGCTGCTGTTATATTAAATAGACGTCTTTACTAAATTATATGCCATGGCTTCACACATAAAAATTTCTTTCCGGGTGGTTTGTACTGCTACTTCTTAATTTTTAATTGCCTTATAACAATTATTATTTTTCCTTTGTACGCATATCTGAAGGTGGGCTCGAACTCATGATCTTTTGCTTTATAGCACGCACTTCTACCAACGCAGCCATTAAGGTTTCTCAACATTTGTTCGATAATTGTCTATAAACACACCATTAGTAAAAGTAATTTATTCACCTCTGTTTTTCACCACAAACATACTGCCAACAACAGGAGTTGCCAGATCTTATTTTTGTAACAATATGTCAAATTATTCGCTAAAAGCAACTATTTTAAGCAACAAGTTAATGAACGAAAGAAATATTAAAGAAAAAGAAAATGTTTTAACACAATCACAAGATTTAAGGAACATAACTGCTCAATGCATGTGCCATTGGTGACCCCAGCTTCAAGCCAGTGAAGCCGGTATATAAAATCGACAGGCTACAAGTTGTCGACAAATGTGTTCAAGGTTACCAATACAGCCTGTCGATTTTATATACCGTCTTTACTAGCTTGAAGCTGGGGTCACCAATGGCACATGCATTGAGCAGTTATTTTTCTTAAATCTTTTTACTGTGTTAAAACATTTTCTTTTTCTTTAATATTTGTTTCAGCTACATAATCACGCTTTTTCTGTTTTAATCGTGTTTTAAAAATCGGTATTCTCGTTGCCAATATTGCTATTTACCGATGATTGGCAATATGAATTTGGTATTTTGTAAGGAAATGTAACGTTGATATTATCTCGAATTACCGTTGATATTGTGGTCTGTTATTTAAGTACAAAATTAAAAGATATAAAATTGATAATGGACTAACTAAAGATTACACACCCCAAGGAATTTAAAAAATTAGTTGAAAAGTTGAAAAAAAAAACATCACTTGCCAGAGGTTTTCGAAGAGGCACTGTTCCTTTTAATCTTAGAGAATAGTGAAAAAGCATTGCAACTGCTCTTAACGTCCTGGGCCTACCAACGAGTAATAGATAGCCAAATTTATGGTATATAGTGCTTTACAAATTCATGTTTAAGAAAATTCTTTCTACAAATATGCTACGACTTAAAATTTAAAGTAAAAAAAGGTGGTTGTAAAAACAAAATATAATGTAAAGCTACTGCAGGCAGGATACATATTTAAGCAGTTGGTGCTAAATAAAGAAACGAAGCACTAGTTTAACTTTTCAACTGTTAACTGAAAGATTCTTGATTTCTGTCTAAAAAGTTTTTTTACACCATTAATGTTTTCTTACTTTTTTCATCACTGGAATCAGTGTCGGAAAGGAAGCAAATTTTTTCAAATTTTCCCAAAATTTTTATTTTTAACACAATCAAAAATAGTAAACAAATAAATCAACTGATTTAAATATTAGATGTGTATATGTGTTATTTTTTATTGACATTATCGATTAACAGACAACGTCGACATTAAACCATTAGGGAATTCTAATTAAGTATTGATGTCGTGTTACAGTGATGTTGCCTTAAAATTGACTACGATGTTATCGATGCCAAAAGGAATAAATACAACCTATAATTGCCTGCTTGTCTTAATATAGCTTTTTAACTTTCCTACCACAGCGTCATTTTAGTTAATATGAAGGAATCCGTCCTGAAATATTAACAAGCTCTTTTTGTAAAATAAAAATTTTCCAGTTTTTTATACCAATATTTAATTTAATTCGTATTCAGGGCAGGCAGAAAAGTTCAGATGCTGCGTCAACCTAGAACAACACCTATACATCCACTCACTCTCACTTAATAAATTATCAGCTTCTGGGATTGCCTGATGTCAGACTATTCACAATTGCTGCGTTTCCCCATCCTATCACCTCGTCAAGTGGGGAGCATCTTGGTACAAGAACCCATAGCAGAACTTTCATAATTTTCAATAAATCTACTTACGTTTGTCACCGGATATTTAGACACACTTGTACTAAAACAAAGGATCATATACTAAGTCATCTTTAAAGCTAAATTCCTCTTAGAAGTCTGTTACTAATTTAATGTCATTTCCTTTAAAGACCTAAATGAAAAAGCCCTTTGTCTTACATTTACCATTTCGTCTTAAGAGTTAACATCTCGGCTTTAAGATTTCAAAGGCATTGAACCGACTCTGTTTGTTTTTATTAAATAATAACTTCTGCCATAGATCATACCTTACCAGTTTTGAAATATGACAGATTATCAAACGAACTGAATCTAACTATTCTAAATTTAAATTAACTATTCTGAACGGCTCGGTTCGGTTTTCTTAACAAATAAAAGTGTTGTGGCTCTTAAAATTTTATTTTTTTTAATAGAAATTTAATTAAATTTTTAATTGATTAATATATTTATTTATTTAAATTTTATTCTTCTTTTTTGGTTAATTATATAAAAAATGACATTAAAAAAAATTTTTTCAAATAAATAAATCATTGAGGGAATTAAAATTTTAATTAAATTGCAATATGAAAACAAATAAAAGGTTAGTTAAATCTAAAAACTTTTTTCTGTGTTTTGCTATTTTCCAATCTTCAAAATTTTGTGTTATTTCAAACTTTTACTTTTATTATTTATTTTTATCGATCGTTAAATTTTCCATCGATATTTATTTAATACAATGCAAAACCTCTTAGAGATTGCAGTCGCATGACAAAACATGTTCTTTTTTAAACTGTGTAACAGTCCTTAAATGAGGGTGTATAAGCTATTACGATTTTAATGTTCGTTAGTTTCAATGTTTTACGTTTACGGTTCAGTACGTGCCATGTGAATCATCTGTTTTTAAGAAATTTGAACACAGGGTCCGCCATCTAACGTTTTTCTTTTTTTTTCAACTAGTGCTTATTTCATGAATGGTAAAACTTAGCTCATGTCTGACTCGACAGATAATTAGTTTTATCCTTCCGCTGATCGCTTGAACAACGCTGAGAAATATTGCGACATTACTTTGAAAATCATGGTAATGTTGCAGAATGTGTGCAAAAATTGCGTACGAATTTTGGAAAAAGAGCAGCACCGTCAGCCCCGTTTATTTTACTTGTGAAAAAAGTAAAATAAACTGGCGTCCTTATCGATAAACCAAAACGTGAAAAGCCAAAAACAGTGCGTACACCCGAGAATATTGCTGCTGTGGCAGAAAGTGTGCGTGAAGTGCCATCAACATCAATTCACCGTCGTTCTCTACAATTCAACATTTCGGAGACATCATTGAGACGAATTTTGCACAAAGACCTTGGTATGTCGCCATACAAAGTCCAATTGGTTGGAGTTGAAGCCAACTGACCATCCAATGCGTTTTTTTATAAAAAAAAACAAAAAAAGTTCTTTAGCGGACCCTTGATATTGTTACGAAAATAAGATCTGGCAACCTCGAATGTTGTTGTCTGTACATGCATGGTTAACAACATTA
Source organism: Gymnosoma rotundatum (assembly GCA_916610165.2). NCBI lineage: Eukaryota > Metazoa > Arthropoda > Insecta > Diptera > Tachinidae > Gymnosoma > Gymnosoma rotundatum. The sequence goes on along the minus strand of OU744339.1, from coordinate 23,063,254 downwards.
GTGAACAAGTAACTTCAACCAATTGTGTGTGTATAGAATAAATTGAATTAAAAAAATTAAGAAGCAGTAGTACAAACCTCACGGAAAGAAATTATTGTGTGTGAAGCCACGACAGATAATTTTGTAAAGATGTTTTTTTTTTAATATAAGATCAGCATATAAGTATACGGCAGATGTGTGTTGGGGCTATTGGATTAAAGGAGGTGACTGGCTTGGCATCGAGTAATTCATATCGCGCCGGAGTAACACGGTAGCGTACAATGGATGGCTGCGTTTGTAATAACGCTTATTAGTAATTACGAGACCGTAGGATCAAGAAGTATAGCCAAATAGAGTAACAGAGTAAGAAAAGGAAAATTAAAAATGGTGCCACAGTGGTATTTTCAATCAAAAAGAGTTCGTACGTTTGCCAGAAAGGGAAAGAGGTAACAGTGTTAAGGCATCAAAAGCTCCTTTTACTCTTGACATTAAAACTTAACGTAATGTGCATTTAGTGCGTGGACCTTTTGAAGTAATTTAAGACGTACTTAACTCTACCAGGTTACTCTTTAAGCTTACCTAATTTAGACAAAAGTAAAACATAACTGAAAAGAAAATACTCTAATCTAATTTGGCCTCACTATAGGTAACATTCTGTTGAGAAGGAGAACAGGGTATTAAAAAGGTAACTGCACGAAATCTTCTTCGATTTATAGCAGAATAAATGTTGTACGAGGGCTGCTATATATATTTCTGGCATGGCAACACTGAGTGCTGCCAAGTGCAATCTGACATATCCATTGGAAAGTTTGTCATTTTTAAGCATAATTGTACTCAAAACGTTTTGACGTACGACCATTATTTGTGTTGTAACCAGCGACTTGAAAAAATTAATATAGAAAAAAATTGAATTAACTCGTGAACATTTTCGTGCCATCATTTTTCACAACTTTCGACGTGGATTATCACGACAAGAGTGCATTGATGAACTTAAATCTTTGTATGGCGATGAAGCACCATCCTATAGCACTGTGAAAAATTGGTATAATGAATTTAATCGTGGCCGAAGCTCGCTCAAAGACGAATTCTGTGAAGTTCGTCCAAAAACGGCTGTTGTGCCAGAGAACATTGATGCCGTGCGTGTACTCATAATGCAAGATCGACATGCGACATACCGAGAGATAGAGACATCCTTGGACATTTGGCCGTAAAAAGGTTTGTTCTCGTTGGATCTCGCACAATTTGAAAGTCGCTCAAAAAAAGGCTCGTGTCGATTGGTGCAAAGAAATGTTGCAAAAATACGATTGCGGTGCTTCAAAAGACGTTTATAAGATCGTCACAGGTGACGAATCATGGATCTATGCGTATGAGCCCGAAACGAAACAACAATCGACCGTGTGGGTCTTCAAAGACGAGCAAAATCCAACGAAATTGTTCGTGGAAGAAGCACTTCGAAGCAAATGGTCGCCTGTTTCTTCGGCAAAACTGGTCTTGTGGCGACTGTTCCGCTTGAGCCACGTAGGACGGTCACTTCTGAGTGGTACACTACAATTTGTTTGCCTGAAGTCGTCGGAGAAATTCGAAAAACCAAGAAGAGAAGACGAATCATTGTTCACCATGACAGTGCGAGCTCTCACACATCGGCTCAAACCAGAGCGTTTTTGACCGGCCAAAACGTCGAATTAATGGGTCATCCGCCGTACAGCCCTGAATTGGCACCTAATGCCTTCTTCTTGTTTTCGCACATCAAGAAAAAAATGCGTGGTCAACGATTTTCATCGCCAGAAGAAGCTGTTGAAGTGTTCAAAAACCATGTTTTAAAGGTGTCTCAATCGGAGTGGAAAAAGTGCTTCGACAACTGGTTTGAGCGCACGCAAAAGTGTATAAATCATGCTGGAGAATGCTTTGAAAAATAATAAAACCATTTTTGATTATAAATATTCGCATTTTCACTATTAGGCTAGAAATATATAGAGCAGCCCTCGTATACCGGGTTAAAAGATGCACGTCTAATAATTTTGTTTTATCAATTTTAAATCCACCCATAAAACTTACGAGTAGTACCAAATTCCAATATTTAAAAGGTACTTTTAAGTAAGTGTTGAAAAACTCAAATTATTCAAGATTAAAAACGAAAATAAATAATTTAATTAAATCATTATTAATAACTTTTTAAGAACTCTTAATGCTAATTAGCATTCATTATAATATTTGCTTCCTTCAACAATACTACCATTTCTAATTTAATAAATTTTATTTGGAAGTGATAACCCAATCCACCACCGTATTAAACGCACCAATACTAAACAAAATTTATTAACATTTCTCTGAAGCAGCATTTAATAAAATGTTTTAATGCTGACGATAATGATAATGATAAATAATATTACACAACAAAGAAAAAAACGCACATACTCGTATAATCATTTTCAAATGAATTGTAAGTAAAAGTAATTGTTAGAAGAGGAGCGTACACACACGCACACTCACACTTAAATAATGTCAGACATACACAAAACCATATGGACCTTAAGCAGAAAAGTATAAATTATTTCAAAAATAAATTTCGTTTTACGGTTAAGAAAATTCAAATACAGAGTATTAATGGAAGCATCAAAGAAAGAGAGTGTGAAGGAAAATGAAACTGTGTGATATAAGCCGCCTTACGACGTATAAATAATAAATCCGTTTTAATGTTTTAGGGTATAAATTATTATGCATATGTCTTGCAATTAATCATTCTTAATTTTTTTATAATAAGAAACATTTTCTTTGTTTAAGGACTCATTTTTTTTAAATATTATTATTTTGGTCAAAAACTAATGAAATTTTACTTTATTTTTGGCTTTTTGGTTCTTTTTAATTAATTTCTAAACATTTTTAGAAAGAAAAATTATTTACAAATGTATGCGGACGTTTTCCGAAGAAAACAAGAAAAAGTAGACGCTACCAGAATGAAATGCAGCATTTTCTGGACCGCCACATCCTTCATCAGCATTCTTTGCATCTATCTACCTGATGTTATGTACGTCGTAAACATCATCTATTTAACCAACTAATCTTAATGTTAATTTGGTGAGACGAAGTTCACACACAACTTAAAGCTTTTTTCTTTGTCGTTCTCTTTGTAACTCGTCTTGTACATTTGTTGTTGCTTTTTTGTGCTAGCAATTTGATAGCCACGAAATGCAACCTTTTATTTTTAATTATTCATACTTGTTTGCTCACAACATTATAGACACTGTTTCAGTATCATATTGACTTTCATGAGTTAAGTATGAATGTAAATACGTCAAAAACTTCAACAATAAAAAAAATAAGACTAATGAAATTTGTTTTAATTTTTTAAGAAAATCTATTCACAAACATTAATAAAATAAGTTTATCGTGGTAGTAAGCACGATTTTGTTTATATGACCTAAACTATATGGAGAGATAAAATCGTTCCATTTGAAATGGTGACCCAACGATGTTTTTCGATCCATTTTTCGATCCATGTATATTTCGATGTTGCCGTAGAAATACGAAACTACCTATCGACTAAAAATATTTTTTGAAAATTTGCGCTTGAGAATCGGACCATAAGAGACTAATGGGCAGTTTCTGCATTTTAAGCGAGCGACTCGTCTATAAAATTTGTATAGTAATAACTCAAAAAATTGACTGTGAGACGAGTCGGTCGCTTGTTATACAGAAACAGCACATAAGACATGAACAAACTCCTGGTCTTGCATTAACAGATAGCAACTCAGCTTTAGCAGGCGACATATTTTTCGTTAAAACATAAATATTTTAAGCAAACAAGATGGTAATTTACAATGATCATTCAAGGACTTTCCTTTCTATTACATTCCAAATTTCTATTAGTTTGGGTTTAAGAAAACTTACAGGCAAAGAAAAAACACGGTTGAGGTAACAATAATATAAGATCAACATATTATGGTTGTATTATATGGTTGTTAAAAAATCGTGGCATTGTTACATTTAATAATAATTAAGCTGGTGTTGCAACCAAATTGTTGTCCAGCATAACAATAAGATGGTTAAATCTAAAAATAATTATGTTTAAATAAAAACATTAAATGTTTAAATTAAAATATGGTTAAATCATAATCATAATATGGTTCATGGTAATAATATGGTAATCATCATAATATGGTTAAAAATGTCATTTAATATAATTGAGTTATAATATAGTCTCAAAAATGCAAACATTTTCTAATACATATAAAAGACAGTTATCTACTCTTAATATTGATTTGTCACTAAAGTTATTGAAAAACATAAATTCACAAAAAAAAAATCATCAATTAATTGCTTATTGTATATGGCCCTAGGGCTGGACCATATAACCCAGCTTTGCATTACATGGGAGTAGTTTTAAAACTACTCTATATCACTACACTATGGAACACGCCAGAGGGTTTGTTTTAAAACTACTCCATATCGCTACCCTATAAAACACCCCGGAGGGTTAGGTTCCAAGCTACTCTATTCTACCGCTCCATTACACACCAAAAATAAAATTTTACATGAAAATTGTTTTTTTTTCTGATTTATTAAAAACATTTATTAACTTAAATATTTTTTCATTTGAAAAGTGTATTTAATTTTCTATTATAACAAAATTATCATCACATTATGATGTGTTTTAAATTAACTGTGCCACCTTCATTCAATTTTGTTTAACACCGAAATGGGCGTATCGACCAGACTGCACAGTCACTATGTTTGGTGGTGCTTCAATATTTTCGACAAGCGCCAGAGGAGATAGAGGCACATCACACCATGAGTTCTTAGTATAGCCAAAAGTTCTATCATGTTCTTCCTTGAAGTTCTGCTTCTTCACTGCCATTGTCCTAATTCACTAGCTAATTTGTTATTGCCGTATCCTCAACTAAATTTGTAGCTAGTCCATTTCAATTACAATATACCACGTATCTGCAGGGTGCTCATGCATGTTCATGTATGTAGCGAAAACGTGATGATGTTCTTGTTCTGTTTGAGCATAATTTTCTGTTTGTCCTCAGGATTGTTTCAATGTTTTTAACGAGTGTTTAACAGTGTTCGCACTGTTGACCAGTAGATGGCATTAATTCGAAATAGAAAAATCATACTAAAAGTAATATTTGATGGCGAACATCATTGCTCAGACAAATTTTCGGCCAACGATGGTTGCACATGAACGAAATATGAATATTGTGTGTCTACATCAGCCGAATTCAGGTGCGTCATGATGTTCATACCAACTTGATGGTTCGTGGAAACGTAGGGTTATGATCTTCTATTTAACACACTTTTTTGCTGGAAATAAATCTATTCAACTCTGTTTTTTATCACGCATACACGGTCAACAAGAACAATAAATGTTTTTTAGACAAGTAAGGGTGGCCAGATCTTTTTTTTAAGAATATTAGGCGTGGTAGTCACTTGCTGCCAGAAAATGGAAGCATGATATTGATATCGAAAATCCAAGAAGGAGGAAGTATTAAAGAAATCCCCTTTAAATTTATAAATGCAGTTATTTTCTTTCTGAAGGTTTTGCTCACAAGAATCACTGATCTTTAACGTGTTTTAACCAGATATTCCTTAGATATAATAATAACAGAATACACCTTAACGGTAATGGATCCCATATTTGCAAAACACTCTTAATGAATAAAAAACAGTCGATTGTCAGAAGTTTTTTCTAACATCTTTACATTCAAATAAACACATTGAAGAATTTGCTGCTATTTTTTTTTTTTTTTTTTTAAAGAGAAGTAGCACTTCAGGCATCAATACCTACTTAGTTTTTTTAAACCGTGCTACATTCTTTAGGAAAGGGATAGATGAGAGAGAAGACAGGTGGTGAAAGGAGATAGATATAGCCATTTTATTAATTATTTTACTTCGCCGGCGAATATGCTATGAAGAAGTACCGCGAAGGAGGCTGCGTATTTTTATGTTATTTATAACATTAAACAGAAAAAAACATTTTTATTTTTTGGCTGCCGCAAGGGTTGAACCCAGGGCAGCCAGATTTGTAGTCATTGTACTTACCACCTAGATTGGCGCATTCACAAAGAATTTATTTTATTGCCTTCTTTTTGTCTCATTAAAATCAATTTTTCACATCTATTTAATAAAGGCAATAAATAATTTTACCAAACTTTACTATTTAGGCCGAAAATAATTTAATTAGAAAATAACTCAATTAGAAAAATTTAATGACCTCTTTGATTAGAAATACGAAATTTTACCACTTAACGCTGCAAAGAGATTATTCCTACGGCAAGACACAGCCAAAGCAAATTCGGCAAGTTCATCTATCCTTCCATTAAGATTTAACCTTCAGTGTTCCGGAATCTTATTTAAGGTCACTGTAATCTCACTGGAAATTTGTTGAAGAGTATGAATGTGGATAAAGGAAATACTCAGCATGAGTAGCAGCAGCATAAAGTACAACCATTCCCCCCATTCAATTGTCATTAAGCAGACATCAGTATACCAGTTAAAGCTGTGGTTTTCTATACGAACAAATTACAATAAATTTCCTACAGCACCTTAATTCAGAATCCTTTGTAAAATTAAATAAATTATTTATGGCTTTTTAAAAACAATCGCTTCCCATATTTTACCAGAAAATTAATTTCAAACAAAAATCATTAACAAAAAGACGAAAACTTTGGCATTTTGAAAAGAAAAGAACAACAGCCGCAGATACTTCTGTTTATTATAGTTAACCGCATTTATCAAGTTGATGGATTCTTTAAGGTTTTTTCAACTATTTGTGGTCCGGCCTTTAACTTACCAAACCCTTAAGCAACCCCTAAGTACAAACAATAAAATGCCTGCTTATGATTGATGAGAATATAAAAAAAGACATTTATGCACATATGTATGTATGTATGTATGTGACAGTTCATTAAAAATAAAATATAGATTCATTTTCATGCCAAATATTCCTTTAAAATTTTCGAATGAAAACACAACACGTATCCATTGGTTTAATAAAATCATATGAATTATGCACAATTTTTGAACTTAATTTTTTGGATGTGCAAACAAATATTTAATAAACTCTTACACATATGTACATTTTATTTTACATATCACAGCAAGTGGGAAATTTTCCTAAAGAAAACGGAAACGCAAACTAATTCATCTGTGTCAAAGTATTTTTATGCGACAATTTGTGAACTCCATCTTAAAAAAATATTCCCTCCTTTGAGCAACTGCACATCTAGAGACAATTCTCTGGTTTTCCAATGAAATAATACAGTGACCTGTCAAATTATACTTTATCCGTTCAGGCAGTCAGTATTCAGAAAAAAAAAGAGTGAGAAGTGAAAACTTCCAAATTTCCATGTCATATAAAAGAATAACTTTAGCATTTCACTTTTCATTATTTTTTCCTTTGGACTTTCTTTTAGTTCTGTACTGAAACTGTAAAAACGTTACCCTATTGTTTTTGCTTCAATGTCTGTCCGTCTTTCAACACCCTTTCTATCTTGACACGTAGTAGGTGCACTCTTGAAATTGTCTCAGAAGGTGTCTTAGTGTAGCCGCTATAATGGGAATTAAAAAAATTAAAAATTTTTTGAAAGTGATGCGATAATATTGCTATTTTGTGATGTGTCTGCCCTAATCCAAAATCCACATTAAAAATTCAAATCTATTTTAATATTTTATGAATACGGCAGTAAGTATTTTTATATTCGCTGTAAGAACAAGCATAAAATATTAATTCTTGCAAAAAACTGACTTCAAAACCGATTTCATCTGTCTGTCTATAACGATGCAAAAGTATGGCGACATGCATCAAATAACATTAACTATTAGTACACGCTTGTATTCCATCTTCAAACTTTATACTCGTTATAGCAGACTTAGCAATACAGCTCCTTGTTAATTTTAACCGTCTGTTAAACCAACTATAGGGTTACCCTTTAATTTTAAAATTAAAATTTTATACTTGCTTTTGTAGTAGGCCTAGCAATCAAGTTCCTTGTGAATTTCATCCGTCTGTCTTCAACAATTTAACAATTTGGCCATATACATCAAATTACATCAACTAGAGGGGCACCCTTTAACTTGTTATTTAATAATATTTATACTTCCTATTATACCCAACAAAGTAGTGGACATTCTGTCTAATTTTTAAGTGTGTTTATAAAACTGTTTAAGAGATACGGCCATATATATAGGTCAAATTACATTAATTTTGGGAACACCCTTTAAATTCTAAATTCAAATTATAAACTTTTTTTATAGCGGTCCTAGCAGTACAGGCCCTTTATAAGTTTTAGTTGTCTGTAAATAACGGTTTAAAAGTTTGGCCACATACATAAAATAACTTTAACTTTTTGGACACCCTTTTATTTCATAAATTAAAATTTTGTACTTGTTGTTATAGCGAAGTTAGCAATACCGGTTCTTTGTAAATTTCAAGCGTCTGTCTACAACTTTTCAAAAGTATGGCCATATATATCAAATTAAATATACTATAGGTGCACCCCTTAATTTATAATTTTGAATACTTGTTACTATAACGGTCATAGAAATTGACATTCTGTATAATTTTCAAGTGCTAAATTGGACATTTAGGTAAATTTACGTACCTATTGGTACTCCCATTATTTTTAGATATTTTTTTTATAACTTTTTGCAATTTGGAGCTATACTACGATTCATACTACACGTTAAAAGCAAGGTAATGAACTGTTTTTAAAACGGGACTAACCTCTAAGCATTACCTTTCAAATAAAAAAATTTTAAATCAATCCAGAAATGACTAAGTTATTTATGAAGGCACAAAAATATAAAAAAGCAACATTCAGTCGAATTGATAACCTCCTCCTTTTTTGAAATCAGTTAAAAATAGCACTAAAATATAAAGAGTGTTCTTATAAACACGAGTTTTAGTTTTCGAGCGTAGAAGGTAGACATTTAGATTTTACACAGTGTATGTGCAAATATGTCAGCTATAAAAATAAGTATAAACAAAAAATTAAAAAATTGAAGAGTGTTTATATAGAGGCCGTGATCTTGATGAATGTGGGTTTTTTCAACCGGTATTATTTATATAAGCACTTGAAATTTGATCAAAGTATGTATTGCTAGCTATAAAAGCAAGTTTAAACAAGTAAGAATGCTATATTCGGCTATGCCGAATCTTATATACCCTTCACCATCTGTGTAAATCTAGTTAGGTGAAGTAACTCCAAGTAAAAAAGCAAATATTCGGGTAACAGAGAATTAAAAAATAAAAAAAAAATCGGTACCGCATAATTTAACATAAAAATGATATCGGCTCTTAATGGGTTAAGCATTTTTACAAAATTTTAGTATTTTCCTAAAGATCTCTTCAAAAGCTTTAAAATGATACCCACATTGATATTTTAAAAAATTAATAACTTTCAGAGCCCCGTAACTCGGTGAAAATGGGTGAGCCCCAATTTTTTCATTTTATGTTTTTTCTTATTTTTAACGCTCTATCGCGTTATATTATTATTCCAAATGACATGAAAAAATTAGAAGTAGGCGTGGTGTTTGCCTGCTGCCTCGAAGAACATGGACTGATCATGCTGATTTCCAATAACACCTCTTTCGACACTATATCTGATCGATTGAAATATTTATTTAATATTTATTTTTTTTAATAAAGTTTGCCTCAACTACACTAACACAAACGGACAGACGGAGATCGCTTAATCGACTTCGTTTCACATAAGAACTCAGAATATATATATATATTTTATGGGGTCGGAAAAAGATATTGTAGAAATTACACACGGAATGACAAACTTACTTATACCCTTTTTTCCACTTTTTGTAGTGAAGGGTATAAAAATAAAAGATGTTCTAATAGTTACGCTTTGAAATAAATTTAATAAATAAAGGGTGGAGCATTTTTGTGGTTGGCACGCCTAAATAACAACTAAGCTCTCTTTAACGGATATTATTAAGTTTTTGCTTTGTAATTTAATTATTATTGTAACAGTATTGATAGGGACGCTTGCAACACAACTGAACATATTTCGATCGTTTTCTCATTTCTCATTTCGATGATCAGCTTCTGCCTGTTAGATTTCCTTTCATAGGATCATTTGAAGTTACAGACCTGTTCCTTCGAATTACAGGAATTAAAAATGGGGATCTCCATTGATGTAAAAAAGCCCCAAGAATTTACAACAAAACCTTTACTATGTGTCATGTAATCCCTGAAGCCAAACTGTTATTTCGCATAATGCTCTTTATAATACTTAATGGATTTATCACAGCATGTTAAAGAAAAAACTGTGTGTTGTTTCTATTAAATTTAAGATTTTGTTAATTTTTGTACACGCTTTAAAATATATAAATTTTTTGTCTTCTCTAAGTATAAAAGTATCATTTTCATTTTGCTTTACTTTCTTTTTATTCCTTCTTTAATGTTGCACGCACCAATTTTACTTTTTAACACAGTGCATAATCTCCATAATGTAAAAAACATTAATTCATCTATTTGCTATTTATATATTTATAAATTGCTTTAGCTTTTAAAAACTCCTTCTACAACATGTTAAAAAGAAATTGTTTGAAGAAATAAAAAAGTTGTAATGAATATGGCGCCTTAATATATGCTATAAAAATAATCTAAACAAATTGAAAATAACATTAATATAAATTTATCTGTCTTTAAAATGTAAAACGACTAAAAAATGTGCATTTGTTATTTACACAGGAAAACATTCAAACAAATAAAATAAATAATTGACACAGAGTAAAACTTGTAGATCATAAATAAATCACGAGACGTTAAAATGGTGTCACATTTAAGAAAAGAACATATAGAAAGATTTGTGTTAAAGTCAAATTTTAAAAATTAAAAATCTCGTTTCACTTGTTAAGAGTGTAAGGGAAGCTGTGGTGTTTCTTTGTGTAAAAAGGAATACTTAAATAAAAATATTTAAAAAACAAATGAAGATAAAGTTAATAAAAATAAAAAAAAAATAATATTAAATAAATAAGACATTTTCGTTTAATGATGATTTTCAAAAAATCTTAAAATTTTTTAGAAAACAATCTTTGGTGCCTTGTGTTAAAAGGATCAAAGAAGTACTATCTGCAACTTTGGCCATTAAAGAAAATTTGTTAAAATAAATAAAAAAATTATATTTCTTACAATGAAGATAAGTGCCTTAAAATAGAAAGTCGAATTTTTAGAAAACAATCGGTGGTGCTTTGTGTTGAGTGGACCAAAAAAGTATTGTCTGCAACTTAGGCCACTTAAACAATTTTTAAAAATTAAACAAAAATAAAATAAATAAAAATAAAAATAGAAAATAAATTTTCTTTTAATGATGATTTCCATAAGATCTTAAAAAATTTTTTAAAACAGAAAGTCGAATTTTAAGACCCAAACTAACAGTTTAGAGTATAGCAATTAGTACCAGTGCCACTAGGGAATCAACATAAATCAATATAGACAATGCGAATGTTATTTAATGTGTTTCGGTGAGTGCAGAATGCACATTATCAAGTCTGTCAGCATAGAAACAAAATTTCTTTGAAATCAATTAGTCACTTGAGGACAGTTACATATAGGAAAGCACGTATGATTGATTTTTATACATTAATCCTCGTTTTCATCCGTTTTCCTCCCATAGATCTGGAGAGAAATTACGGTATTCGCCATCTATCGAAATTTACATTTAAATTATAATAAAATTTCGATCAGTATCGAACGCTATTATTAGCCTCCAAGATTTTTTAATCAGGCATAGCATATTCCAACTTGTATAGAAGGATCCATTTAAGTTTTCAGATTTCATTAAAATCGGTTCACTCGCATAAAAATTTCGGTTTTTTCCATTTGGGTCTGTGTTTTTAAAAAAGTTTTTGCTGATGGTTCCAAAACTTTTGACACCCTTAAAGGCAAATTAAATGAACGGTGTTTTTATCTTCCAGCTTCATTATTGATGAAATAAGACTCATTGTTGCCACCAGCGTTTTAACCATACCAAATGGTACAATTGCCATTTGTTTAATAACAAACCATTTAATACATAAACGATTCTTATTGCTAAAAGATCGAATCAGTTTATCATCTCTTCTAGAATCAAATTGGTAAAAGAACGGCGCATTTCCTGAACTAGCTGGAACTTATATGGGTGTAGGCCTAAAAGCTATAAAATGTAAAACTTTCCACTCAAATTCTTGCGACCGACTATAAATCGAAAAAATTTTTATCTTCTTCCACACCTGAGTTTGCAGCGGCGAAATTATAATTATGTGTTGGTGTTATTGCATTATTTACAGAATACTTGATACGAAATGTATCTAAAGTTCACAAAAATCAAAAGTCGTCTTAAATTTAGGCGAATTGATGACTAAATTTCTTTGTAAGTATGGATAATTTGGTAGCCTTGTTGGAGCATCAATCTGTTTGTAATGATTTTCCAGAGTATGCTGATGGCCAATGTGGCAGTTCATTTGACAGTTAACACTTTCGTAAGTTCTATAGGACGGCTTCAAAAACGCGATAAAACTGAACCCACCACTGGCAAACAGAGCTTAACAATATTTGCAGAAGGTAGATTAACAACTCCTAAGGAAACAGATGGACCCATGTTATTTGTGGGGAAATTATTGAGCAGCAATAACTAAAAATAAAACTTCTTAAATCGTGACAGCCCAGCGTCGATATTTAAGAACAGTTGTTGATTAATGACAGATAAAGGATCGATAATTATTCTTGATGATCTAAAAATTTTTGGTCTTATAATTATAAGATTATAATCAATTGCTTATGGCTTTGAAAAATATATAAAAGAACTTCGATGAATTCACGCTCTTCAGCATTTATGATGTCCTCAAAGCCCTAATTACAAGGATATTAAAGTCAAGAAATTTTTTTGTTTACATTTACAATCTCTAACCCTACTTGCACAATACACGCAGAAAAAGAACATGGTTGTGATATGGTCACAATAACCATATTATGTTCTTTGTAACAATGTATAGTTGCGGAGAACAAATTATAGTTATTTTCACCAAAACTTTAGTCACGATAAACATTTTTTGTTAAATTTCAACGATTATATGGTTACTGTCCACAAAAAATGCAACATGGATGGTTTTATCTTAAAAAAATTTGAACCACAACCAAAGTTTTATAACTTTTTAAAAATAATATAAAATATTTAACCATAATATATTATTATTAATCAAAGTATGGTTTAACGCAACAGAATAATGTTTGCGCTAAAAAATATTTTGTTCAAGTTCTTGGCAGTTCAGTAATTTTTCTGGTAGCTAAAATTTGAAATTGTTTTTTATTGATAGAGAAAGTGAAAAAAATAAAAATTTATGTACAAAATAAATAATTAAAAAAACAGCAAAATATAAAGAGAAATAAAAAGGGAACCAAAACATTAAAAAAAGTTGAAATAAATATATATACTCGTATATATATGTATGTATTGTAAGCATCTACATTTTTATTTTTGTGTTTGAAGCACAATTGTGAAATCATTTATTTGGGCTTATAAACTATATGTTTATATAGCTGTTTCGTGTAGCTTATGATCTAAGCGTTATTATAAGCAAATAATTGATTTTTTGTGAATTTATCTTTCTTAACATTTTTTTTTTATGACAAATCGTCAATGAATATAACAATAAAAACTAAGTCTTTTATGTCTGGAAAATTTTAACCATATAATGTTTATATTTGAACAACAACAATATGGTTGCAAATGTAACAATACTATGTTTTGTTTGCAACCATATAATGCAACCATAATATGTTGCTCTTAGATTATGGTTACCTCAACCATATTTTTTCTTTGCGTGTATACTGACATACTTTCTTGTGCTTCAAAGTATGAAGACAATCGCCGCCTCTTATGAATATAAAAAATAAGAAAGTGGAAATTAAAAAGACTATAACCAGATGTTCTATAACTAATACTCGCAAAATATGAAAAGTCCTTTTGAGTTTGCTAATAAAGATAAGGAAAATTGGCGAGAAAGGTGTTATGCTTCAACCTAACTCAATATTTCTTTAGAAATACATCATCGTAGGCCACTTTAAAATTGAAAGTGTATCAAAGCACCAATCGACACGAGCCTTTTTTTGAGCGACTTTCAAATTGTGCGGGATCCAACGAGAACAAACCTTTTTTACGGCCAGGTGTTCATGCAGTATCGAATGTATGCTGGTGGAAGAAATGTCCAAGGATGTCTCTATCTCTCGGTATGTCGCATGTCGATCTTGCATTATGAGTTCACGCACGGCATCAATGTTCTCTGGCACAACAGCCGTTTTTGGACGACCTTCACGGAATTCGTCTTTGAGCGAGCTTCGGCCACGATTAAATTCATTATACCAATTTTTCACAGTGCTATAGGATGGTGCTTCATCGCTATTCAAAGATTTAAGTTCATCAATGCACTCTTGTCGTGATAATCCACGTCGAAAGTTGTGAAAAATGATGGCACGAAAATGTTCACGAGTTAATTTAATTTTTTTCTATATTAATTTTTTCAAGTCACTGTAAACAACACAAATAATGGTCGTACGTCAAAACGTTTTAAGTACGATTATGCTTAAAAATGACAAACTTTCCAATGGAAATGTCATATTGCACTTGGCAGCACTCAGTGCTGCCAGGCCAGAAATATATAAAGCAGCCCTCGTAAGGCATTCCTTGTGGTAAGAAGTTATTAAGATAGATAAAGTTTCAGCAAGCTTCGTATCTTCTCAGAGACTATATAGCTCTCCACAGAAAAAGAGAATTAAAGATTTCTGAATGTTTTTAGACAAATCACAGTGGGCCTTGAGTCCTTATTGCCTGACCTTTGATTAACCGATTGATTTGATGATACTAAAAGTGGATAAGATAATCTGTATTCTGAAGTAATTTCTCTGCCTGTATGTATTTTTATACCCTTCAGCACAAAAAGTGGAAGAAGGGTATAACTAAGTTTGTTATTTCGTGTATTAAATTTCTACAATATCCATTTCCGACCCCATAAAGTATATATATTCTGACTTCTTATGCATAGCGAAGTCAATTGAGCGATGTCAGTCTGTCCGTCCATGTTAGAGCCTTGGCAAACTTAATTTCACAAAAAAATAATTATATCAACCTATTATATATGGTGACGAAAAAGGTGCTATTGGAAATTAGCATGATCGGTCCTTGTCCTTCGAGGCAGCAGGCAAAACACCACGCCTACCTCTAATTTATTCATGTCATTTGGAACAATAAAGTAACTCCAATCAAAAAAAATAAATATATGGGGCGATAGAGAATTAAGAAATAAGAAAAAAAACATCAAATGATAAAATTGGCCCGAGTTACGGGGCTCTGAAATTTAAAAATTTTTTTAAATATCAATATGGGTATCATTTTGAAGCTTTTGGAGAGATCTTTATGGAAATACTAAAATTTTGTAAAAATGTTTAACTCATTAAGAGCCAATGTAATTTTTATGTAAAATTATATATATATGCAATACCAAATTTTTTTTATTTTTAATTCTCTTTCAGCCCCAATATTACTTATTACTTATTTTATATTACGACCATACTTATTTCTTTCATATAAAAATGTTTCCCCTAATCTTTCATACGTCAAAAATCCTACTAAAATTAAGGCTGCTAAAGTATAGGGTTTTCCAATTAGGGTGAGTCTTTGTTTACAGTCTATGGCATGTGCGTGTGTGTGTTTATATGTGTTTAATAGTTAGGTTAAACAAATAAAAAATAATTTAGTTATAAAAAACCCAAAATCCGAAATTCCCAAATCAATCATCAAAATTCCCAAAACTGCAATTTTTACAATTTTTTACATAAAATCCATATTTATTTTAAGGGCTATAAAATACATAAGTAGTTTTAAAATCGACTTTAGTTTTTAAACCTAGCTTTGTGATTTTGGAACTTATGCTGTAAAATTGTTATTTTAAAAAAAGTGTCTCTAGTTCGTGTAGGAGAATCAGGGGTACCACTTGACAATTTTTTATGCAGCAAGTATTTTCACAACCCAGCCTTTAAGAAAAGAGGTAACAGAATATAAGTTCATTGAATAGTTATATTTTTATAGCGGGAATATTATTGATTTTTCTAAGACAAAAAAAAATTTATTTTAAAACATAAAGTCTTAAATTAATAAAAATTGAAATTGCATATTTTCTAATCCAATAGAGTTATATTATGAACTTAAAAATTTTGGTAGAAATGTGATTTTGTTTTAATTTTTTTTTCTCCTCCACTGTGCATGGTGCTTGGGAGCATTTTTAAAGAAGCCACTCTCCGCCGCAAACAGCTGATGCTGATTTCGGAAACCGGTTATCTCGTATGGCCCCAATAAACATTCTAGTCATCTTATAACATCAATGGCAACAACAAATAGAAAAATATATCCCCGGTTGCCTTATACCAGTTCATACTCTTTATAAAGTTTATTAAAAGCTAAAGTTAAAATTTTATTTAAAAAAGACTTGATTTAGAGAGGAAAATGTGTAAATATTTTAATTCCATTAACAGAATGAATAGACAGATGGTCTTGTAACTAAGTTTGTTGTTGTTTCTTTATTTTTCAATTTAATCAAATAGTCAAGGAAATTAAAAAGCCCTAAAGTGTATTACAGTGGGTTTCTTATTTTTTGCAAAGCTTGCTCTCTTTACATTGAATAACAAAACATCAGCAAATAATCCCTTAAGGATTCATTAACAACACAACTTTGATGTTGGAATTGAAAAAAAAAAATTTACTTTATAAAAAGGAAACTCCCTTTAACACACCTTTACCGCATAGCAAACAAAAATTCAAATACACTTTAAAAAGCCTTTTTTAAGAAAATAAAACTAACAAAAAATTTATGAAAATAAAAAAGCTTAAAGCGACAAAATTTGTATTCAATATTTTTTTAAATCGAGTCTTTTGCTTGTTTGTTGGGTTAACAACGTTGAAACATGAGTCACTTACCTTCATCTTCTTTATCATCTGTATTATTGAAGTCCGATAATTCCGTCTTACTATACGATTGTATTTGCTTTTGTAGCAATGAGCCATTCTCCTTGGCTGGCGTTATTAAATTAGACGTTGTTGATTGTTTTGAATTGGCCGATGAAGAGTTTTTGGTAGAATAATTATGGCTAGTGGCATCACCACCATTTGAAATGATTGAATTTGTTTTCATATGATTTGTATGGTTGGCTGAGTTGAATGCGGTCGTTTGTGTGCATTGCTGTTCAACGGAAACCGCACCCTTTTGCTGTTGCTGTTGGGCATCTTCATTGTTAGAGTTCTGTTCGCAAGTGTTATTTTCATCATTTTGGGCCGAACCGTTAATGGCGGTGGCAGAACCTTCTTTGGTTTTTAATTCCTGACTTGTATTACAGCCCATGTTTTATTTAAATTATTTATTTTTAATTTATTAATTTAATTCTTATTTGAAACCTTAAATTTGTTGATTGGTTTGTTTTCAAAAATATATTTCTTGTATTTTCTTTTTATTTTTCCTTTAATCTTTTAATTTTTTTCTTAAACTGTTTTATTTATAAATTTGTATTTATCTTATAGAAATTATCTATAATTTACCAAGGCAACGTTAAACTTGTTTCATTTGCTCATTCAATTGTTTAATCAATTCTTTTCTTTTAACTTCTTTTTAATAATTTGCTTAAAGTCACCTTTAAAAAATAAAAACTTTGCAGTTACAATTTAATTTTCTTAAAAATTTGTTTTATTTAAAAACTACTTCTTTTATTTAAAATATGGAAACCGTTTTATCAAAGTTATAGACAGTTAAACAAAATGTTTTTTCTTTAATGTAATTTTATAAAAACCGTCTATACTCTACACGTTAACGGTTAAAAATAAACTAAATGTTCGCCAGGAAAATTTCCCACAGGATAACCTTTAGGCTAATACTACATACGCTTGCACACGCAAATACATATAAATAAACTTATTAACTCTCTAGTCAAATTTTTCACATACAACACGCACACACATTAAAAAGCGTAAACCCCATTTGCAACAACAAAATTACCAGAGAGTAGAATGTTTTAAAAGAGTAAATATTAACAATAAAAAAATCTTTTACATATTCTCTCTAAGAATATATTTTCATAAATAATGATGCCAGATTTGACGATTTATAAAGCTAAAAACTTTGAAAACTTTGTGATTTTTAACACCACTTTAAAATTTATTTTTTCGTTGAGATTTAGAAGAAGAAACCAATAAAACTCAAACAGGCTAGTGGGAGTGCAAAATCATAGTCACAAAGTAGGGCCTTAGCTTAAGTTCAATATAATGCTTGCCGAAAAGCGTGGTAATAAATAGAAATAGTACTCTATAGTGAGTTATTAAAAGCGTTAATAAACATATTGACGTGAGCGCTGCAACCAGATCAATAAGCAAATAATAGAAATTTGTTTATGGCACAAGAAGGCTATTCAAAGATTAAACATGACAACTTATCATACAAAAATATGTGTACTAAAAGATCACATACCATAAAAAACTTTAAATTAATTGAGTCACTATTACATCGGATCTACAAATCTGCATCAGTGGAATCGTACTGACGTAAACTAAAATCTATGTAGGCCCCAATCTAACGATGATCTCTTTACTACAAATTCAAAAGCTTATTGAGCGCCCATTCTCCAAAATTTTGTTTGTAAAAATTGTCACTACATTACTTGCCAAACCAAAGAATATAATCGGGGACTGGTGCTCTCATACATAATAGACGGTAATACGTCAAAGAGCGAGGTTTCTCCTAACCGTAAGTAGCCACTCATCTCTTTTCTAATATTATTTCTATCTCCCACATCTATTAAAAACCCGCAGTGTAACTCTAAAGCTACATTTAGCCGACCGTAGAAATCGTAGATGTAAAGTAAATGTATCTGCACAGTAAATGTAAATGTAGTTGGGCTTATAGAATGTGTAAAAACGTGTCATGTGTTTTTGATATATTTCTGTTTATCAATAAATAACAACGCACAGCTGTTCAAACCAGTGATGGCCACTTAGCGATTTTGTGCAAAAAGTGCGTAAATATTTCCATGGTGCTAAAAATGATTTTGTTTTGTAATAATGAAAAATATAATATTTGCATAAGTTATACTTAGCCTAACAATTTTACAAAACATAACGTTTATAACATATTTAATTTAGAAAAGCAAACTCCATAATTTATTTAAAATTATATTGTGTGTGATAAGCAAAAAGGGATAAATAAGTACTTGAAAATTAACTTCAATTTATTAAAATATTTACCATCAGCTGACACATCTATATTTACATTTCTACGGCTTAAGAAAAACGGATCAGCTGATCCGCAACGTGTACGTTTACGTGAGAGTAACGAGGCCTTAAAGCTCAATCAAATTTTACGAAAGTATGTAAGATAATCAAATCGCAAACAAAAGCTCTAGAAGTAACCAAGATCAAGTATTCTAGGTAGGACATCTAGGAGTAATTGTAACAAAGCCAAAATATTTTTAAGGTTAAAAAATAGTCACAACAACAATCAGTTCACAATAGGCAACATAGAAGTAAAAAGTATCGAAATAGGAGGAAAAAAGGGAGCCCCATTTTGCAATCAGAGTGGGAAAAACGAGAAAGAATCTGCATGCAATTCACGATTTGTATGATAACGATGGCTCGACGGAGTACTCCAACTATTTGGTGGGAATAATCTATCTATTCTTTCATATCCAACTAAGATAAGGCTTTTTGAAGATTGGGTTCATGCGTTAAAACCTGAATAATGCACTTGTATACCTGAACTGGGTCATGTGAACAGAAATGAGTTTTATGCACAAGAACATTCAAGTAGGCTTTCATACAGACGTAAGACCGATTGTTCTCTTTTTTAGTAGTTACTATAAGATAATCCAATCTCAAAATCATATTTTCTTCCGTATAGTTCGTTCGTCATTTGTGGTCAAATGATCAAAGTGAATGGTAGAATGCATTTCAGAGAAAATTGGTTGTTCAACAGACGCAATTTATCTGTTTGATCTATGATTTTTGACTGGCTCTCGCAAGCTGTTAGCAAGAGATTCTTTTCGGAAATAATTTCATAAAATTGTTATTCTGAAATACTTGCTTACAGTTATATTCGCCATTGCAAACTAAGTGTTTGATAAAAAAGTTTACTACTCTTCGAATATTACCAGTCGATCCACTCACTCATCACAGAGTAACGCACAAAAATGCTTTTGGCTGCAGTGATTAAAAACTTATAAGAAGAAGCTAACAAATTCAAGATTCACAACCAAATATCTTTGGTATCAGGCTGAGATCCGCCACGCTATCTGTATTCAGTGTTTATTAGCCAATGACCCTCAGCAAAATCCCACTAGTGAAGGAATTTTAAACTAATTCAAGAAAACCTCTTGATTTCTGTCTGCTCAAGCTTATACTTGAAGTTGTCAACACTACCACGTGAGCAGTTATTATCTTTGTGTACTTAGATCGTGTCTTCTTATACATTTTCCTGCTCCTATCAATTAATCGTTGAACACAGCTAAAGCGTGCCCGCAATGTTTCTACTACCCAGCAATCGCAAAACCCCAGCTATTACCATAATCCAATATAAACTTTAATTATGGCCCTCAATTGGCTTTGATTCTATTGCATACCCTCATTATCGGGCGATTAGAGTTTCCTTGATTTAAGTTGTATAATTTCCTTCTCCTCCTAGTTTCACTGAAAATTTGCTTGTAGGTCATCATCTCTGCTTCCAAAGACCGAGGTTTCGAATCTATAAGATTCACTAGTATAAAAAAGGGTTTTATTTTTGATGATTTTTTCAGCGAAATTTGTGCGATATATATGGCAACTATATTCACTGATAGAGAGCTTCAAATCAACTTTATCTCTTTAGTCATAATTATATTACCGAGTCAGGGATGGTAATAGAATAAGAAGGTTTTTTTTATAAATTTTGCTGTTAATACTTTAAATCAAAAATAAAGTTTAAAGTAAATATTCAAATAAAATCGTTTTTAATTATTTCAAAACAATTATGTCATAATTACTAAGTTTAGAATATCACTGTAAAATTCATCAAAAATGTTAAGTTTGTAATCACCAATATTTATGCTGAAAGTACTAATAGCACAAACAAAAATTTGCTATTGCTTTTAAATTAAATTACCTCTTGACAAAGACTTCCAAATTTTAAAGTCCTGCTAGAGTTAAAGTTATTGACAACAATGTTATATAAAGAGAACGGGTTTTTATTTAAACGTTTTAGATTTTTTTGTTTTTTACTTTATTGCACTATTAATAAATTTTTTTAGTCATCGATTTCTTTTCAATCAAAGAAAATTCTCTAAAAAGAAACTTTTCAATAATATATGGTCAATGTTAAGTTTGATTTCTTTTATCGTTAACTCCGATAGTTTTGACAAATTTTTATGCTAAAGAACAACAAAATTTTCGATATTTTTCTTTTGAGTCAATGTAAAGTTATCGATTACTTCCTTTTAAAGAAAATATGCTAAAGTAAAAACGATAAATTATGGCACATTTTTCTTAAAGCTTTCGATAACTTTTCAGTATAAAATAATAAGTTATCGATTGCTTTTTTTAAAGAAGAATATTTTAGAAAGAAAAAATAAATTATCGTTACATTTGGCGATAACTATTGATAACTTTTTCTATTGACTAAGACATAAATTTTTCTCAAGTCAATGTAAAGTTATCGATTACTTTCCTTTAAAGAAAATGTCCTAAAGTAAAAAAGATAAATTATGGAAAATTTTTCTTATAACTTTCGATAACTTTTCAATATTAAAAAAATATTTTTCTATAGCTTTACGAAAATATTAAGTCATCGATTGCTTTTCTTTTAAAAAAGAATATTTTAGAAAAAAAGAAAAGTTATCGTTACATTTAACGACAACTTTTGATAGCTTTTTCTATTGACTAAGGCTTAAATTTCTCTTCAGTCAATTACTTTCCTTTAAAGAAATTTCAAATTTCATATTAAGTTATCGATTATTTTTCTATAAACAAAAATGTTTGTAACAGAAAGCTAAATTTTTTTCAACTTTCCCGATATTTTCTGTATATAAAAATTATATAAGTTTTTGATAACTACCTTTCATGTCAATGTTAACTTATCGATTACTTTTCTGTGAATAAAAATTTTCTTGAGAGAAAATAAAAGTTTTCGATAACCTTCAAAAAAATTTTCTACATAAAAAGAGTTTAATTTTCAATAAAAGCCAATTTAAGATTCTAAAATAAAAAAAAGTTCCATCGTCAAGAGTTATTTTTTAATATATCTAAAATATTAGTATTTCAACTATTTTAGTTGTGAGAATTTTTGTCCAAAATATACCTTGTACGAGTATTATTTAATTTTTAACAAATTAAACTTTACTCCCTTTCATGGGATTTGTCTTCATTGTTATAAAATTAAATATTCGTATGTACAAAAGTAACCGAATGTTATACATTTTCTTGTTTTTCCTTTTTTTTATTTTCTTTTTTTGTCTGGCTACCGGCATCACAAAACAAAAATGCACAAATATTTAGATGCTTTTTTTCATCATTTTTGTGTTCTCTTTTAGCCACATTTTACTTCTGCACATGTGTTAGTAAATGCAAGTTTATATAAAGTAGTCTAGGCAGTAACAGTTTATATATTAACAAAGCACATACAATGAAAATATATTTATATATTAAATTAAATAACATTTTGCACAACTACACTCACACACATGCCGGCACTTTAATTGCATCTATAAAAAATTGTTTAAATTTCTAAAAAAAAATGTTATATTCCTTATACTCATTGAATAGCCACAAATAAAATTTGTTAAAAATATTATTGCTTGTAGTCCTTATTTTTAATTATTTATTTATTTATTTTTTAACCAAAAATTTACTTTTTTAAGAAAAGTTTAAGCTTAAAATGGGTCTATTTTCTTCCTCAATATTAAGTTTATTTCGAAAATAACTTTTATTTGTGACCATGTATCATTTAAATATTTTGTCATATTCAAAATATTTTAAGCTTGATTTTCTATATTAAAAAAATACTATTAGGTAAAGAAAAATTTGTTATTATATTATTCGCTTCGTACCCAAAACTTAAAAATGTTTTAATGTCTGTCTGTCTTAGAGCTCGTGTCTCTAAAACGCGTAGTAGCCAGACAATTCAAATAAAAGTTGTATTATTATGGCCATTACAATACAAACAATTAAATTAAAACGGCGTCACCATACAGATTTAAAATTTACCACAGTATATGTAGTTCTAAGTCCGCTATGGCGATAAGTAAAAACCTTAGCTTGTTCTTCCTATTCGCAATAACACGAATTTTCTTCCCGATAAATATTTATTAGTGGATCTTTTGTTTCCTAAAGCATTTCTTGCCTTCATTATAAGTTATTTAAAAAAAAAAAGTCTTTTTTCTGCTGGTTCTATTTAAAAATGTGACAATAATCGCAAATTTACTGCCCATATTTTTTGGTTAAAAAATTATGATTATTTTTCTAAAAACGGACAATTTTTTTAAATAAAGTATCTAAAAGGACTTGTTTCGAAACGTTTCTTTCTTATAAATGATATTTTAGTAAATTTTTAACATTCCTCCACAATTGTTTTTTAACAGTTTCTTCTTTCAGAAAAATAAATTTATCCAAAAATAGAGCAACATTTTTTTAAAGATTCTTTTACTGGAATACTTTTAAAAAGTGCAATTTTGCCCAAAAGTTATATGTTTAATAATTGCACCAAAACTTTTTTCTGATTTTATACTTTATTTAAACTACATTTTTTCCCGAGCATAGTTTTTTTCTAAAAGTACTTTTCTTATACGAAAGATTTCACTTTCACATTTAAAAACTGTAATTTTCTAAATTAAGTACTTTCTGAAAAAATAGTTTTATTTAAATAGGGTTTTTTCAAACGCATTTTACTTAAGAAATGGTACTTTTTATTAATGGCACTTTTCACTAGAAGATCAGACAGTCAATTTTTATAAAAAAAAGTGTTTTTTTCTTACAAAGCAAATTAGACCAAACAGAACTTTTTATAAAATGCTACTTCTAATTGTACAAAAACTTTTTAAATTAAGGTACTTTTAAAAAAGTACTTTTACGTTTAAAGAAATATAATTTTCTAAGTAAGGACTTCTTGAGAATTTAGTTGATTTTTTTGGAAATTAATTTCATTTGAAGAAGGTGTTTTTGGTAAGTGGTTTCCTTTACGAGCCGCAAAACCCTAATGGCACACAATCCGAAACTTCTTGTATCCACCAAAAGAATAAAATATTGATATTGATTATAAATAGTTCTAGCACTCAAAAAAAAATAATTTGAATGGGTTTATTGTGTTTTATATTAAATTTTCGTTTTTTTAAACTCAGAAACTAGAAAGAAAGTAGAAAAAACATTAGTACTACGATCTTTTTAAATTTACCCAACTCTAATGAAAATCTTCTTTCTCAGTTGCAAAAAAATATTAATATAATTAATCCCTAAAGAAAGCTTCAAATTTAAGCAGCATCATGTGTAAAAAAATTATAATTTAATTTGCTTGTTTTATTGTTGTTATTCTAGTATAATAGCAAATAAACAATATTAAATTTTGCTTCCTTTTTTCCTCTTGGATCACCAACAACTGAAAATTATTATCTATAAAAATTTCTTTTAATATTTTGCCAGTTGTTTAAACAGTATTTCTTGTCCAAAATAACTTTAATGTAGTTGCTAGCTGCTTTAATTTAGCTTTTAAGACAGGCAAGGAATATATATTTGCCATTTTATTTTTCAAGGTAAACGTTGAAGATACATTTTTTTTATATATTCTATTCCTATCTCACTCTCTACTACTTTAGAAATTTTAGTTAAATACCGCGCTCCCTAAAAACACACACATTCCAATTAAGCATGAAATGTTTGCCATTTTCCTTATTATTATTATTTTTTTCCTTTGAAATTGTTATCATTAACAGACTGAAGGTCAAATTATGGCAAAATAACCAGCCTTAATAAATTGATATTTAAATATTTTGTGGGAACTGAGTTCAAAAAGCTTTCAGTGAAATTGATATAAAAAGGCAGAAGGGGATAAAAATGTAGAAATTATGAAAATGTAAGAAAATTGAGAAGAAGAATAAGATTAGGTAGGTTTAATAAAAAGTTTTAAAATCAAATATTATTATCCACCCATATCCAATTTGTGTGCGCGCACAATGGGAAGAAAAAGCAGTCTTTGCCTTTTGGGAATATATATTTTTATGAAATCTTATCCTCTTTTAGAATTTACAAATAAAATATTTTTAGGTAATATTTAAAATATGAAATTTCATTGCTACAAATATTTAATAAATATTATGTTTTCAAGCATAAAATAAAATTTGGTGTTAAAAGAATATTTTCAATAGTTCAAAAAGAATAAATAAAATAAAAAATAATTTAAAAATTGCAACAGATATAATTATAATAAGAGAAAACAAAACTTTAAACTTTCCCCTTCCCTCTCGTCACCAATATATTTTCCTTTAAATTTTTCTTTGCGCCTTTCATGTTACCTTGCTGCTTCCAAATTGAAAGGTATCCCAAAATGTATGCAAAATTTAAATTTAATAAAAAACACGTTCGAATTTCAATTTTGATTGAGTCATAAAGTGTAAAAACGTCTATGTATTTCTAATATGGAAATATCTGGCAACCTTCTTCATTAATACATATTTTTGTTTATATTTGGCTAGAATCAATCAAAGTAATTCTGCCGCAACAACTAAAACGAATTTATCCGTTTTTTTCTTTCATTTTTATATGTGTGAATAGCGCAGAGGCATTTGATTGAATCAGAAAGTTTTTTTATTTATATTTATTTACCCAACAACACGTACTTTACTACTATATACTCACAGGTTGTTTGATAGTTGTTTAAGTTAATACTGCTATACCACACTCAATTGCGTTTTTATTTATAGGCGAGTAAAAACGTCTATGTATTTCTAATATGGAAAGATCTGGCAACCTTCTTCTCTTATACATGTTTTTATGTATATATGGCTAAAATCAATCAAAGTAATTCTGCCACAACAACTAAAACGAACTTATCCCTTTTTTTTCATTTTTATACGTGTGGATAGCGCAGAGGCAATATTAGAATTTTCCGATTTGTTAAGCATTTTGTTTCATTTTACTTTCGTGATACTATTGTTATTTTGGTAATACTATTATTATTATTTTGAACTATTACCGAACTACGAAAACCTGCACTTCCCTTGTGCTATAGTCATACAGTTTTCTTTATTTCAGAACTGACTAATTTTTTATGTACTAGTGCAGTTTTCGGATATTGATTTTGTTTTTAAAAACTTTTTAAAATAGTACTTTTCTAAAATGGTACTCTTTTTAAATAGTACTTTGCAAAATAGCCTTTTTTAAAACAGAAAAAAATAGCCTTCTTATATATAATATACTTTTTTGAAATGGTACATTACTAAAAATGGTACTTTTGTTAAATAGTAGTTTTATAAATTAGAACTTTTTTAAAACAGAGGAAAGCGTCCTTAATATATGTAAGCAAAAAAATATTATAAAATATATCCAACTATATATACATTTAGAAATAGTACTTCTCGTAACAGTGTACTTTTATTAATTAGTACTTCTGTCAAATAACCGTTGTGTAAAGCAGAGAGAAACGGCCGTAAATATATTCAAGCATAAGAAGACGATAACATATTAAAAACTTAATACACTTTTAAATAGTAACTTTTTAAAACGGTACTATTTTTTAAGTGGTAGCTTTTCCTAACAGCCTTTTTTAATACAGAGGATAACGGCCTTAATTTATTCAAGTAAAAGAAAATAATGATATACAGTTTTTTAAACCATACTTTTTTAAAATCGTACTATTTTTTTAAATGGTACTTTCGCAAAACAGCTTTTTTTATTAGAAAACGGACCTAACATATTCAAGTAAAAGATAAAATATTACTAATTTAATACTCACATCCATGAACGCTAAGTCAGACGTTTTGATCTATCTGGCAACCATCTTATAAAGTTTTTCGCTTCACTTTAGAATTTAATGAAATATAAAATTTTATTTAAGTATAAGCACATGGGTCCTCTTTTTATAAAGTTTGTAACTGTCAGCAACAAATTCGATATTTATTATAAATTTATTAAATAAATCCACTTGTATTTATAAGAAAATATCTATAAATTTTATTATAAAGAATTTGATATTCAAATCAGTTATAGTCATATTTTTTAAGGCATTAAAAAGGTTAGAAACCATTTCAATTCTTGTTGCCTTTTATTCTACATATGAATTAATGTTGAAGTTATAAACAAAGAAGGATCATATTGCCATATTTAATACACACACATCCACACATCAACAAAACTCTATTTACAATACGTCTCAAAAATTGTATGGAATCTGCATACACAAACACAAACATATGTATGGGAATAGCATTAAGAAGCCTAAACATTAGTGAGACAACGTAAGCAAATTGTGTTTTATACATTTATTTTATAGCATACTTTTGAGCGTTGGGTTTTAGATTTTTTCCTTAACTTCCGTTTTGTTGTTGCCTTTTAAATCTTGTTATTACTTTTTTTTCCAACAATAGAAAACGTAGCACAAGTAAAATAACAAAAAAAAAAAAGAAAAGAAAAATGAAAAATAAATAAAGACAACAAAAAATACCTTCAAACTTAAGACGTAAAAAATTAAACCATCCTAAGGGAGTATGAACAACATAAAATTGCTTTTAGGTAGTTTCTTTTTCCTCAATGGATAAGAGAAATGGTAGTTACAATTCTAAACAGCCTTAAGGATTGAAAGTTAAGGAAAGCAGGCAAAAAACAGTAATATTTTATATTTGTGTCTTTAACACATTTGAAATCAGCACACAAGAAGCAAATATTTAGAGCAAGAAATAAACATTTTTTTCTTGATTTTATTTTTTGCTTAAATGTAACAACCACATGACCCTTAAGTTATAAAAACTATGTTGACATGCTGTTGGAATATTTCAACCTGAATATATTTGACACCTGACAATAATAATATTTATGGCAGGATATCAAAATGAATATTTAAAGAAGAAGGGAATTCTCATTTAAATATTTGCATACAAATTTTGCAATAAAATGAGAATATTTGAAGTAAGGAACAAACATAAGGAGGGAAGATAACTCGCAAAGAAACTAATGCGTTTTAGAAGATTTTGAGAAAAATTAATTTTTACACGCAAAGAAAAAATATGGTTGGGGTAACCATAATCTAAGTGCAACATACTATGGTTGCTAACAAAACATAGTATTGTTATATTTGCAACCATATTGTTGTCCAAAGTATATACATAATTATGTTCAAATATAAACATTAAATGGTTAAATTAAAATATAATAATATGGCTGAAAATGTCATGTTATAAAAATAAATTATAATATAGTCTCGTAAGTGAAAATTTTTCCTAATATAAAAATTTTATTATTGTTTTATTCATTAACGATTTGTCATAAAAATTATTTAAAAACATAAATTCATAAAAAAAATCAATTATTTGCTTATAAAAACGCTTAGATCGTAGAATACAAGAATCAGTTATTAAAAAATATTGTTTAAAAGTCCATATTAATGATTTCACAGTTATGCTTCAAACACAAAAATAAAGATTTATATGCTTCAATTCATACATATTTACTTCAACTTTTTATAAATGTTTTGGTTCCCTTTTTATTTGTTTTCATATCTTGCATATTGTTTTTGATTATTTATTTTTGTGTATAAATTTTTATTTTTTTATTCACTTTCTCTAACAATAAAAAACAATTTCAGATTTTAGCTACTAGAAAAACTACTAAACTGTCAAGTACTAGAACAAAATATTTTTCAGCGCAAACAAATTATTCTGTTACTTTAGCCATACTTTGATTAATAATAATATATTATGGTTAAATATTTTATATTATTTTTAATAAGTTATAAAACTTTGGTTGTGGTTAAATTTTTTTTAAGATAAAACCATCCATGTTCCATTTTTTGTGGACAGTAACCATATAATCGTTAAAAGTTAACAAAAAATGTTTATCGTGACTAAAGTTTTGGTGAAAACAACTATAATTGGTTCTCCGCAACCATACATTGTTACAAAGATAATAGTATGGTTATTGTGACCATATCACAACCATGTTTTTTTTTCTACGTGTAGACATTTTAAGAATTTAAGAAACAAATCTAAACTTATTTTTAATTATACTCGTGTCCCGCCAAAGACTAAAAATTGTCACTGTCTGCTCTTTCACATAAGTTTAGCGTACAATTAATTTTTGTTATAAACCAGATCTGAATTAACCTAAATACATTTTAATTAAAAGAAATATTAAAATTATATTTAGGAAACCACTGAAGCGGAGTGTGTATACTTTTCCCTTTTTGGTCGTTGATTGATGGTTCTCATCATAAAGTCGCACGTAAATACAGGATTTTTTTTTAATAAGGTCGCTTATGACAACCGCCTGCATCATGATGATTCTAATGTTAGCTTATACGAGATATACACGATGTCGGACTCTTTCTCTATATCTCTCTTTCTCTCGCAACAGTTCCGTTTCATCTTTTTTGATCCCTGAAATAGAGATTCACTTATTATGTGAGTAATCTGTCGAGTTCGTTAATCTATCGACTTTACAAAATACCTCCACGGTGGTCCTCTGGTTCTAATAGTGATTCCTCTATTTTTCGATCTGATCTTGTCTTAACCTCCGGGAGTATGATCTAGAGAAAATTAAAAATCGAATCACTGACTCTTCTTCCCTTGCCTGGACACCACTGACATGGCAGCCAGTAAACCCACAAGTAGTCACACCTAACGCTGTTAATAGTGAAGCTTTTTTATGGTAAAAACTTGATAGTTGTGATTCTAAATCACGGGCTGCTATTTCCTTCATTTGCTGCTGCCAAAGGTCCTTTGCTGCTTGTGGCAGACACACCTCTTTATTCGGTTCACAAAACATGATGATTAAGCCAAATATATTTCTAAAATCTATTATTGCGAAATGGGTCATTTTATTTCATGCAAACTTCACAAAATTTTAGAAGAGGTATAGATAAGTTCATCAGTTGTATCATCTTTAATAAGATTATATTTAGTTAAACTGTTAAACATATTGTTAAGAAAATAAGATCTGGCAACCCCTACACATCTGCTCAGTCCTAATAGCAACAAAATATTTCCATAAAGATTTAAGCCGAAATCTGGCTCTGAAAATAAGATTAATCGCCTTAAAGTAATAGAAACAATTTAAAGATTGCCTCAGACAGTTCTCAGTATTTTTTTATTAACACTTTGCCTATGTATTAAAAGTTTCGTTTAAAAGTTTTTAGATGTTTTACTTCCCCAACTTTTACATTTCCTACAAACAAATATTGTCATTATTTCTAAAAAAAAAATGAAATGAAAGTTTCATGGCCATCAGAATTATTGACCGTTTTTTGGCATTTTTCTATTCCATTTAATTTTTATTTATTATCAACTATTAACTTTAGTTCTCACAAGTAGAAAATTTTCCATCCCATAAAACTTTGTTGTCGCTGTGCATTGTCATCTTCGGTCAGACTTTAAGTAAATTTTATGTTTGTCACCCCACAAAAACATTGAAATTAATAATATCATTTACCATCAATTTTAGTTGACCTATTCTGACAAAAGAAACATAGTTTTGAAAAAAAAACTACACTATATTAAAACAAAATTACAAACCAAAAATTTAGCAAAAAAAACTTAAGATTTGAAAAGAATACGAATTTCAATAAACGATGAAAATTTCACGAAAATATTTATTTTCACAAAAATTTCACCCATAATTTTTATTTTAATCGAAAATGCACTAAAAATAACTAACAACTATTAATAATTTAATCCTCATACATAATAAAATTTACAATTAGAAATAAATTGAATAAATATCTACAATAAAAAGGGTTTAGAATTTTTCAACCGCCTTCGTATGCACAAAAATAAGAAAAAAAATATTTTTGAGATAAAAATTATTTAACCATTAATATAAATAACGTTGTTTGAGATCATGCATATAGCTACTCTGGCTGTGTCTCATAAAGCGCATCCTGGACATCTAATTTTAAGTCTTTTTTTGAAAACTGCTACAAATAATACGAACATTGTTGGCCTGTAAGGCGTCAATTATTGTTGGGTTTTCAAAACAAACAAATGATCCTGAAAGTGGCTCTACAGAGAACTATCGTCAAGTATTATATCGCAAGATTTTGGAAGCCAATTGACAGGTCGATTTTTTTTTACTTATCGCAAAATTTTGATTTCAATAAGTCGAAGGCTGCGTTTCTCGTATGTCTGAAATCACATAACGCCCGGATCAATGTCATACATACTTTCAAACAATTAAATGATTAATTATTTTTTAACAAATAACTTCGAATGATGCCATCAATAGAGTCTGTAGGGTGTTTGTGGGTTTGGTTTGTTCAAAGCCAATCAATCTTAAATGTCAAAAGATAAGTACAAAATCGCAATTCTTTCGAAAGTTAACCCTTTTGTAAATCCTATCGGACTTAAAATTAAAAAACCATTATTACAGTATATTTGAAGTAATTTAATAAAATTATGTACATGGTCAACGCTTCAAAGTATAATATGATTAAACTTGCAATGGCTTAGTTACTAATTAAATTAAAAATAAATAAGCTCTTAAAAGTTCGTGCCACCAACATGATTATATCTAAAAATACTTACTTTTAAAATGGTATGTTGTTAATTCAAATAGACTTCACAAATTTTAAATTAAAGTTAAAGATCGTCCAACATAGAAATTAAGTTTCCTCTAAAACCTTAAACATAAATAATAATAATAATAATTTCTTTCGTATACAACCATCCTTTTAAAAAACATTAAATACTTTAAAAAAGAACATTTCCTTTATTTATATTTAACTCGTAGTTTTGTTTGTCTTTACTGGACAAAGTGTGAAAATAGCAGAAACAACTACAAAGAGAATTTGGGACATGATGTCACTAGAAAAAATTACTTATATTTTATTAAAACTTATAGAAAACAGACAAGTAAATATGTGTATGAGTGTGTAGAATAACGTGTGTAGTTTCATTTAAACATGTGTTAGTTGAGTGTAAGTTAGTATATATGTGTCTTACTTAAAATAATATTAAATGTACTCTTCCGTAACAGACATTATCAGTCTGGGCTCCCAGATTTTTTTTAAGACGAATTCCCTCACTGAAAGTTTTATCTCCAAAAACCCCCAGAGGATAGTTTATATTTAATTTTTATTCTCTGACTCCCTGTCTAAATATAATTTATAAATAAAAATTTAAATTTATAAATAAAAAAGTACAAAAATATCGCTTGTTTTCATATGCGCTCAAGGCTGAAATACATATATTCAAATCCCAGTTCTATAAGATTTGAGTAAGAGCTTTAATTTGATACCAATCATAATTTTTTCATTAATTTTTGATATAGTGTTTTTATACTCTTCACCACAAGTGGAAATATCTAAGTTCGTCATTTAGTTTGTAATTTCTACAATATCCATTTCCGACTCCATAAAGTATATTATGAGGTCTTTTTCCGAATGAGCCATGTCCGTCTGTCCGTCCGTGTTCGGGTTGAAATCAACTTTGCCAAGACACTACATGAGCTAGAGACAATTTAAACACGCCAATCGATCACCAATAGTTTCGAAAACTTTGCTATTGAAAATCAGCAAGATCGGTCCCTGTGATTTGGGTCAGCGGGCAAATCATTACGACTGCTCT
This sequence comes from Gymnosoma rotundatum, assembly GCA_916610165.2. Classification (NCBI taxonomy): domain Eukaryota; kingdom Metazoa; phylum Arthropoda; class Insecta; order Diptera; family Tachinidae; genus Gymnosoma; species Gymnosoma rotundatum. The sequence continues at coordinate 23,030,463 of OU744339.1, read as the reverse complement.
TAAATTTTTTCATATCATTTGGAATAAATCTAGATTAGTGAAGAAACTCCAATAAAAAAAACAAATATATAGAGCCACAAAGAATTAAAAAAATAAGAAAAAAAAAACAAGTGAAGAAATTAGCGCCCGCCCATATTTTCCAGTTATAGGCCTCTAAAATTTTCATAGAACAGTATGGTTGTGCAACATATTTTTTATGATATCAATAAATGAGTATCGTTTAAAAGCTTTTGAAGACATCTTTCAGGAAGTACTAAAATTTTTAAAAAATGCTTAACCTATTAAGAGCTGATGACATTTTTGTATAAAATTATATATAGTACTTATTTTTGTTTCTTATTTTTTAATTGTCTGTCACCCCAATATTTTTTTTTTTTGTTTTGATTGGAGTTATTTCACTAAACTAGATTTACATATTTGGTGAAAGGTATATGGTGAGGGGAATATAGCACTCTTGTTTTAATTGCATGTGGACTCAGGGATTCAACTTAATAAACAAAAATCTCAATGAAAACTAAAGTAGTTATTTTGATTGCCCATAGATCTATGATAATGTTAATAATAATAAAGTACGAACCCCCGAAAAATCCCCAAAGCATTTTAAATTTCCCCAGAGATATTCCTAATACCCAAACAGAATTTTTTACCTCCATTTCGGGGGATGAATCCCCTAAACCGATATCACTATTATGAGCTAAATCTAGTTTAAATATATATTCAAATTTAGAGAGTGAGCAATTGCTATTAGATTTCGGTCGGACGTTTTAGCCTTACGTAAATTTAAGTTGTCTGCATTGATCGTCTATAGGATTTTTACTAGTCTTATCGCTTCTTAATTTTTTTTTAATATACCTGTCTTTAGATGATATTAAAAGGTAACAGTTTTTGTTTTACGAGTTTCTTAGCAGAAGTCCAATCTACTTCCACGTAACAAATATGTCACAGATATGATAATGTTATTGCTGGAGACTCTTGTCTTGTCTGCATTAAAGCAGCATTGCATTACTCTTCTTTCGCTTTCAAAACAGACAAAAAACGTTAACCGAACAGTGAAGTTACGATTGCTAGTGTTTTTTAACCAACTTCAAAAAGTAGGAGGTTATCAAAACCACGGAATGTTTTCTGTGTTTATGCCTGCATAACTCAATTATTTCTAAACAGATTTTGATTATTTTTCTTTATTAAAAAGGTTATGCTTACAGATAAGTCCAGTTTTAAAAGCAGTTCATAATTTTAAAAATTAAAGGGTGTCCCCATACAACATACATGTTTTTTAAGTGTATTATGAACCGTATAGAGCACTACTCTCCCAATGACAAAAATTCATAAAAAAAAATAAATCTAAAAATTATAGGGTGTCCCCATAGGTGACACAAATCGACCCATATGGGCCTAAACTTTCAGCCGTTATAGACAAACGCTTAAAAATTAAACAAAATGCCGATTACTATGAGCGTTATAACAACAGTTAAAATTTTCAAAATTATAAATTAAAGGGTGCCCCAATAGTTCATTTAATTTAATGTATATGGCCAAAATTTTGAACAGTTGTCGACAGAGGGTTGAAATTTACAAAGAACCTGCATTGCTAAGTCTACTATAACAACAAGTAAGTATAAAGTTTTCATTTGAAAATTAAAGGGTATGCCAATAGTTAATATAGGTTAATGTATGTGACGGATCTTTTGAACCGTTATAGACAGACAGTTGAAATTAACAAGGAATCTGTATTTCTATACCCGTTATGACAAGTAAGTATACACTTTGAATTTATAAATTAAAGGGTATTCTCATAATTGATGAAATTTTACCTATACAGCTATACTTTTGAACAGTTGTAAATAAACAGTTGAATTTACAAAAAAAAAAGTGTATTGCTAAGTCCACTAGAACAACAATTATAATATTTGATGTATATGACCAAACAGTTAAACAGTTGCAGACAGACGGTTTTAATTTACAAGGAGCTGCATTGCTAAGTCCACTATAATTACAGGTATAAAATTTGTTTTAGAAATTAAAGGGTGTCCCAAGTCTTCATCCGACTTCAAAGTTTTTTGCAAGAATTATTATATTCACAGCTCAACTTGGCTTAGCTCTTCGAGCAATTAGTAGATCAAAGCACTTAAACAATACTCTTGACCCTTTTTACAACTGAGCAAATTCTCCGAATATCGTAACGACTCAAGAACGGTGATAAATCCTATCAATGCATTTTGTCCAAAGAAAAATCAAATGCAGCAATTGATTTTCTTTCAAAAAAATGGTTGTTGCTGCTAAGAACAGACCAAAGGGAGCAAAATAAAACTAGCTTCTCTATTTCGGCTTATTTATAAAATGTTTTTTGTGGCTATTTTTTTAACACTTTTAATGCCAGTTATTATTTGCTTAGATGTCACCCACATCTTACCACTGCGCACATACAAATTTTTTTATTAAACGTTTTGCTTAATACCGACAAACCGATTGAAACTTTGATTTTTATTTACAGGCGAGTTGAAACGTCTAGATTTCTACAATTTGGAAATATCCCGTAGCTTGTTTATACTTATATGTGTCAATGAGCCAAGAATATATGCCAATAAGCAAGAAGAAAAAATTATCCATTAACAAGTAAAATGAACTAAACTATATTTATGTATGTACATAATATGTATAATAACTTAAAGCCAAACTTGTCTGTTGTTGTTAAACTTAATAAAAGGTATTTGTGGTGTAAATTGTGTAAAGGTTTCAAATCTACTATTAATTAATACACTTTTAATAACATTACGATAATTTCTTTTGATTTAATTTATAAAATTAATTATAAATTTCATTTAAGTTTCGCTATTTGACCTCTTAAAAAAACTATTCGGCAACCCTGTAAGAATTATTTCTTTGTTTTTATATTAATACTGAATTATTATTCTGCCCTTCTTTATCTCTTAACTGTTTTTTTGAAAGAACGTTTTGGAATTGTTATTGTGTTTTATTTTAGTGTCCCGTGTTGTTTTGTTTCTCTTGAAACGTTTTTTCATGTGTTTAAAATGCTTAATGTTCGTGTGTTTGTTCATTTGTTTTTTAATGGAGTTTATTTGTACAAAATTGACTTCAATTCATTGTCCTCAAGGATTCATTTAATTTTTTACATGGCGTATGTGAAAAATTATTTTTGTATGTTAAAATGGGAATTTTCTCGTGCATAAAATCAAAGGGGTGTGTGTAAAGCATTTATAAATTTTGGTTAACAAGAGTTTATTTTTCATATTTGTTTTAAAAATTGCGTTGTAATTCGTAAAGTTTTAATAAAATAAGGAAAAAATATCCAAAATCTAAAATGTAAAGTGAAGCAAAGTGAAGCAGGCGCTAACTTTGCTAGAAAATATTAGAAGCACGAGAATCAAATATACTGAACATGACGAACCTCTGCCTCTGTACTGAAATTAAATGGAAAGAGACTAATCGATTCTGGTAAGTCCACCTTAGTATAAGACGATTAAAGGCGTAGGCCTTAAACCCCAAAACAACAAGAATTTATTAGGCACGGTAGCCACTTTTGTAATTAAGAACATGGACTACAGGCAGACACGTACTGAATGTCGAAGGTATAATGAGCCTCAGCTTAAAAATTAGAGTTAATTTTTGAAAAAGAATGATGACTATTTTTTGTAAGCCAGCTTTCACGAAATTCGAAGAAAAACATAATGATTGCTTATGACTCTGGACTGTTATTACTCAACCTTTTCTCTTATCTTTGTTAACTGAACAGGTTTAAAAGTTAGAACCTGGATTAATAGCAGACTACATTAAGTAGCTTTTGCAAATGTTAAAATAATATTGGAAATATTGAAATTGGTGACAGTTCATGCTCAATTTTATAAAATGCTCAAAATATTTTATTGATACTTTATAATGATACTGAAAATTTATTTTTATTGTGAGCTACAATGATGTAGAAGGAGGAGAACAATTTTTTACACTGCACAATTTGTTTATATTTAAACACACTATTATGATATTCCGTGTCATATTTGGGTGGTGTCATTGGCATGAATATTTTCTGACACTGTCACAAGGTCGCAGGTTAGTGAATGAACACACAAACTTGACAAAAAAAACATGCTTCCTAATTGAGCTTAAGCTACAGCTAACAGAGTATGGAATGAGCTTTCTAAGCGTATGAACGCAGTAATGCCATCAGTTAAGATTAATGATTTGAAAGGAGGAAGACAATAATTTATATTTTGTATATTAAAAATTTTATGCTTAAGACTGATCAAAAATATCAAGCAAAGCAACAACTTTCAATCAAGCGTTACATGCAAAAAATCGGTTTTGACTTTTGGAAACAACGAAGTTTAAAATACTGACCAACCCGTATACTCTAGCTTTAGAATTTTTTAATATGAAAACTATTGTGAATCAAACAAAAGATTACGATCCGCTTACAATCGTATATCATGATACCATTTAGTTCATACGGTTGACGTATAACGTCAACTTTAAATCGTTGATTTTTTTTCCCCAGTATCCAAAATTGTGATGGCTGATGGACTTGAAATGGTTCACTGTAGCGTGTCTTACACTCTTTAATACCACGAAATGTGATCTTTTCGCACCACACAAAAGCTTATACATTTGCAGTTGGTTGGTCAATGACTGCAGGAATAATTGATTTTCCATCCCTGCAATTCGTAAGTAAATTAAACATTTTGTCGAAAATTTTCGTATAATTTTCAATATAGGAAAGTTTTGAAATAACAAACACGTCTGCCCGTAACTCATATTCATATTATACTATATGTCGGGTTTAAGAATAAAAATCTCAAGCATCAGTCACGTTATCTTTCATAATATCAAAATACCTAAGATTTCTATGAAAAAAAAACATTTGTAAAGTCGAATTTAAGTAAATAATTTGTATTATTTATTGGACAAAACCTTTTTAGTAAGTAAAAAATCTTGTTATCATATCAAAAACCACATCACTTAATACTTAAGACAACATATTACAGGGAAGATCTTGTACATTTTTTTACATGATGTGTGTCAATGGATGAGTCTTAAACTGTTATTCAATATCAAAACAAATCTATGCAAATAAGGGAATGAATGTGTATGTTTCTGTGTGAATGTGTTTGTGTATATCCTTAGACGGAAACTTTCAACACTAGCATAAAAATCCTTAAATGAAGACAGCATGTTTGATTATTGTACAACTACAATAAGGATACAGTTTAAAAAAAAAATAATGCTGGCACAGTGGGATACAAAGCTGCGTCATCATGTAGTTTAAAAATTTTTCTAATTATTTTTAAACTTTTTAAAATATAAATTTCTTCATATCAATTAATTTTTAAAAATTATCGTGCTATTTTTTATGTTATCCCGATTTAATATAAATCGATTTATATTATAAATCAGCGATATTTATTATTGAGTGTGAAAGCACGTCTCGTTGGCCAAATAAGCGGTGGCGAAATGGCACGATAATTTTTTTTAGTTAACTAATTTAATAAATGTTTCCCGTGTTTTTTACTTAATATAAATTTTTTCTCTTATCCCTCTAGGAATATCAAGGTATTATAGATTTGAAATTGGGTAATACTTATTGCATTTAAGGTTTCTAAATGTTTCCAAAATATTTTTTTATTGTACCATTTTTTTAGCTTCCACCTCTTAAACGTAAGAAATTAGAAGATTTATTTCCAAATTTTTTTCCATCAGTTACCTAGTACTTTCTTGCCATTAGTTACTAATTAGTTAGTTAAGAGTTGGTGTTTAAAAAATTATTATTTACATTTATTTTCTGGTGAAAATACTTAAAGGACTGTAAATCTGGCACTTAACCGCATCATCAGACGAAACAATTTCAACATAAAAAATAAAATAACAACAGAAATGTAATATTTTTTTCATATTAAAAAAAAAACAACAAAAAATTATTTCCTCATATAATAAATGATTATAAACACAGAGATGTTAACTTAGCTCTTTTCGCCCTATTTTTATCTCTCTTTGATTACCGCAGACGCGAAAGCTATCATGGCGCTTTTTATTATTATAAACAAGCGGAAAGTACACACATATGTTTTTTAGGAATTGGATAATTTCAATTAAAAAACAAAATTGGCGCTAATTTTGCTAACTAAAATAAATAATAAATATACAATTTATTTTTTAAGAGTTTGTAAGGATCACAAGGAATTGCTGATTTTTACGATGTAAACTATGATACTTTCACCGAAGTGATATTTTGCACACTTGGCACACTTTCAACGTCTCAGTTTATACTTTCCTAATGTATGATCATTTTAGACGCAAAAGAAATTTTGCAGCAATGGGCCATGGAGAACTGTAAACCTGAGTCTACACCTTGGCCAAGTGGAGAAGTTCTATCAAACTATCAAGGCTTGTTAGGGGGTTTGATGTAACTTGCAGTGATAACTAGATCTCACGTTATCTTGATTTTATTGACACCCACACGAAGAACATATTAAAGCTGCAAGGCGCATTCTGAGATATCTTAAAAATTATATGGCTGGTAAAATACTTATTTTTTATTTATACTTCTAAGTAAAAATCTATCTCTGTTTTAATTTTTTTTTTTCGTTTTAATCGGTACAGCCGTAAATTCTCGTTTTAGTAATAACTCACGAATGCCGCGAATTCTAATTCGTACAAACTTAAGATAAACCATCTACACGACCATACGAACAAACCTTAAAAATTTAATCGAATTCGGTTAGACCGTTCGTGAGTTATAAGGTCACAACACACTTCCAACAATTTTATATATGTATTGTTACGTTATTTCTTTTTTAGAACAAACGTATGGATTCTTTTGATTGCAAATACAAATGTGGGTCATTATAAATTCTTTATTCTTTACTTTGTGGCTTTATCTGGCTATACTCCTTGATCCTGCGGTCTTGTAAATCCAATGGTCTCGTATTTACTAAACATGCGTTTTTATTACAAACGCAGCCATCCACGCTATACTACTGTGTAACTCGTTGCCTTGTTTAGTAACCTTAACCATCGGCAGACTACTCCACTACGCATTTTAACGAAGCCAGTCATCTCCTTTATCTAATAGCCACAGCACACGTCTGCTATACTCTGTTCTTATGCTGTTGCACTTCAATGTGCTAATCGCTACCGTTCTTACTTTTTATTATAAAGGGCATCTTGACAATTATTTGTTACTCTTATATTAAATTAGACATCCCCACTATTTTATCTGCCATGGCTTCACACAATAATAGTCTTTTGCTTTCCGGGAGGTCCGAAGCTTCGCGCAGGTGGGCTCGAACTCACGATCTTCTGTTTTACAGCAAGCACCTCTACCAATGAAGCGATTGGAGTTGCTCAGCTTTCGTTAGCTTATTGTGGTATTATGCTATACACACATCATTAGTGGAAGTAACTTATTCACCACGCTTCTACGGAAACAACAACAGGGGTTGCCAGATTTTATTTCCGTAAAAATGTAGATGAATTTGAATGTTTTACAAATGATGATTGTGGCTGTAACTCTACCGATCGAAAATCGGTGCTTATGATTAGTAGACCTATTTCGTTGGAGTCCCGAAAGAAGTCAATCGTAGTCCTGAGTACAATTGAAGCAAAGTATATTGCCTTGTGTCAAGGAACAAAGCATGTCACTTTTAACACGACTCTATTAAGCGAGCTCTGTTTTGATGACTTAATAACAATCCCGAGGAAAATGTTGTTTGACAACCAAAGTGCTAGTTTCATAAAAATTATCCTGATTTACATACATCGATATTCGAAACCATTATATTACAACTCTCGAGTCTTTTGTGTAGCAGATAATCAAGACAGTTACAACTGAACAGTACGTTGTAGCTTCTGCCAGACTCGAAACCACGTTTTTTATTTTACCAACCAGGACCTTTTTTATCTACTCAGCCACGATTACGAAAGACCATTTCGTGTACCGCATCTATACAACAATTACGAGTATTTATCTATTTTTAAATTCGAACTGTGGGAGATTTTAGCTACGGATTACCAATTACATATTTGCATTTTTCAAAACTACTACTACTACTAATCTCCTCTGTAAATAGAAAAGCTGACATCTCTAATAACGTAGTCATAACGGCCGGTAAAGTGTAAACTAACTTTTATACTTTGTAGTACTGAAAGTAACAACTTATTTAGTTCTGTTTTACTAGCAAAGACACAATCCAACATTTTTAACGAACCTTAATTTCTTATTAAAATGTAAAGATTTCAAGTAAGAGAAAAGCGAGAAAGACATACAAACGAAAAGATTTTCTACCACTTTCTAATGTTTAATAAGCCATTTTTTTATACCGTTAAGTAAAAATGTAGATTTCATTTTTTTTTTCTTTAGTTTTTCTCATAAAGTAAGCATTTATCTCTGTGCTGAAGTTGTAGTAACGGTACTGTTGTCAAAGCTGGCGATTTATCAAGAAGGTAAACGATGTTTTACAATAAAAATTATCAAACTGCAATTGGAGTTTTATCCTATTTTCGAGAAAATCATACCTTTATGGGGACAATTTAAGGTATCTAGGTATTAAGTGTTCAGAAATAAAGACCCATGACAGCTAAGGGGTTCCGATTTTAACTTTTAGATACGGAGCTTTATAAATTCTTTCACTGTACTCATGTAGGCATGATAAATATTAAGTGCAATAACAAAACCATTATTTCTATCGACTCTAATAAGAAAAATGAACAGAAAACTGCCCCAATGCCGAAAAAACTTCTGAGTGTAAACGAATGTTGTTGGGTATGTCCCCTTAAATATTTTATGTGCGTGCGTGTGTGTGTAAATATTATTTTGTGGTTTGCATGTATTGGTTCTAATCCATAAATTGTACGACATGTAAAGATGATAAACAAATAGTATTTTACATCATATGAGTACATAATGTCTGTCAATGTACAATTACACTTGTACACATACATATATAAACACGGAGACATAAAGTGAGCGTCAAACCAGTACTCAAAGTATTCAGTATTCACCACAAAAATTGAAAAAAGGGTATAACTAAGTTTGTCATTCCGTGTGTAATTTCTACAATATCCATTTCCGTCCCCATAAAGTGTATATATTCTGACTTCTTATGCATAGCGAAGTCAATTGAGCGATGTCCGTCAATATGTCAATCGAGGTATTATTGGAAATCGGCATAATCGGTCCACGTCCTTCGAGGCAGCAGGCAAAACGCCACGCCTACCTCTAATTTTTTATGTCATTTGGAACAATAACTTCCATCAAAAGAATAAATACATGTGCCGATAGAGAATTAAAAAAATAAGAAAAAAAAACATCAAGTGAAAAAATTGGTATTAAATTAATTGGGTTGATTCCGCCAGTATATATTATACTGTTGTTATAATTTCCGGTAATAACTGTCGTCACTGGCTGTGTACTTTGAATGTTCGGCAAGCGCTTTCGATGTGATAACATCATTTTCAAGCCACGTATTTGTTAAAACTGAAGATATGGCGCTCACTCATATTTTCCGAGTTACGGGGCTCTGAAAAAAATTTTTGGAATATCAATATGGGTATCATTTTAAAGCTGTTGAATGAGATCTTTAAGGAAATACTAAAAAATTTTAAAAATGCTTAACCCATTAAGAACCGATGACGTTTTTATATAAATTTATGACTGGATAGAGATGTGTGGCAAGTATTGTCGCCCTAAAGGAATAATTAGTGGATCACGACATGATCAAATAACCTGTAAGTCACCACGACATTGTTTTTGCCATATTAAAAAAATAAATAGTTTTAATTTACTTTAATCGTGCTTGATAAACAGATACAAAAGTAAGCAAAACTAAGAATAATTTTTAGAATAGTTTGATCATATTATATTGTAGGATGTTAGTAATATTAACACAATTATGGTTATATTTTACAAATTTATTATTATGTTGGAAAATAATATGGTTCCTGTAAAAATAATATTATTGTTCCTGATAATATTATTGGACGACGACCATACACTGAAATCATAATTTTTAGATTGCCTTTTACTTAAACTATTTTTGATAAATGAATTATTTTTCAGTTTTGGCCAAGTTCATTATTAAATAGTTCATACTTGGGATCAAGGCGAATCAAATATAAGGTGGTAGCGATGTCGAATTCATTAATTTTCGCTGGTAGCCTAACTGTCAAACTCCGTACATAAAAAATCTGTATAAAATCTTTTTTATATGTAGTTTGACATTCGGGCTAACGGCGAAAATTAACGAATTCGCCATCGCTCGCACCTTATAGTTGATTTGGCTTGCTTGGGATTTTCTAAAAGTGATTATTGAAATTTCAAAGAAATTTTTTTAAATAATAACAAGAAAAAAAATTTAACTATTTTAAAAGCTAATGATTTTATTTTAAATTATAATTGTTTTAAATAATGGTAATGAAATTTAAAAGAAACTGTTTAATTACTAATTACAAATAGAAAGAAAAATAAAAATTTTTAAAGACCTAACAACCCAGCAAGCAGATTACTTACACGAAAAGAAATATATGTTTGATAAAAAAAGAAAAATTAGCTTTTTCAAAAAATAGGTTTTTCTTGATAATTCAATTACTTTTTATATTAATATTTTGGTAAAAATCAAATTTATAAAAAAATTAAAAAAAAAGTTTAATTTTATACGAATTTATTCAATGACAATTAAGCCTTCCTTTGGAAAAATTTATTTTTTAAAACGTCTTTACATAAAAATTAAATACAATTATGTAATTACTTATATTTTTTTTAATATTTTCTTATCAAATAAAAATTAAAATTTCATTTTAGAGTATACATGGAAGCAATCTATATATATAAAAATATGTCGTCCTATGTTCGTGATTTAATAACTCGAGAGCCACTCAACCGATTTTCAAACGAGCGCATGTGTTAGAAAGTCTTATTTCACTGATGGTTTATAAAAAAACATCGAAAAATGTTTACGAATTTTGGCTTTTGGTATAAGACTCTGAGGTTTTCTTTACAAAATTTGGGTAGAATCAACTGATGAGCTGTAGCGAAATGGCCACATGGATATGCTTTCCCCGCAGTAATACATTTTATTTTTTACTTTAAAATTAATATTTCATTAGAATATCACGAATATGAAGCACAATTATAGTAAATTGACACTATTATTATATTATTTTTCTTTACCAAAATTCTTTAACATACATTTTATTGAAAATCCCTTTAAATTTAATTTAAATATGTTGCGCCCAGCAGAGTATAGAAAAATTACGTGTTTTAAACATATGTACTTAAAAAAACATGCAATTGTTACTAGTTGCAACTCGCGCCTAAATGTATGTTATTATCAATTGTAACATCATGCAAATTCATGACGCCACAAATAAGCAAATACTAGAGATAGAGAAAAATTACAAAAACAAAAAAATAGAAAATAGAAAATAATTACAATTATGTATGGAAATTCTAGTTGAAAGAACAAGTTCATGCATGAATTAAAAACACATTCACATGCAATTAGATGTAAACATACCAGCATACAAATATTAAAATTCATACAATGTAAAGGTATGTATGAGTGTGTGTATGAATGTTAAGGTCTTTTCAACCTTTTCTCCCTTTTCTCTCTTTTCTCCCTTTTCTCTATTTTCTTATTTTCCAGCTGATTTTTTATGAATTTTTTTCTCTCTCTCTCTCTCTCTCTCTCTCGTTTGATGGCAGGAAATGTCTGAAAGCTGTAATTTTTCTAACCTTACAGTACGAGTAGGGTAAGCGCAGACACATTCATATGCATGTATTGGTAAACACAAAAAACACACTTTTAAACATTTTTCCTTTTTTAAATATTTACGTACATAAATATTTTTTATAGGTAGAAATTTGCATACATAAAGTTTTATAGTGGACAAATAAGAGATTTGAAATTGTTATCGTTCGAAATAAAGCAAAAACAGATGTGGTACAATTGGGAAAAAATATACAAAAATTACTTTTCTAAGCCATTAAAGGGAATAAAAAAAGTTTTACCCAAAACCTTTTCATTCCTAAAAAAAAAAAAATAATGGAAAGTTACGACTCCCGGGCAATTAAATAAATATGGCATCTCGGCTTAAATATATAAATATATACGATTCCCAAGAAATAGTTGATATATAAAATGGTCGACCACCAAAAATTCTTTATGTAAGAGGCATTTAAAACGCGCCTAAAAGCATTATTACTTTATTGCAGAACCAAACAAATCTTGTAAAAATATTTAAAACCTTTTAGCTTCAGTATAAAAACAGGGTTAAAAACCTAAATTCATTTTCCCAAAAATTAAGTGATTCACTGATTTCCCACAGTGGGTTAAACTGTGCATTTTGTTGTATGCCTTGGTTTTTTAAGCCAAATTAAAACTTTTAATTTTAACAATTAAATAAAATAATAAAAAAAATTGTTGTAGCAGAACAGATATTTATTTTCAAAGTTTTAAAAATTGTTTGTAGAACCCACTGTGCTACTTGTTTATCGTTTTTAATAATCAAGCACCCCAAATTGTTTTAAATTTGTTGCATACCATAACAAACAAATTGAATATTATTTTAATGCAAGCCTAAAACTAGACAGCAAATAAACTCATTTAACAGATTATTTTCCTCAACATTTAGTAATGTTTTCAGTTATTAAACTAAAACCATTGTATATTTTGCATAACATAATATATAAATTCAATTTATTGTAAAATAAATCTAAAAATATGCTTTAAAAAGACACTAGCAAGTAGCTATCCATTTAGGCAAAGAATTGTGATTAACTTTAATTGAATTTATGTGAAAAACAAATAGACTTATGTATATTAAAGGTGTTAAACAGTTTTTTTTATGGAGGGAAAGCACAAAATTTCTTCGTATTGGTTTTTTATTATTTTATTTATTTTTTTATTTTTTTTTAATTCCACTTTTTAAAGTTTCCATTATAAGTTTCACAGTTAAGGGTTGTGAAAAACAATTCTTGTTCTTTAAAAAATAAATAGAGCAAAACAACTATCAACTTATTGATAGGAACGTTGGAGTAATCTTACGCGCAACTGAAAAGCGCACTGGTATAAATTATTGTCTACATTTTACATTTAAAAAATGTATAACAAAAAACACTGGCCATCAGACATTTCACTGATATCACAGAAATTTCATGTATTAGCACACAAAGAATCACGAATAATCAACCTCATACAAACAAAGTGCCTTGATAACTCATTTCTTTGGCCAGCGAACAACGGAAGCAGCAAGTTAGAAATACTGTAGTTGATATTAACACCATGGTGAACGTATTATAGACAATGATGTTTGTTAGGGTACTAAAATCCAAAGCATTTCTGAAGATCTTTAAGGCTCTTTCAAGGCAGTAACATAACGGCTGGCATTTGAACCTAAATCATAATATGGAATGGCAATACTACTAACGCTGTCAGAAATGATGTAAAGTTAAAATGATTTATTTCTAGATAGAAAGAGTTAAGCAATTGATATAGCGCCTTATGGTAGAGAAGGAGAAAGGATCATAGGCAATGATGCCTTCGGCTTACCTACATCAGAGCAGACTAATTATATGCAAAACAAAATTATTCTATAAAACGATCGTTTCTAAGCGACCGTCTAGTCAACAAGCAAATTTGACAGATTCGTTAAATGACAATGACTACGTTTACAAATAACGTTGACAATAGATAATAACAAATTTCTTTTATCCAAAATTGTATGGAGTGGATCTAAACGACGTGAGGTTCCAAAAGTATTTTACAGAGATGCGACGATAACAAATAATCAAGATCATGATAATTTGCTCCAACTTTTTTTTAATTTCTGTAGAGGTTTCTTAAGGTTAAAAGTCTGTGACAACAAGCCTTAGATAATACCTCTGATTTTGCTTAAAAACAGTTTTTTCTATGAGTTAATTACAATTAATAATAAGTTAATAAGTTTTGAATATAAAATTTTTCCTTTACATATTCACAAAACAGAGTTTATATAAAATAAACATCATTTTAATTTTAAATAAAAACACATTAAGCTTTCTTTGGAAATTAATTCTTCTGCCAAAAAAAAAAACAGATAACAGCAAATAATTGTTCGCCTAAAACTATACTATAATAAAAACATGTATATGTGATATTACTAAAAAAAATATTTAAATTGACTGTCCTCGTGTTTCCTCATAAAAACCAAAACTTTTGTCCATAATCTGTAATTGCATTTTAACACGTTATTTAACCATGTACACATTGTAGTGTCAACCAATAGGGGGGTAGAGATATAAGTCTTGTACTATCTGTTGTGTTATTTTCATACATACCTTTAAAATTATTATAATCTGACGCCTAGCACTATATTATACTTACGGTTACGGTCACACAATTAAGGGAGTGTTTAATTTTAACCATTTTGTGTGTGTGTGTGCGTGAGTTTGTAGTTGTATTAAACAAATTATTAAGGTTTTTACTCGTACTTAAAGTTTAAATTGTTTTATTTGTAATTCCATACATTTTCGATTTTTATGTTAAAGGTGTGTATAATAATAACAGTTAAACTATTGCCACAAGCCAAAAACAAGCAAAAATGTCATAAGCAAACATAAAGGTATGAAAATATAAGCCTTTGCCCATTTCGATAATTGGGATATTTAAGGTATGATTTCAACTCTGCATGCATGTTATTTATAAATTCTTTGCACAGAACACACACACACGCAAACTCACACAGAGAATATAAAAAATGTAACTCCATAAAATAATAAAAATACATAAATATTATTCGATAAAAAAAAACAAATTAAAAAATTTTTAAGTCTTAAAGGATTTTGCAACACCCTGCACAAAAAATAGTTGCCCTTAAGTATCCTATAAATTAGTTAATAAAGTATTTTTTATTGTTTATTTATTTGTTTTATTATATTGTAAAAAGAGCAACAATTTCTTCTAACAGGTGGCGCACAGTGCTTTTTTCTCACATATTCAAACAATAAAACTAGAAAGCTATCGTTGTAAAAAAAAACTATTTAAACTAATTTTTGAGTAGTTTTTAAACAATTATTTTATTATTAAAACGCCATAGTTGTTAAAATAAACCAAGAATCTAGCAGATTTAATTCTACTACATTTTTAGATTTTTATTTTACTGAAAATGAATATTTTGTGAAGAAATGACTTATTTGTTTTGTTTTCATTTAAAAGCACTGGCGTGCACACGAGTATGGCAGCTGCCATTCCAGTCAAGTCATCGATCGACGTTATTTATGGAGTAAAAAAACTAATCCAACTCAATCTTGTGATGATGACTATATACATAATTGGTTCAAAGTAATTCAGGGTCGAGTTTTCAGAGCTTTAGGTGGAGATAAATCTTCATAACGAAAAAAACTATCCGCCAACAAATATTCCCAAATGGCTAATATGGTTGAATAACGTATACAGAAAAACCACGTATCCCAACTTTTATAAAAAATTTTCCGATTTTTTGTCCATTTCGGTCACTATTTGCACATGTGAGAGAAGCTTTTCAAAACTAACGATTATCGAAAATAAGCTAAGATCTACAATGAAGCAACAACGCTTAGACCTCTTCTTAAGAATTTTGTCGAGCAAGAGTTTTTGGTTTCACTTAATGGAAGAGATATTATAGACAGATTTGCAGAAATGGCTGCGAAAAGAATTTTACGACTTAAATTATGAACTTTTAACCTAATACAAGAGTGTTAGACAATTTAAATTAATCTTATTATATTTAAAAATATGTACATAGCATATTTGCTACACCATTTTGCAAATGCTACGATGGAAGACCATTTGCACAAGATTGTAAATTGGGTTATTGCATTTTTGTTGTTGTACAATATTAATTATTATCTCACATATTTTTAATGTTTTAGTTATTATTAATATTATTCGGACTTATTATGGTTGTCGAAAACGATATTCGAGAATAGTCGTAGTCACTGTTGTTAGTTAGTTTTTTTGGTATTATGTAAAATTTTCGACAATAAAGTATTTTGTAATAGATAAAAATGTAAAATTTTATTAAAAAATTGTTGCAGTAGCATTTTAGGCGATAAATTAACACTTAAAAATAACAATAAAAAACAAAACGACTAGCTCTTAATTCAGTTTGCAAACTTTTGTATTTCATTTGCAATTTTCTTAAAATTCAAATTTAGAAAGATGTTTTTTAAATAAAAAAAATTCCATTTACAAAAATAAAATGTGCGGACAACTGTTTTAGTGCCATTATACCGGTAAAATTGAGTGCTTTTACACTTGTATCTCTTTTTTCTCTGCGAAATAACTTCTTTTACGAAAAAGATGTATTGTATATTGGAATCAAGGTTCTAAGGGACCTCCTTACAAAAATTTGTAAAAAACCATACAGTAGTTTTTACATGATGCAAAAAATTGCAGAAATAGTTGTTGTGTATTTGATATAGCGATTACTATCTACACCAATATCAAAATGTTTTAAAAAATATTTCATGAACAGAAGCGACTCCGTTACAGTTTTTTCATATGTATTGATTAAGAAAAAACTTGACATTTGTAAAATTAAGAAAAAAATTAAAATTAGTGTTGAATAATTAAATTTTACGTTTTTTAATTCGATTTCACGGACGTAAGTTTTAGATGATATTTGCTATGCTCTGCTTTTTTTAGTTTCTTCCTTTGATATGTATCTTTTTCTATTAAATTTTTCAATTTCTTTTAACGACTTTATAACTTTACTATACAGTTCTGTTTGAATGCTTCACTTTGTTGCTAATTTTTTCACTCTTCTTTAGCTTCAATTTTATTGATATTAGAACTAAGGCTTACGTTGTTATTTTTATACTTTTTACTTTGCCGATCCTTATATACCCTTCACCATCTATGTAAATCTAGTTTAGTGAAGTTACTCCAATCAAAAAAGCAAATATTGGGGTGACAGAGAATTAAAAAAAAAAAAAAAAATTGGTACTATATGCCAATTTTTTACATAAAAATGCCATCCGCTCTTAATGGGTTAAGCGTTTTTAAAAAATTTTAGTATTTCCTTAAATATTATTTAAAAGCTTTTAGATGATACCCATATTGATATTAAAAAAAATTTTTAATTTCAGACGCCGGTAACTCGAAAAATATGGGCGAGCACCAATTTTTTTTAATTTATGTTTTTTTTTCTTTTTTTTTGTTAGAGTTACTTCAAAATGACATAAAAAAATTAGAGGTAGGCGTGGTGTTTTGCCGGAGGCCTCGATCATGCTGATTTCCAATAGCAGCTCTTTCGACACTATATCTGATCGATTGACATATTTATTTTTTTTTTTTTTTTTTTGCAAAGGCAAACGTGGTTTCAACAGTAACGCGGACGGACAGACAGATATTGTAGAAATTACACCCAGAATGACAAACTTAGATATACTCTTTTTCAACAGCATGCAAAAAATAAAATAAAATAAGAATAATGTAAAAATCAAAAGTAAACTTATCATTTGTTAGCGTTCCTTTTAAAAATTTACAAAAAAAAAAAAAATGTTTGTCGTGTACATAAATTTCAACGACCATATTTTAACAAATTATCATTCGAATGCGACAAACGTAGTACCGATTTTTGTAATAGATTTGTTTTTTGAGTAACATATTTAACGATAACGACGTGCGTAATACCATTTAAAAAAAAACGTAGGATTTTCGACACGACAACGACAACCGTAATAAGGCTGATTAATAATTTAAAATCATAAATTTTTGTTTATTTTTTAACTACCATGTTGCTTAAAGTAATATTGTCTGCGCCATATCATGAATAAACCGTTGTTTATATATTCAAATTATTGCTAAGCAGTAACAGAAATATATTGAAATTATTCATCTCACCAATATTGCTATTGTAAAATTGCGAAAGTGCAAAAATTTTTTTAAACAACAATAGCAACAACCACATATCCATAAACTGAATGACCATTACATATACCCAAAAACTTTTGCATCGGCAGGCGGCTTTGGACGCCATAAATGCCTATAGATGTAATAAAGTCCTAAACGAATAACCACCCGCATTTTCAGAGTATGAGAGGCTTCTGCCCAGGCGAACGAGATCAGTTTTAGCACAATTAAGAGCCGGATGGTGCAGTATTCTCAGCTGCTACCGTGAACGGAAAGTTCCCGGCACTTAAAACCGTTGCCCAGCCTGTCTCCAAAGACCTAACGACACAACGCACTTGTTTAATTGTCCTTATAGCCCCACGAATTTACACCCTAGGGACCTATGGATACGACCGATTGAGGTTGCGCAATTTCTCCACCTGATGACACACATACACATAATTGAGTATTTTGTTTTTTTGTTATATATCTTTTCAGGGAAAAACTCTCGACAGCAGCAGAGCTGTTACAGCAACAACCACATTTCCATATTCAAAAATTTAACTATCAGGCAGACTTGTCTATGGCAATGAGTACTTCTCTACATTGTGTAAAAGTAAGGATTTTCGGATATGAAGAATATTTAAACATGACGTTACGGGACACAGAAACAGGCAGATACCTAAGTGTTTTACCTCGGGAAGTGTGGGTGAACCGACACTGAGCAACTATTGTTAAATTTTCTTTGCCAGAAAATAGTGATCGTATGGTGATGTCACGATCTGCAAGAAGAAGAGAATGTGGAACACTTCCTATGCCTATATTTTCTTATTTTATTTGAATAATTTTGAGTTTGATTTTTAAGTTTAATTTTAATTATAATTGAAGCTAAATTTAATTAACCCATTAGAAGTCACTGTACTCAACTGAGTACAGCTGCACTTAAAAGCTCAAGTAAGAAAACAAAAAGAATTTGCGACTGTTGCACCGTTATTTGGCTTTACAACAAAACATATAAAAGCAACAGAAAGAATAATTGTGTGTAGTTTGTATTTTTTCTGCAAAAACATTATTCGGATTTGTGTCGCGCAAACAGTGTACTGGTAAGAGTACTATTTTGTTAATTCATTCCAGAGTACGTTGGCAGTGCAAGAAATGCTTAAAAACACTTTGTCTAGAAAAACAGTGTTTCGAAAATTTTCACACATGAGCGGTCAGTGTACTTAATCGAGTACATCCCTAAAACTCGCAAACAAAAATATTTTTTTTTATATTATCCCTACTTTATGTTTTATTGTACCTGTCTCAATAAATAAATAAATATGAATTAAAAAAATTGCATTCAGTTTTCGTTTGACCTCTAATGGGTTGAATATAGAACAAAAAAACTAGAATATAAATTGTGCATAAAATAAATTTAATTTGATTAAAAAAAGAGGTGGAAAAACAAGTCTTTTGTTTATAAAGCAAGAAAAAAATATATACAAAAATATTATAAAGTTTTAATAATATTGTCTTAATTATAATATAATTTACACATACATACAGACATGTTAAGCATAAAAAAATACTTTTATTTTTTGATAAATATACAGTACAAGTTAATATTAATCTAAAGAGGAATCACCATAATTCCAGGGTTTTTGCGATAAATACAATACAACAATGGTTGATAAGGCGCTGACCAGAAATATAACATCAAACCAACGATGATAGAAATTAAAATGTAAATTGCCTAAAACTTCGGTTATAATAACACGAAATTCGGCTGGCAAATTCATGCGCATTAATAACACGGAGGAACAAAAGTACATGCCCATTATTTGGGCTAAAATAAGGACTATTATATTGGAAGATTTACTAGAGGAAATGCGATAGAAGAACTGCAAAGAAAGCATTATAAAAAAAACAAAAATTTTAATAATGAGTACTTCTCTACATTGTGTAAAAGTAAGGATTTTCGGATATGAAGAATATTTAAACATGACGTTACGGGACACAGAAACAGGCAGATACCTAAGTGTTTTACCTCGGGAAGTGTGGGTGAACCGACACTGAGCAACTATTGTTAAATTTTCTTTGCCAGAAAATAGTGATCGTATGGTGATGTCACGATCTGCAAGAAGAAGAGAATGTGGAACACTTCCTATGCCTATATTTTCTTATTTTATTTGAATAATTTTGAGTTTGATTTTTAAGTTTAATTTTAATTATAATTGAAGCTAAATTTAATTAACCCATTAGAAGTCACTGTACTCAACTGAGTACAGCTGCACTTAAAAGCTCAAGTAAGAAAACAAAAAGAATTTGCGACTGTTGCACCGTTATTTGGCTTTACAACAAAACATATAAAAGCAACAGAAAGAATAATTGTGTGTAGTTTGTATTTTTTCTGCAAAAACATTATTCGGATTTGTGTCGCGCAAACAGTGTACTGGTAAGAGTACTATTTTGTTAATTCATTCCAGAGTACGTTGGCAGTGCAAGAAATGCTTAAAAACACTTTGTCTAGAAAAACAGTGTTTCGAAAATTTTCACACATGAGCGGTCAGTGTACTTAATCGAGTACATCCCTAAAACTCGCAAACAAAAATATTTTTTTTTATATTATCCCTACTTTATGTTTTATTGTACCTGTCTCAATAAATAAATAAATATGAATTAAAAAAATTGCATTCAGTTTTCGTTTGACCTCTAATGGGTTGAATATAGAACAAAAAAACTAGAATATAAATTGTGCATAAAATAAATTTAATTTGATTAAAAAAAGAGGTGGAAAAACAAGTCTTTTGTTTATAAAGCAAGAAAAAAATATATACAAAAATATTATAAAGTTTTAATAATATTGTCTTAATTATAATATAATTTACACATACATACAGACATGTTAAGCATAAAAAAATACTTTTATTTTTTGATAAATATACAGTACAAGTTAATATTAATCTAAAGAGGAATCACCATAATTCCAGGGTTTTTGCGATAAATACAATACAACAATGGTTGATAAGGCGCTGACCAGAAATATAACATCAAACCAACGATGATAGAAATTAAAATGTAAATTGCCTAAAACTTCGGTTATAATAACACGAAATTCGGCTGGCAAATTCATGCGCATTAATAACACGGAGGAACAAAAGTACATGCCCATTATTTGGGCTAAAATAAGGACTATTATATTGGAAGATTTACTAGAGGAAATGCGATAGAAGAACTGCAAAGAAAGCATTATAAAAAAAACAAAAATTTTAATAACTGCTCCAGAATTAATTTTTTTAGTTTACCTTGGTTAAAGTTAGTAATAAACCGCGTATGGAAGTGACCACCATACAGCCTACTAATAGAAAGGATATATGTTGATTCCAAAACGCCAAATCTATATCAAAGCCACACCAATGTACGGCTATTTCTAAGCCTCTAGTCACAGGATCCTTACGGCCCACTCTATCGAATATAATGTTAACACAGCACTAACAAAATTGTAACCAAATGATCAGTTTAATTAAAAGGTTTTTTTTTTATCAAAAGAAGTTTTATTAAAAAATACTTACAATAAAAATTTTCCACAAACAGTAGACACTAAAGAAATGTCCTATAACATTAAAATATTTCCCTTGCAAAGTTTGCGACCATTTTTGACGTTCCTGCATATTTTTCAAATAGTTTATTTCCAAAAACAGTTGACGCAAAAGCTCTTCTAGACCATAGATCTCCATGCGCAATTGTGTGATATCTGTAAAATAAAATGTACCCTATTAAAGCTTTTTATACCCTTCACCACAAATAGTATCTATTAAGCTGTCATTCATTATTTCTACAGTATGTCTTGTGGAACCCATGGGCCGTTATGCATAGGAAAGTCGATTTAACAATATGTCCATCTATCCGTGTTCGTGTTAAGACAACTGTTGGTAAAGCTATAGATGACCTACAGAAATTTTGAGCATATCAATCTGTCGCCTTATTTTTCGTATTGTAATTGTACAAATAAGGCTGAAAACCATAAGATTAAGAAATGAAAATAATCTGCTGTGAAATTGGGAAACACAACAGCTCAAGGTTATATCTAATATATCTATAATGAAGAACATAGAAAATTCGGTACGGCCGAATGTAGAGTGTTTCATATATAAAACTACAAGACTTACTTTCTCCTCCTGAATCCACTCTACTCACTGCCGAACTTAATATATTCCACAGCCTTGGTCGAGTTTGATTGGTCTTATTACGCCTGTGTAGCTCCAATACAACACGCTTCTTTTTACCCGTTAACATATCAACAGTTAATAGAAGTCTTCGTTCCAAGTTTACAATATCACTTTGAGATACCGGCCTAAAATTGTACTTTTATTAAAGACTTTTAAAATTTTTATTTTTTTTTTTGTCTTTTATTTCACTTACCTTATAAAATAAGTCATACTTTGATAAGGACAATTTACTGCACCAAATCCGGATAATATGGCCATTACTGTAACGCCAATAACACTGATACGTGAAACACCCTGTTCAATTGTAAATATGCCATTGGAGACACTAAGCAGAGGAAAGGGTTCTCCTATGCGCCACAAACCATACAAAAATATGAACCAACAGCAAGTGGTCATTATTCGTACCCATTTTTCGGAAACTTCAAATGTTTAATGAGAAAAAATTAGAGAGATCAAATAAAAAATAGAAGAAAGAAACACACATCTGAAAATTTTTATGGTTAAGTTAATATTAGTAACGATGTTTTGTCTCTATTTCAAAGGTGGCATTAAATTCAAAAGCTTTTAAGCGATACCAATATTGATGTAATGTTTTTGGAAGTGTAATAGTGGCTCTTTAAACTAAACACTTCCAAGGTTCATAAGTCTAAAAATATGGGCATGGGTATACTATATATTTGTTTGTTATTTTTCAATTTTCTATCTCTCTGTTTTGAATTAGAGAAGCTGAACTAAACTAGATTTACTCCCAATAACTTTTTAATTATTTATTTGTATTTATTGTCGTTATTATGTACGTACCAAACGATATGCTGTGTATGACGGAATGACATATATACAGAGGTATAACAGCTATAATCATTAGCAATAAACAAGTCAAGCCCAAACGCCAATGAAAGTAACGCGAGCTGGAATCTAAGACTCCTAAAATCTCAAAAATTATCAATTCAAACATTGTGAGCGATAGGGCAAATGTCACCGAAAAAATTAACTGTACGGAAATGTGACGAATCTCATAGTTTTTAAATAATTGTTTAACAAAGAATATCCAGCCACCAGCAAAAAATAAAACCTATAAATACACAAAAGAGATTTAAAAATAATTAAAAAATCAACCTATTGCCGGCATTTGAGTTATAAGAAAACACTCACCTGTGACACAAACACAATAATACAATCATTTAAAAATGCCATGGTGCAAAGTTTTGCTATTGAGATTATGAATTGTTTAATGCTTTCTAAGCATTTTTTAAAAGTAAATAATCCTTTAAGAAGAAAATAGGGAAACCTACAAATCCTCTCAACCAAGAAGAAAATTTAAAAAATTTTGGGTTGTAAACAAAAAACGGAAACGTCACAAACTTGAGGTAGCCAGCTGTTTAAAAGTTGCCAGACTTAAAAGCAAATTCTGTTTAAACAGTACTGCCGATTCGTGTATAAAACCATAGTGGGTAATATTACGGATATGGGTAATATCGCCATAGATTACACAATGCAAAAAACAAAAGTAAACTTACTTTTTGTTTGCGTTCATTTTAAAAGTTAAAAAAAGTATTTGGCGTAATACAATTTAAAAAACCTAAGTTTTTAGATACGACGACCGTAATAACGCCGAATAATGCCAAAGTGTGACAAAGTAATTTACATATAATTAACTTTATTAAATTTTGATATAAGAATTATCAAATTTAAAGAATATTAATAATGATTTATTAAGTTTTGAAAATTCCGCAAAAATCACTCTTATTCTAGTTGTCGGCGTCGTTATAATCGTCGTTTTTGTATCAATATCACTTCGTATCAATGTCGGCGTCAATTCAATAAAAATTTTGCATTCTATAGCATTCCTGTGACTACGTCGACGGTTTATCGATTTTTATGAAATGAAAATGCACATCCCTAAGTTTTTGTTAAATTTTATTTGTGTTTGATACTTTTATGGTAAAATGTTTTCTATAGGTGAAGAAAATTTTGATTTAATTGATGATGAAAGCTCGAAAAAAGAAACTTTTTAGGCAGAATTGCAATATTTTTAATTTGCCGGATCGCATTGTACATATGATTTGCCTGTTCCTGGCTGTGCTTCTGCAGTAAATCAGTTTAATTGTTGCATGGCCATTTTCTTCAAGAAGGTTTGCCACAGCATCTTCCAGGGGACTAAGTGAAATTTGTTTAAACATTACGCTGCCAGTGGCTTTACACTCCGCTTTATTAGCAACAATATTTTTTTTACTTTGAATTTTAAATTTCGCCATACCTTAAAAGTAATTTTTGCAAACTTTTTTATAAATCCTTAAGCGATTCTTTATTTTGTTACCTTTTGCCATCGAAGTGCTTATCTTATAGGCGGATCGACAAAATTTTTCAAATTTCTTCCCATTTTTCTTTAAAATTGCATGGAGCAGTGCCTCTGCGAAAACGCAATTCTTCCACCAATTTTTCAAATTGATTTGCATTTGTTACATTCACTTTTTTGCATTTTAAATGTTATGTTTATTTTAAATCACTTGCAGTCGTTATGCAAAAAGGTGTCGACAAAAAACAGAGTTACGTCAATACAATATCAACGTCACATTTGTTATAAAATACAAAAAATCTTTAATCAGCAATCGATTGGTGTCAATAACGACAAGTAGAATAACAAATCTAATGCGTCGACATATATCAACGTTGATATGCGACGACGTCGACAACTAGAATAAGGGTAAATAAAAAAACGATATCTGCACATAAATAAAATAAGCTTAATTTTAATAAGATCCAGAATCATAGCATTAAGTCAATAAAAATTGTTTGACATATGTAAGCAATTCATTGCTAAAAATTTTTTAACAGTCTATGATGTTCGACCGAATTTCTTTGCTGTTTTCTTCGATAATAATGGCACTGACCGTCAGAAAATTAAATTTTTCCAATGTAACAGTTAGAAGTATCTAAGCAAAATTTCAAACAGTGTCCAGTGGCTTAGATTATATGTGAATATTAATAGAAATATATATATATATATATATATATATATATATATATATATATATATATATATATATATATATATATAAGTAGTGAATATGCTGAAATATTAATGTATATTATATAGCAATAAAAAATTCTATATTAAAAGCAATGTGGAGCAATAAGTATTCAATCAAACATGATCTCACACGATATATCATTAAAGAAAAAGTATTAAATAGTTACAGAAATGTTAATATGTATTTGCTAGTCAGCAAGAGAAATTAATAGATATTAAAATATAAATAATCAACTGCAAGCTGAGAAATAGTACATAAGTTTAATACAAAAAACATTGTTAGAGTTCGAAAAAGTACGTAGCACATATGAGCTACCCACAATTTTTACATTTTATTGAATAGGTGTTTACTTCAAGAAAAATAATTAAAATTTAGCTGAACTAAACTCGTTAAAACATTTTGTCGTACACAAAGCGTTTTTCAATATTATTTGCAAATTTTCTGAACTAAAAATAAATGGGAATCTTTGTAAGTTACGTTGGCAACACTAATAAAAACAACAGCTGGTCGTCAAAAATTTAGTGGTTGAAAATTTTTTCTTAATTCGTCTTTTTTCTTCATAACCCAATAAAATGATTAATTTGTATAATTTAAAAGAAAATTAATCTTTACGATAAGTGCAATATTAGTTTTAAAGTGTTTTTATCAACAAAAGTTTAATTATTCCTAATTTCAACGGTTTTTAAACAAGTTAAGCCACTGCAGAGCGGCCCCTAAATTAAAGAAAAAATATTATAGTGGAATTGTTTGTATCTTATTTATTTGTTTTGTAAGGTTTCTATATTACGGTAGCATAAAAATGTCTTGTTATTTTCGGCAAAATTCTGATTGTGAAATAACAATAGCAAAGTATAATGAATCACCTGCGGGCATTACCTATTATGAAATTAAGGTTCGAGTGGCTCAAGTATATTGGCTGGTAGAACGTAGATATAAGGACTTCGCTCAGCTTAACGAAAAATTGGTAGAAGAAATTAGCATATCGAAAAAGTTACTACCTCCCAAGAAGGTAAGTAGAAATACTTTCAAAAACCAAACTACGTATTGTTGGTTTCATGTAGAAAGGCCCATACTTACATAAATGAAGCTTCATAGATGGTAAAAACAAAACAGTATTTCTAAATATCAAATAGTTAAACATTTAAATGTATAATTAAATGCATTATTAATGTGACGATGTGCATTCTATTGGAATCACTATAAAATTTCATTTTGAAAAAAAATGAGACTACATTTCTACATAAGACCAACGATATATGTATGTTCATAATTTTTAAATATGTGCTATGTAATTGAAGTTTAACCATACAAAATCTTCGAAAAAATGTATTTTATTTGTGGCAATGTTCCTAATAAAAAAAATTAAAGATTTTTTCTTCAGTGTTACGATAAACACGGGCGTCGCTGACTAGAGGTTCCCAACATTATAAAGCATTACAAGACCGTGAATACCCCGCAATACCAATTCCAACTGCAGTGGTTTCTGCATTAGTATGCAGTCAATGGCTGTATAACACAAGCTTTATATCGGAGCTTGTTCACATTTGCACAGGAGTGAACTGACAGATGCCTTTTGACAGGAACAGTGTTTTAGGTTGTATGCCTTCGATTAACGTTGAGGAGGTTATAACTGTGGTCTGAAGTGGTAAACCGCTCCTGCCTTTGATGGGCTGTGATTGGATTTTTGTGATGATTTTAAATAACCAGACTTAACGTACTGATTTACTGTAGCCATCACATCTGAGAACTACAGGTCTCCAATAAGTGTTAAGAAAATTTCGGGCTTTTGAAAGTAGATAAGAATATTACACGCACAGCTTGTTTTATTTTTCTTCATTATACCCTTCATCACAAAAAGTGGAAAAAGGGTATATTTAAGTTTGTCATGTAATTTCTACAATATCCATTTCCGATCCCAAAATGTATATATATTCTGAGTTCTTATGCATAGCAAAGTCGAATGAGCGATGTCGTCTGTCCGTCCGCGTTTGGGTTGAAATCAACTATGCCAAGGCCCTTGATGAGCTAGAGAGAATTTAAATACGCTGATCGATCAAATATAGTTTCGAAAATATTGCTACTGAAAATCAGTAAGAATGGTCATGGCTTTCGAGCCGGTGGAAAAAAAAAACACCACGCCTGCCTGTAATTTTTCCATATCATTTCAAACAATCCTAGTTTAGTTAGTTTAAAAATAATAAAAAAAAAACATCAAGTGAAAAAATGGGCAAGCGCCAAGTTGTGGGCTTCTGAACTTTTCAAAAAAAAGTTCGATTGTGCCCCATATTTTATAAGTTAACAATAGGGGTATCATTAAAAGTCTTAACCCATTATGAGCTAATGACATTTTTGTGTAAAATCATACATAGTACTTAATATTTTTTTCCTATTTTTTAATTCTCTGTTACCCCAATTTTTTTTTATTGGAGTTACTTTACTGAACTATATTTACATATATGGTGAAGGGTATAAAGACTCGGCATATCCGAATATAGCTCTCTTACTTGTTTTTTTTTTTACTAATTTTAGATTGTGGGCAATAAAAATCCAACATTTCTTGAGCAAAGACGTGATCAATTAGAAAAATATCTTAAGGAATTACTAGTATTCTTTCGCATACAATTGCCAAGGGTATTGGCGGAATTCTTAGAATTTAATAAATATGATATTATATACTTACTGCAAGATATGGCCCAGCTATTTAATGAAAATGGTGATGCCTTCTTAAGTGCCAAAAAAGAATTTAATTTTTCAGCTTTAGAGGTAAAGTAAATATTTTATTTAAATATTACGAAAGTTAAGCTCGTTATCATTTTTTTTTTCTAGGTTTTTGCCATAAGTGAACGTTTAAATTTACCCTGTCCGCCGGAGAGTATAGAACAAAGAGGAAAGTATGACTTTTCACATGTTCTGGACTTTTGTACTCAATTAGAGATCATTAAAATTTCACCAGTGAAAAATAATGATGCATTTGCTAGCGATTATAATGCCGTCGATGTTCCAATCGGCCGCAGTAATATTATACCGAAAAATCTTAAATTTAATTTAAACGTTTTTCGCAGTCTACAGTGTTTAAAAGTGTTTGCCTTACCTACCGAAAATATCGTGGATATTGTGTTATTGAAACCTACTCTACATAAAATATGTGTTCATAATACCACCATCACTTCCATTAACCAGGTTTTACTCTGCGACAATGTACACAAGGATACAACAATAGATATACCTACTGGTGAAGCCATAGCCTTAAATCGTTCAGTATCAGCTGTTGCTAGTACGAATAGTAATAATGGAATTTATTCAAGTTCGCCACTGTGGCGAAATATCATCGAGTTAAATTTATCGGGCAATCTTTTGACTCATATAGATGAAAGTATTAGAACTGTGCCACAGCTTAAAGTACTGCACTTGGAACAGAATCGTTTATGCGGCATTAAAAATCTAGCTGAACTGCCTCATTTACAGGTGTTAAATCTATCAATAAATTTTATAGCCGAGTGTGTTGACTGGCATTTAGAATTGGGTAATTTAGTAACTTTGAATTTGGCTCAAAATAAATTAAAATCTATTCGGGGTCTGCATAAATTACTTTCCTTAATCAATGTGGATTTAAGTTGTAATCTTATCGAGGATTTGGAAGAAGTAGATAACATTGCATGTTTGCCTTTGTTGGAAACATTAAGATTAACCGGTAATCCTTTGGCCAGTAGTGTAGGTAAGTTAAAGATATTTAAAAGGTTTAATATTTAATATTATTAACATACATATTTAGATTATCGTCCACGCGTTTTAGCTAGATTTCATGATAGAGCTTCTGAAATTGTTTTGGATAGTGAAAAGGGAACACATAAGGAATTGGATACAGCTTTAGTATTATCAGCTTTACACACATCACGTATGAGACAGAAATCTCAACAATAACGTTAATTGATTTTAGAAATTTTACGACGATAATCCGTGAAATTTAATAAATTGACAGCTAAAATTTAACAAGTTTTATATTGTATTTAGAACTTGCCTCATAAAACATAAACATTCTCTACTTATTACTTCAATTTTAACTCGGAAGATTTGTACGAATTTATTAGTAATTCTATTAAAAATAATTGCTAGGTTTTTTTTTTGGAAGTTGTTAATTTTTTTTATTTAAATCCACTGACTTGAAACAACTAGTTTTGAGTTAAACTCTTTAGTTTTTCGACTGAGCTAACGTGTCTTAAAATATTTAAATTATCGAAATAAAACTGCGAGAAAAATAAAAAACAATTTCTAATTAAAAAAATTTTTATGCATCATCGATCGATTTGAATACGACTCGTCTTGAGATATTTTTTAAACAATAATGAAGAAGTTACCCAAAAGTAATTATAGAAGTCGAATGGAGAGTTATTGAAAACTATATTGAAGGTATTTAAAAAAACGAAAATAGCGAACATATCGCAACCATTTTTGGTTTTAAATCGTTTCGATTTCGAAATCGATTTCCATTACATACCTGAATATCTGTTAAAAATATAATTTAAAAAGTTAAATGACACTTTTTCGATAACTTGAGCAGTTTTGCAAACTTAAAACTAGTTCGTAGAAGTATATCTTCTAAAAAATAAAAGTGAGATTTAAGTGGTTCGGCGGTATGAAAAATGTATTGGGAAACTTGTTGATAAACACTAACTTTGCCCAGATTCACTAATCTTCCCAAGAACATGTCAGTGGAAAAATAGTTTAGTTTTAGCTTCCTTTTTTGCCGAATATTTTGTATATAAATATTGTCTGAAAAGAACACATATTTATTGATTGTGAATATTTTTATTGAGAACAAAAATTTTAATTGCTTTAAAACTCATATAGTTGGAGAAATATGTCCAGCTTCCTCTAGGCTAGTTCTGCAAAAAAATTGGGAAATTATTAAAAATAAATTTATGTACACCTTTTTTTGTTACTATGTATTTTTATTCTAAATATTGTATCATAATTTTACTTTAATATAAGAAATGTTGTTGTATGTATGTATGATTCATTATTCTGTGTACAGCTGTGTAAAGTATTAAAAATATTTAAATTTATTCAATTGTGTACATAAAAAGCGGAAGAACATTATAAAGTTTAATACAATTTTCCACTATAAATTAAAATTTATCATTTGAAATTTTAAGCTTGTATATTCCTTTATTAAATTTTTACTGATTTAAAATATAGTCTCCAATGTTTTATTGGTTATGAATATTGTGGTAAAAGTTATTATAGTTACTTTTAAATATTTAAACATTTTTCGGTAGAGGTTATAGAAAATAATCTATTATTATCTTGTCTATAATTAAATTTATGTATAAGATATTTTCTTATAATAAGATTTTAATAAAACAAAATGTTGTCTGATATAAAAATAAAAACAACAAAAAAAAAATTAGCTTTGAAATTAAAACCTTAACTTTAAATAGTTATTGATCGATGAACTTACCATTTTTCAAAAGTTTTTAGTAATATTGCCAGGGTGGTATAGACGGTAAACGTTCCCTAGCAGTTTTAGGTCATTTTCATTGCTGTTGATGATGCTGGATATGAGGATGTTGCTGTAAGTGATGTTGCTGATGTTGTTGCATCATTTGATGATAATGTTGCTGCTCAGCAGCTGCTACTGCATCAAACATGGGTGTATGCACTTCACCTAAAAATTGTGGTGTGGGTGGTGGATTGGGATCAGCCAATTCTCCTATTAGAGGCATATCTATATCGGCTGCATTTAAAGTATGCGGGGCCACTTCAGCCTGACCAAATCCCATATGATATTGATTTTGTCCCGGTACTTGCAAATGACTGTTGTTGTCAACAATGTGAGCATAGTGTTGTGTAGCATGTTGCTGTTGTTCGACTGGTGTAGCATCCATTTGTCCAAATGGTATGGGTGTTTGATCTGCTCCAATTGACTGCTGTGTATCCATGGCTTCCTGATGCTGTTGCTGTAAATTTTCATCAGATTGTTGTTCGTTACTAACAGTGTCTGGTAGTTCCATGGCTGGTGATGCATCACCATCATCTCCTACATCCATATTTTGTTCTGAGCTACCAGGTTCCCCTTCATTACCGGCTTCACCATCACGTTTAACTAAACCTAGCATATCCAACATATTGCGTTTAACGGTATTTTCTTGAGCCACCAACAGGGATGGATATGCTGATTTTTGTCCACAACTAGCTAAGTGGTGGGCCATATTGTTACCATTGGCTGTGGAGAAACCACAAATACAATGCATTTCGTTTGGCAAGGGCATTTCCATGACATCTTTGGTGCCGGTTGTGCCAGTACAATCACTGGTATGTTGAAACATGGCCCGTTCGCAGGCAGTTTTATAATTACACTTATTGCACTTTAAATTTCCGCTGGAAAGGCAAAGAAATATATTTTATTTGAGGTAATTTTTTAACACTTAATTTTTTAACTTCTTTAATATAAACTTTACACGATCTTTTTACTTTTAATTTAAGTTTGCAAAGTTTCTACTGCTCAGTTGTACATTTTTATCATGGCCCGTTACATCGGTGATCCTGAAAATCGATTTAGAAAAATTGATTCGATTTTATGTGAAAAATTTCAACCTAAACTTTATAACTGAAAACTCTATAGAAAATTAAAAAAAAAACGTTCGTTATATTTGTTTATTTGATAAGTTCGAAATTCGAAATTAATTTTTACAAATATAACAACATCCCCGTAACGCACCCGACAGAACTTTCGTCGCTATCTATATCTACATATATAATTCCGTTGAATGTCCGGATGTATGTATGTTCAATTCTTTTTCCAGAGCTTTTTAAAGACGCCTGATGTCTCAGAAAGCTGAAATTTGATATAGTTAAAGTGTTCTTGCTCCGTTGGTGCAAGACGGAACCAGATTTTTTTATTTTCGGTTTGTGGGCGGTGGGCGTGGCTTAAGAATTTAGTTAAAATCCCCTAAATTTTTCCTATGATTTATTTATATTTTTAAAATTTTTTGTTGGTGTAGATAGTAATCGATATGGAATACAAAAAACCTTTATTTGGAATTTTTGTCGGTCTGTGTGTCTGTCTGAGTTCGCATCACGTAAAAACTTTTAGATGGATTTGAATAAAATTTTGTTAGGAGGTGTGTTAGAACTTATGAGTGAACATCTCCCTGTAATTTCAAATAGTGAGCAGCTGCTGCACGGGAGAATTCGATAAGCCCTTGCAAAATTAAGAGTCGGATGGCGCAATATACTCAACTGCTACCATGAACGAATAGTTCCTGTACATTTATTTTATTGTTCCAATAGATCAAGTGATTTTCGCCCCCCATCCAATTATGGTTACTATGATCGACTGATTTCGCACAAATTTTTAGGCTTCAAATTTCATCAACATTAATAATTAACATAAATCTTTTCAGGAAAGAACTTTAAAACACCAGCAGAACTGTTACAAAAACGTGTTAAATTGTTTCCAAGAAGTCGCACCAGACTTAATCATCAAGATATGTGTACTTGTGTAAAATGGAACTTGAACCTCCCAGTGCTGAAAACACGTTTTAGACTCACCTAATTGGATCGTTTTTAATCTAAATGAACTGAACACACTAGTTAACCGAACTAAACCAATCTAAAGCTTAATTGTTTAACGTTATTACTTACATATAATGATGTTCATTGATTATTTCCGTGTTGCACTCGGCACATATAGAACCATCAATGAAGGCAAAGAATTCACCCAATTTTGATTGCACCGAGAAGGGTAAGGGTTCCTTATGATGACTGCGCACCTTATAATTAATATTACAAAAAGAAAAGAAAGAAATTAAAAAAATAACAAGCTTCATCACACTTGTAACAAATCGCTACCTTGGGTTGTTGAATCAACATAGAATTTCTTAAAAGTGGGCGTACGTTTTGAGACTGTTTCAATAAACCGGGATGATGGTTAGAAACATGTTGTTTTAAAGCACCTGTAAGTAAATAAGAAGGAAACTTTCTTTAAAAATTGTTTTTTTTTTAATGGTTTATTTAGCGCACCTTTATCTACAAAACTTAAAGCGCATTTGGTACACTTCAGGTTAATATCCTTTTTACTCATATGTAACCTTAAATGCATATAGTAGTTCTCAATATTAGTTTGATTTATTATGCCCTTGTAGCAGAAACGATAGATCTAAAAAGGTAAATAGTAATAGTTGTAATTAAAAGTGGACAACAACAACAACAACAACACAAATTGAAATGAAATCTTACATCCAAACAGTAGGGACACTGCAAGAAATTTTGATGTTTATGATCATCATAAAAGTGACGTACAGCATCTCGATGCGATGAAGTTCTGTAGCCACAGGCCTGACAATAGTAGGGCAATTCCAACATAGAATGTTTATTTTGCAAATGTGATGTTAGGAAATTCAAGGAATTAAAACGCTGTTGACAAATCAAACAGCGATAAGAAGCCGAATTAGATGATTTCGTTTCCTCGGGATGCATTATATTATTGTGTTTAGTTAACACCGTTTCAGTATCCATTTTTTCCAAACAAAACAAACATTGTAAATTATGATCTTTGCCATCAATATTAAGATGAGACACCAAATGGGTCTGTAGCTTTTCATTAGAGTCAAAAGTGGTGGCAGTATCACAAATAGGACATTCAATTTGTGTAGCATAGAGTATGTCCTCATCATCGGTGAGCTTTTTGTTATTTTTATAAGGAAAGGGTTCATAGTATTCATCATTGCCATCCATCACACCATAGTACATTTCTTCTAAACCCTTAAGTTCGTCTTCATCCTTTTCTTTCTCCTTTTCCTTTTTAGATGGTTTGGTATCCAACGCCTTTTTCGCAGTAGTTGTTTCTTTTTTAGTAGAAACTGGTTCTTTTTTAGCACTTTTAGCTGGTGTCGATTTAGAAGTTCCTTTCGGCGGCTTAACATCTTCTTCAATTTTTGCTTTATTCTTTTTGCCGGAATATGTTTGAGCAGCCGTATCATCATCCTTTTCTTTTTTAATATTTTTAACATTCACCTTTTCTGAACTAACATAGTCGGCCTCATTAATGGCTAAAATAAATTAAAAAAAAAAACAAAACAAATTAAAATAAGGCTAAAATGGATAAAACAAAAAAGTTCAACGAGCATTAAAATTTACACAAAATTTCTAATTTTCTTTTTACTATTTCAAACTACTTTCTAATTAATTTAAATTAAACAAAAAGCATAAATTTATTTGTATTTGTTTTTTAAAAAATAAAGTAGAAAAAACTTACGTTTTATGTTTAGTTTTTTGATCGTGAAAACAGTAACAGAAAAATAATTTACTAAATTTTTGTTGAGTTTTCCAGAAAAACAAAAATTTATTTATATAAAACTTAGCAAACAAATGAAAATTATGTTATAAACAAAATTGTTGTTGGTTGGTTGGTTGGTTCAAAAGTCAAACAATTATTTTAATTTAATATTAATTAATAATAATTATGCTTTTTGTTTAACATTAAACTATTAAATCAAATTTAGGTAAATTTTATAGTATTAAATAATTAAAAACAAACATTAAAAATACTTATTGAATAATAAATATATTAAAAAAAACATTAATCAATCAAAATTAACTTTTCATTTAAGTAATTCAATTGGTATAATGAGGTAAATTTTTTAAGTACATTCTAAAATTATTTTATATATAAATTAAATTTAATCAAAATCAATCATATCATTATTTTGATCTATAAAAATGAAAAGAAGAAGAAGAGTTTTGATTAACACAAGTTGATAACAGACGTACAATTTTTAATAAATAAAACCAGGCAGGCCAACAGTAATTAGAAATATAAATCTTAAGCAATTAATTAAAAATTTAAAAATTCATTTTTATATTTCCAAATATTATACAAAATTCTAACAAATAAAAATAACTGAAAACAAACATCAATAAAAAAAGTTTTAAATACATCTAAAAATAACTACGAGGGAATATCGATAAGTTTTTAAACAAAATTTGAATTTGTCAAAACGAATGCAATTTTAAAAGAGAATTAAGAAAATTGAAGATAATAAAATGACGAGTGTTAAACGGTGAATACTGTAAAGGAGAAATTTCTATGCAAAAACAACCAGTCAATCAAAAGGGTTATTTTATTTCTGCAATTAAATGCAATTTCTAGAACTTTTTTAAATCTGTGTAGAGGAAAAAAGGTTTTCCAACTTTATATTTTTTTACGAGCGCGTTTGCGAAATTTTTTATTTTAACTTCTAGCTATCGACAGTTACGTGTTAATTAATAATTACCTCAATTAGCTTAAAACAAACAAGTTAGTGACAAAATATAAAGAAACAAAAAGATATTGTATTTAGGATTCCATACCCAAGGGGTTAAAACATAAGGGTGTTCCTTTCAAGAAGTGACTTTTGCGCCTCACAGGACTATCTTTTGACTGAAAAGTGATAGTTGCAATTTACGCAATGTTCCCATAGAATTGCAAAAAAAAAAAAAAAAATAATAAATAAACAAAAATAAATTGATGGTCTATTGTCTCATGTATATTTTTGGTTTAATAAATTGATAAAAGAAGTTAAAAGTTTTAATTGAAATTTCCTGACAAACTGACTTGAACATCTGCTAAATGAAAATACCAAATTGCCACAATGTATTCGAAAAATTTCCAGTTCTCGAAATATTTTCCTGAGACAGCTTAATAATTTTTGTATATTTCACTTGATCAATAAGAGGGTATTAACTCGAAATTTTAAAAATGCATCGTATATTTAAATAAAAGTGTAATTTTGAATTAAGACTAGTTTCAAAATAAAAATAATCAAATTGTTTTATTTAAATTTGATTTTATTTTGAGTTGATACAGTTTTGTTGATATAACTTGTCATTTATGATCGACAAAATTCGACTGAAAAAAATTGATTTTTTTTTTTGCAAACCACAGAATTAAAGGAAAAACAATGCAAACATATTCTCTAATGGAATTTGCTTACTACAATGTATTCGGATTTTTGAATTAACTTTAAACTGTAACCACAAACAGTTTTTACCTCTACTTAAAATTTTTAGTTAATACCCTCTTGTTGATCAAGTGCGATATATAAAATGTTTTAATAAAATGACTAAAAAATATATTTTTTTTTAATTCTTTGTGTATTTCAAGCGAAGATTTTTTTATAAAAAATTTTATAGCATGCGAGAAAATGTTTTTACCTTATAAAAGAGCAAAATTCAAAAACTTAAAGGCCACATTTTAAGCCTTACAACAAATAAAATACATGCTTGATTACTTAAGACTTCAACAGCCAACCCGATTAACTGAACTTTTTATTTTTTGTACTTAAAATCAACTTTTGGAATCTTTCAAATTAATATTTAAATACGAATTTCTCTTTGAGAATGGCTTTTGAAACTTCGACTAATTACAATTTTAAAATTCTTTATAAACTTTTTCAATCCTTTTTTAACTAATCTTAAATGGAGTTGATCAATTTGGCAATAGAAGCATTCAATTAAATTTGGTTTTTCGGAGCAGGAATTAGAAATTATATTCTTCAACCTACTATCGAAACAAAATTCTCAAGCAATTTATAAACGTTAAGTAGTTGAATATGAAGCTTGTAGTTTTAGTTTAAATTGAGTAATAATTCGAATGATTTTTTTTTCGAATGTAAATACAAAGTAACATTCTAACGTGGAATAGTTAACAAAATAGTAGCATGCGAAAATTTTTTTGGTTTTGTTAAATAACTGGGGGTGTCTAAAATCGATTTTTAAAACGAAGTGGTTTAAGGTTTCAGTAATATTTAATTAGTTTTGAATACCTGGCTTTTTTTAAACGTATGTTGATTTAATTTCTTACTTTTATTTTCTAGTATGAGTTAAAAAATGACACAATCAATTGAAATTCCCTACTCGATTTCTAAAATATCGCTTTGAAATCGGTCGTTTTTGAATATCTTTTCCTTTTTTCGCAATAAGGGAGATTTTTAAGAGATCCTGTACATTTCTACGTTGCCAATGTTTCTAAAACTCAAATAAATATATCTTTAATCCTTAAATTCCTGTGTTTCTGCTGCATTCCTTGGATATTCAAGATCCTAATGTAATATTTGACTTAAAATTCTACCGGATTTTCACCGTAAATTTGCCACATCAAAGTCAAGGCCGTCTCTTAGACAGCAAGACTTTTGTATCGTAAATTTGTAGGTGAATTATTTTTTTAATTTTAAAAGCAAAGTTTCCAAGAAAATATAATCTTAAATATGAATACCGCTAAATGTCTACAAAATTCTTAAAAAATTTTGCATCCAGATGTAAACGAAAACTTTAAAATGTAACCGTGTTAAACCTAAATTATGTAAAACCTAGCCAACATACCTATTAACACAACAGCAGATAGGCCTTACAAATAACTGATAGCCTTTGTGAGAATCGCCCTTCACTTAAAAAACACAATAAAAGAAAAAAAAAATAACTAAACAAACAACACATGACATGATGGTGGTTTAAAAACCAACAATTCAGAATTACTGTTGTCCTGCTACTGTATGTTGCTTATTATAAATATAATTACTAACGTTTTTTTAATCTTTTAGGAGTAGTGTTTGCTGGAATTTCCTTAGCATTGGCTGGTAAAATACTCCAGTCCTTAAAGGGATTAGTGGCCACCTTAAATAGCACAAATAAGAGAAAGGCAATTTTTAATAAAAATTAACGTACGTAATTCAATGTATTTTACTTACATGATACAGCCTCTGTGTCAAAGATTCATTACAATTAATGCGTGTTTGTTCGGCAATGTGAGCTGTTATATTATTAAAAGCCTGTAAAGCATAAGTGCCAAATTGTTCACGCCATACCAATTCATCTAAAAATTGCTGAATCATTTGTCGAGACAACAATGACAAAGTATTTTGGAACATTCTTGGTACAATACGTCTCAAATAGTCCATGACTGCTGAATTTGTATGTTTAGCAGAACTGTCAGTAGCAGCTGCTTGTACAACATTCTTAAAGCCCATGGAATACAAAGTCATTTTATCAACTGTCAAATCAATGCATATAATACTGTCTTGGGATACCCAACGCTTAAGAGGCTCTAATATAACTTGAAAACGTTTTTTGTAATTACGATCAGAATCAGATAGAGGTTCTACAGCTCTCAGTCGTATAGTTTTTTCAGCATAATCTAAAACACCCAAAACTTCTACTTTAAGTTGACGCTGTTGGCCGTCTTGAGATGTGGTGCCAAAAGAAATGACACCAACTTCTACAAATTTTTCGGCACCTCCAAGTTTTTTACATTTTTGATGAACGGCCAAGGTGCAAATAGCGCGTAGCCAAGTGTAAACTCCTTTAATGTAAACATTATCCACCTTGACCCATTGTACTACGTTTTGTATATTGGTCTGGCAAGCCCAATGGTAAATTAGTTTAAGTATGCAAGATGGCGGATGGGGAGCACCCTCAAAAATGGAGCCATGAAAAACAGAAACAAAACGCGTTGGACAACATTCGCTAATCCAAACATAACCGCCAGTATAGGGGAATTTAGACGCATCGGAATAAACGCCTGAAAAATATAAAAAAAATTTATTAGCAACAAAAATTTAAAGAAAACTGTTTAAAAAAAAAAAAAATTAATTGAACAATTTTCAAAAACAGCTTGCATTATTAAAATTAAAATTTGATAACAAAATTTTAGTTTCAGGTTTAATTCTTCTTTTTTTTAACCTACCTAATTTTAAATCATTGGTTTTATGATTTGCACATTTTTGTTCAGCCTTAAGAAGACCCTCCTGAATCAACCATTCCGTAAATTTGTTGGGCGTCAACATCAGCACCAGTTTGACCTTTGAATCCAGTTTATTACGAGTAGCCGACATATCTTTAACTTTAAGCCAAGGTTTAGCCAAAACCACCAAGGAGGGAAAGGTTTTACCCTGTAATTTGGTTTCTTTATTCTCTTTGGAATTTTTACCATCCTTTCCATCGCTACCAATTATCAAACCACCAACAGCAGAATCCTCAGATGGACGAAAGTTAGGCGGTGGTGGTGATTCTGCAATAGCCGCTTTAACATTTTTCTTAGAATCCTTAGGAGTTTTAGCTGCTTTGCCGGCAGGAGTGGTGTCTTTGATCTCTGGGACTCCCTTCTTACCTTTGGCTGGTGTACTATCAGATTTAATATTTTTACCAGCTGCTACAGCAATTCTTTTTGCTAGGGGTACATCATCATCCTCTTCATCAGAAGACTCCAAATATACAAAGTTGGGAGCCCTTTTACGTCCGGAACGTGTACCTCCTTTTGCTGGTTGTTCATCAGACTTTGGTGTTTTTTTCGGTGGCAATGTAGCCTCTTTTAACTCTTGCAACACTTTGCCTTTAAAGGAATATGCTTGGAATACCTGACCATTGAAAAGTTCTTTACCATCGTTGGCATTTAAAGCAGTTTTTAGAGCATTTTTAATAGCATTATGTTCGTTGGCAACTCTTTCGTAAGCACCTAACTGAGCCGGCGACAATTCTTCAATTAAACAGTCTAAATCTAAAGTTATATCGCTTTTGGAAATTTTCATCTTTGAGCTTTATCGTGACATATAAACTCTGGTAAGTTTTAATATTTATTCTTTATTTTATTTTCAATTGTTTCACCAAATTTTTACACTTTTTTACCAACGCGTCGTTTCTTATGAGAATTTTCTTTCACCAATACACACTGTAGTAAAAATGGCGGCGTGACATTAATAATGTTGCCTGAGCTTCAAAAATTGTATTCCCAAAATGGTTAAAACCAAGGCGAATTGATAACAGGTATACTCACGGGGAAAATAAATACAACACTGCGATAGAGACATGTACATTTTGTTTTTGTACAAATAGTTTTCGGCTGTCAAAAGCAAAGGAGCAAGGCGAATCAATTATCAGGTGGCAGCGTTAGAGAATTTATTATTTTTTGCTGGTAGAAACGAATGTCAAACTTCATATAAAAAAATTGTAAACAGATTTTTTATATATGGAGTTTGACAGTAGTGTACACGACGAAAATTAATGAATTCGCCTACGCTGCCACCTGATAATTGATTCGCCTTGCAAAGGAGATTATAACTTTTGACACTCGAAGAAGGAAAAATCACAATAGTCACCTGAGCTTGGATAAAACAGATTGCCAAAATACAATACATGCTGCGCAATGCGAATTAACAAAATGTTTCAGCTGTAATTTTTGTTCATATGACAAAAGTTATAAACTACTTTTATACTTCTTTGATTTTTATAGTCGAAGACGATTTGTACACATCAAAATGTACATATTTATTTTGCAGTGTTGTACTCATTGTCGTCGTTAGTAAAACTATTATGAATTCGCCTTGCATACTATATAAGCCATTAAAATTTCTTTAGAAATTAAATGCAAACAAGTAGGGGTGCTATACTCGGCTAAATCTTCGGCCGAGTCTTATACAGCCTTCACCATCTATGTAAATCTAGTTTAGTGCAGTAACTCCAATCAAAAAAGCAAATATTGAGGTGATAGAGAATTAAAAATAAAAAAAAATTGTATAACTTTTTTAATATGGTATTTGACATTTAGCGTTTACGGCGAAAATCAATGAATTCGCCATCGAAACCACCTATCTTATTTCACCATATCACTGTTTAATAAACCAAGAAAAAACTGTTGGTTTCGCATGCAGCGTTGCCGCTTTGGTCCAATCGGACAAACTTGGTAGTTTTTCGTTTTTAAAAAACAGTTTGGTAGGTTAGTTGGTTTGTTGAATTTTTTTAAATTTTTGGTAGGTTTTCCTCCTGTAGCAATTTTTTAGCATAGTAAATTTTTCATCTTAAAAATTCAGAACATAAAATAAAAAAATGCAACTTTTAATAAAATAAACAATAACTTTGATAGTGTTACCATTCTCTCTGCTTCTCTGGTTTAAGAAACGCGAACTATTTTGTGAAATTGAAATTAACAATATTTTTAAGTGAAGGTTTATTTTCAAGTGTATGTATTAAAAAATTAATAGACAAAATGGAAAAGTAATTAAACTTTATTAATTCTAAATATGTATCTATTAATTACGTAAATATTTACTAATATTGCATGTATTTTTTTAGATTTTTATCAAAAACTCCAAAATTAAATGAAAATAATATAATTTCAGAAACAACATTCTATCAACCGGGTAGAACCCCTCTTAAAATTTTTGTTTTAAAACATTTTTAAATAATATAATACTTTTAGTGAACATTGTAAAGAAAAATCAAAAGAAAATTTAGAACCGAATGGTTGAGCGAATTTGATTGGCTCCAGGAAAAGGATGGGTGTTCATTCTGCATAGTATGCTCTAAAACTATTTTGAAACCAATGAATTATATGTGATATTTTTTGTATTTTAAATTCCTTTTGTTTTTTTTCTGTATACATTTTGTATACACATACATACATCCGTTATTTTAAATGAAATATTGCTTTTATGTTGGTATTTTATGTTTCTTA
Organism: Gymnosoma rotundatum; assembly: GCA_916610165.2. Classification (NCBI taxonomy): domain Eukaryota; kingdom Metazoa; phylum Arthropoda; class Insecta; order Diptera; family Tachinidae; genus Gymnosoma; species Gymnosoma rotundatum. The sequence continues at coordinate 22,988,879 of OU744339.1, read as the reverse complement.
TAAAAACTGGAATTTTTTATTATATTACTACGAGTATATAAGCCAAAATAAAAATTTTCATTTTATTGAAGAATTGCATTTTAAAATTTTTGGTAGGATGTTACCAATTTGGTAGGATTTTTGAAAATTATTGGTAGGAAGAAAATTTCTTGTGTGGCAACGCTGTTCGCATGTAAACAAATCTATTGTGAGTTACAAAACGCACATAAGTAGACGGAGGCAAATATAATTAGAAAAGATACAATTTTTAGTGCATCATCTATGATTAATTAAAAATGAGAGATTCTGAAAGATCATCAAGCTATCAACGTTCAAGACATAAAACTAGATCAAAATCGCATGACAGAGAAAGATTAAGAGAACGAAGCAGGGAAAGGGAACGCTACCGCGAAAAAGATCGTGAGCGGGAACGCAGTAGCCGGGATAGAGACCGTGATTATGAAAGAGAATATTATTCCTCAAGACACTACAAGTCTAAAACTAAAAAATCTAAACACTCAAAAAAAACCAAGCATAGCCGTCGAAGTCGCAGTTCTAGCATCTCGTCTACATCGTCCTCTAGTTCTCGAGACAGCCGCAGCAGTCGAAGCAGCCGCACTTCAAAATATTCTACTTCTCGAAATAGTAATACAAGGGCACCCAGCTCTGAAAGTAACTCTAGGAGTGCTGTTACAGGTTCTTCTACAAACAGTACTGCATCGCTCTCCAAAGTAATTGACTTAATGGACATTAAAGTTCAAAAGGCTTTGGAAACTATAGAAGAAGACACATTTGTACCAAGAGCCTTTTTCAGCACGAAAGATAGAGAAGCTCCCGAAAAGCATTCGCTACTTTCAGAGAAAGTCATTGTAGATTTACAGGCGGAGACAGTAACATTTCCCATGTCATTGGATAATTTAAAAGATGTGAATAGTAAAGAGGAGCTATTTCATCCCAATGTGAGTTAAAAGACCTATAATATTTTACAGCTATCTAAACTTTATAACAGTTTCTAGGTGATGCTGAGAAGAAGCAGGATAAGTGGGTGAGAAAACTGTTTCTATATCGCCAGAAATATATACGAGAATAATTTAAATTGCTAATAGTTTATAAAATACTGTATAAAATTTATCGACTTAAATCAATATACACCATTAAAACTCTTCCGCTGAAAAAATTATTCTAAAGGAATTTGGTGAGTTATTATTTATATTTAGTATTTTTATTGGGATAAAATAAATAATCTTAAGCACTTAAAATATATCCGAGCCTGTTTTACGCGCTTTTTGAAGAGCCTCTTCAGGCGTAAGTAATTCGTTTTGTGAAGGCTCTACCGGTGAGCCATCCTCCTTTAATTTTCCCTCTCTGAAATCTTGTATAATTTTTTTTGAATACACTGCATTAAACAAGTCCAAACTAGTAAACTCAGATTGGATGACATCAGGCGCCTTATACGACACATATGGTTTTAGTTTACATCCCTCCAAGTCAGGTACTATAATATCGGGTATCTTTTCAGGAATCTCTACGTATTTGCCATTAATTATTACACCCGTATCTCGTACACCTCTTTTATGCACAGGAACCGGCGGATTTAGTTGTGTTCGTTGGGCTTCTTTAACCACCCTTGTGCCTCGTTTATTATAGACTAAGAATTTTCTAAAATTTCGTTTTCCTTCTAATGCTGCCGTTGTAGAAATAGCACGTTGATGACTTTTAACTGTCAATTTCACGAGTTGTCTGAAATTTAACATAATTTTTGTTTTAAAATATTTGTAAATTATTGAGTAACTGGTGCAGTTTGTGATTTTAATAAAAAAAAGTGTAAGGGTATTTTAATCATTCACAATAGTTTTACTCAGCTTAATTCCGCGAGGTGTATTTTAATGTACTACGAAAATAGACATCAAGTACAGGTTACCCTCATTAAGGAAGACATAATGTGGTTGTAATACCATATGGTACCAAGAGAGTACTAGATTTTATAAAAAAATACCCTTTCCCAATATTTTAAACAATACATCATTCAAATTTTCTTACAATACATGTAAAAACCTAGAGAATTAAAAAGAGTATGTAAAAAAATTTACTGTCGCCTATATTTTTTTGAGTTATTGGTGAGTGAACTTTCTATATATAAAACTGGGAATGCGCCCTAATACACATTTATTTATGTGTTTTAAATTAAAAGTAATGTAATAAGGCTTTACGGGCCAGTTTTTGACTTCGTATTTAAATGTCATTTATATTTAAGTTCTATTTAAGTACAAAATTCAGCTTTTCATTGCACACTTAAATGGAACATAAATGACCAATCTTGCGCATTTAAAGTCCATTTAAATAATACAGTTTTTCCATATGGTTATGGCATTTTTTTCTGTTGTTTCGCAAAACTAAACAAAAATTTTAGGCATTGATAGAGCAATATTTTATGTTCTGCACACATTTCTTAATGAAAATATTAATTTAAAAGTTAAATTAATAAATAAAATTAGTTCAGGTGGTGAATTTATGAGTATCGCTGACATTTTTTAATATATTTAAAATATTTTCACAAAATTTGCAATTCATTGTGTTTGTTAGCAACTGTTTTTCATAAGCAATGGAGATTTATGTTGATATTTCGTAGAGCTGCCATATTTTCATCATAGTTAAATGAGAACGATAATTAATGACTGATAAATTCAAACTGTATTTAAATACTACTTAAATTTAAATGCAAATCAACCAAATGCGTATTTAAATATGAAGTCAAAAACTGGGCATAAGACTAAAATGAAAAACATGCATATTTAAGAAATATAAGCTTAGAGTTTTTTGAAGAATTTTTTCTCTTAAGTAATTTTATAAAACGCTTATCATTTGGCAACTTTAAATAATTAAATGTTTTTATATGTGTAGCAGCAAATGGAAATGTAGTTTTTGTAAAATTAACAGCTACAGTTTTTTAAGCAAAACTCAAAGTTAAAGAGAACATAAAAAATCTAAAACTATACATAAAAAACTATACAGCTCCTTCATCTTTATATCATTTATTTAAAGAAAAGTGTTTCAACTTCCTTACAAACTCAAACTTTTTGAAATTGACCATCAACTTGATTTCAATTGTTCTTTCATGTCGTGAAGTAATTTTGCGCTCAATTTTAGTGGTGCACGTAAATAATTTTCGTATTTTTTTACAAATATTTTGCCACAATGAAATGAGGAAAAAAGAAACTGAATAATGCATTTATTTCGCTTTCTTGATGACGGAGTTTAAAAACTGACTACTAAGCTGCTTCCAGCCTAGTCAATTTGAATAAATGTACGCAAACGGTGTTTAACTAGGCTGTCAGACGATCTAGTTTTCATTCTATGTTTAAAATTTCTCTCCATTTTTTACCAACACACACTTTAAAAATTTGCTGAGAATTTGCTTTCAAGTTTTCGTTTAATTGAGTGTTTCAAATTACATTCAAGAAAACATCTGATTGAAATTTTTTCCTGCATTTAAATTTATTTATTTGTTTTCTTGACGACATTTTGCGTAAAAGTTTGCTCTGAAATTTTGTGCAGCCTACGTCACAGCTTTCAATTTTTGTAAATTTTGACAAGCAGTATGTGTAAATTTCTTGAAAGAAAATTGAACAAAAACTTGACCGTGAGACTGCACTGTAATCAACATAAAAACATAATTTTGCACGTGTAACTGCAACGTGAAATATTTTATTATTATAAAAATCTAAATTTATAAAAGTCGCTGGAATTCAAAATTTTTGATGTATAGAAAAAAGTTAAGTTGGCAATACTTTACAGCCGCTACGGAAAATCATTTCACAATATTTGTTGGAACTATTATTTTTTGTATAAAATATCTCCGAATATGTTTATACATGTGAATTAAAATAGTGATCATTATTTATTTTAAACCATTTAGAAATACACAGGGGAGGCCAACATCTAAATCAATTTAATTTTCTTTAAGGAGAAGACAAAAGGTTGTGTGGAAAATAGTTGAATAACAGCCAGACAGAAGAGGAAAAGTAGCAATTTCATCATGGCACATCGTTTTGTATATACCGCTAAATCTATGGAAAAATTCCTAAAGTGTAACTATATGAACCATATATTGCCAGTTAGAGAAAAGGTACTTCAGGAAGTGTTTAATTCTTCAGAGATAAATTATAATAATTTTATTGTTGTGTAGAGGCAACGAGGCGGTGTCGTGCTTGAAGTTCCTTTAGTTCGTTATTTGTTAGAACAAATAAGTTATTTTTGTAAAAAGCCACCAAAGGGTTTTGAAAAATATTTTGAGCAAGGCAAAGGAGGTTCTAAACCGTCTACAACACCGGCAGGAGAGTCCATCCAAGGAGAAAAACGTAACAGTGAAAATTCTTCGCCTTCAAAGCCAACGGCCAATGTTCCACAATCACAAAAAAAAGAATGGAATTTGGGAATGTTTGCTAACAATAAACAGCAGGGTGGTGGTGGAAGAGGTGGCCAAGGTCGTCCTATTGGTGAGGGTGGTGATGGTTTTCGGGAAAAATGGATTCTGTTTGGAGCGATTGGAACTGTAGCTTTATTGGGTAGTTTGGCCTTTTTCGAAACCGGCTACAAAGAAATTTCATGGAAAGAATTTGTAACCAAGTACGACAAAAACAATAATATATTCTTTATTATTTTTTTTAAATCTGGTTTAGCAATGTAAATTGCATCGCTAGGGGGTGTAAAATGCAATTTTACGCAAAAAACTTAAAGGAAAGATTTTGCAAACTTTTAAAGTTTTTATGTATAATGTTACATATATCGAGTATATTATTGCAAAATGAGGCATATGGAAAGTATAGTGAATTGAAGACTTATTAAAAAAAATTATTGGTAAAAAATTAAAAAACTCCGGTAAGCACCTTTGGTACGACCAACACTGGCATCGCTTACCAATAATTTCTTGCACAGCCGGCTTTCAGCGGGTTCGGACACTGTCTTCGTCAAGTAAAGATTTCCTGAATAGCCGGCTATTGACGGCCACATTATTTAATTGTACCTTACACCTTCATTTGTGTAGTTTGCATTGCTAGGAAACTATATTTAAAGTCATTTTTTTAATAATTCATATTTCAGTTATCTTAACAAAAATTTAGTAGAAAAACTTGAAGTAGTAAATAAGAAATGGGTGAGAGTTCGCTTATTGCCGGGAAATTCTCAGGATGCCGGTGGCGTTTTGTGGTTCAATATTGGTAGTGTTGACTCTTTTGAACGCAATTTGGAGAATGCCCAAACTGAGCAGGGAGTTGAACCTTTAAATCAAGTGCCAGTTATTTACCGGACTGAAGTAGAGCCTTCTAGTTTAACTGGTCTTTTGCCAACTTTGTTAATAATTGGATTTTTGGTTTATATGATGCGTCGTTCTGCCGATATGATGGGTGCTGGCAGGGGTCGTAAAGGCGGTGGTCTCTTTGGCAGTGTTATGCAATCAACTGCAAAATTGATTAATTCAAATGATATTGGAGTAAGATTCAGGTGATTATTGAGAAATATTTGAAAAAAAAATTTTTGTAAAAAAAAATTGTTTAAAGTAATGTGGACGATGCTTGATTTATTACTATCGAAGAATTACCTGTGAATATGAAACCAGTTAATAAAATTGCATATCTTCATTTCTAATTTTTAGTGATGTTGCTGGCTGCGAAGAAGCAAAAATTGAAATTATGGAATTTGTTAACTTTTTGAAAAATCCACAACAGTACATCGATTTAGGAGCCAAAATTCCCAAAGGTGCCATGTTAACTGGGCCCCCTGGTACTGGCAAAACATTACTAGCTAAGGCTACCGCTGGTGAAGCTAATGTGCCTTTTATAACAGTTTCCGGTTCAGAGTTCTTGGAAATGTTTGTTGGTGTTGGTCCATCCAGAGTGCGGGACATGTTTGCAATGGCACGCAAAAATGCCCCATGCATTCTGTTCATTGATGAAATCGATGCAGTCGGACGAAAACGAGGCGGTAAATCATTTGGTGGACATTCCGAACAAGAGAATACGCTGAATCAATTGTTGGTGGAAATGGATGGTTTCAATACTACCACAAATGTAGTTGTTTTGGCGGCCACAAATCGATTGGATATTTTAGATAAGGCTCTCCTACGTCCTGGACGTTTTGATAGGCAAATATATGTGCCAGCTCCAGATATAAAAGGTAGAGCTAGTATTTTTAAGGTACATCTAAGTCCTCTAAAAACGCAATTAGACAAATCAGATTTAGCTCGTAAAATGGCTGCTCTGACTCCAGGTTTTACTGGAGCCGACATAGCAAATGTGTGCAATGAAGCTGCTTTAATAGCTGCTAGAGATTCAAATGATTTTATAGTAAAAAAGCATTTCGAACAAGCTATTGAACGGGTTATCGCTGGTATGGAAAAGAAAACTAATGTTTTAGCTCCAGAGGAAAAGAAAACGGTAGCACATCATGAAGCAGGACATGCTGTTGCTGGCTGGTTCCTAGAACATGCTGATCCCCTGCTTAAGGTGTCCATTATACCCAGAGGAAAAGGTTTGGGATATGCACAATACTTACCCAAAGATCAGTATTTACTCTCCAAAGAACAATTATTTGATCGTATGTGTATGACCTTGGGCGGTCGTGTTGCCGAAGAAATTTTCTTTCAACGCATAACTACGGGTGCTCAAGATGACTTAAAAAAAATCACCGACAATGCTTATGCACAAATTGTTCGGTTTGGAATGAACGAAAGGGTTGGCCAAGTCAGTTTTGATTCTGGGCAAGCGGGTGACCCTGTCTTTTCGAAACCGTATTCAGAAGAAACGGCTCAAATTATTGACGAAGAAGTACGCAGCTTAATAAAAGAAGCTCACAAAGTGACCACCGATTTGTTGATGAAGCACAAAGAGAACGTAAAGAAGGTTGCCGAACGTTTACTAAAAAATGAAGTACTGAGCCGTGATGACATGATTGAATTACTGGGTCCAAGGCCATTTAAAGAAAAATCTTCTTATGAGGAATTTGTGGAGGGTACTGGTTCTTTCGAAGAGGACACTACGTTACCTAAAGGTTTGCAAGATTGGAACAAGAAAAAAGAGCCTGAATCATCCCCAACTAAACCTGCTACAGTTTCATAGATAGAACGTTTGTAATTTACTACATCGTTATATAAAATGTCAATGTTTTTTTTAGTACAACCAACAACTATCATAACAATTTTGATTTATTTTCTTTGAATAATAAATAACTTGTTATTTATTTATATATTTATTTATTTATTTATTTTAAAAGTGTATTTATAAAATATGCATACATACATATAAAGGGTTTTTTAACAGGGACGCTACAAAAGTAGAGCGATAGGGACAGCAAACGATGCCATATTTCTTGCCACTCTTTTGACATTTCTCTTCAGTAAGGTTTGCCATTTTATGATGGGAAGATATACGAGCCAACAACGAGTCAAAATTATTAAAATTTACTACCGAAATTCCGAGTCCGTGGCCTCAACGTTAAGAGCACTACGTCCAATTTATGGTCATCATAATCGTCCTAGCAGATCAACAATTAGGCGTCTAGTGGAAAAATTGGAATCCACAGGCACATTACAAAATGTTCCTGTACCAGTGAGACAAAGAAGTGCCCGTAGTGTCGAGAATATTGCTGCCGCAGAGGCTTCAGTTGAAGAAAGCCCAAATTTGTTTTTCACACGTCGTTCTCAAGCGTTGGGCAAATCTGTGTCGTCGTTGTGGCGAATTTTGCGAAAAGATCTTGGCCTACATCTTTACAAGATCTATTTGAAGCAAGAACTGAAGCCGCTTGATCACCAGAAGCGTCGTATATTCGTGAATTGGGCTGAGCAACAACTTGAAAATGATGAAATGAATGATGATGAACTTCGTACGATTATCGAACGTGAAATTGCAGCAGTATCGGGCGATTTATGCTTGAAAACCGTCGAAAATTGAGTTTAGCGTATGGACTTCTGCAAGCGTGCTCGTGGTGGCATTTCAAAAGAAATCGACTTCCATACATAATGGCATCGAACGTTCTTTCACAGCAATAAAGAATTTCATTGATATCCAAAACGGTTTTGTTTTATTAAAAAAAAAACTTTTGTAGCGCTCTTATTGAAAAACCCTTTATAAAAGAATGTGCCGGATCATGGGCGCCAAAAAGGCGCAAGAATATAAATTAAACCTTTAAAAGTAAAATAAGCAAATAATTTAAAAGAATAAAAATAATTGAGTGATCATTTACATAATTAGTAAAAAGAAATAACATTTAAAATTATAATAAATATGTAATACTGATATAATAATGTTTTGTTAAAGAAAATTGGTCACCGATGTCATTGGTGTTGCGGTTCCATGAGCTTTTCCTCACAGCTTAGAATATTTTTGTTCATTAATTTTGAATATCAAACGTTCGGCAATTTTTTGCAAGAAAACATTAATTTCTGATGCTGTACACGCTAAACACGGTTTATTTATTCAATTAATGAACATTCATTTCATCCTTTCAATCTGTTAGAACTTGATTGAACCATAAAACAATTTAAGATTTTTAACACTTTGCTTCAAAATAGCGTTTGAATCATTAAATGTCTTCAAGTTATTTGTGTTTACCGTGCAGAAAGCTGTAAAAAAGCAAATAAAAGTGTTTTAAAAGTATATTGAAATTTTGTTTTTATATCTCTATGTTATACACTTCCGTTCACTTATTTCAACGCGCTAAAATTCTGTATCTTTTGCAATTTTTAACCGATCGCAGAATTTTCAAATAGAAGTGGAAGCCAGTCAACTTGAGATATTAAAAAAATCATGAGAATACTGGTTTCCTTGCTGAAGAACGGTTTTTAAAGCAATTTTTAATTTATATATATTTTTAAATCAATTTGTCCAAAAATGTGATATTTTTCGGCCTTATTATGGTTATCGAAAACGACATTCGAGAAGAGTCGCAGTCGTTGTCGTTAGTGATTTTTTTGGTATGAAAAATGTTCAACAATAAAATATTTTGTAATAGATAAAAACATAAAATTTTATTAAAAATTTTTGCAGAAGCATTTTAGGCGAAAAATTAACAAAAAAATGACTAGCTCTTAATTCAATTTGCAAACTTTTCTATCTCATTTGTAATTTTCTTAAATTCAAATTTAAAAAATGTGTTCTTAAATAAAAAAAATAAATCATTTACAAAAATAAAATGTGCAGACTACTGTTTTAGTACAATTGCTTCGCTAAAATTAGGTGCCCTCACACTTGTATCTCTTTTTTCTCTACGAAGTGACTTATTTTTACGAAAAAAAAAATATTCTATATTAGAATAAAGGTTCTAAGGGGCCTGCATACAAAATTTTATGAAAATCTATACAGTAGTTTTTACATGATGCTAACACAGACACACAAATATTCCAAAAATATGTGTTTTGTACTCCATATCGATTACTTTCTACACCAACATCAAAATGGATTAGATAGATGAGAAAAAACTCGAAATTTGTGAAGAATAAAACGCACTCTGCCTTTCAGTTCTTCTAATTAATTTTTTTTACTCTTCTTTAGCGTAAATTTTATTGACCTTGGAACTAAAGCTTCCAGCTAAGTCTGATGTTCCTCCATAAGCTCCACCAGCAGATTGAACTGCTTTACAGTTGTTGTTTTTATACTTAAAATGAACAAGTAAGAGTATTATAGTCGGCTATGTCGAATCTTATATACCCTTCACCATCTATGTAAATCTAGTTTAGTGAAGTAATTCCAATCAAGGAAGCAAATATTGGGGTGACAGAGAATAAAAAAAATAAAAAAAGTGACATCGGCTTTTAATGGGTTAAGTATTTATTGAAATTTTGGTATTTCTTTTAAGATCTCTTTAAAAGCTTTAAAATGATACCTATATTGATATTTTAAAAAATTTGAACATTTCAGAGCCCCGTAACTCGGAAAATATGGGCAAGCGGCTATTTTTTTATTTGATGTTTTTTTTTTTCTTATTTTTTAATCCTTTATCGCCCCATATATATTTTCTTGATTGGAGTAACTTTGTTGTTCCAAACGACAGGAAAGAATTAGAGGTAGACGTGGTGTTTTGCCTGCTGCCTCGAAGCACATGGACCGATCATGATGATTTCCAATAGCACCTCTTCCGACACTATATCTGATCGATTGACATAATTTTTTTGTGAAATCAAGTTTGCCGAGGCACACACGTACAGATAGACGGACATCGCTCAATTGACTTTGCTATGAATAAGTCAGAATATATATACTTTATGGGGTCGGAAATGGATATTGTAGAAAATACACACGGAATGACAAACTTATATTACCCTTTTTCCATTTTTTGTGGTGAAGGGTATAACAACGATAGTTTTTAAATAGATCGCGTTCCATCTTATACCTGAATAAATTTTATTGCGGTCGGGCGGTAATATCATTTTTCTCTATTATATAATATTGGAAAAATGATTCATTTATTCATTTCAAATACGTATTCTATTTCTTCATATAATAAAACTCTAACAGGACATGAAATATTTTTTAAAAAATTTTTTGTCGGTGTAGATCAGCGGTCACCATTTGAGGTACTTTTTTTTAAGAAATCACGACTGTCGCTGTCCAGAAGGTAATAAACTAAACTGTTTAAATAATATGTTTAGATACTGTATCAATGGATAAATAAAACGAATGGGTTTCGGTGCATTATTTTATTAAATCTTTCAGATATTTATCGGCAACTCTATTCCGGAATTTATATTCAATGAAGTTTATCTTAAAGCGTGCTGCTTTATAAATAAGTACTGACCCAAAAAAAAAACAGAAGGTCCACATAAAATAGGGGTACGGTCCAGATCCGGACGGCGATCCGCCAGTTGGTGACCCCTGGTGTAGATAGTAATCGATAGGAAATACAAAACGCCTATTTTTAGAAATTTTGTCTGTCTGTGTTTGTAACACTTAAAAACTGCTGGATAGATTTCAATAAAATTTTATAAAGAGGTCCTTTAGAACCATGGTTCAAATATAAACTTCTTTTTGATGGAACTGTTTTTACCTTCTGTGGATTTCGACCGATTTTGCATATTTCTAATTTTAATATGGCAATCTAAATAAGGATACAAAAAAGTAAATTTAAAAACCGCAAAAAATCAAATTTTAAAGTTCATTTTACTTTGAAATTTATTAGCAGTGACATTCCGAAAAAAATTTTAATTTTCTAAAGAACGAGTTTGCAGAATTGAAACCACTTTCAATCAGAATTGAGCTCTGCGATATGCCTGATAGTTTTGTAAGTTCCTGATAAAGAATTTTTGATAATAAATATTTAATGTGAGCAAGATAATTTAATTTGTTTTATTTTCGGAAATGTTATAAAAAAACAAATAATTTTTAAATTTATATTTTTATAATAGTAATTTTTGTAATAGTGACTGAAATAAAACTAAACCAACATTATTTTACCAAAATATTACATTTTCACCAACGTCTCGCCAAAAATATAAAACTTTGCTGAAACATTTTTTTGCAATAAAAAATTGGAAGTTCATTAAAAACCGGAAAAACTGTAAAATAGAACAAAACTGTAATTTTACTAAACGATTAAAATTTAACTAAAATGTATTGCATAAAATTTTAATGCACAAAATATAACTAAAATACATCAACAATTAAAAAGCTATAAAAATATTTAAAATAATTTTTGCAAGAAACAAACTTCAAAACTGATTTTAGCTGTCTTTCTGTAACGCACCAAAAGTTTGATCACATTTTTAAATTAACTATTGGGGCACCCTTTAATTGTAATATTAACACTTAACACTTCTTATTTTACCAGACAAAGTAGTGGACATTCTGTCTAATTTTCGAGTATTTGTATATAACGGTTCAATAGATAGGGCCATATAGGTCAAATTACATCAGTTATAATAACACTCTTTAATTTCTTAATTTAAATTAGTGGTATTCACACCGAATTTGTTGAAGTTACCGACTGTGAACGACCCCCTTTTTATAACATTGTTAGTCTGGTAAGTTTTGTAGTAAAACAGCTGATTTATTGTTCTGACACAATTTATTATTCTGAAAATTAAAATAAAACATGCCACGAGAAAGTGTAAAAGAACAGTTTTGATTTATTAAAATAAAATAATAAATCATTTAATTAACATACTTACTCCCAATGTACACGAAAATGGCCAAAACACAAATATTTTTTTAGAAATGTATTACAAATAACTTTTTTATTATATTTATTTGGAAACTGCAACAGCTGATTGTAATTTACCGACTAACATCTATTTTATCAGGGGTGCCGTGTCGTTAATTTGTTAAATGTTAATCCGGTAGCGCGTTAAATATACGAAAACTGTAAAAGTTAGCTTTGAAAACAAACACAATAGACCATTCCGTTTCACATTCTTGGCCTCAATTATTTTTACATCTTTTTATGATTTTAATAAAGCATCTTTGTTACAATTTGCAATTTGCCCTATTCACAAGCCCCCTAGTACGTGCTAAGTGCTAACAAAATACAACGGTGTTAGCTGTGTTGTTGGTAATTTTCATGCAAACATGCGATACAACACTTAGTACTTTTTTCATATGTTTTTCAAACGTTGTATTTGTTTAAATGTTTTATGTTTAAATGAATTATTATTTTTGTGTTCATGTGTGAATTATATTAAATTAAATTGAATTAAAAGATATTTTTATTAGTTTTATTTATTTAATTTATTGATTTGATTTATTAGAAAGTTGAAGTTGAAAGTTGCCAATATAAAAACTGTTCTTTAAGATTTAATATTGCTTTAATGACTCGATTTCTAATATTTTATATGGTACCGCCATCATCTATACCAAAAAGAGATGCTACCTTACGAACACAAGCACCATTTCCTGAAGATCCCAAGCAGTAAAGTACAATTTTAAGCTGCAAGTCAATGCGTAGTTGGAGCCTTTCGCCGATTGTGTCAAAAACATCGTCATTTTTTATAAGGTTGAATATATAGGCAAATTCCTCTGGCCGTAGTCGTTTCATATGAAGAAATCTGTTTTCATCAAAATATCTTAAAACTCGATTATGCCATAATGATGATTTTGGTAGCCCTAAATGTATACTTCTGCGACTAAAATCAAATCATCCTAAAAATGTCTTGAATTTCATCCTCACACAAAAAATTTTTTAATTTTTTTTTTCTGTTTTCTCCCCCATTTGGCTTATAAATAGCAAATGATGAATAGCACTTTTCTTCTTCTTATTTACTTTTTGACGTATGATGTACAATGTACAATGGCACACTGATACAATGGTTGTTCACAAAGAAGTAAACAAAAGGTAGTATGCAATACTACCTACACCTTAGCAGAGCTTGTGAATACGGCAAATGTGCTTACCGAACTTATGCACTAAAACCAACAATGATAAAAAATTGCATTTATTACAAATTGCTCTGTTTTATTTCACTCTCTACGTTAAGGGGATTTAATGAGAAATCAGACACGTACTCAATACTCGTAACAACATTGGCATTGACAACAACAAAATATATAAAAATGTAGAAGAAAACTAACCGTAAATTGGTGAATAAAATTTAGTCAGCGACCGGCAATCAAACAACGCACAACAGTGCAGGAGTTGTTATAAATATCGTTATTGTTACATTTTTGTAAAAGAAAAATAAAGCACGTACAATTAATACTTAATTAAAGGATTAAAAAGAAGTGATGACTGCCTTATTAGAAGCTACCATCATTTGGCAACCGGATGATTTTATATTTTTTAAAAAGTGTGGTGAAATAACAATATCACCGGATATACAAAATATCGGTTTTAATTGTTTATTTTGCACAGGCACTTGCCTAAAACCCGAAATATTTTTAATACATTTACAACAACAACATAAAGAAGAAGTTTTTAAATTATATGAAAATCAAATGAATTTAGTCGATCAACAGTGCCACCTGACAGGAATTTTAAGTGCAAAGTTAATGCCCAATTTTAATGAAGTGGACTTAAATGAAAACTGTTATAATACTCTTATTGAAACAAATACTAACAGCAACCAGTTAGAAAATAAAGAATTAAAAGAAAATTGTGTTTTTATAGCAAATAAGGAAAATGTAATGTCTACACGCAACATTAATTTAGTGTATGAAATAGAAAATAAAGAATTTTTAACACTTACCTCAACAAATCAAGACTTGGAAAATCTAATGCCACTTAATTCCTGCCAAAATCTTATTAACATTAAAACGGCCGCCAACAGCAATACCTTCACTTTAACCAGTAATTCCTCGTCTGCCTTTACTATACCCTCTAAATGCACTTCCTTTAGTTTTAATACTTTTAAATCTTTGCCGGATGATAATGAGTGTGAAATAGGCAATGGCGAAGATAGTGTTTGTAGTGGCTTAAGCGATTGCGTGTTACTTTCTGAAGATAGCAGCAGTAAGGTATGTAATTTTAAATTATATAAAAGGTCAAAACATTTGATAGGCATTGAGTGACCAGATATACATATATATAAAATTTCCAAAAATATTGCGAAAAATACGTTGAGTATTTTTTCAAAAGCCAATAAAAAAAATAATAATTTTGAAAGTGGTGTAATATGTTTAATTCAGAAATGAAAGCCATTTTTTTTTGCTTTTATATAATTTAAGTATTTTTTTTTTACTCTTTACCACAAAAAGTGGAAAAAGGTTATACGTAAGTTTGTAATTTCTACAATATCCATTTCCAACCCCATAAAGTTTATACATATGTTCTGTGTTCTTTTGCATAGCGAAGTCGATTGAGCGATGTCCTTCTGTCCGTCCGTGTTAGTGTTGAAATCAACTTTGCCAAGGCACTAGATGAGCTAGAAAAAATTTTGCTATTAAAAAACAGCAAGATCGGTCCATGTCCTTAGAGGCAGCGGACAAAACAACACGCCTTCCTTTAATTTTTCTATACCATTTAGAACAAATATAGTTTAGTGAAGTAACTCCAAATAAAAAAAAAACAAAAAGAGTAAGAGTAAGTAAGTAAGTAAGAGAATTAAAAAATAAGAAAAAACATCAAGTGAAAAAATCGCCACTCATTTGAAAGCTTTCGAAAAAAAAAATCCTTAAGGGTATACTACAATTTTTTAAAAATGTTTATTCCGTTAATAGCTGATGACAATTTATGTAAAAGTATGTGTAGTACTTAATTTTTTTCTTATATTTTAATTTTCTGTCACCCCAGTATTTGTTTTTTTTTAAGTTACTTCCGTTACCAGTTTTACATATATGGTAAAGGGTATATAAGATTCGACATGGACAAGTATAGCACTTTTACTTGTTTTTTGTTCAATTTTATAGGAATTGTTGTAATTTAAATAAAAGGTGTGAATAACAGCTACAAAACCGCTTATTCAGTTTAACTTAAAAATATTTATTTATTATTTGTCTTTTACTTTGTTACGATAAAAAAGCTTTTCGTCCAGTCAACCGTTTTGTTTACAAAAACTTATGCTATAAACACAATCAAAGGCTACCGACCATCGACTACCGACTACAAAAGTAGCTGGCTACAAAAATAGCCAAGTGGCCAGCTACTTAATTCTTTTAACGACTATCGACCACTAACTACAAAAAGTAAACATCTGTTCTGACATATGTATTAAAGTTAACCAAAACAAAACAAACTTGATTTTTTTAAGTGAATTTGTGTAAAAAAAAATTTAAATGTATCAAGAAAATTTAATTAACTTTATAAATACTATTGCTAAAATAGTGGAAACAAAGACTTCAGTGTATGAAGTGTTCACGTCCATATTTGCATGTAAATTGAACTAAACATTTACATTAAACAATATAATAAATGTATATAAACAGTAAAAATTACTATTATATACTTATCAATTTCAATAAAAAACCCAAAAAATAAATATAAATGAAAAAAATTAGAAATTTATGAAAAAAGAACTAAATGGAAAATTTCAGAAACAAAAAGTAAATGAAAAATGTGTTTTTTTTTAAATCTTAATTTAATAATGGCAGGGGTATATAACTACAGCGCCAAGGTATCCCACAAGTATTTTGATATTACTAGTCTCGCCAGGAACTGCACATCAACCTATACCTTCGTATAGGAAGTGGAAAATCCTGTTGGATAAAAACTGTGCGCGTTGCGACTTCAATTATAACTTCACTTTTTTTAAAAAAATCTGCTCGCGCGCAGATGTTCCCCCTTCGAGATAAAGTAATAAACTGATGAAAAATGTAAACAAATTGACAGATGATTATTATTTTTCAATGCTGCCAATATAAAAGTTTTTCGCGTTTTTAATAGCGATATTTAATGTATTGCGTTTTTAAAAACACCATTTCATGCATTTATTGTATTGGCACCACTAATCTGTTTTTTGTAGCCAAGAAAAATAGAAATTAGCCTAACTGCCATCCCTAAATTAGCGCGTAAAGCGCAAGATAACTGTCAAAATTTCTCATGTACATACAAAATGTATGAAGCATCCCTAAATAGCTTGGCGTCAACGCTTAGCAATTGGAAAATCCAATTATGACAGTGCGTTAGGAAGTGAAGTTTGCTGTTTGTTGGTTTGTTTTGTTTTGTTATGGTTGAAAAGTAGTGACAATTTAGTAATTTTCAAGGCAATCTAGCGGTTTTATCTCTTCTTTATTCTTATACAGCGGGTTTTATGAAATAAAATGAGTTAACATTACTTTTAACGACACGAAGTTAACGCTGTTATTTAGGGATAACATTTCAGCGCAAAAGCTATGAATTCCATTGCTTTGCGTCTTACGCGCTAATTTAGGGATGGCAGTAAGTTGGCTACGGGCTACAAAAGTAGCCGTGTAGTCGGTAGTCGTGTAGCTGCTAAAAATTTATTCTCATAAGCACGCATGTATTCTATTTGTGACATCTTGTAGTCGATGGTCGGTGGACATGATTATGTTTATAGCATTAGTCCAAAGCATTTATGTAGACTGAGAACAATAAAAAAAAATAGAAAGAAAACAATTAGAAGAAAATTTCTTGCAAAAAGAAAAAATAAAAATATGATAACAAAGAGACCTCATACTTATTTCATTTTTATTTATTAATTTTTTTGTTAATTTATTTAAACTAAAGTCTTTCGGCCTTATTCACAATCAGTTTTTAAATTTATTACAGATTTTTAAAACCAATTTTGTTTGGAAATATTGTTTTATAAACCTATTATAAATATAAAAATTGATTGTGAATAAGGCCTTTTGAATATAAATCCTTACAGATCAACAAAGAAACTAATAATATATTTATTTACAATTATAACATAATAATTATCTAAAATATCAAAATGAAAGAGTTTTCTTTTCAAATATATGAAGACACTGTATGTACTTTAAAATGACCAGAGTTGTAAACGAATCATTCATTTTTTAATTAATTCGCGAATCATTCATGCAATGAATTGGTAAAATTTTGAATTAATTCTTTTCTCCAAAAAACGAATTGAATTAAATTTGAATCAATTCATTTGAATTTAGCGAACATGAAATTCAATTCTTTTTTTGTTGAAAAGAATTAATTCAAAATTTAGCTAATTCGTAATGAATTGTAATCAAAAAAGAATGATTCATTTTACTTATTGTTCCAAGTGACATGAAAAAATTAGAGGTAGGCGTGGTGTTTTGCCTACTGATGGGACATGGACCGATCATGCTGATTTCCAATAGCACCTCTTTCGACACTATATCCGATCGATTGACATATTTACTTCCCGAGGGAAAATTGATTTCAACACTAACACGGTAGGACAGACGGACATCGCTCAATCAACTTCGCTTTGCATAAGTCGGAATATGTATACTTTATGGGGTCGGAAATAGATATTGTAGAAATTACACGCGGAATGGAAAACTTATACTCGTATATAACCCTTTTCCACTTTTTGTGGTGAAGGGTATAAAAACATCAAGTGAACAAATTAGCGCTCACTCATATTTTCCGATTTACGCGCCTCTGAAATTCAAGAGTACTTAATTTTTTTTTTAATTCTCTGCCAGCTTTATATTTGCTTTTTTTGGTTGGAGTCACTGGACTAGGTTTACGTAGATGCAAAAAGGTATATAAGATTCAGCATATCCGAATATAGCACTCTTACTTGTTTTATTATACATTTCAAGTAGCTTTAAAAGTTCGCAAACTGATGCAGTTACTTAGTAGAAAGAAAGGGCGACACATAATTAGAAATGGTCAATAATTGTTTAATATTTATTTGGAAAAGAGTTATTTGGACAAAGATCGGTAAATAAAAATTAAAGTCATTAAGAATAATAATGGGAAAATGTAAAAGCCGGACTTCTGAAGAACGGAGCTTCGTTTTTGATCAGAATATGTAACATGCGTGAATATAGTACCCGATTCACATACGTTTTTGTGGAAGAGAGAGATAAAACGAGTCTGCCTCCTTTCTCTTTCAAAAAAAACAGACTTGTTGCAAGAAAATTTGGCGCGTGTGAATCCGACAATGCAGATTAAAGTTTGACGGTCTTATTTTTTAAAGAATATTTTTTATTAGGTCAGTTGTGTTTTTTTAATGTTACAGTGTTACCAAGTATAAAGATTTATTTTTTAAGGCCCACTTAAATTAACCTCCTGTCAAGTTAATTTAAAACCATTTGAACAGTAAATAAAAAATAAAAACGTATAATATTAAACTTAAATAAATTTTTATCAGAAAGTTTTAACAAAACTCTAAAAATAATTAATAGCCCAATTCACAATCTTGTGCAAATGGTCTTGCATCATAGCATTTGCAAAATTGTGTAGCATATTTTTAGTCTACACCAACAAAACATACAGTAATGAGTCAAATATGCTTCACAATTTTACAAAAGCTATGATGCAAGACCATTTGCACAAGATTGTGATTGGGCTAATAAATTTAGATTGTACTGTGTTGATTAATTTTTCTATACACTCTGCAAATTTTTTAATGCTTTTCCTTTCTTTATTTAATGCCTTATTTCATTGCCATTTATATGAATTTATAATTTTTCTGTAGTTTAGTTTTTTTTTTTAACTTGTAGAGGAAAACCTGAATGCCATTGAAAAAAGGAACTTTATGCAAGTGTGTTTATTAGGGCGTAACTAACTATTCTCCTTTGAAAACTGTTGTTCTCTAAAGGTTAATTCATGAATAATTAAAAAGCAAACGTAAATATTGTTTATATTTATATCTTTTGGTTTACCAACCAACCAAATGTCGACATTGTTGAATCAAGGTTGTTGCATGGAATACAATGAAAAAATAAAATATTTAAATTCATAATAATTTTCATAAAATTGAGGAAATTACTTTTCTAAGCACTCGTAAAACAGTGCATGGTAAATTACAAACCGCTTAAAAATTAATTTCACAATTTTACTTTTAATAGTCTTGCTTGAGCAATAAATCTTTTTGAAAATTAATAAATATCCCTGGGGGTTTGCACACTCGTAAATATCTTCGCAATCACAAAGTTCTATTATTTTTGTTTTTATTAATAAAGTTTTCGTTAATAGTAAATTACAATAAAGTGCCGTAAGTCAAACGCTTACATCCTCTTCGAATCATAATAAAAAAATAATAAATTAAAGTTCGTTTTGTAATCTTCAAATATATTAAACGACTTGCTGATAGCTATGAAGTGATGTTAGAAAAATAGATTGTGACATCACATTACTGCGAATTCGTATAAGACCCGACTTCCTTCAAGCCACTCAGAACTGACTGCCTCTGATTCTCGATGTTGATTGATAGAGCTGTGTCGTTCGTGAACGAATGGGTTAAATTGAACGAACCAATCAAGTGATTGAAATGACCCGGACATTTAACTGAGGTCTTTTCGTTCAATAGTGTACTCAAAGTACATCTATATTAAGTACATGCAGGAGGTCAGGTGATAGTTTTATTGGTGTGCGTGTTTATCATGTATTGTGTCAAAATTTGTTTACATTTATTTCAATTTTTATTTTGCTTTTGTTTTTTACGTATTTCTTTTCATTTTTATTATGTTCTATCAGGGATGGTAAACGAAATATTCAAATTACACTTTTCGAACTCAAGTTGCATTGAACATCCTTTTATTGAATTTTTGTTTAAATTTACATTGATATAGTCATTTAGAGGTCATTCTCTTACTTTTTTTTATAATAATTAAGAAAAGTTTATATTAATTTTTTAGTTAGAAAAATGATAAAATGTTAGCCACTTTACCGTCTCTGAACTGTTTTTTGACATAATACATGATTTTACACAAACAAAATGCCTGTTGTTGTTCTAATGTTGTGTTTGTTGTAGACTTGCAACTACTTAATATAGATATACTTTGGATAGAATATTTTATGTTCATTTTGAAAAACAAGTGAATTTGAGGGGAAGTGTGGGAGAGAACAAACGTGCAATTACATATGTATATGCTTTTTAACCAACCTTAAAAATAAGAATTAAAGATATTTTAAATATATATACATATGTTCTGGTCTATAATACCCTGTTCAGACATCTTATTTACACAACTCTGTAAAATTTTGATAACAACCTTGTTGAACAACGCACACTTTAAGACAAGGATTCACTATCATACACAATTGTACGATTTAATCACACAAAAATCTGACAGAATTCTGCCCTACTTTAAAAGTCGTTCCAAACTGGCGTTGTACAAAAACGATTCAAAAAACATATGGTGTTAATATTTTGTTGTTTTTTTTTTCTCCACATCTTAAATAAAATCAACTCTGATCGCATAGAGAAAACTTTTAATGAATTATATCACAAGATTATAAAATCGCACAGATCTGTCAAAAAGTCTGTCACACACATACACTTTTAATCCACACTATCATACTTTTTGATCACACATGCAATTTTTAACAGATCGTACGACTGAGTATGATAGTCAATCCTGGCATTTACTAATATTCACACACAAGTTGTCTTCTCGACGTTTTTCCCAATGCAGACATACCGTATTCTTCTACAATTTCTATATATAGACTATTAAAAGCGTTCAGATTCTTACAACTAAAACTTTTTCATACTCGTATACATACTCGTATAGATAGCATAGAGTATATTTGTCAAAGTTGTGAAACGATATTATGTAAATCTTTTTTTCGTAAGAATATTTTTTATGTTATGGTAATTTAACTATTCTTTTTATACTAAATTATTTACGATTACGAGAAAAATTAATTTTAACATATGGTTTTAAATATTCTTGTTTATTTCATTAATGAATACGTCACACTTTCAATAATGGATTTGTTACATTTTCAAAATAAAATGATAAATTTCTTAGGTTACATTAAAAAAGATAAGTTCTGTATTTACACTTTGTTTTTTTCTTTCGTTAATTTATATACTTATGTAAAGCCCAAATTGTGTTTGTGTTTTGTTTGTAAGTTTGTTTGTTTGTCTGTCGGAAAGGTATGGCTGCCTACAGCAGTGAATCGAACTTCCTTGAATTTTCACAGCTTGTTGTTTTGATTATTCACGTGGGCGTGGCACTTTCAATGCAAAGTAAATATTTATCATCGTGTTGCTTAGTATCTGCAATAGGTAGAATATTGAAATAATGTTAAAATGTGATTTGAAACAGTAGGCGTGGTACCTCGCATACAAAGTGAAAAATTATCTTGTAGCCACAGAACTATAATAGGCAGACTCTTGAAATTTTGCACTTGTAAACACTGTACCAATCTACATAGTTTACCGAAACACAGACTGGATTAAAGTAGTGGCCGTGGTGTGTTCCATACACAGTGATTAATTATTATCGTGTACCTACAAGAACTACAATACAATAGGTCTCTGTAGTTAAAGTGCATAGTTGTAGAAAAAACTGTCTGAATTGAAAGTAAAAAAGTGAAAAATTATCATCGTGTATCTAGAGAATTATATTACGTAGATCCCTGAATTTGTGTACCAAAAACTGTTTTATTAGTATGCATAGTCCAAAATATTGGAAGGATTGGGACAGTGGGTGGGGTACCACCATACAAAGTGGAAAGTTATTGCCACTTACCTAGGAAACTGTATGGGGAACGGTTTTAAAATTTCACACAAGTAACTTCAATATTAGTGTGCATAATCAAATAAAAAACTGGCTGGATTGGAGTAGTGGTCGTGGCATGTCTAATTTCATTACTAGCTATACCCCACCGGGTATAGCTAGTAATTATATAAACGCCAAATATAAATTGTATTTTAATTACCACAAAAACACAATTATTTTATGAAAACCAATAATAAAAAAAACCTATAAAATAATGATCATTAAATTTATATCGATTCTAAGTTTGATTATGTGGCCACTTTAAGAATTTTATTATTTCTTACATACAAACATACATTAATGTTTTTTGCTTATTGAAGGGTGCAAATGGAAATGTTAATACTTTTTAATTGTATTTTATATATTATAAATCATTTATTATTTGGAAAATATATATTAAAAGGTGGCATGTCATAGTGTCCATGGACAAAATGTCCATGTCGCACTCAAAAGTAACATAATGTCCATGGACACACATATGTCGCTTTGAAAAACGTCATTATGTCCATGGACATTGTGTCATCCAGAGTGTACTAGAGTTAATCACGAATCAACAAAAAATTTATTCGGAATCATTCTGTCGTGCTACAGAATCCGATCAAATTAGTTTTAATTTTGCAGTTCTTTTTTCGACAAAGCTCAGTTTTGGTGTTTTGTCTTTTTTGTTTGCCACTTTTTTTTTATTCAGCTTTATACTTTTGCATATGTTGTATTTAAGTACTGACAACGTTCGCGTGCCCAAAAGTTTATACTCAGCTCGATTATGAATGGCAATTCCCTGGGAATTTTTCTCTATTCCCTGTTCACCTATTCTAAATGAAAACTCCCCTTTCCCTTTTTCCTTATTCTAAATGAACTTCGAAAATGGGAATCTTTTCCCCGGGGAAAAAGTAGGTATTATGAAAGTCAATTAAAGGGAGAATGCAATGACAAATTTTGGGAAAAATTCCTCCAAAAAATTGCAGGGGAGTTGTATTTGAAAATGTAAGTATTTTAATTTATGTTGAAAAAAAATATCTTAGCAGTTTTTAATACATAACTATGAATGAATTACTAATTTTCAGGTCCAAAACAACAATTAAAAAGCAATTGAAGGGTCTCTTGAACCATATGCAAGCGCACCCAGATAGTGCTCGTGGAATGCTCAAGGGAAGTAAGGACGAATTAAACCGGTTTTAGCGCAATTTGGAGGCGGAGTTGAATTCAGCAGGGCCACCAACAAAAGTGTTTCGGAATGAAAGAAGATATGATTAATGAAAATTGTCCTTAATGGTATAGAAGAGTTTCAAAAGTTCAAACGTTTTTCAGGTATGGTGTGATGAAAACAAGTACATTCCACAAAAGGCCGCCCAGAACCTCAAATATAGTAAAGGAACTGGTAGAGGGCCGAAAATGGAGCAGAAAATCTCTGCAAACGAAGAAGCCATTTACGATTTGATTGGGATGAAAGAGTCCGTTGAAGGTATAGCCAATACGTTTGGATTATCCAGTTCTTCTTCAAACATAAATAAGCGAACAGAAGAAAATATTTAATGTTTGTTGTTGTATATTTATTTTCATACAAATTTTAAGTTAAAACAACACAGCTCAAAGCAAAACAGCTGGCTTCAGAAATTCGAAATTTATTTCCCAAAATAGTATTCTCCCTGTTTGTTTAGAATTGGGGAATTTTATTCACGGGAGAAATTTATTCCCTGGGAATATTTAGAATTGGGGTGACTATTTTTTACTGGATTTTACTGAATCGCGTTCGTTTACCCAAAATCCAGTAAATAAGAATACAGATTGTGAGAGTAAACTGACAGTTGTTGACTGAGTATTTACAAGTTTTTACTAGACAAATTTTTGACAGTAAAATTCAGTAAAAGGTTCAAAGTAAACAAACAAAAGTAAGTGAACAAGGAGTATACAATTTTTGATAAAATCACTTAAAAGAAGAAAAGTTCAATTAGAATTGTCACAAAAATAGAAACTAAATTATTAATAATAAACTTTTCTTTATTGTATACAAAAAAAGAAAAAAAATTTATAAAACTCTGTATAACATAAAATTATCCATATTTTTATAAATTTTTAAACTTTTACCACAGATAACTTAAAGGTATTATTCTAATTTTGTAGAGTTGCAGAAGTGTTAGATATTTGGCTACAGAGTACTGCACTTATTTTTAAGTTAGTCAAAAGCAAAGATTAATAAGCATGTATTTTAGTGTAGATTTCACCAAAATCAAATTACATGAAAACAAAGCTTATACCATGTTCACATTACAATTCGAATGACGTTATTTGATCTCTGAATGACTTGTGCTATTTTGAGTGTTCACATTGCATCAAAGTAATTGGGTTTGGCAGTTGTTTGTTTATTTCGTAGAAAACACGTTGGATTGTAAAAAAGTTTTGGCATTTTATTTTAAACAACTATTTTGTTTACGTTTTATACAACTTCAGTAAGTAAATATTAAGAAAGTATAGTTTTATTTCAAGAAGATATGCTATCACAATTTTTTTACTACAGAAATCAGAAAAAGTGCTAGCAAATGGGAGAAAGGCAGCGAGCGCGCATTATTATTTATTTAAATTTTTAATGTCCTATATAACTTTTCACTTTTTTCTTTGTTTACTTTTTATTATTTTAACAGTTGTTCAGGTAAAACTTCGATAAAAATTAGAGATGAAACTGATTTTATCGTAATTGGCGTGGTAATTCAAACCTACAAAATTGGTGATTCGCTCTCAAAAATTTGTATGGGGAATTACGTTATAGCATGTTTACACGGCAATGCGAAGCACTTGCTTCGCTCTCTGAATCATGATTGCGAAGCATGCCGTTTCCACGACACATACTACATGCTTCACATTGACTTCTGTTCTAAAATTTTGTTTTTCGTTTCAATTTTAGTGTTTGTAATTAATAAAATTTTAAATTATAATATAATTATTTGTTTTTATATTAACACATATTTACATAGCACTTTTAATATTGGTTTACTTTTTTTGTTTACATTTATATACAGCTAGTTCAGATAAACTTGCGATAAAAATTAGGGAAGACAGAAATTTTTCATGCTTCGCAAGTAGATTCAAGCTGAATCGTCTCAAAACAAAATGCTTCGCTCTCAAGATTTTATATGGCGAAGCACGTTGATTCGGTCGTGATTGAGCTGTGAATCATGAAAAGAGAGCGAAGCAAGAATATTGGGCTCCGTGTAAACATAGTATTAGTCTGCTGGTAATCAGAGGCTGAATTACGAATGGGAGAGCGAATTACGAAAAAACGCTGTAATGTGAACATGGTATTACATAGTGAAATAAAACTGTTATATTGTTTTAATGTTTGCGTTGTTACAATTAGCAAGATGAAAACGAGCCGAGTAGCCAAAAATATGTAAATATTGTTTAGCACTAAAATTATTTACAATCAGCTGTTTCATTAATCTTACTAGTTTTTACAATTTTTCCGTTCGAGTTTTTAAAATTACTCAGTAATTACTCAGTTACTGCATTTTACTAGAAAAGTAAACAAACGGCCCTAACATAAACACATAGTTCATTTTAATAATATGGCAACTCTAAAGCAGCATATTGTTATGTTGATTTCATTTATGTAAAGGTTTTAAGAAATTTATATAATAAATAAGATTTTAAATAAAAAATTATTAAATTTCTTCTCTTAATGGAATTAAACTCTGTGATATCGCTGATTGTTTGCCTTCAGGTCAATCGTGCTTAATTCCTGTAAAAAATTAAATAAAAAAATAACAATGTGTGATACTCTTACGCCATTCCATAATGTATTTTAACCAAATCTTGAGCAGAAAATTTAGATTCTTATGTCTGTAACTTTATCGATTGAATGAGATTAAATTCAATCAAGAAAGTTAAAACAATAGAATCGAAGAATGTATTCGTTATTTGGCAGGTCAGTCTTTTCAGAATTAATAAAGGTATAACTATTAAGCTTAAAATATATACAATACTAAAAATAAAAATTATTTGTCTAAAGTTTTTGTTTGTCTGACTTTCAATGCTTTTTTTTGTCAAAGATACAATAATTTTGTTGTAGCACTTGACAAATTATTGTTAACGATCGTTTTATTTTTCAATTTAAAATAAATAAATAATACATTTAACTTGTCAGCAAATTAGACAGTGTTTTATCAAGAAAATAAAAAATGATGTTTAACATCCTCTTTCGTCATTGTTTAAAGTTATTAATAAAAAACTGTTCATATAAAATTTGATTGCAGCTCATACGTACCCGTATGTGATGCAAGTTTTGAATTATTTTCTTCTCGCTTAAAAATCATACATGCAACAGGAAAAGTTCGAAAAAATGGATACCATTAAGTCAAACATTTGACATAAAAAAATTGAATTTTTAAGATTTAAAAGAGTAAAGCGAAACATCCAAAAGAAAAAAAAAACAAATTTGAGGGTAATCAATGATATCAACGGCTAAGACTCGTGAATGAATTCTAACAGCCGAACCTAAATTAGCGCGTAACCATAATGGCGTGGCATCAAAGTTTAGCAATTGAAAAATCCAAAATTGACAGTGCGTTAGGAAGTTAAGTTGGCTGCTTGTTGGTTTGTTTTGTTTTGTTATGGTTGAAAAGTAATAACAATTTAGTTATTTTCAAGGCAATCTAGCGATTTTATTGCTTCTTTATTTTTATACAGCGTGTTTTATAAAATAAAATGAATTAACATTACTGTAAAAGACGCATTTATTTACGGATGACATTTCAGCGCAAAAGCTATGCATCTGATTGCTTTGCGTCTTACGCGCTAATTTATTTTTGGCTGTAACGAGGCCATACACTCACAAATAAAGACGAGTGATTCACAAAGTTACATTAGCAATCAAACCAAAACGCACGGTGTAGTTTTAAGTAACAGACAAGTTTTAATTTTAAACAAAAAATTCTGAAAATGAATGCGATTAATCAAAAGTGAGAAAGAATCCAATACCGATTGATGGCGATACCAAAGCATACCGCGGTATCGTAGCCACTGGCCACGTATCTTTGGTGCATGCTGTTGGATAAGTATATTTATTTTTATACCCTTCACCACAAAAAGTAACTAAGTTTGTCACTCCGTTTGTAACTTCTGCAATGTGTATTTCCGACCCCATATTTTCCGAGTTACGGAACTCTAAAGTTTTCAAATTTGTTAAAATATGAATATGGATATCATTTTAAAGCTTTTGAAGCGATCTTTAAGGAAAAAAAAATGAAATTTTATGGCATTTTATGTAAAATTATATGAGTATATGCAGCACCAATTTTTTTATTTTTTAAATCTCGGTCACCCCAATATTTGCTTTTTTGAT
Organism: Gymnosoma rotundatum; assembly: GCA_916610165.2. NCBI lineage: Eukaryota > Metazoa > Arthropoda > Insecta > Diptera > Tachinidae > Gymnosoma > Gymnosoma rotundatum. The sequence continues at coordinate 22,961,510 of OU744339.1, read as the reverse complement.
TGGAGTTATTTCACTAAACTTATTTACTTTGCTTTTTTGATTGGAGTTATTTCACTAAACTTATTTACATAGATGGTGAAGGGTATATAAGATTCGGCATAGCCGAATATAGCACTCTTACTAGTTTTTTATTGTTATATATGTGTGTATATACCGGTTTTCTTAAAATGAAATGCCCAACAAATGCATATTTTTTATTAAAATTATCTGGCAGCCCTAGTGCTTCCCAATTTTATGCGAACAATTCTTTAATAAATATTTGTTAAATTTGTATGAAGTTATAGTTTTTATCTTGTCAAAAATTTGTTTTTATGTCACTAAAATGCCGATATAATTAATTACACCTCCATCGCTTTTTTTTTATTAACAAAACAGTGTTAATTTTTTACGTTTTGTGAATGGTTAATTATTAAACTAAAACTAATGAAGTCAAAATATTTTTAATTTAAAATTGAGAAAAAAACGTGACAATTAATCTATCAACAAATACAAAGCTTGTGTTAAAAGTTTTTTTTTAATTTTTCTACTGTGGTAAGGAACAATTTGTGAAGTGTCTTTTTTAAGTGTGAATTGTGTAAAAGGATAATATCAAAAATGGAAATGTTATGCTCAGTAGTTTGCAACGAACAGATTCTACGGCCGTGCCTGCTGATTTAAAAAATTTCGATGGCGGCAAAAAAAAGTTGAAGGAAATATAATTTTAAAAAATAAAATACCGATAACTTCATATTTTTTCATTTCTAAAAAAATTTTTATCAGCAGAATATAATACAGCATTTTTTGTATCGCTTCATCCGTCGTCATCATTATTCGCAACTATTTACTTTCTATTTTTATAAATAATACGGCATTTGCACTATGCAATTTTTAAATAGAAAAAAATGCCTCAAAAATCTGGACTAAGAATACAAGCAATACTCATAATCAATCAATATTCATTTGGTTCGACGGTTGGCGGCTTGCTTTAGTCGAATGTTTAATATTACGAACTTTATGACGTTTTCTTTTCTGAGAAAATTTTTGAATATTTTTTACACTTAGTACATAATTTTGTTCTTTTTTAAAAAAATTTCGAGAGTGTAAATCAAAAGTATGTGGAAAAAGAAAAATAGAATTACTGTTGGTTATTGTTGTTTTTGCTTAAACTTTGTTTTAAAAATTTATTAACAAAAGTATGTTCTTTTGAAAATATAGAAAAAGTGTAATAACACATTTACGTTACGAAAAACTAACTAACCTTTTGGAAATACAAACATAAAATCTATGTCAATTCACGTTAACTTCTGAGATAGCCTCAGTTCAGTAGCTGAAATTTGTTCCTTAATGCCAATTTCCATCGAGCGTTAATGTAAAATTGTCATTCGGAGACCAGGTACTGGAATCTGGGAATTAACTGTTTTTCTTACGTGATAATTAGAAAAATTGTAATCTGTTATATAAATAACAAGGGGTTTGAGTGTAAATTATTTTATGCAAAAAAAAAAAACACAATACAACTTATAAAACGCCGAACATTCGCGATCAAACTTTTTTAATTCGTTAACATTTCTAATAATAGGCCTGTTCAGTAACTTTACTAGCAAAAACTAGCCGGTGTTTCGAAAGTAACGTGATATTTATAAAAATATTGTTATTATTCAAACTATGATAGGCAGATACGTCAAATTTACACTGCGTTAGTAAAATAAAGTGCGCAATACCAACAAGCAGAAAAAATAAAACTTACGTTACATGATAATTTATTTATAATTTAAATTAATTTATATAAAAATTTTCCATCTTCTAGTTAGCAAATTCGAAGCTAAAATTATCTTTAATTGAAAATACCCAATTCCGTGAAAAAGGTACTTCCCGGTTTTTGTATTTCCAAAAGTCAGGAGTTGCTTATAAAGGGTGTCTTTCTAAGCCCGATAGAACTTTAAATTGTAAAAAAATATCACATAGAATTAATTCTAATGAAGAATTTTTTTATACAAAAGATCAGAATATGCCATTAATATTTAAAAATTATTTCGGACGAAGCGTATTCTGGACGTCCAATTTTGGGTTACTTTTTCAAGTACCTCTAGCCATATGTCACGAATAACACGAACAATGTTGCCCTCCAAGGCGTCAATTGTTGCTGGTTTATCAGGTTAAACAGTGACATCACGTGGCCCCACAGGAAGTAATCGAGGAGAGTCAAATCGCACGACCTTGGAAGCCAATTGACGGGTCCATTTCTCGAAATCAACTTATCGCTAATTTTTGATTTCAATAACTCGATGGTTGTGGTCGCCGTATCGCACGTAGCGTCATCTTGTTGAAACCACATTTTGTCCGGATCAATGTCATCCATATTTTCAAACAAAAAATCATTAATCATGGTGCTGTAACGATCTCCATTGACCGAAACGTGAGATTCGTCCTCATTTTTTAAGAAATAAGGTCCGATGATGCCACCAGCGTGTAAACCACACCAAACGGTGCAAAGGGGTCTGTAGGGGCCAGTGTTGCAAGATTTTTTATGTGTAAAATCTGCAAAATCCAAGAATATTTTGCGAAAAAATCTGCAGTCTGCACCTTTTTTAAAAAATCTTCAATAAATCTTAAAATTTATTTTTCCTTTACTAAATAGTCTCTCGATATTTGCCGATGAATGTGGTAAAGTCGTTTTATTTTGGACGAGCGCTGAAAGAGTTGGAAAAGCAGAATCACAACCAGTATGTACGTCTTATTTGGAATACTATCTAATACTTTTAACTCTCTAAATACCAAGTCCAAGTCCTTTATATTATTTTCTTTAAAAAATCTTTGAATAATTTTAAGTTAATATTTGGGCCAATGCGCCTAGTGATTTCATTATATTATTAAAAACAATAATTCAATATCCAATAATTCAACATAAAATTAACACAATAAAATATTTCGTTTATATCGCACTGGTTAAGACTTGCGATTGCAGTTTGCGGTTGTGCGCTTTCACAATTAAGAAAATTTGAGGGGCTCTTGTCGCTTCGCTATGGAACTTACTTTAAAAAGATAAATATATTTTATTTGTATCATTAAGGTTATTTAATATGAATTTAGTATTTTCATGTCATGTCATGCATAAGGATTTTTTATTTGAAAAGCCTTTTTAAATTTAATTTTTTGTAAAAATTAGGAGTTGAAATAAGGATATTATAAATGAATTGATATTGATCTTGGTTTAAAACTTTTTTTTAAGAAAATCTATTTTAGAAATGCATGCGGACGTTTTCCAAACAAGACAAGAAAAATAAGACACCACAGCTCAATTTTGAATTTTCATAAAAAACGCAAGGCACAGCGCATGTACATTTATGCTTAAATCATAACAATCATTATGATCCTGAAACACAATCTATAATGCGTTTCTTTTCTTTGGAAAACTTCCGCATACATTTGTTAAATAATTCTTCCTTCAAAAAAAAGGCTTTTAGAAATTAAAAAAAAATAACATACTAAAATCAATTTCAATTTACTTATAGTCTTATTTAGTACACCATAAAATATCAACATTTAACAAACACGCTTAAATTTGGTTAATAATTTCCGTTTTAAAGAGATAATTCAAGAAGAGTATATAAGCCAAAGTTAACGTAATAGAAGTTTCCACACAGATTTAAAAAATCTTCGATTTTAGGCCAAAAATCTTCAAATCTGGATTTTGGCAACAGTGCTCATCGCCAAACACAGTTTAGCGATAAAACAGTCGTCTTTGAGTTGCTCAAATTGATGACTGATTTTCAAAGCGACCTTGGATGATTTGATAGCGTTGTTCATCAAAATTTAATTTTTAGTGTTATTTTTATAATTGAAAGTTCTATCGAGCTTAAAAAACACCCATTATGATAAACAATTAATGATTAAATTTAAAACTACATTTTTAATAGCCAATGTAAACATTCTGATTAATTGATTTATATTACTACATATAGATGCTCGTAATCAAACATTTATTTCGTCACCACAAAGAAAATTAAAGATGAATGAATGAATGATTTATAGTGACATTTACACATGTAGTTTTATTGTTTTTACTTTTTACTGGAAATTTATTAGGCGTGTTAAAAAGTCTACTTTAATGCTACTACCAGCTGCTATTTCACATACATATATATACCACATATATAATTACTCAGTTATATTTAACGATCTAATGGAGTATCGCGAAAAAATTTTTTTAATGGCTGCTTGATAATTATAAAAACCAATGCGCTTACGACCAAGGCTACTAGTTTATCTGATCCTCGCTAAGGATACATGGGGTTATGGAGGTTAAAAGGTTATAGTGTTGAGAAAGCTTAAAATTTGTGCCGTCAGAAATTATTTTTATGTTCCCAAGAAATATTCATTCCTCTCAAAGAGAAAATTAGTATCATGAATATTCCGTGAAATATTTGTTCTTCCCTTCGTTGAACAACTGTTCAACAATCCAACAACACAAAAAACAACAGGCAATTTGTTGCTACAAAATTATGTATGTTGTCAAAAAAATATTGTATTGTCAAAAGTATTGAAATAACAAAAGAGGTGATTTTTTAAAAGCTATAGGAAAATTAAAAAAACACATAAAATTCAGAAAAATTAATGAAATCTTTATTTGAATTAAATGTTTGAAGATTATTTCATGCAAATGTTGACCTCAAATGGTCCATCCGCTTAGTTCAATTTTTGCACACTCTTTCCAACATTTCGGCCGGTATCTCACGAATAAATGCTTCAATGTTGTCTTCCAATGCGTCAATTGAAGCGCTCACCATTCACAGTTACGTTACAATTCGCATCATCTTTGAAGTACGGTCCAATGATGTCACCAGCCCATAATTTATAAATATTTCTAATTGTTGTGTAATTAGTAATTTATGTACATATGTATATGGCTAATCTTTTGAACAGTTAATAAAATTTTGTTTTATTATCTCAGCAATAAAAGAAACATGATTAAAGTTTGTTTTCAAGTCCGATTTTTTTTTGCAAGAATTAATTAATGTTTTAATGATTATTTATTTTTATTCTTCTTCTTTTATTTTCAGTCAACACACAAGTTTAATGAAACTCTGTCAATACCAAGTAGAAATATTACAAAACAATCGAAAATGCATAACAAATATAAAGAATCAAAAAATGTTTCAAAAGGAAAAAACTTTAAAACGGTAAAATTTTCTTTCACTGTAAACTTTTCTAATAGAACAACATTATAGTTAATATCACAGATTTATTTAAATGTTTTGCCAGCCTGCTATGCGTAAAGCGTTAAATAATAAAGATCTAATAGAATATTTATTGGAAGCTTATAGAAAACATGAAAAGCTTTGGAATCCCAAACATCCCTCCTACAAATATAATGCACATCGAACCATATACAAAGAGCTGTCACAACCATTACTGAACGATAAGAAATGCTCTCTAACGGGTGATGAAATTTATGGAATTATTACCGAATTGAGAGGACGATACAGAAGAGAATTGAAAAAGTTCGAAATGCGCAAAGGTAAACACCGGACTCGTTTATGGTATTTTGAGAAGATGGATTTTCTACGTGAAATTATTGAGGAGAAACGTATAGAACGCGATAAGGATAAGAATGATATTAAAAATGTCAAAGTTAACGACTTAACCAATCGTCAGATTTTAAGTTATTTATTGAAATTGTATCGTCAAAACGAATGTCTTTGGAATTCAAAGCTTGAAGAATACCCAACATGTAGTAAGACGGAAATCTATAAAAAGATTTCTGAGCAATTAAAAAAGCGTCTTAATATTGATATGGCACATTCAGAGTGTATAAATGAAATACAAAAATTACGTGTACGATATCGTAAGGAGTTAAGGATTTTACATAAACTTAAAGGTCTCTATATACCTAAGTTGTGGTGTTTTGACGAGATGGAATTTCTAAGACCGCTAATGGACGAACAAATAAAAAAATATTTGGAAAAGGTAATTTTCAAATGTTTGTCAATCTGTTGTTAAATTTTACAGTATTATATATATTTTATCCGTACAAGTAGCGAAGTTGATTGATAGAGTTATTCGCCACATCCGTCTTTAGAGATTAAAATAAATTTTTCGAGAGCCCGTTACAACTTATGGATCTCAGGGGCGGTACTATGTAACTCGATTCGAAAGTATGAACAGCTCGAAAGTTGTATTCGATCTGATTTTAAACTCTTACTATGTAACAGTTTTGGATCGAGCAAAAAGTGCTGCCAATAATTGAAATCATTTTGGCTATACTTTCGAATGTATTATTCAACATTGGCAGCAAAACATGAAAATAAAAAAAGTAAATAAGAAATATTTGTGCTTAAAAAAATGGATGCGTTTGCTCTTTGGATGAAAAGTGAAGAGCGATTGGAACGTAAAATCCTATGCGATTATGTAGATTTTATGCAGTTGTGGATGTAATGTACGTAAGTAACAATTTAAAAAAAAAATGCTGTATGTAACTAAACTTTTTTATTTGTAAGTTTGTGCGAAATTTCCGGCTTAACAAGGAAGCTTTTACATATGTGTTGTAGAGCATTAGAGCGCAGCTGCCAACAACACTGAGATTTTCTTCTGTAACACCATCAATCAAATTAGATGGTACATTAAGTGCCTTGGACAAGGGGGCTCAATACCGGTTCGCTGGCTTGGCACAACAAACTGCGTCAAACTGCTTCAAAGAAGTTTGCAATACTATAGAGAAGGTTTTGTGCCCCAAGCACATAAAATTCTTTTATGCCACGTCTGGAATTCCAGGGATAATAAAAGCTGCTGATAATAATCACATCCAAATAGTCTGGCCATCTAAAAACGAGCACTTCTTTTTGTTGAGCATATTTTAAAATTGCCTCTGCTTTGTATTAATATTTTCATAGCATTTTCCCCATTTTAAAGACTTGTATTAATTCTTATCTATTAATATACATAAATTTAACAAATACTTACATTTTCAGCGTTTGGTTTCAATGTTTTGATTTATTCAAGTTCTTTTATATTTCATCCGTTAGCTCAACATCAAACGAGTACAAATGCCAACTTTCGAGCGACTTTGACATCTACATTCGAAGTATATAGAGATGCACATCCAAAAGTAGAGTACGATTATTCGACAATTGGATACGGCAATCCGAAAGTTGCAAATGTATTTACGAATTCGAGTTGGTTGGTAGAAAAAAATAATTATCCGTAATATTTAGCTATCGAATCGAGTTAAAAGGTAACCGCCCAGGTCTACTGCCTCTTAGTAGATTTAAGTGGAAACTCACTGAGGATAGAGTCGGAAAGCTCCCTTTTGTATAGGCTACATTACCGGTCAAATGGTCAATAAGTTAGTATGTAAAATATATGCCTTTCGACAGATATACTGTGGCATTTACAGAGAACGTAGAATACTTTCTTTTCCTTTTCCCTATTCTTAAAGCTCCGACAGTGATTTTTAAAAGGTGTCAACATAAAAAAAGCCATATGAACCACAAAAAGCTTTCACTTAACCTGGCTGGCTGACAGATTCAGATTTGTTCACACATTGTACTGCGTGTTGGGTCAAGGTTAATTTAAAATTAATTACGAGGTAAATTCTAAAAGAAATGGGACTTTCGCAAGACATATAAATCGTAAAATTATCAACAAATAGAAATTTATCGAAAACTCGAAATTTTAAAAATTTCAATAACAAAAAACAATGAATCTTAATCAATAAATACAGTTATATTTTAGAAAAAAGTGTGTGAATTTCGTTTAATAAAATTAATTAGTGGCTGGTAAATAGGATTTATTATTTTTTATTTGCTAAAATTGGTTAAATAATTGATGTTTATAACGGCGATAGAATCGAAGAATACTGATGACGGATGTAGCGATCCTGTAAATGCGGTTTTACATTTTAAAAGCTAGTTATATTTATTATATAATGCAGAAATGCTGGCAATCATTACTGCCAAACTACATATATAAAAAAATCTTTATATATATATTTTTTATGTGGAGTTCGACAGTAATGATTTCGGCGAAAATGAATGAATTCGTCTACGCTGCCATCTGGTAAGAAAATTATGCTCAAACACAACATAAACATCAACACATTTTCGCCACATATGTAGAAGAACATGGACAAATTAATACTGTTGTTCTTCCGGCGTTATGTGCATGTCTTATTCAGTTTGATAGCTAGTGGAGACGTAGGGCAAGGCACTGTCAAAATAGGATTTTCACGCTGACGCCACGCTTTTTAGGTTCGGTACAGACATTTTCTATCTACTTAAGAATTTTGAAGAGATGGTTTGCGCCTAATTTAGGTTTGACAATAACAAAAATTGATGTTTAGACAAATGTTCATTTACGGCCTTTTTAAAAGCTCACATTTTTTTATGGGTTGCCTTTTTCTTAATTACCTAATTTTTAACCTGAAATTCAGTCAGTTTAGAAATAGTCGGTTTATTATTATTAGTTCTAGTCATAATTACATACTTAAATACAAATTAAATAAATATTAATCAATAGAAATTTCGCATGTTACTAGAACACATACATATGTACGATCAATAAATCTTTGAAACTCGTTAAATATGAATATGGCACTCTCTATTCTTTTTAAATTTTACATACATACATATTTTTAATAATAATCTTCAATTATATATGCTTTTACAGATTGACAACAGAACTTTGCTCTCTATAACCCAAAGAAAATATGATTTTCAAAAAGCTGCCGAAATAAAATTCGATAATTTGGAAGAACAACTTAAATTTATAGAAATTTATAGAAGCTGCAATTCCCTGTGGAATGTAGATCATCCTGATTATCGATCAACATTTTATCGAAGAAAAGCTTTAAACGAAATGCTGGAACTAATTAATTTAACTTTTAAAGATGGAGACAGAAAATTTAAATTAGAGCAATTAGAAAAAACAATACATCTACTCCGTAAGGATTTCTCCATCGAAAAACAAAAACGCCTGACTAAAAACGAATTAAATGAAGAGTCCGTGATGTCCTTTGATTTATACGAAAAATTAAACAAATTTTTAGGATTAAATTTGGGACCGTTCAGTTGCGACAATTGCCAGCGCATATGTAAAACTATAGATCAATATAAAATACACAAATCAAAACATGACGGCACTCTACCCTTCGTTTGTACTCTTTGCGGCAAAGGATTTCAAATGCCTGGTAATTTGACCATACACATCAGACGTCATCGCAAGGATTTTCCCTATTCATGTGAAATTTGCCAGAAAACATTTGCAACTTCCACGGAAGTTAATATACATATGCGTTGTCACACTGGTGAGCGACCATATCGATGTGAATGGTGCGATAAGACATTTAAGACCTGGTCATTTTATAACCTGCACAACAGAATCCATTTTAATGAATCAAATTTCCACTGTCCGATTTGCAATAAATCGTTTTATGAACGTAATCGTTTTACCGATCACATGAACATTCATCTGAATATACGTAAGCATCAGTGTGATCAATGTGGCAAGGGCTTTACGACAGTGGGCAATTTGAAAAAACATATGGAGCTGCATGCATCGATAAAAAAGTACAAGTGTCAGCCATGTGGTAAAAGTTTTGCACAATTCGCCAGTTTACGATGGCATCGAAAAACTCAACATGAAATTTGAAATTATGGATTAATATTTTTAAAAGGAATTTAAAATGTTTAGTAATTAAGATGAAACTGTGAAAATAATTAAATTATTTTTTCCAGTTTATTTAGGGCGAATTTAGTTTGCCACGCTTCAAAACGCAGCCCTCCCATTTTGATATATTTCGTTGCCGTATACTACATGTAGACCAAGGCGAATTAATACAGGTGACCGCACGGCTACAACAATCCAACAACACAAAAAACAACAGGCAATTTGTTGCTACAAATTTATGTGTGTTGTCAAAAAAATATTGTAAAAAACAAACAAAATAAAAAAATATTTTTGATGAAAAAAAGTGGTTGTAATTATCAGAATAAGAAAATTATAAAAATTAAGTTACATAAAAATAAAAATACAGGAAAAGTGACCAAAATTCTTTTGTACCACTAGTTTGCCCAAATCACATGCATCGTTCCATTCTTGCACGTTGACCATTTGAAGACTAACATAATCTTCCACAAAAAACCAAGAAATTATAAATGTGTTAACAATAATTTCACTATCTTTTTACGCATATTTTGATTATACACATCAGGAAATGCAAATACGGTTCCATGTTGTAGTAGTTTTCTCTAGGAATTTCCACTGTTTGTTTTCTATTAGCAATCAAAAAAAAATTAATTAAAAAAAATTTAAGAAATTATTTATTTTTGACAAATTTTTTTGACAACTGTAATGTATACAGCTAATGGGCTTTTTCGCCCGTGCGTTCACCTGTATTATTTCGCCATGATGTAGACTAAAATGTTCATCATTTGTACGGCCACATTCAAATTCATTACACGAGCTGTAGATACGATTTAAGATGTGGCTCGAAAGTTATCTACAATACATAATTAAAAGTATTATAAAATCAAATAAGAAATACTTACAAAACTCTTCATATTAGACAAAACTTAATAAACTTCTTTTGAAATCAATAGTTTTAGAAAAACGTCAAAACCGAGCAAGTATTTGATAAAAAAAAAAAACAATTAACATTACCTGCAAAGAAATACACACTTAAATTCAGAAAAATAGCGTAGGGGAAGAAAGCCAAAGCAACGCCAAAAACGTGTGTAATTAATCTATCTACTACTACCAACAAAGAAATCATTCTTATCCAAACGCACTTTTAATGAATCTGGTAGGCTTCTTAAGTTTAAAACCTCGACTATTTAACACTTTATGTCTCTAGTTACAGACAGAAGCCGTGAATACGTTTTCTGTTCGTCATCATAATGTCACTTGATTTAGCTTTCTTTAATGCAGGAAAAATGTATACACAAAAAATATAATAAGATGCTACAAAACGGTTTTAAATTATAAAAATCGAACCATAAGCAAAAAATTGTACTCACGCACCTTTACTCATGAAGTTATTTTTTTAATCACGCTGAACCACGTAATTAAACCCAAATATTCGCGATCATGAGTCATTCGCGCTAATCACATCAGCGATGCCCATCTCTGCCTTAAACAGAAGAACTAAAAGTACCATGTTATTGAAAATTTCATTAACATACTATGCAAGGCGAATTAATTTTATCAGGTTGCGTCGTTTTGTCAGCTGACTATTTTTTGGTTAACTTTATCTGTAGAGCTGCTGTCAAACGTGTATCATTTTATATTGGAAAAGTTCGATATTCTTTTAAATTGTATTGAGTTTAAAATCAATTTAAACAAAAAAAGAGCAGTAATTATTTGTATTTTAAAGTTTCCCGTACCTTTAAATGACTGTTTTTCTTTTTATTGTCGCATTTGTGTAGCGGCACTGCCACCTCTTATAAATTTATCTTGATACCATGTTTATGTCAACCGATGCAAATGCAATAGCGAATTCGACGTCAGCTGGGTAAAATGCATATGTTAAATTTTTGCTCTGCTTTTTGATACATATTTTGTTTTAAATTTAAATATTTAAGTTTTGACGGAAACAAATAATTTCTTTCAAAATATAAATTGTGCATAAATAATTTTTGAACATAAAAAATTGAGCGGGTATAATTATAAAATGCTTAAATGTTCTCCGTAGAAATTTAACCAGTTCAATATAAAATGGCTATTAGGTACCGCTAAAAAATCTAAAATATTCTTGTGTGCAACTTGCCTTATAAACAATGAGTTAAATAATTAGAACGTTAAAAATTAATGAATCGCCACTACCACCATCTGATACATGATTTCGTCATGGTATATGTCAAGGCATATTTAACCAGGTGGCAGCGCTAGGGCAGATGATAATAAGTGATATAAAATAAATATAAATAAAATTTTGGGTTTAAATCTACAAATAAAATGTACACAATAAAATATTGATGGCTTGCGTTAGCGTTTTCTCTTTTATGTTTATGTTACACGTTTTTGACACTAATCATTGCTTTGTTGTTGCATTGTTGTATTTGTGCCGTGGCGTTGCCACCTTATAATTGATATGCCTTGGTATGTGTTTACGAACAATGCGAATTCTCACGGCGACAATGAATGCAACACTGCAAAAGAAATATGTACATTTTGTTTTTGTACAAATCGTTTTCGGCTGTCAAAAACAAAGAAGTACAATAGGAAATTGACATTCGAAGAAGCAAAAATCACAGGAGCAAAAAGTCACCAAAGCTGTCAAGGCCACTTGTTATGAACTCGTCTTGTTTACGACAAACCAATTTTTTTTTTACACAAACAAGATACATATGGTTGTTGCGCTAACGAAACTACCTTGTATAATTATATAATGATGGCTACATACTTTATAGCTCTTTGAGTTGAATAAATTTATTATACTTTTACGGCATTTACACTATGCAATTTTTCATGAAAATAGCATAAAATTGATTGTGTGGCTACAGGTGTAAGCAATATAGCTTTAGTTTAGAGGGGATGTTTATGTTGGTTAAGCTGTGTTTAAAATAACGTATATCGTTAAAAGTTATAAAAAGAATTTAAAAAAATGCATCATAAATGGCATAGTGTAAACGGGAATTTTGAAAAAGTATGTACATATTTCCTAAAATATTTATCATAAAAGTTATGTTTAAATAAAACAAAGTGTTATTAATTACAAATACATAAATTTTGTAAAGTATTATTTAATTAAATACTTAAATGATTGTAAAGTATTATAGGAAAATAAAATATTTTCGAAAAGAAGCAATAATAAATAATTAAATTCGTTTAATTTTTTTTTATAATTTATTATATATAAATTATACTTGGGCTTTCAAGGTCATTTATTTCCTTCCTTTTAAGTAAATAAAAGATTATTTATTTCATATTAATCCGACGTTTCGTTAGTATTTTCCAACTTCCTCAGGGATAATTTATTAAAAATCTGGCAACCACATACATATAAAAGTAAAAAATAAAAATAACTTAATAATAAATTTTTCACACCTTATATTGTAGCTTTTTTTTTTTTTTTGTAAAAAAATAAAAAAAACAAAATTATATATTATTATTTCACATTAATCAGCCAATTTCGAGAGAATATTAGTCAGGTAAATTTTAATAAAACAAAACTTCGGATTCGCTCAGAAAAAGAATATTTAGTAGAAATATTGCCTATTAAAGATTATTTGATATTTAAAAAACATTCCGTTCGAAATGAATGACATGCTCTATTGAGTAGAAATAAATGTTTTTTTATATTTTTTGTTAATTAAATTACAAAAAAGGAAATATACATTTAAAGATTAATTGAAGAATTTTTTGATGAAGGTGCTGATTTTGCAGATGTGTTCGTAGAAGTATTATACCCTGTTACGACATACGCTTTAAATGCGCAATTAAGGAATTTACGCAATTAAGGCCTTAATTGAGCTCAATTTACCACATAAGAAATCAATTAATAAATTGAGCAATTAGTACTTAATTGCATCACTAATTGCATAAGATGCGAAATGCAACTCTTGCCGACAAGTATGTTTACTCTGGGAACTATGTTCAGTGAGAAGAATAAATTCATACAATTGACTAGCCGCAGATAAAAAAAATATAAACAAACAAATAAAAAGAAAATGGCGGGTCATACGAAAATGGCTTTTGACACTTCTAACGTCAAAGCAACAACCACAAGTCATATTGTTCTTGTAATAAAAAGAGAAATCAGCTGGGCGGACGACACAACCTAGTAAAATAAATATGCCTTGCGCTAATTGAATAAGCTTAATTAAGCATGTGTGAACACCAAATTAAATTGCGCAATTAAACTAAATTTCCTCAATTAAGAAAACATGTCTGAACAGGGATTTATTGGATCTTGCTGATTTTACATAGAAAAGTTCTGGCAACACTGATGCAATGTTAAAATTAGTGAAATAGTAGAAAACATCCAAAAATAATTCTATCTAACTTGACAACACTAGAATTTAAAAAATTTCCCAACTGTACAAACGAGCATCTCTTTTCAGTGTAGAGAAATTTTCAGCACTGTTAAGTTGTCCCTTATATCATAGCGCTTTGTTAACAAAAATTAAAAGTTTAATATTTGGATTAGTGTTGAAAAAACTAAATAAGCTTGATAAGAAATTAAGTAAAATATAGTATAAAATTATTAAAAGCAATTGATTGTTTCTAAAATAAGTAAAAAAAAACTTGAGTGGTTGAATAAAACTTCGAGGTGTTTTAAAAGTTTTAACAACTCCAAATAGCTTTAAATGGTCATCATTTAAAGAAAAACTTAAAAAATAAATTTACTAAAATATACAGATAGAACAGTAATGTGTCTTCTTATGGAAAATATGGAGTTCTTTAAATCAAAACTATGTGGGTGTGCGCGTTATTCAGCCCCATATAATAGACATTATATTTGTCTGCTGTGGAGTTATAATGTACATACAAATGATAAAAATGTAATCCGACAGTCATACAATGAAATTTAAATGACCTTTTTTCTGTATGTATCTGGCAAATTTTTTCCAATTCAAGGAAGAAAAATACTTCACATAAGTTGTTTTGTTACTTATGTACGAGTTTAAGTGCAATAACATCCATAAAAATTAGAGAATGCATTCATGACAAAGGAATACAGTGAAACGTCTTAAACAAGTTCTGAGTTTTTGTCTACGTATGCACGTATCTCTATTCAAAAATGCTTGTTGGATTGCCATATTTATGGATTTTTTCAAATTTTAGTGAAAAGGTATGTAGCAATTAAAATTTTCATTAGTTTTAATTCATTGTTTCACTATTTAACTATTCAACATTGTCGTAAGTAGTTAATAGTGCTTAGAAAAAATTGAGACAAAATTTTCTGCAGCCATTTAATAATTTTTCTGCGTCGTTTTTTTATTTTTTTTTATAAAGATACTAGATGAACCCGGTGTGCTTCGCTAACCCCCTCGTTATTAAATAATATTAAAGGGGCGAGGCCACGCCCCTTTGTCCATTCCCAACTTTATATAGTCAAGAATATCCTATTGCGAAAATTTAATGACGATTGGTCCAGTAGTTAAGACTATATTACGATTTTTAATTTTTCTAAAAAGGGGCGGGGTCCCACCCACTTTTCTCCTGGTACGTATTCCTAATTATGCCAATACCATATGTACCAAATATCGTCGACGTAGGTCAAAAAATGGCCAAAATATGGCGATTTAAATTTTTGGATTATATGGGCGGTGCCACGCCCCTTTGTCCAATTAAAACTTCATATAGCCTATTATTCCTTCCAGAGTCACAGTAACATGCTGTGAAAATTTCAGGAAGATCGGTCCAAGGGTTTGGCCTCCTATAAAGCACAAATAAACAAACAGACATTCATTTTTATATATATAGATAACCGAAGAATAAATATGTCTGTAGTGAACATACTTATTGTACTGTTCATTGAGCAAATAAGGTACATTTACCCCATAATAGTTAATATATTTTTAAATAGTTAAATAAATAGTTCATATATTTTTAAATAGTGTCTAATCGACCGCTTTAGTATTTTAATTATGTTTTGATGTAAAAAACGTGTATGAAAATTTATTATTCGGAAACTTTATTATGTTAATTTTCTTTAATCGTGAGGATATATATCATGAAGTATTTATATTTGAAGAAATCAAGCACGTTTACATGTAAAAAGTTTGTTTTAAAAAAGCTTATATAATTAAAATCTTACTTGCAATCCAATTTATTAAAAAAAATATTGTTTACATAGAATTTTAACGGAAAATATGGATGGAGATAAAAAAACAGACCTACAATGCATTTACGCTAGGAAAGTTTACTTTGCAAAGAATTTAGCTTATACTAGATTCACTAATAAACGCATCATAAACACGTAAAATTTTGTCACCACAGAAACTTGACGTTTTCCAATACGAATTTCACCTTTTGAAATACGGTAATGAATACCCTAAAACTATACTACTAAATTTTCCAACGCAGAAACTTTAAAATTTCCCAATTATAAACAGGGTTCCCAGATTTTTCGCGAGTGGTTTTGTCCCACTATTCCCCAAAAAACAATTTCAACTATCCCCAAAAATCTCCAATACAAATACTATTTTTGAATTTAACTATGTAGTTAAGTTGATTAACAAAATCGAAAAGTTCTGAATCAAAAAATCTCGTTGTCTAAAGCAATTTTTGGGTACAAATTTTTTGAGTTATATACTTGAAGCAATTCTGAAGATGGAACAAAAGTGTCACAAGTTGTATTATTTTTAAAATGTGTATTAATTCTCAATAAAAATTCAAACACTCCGTATTTAATTTTATTTCTTATTTTGGTTTTCATTAAGTTTATTTTTGAAATAAGGCGAATTTAATTTTTTAAAAATGAGAACTTGTACGTAGTTTATCAGGCATGTTCTGAATTCCACACGAAATTTTTACTTCAAATTTTTCAAAGCATTGTTGCTATAAAAAAACAACAAAACAAAATAAATTTTTGGAAAAATTTGAAGTGAAATTTTCGTGTGGATTTCAGAACAGGCCTGTATATTTCATAATAACCAAAAACAGAATTTTAAATAAATTACCAAAAAAATCGCTTTAAATTCCCAAAAACCAAAATATATCGTCAGAGAAATCCTCAATCACCAAACTGATATTTTCATGCCTACTAAATATTAAATTCCCTAATATGACAACCCTGTTTACAAAAGTGAGCAACTCTTTAGTGTAGAGAAATTTACAGTGGTATTAGGTTGTGCATTTTTGGAGAGCTTCGTGAAAGTATTCAAGAAAAGTAAAAATAAAGTATATATTGAAAAGTTAATTTATTAAACAATAAAGATTGTATTAGCATAAAAATTAAACCCTACGAAAAAATTTTTATTTTTAAAGAATAAAAACAAAAGTTTGAAAAACTAAGCTGCAGAAAATATGTAATTTAGTTTTTGTCCAGCTAAAAACAAGTTTGAAAGAGAAACTATTGTACATAAAAATTTAATTTCAATATAGAGAAAAAAATCAATAATGCGTCAGCTATTTAAAATAAGTTGAATGCTTTAAAATAAAATTATTTGTATGTGGGTGTGTTTCATAGATAATAGTGAATGAAGTCTTGATGACCTCTTTTAATTTTTGTTCTTTGTTGCATGCAGTAATATAATTATAACAACAATGGTTGATTAGTGTACTTATACACATACACTCAAATAAAAATCCTGTAATGAACATGTATTGTTGAATTCAATGAAATTGTTATGTGGGGGTCTTTTTTATGTTGCTTAAATCCAGTTTACGGGCACCGCTCCAAAAGAAAAAAAAAGTTTTCTACGGGGTGTTAAATGCAATTCTAAGCAAAAAATGTAAAGTGAAAAATTTGGCGCCAACCCTTAGTTCAGGAGAGTTACGGGCCTCCGAAGTTGTTATGTTTAATATGGCATATATCGAACATTTGATGGCAGAATATGACAATATGGATATCATTGGAAAGGTAATTAAAGCGGCTTCCTAATTAAATAGAGAAAACATAAAAACTACTTAAAATTATAAAGAGGAGAAGAGCTTTGCGCTCGCCCGAAGGCCGTCTACGCAGGAAAACTTTAGAAAGCGAAGCCGGTGTTGGTCATACCATAGAGGAGAAAATCTTTGTGTCCGACCGAAGGTCGGCTGTGCAGGAAATCTTTAGAAAGTTAAGTTGAAAGTTATTTTATTTAAATTAAGAGCATTCTTGGCGATGCTATTAGCGACCTCATTGGCAGCAGTCCCAGTTTGCGCAGGGATCCACAATAACAAAATTTAAGTACCCATTACAAGAAAGTTAATTATGTCATCATAAATTCCCTTGTGGTTGACTTTAAATGGTCTATATAGACTATAAGTGCATTTAGTGGTCTTTGCTCTTTGGTGCAATGCATAACTTACTGCATCTTTAATTGCAGATATTACAGCTACAAAAACACCAACATAGTCCGGCAACCGTTTTTCAAAAATTACATTGAAATCCATGTTGTCCTTCCTTTCAACTATTGAACAAGTTGATACACCATTGTCAAAAGAGCCATCAGTAAATAAAGGCAAATTAAGCAAAAATACTATACAACCCATCACTATTGTTTGTAATAGCTTTCGTGGCCATAACGACTGAACTTTTATCAAGAATAACTGCAATGGTGTGGTTCGAAGTAAACCTGAAGCTGTTCAATTTTATTTATTAGCAAACAGTATTACAGTTAAATGAGAAATAGTGCATTAGTCTATTTATTTATTTATTTAATTTGGATACGCAATGTCGTAAGTTTATGTCATTATTTCGATTGGGTGTAGACTCCAAGTTAAGTTTTTCCATTTTTATTTTAGAAAGGATCGACTTCAATTTCTTCACAATAGGTTTCGATTTTAAAATCTAAAATGGACTGTCTTCAATTTAACTAAAAAATGATTCCACCCAATATCACGAAAAAACCCGTTGTTTCCAGTTGCAATGCTGCTTGCAATAGGATTTAATTAGTTTATTGTTCCTTGTCAAAACAAGTAAATTATAATCAATTGAAGCAGATTGCAAAGAATTCGCTTATTTTTTTTTTTTTTTTTTAATATCAAAACAAATATTAGATGAAATAATGTTTTATTAAATGCAACCGGTAAAATTAACAAAATAAATATTTGACCCAAAAAGCGCCACCACAATTTTTTTAAATCTTTATTTAATATTTATACGTAGCAGTAAGTTTGAGAAAGACAAACTTTTTTTTCTATAATTTGTTCAAATAAAGGGTGATTTTTTAGCTATTATCTTTTTGACAACACTGGTTTAAACAGATGACGCACGTTTTGTTTCACTGTCAAACATCTTCAAATTGGTCTCTAATTTAACCATGAATCATCTTACAAACGAACAACGCTTGCAAATTATTGAATTTTATTATCAAATTGCGTGATCTGTTAAGAAAGTTCATCGCGCGCTTCTTCCATTTTATGGTAAGTTGAGTTTTGGCTCAATGTGAACGTAAATAAGCAGAATTGTCGATTTTGGAGTAAATATCAGCCAGAAGCATTGCAAGAGCTACCAATGAATACAGAAAAAGTCACAGTTTGGTGCGGTTTATGGGCTGGTAGAATAATTAGACCGTACTATTTCAAAGATGTTGCGATTCGTAACTGTACATGGCCAAAATGAAAGAGCTTGACTTGCATGACATGTGGTTTCAACAAGACGGTGCCACATGCCACACAGCACGCGCAACAATAGACTTATTGAGAGGCGAGTTCGGTGAACATTTTATTTCACGTTCGCACCCGGTCAATTGGTTGCCTAGATCATGCGATTTAACGCCTTTAGACTATTTATTGTGGGGCTATGTTAAAGCTCATGTCTATACAGACAAGCATGGGAAGACAACATTGAAACATTAATTCGTGAGATGCACCATTTGAGGCGCAGTCAAAGTCAACATTTGCATGAAATAATCTTCCAACATTAAATTATATGGACCGTACTATCGACTCAAATAAAGATTTTATGCATTTTTCTGAATTTTATCTGTTGTTTTTTTTACTTTCCTATGACTTTTAAAAATTAACCCCTATTTGACTTATCTGACCGTACCTTAACCCAATATGTATAAAAATTGAAAAAGTACAGTTGGATTATATTTTTCAACTGAGAAGAGCAAACATCAACTCACACAAGTTCAATTTTATTTCTTAATATTTTACAATATCTTCAATATTTTAAACAAAATTAATTTAATTTCATTTTTTATATTTCTAGTTAACATTTTCTAAGAAACTCCTTTGTTTCTCAAAATGGAAAAATGTGACGAGACACAACAAAAAAAAACATTTCTTTACATGAGGTAAGTTTATATTTACTTTAAATGTTTATACATATCGTTTTTTTCGCTTGAAATCATACTGAGGAATAATCCAATGTTTGTTTAATTTGAATTTACTTGTGTGTTTTATCTTAATTAAAAATAAACATTTTTTTCAATGTAAACAAATATTTTTAACTGACAGCTGCGGTCGTCTGTTTGTTCTTAAGTTTTGTTTAAAATAAATCAGTCATACATTCTTATCATTTAATAATAAATTGAAATGCTTGAAAAATAAATATTGTTTTTTTTTTAATATATAAATCATTAATGACAACTTCACACCATTTTAGATCCCTTGCATTCTTAAAATGTTTTTGAGATGGCAACGGTTACTGGCTGCAATAAACTGAAATATTTTCAAATGGCCATTGATTGAGGACTTGGTGGATCTGGTACTTATGATATGTCTTTGCTATGCTAAACACAAAAAAATAGTTTGGAAACCATCAAAAATAATTTGCATACATGACTAATTGTTAACTGCTAATTCTACTTCTACTTAAATGTCACCTCACTAAGTATAAACAAAAAAATAAAACCAAACAGTTTCATTTAAAAACTTTAAATTATATTATTATATTGCTTTATATTGTTGTTATACAAACATATGACCCATTTGGTCATTTTGAAAAATATAAAAAGTCTCTTTACAGGTTAAACCACAGAAAAGAACCAAACCAATCCTAATTACAAAAATCCAACAACAAACATCGTCAACAACTTGTTATTAATCATTAATCATTTAACTATATTAAATTTTCATTATATTATTTAATTATGTATATTGTTAATTACGAATTTCATAATCCACATTGAAATATTTTCCTAACAAATCAAATTTCGTCAAATAAAAATTTCTAGCGCCAAAATATCAAACGGCTTACGCTTGCGAAGGTAAGAAATTAACGATAGAATGTGAACCGGGTGATCTGATAAATCTGATACGAGCCAATTATGGACGATTTTCAATAACGATATGTAATGATCATGGCAATATGGAATGGAGTGTTAATTGTATGTTTCCCAAAAGTCTAACGGTGCTCAATTCAAGGTTGGTAGTTTTTGTTGGTGCATTTATTATAAGTAAAATTCTTGAACATTATTATATTATGCTATTTCCCATAACATTTTCAAATAAAAATGCTTTTTATTGGTTGTTTTTGAAAATCATGTATCTATACGTATTTCGCCGCTTGCTTAAGCCAGTTCATCAAAAAAAAAACATTTTATCCAAATTTTCAGAAAAGCCAAAAACATTTTCTTTATGTATAAAAACTTCAAACAACAACAGAGAATTAAAAAAATATACACGTATGTGATGGAAATCGATTTCGAAATCGAAACGATTTAAAACCGAAAATGGTTGCGATATGCTTGATATTTTTCTTTTTTAAATACCTTCAATATAGTTTTTAATAACCCTCCATTCAATTTCTACAATTATTTTGGGGTAACTTCTTTATTATTGCTTAAGAAATATCTCAAAACGAATCGTTTTCAAATCGATCGATTTCCATCACATACCTGATAATTTTACATAAAAATGACAACGGCTCTTAATGGGTCAAGCATTTTTTAAAAATGTTAGTATTTTCTTAAAGATCTCTTCAAAAGCTTTAAAATGAGATCCATATTGATATTAAAAAAAATCTAAGAATTTGAGAGTTACGTAACTCAGAAAATATAGGTTATATTAGGTCAGGCAGGCAGCCGTGTTGCCACAGCCCACTTGGGCCCAATGATTGGTCCCTTTGTGTTACCTGCTGTTAGAAGGGAGAGAGAAGATTAAGGTAGGAATTAGAGAAAGAAAGAAAAGGGGATAATATGGGAAAGACAGAGAGGAAGAGACAGAGAGTGAGAGACAGAAAATACCGCGGGACTGAGAATACGGAGAAGGTCCAAGAAAAATGCAGACAAAAATCCGCTATGTGGGTTCAGTCGACCAGAGTGTGCGCCCATCCCCTGAATGAGTCACAGTGTCCGGTTGTATGCCTGTAAACCACCCATTGTACCTTAACACTTAACGGACGGGCCCCGTAGATTTACGTTTTTCCATTCTGACTTCCTAGGACGGGCCACGTAGATCTACGTTTTTGCATGAATATTTAGTATGCTGCATTAGTGTGTTTCTTTTGTGCACATTGTTTTATAGTACTATCTGCCTGTTGTTCTTACGGCGTAGTTTTGATTTTAGGAAATATTTCTAAACAATTTTATAACGGTAAAAATGGCAAGCAGCAAAGAGTTTTTAGAAAACTTATCCGAAAGTGATGTTGAATTTGAGAACCTTGATGAAGAAAGTGATGTTTCAAGCGATGACAGTGAATTATTATCTCCCAGGAAAAAAATTGCGCGTAGATTATCTTCTTCAGAGAGTGAAAGTTTTATTGTAGTTACAACGCTTTAAATGCATACATTCTTCTTTATTTAATTCCCCTGGAAAATGCCCGGAAACTAGGAAAGACAGAGCAGATTCGACCCGTCCGTTAAGTGTTAAGAAGGAACTAATCCTACTTGGACCCATTGACGATATATCAGATAGGCCTTCATAGTGCCGCTGACCGTAATATCTCCGCCGTATACACCCCAGCGCAGGGCATTGACAAAGGAGGCGTTCCACCGTCTCCTCTTCTTCCTCGTCCTGACAAATTCTGCATAAGTCGTTAAAAGGGATACCCATTCTCCTAGCATGGGTCCCGAATAGACAGTGCCCAGTGACCGCAGCCACCAAGTCACGTAGTCGAACCCTCGGAAGCTGCAATAGTGCAGCTGCCCTGCCCCGATCCAAGTAGGGCCAGATTGTTCTAGCGGTCGAACATGTCGACTCGTTAGACCATCTGGTCTTGGCAAGTTCGTAGATGGCAGCGTCCATGCGCTGCCCGCAAGCTGAAAGGTGTATGTCACAGAAGATGTCAATAGCACCCTCGTTAAGCATTGTTCCCCTCTTCGCCAGTTCACGGGCAACGAGGTTGCCCAAACTCAGAAAATATAAGCGAGCGCCAATTTTCTCACTTGATGTTTTGTTTTTTCTTATTTTTTAATTCTCTATCGCCCAATATATTTATTTTTTTGATTGGAGTTACTTCATTGTTCAAATGACATGAAAAAATTAGAGGTAGGCGTGGTGTTTTGCCTGCTGCCTCAAAGGAAATGGACCGCTTAATACTGATTTCCAAAAGCACCTCTTTCGACACTATCTGATTGACATAATTTTTTTTTTTTTTGTGTAAAATTAAGTTTGCGAAGGCAACTCAACACTAACAAGGACGGACATCGCTCAATCGACTTTGCTATGCATAAGAAGTAAGAATATATATACTTTATTGGGGTCGGAAATGGATATTGTTGAAATTACACACAGAATGACAAACTTAGATATAGCCTTTTTCCACTTGTTTTGATGAAGGGTATAATAATATAAAACTTCCCAAAATAATTTTACCAGTAAAAATTCTTGAACAATTATTCTTCTATTATTTTTATAGATGTTCTCATAAACAGAGTTGTAGTGTTTTGGCTACGACCAGCATGTTTGGTGATCCTTGTCCGGGCACCCATAAATATTTAGAAGCACATTATCAATGCATATCAGCGTCTCAAACGTCGACCACTACAAATCGTCCCAGTCCACCACCTTGGGTTTTATCGAATTCTCCACCTTTACTACCAAATGGTAGCTCTTCAATTATAAATCCTGCCGTTTTATCGCCACCCTTGCCACCAGCCCAACGACCACAAATGCCTATGCCGGGTTTGGCCAATACACATCAACCGTTAGGCGGTCTGCCAAATGCAGTGCCTTCCTCGCTGGGTCCACCTACTGTTCATACCACGTTGCCGGGTGGTAGACTAAAGGCTGGCTATAATAATACTGCTTTAAAAACACCCACCAGACACGATGGCCTGCCGCCACCACCGCCTTTACATCATCATCATCATACATCTGCGGTGAGTCATCATCCAGCCAGCGATCAGGGTAGAGAAGGTCCTAGTAGGGGAATTGGAGGAGAACAGCATAATCACAAGAGTAGTGTAGATACAAAGACTAGTAAAGCTCCAGTTAGTAACAATAATAATAGCAGCAATAATACCACTGCTCCACCCAACACTAGAATATTAACAGGAGTAGGAGGCACTGGCAGTGATGATGGCACATTACTTACCACCAAAACCACCACTAGGGGCCAACAGCAGCAGCAACAGTCTGCTTTACCCACAGGCACAACCACTGCCTCTTCTTTAGGCAACTTAAATACCACATTGGGCTCTGGTGTTATAAAATCCATTAATAATATTAATCTCAATAGTGGTTTAACTGGTGAAGATGAGGCCAATATGTTTTGCGGTCCCATTAATGCTCGTAATCTTTTTTGGAATATGACACGTGTAGGAGATGTTAATGTTCAACCCTGTCCCGGTGGTGCTACTGGCATAGCAAAATGGCGATGTGTGCTTATGAAAAGAATCATGCTAGACGAGGACGATGATGCTATTGGACCAACACAGACGCCCATTTGTAATGGCACTGCATGCATTAATCTAAGACTACGCAATTTTGAACCCACCTGGCATCCTCTAACACCCGATTTAACCCAGTGTCGCAGTTTGTGGTTAAACAATCTGGAAGTGCGTGTTAATCATCGAGACTCCTCACTTATCTCTATAGCAAATGATCTATCAGAGGTAACAAGTAGTAAAACTTTATATGGCGGTGACATGTTGGTGACCACAAAAATCATACAAGCCATGTCAGAGAAAATGTATCATGACAAAGAAACTTTTCCCGATCAACGTTTAAGGGAAGCCATGATTTTGGAATTACTACAAGGTGTGGTCAAGACTGGTTCAAATCTTTTGGATGAATCACAACTATCGTCGTGGTTAGATCTTAATCAAGAGGATCAAATGAGGGTAGCAACATCGTTGTTGACCGGTTTGGAGGATAATGCTTTTCTTTTAGCTGACACCATTATAAGAGAACGTAATGTGGTCCAGAAGGTCAAAAACATTTGTAAGTTATTTTAACTTTCTTAATTTTTTTACACTAGCCGTTAAATTTATCTTCAAATATAAATTTTGTTTTGTAGTGCTGTCGGTGCGAGTTTTGGAAACCAAAAGCATACAAAATAATGAAGTCTTTCCCGATGCTGAACAGTGGCAAATAAGCGATGATAGAATAGAATTGCCCCGTGCTGCCTTAATCGAAAATAGTGAGGGCGGTTTGGTGCGCATAGTCTTTGCAGCATTTGATCGTTTGGAATCGATACTTAAACCCTCCTATGATCATTTTGATCTTAAATCTGCCCGAAGTTATAGTAAGTTTAAAAGAAAGTTGTTGTTGTTATTGTAAACACTTTAAACTCAAAATGTGTTTTTTTCTTTTGTTAATTAGTACGTAATACTGCCATTTTGACAAATGATACCGACTCTGCGAATTCGGTTCAACGTATACGCATTTTGAACAGCAAAGTAATATCAGCCAGTTTGGGTAAGGGACGTCATATACAATTGTCCCAACCCATAAAACTTGTATTGAGACACTTAAAAATGGAAAATGTTACCAATCCCACTTGTGTCTTTTGGAATTACATAGACCAGTAAGTGTTAAATAAAAAGAGGATATATTTTTGTTTTTATGTTTAAAAAATGTTTGTTGGTGTTTTTAGTGCCTGGTCTGCTAATGGCTGTGTTTTGGAATCCACTAATCGTACCCACAGCATTTGCATGTGCAATCATTTAACCAACTTTGCCATTTTGATGGATGTAATGGATGATCATACTCATTCCTTGTTTACCATGTTCGATGGCAATATGCGTATCTTGATTTATGTTAGCATATCTATCTGTTTGGTATTCATTGTGATAGCCTTATTAACATTGAAAATATTTAATGGAGTATTTATTAAGGTAAGAACCTCAAGACAACAAGATCATTTAAATCGTTCGCGTAGAAGCCAAGGTGGCAGCTCAGCAGCGGGTGTAATGGGTAATAGTATGGGAGGCAGTACTAGAAGACAAAATAATATTATAGAACAGACTCACGAATCTATACAAATAACAAATGCTACCAGTACTAATACTGCGAATGCAACAGCTGCAAATATTGCTTCAAATGCCGCCAATAATATACAAAATTTACAACAACAATTAAATTTACAACATTTACAAAATCTTACACAGGCACCGTCCAATTTAAATGCCAATAATTTTATACAGCACAATTCAATACGTAATTCGAATCGTAATAATCTAAATGCTAATAATTATAATTTACAACAGTTGCAACAACAGCAGCAACAGCAACAAGTTGTAGCTGCTGCTGCTGCCGCCGTGGTAGTGGCTAATAATAATCAACGCAATTTACAAATGAACAATTTGAATTTAAATCTTAATTTACAACCTCCTCATAATCATCACAATCATGGCCACAATTTGAATCACAATCATTTAAACCACCAACAACAACAACAAATGGAGACATCCATGTCGAACACTTCGGCAGCAGCAGTAGCTGCCGCAGCCTCAATAGCAGCTGCGCTGCAACAGCATCATAATAACACCAATACCGCTGCTGCAGCAGCCGCCATGGTAGCCCAAGCCAGTAATAATTTAAATGTCAATCGTAACAATAATCATAATAATAGCAATAACAATAACAATAATAATAGTAATCGTATTAATAATTCAGATCCAAATAATATTATAATGCAAGGAAATATGGATGATTTACAATATAAGTGGTGGTGGTGGTGAAAAGTTTATTGTTTATTTAAAATTTTAATTTTAGTCTTTTTAAACCGTTTGCAATTAAGTTTTAAACAATGTCTTTCTGTTTTCTCTTTTTTTAAAATATTTATGCACTTTTTTGTGATATATTATTAAGTAGTTCAAAAAATGATATTGTATTATTTTCCAATTTATTTTAATAGAAACTTTTTTATATTGAATTAATTTAATTAATTTTATTTTAATTTAATACAATTAATTGTGTATATTTTAAACATTATTATTTTTATTTTAAAATTGTTTACTTTTTACTAGTGTAAACATTAGTTTATTTTAAGTCATATTTAAAGTACATAATTAAACAAAAAAAACATTCATTTTCATATTCATAATTTTGTAATTTTTATTTTGATATGTATTTTTTATACATAAACATCATCAAACAAATAAATATAATTTATTTTGTAATAATTTTAAACTCAAAACAAAAATTGTGTGTTGTTTTTATTTTTTATTTATTTTTGTTTCTTTTTTTTAATTTTTAAAAAATATATCTTTTCTAAACAAAAAAAAACTTTTTAAATTTCCACCACCACAATCATTCAAATCTTACTTTTAAATTTTAATAACTTAAAATCAAATTTTTATGTTTAAGCCTTAAATTTAAGTCTTTAACATTATAAATTTCATTTTGATAGTTTAAATTTTGCTATATAACAGACTTATTATTTAAGGCTTATATCATAATTACAATTTATTTTAATAACTTTCCAATTTCCTTGTATTGTTACTTTTAAATTGGCTCTAAATTTGTTTGAAATTCTTTTTATTTATTTGGCTAAAACTTAAAAAATCTTTTACAATATTTTCTTTCTTTTTTTCTTCCTCTATATATTTCTTTACAGTCTGCCCGCACCTCTATTTATCGCAACATTTATATTTGCTTATTATTAGTCGAAGTTCTATTCCTTATTGGTATCGAACAAGTCGATGTAAATATAATATTTTGCGGTTTTACAACGGTATTTTTACACTGTGCCATATTAACCGCCATTGCATGGTTTTGTTTTGAAGGTAAGTGTATTATTTGTATATACAAAAATATATTTAAAACAAAATAACGTAACCAACATACACATTTTTCAAAACTGAGTGTTTGATGCACAATATCTCATTTTGTCCGGGCAAAATTTTTGTTGAGACATTTTATTGAGAATTTTCTGAACACAATTCATCCATTTCGAAACATTTGCCCGGACAAACAAAGCTGCCATATGAAGGCATAAGTAAACAAGTCATATTAATTTTACAACATGTTTTCTTGGTGTGAAATTGTATATTTTTTATTTTTTTGGCATTTTGGTTATCAAAACATGGATAGTGAAAGTAAATTGCTTCTATTAATGGCTGTTAAAATACAGAAAGCTATGAACTATTTTTATGCATTGATTTCTGAGATACGCTTAAATGGTGTGAAATCTCTTGCTAATTTTCATCGCATGGACCCCAATCTTATTGAAAAATTATTCTTAGAACAAAAAAAAAAAAAAAAAAAAAAATTGGGGCAGTTGCTCAGTTTGTATGTATAGTATGGTATATGTATATCGAGTATCTCATGGCGGAATGAGGCAAAATGGGTATTATTGGATTTAATTTAATACCCATTTAACTAAAAAAAAAAAATGAAAAAAAAACATTTTCTTTTATATAAAGATAACTTGATTAAATAAATTCACCCCTATCATGAATATTTTTTCACTTGAAATTTTTTCCCTTTTCCCTAAATTGCAATCGTGAATAATTCACGTGAACAATTTTTCACGTTAACAAAAATTCCCCTTATCGTAATTGATTTTTTCCCTGGAACTTTTTCCACTTTTCCCTTGGATTTGTTCACTTAAATTTTGCAGGGGAACTGCATACATTATGCCAGTTTTTATATGTTTTCATTAGAATATTTACATCAATAACACATTTTTTTAATTTGATATCAGTACTGCAGTACACACTGACAAATGAATTTATGAAGATTTTTTATTAAAAATATTTTTAAATGAAAAAAAAAAAAATGGAGATGAAAAAAATCAGACATAAAAATTTATTTTATTGAAATGGATCAGTAGCAATGTCTAGGGTAGGTTAGGCAGGCAGCCGTGTTGCCACAGCCCACTTGGATCCATGGATTGGTCCTATTGTGTCTAGAGTAACTTTAAGGGCTTTTAGCGTCTTGCACGTCACGTTCTTTAAATAAAATTGTTCTCTGTTGTAGTATCTCCTCCTTTTGCAACAACACAATAGCAGTAATCATTAACATTTCTAAATTTTGATAACTTTAAAAAATTTGGACTATTTTTTCCCCTATTTATATTTTTTTCTTTCTAATTTGTATTCAGTACGAATTGATAGCGGGAACAAATGTTCCCGTGAAATTCACTATATCAATTTTCCCTTCATGGGGAATACAAATTTCATGGGAACAACAATTTCACATTTTGTTAACGATAGGAGTAATTAAGTTTAGCGGCATAACAACACAAGAAAAGTTGTTCAGAGGATGTAGAACATAATTAAAAAAAATGTAATTTTCCGGGCCGAGTGCAAGGATTTTCTTCTCTGTAGTATAACAAAAACCGGCTTCGGTTACTAAAGATTTCCTGTATAGCCTGTCTCCGGCCGGGTGCAATGATTTTCTTCTCTATGGTATGAAAACACCGGCTTCGCTTACTAAAGACTTTCTTCTAAATATTTTTTCGTATTTTATTTTGTATACTAAACTCAATTAATTTGATATAGGAGGTAATCATGTCTATATAAAAAATTTTTTTGACCTTACCTGAAGTTTTTTAAATTTTTTCCTTTACAATTAAATAGATGTTAAAAGTACTTTTCTAAAGATACCCATATCGTCTCATTCCGTCATAAAATACTCGATTATGCCATATTATACATACACATTTTCGAGGTCCGTAACTCCGAAACTAAGCGTCAGCCTCAATTTTTTTTTTATTAAAATTACATTTTACACCCCATGAACAATTTTTTTTTTTTTTTTACTTTTGAGCTTCGTCCGTAAACTAGATTTATAGTTACTGAGAGTTAGTGAACAGAATAACGACGGTTCTCTGACGGCATTAATAATACTTATTTTCATTTTAGTTTTGTGTTTACTTTCAAAAATGTTTTTGTTTAAATATTTTATTACATTTATATGAATCTGATGAATTCTATTAAAAAATCTATGAAATGTAAAAAATATTGAGTACATATAACATTTACATGGCATTAGAGTCTATTAGACTGGTTAATCTTGCAAGGAATTCAATAGTAATTTTCAAAACCTTCCTTTTCAGATATTTTTTCAATCATTTTTATTTTCATATTTTGTACTTCTTAAATTTTTTTTTTTCATTTACGAATATCAGTTTTTATTACTTATTTTTATCGCTGAAATTTTTTTCTATTTTTATTAAATAATGTGCCTTTGCTATTATTGTAAATTCAAATGCTCATAAAATACAGATATTTCTGAAAATATGTGGCAATATTGTTAGGAGAGTGGGAGACTAAATGTGAGAGAATAATGAGAACCGACAAGAAAATAAAATAAATTTTATCTCTGCGGCATTGTCGCTGAACGATAAGTTATGTCAAAATTGAAAATATCGTTACCGTCGAGTGTTGTGTTCCTACACTTAAGCTGTTTTTGAAAAAAAAAAAAAAATATTTTAGTGACAACTCAGTTTTATTTTGTCCGGACAAAAATTAAACCAAACCAAACTGAGCGTTGTCTGAACAAAATCACTTCTCTCACTCCCTGAGAGAAATTTCAAACTACATATCTGGGGCTCAGTGCTAAAAGGGCCAATGTCATAAAAATCAGTTTTGAAAAAATTGGAATTGAAATTTTTAAAAACCTACAGACAAAGTAATCCACGATATGGTCATTTGCAGCTATCTGTTCAATAAAGTGATTGTTGTACGTACGATTAGTATTGCTAATGTATGGCAAAAGTGCTTTTAAGTCATTAAATTTTTGTGAACTTAAAGGAACTGGTTCCTTGTTGAGCGGTAGATGCTTGGGGAAATTGTCCTTTCGGGGTTTTTTGTTATTTCTGCATATATCAAAGATCAGACATCGGTTTCGGTTGCATAATTTTCGGGTATACTTAAACAAGCACTTAGTTTTTTATGATTTGAATCGTTATTGTTCAAAAGCAAAAACACTTGTTGAAACAACCGCTCGTTTAAACCATTCATTTTATGTACTCGTCATTTTGTACGAACATGAATGTTGTAACAGTGTCATTTAAGGTTTGAATCTATATTTGAATCAAAGCCAACTTGTTGTTAGTGAAACAAGTGTTTTATTCAGTTGTAAATTAATTTTCTACTCGATGTTTTTTTCTCTTGTTTTTTCATGAAAATGTAATTTTTTTTTTTTTTTTCTTATAAAATGTTACTTTTTTTTAGTTATTATATACAGGCATGTTCTGAATTCCACACGAATTTTTCACTTCAAATTTTTCAAAGCATTGTTGCTAAAAAAAAATTTAAGTGAAAATTTCGTGTGGATTTTAGAACAGGCCTATTAATATACATAAATATTTTTTTTAGGAAAATAAAGTCTGAAAATTAAAAAAATAATTATATACTTCGGATTTCATTATTTAAATTGGGAGAAAAAAAATTATAAAAATATATATTTTTTTACATTTATCTACATAGTACATGTCGCACTTGATCAACAATAGGGTATTAACTCAAAATTTTTGAAATATCACTTTTTTCAAGAAATCAGCTAACAACATCAATATCTATCTACTGTAAAAATTTCAACGTATTCCGTTTACTTTTTCATCTCGAAAACCACTTTTGAGACCATATTCATGATAATGTAGTGATCACCTTTATTTCAACAAAAAGGTATTATTTCGAGTTAATACAAAAGTTAACATGGAACTGATTCGCAAATTTTCATAAAAAAAGGTATTATTTTGAGTTGAGTCTCTTTTCAATTTGGTTTTATTTTGAGTTGATACTGTCTTGTTGATAAAATTTGTTTCATTTATTATCGAAAATTTTCAGAAAAATGGTATTAACTCAAAAAATTGATTTTTTTTTGCAATACTTGCACCTATTTCTAGGAAACCCGATGTAAATATATTTTTAAATGGAATTTGTTTCCTATAGTATATTTGAATTTTTAAATTCTGTTAAAATGTGGCCACAAACAGTTTTTTGACTCTACTGAAAGTTTTAAAATTTTGAGTTAATACCCTCTTGTTGATCAAGTGCGATGTGTAAATATGATTTCAACAAAAAATTTGTTTGCTTGTAAAATATTTTATACCTACGTATAAAATTTTATATTCACCTTTAAAATGTTTCTATACCTACGAACAAATTTTTTCATTTTATGTTAAATAGATAAAAAAAATGCAACTGTAGGTTTTTTTTTACTGTTTTTATATTTTTCTGCATGGCGCTTTTTTACTTTCAAGTGGCTCGATTGTTTTTGGTATAACTCCAATCAGATCATGTACAATAAAGACGTTGCGCAAAACAAATAACTTCTTGTTAACGAGACGTTTTGTTTCAATACAAATCTGTTCAAGTCTTGTGTTAAAAATGATTTACACTTGTTGTTGCATTTTGTGTTTGTGTATAAAAAGCAATAAGTATCAAATTGATGTAATACTTGTTCGTATTGTTCTTAAAATTCGACTACTGTGAACAAGACGGCTCGATCATACAAGTTGCAGGTCTCTGTCAAAGATCTTAAACTCATCCTCAAATGAATATTTATATAAAATATTTGTATTACTAGTTGAATACTGCATCCATTTAATTCGCAGCCATTGAACTTGTTCATTTGAAGAGTTAGTTTTACGATGTACACAATAAGTACTCGTATTTAAACATGTTTTAAGGTTTAAAAAATCGGCTTGTTCCAATTCGATTACTTTTATAGGAGGTCTCCTTGGCACCATGCGTATTAAATTCGCCCAATCCCGAGGCAACTCTATATCAGCAGTAGTACGCTTTTTGGTTTTTTCTATTGCTGCTTGAATACTATCCGCTTCCATATGTGTATGCCCTGCCTCAAGGAATTTATGATTAACTGTAAACTGTTTACCTTCAGCTTTTAATTCATTAACAGTTTGCAATGACATTGTAGAAAAATAAATATTCCGGTTTTGTCCCCCGCAGGAATCGCTTACATAGTAACTGTATGTATGTTACTATTTTTTGAAATATTGTGTAAGTAATGATATATACACGAGCCGATTTCCTGTCCACCACGACCAGCTATATTGTTTCATTCCGTAGGTAGCATAAGGAAGATGCTTCTTTACCTATGCTTTGGTGATGGTAAGATCATACGCCAATAGTTGGTGTTTATAGAAACTTAATCTACTTCTAAGGTAGGGAGTCGGCAAGTATTTTTGCAAATCAAATAAAATGGTAACATATCCCGGATCATCTTAGCATTCCTCCTTGTCTCTTCTTCATGACTCATATACGGACTCGGCAAAATGTAAGTGCAAGTTTTTCTCTTCTTAGATGAATGATCGTTCTACCTAATTCTGACAACACTTCAACTGCATTTCAAACGTGTCGCATTTTGCACATGTATCATTTTTGGGCTTGTGGAAACATAAATTTAATTCCTCATTAAATACTTGTCTGTATATAAAGATTGTTTGCGGCTTAATACTTTTGTCCTTACAAAAATCAACGTAAAGTCTATATACATTTTAGCACTCGATAGTTCGGAAGATAAGTACTTTTTCTGTGTGTGGGAGCGCGAGTAGTGACTCTGGTAAGCTGGAAAAAGGTTCATGTGTTCCCTTATCATGACTGTATCATGATCAGGATCTTCGGGATGATTTTTGTGTTTTCCTCTATTATCCTCAGAACATATTTTGCTATCGTTCGATCGTTTCTTTTCTACAATTACTCTCGCCTTTTTCGTACGAGGGCTGCTATATATATTTCTGGCCTGGCAACACTGAGTGCTGCCAAGTGCAATCTGACATTTCCATTGGAAAGTTTGTCATTTTTAAGCATAATCGTACTTAAAACGTTTTGACGTAAGACCATTATTTGTGTTGTATACAGTGACTTGAAAAAATTAATATAGAAAAAAATGGAATTAACTCGTGAACATTTTCGTGCCATCATTTTTCACAACTTTCGACGTGGATTATCACGACAAGAGTGCATTGATGAACTTAAATATTTGTATGGCGATGAAGCACCATCCTATAGCACTGTGAAAAATTGGTATAATGAATTTAATCGTGGCCGAAGCTCGCTCAAAGACGAACAGAGAACATTGATGCCGTGCGTGAACTCATAATGCAAGATCGCGTGCGACATACCGAGAGATAAAGACATCCTTGGACATTTCTTCCACCAGCATACATTCGATACTGCATGAACACCTGGCCGTAAAAAAGGTTTGTTCTTGTTGGATCCCGCACAATTTGAAAGTCGCTCAAAAAAAGGCTCGTGTCGATTGGTGTTGCAAAAATACGTTTTTGGTGCTTCAAAAGACGTTTATAAGATCGTCACAGGTGACGAATTATGGATCTATGCGTATGAGCCTGAAACGAAACAACAATCGACCGTGTGGGTCTTCAAAGACGAGCCAAATCCAACGAAAGTTGTTCGTGGAAGAAGCACTTCGAAGCAAATAGTCGCCTGTTTCTTTGGCGAAACTGGTCATGTGGCGGCTGTTCCGCTTGAGCAACGTATGACGGTCACTTCTGAGTGGTACACTACATTTTGTTTGCCTGAAGTCATCGGTGAAATTCGAAAAACCAACAAGAGAAGACGAATCATTGTTCACCATGACAATGGGAGCTCTCACACATCGGCTCAAACCAGAGCGTTTTTGACCGGCCAAAACGTCGAATTAATGGGTCATCCGCCGTACAGCCCTGACTTGGCACCTAATGACTTCTTCTTGTTTCAGCACATCAAGAAAAAAATGCGTTGTCAACGATTTTCGTCGCCATAAGAAGCTGTGGAAGTGTTCAAAAAGTGTTTTGATTATAAATATTCGCATTTTCACTATTAGGCCAGAAATATATAGAGCAGCCCTCGTACTAATGTCAAATGTGTTTAAGAACATGGTTTGGCAAACTTCAACTCTTTCACCGTTGGTTTTCGTAAAAAATTCTTTCTGCTATAATTTCGTCTATTATTTTTGGTATAATTTCCTCGTAATCTTTGAACGTGTTTTTCGTTTTCTTCTACAGAGTATGCCAAAAATTGGTTCTGTGCAGAACTAGACAACTCATAAAAACTATTAAAAATGAGTTGACGTTCGTAATTGGTGAAATTCTCAAAGCACTTTTTTTGTGACATACTCACGCTTCTTTCATTTGTTAAGAAATAAAAAGACAATTCAAAATCAAAGTATTACGACAATAAGGGCCAAAGTTGACATTGGCCCTTTTAGCACTAAGAATTGTAAATCAGTTCATAGTGACATTGGCCAGCAAATTCCTTATGGTGCTGTTTTGGAAAGAATTGGAGATTGCTGATTGGAGCAAAATAAAAGTTAGCAAAAAAAGGAACCTAATGCAACGGCTAACTCGAAACAACCAAAAACTGACATTGGCCTTTTTATCACTGAGCCCCAGATTTATTGTCAACATCTGTAAAGTAGCATCACAAAAACTGAGGTCTAAAAAATAGTCCAGATTTACACTATGCAATTTTTTGAGGGATTTTTTCTTAATTTTCTATTTAAGCTGCAGCGATATTTGCGCAAATAAGGAATTTACGCAATAAACGCCTTAATTGAGCTCAATTTACCATATAAGATGTCAATTAATAAATTGAGCAATTAGTACTTAATTGCATCACTAATTGAATAAGATGCGAAATACAAGCCTTGCCAGCAAGTATGTTTACTCTGGGAACTATGTTCAGTGAGAAGAGAAAACTCATAAAATTGACAAGCCGCAAGTAAAAAATATAAACAAACAAATTAAAAGAAAATGGTGAGTCATACGAAAATGGCTTTTGGGAACTTCAACTTCGAAGCAACAACGAAAAGCCATGTTGTTTTTGTAATAAAAAGAGAAATCACCTGTGCGGGCGACACTACCTAGTAAAATAAATATTCTTTGTGCTAATTGAATAAGCTTAATTGAGCACTAAATTAAATTGCTCAATTAAAATTAAATTAACTCAATTAAGATACCATGTCTGAACAGGGTATTATGCGTTGTCTAAAAATAGACATTAGCAACAGTAAAATACCCTCAAAACTGAAGCAATACCATATTGCTTACTTCTCCTGCTTCACGAACAAACAAAAATTTCATAAAAAATATCATAGTGTAAATTCCATAATTGTTAAAAAAAAAATCTATTCCTTTGCTTTATTTACGTTACTATAAATTTCTCTCAAATTATTTTTTTCTTTTTATAGCATTCCAATCCTATACAACACTAACCACCGATGATGTATTGTTAGAGGTTGATCAAACCTCAAAAGTCAACTGTTACTATTTATTCTCTTATGCTCTTTCATTTACCATCGTTGCCATATCATTGGCCATAAATCCCAGTACCTACACCGAAAACGATTATTGTGTGCTGATGGAAACGAATTTTCTTTTTTACGCCACATTTGTAGCACCCCTAATGATATTTTTAATGGTAAGTTTTCCAAAACAAATCGATGCATGTTTGTTTGTATGTATAATTTTATTTATAATCATTTTCAAATAAAAAAAAGGGTGCGCTATGTTATACGTTCTTATCCTGGGTAATTATGTGCCGCAAATCACGTACCGCTCTAAAAAACAAAGAACACACTAGACTGACCAATGTTAGGTAAGTTTTGGGTGAAATCCTTCACAAGAAATAAATAAAATATTTTAATTTTTACTTTTAGGTTTGATATACGCTGTAGTTTTATATTTTTGCTAATATTGTGTGGTACCTGGTTTTCGGCCTATTTCTATTTAAGAGGTTCCAAAGTTGATGATGAAATGTCACAAATATATGGTTATCTATTCCTTGGTTTTAATACCATGATGGGCATCTATATATTTATATTTCATTGCATACAAAATGAGAAGGTATATAATTAGTTGGAACAGTCAACACTAGATGACGCATTATTCATTTTCATTATTATTATTATTATTCAAATAATTGTAGATACGCCGAGAATATCGTAAATATGTGCGGCAAAATTCTTGGCTGCCCAAGTGTTTGCGCTGCTCAAAAACATCTATATCTTCGGGGATTGTGGGAGGCAGTGCATGTGGCATGAATTCAGCCGGCAATACAGGAACTTTAAATAGCAATACAAATGCGTTGGTTCCCTCGACGGGTACACAGTTAAAGAATAATACCAAAATTCCTCTGGATGATGCAAATGAAAACGATGAAACTGGCAATATTATAACGGCAACTGAGGATGCCATAATGGCCTCCAGTGATTGTGAGCTTAATGAGGGTGGTAAATCTCGTAGACAGGGGTCATCATCCAACAGTAGTGGGGTAGGTGGTAGTGGTGGTGTTAATGTGGCAACTGGTAACACTGTCAAAAGTGGCATAATGCCGGGTAACTTGGTGCTGCAACATTCTAATAAAGGCAATGATCCCAGTTCGCAGAGTCATGTGGTATTAGAGCGAAATGTAAATACAATGGGGGGCCCGGGAACAACGGGTACATTAAGGTCTACGGGAGGTATGCGTACACCAAGTGCTGGACATACTTCGCCTACCTCTTCTGTGAGTTCAACACATTTAATATTTGGCCAGGGTCATAAACAACAGCAATTAGCTGCAGGCAGCATAAATGGCATTCAACCAACGCAAGAAGCTCTTTATCATCAACCGGATTATTATGCCTGGCAGAAGGCCAATAAAGGAGGAGCTGGTCAGCCAAGAGACTACCATGGTCAGGGTGTTTCACCGCAACAGCAACAACAATCCCATGAGTTTTTCTATTGGACACAGAAACACAATCAGGGTCATGGTAAAAAGAAACGTGGCAGTAACACCGGTTCAGATTCGCCAAGCGGTTCATTGCATTCACGCAATACTGCCACATCACAACAGATTTTGTTTTTTCCCTCGTATAAGAAGACATCAATTAAACAACAACAACAACAGCTGCAGCAGCCACCACCGCAACATCCCTACTACGCTGAGGCCTTAGATCCAGGAGCTCCTCCGGCCCACTATCAACAGCAGCTGCAACAACAGCAGCGGCGACCACACCCTTATCATCAACAGCAGCATCATCAGCAGCAACTGTCTTCAGACGATGAACAAATGGAACATGCAGCCCATGCCCATCTGTTGCAACAAATGAATCGTCGTGGTCCAGGACCCGGAGGAGAATTTGGCATCTCACAACCGGGCACTCAACAACGTTACTATAGAAATAAGCATTCCAACTGTGATTTAAACCAACCAGATAAATTTGATTTAACCCGTGCTGTAAGTGGTAGTGGTATGGTCGGTGAAACTTACTATAATCAAGGTTCATTGGCCAGTGATAATGGTCCTGTATACGAAGAGATTTTAAGTAATCGTACCTCAGATGTACAACATTATAATGTCGATGATTTGCTACCGCACGACTACGAAGATGAACGTGCTATGCAAACGGCCTATCAAAGACAACAGCATCAACAAAGAATATTAAAAAATCATCGTTATCCACATAATGGTAGTGGTGGCGGTGGTGTTGGTGTTGGCTTAATGCCCGCCAACGTTCATCGTGCTCATCACGATTATGTGGATGATTTTGAGGGTCACGAGGCTGAAAGTCCCTATACGGATGATGAAGATGAAGACGATGAAGAGGAGCCTGATGATGTAGGCAGTGATGATCATTTACCGCCACAAAGTGATGAACGTATGCGTAGATTAATGGCAATGCAGGATGCTGACTTTCAAAGAAGGTTCCAGTAAGTATTTTAAAATTCAAAAACTAATTTAATCTCTTTTTAGATAATGGAAATAAAGAAATTGCTTTTGAACTTTATGAGAAGTAAAATTAAATTAATAACATAATTTAGTGTATAATATTTAGGATGGTGTGCCAAGCTACCTGCTAATTTCGCTAAAATATATGTCAGTCTCAGGGCCTATATCTCCTAAATCGTATTAGGTAGACATAAAGGGTTTATTGCTATGACCGCTTTAATTACAAAAAAAATGTACGTTAATCAAGAAATAGTGCTGTATTTGGCTATTGCGAATCCTTCAAACCCTTCACCCTTTATGTATGTACAATAGGGATGAGCGATCCCGTGATTTTTGAGGAACATCGTTACCAGTGAACGTGATCTTCAAATAACCATTCTTTTAAATAGTTACCGTGATCACCGTTTGCAGTTCTTCTTATATTTAAACAAACAGAGGTATTTTGATCTCTACTTAAAAACAGCTGTAATTAAATTTGTCCAAAATTATAGAATTCGGTAACACTGATTGATTAT
This sequence comes from Gymnosoma rotundatum, assembly GCA_916610165.2. NCBI lineage: Eukaryota > Metazoa > Arthropoda > Insecta > Diptera > Tachinidae > Gymnosoma > Gymnosoma rotundatum. The sequence goes on along the minus strand of OU744339.1, from coordinate 22,922,407 downwards.
AGGTTCAAATAAAAGAAGCACACAACATTTTTTGTTATTTTGCTACATATGTATGTATGTATGAAGTTTGGAAAAAAAATTGTCATTGTTAATAAGTAGAAGCAAGAAAAACTAACACAGCAAAGAAGCTGCATTAATATACATATGCAAGAATGAAAGAGTCGAAAGTACTTGTATTTCTCTTTCACAAAGTTTGTATGTGTGCAAATATAAAAGAGCGTTCTTACGCGGAACTGTTATTTGATCAACTCAGTCACTGTAGTGACCAGTGATTTTTTAATCACAGTGATTTAATCACAGGTACTAAAATATTGCTCATCCCTAATGTACAACCACATGTGCTTTACAGCAGATTTCCCACTAAATAGTTTAAATAAAAATAGGCATAAGAAAATCTTTCCTGCTATAAAAATTTTCTGTTCAAAAGAGCTTTTTTCCGAAAATTGTAAGTTTTGCTTAGGCTGTTGTCCCAACTTATGTAAGTGCTACCAAGTTTGCTTATCTTTTATCATAAAAATTACCCAGCTGCAGTAGGTTAGGTTGCACAGGCTGTCGTTATGAGTAGTACGAATCACTTGGGTCCTAAATGGTCCCGTTGTGTTGCCTGGAAGGGATGCGCAAGAATCAATTTAGGTCCCTATGTTACAATCAGATATCCATCCCTGAACCACCCTGAAGACGGGATAAACGAGTTTATCCTAACAACATCACAGGCCGATAGACTATGTAGTCTCGGACTGCCGAAAAGGCTCGCTTTGTTGCTAGAAAGAGCTAGACAAGGGCAGAGAAAATGCTCCACCGCTTCCTCTTCATCCTGACAACTGTTACAGTAGTCATGGTGTGGGAGATTCAGTCTCCTGTAGCACAGTGCCCTGTCAGCACATCCACCAGTATGCCCAGCTGTTTTCTAGGAAACCTCAGCAGATCTGCCACTGAGGCCATAAAGTCCTCGAAACTGTGCAGGTGACCTCGTTAGACCATCTAGTCTGCGCCTTTCCCAAGAGTTCCCGCTAAAATAAAAACCTACAACAGCTTAATGGGACTCCCAGTGGATCTATCTCCCGGTCTCTCAGCCGTATTTCAGATCTGGCTCGTCCCTAACTATATTCTCGGGTGTGCCCGAATGTTCCGGTACCCAAAAAAGTACCAGGTTGGTGAGTCTCGCCATCTTGTCTAGAGATGTCCGGCATTCTCGTGCCAATCTGGATGTCGTGTAGACGCCCGATAGCTTTTTATCTCAGCCTGGAACATATGCCTTTTCTTCTAGCTGAACTCCGTATGTTTAAAACCCGTAAGCAGGCACTAGCTTATGTGCCGTCTGTAGAAACTAATCCACTCCCTCGTAACAGACTATCGAATTCTGTCCTTAAATTCCCATCCGGGAATTCTATTAGTGCTGTTCTTTTAAAATTTATTTCAGTGAACTTGTAGTTCTTAGATTCTTTGAAGCTTCTCTACTTTTAGTTCCTAGTGTGTTCTGTTGAACCTAGCCTCACTTATGGTGGCATCCTAAGTCTTAACGTGCGGTCAGATTTCCAATTTTTTTTTTCAATCTTTCCTGCCACATATCATTACGAATGACTATTTATAATATACAAGCATGTCACAGAACTCAATCCCGATTAAAAGTGGTTTCAATTCCGAAAATTAGTTCTTCAGAAAAGGAAACCACTATTAAATTTCAAAGTGATATTTAGTTTCTTTGATTTGTTGTTATTTGCGGTTTTTTAATTTACTTTTATTTTGTGTCCTTATTAATATTAGCCGGTTTGTTTCTTTGGTGTGACCAATGTTGCCATATTAAATTGAAGAAGTTCAGATACAGAATTTTTTATGAATACAAAATCGATCAGAATCTGAAGAAGTGAGATGCCTAATAATAAATGTGATAACCTTACCTTTTACATTTACGTGGGATCTTATATTTCTTAACAAGTATTTTGAAAGTACAAAAGTTGTTTTCCATGGTCAAATATTTGACTAATCTTATGGCGTCTATAATGCCAAGTAATGCCCATCCCTGGGCCATTTTAAAACTATTTCTAACTGTTGATCCATTTTTACCTAAAATAGCTCAAATAAAAAGTGAATATAAGATAATAATCAGAAAACTAAAAAACATCATATTTTTGCCAAAAAAAAAAAAATTAATTATTAAAAAAAATCTCAAAAATCACGTTCCTAATAAAAACTCTTTATTTCACTATAGGCGTCAGTTGCGTAAAAATGCCCAAGCCAGTGAGGGTTCAGGGGCACCACCAAGTTATAATGATTACCATGAACCCCAGTATCCCATGCCACTACATCAGCAACAATTACAACAACCGATAACGGTTTTTGGGGTAAGTAGCGGTGCTGGAGGATCTGTGCGTAGTTTCAAAAAAACTACAACTGCCAACGGTAGCCGCTTAGCTGTTAATGAAATATTTAATACAACTCATGGCCCACCCTTGCCACCGGCTAATCAACATCCCATGCAAAAGAAACAACAACAACAGCAACAACAACAACAAATATCACCACAAACAGTCAACAATATTCCAGTAGTGGGACGTAATATATCCGCCATGTTGGATGAAAATAATACTGTGAGATGTTATTTAGAGCCTTTAGAAAAGTAAAAAATTAGAAGAAAAAAAAAAACAAAATGCTAAAGATTATATATACACACACACACACACATACAAAAAAAATTATATACAGACATAAATTACTACATGTTCAAATGGATGGTGTATTTATTAAAACAACAAATTACAAATAGAAAACCGAGCGATTAATTAGTTAATATAAAATTTAAATTATATATATACAAAAACAACAACAACAAACTCCTTCCTTTCCCCCAATCAAAGAAACAAAAATTCCTTTTTTAAGTAACATTAAAATCCTTTCTCTATAACGCGAAAAACTAAAGAAATCAACAAACAAAAATAATGTGTAGTAGAGGCAAAGCAAAAACCGCGCATTAAATGTAATTTTTCAAATGAAAAAAAAAACAACACAAAATTAAAAAAAGGTTTAAACCATTTTACTTGTAAGCTAAAGTATACATTAAATGAAAAGATATTTAAATAATATATAAAATTTAAATGAAATGTCCCTAGAAAGAAAACACATTTTTGTAACTTTAAGTATGAAAAAAAACTGCTAAAAAAATGCCATTTTGTTGACAATTAGATTGATATTTTTATATATATATATAAAAACAATTTAATATTTATTTTATTTTTTATGCTTTTTGTTTTTATGTTTTATACAATGCAATGTTTTTTTTTTTTTTCTTTAATAACAAATAATAATAATAGCACAATGTAACAAAATGAACTAAAAAATTTTTTATAATCCGATAACCACAAAATTTCTTTAAGTTTTATGCTCATACATACATATTACATATGCATATGTATGTATGCATTCCCTACTTTAAAAACATTTGAATTCCCAGTTAGCATTTGGAAGATTGTTTTTACAAAAATCACCCCAAAGTGAATCTTTTAAGATCAACCAAGTTGACTTAAAACTGGGCCCAAATCGCGGTACTCGTTATCGAGTGAACTTTCGTATCGAGTAAAATTTCGTTACATATGAAATGAACAAATCATGGCAGTCGATAGCCTTTGTACTTGTAACTCGACATTTTTTGTCGCCATATTTGCAGCATGTTCGTTCTTCCTCTTTCAATTTTAATGCTTTTTCTTTCAATTGCAATAGGCGATCTAATTTAGCATTTAAATTCTTGTGGTACTCCTCAGTTTTATCTATGTTGGACATTAAGAGATCTAACTTGTTTTCACCTTTCGAAGCAGCCTTTTGTTTTTTTGTTTAGGTGTCTCTATTTCTATGTTTTCGGATTCAGAATTTTCAATATCGCTCCTTTCGCCTAATATACTTCTTAAACTCTTCTCAACTTCACAAGAAGTATCATTTGCATCTTTCCTTTTTCTAAAAGATTTCACTGTTCGGATGCCTTCAACGCTTGCCTCAATACCTGCAGCTTGAACTATTTGTTCATCTGCATACGACAAAGGTATTTCCTGGTAAGGCCCACCACCAGTTGTTTTCTTTAATTCTTAATTAATTAATAATTAAGAAAGCTTCTTTTTTACATTGTGTTTTTGATCAGCAAACACCTTTAAAACGTTTGAAAAATATTAATGTTAAGCAAATAAAAAATATAAAAAATTCACCTTCCGCCATGCAGACACTTCTTTAGTAGGTGGACCACTTGAATTCAAACGGTTTGTTAATTCTTTCCACAACCTTTTTGCCGTTTCTTTTCCTTGTCCACAATTGGGCAACAGGTTTTTGGCCAAATTAGGATGTTCAAACATAAATTGCGCCATTATATCGTTTTGTGTACTATTTATTTTGTTTATATTTGTCCTGAAGGTAAAATTCAACTTATTTTTTACTTTAAATTGGAAACAAATATTTAATACTTACATTTTTGTCGATTATATTCTCAAATACAAAAATTTCGATCGAATGCATTCGTGATCGAATGACTTTGATCGAAATTTTACATTTTGGAATCGCCGTACTCGATATCGAATAGCTTGCATCGAAATTTGAGATCATGGCATTCGATAACGAGTAGTCGATCGAATACCTTCACTCAAAATCTTTTACATTTTTAAACAAATTTCGATTCGAACGCTATCGAATGCCGCAATCCGGTTATTCTATACGTCACGAAATTTTACTCGATACGAAACCTCACTCGATCACGAATGCGACGATTTGGGCCCAGTTGTGTGTTTAAAAAGAGACTCGAATATAATTCCGACAAATGCAGTGAACGCGACTTGTTTAAAAAACAAAAAACACAGAAATAAATGCTTGAAATTCGACTGTTTTTAAAGTTATTTTAGAGACATATATATTCTGCGCAGCCTAACGATGAAAAAATGATTCAAATATTATATTTTTTATTTTTCGTTAAGAAGATAGAGATTTAAATGTAAAAAGATTTTTTTTATATTAAACAACGGGACTTTTTTTATTATATTAATTAAATTCCAAAAAAATTGTTCGTGCTATTTTCCCGATTAATTATTTAAATCACTGATATTGATTATTGAGGCCATCGAGACGTGCCTTTTTGAGAATTTTTTTTTCAATATATTCAGGTATGTTATGGAAATCGATTTCGAAATCGAAACGATTTAAAACCGAAAATGGTTTTAAGGATATTAAGAATAAAAATCAAAATTAAAATGATAATGGCTTGGAAGATGTTGCTATAGAAGAAGATGAAAAGATAGAGAATAATATTGAAGATTCATTAATGGTACACTTGGAGGAGAAAATACGTGATAATGAAAATCAAGCTCAAATAAGTTCAACCGTGGTAATATTCTTGATTTTTTGTTAATGCACCATAATTAGTAAAATATGAATTTTATTTATTTTGCATTTTTTGCAAATGTGAACCTTGTGGAAAATCTTTCAAGTTACCGCATCATTTAAAGACTCATCAAAATACATCAGTGCACTGATCTGTGCTACGAATAGAAGAAAATAATGAAAATTAAATTAATGAAATATTTTGACATTTTTTCATTTAATAAATTTGATTGGTCGTTCAAAGGTACCCTAGCCCCGTCTATTCTAAACGAGTCTCTATGGCTCGCTTTTTTGACTCATTTTCGATACTGTTTTCAATCGTACTAATTATCAAATACGAAAATTTTTCGAGTCTTTTTTTGATCACATTACTAACCGTATGCGAGTTTTCTTCGAATCATATACGGACATTTCCAATTGTATTTTCTCAAAATCAAACATGACAAATAACATTTTCTTTATTATTTATAAAAAAAAAAAGAAAAACTCAATTTTTCCTTTAAACAACCAATCAAATTTATTAAATGAGAAAATGTCAAAAATAATTCATTAACATAATTTTCATTATTTTCTTCGTTCGTTTTCATTCGTTAGCGTGTTACTTCTAATTTTCTTAAAATTCAAATTTAGAAAAATGAATTTAAAAAAAATTTTTTTTTTTTTTGAAATTCGTATTTTTACGAAAAAATAATAAAATATTTAAATAATTTTTTCATCGTTAGGCTGTGCTAAATATGCCTCTAAAACAATTCTAAAAAACAGTCGAATTTTAAGCATTTTTTCTGTACTTTTTTTTAAGTCGCTTTCCCTTGCGTTTGTCGGAATTATATTCGAGTCTCTTTTTAGGCGCACAACTGATTAATCAGTTTTAAGTCATCTTGGGTAGTCTTAAGAGACTCACTTTTACGATTTTTGTAAAAACTATCTTCCAAATGCTGAGATTAAATTTCGTGTTTTTTATATTTTTTTTTTTATTCAACAGTTGTGTTCCTCGTATAGTCTGCTCCAGAGTTTTTTTATAGCTTGACAATGATTGCCTTAATTTTGCAAGATAGTCAGGAATTAACCTGAAAATGACTATTATTTTGAAAAGAAAACGCTCATAATCCAAGACTTTGGCGTTTGTCAAATCAGACGCAATTTTTAAATTGCTAAATTTATTTCTTCGTGCTCTGCTGCAGAAAAAGTATAAAATTTTGTTAAATTCTCTTTTAAACTTTCTTTCGTGTTAAGGTATGTCCCCATCCAGACACGTAGTTTTTGTTTCTGCAATTTATTTTTATTATTTCATAAAATTGCATTTGTGTCTACACTTTCAAATTTTGTTTCTTCAATTGTAAGTACATGAAACATTGTACCCGTTTCTACTCGTCTTTCCTCTCTCACCTACAAACTCAAGGATTGTACAACAAAAGTTGCAAAGTGTGAACGAGGACTGAACAAATTTTTATTTGGGATTTTTTTTATCAAGGTTAATTATTTCTGTCAATAGAGGACGACACAATACATGTCTGTATATCGTAATCGTTGGAAAATTTTATAATTAAATGAACTGATGCAATTTGTTTAAGTTAAAGATGTAGTAAAAATCTATGAACATGCTTAAACGCCAACCCGCTTTGCCGGAACATTTTCTGATCCGAGATTTTCTTTTAAAAGTACATTGTTTTGTATGTATATTTTTATATATATATATATGTATATTTTTTATATTTTTTTTATAATACATGTCAAAATTGTTGAATACAACGGGTGTAGAGTTAATTCGCCTTGCTTGAATTTATGTGTTTGTGTGTATGTTTTAAGTGGTCTATACACGATCAGAATATCCATTCGTCCAGCATTATGGTAGAATTTGTGAAAATGTTTTAGTATATATGATCGTCTGTATAGATAATGGATGAAAAATCCAAAAAAAAAATATATTTGGATTGCAAATTTTTCATTTTAAACGAGATTTCAAGTTTTCCTGGTGCCAAAAATGTCGAAAGAAAAAAATGATATCTTTGAATTTATCGAAGCTTACCAGTCATTGCATGCATTTTGCAACGTAACAGAGTATAGCAAAATAAGCAATTCAATAACTTTATTAGAAAATTGAAATCTTTAAAAAAAAAAAAAACTAATAAAATTGAAGCAGTCTCGAAAATTGTTATAAAAATTTTCAAAAAAAAATCTTGCACAAAAAATTAAAAATTCTGACTGTTTAATAAGTGGAGCACCATATAGCACATACATAAGCTTTCATGGTTATCGCATCAAGTTTTTGTTGTTGCATAGTGTAATTATATAAAATTAGGGCCAGTTTCACGATATCGCAATCGTTCGTTCGTTCGCTCAATTACATTAAAAACAATAACAAATTCTAAAAAATTGTTTTTGTTTTAAATGTAATTATGCGAACGAACGAACGATTGCGACATCGTGAACTGGCCCTTAATATGTATATACACACACACAATATTTGCCATAACTAATGCACCCCTCCCAGTAAATTTTTATGAAAACGACATTGTGTTATAAATTAATTTTAGAAACTTTTCTCAAGTCGAAAGATCCGTAAGGAGATAAAGAGAATAAATCCCGCTTTTGCTAACTTGAGGGTTACACGATAAAGTTTTGCTTCAAGTTTTAATGCATTCACATTTTTTAACCAATACACTCATACCTTTAAAAATTGAAACGAACTTGCTTTCAATTTTTCTTTCAAGTTAAGTGTTTCAAGTGACGTTCAAGAAAACAGCTGTTCAGAATTCTCTTGAACTTTTCTTCGTTTTTGTTTCTACAAATATTAAGCAAGCCATACACGATGCGACCTGTTGTACAACTTTGCTAGTAATACAACTTCCGTGCAATCGCGCAGCACAACTTCATTTTATATAGAAGCCATAACAGTAAAGATGTTTTCCGATATTGTTGCGTATGTTGTAATCGATGAAGTGTTTGACGAAGAAGAAAAAGAATGCAAACAAAAGTTAGGAAACAAAATATTGTACAATCATCTTTAACTTTTTTGTATTCATTTAATAATTTATTGTAACTTTTATTGCAAACGTTTTTATTTTTATAATATTTATTTCTGCAGTTCCACAATTGCACGGATTTCATATGAATCCTCCTTTATTTATATATTTATTTTTCTTTGAATGTATAGAATACTTTTGCGCTGCGTTTTGCTATGTTGCTACTACGAAAATCAAAAGTAAAATGGAATAATGTTGTGCGACATGTCGACTAATGTTGCGACTGAGTTGTACAACTTGCCAAAAAAAATCAAAACTTTTTGATCTTTCGTATAACCAACACGCAACTTCATACAACTACACCACAAACATTGCAATCTGTTGTACAATCTTCTCAAGTTGTACAACAGGTCGCAACGTGTATGGCTTGCATTATGCCACCATAAGTTTTTGCTATCTTGATGGCAATTTGCTTTCAAGTTGTGTGCAGCCTACGTCACAGCTGTCAATTTAAGTGAATTTTAACAAGCAGTATGTGTGAAAAACTTGATCATGTGGCTTCAGGATAAATGCAATTTTCTGAATAGCACACACGCCTCGTAATATTTTGTTTAATTTTGTTTGAAATATGACTTCTGTGTCTAAACTAAGCTGCCACACTTGAAATAAAAAAACACAATACTGATAAAATGAAAGTTCTTAAATCGTCGTAATTTTTGTTTTACATTTTCATAACATGCGGTTTTTACACCATCAAACCCTTTTTTTGAATTTTTTAAGAAATCCTATTGCTCAATATTATAGTCTAATCGGACCGTAAGGAAATAAATTTATCTCTTTTCTCCCAGGATATTATTTTTCTTATTACCAATCTTCCACTTTCTCTAGCCAGCCAACTCACAGAATTTCGATATGTATTTAAAAATTTGTTATAGGCCCTTATTATAAGTTGTATTCGATTGTTGATCTTCGCTGGCTAACGAAAATCGAATATCGATTGTCAAATTTGTATTATGCGCGTTGGTAGCATTGTCAATAATTTTGTTGTGTAACGAGTTTTAAATCGAGCACAATTTTGCTTTCGATGGTTTGTGTCAGTTTGTAAAACTTATTGAAAATGTAAGTATTTGTGAATTTTTTGTATTTTTTTCTTACAAATGGTGGCAATAATATTCACAATAGCACTATTTTTATCGGCTACAGTTGAAGATCGAAAGTTGTTCATAATAGGCACCATAATGTTGGATTAAAGTGATAATTTATCGTTGGCACTTGCCAACACCATTTTAGTCAAATTTTCAAACAAAGGAGTTGTTGTCCCTTTTTTTTTATGTTTGAAACATTACATTTGTCGAGTTCAGTAGTTGGGTTTATCAGCAATGAAACAAAAATTTACTATAGGAGGACTTATGTTATGGCCAGTACTGTATATATATTTTTTATGCAAATACAAAGCTTTTTTATATTTTCCAACTTGTTTTTCATTGATAAAAATTAAAATTTATCAAATGAAATTAATCATTGCAAGTAATAAACAACAGTTTAGTTATTAAGTTTATAATAGTATAAATTTAAAATGTATACCCTTAACTTCTTCAAGTGCAAAAGAAGACTTAACAATTCCTCCCCCCAGACCCCAAAAACCCCTTATGTAAATGCTTAGTCTTAAGGATTTTGTTAAATACAAATAACTTTCAATTTATTACTTTCCATTTTGAAGTTTCTCTAATTATATTTTTACAGCTTTAAATATTTTGAATTTATGATTTTTTGTTAGAAACTTTAAAAGGACTTTTTATTATTTAATTTTTTATTTCTGTTTCTTATTAACAAAGACTTATTAACAGTGTGTTAGGATATGCTTTATTATTCTCTAATATATATTTTTTATAATTAATAACTAAATATAAAAAACACATGTAAACTTTATGTAAATTTATAAAACTCATATTTAAAAAAAGAAAAATGGAAAATTTAATAAATGTGTATAGTACGAAATGAAAATAACGGTGTTTCGTTTCAAACCTAGGGCGTTATTCTGGGATCTAATCACCGCATTCGATATCTAGTAATATCTCTTGTAATTTTTCATTTTGGTATCATGTCACTCGATACCGAATATAAAGTATCATAATTTGGGATGATGACATTCTATATCAAGGAATCAAGTTTTTAGTTATTTATTTTACAATGATTTTTTTAGCACAAATTAGCGAATTTCTGTTTATTGTCATTTATAGACATATAACATATGTTATAAGTCTATTACACTTTCTTAAAAATTACGATTCAATATATATCGTATACGATGATTAGCTTACTCGACACGTATCGAAATATTCACCCTTATTCTAGTTGTCGGCGTCGTCACATATCAATGTTGATATATGTCGACGCATTCAATTTTTTATTACACTTGTCGTTTTCGACACTCATCGATTACTGCTCAAAGATTTTTTGTATTCTATAACAAATGTGACGACGATATTGTATTCTCTGTTTTTTGTCGACTCCTTTTTGCATAACGACTGATTTAAACCAAACATAACATTGAAAATGTAAAAAAGTGAAGGTAACAAATGCAAATCCATTTAAAACATTGGTGGAAGAATTGCAGATAAATCCATTTCTTGTACTGGGTTTTCGCAGAGGCACTGCTCAATGCAATTGAAAAGGAAAGGCAACAAAATAAAGAATCGAATAGGGATCTATAAAAAAAGTTTGAAAAAATTACTTTTAAGGTATGGCGAAATTATAAAATTCAAAGTGAAAAATAATTGGTTGCTAATAAATCGGAGTGTAAAACCACTGGCAGCGTAATGTTTAAACAATTTTCACTTAGTGGCCATGCAACTGATTTAATCCAGAAGCACAGCCAGGAACAGGCAAAACATATCGCTGGTCTCATATTGAAAGGTCCTAACTCGTATATAAGTAACTTTACAGTAACTGTATTTATCACAATGTAATATTAAAAATGCAAATGCTTAGAAATACGTTATTTTAGATACTATTGCATTCAAATTATGTGACAAGGTGTATCTGTGTGAAATTTATTGGAATCACGAAAAATTTCAATTTCGTAAAAAATCGAGTTAGTTTCTTTCGACATGAGACCAGCGATCGGGCAAATAAAAAAATATTGAAATTCTGCCTTATTAGATACGATAGTACGCGCGATAGCGTATACAGTGATTAGACCCCTGTATTTCTATCGAAAAGAAAATCGTTCGCATTGCTATTGTCTTATAAATTATTCTTCGAAACCTTTTCCTTTCGAATCAAAATACAGAGTTATCCCGCTGAAAAGTAAAAAATCTAATGGAGTTTTCTATAAAGATTAAGTTACCAGTCTTTGGGATTTCAATTCGGAGAAATAACAGCACTCGATGTCGATCGAATGTTCCAATTAAATTTTGAGCGTAACGTTAACAATTTTCACGAAACCACAATCGAGGTGCTATTTTCGCTAGCTGCAATTTCACGAAATGGACCTGTCAATTGGTCTCCATGGTCGTGCGAAATGACACCTCGATCATTTTCTGTGGCGCTTCATGTCTCGGTATCAGCTTTAAAATGATACCCATATTTAAAAAAATTGGAAAATTTCAGAGCCCCGTAACTCGGAAAATATGGGCAACATTTTTGTTTGAACATGTGTTAATCAGAAAAATAAGTGTTTTTGTTGCAATTCGCCTGCACGTTTATTGTCATACTAGATTCGTTTTGGTTTGCCCTTAAAAATTGTTTCCATTAATGCTGAGAGAAAAGCTATCATTTCGAAAAAGGAGTGCCAAAGACTGCTGTAAGTAAGCACAGTTGAAAGAACACATCTTAATGTTTTTTTTAGCCCAAATGAGCTATAAATTATAAATCTTAATAAAATGATTTCTTGACAAAACGTATTCTGGAGATCCAATTGTGGGCCACATTTTCGAATATTACTGACCGTTATCAGCTGATACCGATGGCATTTTATTTAAAATTATATATGTATATGCAGTACCAAATTTTTTTTTAAATCTTAATCACCCCAATATTTGCTTTTTTGATTGGAGTTACTTCACTAAACTAGATTTACATAGATGTTGAAGGATATATAAGATTCGGCATAGCTGAATATAGCACTCTTACTTTTTATTTTTTTTATTCAATATTTTGAAATGGATAAATAGTGAACTGTTACGCAATTTTAAATTTCGTTATTTCAGTGCATGGCGAAATAATACTAGGTGGTCTCGATGGCGAATTCATTAATTTTTGCCGCAAACATTAAATGTCAAAAACCATATAAAAAAATTATACATATTTTTTATATATGGAGTTTGACATTTCACGTTTACGGCAAAAGTAATGAATTCGCCATCGAGACCACCTGTATTATTTCACCATGTTTCAGTGTTAAAAAACTCTGCTTTGATTTTATATGAGCCCACTGACTAGTCACGTCTTTCCTCAAGATTGGTGTTAATACTTCACTAATTATACGAAAAGTATACTAAATTACGACACATGCTTAAAATAATATGATGTGATGGTTATTTTATCTAATAATCAGTGATGCACGAAATTTGTCGTTAGTCCTTTGTGCGATACCTTCACACACTTCGTTGATGTGTATGTTTATACATATTATACATCTCACTCATTAATAAATCGATATAGACATTTAGAATTATTTTAAGTTTCTTAAATTAGATTAAATACAAATAATAAATTGAATTAAAATTGTTCATTAAAAGAGTGTTTTTATTTTGAGTATTAATATTTTCTATTAGTTTTCACATTGCTCCAAGTAACACAACCATGTCACCAAAAAAAGCAAATTCCGGATCATTAGCCGATATCCGATGATGAATTACCGTTAGATATTTTAGCACTTATTACGTATGCATACGTAACTGTTTGGTGTTATATCTGGGGTTTGGTAATGCAGTATTCACTGCATTGTCATACATTAAAACGTAATTTATGTGGCAATATGGTGCCCATATGTTTGTTTTCTTTTTGTTTATGTTTTACGATAAAGTGGCATTCTTTAATGAAACAGCTGATTAACTTGAGTCATTTTTTTGCATTTATTAGTGAATTAGTAAATAGAAATAAAGTAAAAGAAATAGTTTTAAACACAAATGACAGAATTTCAATGGCCGTGGGAATACACATTTCCACCATTTTTTACGTGAGTTTAAAACGAATATAAAATTCAGCCAATATTTGTACAGTCATTTCTTTAAAGGCTTCAAGTACACGAAGAGACTCGAAACAAGCAGCTGGATGTGTGGTGCGATTTATTTTTAAAATACCTCAAACATCTCAACAAATTTACCGTTAATATACATGAAAATACCTTTCCCTTGTTTTACAATGAATCTTTAAATCGTCGTTTATCACCAGAAATGATAATACAAATTTTGGAACGATTACAAAGTACCAAACATGCTCATCCACTGGATAAAAAGCGTCATGAATGGCAAGTTTATTGGCATACGTTAGAAGAGTATGGAAACATGATTTATGAATGGATACAAGAAACGGGGCAAACTAATAGTGTGTGTACACTATATGAAATAAGCCACGGAGAGTCGTCAGAGGGCAAGAGCTTTTATAATATAGACGAAACAGTTTTACTAAGTGTATTACGACTAATGGAAGAGAAAGGTCGGTGCGAGATTATAGAAATGGATGGAAGTTTTGGCGTTAAGTTTTTCTAAGTTTGTTAAAAAATAAAAAGAAACATACCCTCGAATTAGTTTTTTAATGTAATAAAGAGAATTTTCTAAATGTTTGTAGGTATAGCCAACATATCCATTTTGTCTATTATAATATTAAGTTTTGATATGGTTTGAGAAAAACGCCAAATATAAACTAACATTTTTTATGTGTGGAATTTAAGAAATCAATTAATGGTGAATTTGAACAAATTCGTTACTGCCACAAACTGCAAATTGATTAGCCTTGAATATAATGTTTCATATTGCTAATAAAACAATCTAACAATTGAAAACAAGATTTATTTGGAATTGTGTCAAGCTATGGGAGTCGTGAAATAAAATTTGAACTTTAATTTATTCATCTGGCATCACTTAAATTTGTGCGGGTTTTTTCTGTTTTGCTAATTTGCATTTGTTTATTTATTTTTGTTTGTATTAAAATGGCTAATTTGGTAAGTAATTGTTAAGAAATATATGTATATTATTTACTTTAAAACCTAAACATTTAGGGCCTCAAAGTTGAGGAAATTATAAATGAGGTAAATAAAATGCACTTAGTTACCTTACAACATGCGGCAGAAGTTTCACCATTGGTTCATGATCGTTCAATTGGTCCAGATATTTATGTCGTAGATTATGAGGCAAATAAGTTGGCTGATGATAGCTCAAGGGTAAAAAATACTGATTTATCCAGTGATATCAAAAAAAGTTATAAAAATGAGATAAATAAAAAGAAGACACCTTCAAAAGAGCAGCCACGAAAAAGTTCAACAAGCGAAAATTTTCACAGGGAACCAAACAGCTTAAATGTAAGTTTGCATACTGTATATACTGTATATTTTTAAACTTGATCTAAATTAAAATTTAGAACTTGGATTTTCAAACCATTAACTGCAGTATATTACTAAGAGAAGCTGAAGAACAGCGTAAACGTTCTATACGCCAACAAATCATTGATTTGCAGGAGAAGCACGTTACTCTTATGAATGAAGCTTTAAAGCCCATTGAAGAGAAAAATCGAGAGGAGCGCACAAAATGGTTGGAAAGGAAACAACGTAGTGATTCTCTAATTCTACAACAGGCTGAGCAACAATCTGCTCGTGAATTGAAGGAACACGAACATCAATTAGAAAATGTACGAATGCAAGCACAAAAACAATTGCAACTAATATCATTTCAGGGAATTTCACAGTATCAGTCGAAATTTCGAAATAAATATGAGGCAATTGTTCATCTGTTGCTGTCTATAGACAAGCAAGCCTTGATGTCTTGTGCTGAATATAATAAAAAATTGAAGGAACTAATACAGATGTTTGAACAGTTAATAGGTAAAATAAAGGGCGGAGATTGCGGTCCTACAGAACTTAAAACCGCAGAAAATCTATGCAAATCTTTAGAAGCTTTAGAAAAGAGTATATTAGATGCTTGCAAACAAGAAAAAACAAAAATTGAAGAGAAACAAAGAGAGCAACAGAAACAGAATGAGGAACTTGTTAAAAAAGAACAAGCGCAACAGGCACAACAACTTGCCGAAGAACAGCATAAACAACAACAGTTAGCCCAGTTACCAAAAACATCCTTACAGACACAAAATGAGCCTTCTAGTGTGCAAACAGTTCAATTACCGAAAGAAACTCCTAGTGTTACCACCATTACCGACAACGGAGGCATGGGTTCAGCGCAGTTTGTTAGCTCTGAACGATTAGAGTTCTACACAAAAGTTAATTCCTTCTACCAGGAAAAAGTTGAAAGAGTTAAAGTTTTACAATCAGATGAGTCGATGAAAAAATATCGCTTTGATTGTCAGAAGAATATAAACATACCGGTGAATGCCATCTCGGCGGTTAGTCAACAACATATACAGGACAAATTTGAGAAGCTGTACACATTTGTCACAGCACAACCAACTTTAGGCAAGGATTATTGTATTCTGTTGATGGCCAAAAAGTTCGTAGGGCAAGGAGAAACAACAATATCAAGTAATCCTCAAGCTGCTTTCCCTGTAGCTTCAGTTATTGTTTCATTGTGGAAAAATATACCCGAATTTGGCCAACTATTTTTGGCTTATGTTTTTAAAGAGTGTCCCTTTTTGGTACCTTACTTTATACCTCAAAAGAAAGGACAATCAATCGAAGAATACTCGAAAGTTTTAGGCTATCGTATGACAGATGGTCAAATTGAGCAACAAGACATGTATTTGAAACGTCAAACGGGCATAGCACGTTTGTATGCTGCAGTAATGGTAACAAGTGGCCGTCAACAAGATGATCCATCACATCCTTACGGCATAGAACATGCTTGGCGTTGGTTAACTAACTTTATAGCATTAGATCCCTTGCCTGATATCTGTGCTACTCTTATTATGGAAATATTACAAATTGTGGGCAGTGATTTATGGGCCACATATGGCAAACAGTTCGTTAAGCTACTGTTTTTTATACAACAACAATATTTTCCAAAGTTATCTGCGGTAGATGAAGGTGGCCCTAAAGCCAGATTAGAATTATTATTAGGTAAATTTATACGAGAAGGACAAATACAAAAGCCTCAAGGTATATTGCCTCAAGGATTTTGGTGAGCTTTTTTACTGTATATCTTCTAATGTTAAAAACTAGAATAATTTATCTAAAATAATTCCAATATTAATGTGAACGTTTTCCAAAAAAAAATTAAATTTCAATATCCAATTTATTGAGACACGTATAAATTCCCATTAAGCGAATGAATGAGCCCTTGTTTATTTTATACACAATTTAAATTTTATTTAAAAATTGATTTTGTGTTATTATTTCACTTTTTTCGGTATATTTTATAACTTTTTAGATCTATATCAACCTGTATTTTTAATAGGCGTAAGTTATATCCCTTACATTTTGATAGCTTTTCAGCAGGGGCTTTTTTAAATGGAACCTTTTTCCCAAATAACTATTTTTAATCATCATCGTCCTCATCTTCCAGGTCTAAATCATCAAGTTCATCGGCTAAACCCATAAATAGATCTTTATTAATGGGCGCAGCATCAAGGGCAGGTTCATTTGAATCATCGTCTTCGAAGGCTGCTGCTGCCGCAGCAGCGGCCTCTTCAATTTTAGCTAAAGCATCGGCTTGTTCTGCTAAACGTGACTCTGAAGCTACAGTGCCAGAACCATCGGCCTCCTGGGCTTCCAAGGATAGAGCAGCCAAATCTAATTCTTTGTATTCAACTCCCTCTTCGTCTTCATCACGCTTATACATTTCAAACGCAGCGTCACCATCCTCCATTGGGCCATCATCAACCAAATCTGGATTAAAGCTAAACATTTCTCTTCCAGAAATACCAAACTGTTTGCCTTTGCTGTAATCACTCTTCTTGCGCTCTTCATCGGCTGCCAATTTGTCTTTTTTCTCCTGAATTTTTCGTTTCTTCCAGGCCAAGAAAGTTTCCAAGGTTACTTTTGTAGTATTGGGACCTAAAGCAGCTCTTTCCTTTTCAATTAAATCCACCAATGAAATTTCGGAAGGTTTGTTTTCATCTAGTTTCTTTTTATCCTTTTTCAAAACGTATCCCTGTGGCAAAGCATGACGGTAAATACATTTCTCACCGTTAGGACATTCCCAAAACCAACCATATTTTGATTTTTCTACAGCTTCAATAAAGTATTTGCATATCTTAAAAAGAAAAGAAAAATAGTAAATTTTGTCGATTTTAAGTAATTCTAATTGTCTTACAATATCTGTTGTAGGCCTTTTCTTTTCACTGGCATGTTTTTTATCCACCACTTCTTTAAGCTTAGCATCGTCCCAGTTTCTCATATCATCCTCATTGTCATCACGCATATCCACATAAATTGATCGCTTTTCAACCTTATTTTCAACTGCTAGATCGTGAGAGAATTTACATTTATCGCCTTTGGTACAAAGACCTTGCTTAAAGAAAGCACATACCACCGATTTAGGATCGGTGCCCTTTTCTACCTTTTGCGTTTGTACAGGCTTAAAAATGGAAGCCAACTCCTTTAGCTCTTGCAACTTCTTTTCCTTCTCATCCTTCTTTTTGTTGCCATCTGCCTTGGGATGATGACCACCACTTTGCACTTGTTTGGCAACTTGCTGTATAAACTTTTGCTGTTTAGCACCCTTCTTATTCTTTAAACCAAAAGTTTTGTCCTATTAAAAATAAAGAAGATGTTGAAGACACAATTAATTGTCTGCTGTAAGGATTTGATTTTGGAAAACATTTTCCTGTTCACATTGAGGTTATGTTTCTCCAAGGTGTCGACTGCTTATTTATCTTCCTTTTTTAAATTGCTTAGCTTACCTCTATAACTTTCTCTTTCTTCTTTTGTTCTGTCTTTTTACTTGGCGCAGGAGCCTTTTTTGGAGGCATTTTTACTATTTAATATTATAAGCAGTCAATAAAACCTTTGGAAATTTACAAAGCAGAGGAATTTTTGTGCTCGTGTACAGAGCGGCTGCCTTGAGATGTCAAAAAATGACAACAACTTTACAAAGGGATGCCAGGTAGGTTAAAAAGTATTTGTAAAACTGCCATATTTACTAGAAAAAATCAGAGTTAGGAAAGCATGTAATGTTTCATGATAACATTAGGAAAGATGATTCTTTTGATTGATTTTAATTAATACACAAGATAATATAATCCTATTATTAAATAAAAACTCGAGCTTGAAGTTGTTTTAAATCTTTATATCCAATATTTTGCTTCTAAATAGCAGAGAATCTTATTAATACATAGGAAACATATGTTATTTACTGGGAAAATTATTAAATTTTAAATTGCGTTTCCATTGACTTGAAATCAACTAGTTTTAAGAAAAACACTTCAAAGTTAAATTCGAATTTGTGACTTAGCACTGGCATTTTCTATGTAAAAGAAAAAAAAAAACTATTTTATTTAATATAAATAATAGTTTTTATTATTAAATTAATTTTTGTTTTTATATATTTTTCTTTTTATATTTTTTAACACTTTGTAACAAAAAATATTATTGCTTTCAAGAATATAAAAGTTATTGTCACTTTTTCGATAAAAAAAACATCCAATATGAATAGTTGTTCTCTTTAGTCGTACTTGAATATCTTAGACACAATACAGTGTTGCAAAGGCATAAGTTCGAAAAAATTTATATTCGACATGCTCTTGCAATATTGAATTGGATACAAATATTAAAAAAAATACTAAGCTTGGACACTTAATATTAAAAAATAAAAAGTTAAAGGAACTTTTAATTTTATTCTTGTGAAGACTGTATCCCGGGCTATTTTTGGTCAGATTTGTTTTTAATGCGAATAAAAAACTTATTCCATTTTTTCCCAACGTTTCGTCGGTTCTTTTCCGACTTCTTCAGGGGAGTATTTTTATTATTTATTATTCTAGTGACAAATTACAAGAAAAAAAGTTGATTTTTTAATTTTAATTATGATTTTAACCCTTATGATATTTATACCCTGTTCAGACATACGTTTTAATTTAGGCAATTAAAATTTTAATTGAGTAATTAATTTTAGTGTTCACACATATCCAATTTAATTTACTTAATTAAAATTTGACAGTAGAATATAGTTCTGTTCAATAACAAGAAGTTGTTACTAATTGTTATTGGAAAGTCTACTTCAGTACTTGAAAAGAAGCAGCGAAAGAGTAAACAAGAGTATAAGATGTGAATGTTAATAAATTTGTTACTACTTTTGTTACTGGCAAGAACAGCTGATTCTTGTTCTGTTTTACAAAATAAGTTAAAAAATATTAAATACTTTGAATTGAAGTGTTTATTAGCACTTCCCACGAAAATATTTACATCACATAGTTGCTAGACTAAAATGGTGTGGGTTTTTGCCATAAATTGTATGGCGATTTCAAAACCAAATATCTACACCTAAGATTTTTTACAACCACACAGCACAAAACATGCATAATATTTATAGTTTTCGGTTTTAATTAAAAATATTTTGAATTAAAACTAACGTTTGTATAATAGTTAGAATAAAGCTGAGAAAACTATATAGGTACAAGTAAACGCCAGGATAACAAAACAACAAGCAAAAGAAAAAGGATAAACTAAAAGTTTTACAAAAAAAAAAAAACGGAAAAATTTTGCCAATTTTGCAAAGTATTCGAAAAAAGGTGTTCACAATCGATGACAAAGCTCTTGCAAATGCTAACTGTTGCATAACAAAATGCTTTAAGCATCGAATACCGCTTTTTTTGCTTGTTTAGATATTTATTTTTATGGTTGTTTGTAATTACGGTCAGTTCGGCTTTACTTTGCTATTTTTTTTTTTCAAAATGCGTTTGTTTTCTTTTTTGGAATAGTAATGTTGTAAATTTTTATTTCACTCTATCGTTGCTAGTTTCCGCTGAAAATTTATTAAACAGACCTAATTTTTACATTAGAAATTTGTGTTTGTAAGTTTGGAAGAATGAAGAGAAGTTCGGCTTTAAAAGAAAGTTTACTTGTTTTTATTCGAAATATAGGACGCTTCTAGTCAGTACGATCAAGTTTTGACTGCACGCTAGCTTGAATCTCTATTAAATTCTCAAAAATTTTTCATTTCATTTAATTTGAAAATATTTTATTTTTGATTTTTATGGCATTTAGTTTTGTCATTATATAAAATTTTCTCTCACTGAACACACTTCACAAGGGTTGTATGAGGAAACTTAATCAATTATCGACTTAATTAAGTACTAATTGAAAAATTTATTAATTAATTTCTTATATAGTAAATTAAATTCAATTAGGGACTTAATTGCGTAAATTCCTTTAATGCACAATTAAAACGTATGTCTGAACAGGGTATTATTATACTTACAACTTGTTTTAGTTTACATTATTGAATACATTAATAGGTGATAATTTGAAAATTTAATGTGTAATAATAATAATAATAAATTATGGGCAGCACGACTCATTAAAATATCTATATAAATCAGTCAACGAAAAAATAATAGTATCAAAGAAAAAATAGCCCGGGATACAGTCTTCACAATAACAAAGGTAATTGGCCATAAACAAACAAAAAAATAATAATAAAATTTTATTCATTAAAATTTTATTTTATCTCGTTTCATGATTTTTCAATATTTTATTTAATCAAGCGTCGATTAAAATAAAAAAACTTATTAATCTACATTTCGTTTTAACCCATAACTTAAACACTTCCTATCAAACCTATTTTGATTAAATCTATGTTTAGGTAAACTAAAACGATTGTTGTGTGTTTTTTTCTTTTATTTTTTTTTTTTTTTTTTTGCAAAAAATATATTTTCTAATCGTAAACGTTTTAGAAAATTATGCAGTTTTATATTAGGAACATTATTTCATTTTTATAGGATGTGTCTTATTCTCCAGCACATTTGAAAAAGGACTAACAATTTTATTATTACTATTTATTCTTTTAATCTTCCGTAAACTGTGTATAAAATTTAAGGCGAAAACAAATAAATATTTTGCAACTTATGTTACATTAGAAAGATAAAATTTCTAAAACTATTGAGAAATTAATTAAAACTTTCATAGCATACTAAGCTTAAATTAATGGATCTGGTTATTTATCCATTACTTTTAAAATAAAATAGCATCAAAATGATTTGAATATTAAAAATTTTTGATACAGTGTCCCTTGAAGGACACTTAGTAAAAATTCTTTACAGATTAAAAAATACCTAAGTATTCCTTATATGATTAAACTCTAAAAATTTAAAAACTGTAAGCAAATATTGTCCTGCTGTGATTTTTTATACTCAAGCAAATACCATACTGTGTAAGGAAGGGTTCTTCTTGAAATTATTCCGGTAATTATATCTTCAAGGTAAACTTTATTATGTCTGCTTGTCACTTGTGGTCACATTAAAATGATTTTTATTTTAAAGGACAACTGTAAATATAGTTTGTCTAATTTAACGTTTAAAAATATTCTTTTAAATATTTGTATATCGTTTTATAAACTCTTCATAATATCTTGGAAATTTATAAGACGAAGAATACATTGTAAACTACGAATCTATTAATTTTATTTTGTATGTAGCAACCAGTTGGTTTGGGCAAATATCCTGCCAAATACTTGAAACAGTGGATTTTCATTGAAAAAGCGAAAAACAAATTAAATTTTGACAACAGTGCAATCTTTCGTTTCAAGAAGTATCCTATTTAAAAATCGAAAATCAATTACACACAAACATGCGCTTTGAAATCGGCTGGACGAATCCTATAATTGGCGTAAACGAATACAGGACACAAGTAGAATTTCGTAAAATAATCCAAAAAATCCTTTAAGATTTAAAAACTAAACCATGTTGCTTAGATACATTTTACATTGGCGTACGAAGACGCCCCTAAAAAAGTTATACTTTTAATGGGTTTTCCTCTTCATTTAGGACTGTAGCCCCTCCAGAAAAATCTCATAGTTAAGTAAATTATTGAAGTTATATGTAAATTAAATATTCCATGTAAGAGAATGTTGACACATTTTAACTACATAAAATATGCAAGTTCGGGGATTCTCGGTATTTGCTTTGTATGGCAAAAATATTCGAACATTATTTCTGTTATACAGATACGATGCATTTTCATTATTGCGTGTAAAGCTCTTATACCCTGTTCAGACATACGTTTTAATTGCGCAATAAAGGAATTTACGCAATTAAGTCCCTAATTGAATTTAATTTACCTTATAAGAAATTAGTTAAAAAATTTTTCAATTAGCACTTAATTAAGTCGATAATTGATTAGGTTTACTCCAACAACCCTTGTGAAGTGTGTTCAGTTAGAGAAAATTTTATACAATGACAAAAGTAAATGCCATAAAAATAAAAAATAAAATATTTTCAAATTATATGAAATGAAAAGTTTTTGAAAATTTTATGGAAATTCAAAGCTAGCGTGCAGTCAAAACTTGATCGTACAAACTGGAAGAGTTCCATATTTCAAATAAAAACAAGCAAACTTTCTTTGAAAGCCGAACTTCTCTTCATTCTTCCAAATTTACCAACACAAATTTCTAATGTAAAAATTAGGTCTGTTCAATAACTTTGCGGCAGAAACGATAGCAACGATAGAGTAAAATAAAAATTTACAACATTACTATTCCAAATAAAAAAAAAACGGAATAAACGCATTTTTGGAAAAAAATAACAAAGTAAAGCCGAGTCATAATAACAAAAAACCATAAAAAAAATTTGTATCTAAAACAGCAAAAAAAGCTTAAATCATTTTGTATTGCAATAGTTAGCATTTGCAAGAGCTTTGTAATCGATTTTCTGTCTTTTTTGTAAAATTTTTAGTTTATTTTATTCTATTTCTTTTGTTTATTGTTTTATTAACCTGGCGTTTACTTGTACATAGTTTCCTTAGCTTTCTTCTAACTATTATACAAACATTAGCTTCAATTCAAATATTTTGTATTAAAAACCGAAAACTATAAATGTTATGTATATTTTTTGCTGTGTGGTTGTAAAAAATTTCAGCGTAGATATTCGGTTTTAAAATCGCTATATAAATTATGGCAAAAAAACCACAACCATGTGATGTAAATATTTTCGTGGAGAGTGCTAATAAACACTTTCAATTCAAAGTATTTAATATTCATTAACTTATTTTGTAAAACAGAACAAGAATCAGCTGTTCTGTTCTTGACAGTAACAAAAGTAGTAACAAATTTATTAACATTCACATCTTATACTCTTTTTTACTCTTTCGCTGCTTCTTTTGAGGTACTGAAGTAACCACTTTCCAATAACAATTAGTAACAACTTCTTGTTATTGAACAGAACTATATTCTATTGTCAAATTTTAATTAAGTAAATTAAATTGGATATGTGTGAACACCAAAATTAATTACTCAATTAAAATTTTAATTGTATAAATTAAAAAGTATGTCTGAACAGGGTATTAAACGGATCCGAATAACGATCCATTTGTATTAATTGTAAGAGAAAAAGGTAAAAAAAATAAAAATAGGAAAAGGAGGGGTTTTAAACGGAAATAGTTAGATATGTATTAAGATACGAACTCGTTAAAATAGTTTACTGCTGCTTTTTAACTCTTCTTTTTTTTTGGTGATTTTTGTTTCGGATTGGTAGTGGCCATTCTTTATACTCTTTACTAAGTTCCGTTACGTTCTTAAAGTTTACCTTTTGCTTAAGTTGTACTAGAGTGTCGACTGGTAGTGTTTGTCCTTTTTTACTTCTCTGAAATCTCCCCTCGCAACTTACCGTCACTCAATAATTGCAATAATTCATAATAAATAAAATAACTGAAACCAGATTTAAGTAGTCTGTACTGTTCTGTAGTTATCCCAACTAACATCGTACGATTTAATGAAACAAAAATCTGACAGAATTCTGTCCTACTTTAAAAATCGATTCAAAATAGCGTCGTAGGTGCCAAACTATTATACAAAATAGATGCAAAATATTTTGCGCATAGATAAAAATATTTTATCAATTATTTCAAAAGATAATAAAATCGTACAGGTCTGTCACACACATACACTTTTAAAGCACACTATTATACTTTATGAGCACACATGGTATTTTCGACAAATCGTACTGGCCTTAAGTCTACATAAGACGGTGCTTAAACTCAATGTTAAACTTAATACGTTTACCATTGGATTTGTCGTATTTCTTTTTTTTTATTTTTTATTTTTTTGTTCTATTTACAATTATGTCTATGGATATAAAATCCTTACAGACAATTACACAATACAACAATATATAACAAACAGAAATACAAATTATTTATTATTTAAAAAGATGATACGTTTAATGATATTTTCATCTATTGAGAAATCTTTCGCGTAGTTCGATCTGTAGGCGATGAGGAACATTAAGTAAAAAATTATCAAGCAGAAAATCAGTAGAAATATCGCCATTAAATATGTTTAATATAAACGACATATTCAACATAGTCTTTCGTCTTTTAAGAGTTGGAAGTTTGATTCCACTATTTGCGTTCTACTGTAGAACACGACGGCAGAATAATAAAAAAATTTGTGCAGATTCAATGAAATTGTTGTGATTCATATTATATTCAAGATCTCAAACTACAGATGCATGTTTTGTAACATATGGGTCTTTAAATATTTTTGACCATCGCGTTTTTTGTACATTAACCGATTTTAAGAAGTTTGCAATATATTATTTTTTGAAAGGTTATATTAGCAGCTACTTATATAAATTTTCAAAAAAAATTTGTTTTAAATTTCTTTGATAAAAAATTTCCTTTGAAATTAAAAAAAGGACTTTTTTTGTAAAACAAAAAGTGAAAAGGTTTTTGAGAGGGATCTCCATCACGGTCGTAAAAATGTTATGTATGACTAAAAAATTTACGATCCCTACTTTTATACTGTAGAGAAAAAACGTCGCGTTACTAGTATAAGACCCACACCAAAAAAAGGTAATAAACCTTTCTTTTATGATTTTATCTGTACTTAACGCTGAAGAGGATTCAGAGTCGGAAGAATTCTTTGAAGAATTAGACGAAAAAGGACCATGACACTCATTATTATCTAAGTGCAAAGGAGAAGTTCTTTAAAATAAATTAATTGTAATAATTTTAAATAAAATTTACCGTTACAATCAAAAATGAGTTATATTATGAATAAATTAATTATTTTAAGATAAATAAAATACTATAAAGTAACAAATTACAAAAATATCGTTTTAATAATATTTTTTTGGAGGCAGGGATTGGTAATGCATTGGAAAAATTTAATAATAAATATTTTTATGAAATTGGCAATGAGCTGGGATTGGAGGGATACCTCCCCCTGCCCATATAAATTAATTAATTTAATAATTACATTATTTTTTTTTAATAATATTTTAGAATCTCTTGAGTCCAACTTTAAGCTTTTAAACATTCCTTGACATTAAAAGTTGTAATTGCTTAACAAAATGACTCGGAAATTAAAAAAAAAAAATTGCATTCTTCAGAGGTAGGATTAGTTCTTCTAAGGAGAACTTTTTACTCCTTGGTCCGATTTTTGTTATTTTAGAGCTTTACCCCTTTATGGTCTTAAAGCAACACACAACATCCACGCAGAAAAAAAGCATGGTTGTGATATGGTCACAATAACCATATTATATTCTATGTAACAATGTTTAGTTGCGGAGAACCAATAATAGTTGTTTTCACCAAAACTTTGGTCACGATAAACATTTTTTGTTAAATTTTAAAGGATTATATTGTTACTGTGCACAAAAAAATGCAACATTGTTTGTTTTTAACTCAAAAAAATTTCAACCACAACCAAAGTTTTATAACTTATTAAAAATAATATAAAATATTTAACCATAATATATTATTATTAATCAAGGTATGGTTAAAAGCAACAGAATAATGTTTGCGCTAGAAAATATTTTGTTCTAGTTCTGGTAGCTTAAATTTGAAATTTGTTTTATTGCTAGAGAAAGTGAAAAAAATATAAATATTTATGTACAAAATAAATAATTAAAAATAATATGCAAAATATAAAAACAAATAAAAAGGAAACCAAAACATTTAAAAAAGTTGAAATAAAAATGTATGTATGCATTGTAAACATACATATACATAGTATATAATTGAACATTATGTTTATACTTTAGAATGTTATTGTTTTGATAGACAAAAATATGGTTGCAAATGTGTACTATGTTTTGTTAGCAACTATATAATGCAACCATAATATGTTGCTCTTAGATTATGGTTACCTCAACCATGTTTTTTCTTTGCGTGTATTTAAGCTTCATACATATTTGAAAAATCTTTACATTATTGGTTTATAATATCGTGTTAGTAAGCGTGTACTACCGAATCATTATAAAGGATTTTTAAAGGTCTGAAATGAAAGAAAATGATCTTGGATTATATTTCTTTCAGCAGAATGGTGCACCATGTTGCACAGCTTATTAAACAACCGATTTTTTGCACACCAAGTTTGGTAATTGTGTTTTAAACTTGCTTGACAATGTCAACTGATGGCCCGGAGCTGCGATTTGACCCCTTGAGACTTTTATCTTGTAGACTGCCGTTAAAGACCGATGCTGTGAGAATAAGTCCGAAACTAAAATAAGAAAAAAAAAACTAAGTACTATATACATATAATTTTACATAAAGGTGTTATCAGCTCTTAATGGGTTAAGTATTTTTAAAAAAATGTAGTATTTCTTTAAAGATTTCTGCAAAAGCTTTTAAATGTTACCCATATTGGTATTTAAAAAAAATTGAAAACTTCAGAAGCCCGTAACTCGGAAAATATGCGCGAGCGCCATTCTTTTACTTAATGTTTTTTTCTTATTTTTTAATTCTCTACCACCACATACATTTGTTTTTTAATTACGAGGGCTGCTCTATATATTTCTGGCCTAAAAGTGAAAATGCGAATATTTATAATCAAAAATGGTTTTATTGTTTTTCAAAGTATTCTCCAGCATGATTTATACACTTTTGCATGCGCTCAAATCAGTTGTCGAAGCACTTTTTCCACTCCGATTGAGACACCTCTAAAACATGGTTTTTGAACACTTCAACAGCTTCTTCTGGCGACGAAAATCGTTGACCATACATTTTTTTCTTGATGTGCGGAAACAAGAAGAAGTCATTAGGTGCCAAGTCAGGGCTGTACGGCGGATGACCCATTAATTCGACGTTTTGGCCGGTCAAAAACGCTCTGGTTTGATCCGATGTGTGAGAGCTCGCATTGTTATGGTGAACAATGATTCGTCTTCTCTTGTTGGTTTTTCGAATTTCTCCGATGACTTCAGGCAAACAAATTGTAGTGTACCACTCAGAAGTGACCGTCCAACGTTGCTCAAGCGGAACAGTCGCCACATGACCAGTTTTGCCAAAAAAAAAAGCGACCATTTGCTTCGAAGTGCTTCTTCCACGAACAACTTTCGTTGGATTTTGCTCGTCTTTGAAGACCCACACGGTCGATTGTTGTTTCGTTTCGGACTCATACGCGTAGATCCATGATTCGTCACCTGCGACGATCTTATAAACATCTTTTGAAGCACCGCAATCGTATTTTTGCTACATTTCTTTGCACCAATCGACACGAGCCTTTTTTTGAGCGACTTTCCAATTGTGCGGGATCCAACGAGAACAAACCTTTTTTACGGCCAGGTGTTCATGCAGTATCGAATGTATGCTGGTGGAAGAAATGTCCAAGGATGTCTCTATCTCTCGGTATGTCGCATGTCGATCTTGCATTATGAGTTCACGCACGGCATCAATGTTCTCTGGCACAACAGCCGTTTTTGGACGACCTTCACGGAATTCGTCTTTGAGCGAGCTTCGGCCACGATTAAATTCATTATACCAATTTTTCACAGTGCTATAGGATGGTGCTTCATCGCCATACAAAGACTTAAGTTCATCAAAACACTCTTGTCGTGATAATCCACGTCGAAAGTTGTGAAAAATGATGGCACGAAAATGTTCACGAGTTAATTCAATTTTTTTCTATATTAATTTTTTCAAGTCGCTGGTTACAACACAAATAATGGTCGTACGTCAAAACGTTTTGAGTACGATTATGCTTAAAAATGACAAACTTTCCAATGGAAAGGTCAGATTGCACTTGGCAGCACTCAGTGTTGTCAGGCCAGAAATATATGTAGCAGCCCTCGTAATTACTTCTTTCTTCCAAATAATATAGAAAAATTAGAGGTAGGGGTTGTGTTTTGCCCACTGCCTCGAAAAACATGGATCTATCTTGCTGATTTCTAATAGAACCTCTTTAGACACTATGTCTGATAGTTTGGTGTATTTAAATTTTTTCTAGCTGATCGGACAGACGGACACCGCTCAAGCGATTTCGCTATGCAAAAGAATTCAGAGTGTATATTCTTTATGGGGTCGGAAATTGTAGATATTACAAACGGAATAAGAAACTTAGTTATCCCCTTTTTCCACTTTTTGTAGTGAAGGGTATAAAACGGCATTAAGTTGAGTTGATTTTATTGAAGTTTTAAAAAAGATATTTGTAGTTGGACCACCCGTTACGACTATTACAAGTGAGAAAAAACTTACATGCAATATTTAATTAAATTATTATTTATAATTTATTTGTTAGACTGGCTTAAATACCATCTTCCTGTGGATAATATAAAACGATAAAGTGTTCATTGTGATTTTCAATTCCTTCAATTTTTGGTAAAACGAAATTCATTATTAGCGAAGTTGTCTTTATCATTGACATAGAGTTTTTTTAACTTTCAAAGTATTTTGGTTTTAAAATTTATTGTTTTGTTATTATTAGGACCACCCATTATGTGACGATAGTACAACCGATGCAAATGTGTGATGATAAAATAAGCTACATGGGGCCAATCGTAACTACAACAGCAGACTTATTTGACATTTAATCCACAACAAACGCTTATCAGTAAAAGCAACAAACATGTGTATGTATGTACATACATGCATGCTCTTAAAATGAGACAAAGGATTCAAAGAGAATTTTAACTGACATACAACATACCATAAACACATGTCAAAAAGATTTTTTATTGGTTTTTGTTTTTGTTTTTGTTTTCGTTTAGTTTTGTTTTTTCTTTTTTGGTTTAATAAAAATAAACATTTTCGCATTTGAATGCTCTCTTTAAGAAGAGTTTTAATCAATCATTATCTGGTATTTGAAAGTTGAAAAAAAAAAATGTTTAGCAATTTGGGTGGTCCTTTCAAGTGGTTGGCTTTCTTTTCTCGAAAGCAAAACCATCATTTATCAATTATAAATGCGATATGTAAATATTTTATTACTTTAAGCGTCATTAAAGCAGACATTTTTATAGTCTTAAAATTTTTTTATTTTACATATTTTTTGTTGTTGTTTTATTTAAAGCTATTAACAACAGCTCACAATAATAATAATAAAATTATAATTGATTACGAGGGCTGCTCTATATATTTCTGGCCTAATAGTGAAAATGCGAATATTTATGATCAAAAATGGTTTTATTCTTTTTCAAAGTATTCTCCAGCATGATTTATACACTTTTGCATGCGCTCAAACCAGTTGTCGAAGCACTTTTTCCACTCCGATTGAGACACCTCTAAAACATGGTTTTTGAAGACTTCAACAGCTTCTTCTGGCGACGAAAATCGTTGACCACGCATTTTTTTCTTGATGTGCGGAAACAAGAAGAAGTCATTAGGTGCCAAGTCAGGGCTGTACGGCGGATGACCCATTAATTCGACGTTTTGGCCGGTCAAAAACGCTCTGGTTTGAGCCGATGTGTGAGAGCTCGCATTGTCATGGTGAACAATGATTCGTCTCCTCTTGTTGGTTTTTCGAATTTCTCCGATGACTTCAGGCAAACAAATTGTAGTGTACCACTCAGAAGTGACCGTCCTACGTTGCTCAAGCACCTGTGACGATCTTATAAACATCTTTTGAAGCACCGCAATCGTATTTTTGCAACATTTCTTTGAACCAATCGACACGAGCCTTTTTTTGAGCGACTTTCAAATTGTGCGGGATCCAACGAGAACAAACCTTTTTTACGGCCAGGTGTTCATGCAGTATCGAATGTATGCTTGTGGAAGAAATGTCCAAGGATGTCTCTATCTCTCGGTATGTCGCATGTCGATCTTGCATTATGAGTTCACGCACGGCATCAATGTTCTCTGGCACAACAGCAGTTTTTGAACGACCTTCACGGAATTCGTCTTTGAGCGACCTTCGGCCACAATTAAATTCATTATACCAATTTTTCACAGTGCAATAGGACGGTGTTTCATCGCCATACAAAGATTTAAGTTCATCAATGCACTCTTGTCGTGATAATCCACGTTGAAAGATGTGAAAAATTATGGCACGAAAATGTTCACGAGTTAATTCCATTTTTTTCTATATTAATTTTTTCAAGTCACTGTAAACAACACAAATAATGGTCGTACGTCAAAACGTTTTGAGTACGATTATGCTTAAAAATGACAAACTTTTCAATGGAAATGTCAGATTGCACTTGGCAGCACTCAGTGTTGCCAGGCCAGAAATATATATAGCAGCCCTCGTATCATTGTAATTAAAAGGCAATTTTTATTACATTATTTTTAAGCTTGAAAGTATTTTGTTTTCCGCAAAAAATGATGACTGATTTGATTAGGTAACACTTTTGAAAGGTTATCACACCCTAAGACTGTCCGTTATATTTTTGGGTTGTTTTTGGTGATCCCCAATTAATTCCTCCTCCTTCTATTTATGGATTCTGGTGAATAGTACTATTCTTACCCAGTCACGTTAAGATATCTAATAAGGTCACTGGTTAATTGATAAATCAGACAGGTCGTTTATTCTAATTGCTTAAAAAAATTTGTGTCCCGAAGATGAAAGTACCAGACAATTGCAGAGAAGATAAGAAACCGCTTTCTTATTGCTTTCTGATAGCGCCAAGCATCGTAGCGATTAATATCGCATTGGAGACGTTCAAAGCTAATGTAGCCCATCCATCGGTTCATTTTCAAAAATGTAGATATGTGTCGAATCTTTAACCGAATACACGTCTACTTGAGGATCAACCCGGATAACGAATCTCTACGACGAAGATCACTCCTACCACCCTTATTTTCTTTAGCTCGGCTAATGTAATCTTTGCGTCAGCCGTAAGTGTCTATGAAAACTAGATTGTCTTTTCAAACTAACCTTAAGGTAACTGAATTAATAATAATAAAAAGTTCAAAAGACATGTACAAATATTTTTGTTTTATTTTACTTTTTCGACCTTAACCTTGACCTTCCTTCCATTGTAGTTTTACAATCAAAAAAATGTAAAAATCGTGAAATTATAGTTGATGTTGTGCGATCTTTGCCCAAACGTGTAGCAAGCGCAGCATAAAAGCAACCAATTTACTTGCCAACAACAACTATGAAAATGAACACAAATTGGTTTTGTTGTAAAATCTTTATACAATTAACAAATCACTTAATAGAGCTGCAATGACAATACTTTTCGCAAAAAGAAAAAAAAAACAACTGCAAAAAAGATTTCAGCTGTCTGTCTATAAAGGTTCAAAAATATGGCCACATACATCGAATTACATTAACTATTGGGACACACTTATACAACATCTCTAAAAAGCAGATTTGGCACTACAGCTCCTTGTTAATTTCAACAGTCTGTCTACAACTGTTTAACAGTTTGGCAATATACTTCAATTTAAATCAACTATAGGGGCACCTTTTAATTTCCAAATTCAAATTTTACACTTGCTGTTGTAGTACACTTAGCAATCAGGCACTTTGCAAATTTAAGCCGTCTATCTATAACGATTCCAGAGTTTGGTCATATGCAGCAAATTACATCAACTATTGTTATACCCTTTAATTCCAAATTTAAGATATTTATACTTCTTATTTTACCAAACAAAGTAGATGACATTCTGTCTAATTTCCAAGTGTTTGTATATAACGGTTCAAAAGATACGGCCATATAGGTCAGATTACATTAATTTTGGGAACGAACACCCTTTAATTTCTAAATTCAAATTATAAACTTGTTTTTATACCTCTATAAAATGTCATAAGTATGGCAATATACATCAAATAACTACTACTATTGGGGCACCCTTTAAATTTTAAATCCAATTTTTATATTTGTCATTACATGTTCTTTGTAAATTTCCAGCATCTGTCTACAACTGCTCAAAAGTATGGCAATATACATCAAGTTAAATGAACTATTGGGGCACCCTTTAATTTCCAAATACAATTTTTATATGTACTTGCCACTATGGATTCTTTGTAAATTTCCGGCATCTGTCTGCCACTTTTCAAAAGTATGGCCGTATACATCACGTTAAATTACATATTGGGGCACCCGTTAATAATGAATATTGAATAATAATACTTTTTACTATAACGGTCATAGCAATCGACATTCTGTCCAATTTAAAAGCGTTTGTCTATAATGGTTCATAAGATAGGCCCATATACGTAAATTTACGGCACCTATGGGGACACCCTCTTATTATTAGATTTAATTTTGTATTACATTTTGCTACTGGGAGCTATATTGATACGTAGTTTTTTATTTTAATGCAAATTATTCGATTAAAAAAAGAATTCGTTATAAAGCATTATTTGGCAAATAATCGAGTATTCGATTTGATAAAGACAAAGCAAATTCTGAAATTCCCAAATCATGTGTACAAAATCCCAAAATTTTATTCTATTTCAATTTTTGATAGCTGGGCCATGAATTACTTTTGCGATTATCTAACCGGTCTCAATTTTTCGGATGCAGCCTTGAATTTTGAAACATATGGGATAAAATCAAAATTTCGTAAAAAATAGATCGATAACACTTTAGCACTTTACCTTTCAGAACATTGGAAAAAATAAAAGAATTGTTAAGAAATATTCTTTCTACCATCGGCGCAATTTTAGTCTAAAACTCATTATTCATAATTAGTAATAAACATTCTCTTAGTAATTTTATGTGTAACTGTGGAGAAAGCAGCATATGCCCATTATATCCTTAGTCATCTTTTAGTATTACTAGAATATAGTCACACCAAAGCATTGCTTGTTTTGCCTCTCTGTACGAACAATTTTTTCTTTCCCAACTGGACTGCGTAGGAATATCCAGATTTCTTACTCTAAAGCCTCTCCCTCAATACTTCTCAAAACCACGGAAATTTATCTTACGCTATTTGGGTAGAATCTTGAAGAATATAACTTCTACACCTTTTCTACTGAAGACATCCATAGGGTCAGACTTTGGTAATTAAACTGAAAGTCGACTGTTATGTAGAGGGTTCCTACAATGCGTTGCATTGCTGTTACAGCGAGAAATTTTTTGTAGATGTTAATTTTTATAATTAAAACTAAGTTTGTCATTCCGTGTGTAATTTCTACAATATCCATTTCCGACCCCATACGATGGCTGCTATATATATTTCTGGCCTGGCAACACTGAGTGCTGCCAAGTGCAATCTGATATTTCCATTGGAAAGTTTGTCATTTTTAAGCATAATTGTACTCAAAACGTTTTGATGTACGACCATTATTTGTGTTGTTTACAGTGACTTGAAAAAATTAATATAGACATCATTTTTTACAACTTTGGACGTGGATTATCACGACAAGAGTGCATTGATGAACTTAAATCTTTATAAGGCGATGAAGCACCATCCTATAGCACTTTGAAAAATTGGTATAATGAATTTAATCGTGGCCGAAGCTCACTCAAAGACGAGTTCCGTGAAGGTCGTCCAAAAACGGCTGTTGTGCCAGAAAACATTGATGCCGTGCGTGAACTCATAATGCAAGATCGACATGCGACATACCGAGAGATAGAGACATCCTTGGACATTTCTTCCACCAGCATACATTCGATACTGCATGAACACCTGGCCGTAAAAACGGTTTGTTCTCGTTGGATCCCGCACAATTTGAAAGTCGCTCAAAAAAAGGCGTGCAAAGAAATGTTGCAAAAATACGATTGCGGTGTTTCAAAAGACGTTTATAAGATCGTCACAGGTGATGAATCATGGATCTATGCGTATGAGCCCGAAACGAAACAACAAGCGACTGTGTGGGTCTTCAAAGACGAGCAAAATCCCACGAAAGTTGTTTGTGCAAGAAGCACTTCGAAGCAAATGGTCGAATGTTTCTTCGGCAAAACTGGTCATGTGGCGACTGTTCCGCTTGAGCACCGTAGGACGGTCACTTCTGAGTGGTACACTACAATTTGTTTGCCTAAAGTCATCGGAGAAATTAGAAAAACCAACGAGAGAAGACGAATCATTGTTCACCATGACAATGCGAGTTCTCACACATCGGCTCAAACCAGAGCGTTTTTGACCGGCCAAAACGTCGAATTATTGGGTCATCCGCGATATAGTCCTGACTTGGCACCTAATGACTTCTTCTTGTTTCCGCACATCAAGAAAAAAGTGCGTGGTCAACGATTTTCGTCGCCAGAAGAAGCTGTTGAAGTGTTCAAAAACCACGTTTTAGAGGTGTCTCAATCGGAGTGGAAAAAGTGCTTCGACAACCGGTTTGAGCGCATGCAAAAGTGTATAAATCATGCTGAAGAATACTTTGAAAAACAATAAAACCATTTTTGATTATAAATATTCGCATTTTCACTATTAGGCCAGAAATATATAGAGCAGCCCTCGTAAAGTATATATATTCTGACTTCTTATGCATAGCGAAGTCGATTGAACGATGTCCGTCTGACCGTCTGTGCTAGTGTTGAAATCAAGTTTACCGAAGCTCTAGATCAGCTATAGGAAAATTAAATATGTCAGACATAGTGTCGAAAGAGGTACTATTGGAAATCAGCATGATCGGTCCATGTACTTAGAGGCAGCGGGCAAAACACCACACCTACCTCTAATTTTTCCATACCATTTGGAACAATGAAGTAAAAAAAAATAAATATATAAAGTGATAGAGAATTAAAAAATAAAAAAAAACATCAAGTGAAAAAATTGGAGCTCGCCCATTTTTTCCTAGTTACAGGACTCTGAAATTTTCAAATTTTTTTTAAATATCAATATGGGTATAATTTTAAAGCTTTTATAGAGATATTTAGGGAAATACTAATTTTTTTTAAAAACACTTAACCCATTAAGAGCCGATGTCACATCTATGTTAAAATACCTATGTGAAGTACCAATTTTTTTTTTATTTTTTTATTCTTAGTCACCCCGATATTTGCTTTTTTGATTGGATATACTTCACTAAACTAGATTTACATAGATGGTGAAGGGTATATAAGATTCGGCATAGCCGAAAATAGCACTCTTACTTGTTTATTCTAATATTAGTTTAAAAAAATCCCTTAAAACCTATAAAAAAATTTTATGTATTTTCATATTTTTAAAAAAAATTTATTTAAAAATACCATATAATTTTTCTTTGTTGTTTGTTTATCGTTTGTTGTTAGTTATCTTAAAATTTGTTGAACCTGGTCTCTTAAGCATTTAATGATGAACTGTTAAATATTGATAAAATATTGAAGATTATATATTGAAAATGAAAAAACAAGTAAAACAGCAGCAAAAATCTTTTAATATTTATCAAATTAGCCTTAAATCATAAATTACACACATACAATTATACCTACAACATAACTATCATTATCGGTTAAAACAAACTATGAGCAACAACATTAAAAGTAGCGCCAAAAGTTGAAAAATACATTGGCGCCATTTCCATTTTTTTTTTCATACGCTTCAATAGTAGACGCAGGCTTAAAGTATATTAATATTGTCAAATGGTTTGGTCTTGAAAGATTTGAATAAACAATACGATAATTTTTGTAGGGTGTTTTTTAAAGATGTATAGAATTTTAAGTTCGCAACACTTGTTTAAATGGAGGCCACTTTGTCAGCTGTCAATTGAGTTGGTTTGGCATTTCAACATGAATAGACAGACGCTTTAACAACGCTTCCGAAATGTGCAAAACGAGGTAACCGTTAATCCTGATTTTCATAAGCGAATTTTGTTTAGCGATGAAATTCACTTTTGGTTGAATGAAGGCGTCAATAAAGAAAACTGCCATATTTGGGGTGATGATAATCCTCAAGTGTATGTTGAGACACCGTTACAGCCAGAAAAACTGACTGCTTGGTGTGCCTTATAGGCTGGTGAAATCAATAGTCCTTAATTCTTTAAAAACGATGCTGGTCAGAACGGAAAAGTCAATGCTGACCGCTATAGAGCCATTATTACTGAGTTTTTCATTCATCAATTGAACAACCATCATGTGCAGGAGCCGTGGTTTCTACAAGCTGTTGTCGCAACAAGTCACACAGCTGGTGAAACTACTGATTTTTTAAAGGAAACGTTTGGTAACTGCAAGGTTTCACGTTTCGGACTAGTAAATTGGCCTCCAAGAATGTGGGGAAGTAGTTAAAGTCGCTAGTCTACGCTCTAAACGATTGACCACTTGGAGAATAACATTCGCCGTGTTATTGCCGATACACGGCCAAAAATGTTGGATAAAGTCATTCAAAATTTGACTTTTAGATTGGACTACGTCTAAGCCAGCCGTGGCGGTCACATGCCAGAAGTCATAAATAAAGGCCGGGGCACATAGAATCCGTCTTACGTTATACTATAAGGCATTCTACTGAAAACAATTCACGACAGATGTGGTTGACACATGCAAGAGCGAAAACAAAACAAGAAGAAGATGCATGATAGCTGTCAAAGTATTTAACGTACGTCAAAAGTTGCCCAACTTTGGTATTTTACGTTGATTGTAAAAACACTCATAAGAAAATATGTATTTTAACTTACTTGTCAGTTTAAAAGACAAAGTATAACGTATAATGGATTCTGTGTACCCCGGACTAAAGTTATAATGCCAGAAAATAAAATTTTGAACAAAGTAAATTTCATGTTAACTAAAAAAATTCATCTCTGGTTTATTCCACACGTCTATAAAGACACACTTTATATACATACGAGGGCTGTTCTATATATTTCTGGCCTAACAGTGAAAATGCGAATATTTATAATCAAAAATGGTTTGATTGTTTTTCAAAGTATTCTCCAGCATGGTTTATGCACTTTTGCATGCGCTCAAACCAGTTGACGAAGCACTTTTTCCACTCCGATTGAGACACCTCTAACACATGGTTTTTGAACACATCTTCTGGCGATGAAAATCGTTGAACACGCATTTTTTTCTTGATGTGCGGAAACAAGAAAAAGTCATTAGGTGCCAAATCAGGGCTGTACGGCGGATGACCCATTAATTCGACGTTTTGACCGGTCAAAAACGCTCTGGTTTGAGCCGATGTGTGAGAGCTCGCATTGTCATGGTGAACAATGATCGTGGTCTCTTGTTGGTTTTTCGAATTTCTCCGATGACTTCAGGCAAACAAATTGTAATGTACCACTCAGAAGTGACCGTCCTACGTTGCTCAAGCGGAACAGTCGCCACATGACCAGTTTTACCGAAGAAACAGGCGACCATTTGCTTCGAAGTGCTTCTTCCACGAACAACTTTCGTTGGATTTTGCTCGTCTTTGAAGACCCACACTGTCGATTGGTGTTTCGTTTCGGGCTCATACGCATAGATCCATGATTCGTCACCTGTAAAGATCTTATAAAGACTTTTGAAGCACCGCAATCGTATTTTTGCAACATTTCTCTGCACCAATCGACACGAGCCTTTTTTTGAGCTACTTTCAAATTGTGCGGAATCCAACGAGAACAAACGTGTTTTACGGCCAGGTGTTCATGCAGTATCGAATGTATGCTGGTGGAAGAAATGTCCAAGGATGTCTCTATCTCTCGGTATGTCGCATGTCGATCTTGCATTATGAGTTCACGCACGCCATCAATGTTCTCTGGCACAACAGCCGTTTTTGAACGACCTTCACGGAATTCGTCTTTGAGCGAGCTTCGGCCACGATTAAATTCATTATACCAATTTTTCACAGTGCTATAGGATGGTGCTTCATCGCCATATAAAGATTTAAGTTCATCAATGCACTCTTGTCGTGGTAATCCACGTCCAAAGTTGTGAAAAATGATGGCACGAAAATGTTCACGAGTTAATTCCATTTTTTTCTATATTAATTTTTTCAAGTCACTGTAAACAACACAAATAATGGTCGTACGTCAAAACGTTTTGAGTACGATTATGCTTAAAAATCACAAACTTTCCAATGGAAATGTCAGATTTCACTTGGCAGCACTCACTGTTGCCAGGTCAGAAATATATATAGCAGCCCTCGTATTGTTAAGAAAGTGAGATCTGGCAACACCTATTGTTGTTAACAGTATGAGAGTGGTGAATAAAGTTACTTCAACTAATGGTGGGTGTATAGAATAATACCACAATTAGCAAACAAAAGCTGAGCAACCTCGATGGTTGCGTTGGTAGAGGTGCGTACTGTAAAACAGAAGATCGTTAGTTCGATCCCGCCTTTGGACATGCGTATAACAGAAAATAGTAATTATTGTAATGCAATTAAAAATTAAGAAGCAGCAGTACAAACCTCCCAAGAAGCAAAACACAGTTATTGTATGAAGCCAAGGCAGATAATTTAGTGAAGACGTCCAATTTAATATAAGATTAACAGGTAATTGTCAAGAAGCCCTTTATAATAAAAAGTAAGAACGGTAGTGGTTAGCGCAGCATAACAAGTGTATGGCAGACGTGTGTTGTGGCTATTCGATTAAAGGGGATGATTGGATTAGATAAAAGGAATAGTAGAGATGACTGTGGATGGTTATTAAACAGGGCATCGAGTAGTTCATGTCTCGTCGGAGAAACACAGTAGTGAAGCGTGAATGGCTGCGTTTGTAGTAATAACGCACAAGACCGGTAGGATCAAGCAGTATAGCC
Organism: Gymnosoma rotundatum; assembly: GCA_916610165.2. Lineage (NCBI taxonomy): Eukaryota > Metazoa > Arthropoda > Insecta > Diptera > Tachinidae > Gymnosoma > Gymnosoma rotundatum. The sequence continues at coordinate 22,883,075 of OU744339.1, read as the reverse complement.
AGAGAAAGCCGCAAAGCAAGAAAGATACGGAGTTTAAAATGAGCCACAGTGGTATTTGCAATCAAAAGAATCCGTACGTTTGTTCAAAAAGAGAAGAACGTAACAATATATTGAGCACATTATTATTTATTTTCATAAGAATGTCAAACGAAGTTGCCAGACTTGGGTAGTTCTAGTTCGAAAAAAAATCTTCCGACTTTGTATGGCTTATAAATTGTGTTACGAAAGTTTTTTCTTTTGAATCATAAGGCAGAGTTAATTGTTAGTTTACCATTTTCTTGTGATTTTTTGTTTCCAAAATTTTAATTTGATGGAAAATTAATATTTATAATTTGTTTCTACATCAAATATGTCATACAAAACATGCACCACTTTCTCAGCCTCTTTCAGTAAAAGACTAAAAAATCTCAGTCCTAAAATCTATAAAAATCTATATATAAATGTTAGTAATATAAGCTGTTTCATCTTCCCACCACTAGAATTGGGCCCTTGTTCATCTGACGCTTGTTAGATCTTCCGCTTTTAAAACTCTGCTTTCCTATTTTCAGTCGGTGTTATGTATTTTATTTGTATGTTAAGTTTATACTTTTCAAGCCATTCTTGTACTTTTGTAAGATCTATTATGACTTAGTAAAATTTGACAGTTTCTCTTTTTTTTTCAAAATAACAGTAGTGTTTAGAATTCTTACTTGTTAATTGCAATTGATGAAAGAACTGAAATTACCATGCACAGAAAAGAGCAAACACTGAATGAATTATTCTGGTCCAAAATTAGGTTTCTCCAGCAGTAACTGTTACCGACATCATCAAAAACATAAGAGTTACGGGGCTCTGAAATTTTCAAACTTTTTGAAATATCAATAGGAAGAGATCTTTAAGAATATACTAAATTTTTTTAAAAATGCTTAACCCACTAAGACCCGAAGTCATTTTTATGTAAAACTATATACATATGAATGTATATGCAGTACTAAAATTTTTTTAGATTCCTCCCATAATTCACCTATTGACACTAATTCATGCTTGAACTTCTTAGCTCAATGGATCAGAATTTTGTGTAACGGTGGAGGAAGTTAGTACAGGGATATTTCTCAACAAGTTTTATGGCTGCATCTACAGCATATTCCTCAAACTTTTCTGCATCAATTTTAAATACAGAATTTATGGCTTGGGAAAATATCTTTAAGGAAAAAAATCTTAAAACAAAATAGTATCAAACAAAATGTGATTTATTACTATTTTTCTTTGGATGACTGTGTAAATCACATCCATATGCAAAAATATGCAAAAATCCAAGGCCACAATATTTTTTTTTTAATTTAAAGGGGGTAAAAAATCTACAATTGGATGTATTCGTACATCGACCGAAAAGTCAAAAAAATGTTTTTTCTCACAGCAATATAAAAACAAACTAAAACTAAACCTATTTATTCCTTAAGAAATGTGCAAATTATCTATTTCTGGTTTGTATCGAGAAGTGCGCACAAGTGTCGTATATGATCTGTATGATTTTGAGCTTTTTTGTTGAACTTAATAAACAATGTTTAATAAAATTGCGATGGCGCTTAGTAATTGAAGATTTAAATCTCATTCAATATGTGATGTGTTGTTAAAACTCACAGTGATGAAATAACACCACCAAACTAAAATGAATTTTTTCCTACCGTCTTTTCAAAAAAAAAAAGTTTCAATATTCATTTTTAATAATTTTTGCCTTCTTGTTTTTGCAGAGATGAAAAACGCCCCTCTTAGTTGTTTTGTTTTTCTTTTCATATCAAATAGAATCAGGCGTCCTTTTATGAACAGTAGAAAATGAATCACTATCATCAAATAGTCACGCACGCACTCACACACACACACACAAACACATATTATTTGAAACTTCCTACCAGTTTGACGGTTGTGGTCTTGTTGTTATCAACATCTTTGCTTTTCATGTCCGTTTTTATTAAAGTTTCGATCATTAGTAATTACCACACACCCTTAAACTATTCGTTGTTGTTGCTTTTGTTGCTGGTGGTGGTTGTGCTGTTTTTACTGTCTTTATAAGAGTTCACTGCATTTAAAGTTCCTGCTCTATTTACATGGTTGACTTAATTCAATTTAAATTTCTTTCGTTTATTGGCCTTTTCTGGCTGTTATGCAGGAAATCAAGGTGGTCTCTATAAACAATTAAGAGAAGAAGAACATTTCTGTAGCGTTTGAACTTGATGATAATCTAAATGCCGCCATGTTTGTCTTGACTGATCTGTTTTAAATAATTTTATTTACTTCTAGAAAACAACTGCTACTTAAATGAAATGTTATCAAAAAATGCTTAAAGTGTTTAAGTCGATTGTTGTTCACTGTAAAATAAGAATTGTTCCTTTGAAATCTAAATAAATTAAGTTGTTCATAAGAAAAATAAATTTAACTGCATTATGTCAAAAATTAAAAGAGTATTTATTTTTTAAATTGAAAATTTGCGGGAACTAGTGTACAATTCGGTGAATAAAAATTTCGGGTATACTGACAGTTAAAGTGTTTTTGTTTAAGTGTTGCAGCTGCAAAAGTTTTTGTAAAGGACTCTACTCTCTCAAAACTTTATAAGCCCAAGGCTATTGTCAAGCCAATTCAAATCAATTACTAGGTGGCAGCGTAAGCAAGAAATTTAGTTTTGTGCGCTCCACTATGGAGCTTGGAGCAGCATTTTCACTTAGCTGCATTTGAACGCATTCATAAAGGGCGATTTATTTGCACACACCGTAGACTTAAAAAACCCGTTCAGAAAATAACCTAGTGTGCACGAATTGGCCAATCTGCGTCCCTAAAACTAAACATTTTCCTGAGATTTGCTGGAACCAAAAATTGTTCGAGTTGACATCGTTTAATTTGTGTAAAAGTCAAAACGTCACTATACAACTGCGATCTACGTTAACAAGGATGATTTTGCTGGAAAAATCTGCTTACATTACGTTATGTTCCATAACAAGTTTAAAGAACCAACAAAAAATTGCATACTTTTACACGTTCTTTTTTTACCATTGGTAATATGAAATATGTCGACCATTTGCACAAAATTGTCAAAACTTAGTTGTGTGTCTGTGCCTGTTTTTCTAACCCCAGAGTCTTAGCTGTTAAAAGATTTTTGAATTAATTGAAATTGATTTTGGTTTAAGTTCATTTTTTTATAATTTCTAAAAACCTTTTTTAAAAAGAAAAATTATTTTATAAAAAACGCATGGAATAGCGCAATCACACACAATGTCATACTGAAACAGCATCTGCAATGCTGTGAGAAAACAAGCAAAGAATGATTCAAGGCATATTTATTTTACAAGGTAGTGTCGTCCGCTCAGCTGGCTAGTAGCTGGAAATGTCAAAAGTTGTTTACGAATAGCAGAAAACACTAACAACAAGCATTTGCAAAACAAAGCAGGCATTTGTATTAAGAGCAATTATATTTTACTTCTCTTTATGTTTTTGACATTTCCAACGCATAAAACAACAATAAAAAGAGCCGCTACTACCTAGTAAAATAAATGTGTCTTGGAATGATTAATAAAAAATAAAAATTGCATTCGTGATCAACCGCAGGTTGAAACAAAGCAAAAACAAATGTACAAGACGAATTACAATGAAAACAGTGAGGAAATACTTTGGCTTGTGAGTGGATTTCGTCTAATCAAATTAATATTGATATGAATACTCCTCGTATTCTTATTTGCAAAGTTAGTTGAAAGCGATCCAGAAAATGCAACATTACATTCTGCTGGTGTCTAATTTTTCTAATTTTCTTTGAGAAAAGTACGTACTTTTTCATATGATATCCATATTTTCCCAATCTGCCGTTAAATACTCGATATATGCCATATTGAACATAAAAATTATATACATTATATTATACATTTTTTGCTTAGAATTGCAATTTACTTCCCGTAGGCAACATTTTTTATTTTGGAGCGGTGCCCGTAAACTGGATTAAAACCAATACAAAATTTTTTCTACATTTTCTGTGATATTAAAAACAATGTCGGTCATTCAATTCTTATTCCTGTATGTATGCATAACGTAAAGTGCAACCGGTTGTTTCCGTATGATACGTGCGATCAGTTTCGTGCTTTGCTTAAGCAAATTACATTTGACGAACATTCTCTTAAAAACAGAAATGGTTGCTACACATGATTTATACATATTGCTTATTTACTAATAATATATAATAATAATAATATATAATAATAACTCAATATTTTCAAATTTTGGAGTTAATCATACAGAATTGTTTGCCATCGTCACATTTCATTTTGTGACTCTATATACATACATATAAAAAACAGATATTTTTAAAACTAGATGACCCGTGCGAATATTTCGCAGTGTTAGTTGTCATTTTTGTAAGAAAAAATGAAAATAAATAATGGAAGTTTTAGTAACTTCAATACATTTTATTAAAAGTATAAAAATATTAGAAATCATAATATATTATACATGTTTACATACATACCAGAGAACTGCACGAGTACACCGCAACTCATGAGTACACCGCATACTTACTCTAGACTTTTCATAGTCGAGTATTTTAAACACCGCAATAAAAAGTTGCGGTGTTTATTTTACCCATTCCTGCAAAAACGAGTATCAAAAATATCGCAATCAGAATTTTAAGTATTTTTTATACTCGTACGCGAGAATTTTTTAATGCTCTTTATTTGTAAGCAACGTTGCCACATTTATACCCTATTAAAGTTTTTTACTGCCGTTTTGTGAAATACTGCATTGTATGCAGATCTATTTATAAACAATAAAAAAAAACAAAATTTTATTTAATCTATTGCTTAAACATTATAAACAGAAAAACAGACAACAACCGTTTTCATAGGTATGAAATACAACACATATTTAATGAATGAAATGCAATAAAAACCGCTTAAAGGCACAGCTTTCTGTACACTATTTAAAGCAGGTATACTTATTTTGTTGCAGTTTTTTATGAACAATTATTTTCAGTTTATGCGCCTTGTTGTCATAAACGTGCTCCTAACGGTATTTAGGAAAACAAACTGATAAAATGAATCCGTGAATAAAAGGAAAATTACTTAATTTTTTTAGTTTTAACAAAACTGTATATACGCAGATAAATAATAATAAATAAAATAAAGTTTTTAGTTTACATATTTTATTTTGTTAAATATAATTATTGCTTTTATACCTATTTATTAATTTTAAAAATCTATTTGCCTAAAGAATAGAATTTTTAAATTTCTCTCCTAACAAAAACGTAATATAATAAAGAAAGAACTATTCTTGAGTTATTAGTAAACTTAAATGGAAATATGGCGAATTTTACGGGTTCTATTAAATTTATTTTCTGTTATATATTAAATAAACTTTCATAATTTCAAAGAAGTATGTATGTTAGCTAATTTAGACATTGGCGACTTTTGATATTGTGTTTGATTTAATAATTCTGATCTGATAACTCTGTTAAAATCTCTCTCTTGGTGTTTGTTGTGAGCAGCGTTGCCGCTTTGGTCCAATCGGACCAAACTTGGTAGTTTTTCGTTTTTAAAAAACAGTTTGGTAGTTTGGTTGGTTTGTTGCATTTTTTTAAATTTTTGGTAGGTTTTCCTCCTGTAGCAACAGTAAATTTTTTACCTTAAAAATTCAGAACATAAAATAAAAAAATGTAACTTTGAATTAAATAAACAATAACTGTGAATAGTTTTACCACTGTTTTCAAAAACTGTTTTAGGTGTAATAAAAACATCTCTGCTTTTTTGCATAAAGATGATTAAAGCTATAGCCATCTCTGGTTTAAGAAACGCGAACAATATTATGAAATTGAAGTTAACAATATTTTTGAGTGAAGGCTTATTTACAAGTGTTTGTATTAAAAAAATTAGCAGACAAAATGGAAAAGTAAGTAAACTTTTTTAATTGTATATATGTACCTATTAATTACATAAATATTTACTAATATTGCATGTAAAGAAACAGTAAAAAAAAATTTTAGAACCGAATGGTTGAGCGAATTTGATTGGCTCCAGGAAAGGGATGGGTGTTCATTCTGCATAGTATGCTCTAAAACTATTTTAAATCATAACATCCATCTTAAAAATCACCAAAAGACAAATTTCCACCTCAAGAGTTACGGAAAAAAACCAAGTGAGTATAACAGAGTTTATGTGCAAGAAACGCATTTTTTAATTTTTGGTAGGCTGTGAACGATTTTGGTAGGATTTTTGAAAATTATTGGTAGGAAGTCAATTTCTTGTGTGGCAACGCTGGTTGTGAGTATGAGTACGAATAAAGTAAAGCCAGCATCGCAAACATTTTACCAGCGTTATCAACTTGGTGCGTTTCGCACCATTTTAGGTGCTTTTTCGAATTTTTTGTGTGAAAATTTCACGTGTTGGTGCGTGGTGCGTTTTTTTTTAATTTTGGTGTTTTTTTTAATTTGTGGTGGCACCACAAAAAATTTTTTTTACAAAAAATACACCTGTTTTAATACCATTTCGTTTAAGACGTACCAAATCGTAAGCACAAAATGAAAAAGTATTGTTTTTGTATTAACTTATGTTATGTTAAAAAACAAACATTTCACTGTATGGAATATACTATCCCTTTTAGATTTTCATGGTCATTGTTTTTGTAGTAAATGCTACTGTCGTATCTGTTAAACACCCTAGCAAAAGGAGAGTTTTGTCGTGATCAGTTAACCGATTTTAAAAAAAGGAGGTTATACAATTCGACTAAATTTTGCTTTTTTATGTTTGTGCCTGCAGAACTCAGTCATTTCTGAGCCGATTTTGAAAATTGTTGGTAATATGATAGATTATGCTTACAGATTGGTATCGTTTAATAAACAGTTCATAATCTTAAAAATTAAAGGGTGTCCCCATACATATTTTTTGCGTGTATTATGAACTGTAAAGGACGATTCTGTAAAATATAAAATGACTGCGTATTACCATGGCTCCCAATAACAAAAAGGGGGTGCCCCCATAATTGATTTAAATTTACTAAAATGGGACTATGTTTTGAACCGCAATAGACAAACGCTTGTAAATTGGACAGAATGTCGGTTACTATGGCCGATATAGTAACAAGTATTAATACTAAAAATTATGAACTAAAGGATGCGCCTATAGTTTACTTAATTTGATGTATATGGCCATACTTGTTAACAGTTGTAGACAGACGCTTGAAATTTATAACGAACCTGAATTGCTGAGTCCGCTATAACAACAAGTATAAAATTTGGATTTGGAAGTTAAAGGGATGTATTTCAAATTATTCATAATTTTTTTTTTTTTTCATTTATAAGCCTTTAATAAAATGAATTTTTTAGGGCAATTCTGTATATGTAATTATACAGAAATATTTTTTATGAATGATCGCTGTTTTTTATTTCAAAATTTGTGTATGCAATATATGAACAAAATGTACTATCTAGTATAAATTAACACAAACATATTTGTTAATTTTTTTTTATTTTTGTTAAGTTTAATTTTTTAATTTTGTTTGTTTGTAAAAACCTTGAACTTTAAGACTTCTTTATTGTTATATTTTTAATACAAAAAAATTATACTTTTTTTGAAAAACGAAATCATTAAAGATTTTAAATAAAAAAGAAATTCTAAAACTTGGTGCGTTTTTTCTTAAATGGTGCGTTTTTTTCTCCACTTTGGTGCGTTTTGAAATTTCAAAGTTGACAACGCTGCATTTTACTTGAGTATGGTAGACAGTTATACTCAAATGGAATGGGTATAGTAAATACTCGCACTTAAGAAATGCGGTGGCGATCACACCGCAACCGCATTTAAGATGAGTATACTTAGAGTATTGAAAACAGACACTCTTGCAGTTCTCTGATGTAGAACTGCATTACTATTAAAGGGCGGTTTACATGGTCACAGAAGTCTTACGACATGTCATATTTTTGTGCAGAATAGTACCAGTGGGATCGTCTAAACAAAATACGTAATGAATCTGCACAAATTGAGAGAAAATACGGATGAAAATTTGACAGTCGTACGGCTCTCTTTGTTTTTTGGAAATTTTCAAAAGACAAGTACGAATCATTAGATCAGGGATGTATTTTTCTGCAAACAGCTATTTTAGTTTTTTTGTGTTTTACTCATACCAATTGTGTAAACGCAAAAATTATCTGTCGTAAGATTTTTACTCTCAGTTTTAAAATACGGATGGAATTTTATATTATTTTCTCTTGGATTTTACGTACGTAAAGTCGTACCGTCTAAACCCCCCTTAAGCGTCCCTGTTTTACCACACTTGAACAAAAACATATAATCACTGCATTATCATGCAGTTCTATATAAAATATAATTTTTATCAATGAAAATATTAATTTTTCAATTTCTAATTATTTTTCGTCATTAGTGTTAGAAATAAGCTTGAAAATGAGATATCATTCATTAAATTTGATGCAGTGGTATGGGAGATATTTGCAACCGACAAAAAAAAGTGCTTTAGAAATAATATATATATATGATACATCGACTTACTGCATACACTGAATTTTTTTTGAGTTATGGCTGTGTTGATGAAAATTTTTATTAAGTAAAAAACCGTTTTTTTTTCACACATTTTAATGAAACATTTTAGTTTACGACACAGTATCGGATATATTTTTACAGCATTAGAGTCATAGTTTAAACATCCCTTATAATTATGATATGATGAAAGTTTTTTTAATGGATTCTTTATTTTTGAATCATTTTACTAACTGTAGTGGGAACTTCAGCAGTCTGATATTTTTCTCGATGATGAGAACAAGTTAAAAACTTAAACTGAGATTATCCCGAAATGCTTTTTTTTAAGTAATGATGTTCTAAAAGTAAACAAGCGATATGGATTTGAGCAGGTGCTTCAGTTGGCTTAAGCAAGGTTACGCGCATTGTAGTTGGACCTTAATGCGTTTAAATTGAAAGCAAAACTATTTAAAATTGTTTTCAATTTAAATTACATACAGCAACTAAATATGCCTACACGCTTAAAAGTAGGGTATTAAATAATGAAGATAGAAATATTCAGTATATTCAGTGTATATTTGTAATATTGTTTGCTAAACATATTTGTTTTGTGGCATGCCACCCTATTTGTTTAAACTTTTTTCTTTTTGTTGCGGTTGATTATTTTGTTTGCTATTATTTTCTTTCTGTTTGTTTATTTGTGTTTATTGGCCCCCACACATACACAAAGCAAAGTAAGAAAAAAAGAAGAAGAAGAAAACAAAAAAAAAACAACAAATGATCATTTAAAATTGTTGTAGCGCCAGTTGTTGTTCCGGTTTCATTATTGATAAACTAACAAACAGTCGTTTTTAGACAGTAGCTTTTAAATACACACATGCATGTGTTTGTATGTATATATAATTATTCGTCTAAGTGGCGGCTTTTCTCTTTTTCCCCCTTTTAGTTTTTGTTTTGCATTTTGTCGCTTGAGCGGCATTGCCACCCAGTAAGTAAAAGCAGCTGCTAGCTTGTCGGTCTTATTGCAAAAGACTAACGAATATATTAACAATAAAAAACAAAACAACAGTAACGAAATAAGTTTTTAATGTAGTAGCAAGCAGCTTTATCATCAAAAACAAAAACGAAATCATCAACAACAAATATCAACCACAGTCGTCGTGTTGTGTGGCATTTGGATTTAGTGCGTTTAATTCTTGGGGCCATTTCATTGGTTTTCTTATTTTTACGTTTATTTTATTTTATTTTTAATACCACACACATCGTTGTTGTTGTTGTTGGAAAGATTGCCTTACTAAATTGCAATCGCCACAAAGTGCGATTGATTAACACAAGCTTTTTGTTTGTTGTTTTTTTTTTTTTATTGTTGTACAGAGTATTGCAGCAGGTGCAATTAAATACATTTTTTTATTATTTTGTTATGAGATTATAATAACAAGAACAACAACAGCTATTTAATATTGATATATACTATTAAACATTAGGTCTGTTCCAGATGCATAACAAAAAATTCCGAACTCGTACAAATTTGTCCAAAAGCGTTCCAGATAACAATTTTTGTACAATTTTGAGAGAAAATGAGAGAGTAAAATTTTTGATTTCCTGGGTAAGTTTGGACTAGAATTAAATTATCAGCTGTTTTTTGTTTACTTTAAAAGTCTAATAATTTTTCAATAAATACAAAAAGTTTTTACTTAAAATTACTTAAAAGGCAAAATGGAAGATTTCTCAAATAAACTTGTAGTTGTAAGTAATTGTACATTTATTTGTCGATATTTATCACTTTCTTTAATAAAATATGCTTTTATAGATCATTGAAAAAGTCATGGACACATTAAGTGAATCTGATCAAGACTACATTTTGAACTTAATTGCAGAAGTTCTTGCTGCTTTCGTAGTACAGGGTGTTTTTTATAGACGTATAGAACTTTAAGTTGGCATCACTTTTTTAACTGGCGGCCATTTTGTCAGCTGTCAAGTGATTAATATTTAGTTTGGTTTGCCATTTCATCGTGAATAGGTTGACAAAAGAACAACGCTTGCAAATCGTGCAAATTTATTTCGAAAATAATGGTTCAGTTCGCGAAGTTTACCGCAAGCTCCGTCCATTTTATGGTCGACATAATCGGCCATCAGAGCAATTAATTCGGTTAACCATGAATCGTTTTCGCACTACGTTTACTCTATGTGATAATACGCATCCGCAGAGACGTCGAACAGTGCGCACCGAAGAAACAATTGCCGCTGTAGAGCAAAGTGTTGAAGAGGACCCGAATGAATCGATTCGCCACCGTGCACAGCAATTAGAGCTTTGTCCATCAACTTTATGGAAGATTTTGCGCAAAGATCTTGGCTTGCGACCTTACAAGATCCAGCTTGTGCAAGAATTAAAGCCGCGAGACCATGCAATGCGTCGTGATTTTGGTGTATGGGCCGAAAATGAGATTGATCTCGATGCTGATTTTCATAGCAAAATTTTGTTCAGTGATGAGGCTCATTTTTGGTTGAATGGCTACGTCAACAAGCAAAATTGCCGCATTTGGAGTGAAGGGAATCCACATGAGACCCTTGAAACGCCATTACATGCACAAAAACTGACTGTTTGGTGTGCTCTATGGGCTGGTGGAGTCGTTGGGCCATACTTCTTCCGAAATAATGCTGGAGAGTCAGTTACCGTTAATGGAGACCGGTATAGAGCCATGATAACCGACTATTTTGTTCCCCAATTGGATGGCATGAATGTGCATGAGTTGTGGTTCCAACAAGACGACGCTACATGCCACACAGCGCACGTTACAATCGATTTATTGAAGGAAACATTCGATGAGCGCATAATTTCGCGGAATGGACCTGTCAATTGGCCACCAAGATCGTGCGATTTGACACCATTGGATTATTTTCTTTGAGGATATGTGAAGTCGCTCGTCTACGCCAACAAACCAGAAACGTTAGGGGACTTGGAAGCCAACATTCGTGGCGTTATTGCCAACATACGGCCCCACATGCTCAAAAAAGTGGTTGAAAATTGGACCTGTAGAATTGACTTTATTCGAGCCAGCCGCGGCGGCCACATGCCCGAAATCATATTTAAACATTAATGGCATAAAATTATCCTTCCAATAAAGCCAAATTGATGGACATTAAAACGATTTTCTTGTGTTTTATTTCAATTCGAAGTTCTATACGTCTATAAAAAACACCCTGTAGAAAAAAGAAACAGCATTAATAAATATTAAAAAAAAAGTGTTGTTTTAATACACAGAGAACATTTTGGAGTTTTAAAACAGTTGTATTTGAATTTATAAAAAAAAAAAAAAAAATAAAAATAACTGAATGTTTGCTGTGTTTTTGTGTTGAACATTTTTGAGTTGTTATTGTCTTATTGATTCAATGGAATTCTCATTTAATCGATTTGGTTTTTGATATAAGACTTTCTAGTTTTCTATACAAAATTTGGGTAAAATCCACTGATGAGCTATTTGAGCAGTAGTGAAATGGCCATATGGATATGCTTTCCCCGCAGTAATACATTTCATTTTTAGTTTAGTTTAAAATAATAAATATTTCATGAGAATATCATGAAATATTTATATTTGAAGAATCAAGCACAAATATAGTAAATTATATTTTTAAATTATAACTTGATTATACCTTTTATACTCAATCACTTTTTACAGCATCATTGTATCATTTCCAACAAAAATGCTTTGTTTTTTAAATATTTTTAATTTTAAGCGTGTAAAATCACTAAAATAAAATTTATTTAAGTAAGTCAGCATTATTAGTATTTCAGGATATTCAATGGTGTTTTTTTGCATTCCAGCAATTTCGGACAACTTTGTCACATTTAGAGAGTGTATTCCAAAATAGAGTAATATTTTGTTATGCATCTGGAACAGACCTATTATTGCACAATAAATAAAAATTAAATGTTTATGTCAGGTAATGTATTTCTTAAAAGCAAAAAAAGTATTCTTTAAACTAAATGAGAGTTTTTTGAAGTTCAAATACCAAACATAAAAATATGAATATATTGCCAAAAGCAACAAGAGTGTCAGGTAAAAGATTGATTCTGGTTGGTATACTTTTTAAAAAATCGGTATAATAACGAGTCGAAGCTTTTCTTTGAGCTCGTCCAAGTCCTACCTAGATACCGAATGTTTCTAAAACATCTTGTAACGGTTTATCCTGTACGAACTACGCCTCAGATATAGCGGTCTTGTGTGGCTACAGCTGCTGGACAAGAAGATGGACAAACAGTGATAAAGGACCGGTAAGGTATAGATTTATGCATAACCCGACGTTGGTACAGGAACGCTCTGGTTTTACCTTCGGCTTCTCTCTGATATTTATACTGTTGGGAATGTCAGTGCCTTTTGAGTTGACGAAATCTGTCAAATACTTCGGAATGTGTATATAAAAAGTGACCAGAGGACTGCGAGCATGTACTGATTTAGATAGTATGGTAATACTATTGGGTTAACCTTCCCAGATTAAGAGATGCAAAGCTGGCAATTGAAACGTATATCCAAAAACGCTTTAAAGCGTTCGATTCTTGAGATAAAATTAACTTGAGGATGTTCAACAGTTTCCTCAAAGGCTTTTGCAGGGCCTGAGCACTGACGCAGACTTGGCATTGAGAGCAACAGCAACTCCAGAGCATATTTTGAAGTATTGTTATGCTTTATGTCATAATTCAAATGATCATTTAGGCTAGCACCTAAGGAAGCTGGAGATATGCCAACACTCGAACCAAACTTTTTTTCAGTGATTCCTCAAGGGAGCAGGTCTAACACCTGGCAGGAAACACAATAGATTTTCTTGGTTGCAATGTTCTAGTTTTACTCTCCACCTTATATGAAAGTGCACTGTGATAGCTTTTCTGGTACGACTGATGTCGGTTTACTGCTTCTGTGTTGTTAGTGTTAGTATGTATCTTGCTTAGTGCTGCCACACGTTTCAACCGTAATAAAAATAGACGGGCATCGTCTAATGGACGATCCTAACTATAAGTACGGAAAAACATTATATTGGGTTGCAGATCAATATCATTGAAATAACAAACAAAATGTTACATGCTGTAAAAGTTATAAGTATAAATATACTTCAAGTAGAAAGAGTAAATGTAACACATTTTATTGAAAGACCCTGTTACCTCTCTTTTGTGGTCAATGTGTTTGAGTTTTAATTGTACATAGAATCAAATTGTGTGTAACATCAATTATGAAAGGAATAGTTGTTTGGCCAGCTATTAGATTAATTTATTTGATGGTCCAACGGCAATTTCTTTTCCTATTTCATTTATAAATTTTAGATAAAATCGTTAATTTTTTTAATGTCATTGTTAATGCTTAAAATGTATACTTCCGCTTTTAGCGATAAGAGAAAATGTATTGAAAACTTAAAGTTAAAAATAGTAAATTGTAAAAATAAAAGAATAGTAAAAAGCGTTAATAGTAAATTTTAATTTTGAAAGCATTTTTGTTTTCTACAGACATTTGAAATATTGCTTAAGTGAAATAGATTTACACTTATGTGAAGATCAAAGACAAAATTATAATAAGAGCGAGTTTTTTTTTGATCTGACATAAGTTATTTCAGGTTAAAGCAGACTTTATTTTTATGCAAAATAAAACTGAAATTAATTATGTTGCGCCAGTGACGACGGTATTCAATTTAATTTCAAGACATAAAATTTTATTCACAAATTTAAATATAAATATAAATAAATATAATAATATATATTTTTCATATATGGAGTTTGACATTTAGCGTTTACGGCGAAAGTACTGAATTCGCCATCGAGACCACCTGTATTATTTCGATATGGAAATAGTTCTATTGCACAGTTCGCGCGTATGACAAATTTCGTCCTACGTCATGGTTGTGCGAATTTTCATGTACACAAATGTGTTTTATTTTTGACGACGAATATTCGAGACCAAAAATTCGTTGTTCGTCCCAGTTGTTTTAACTAAGCTTTTTAAAGTTTCATCGTTGAAGTTTGTCTAAAAAGGAAACCTATCAAAAAGGAAATAGCAGCGCTGGAAGCGTATATAGAATAAAGATGAATACACGATTATATTTTATAAAGTGGCATCACCCAGGCAACAAATTGTTGTTTCTTTTTTCTTGACGAAGTCAGGCTGTCAATGTGAACAATATACATAACCAAAAGTCAATTTGCCGCTGCTGCAAAAATTATTATTCTTGTAAAAATTATCGAAATTGATATTGATACGTACATATCGATGTATCGATATATCGAAATTTAAAATATCGGTGTTATACATATATCGAAAATTAAAAACATATATATCGATATTTTGATATATCCTGCCCATTCCTACCTTCACCATTACTTCAGATTTCCTGTTTAAATTTTGTTTAGCTTATCTGGTGCCTTGGCAAAGTTTATTTCAACACGAACATTGACGGACGGATGGATATATGTGAATACTTTATGGGGTCGGAAATGGATATCGTAGAAGTTGCAAACAGAATGGCCAACTTAGTTATACCCTTTTCTACTTGTGATGTAGGGTGTAAAAAGGATAAGCATATAAACTACTAACATTCGCCTTGAAGTCAAAGCAGACCTAACAGGCTGGAGTATTAAAACACCCAGTCAACTACTTTTCTACTAAAAAATCAACCAGTCCAAAATGTGCAGACATTAATTCACATAAATCCAGAATAACTTTTTGTGAAATTAGAAGCCATCAGGCAGTGACACCTTATCCGTAAAACCATATATCATCCTTAAAAATATTATCTACATTAAGCAGAACGAACTCCGTTATCTTGTTGTAATATCGAGTAACAGTAATATTCATTGCATTTCCAAATGAGTGTGTTTCAACGCAAGACCTTCAACTCGTTAAACTGGGAAAAGAAGAAAATGAAAACGCCATAAGCACTAGAAAAGTATCAAGAATTGTTCGAACCTTCTCGATAGATTAATAAGCGACCGCACTACATCACGTTAGAGTGAACCGGCGAAAAAGTTCAGTACCCTCGAACCTTAATACTTGGATCCTAGACTAATAATTTATAACTGCCATGCAGTCTGTTAAATAATCAGATCGTGAGATCAAGTAGAAAGCGACAATTTTACAGGGTTCAACAAGACTATACAATCTACGAAGAAGTACAAGCATGCTTCGTCTGGAAGCTTAACTCCGGCCTAAATGCGAACGGAAGTGTAGGCGTAAAAATGTCATACAGTCTGACAGATACAGACCAATAGAGCTCAAACCGGAAGCAACAGATACTACTAGCAGTCATTCTATTCCGAACGCCAATAAAACGGATAGGATCTCACACTGATTGGATTGTATTAATCTAAGACAAATAGATGTAGGCGATCTGGAATTCTTCTTAAGGAGCTTTTGAGCAAGAAGGCTAAAATGCAACAGGGTCTCAGAATGAGAAACACGGGCAGCAGTATATCAGATTGGAATGCCATGAGTAACTCCAATGGAAAGCAGTAGCTGCTATGATGAAAGGGGTATATATTATTTGTCTAAGAACAAAAATCCCTAGTTTATAGTAAATGTTTCTTCGTTGGTACAGGTCTGGGTTAAAGGTCAAAGTTTCTGCTTGAAAATAATTTTCAAACCTGTTACTTTATCACATGTTTTGCTTGTGATTTGTAATTGAGTGTAGTAAATTTTGTGACAGTTTGTCAGTTTGTCAGATTTCATAATAATAATTTATAATTTGCAAAAACTAAGTAATGGAAAATAATATCGAAGGTGAGTACTTCAATGATATATAGTGAAATGTTGGTAAACTCATTTATTAGATCGATTAAATTGGAAAAATTAAAGTGACCTTAGACGAACTTATGGAATTATGAATTAGAGTTTTATTAAGACTTAAAAAAAAAAATGCCATAAAACCATAATATATCTCTAGGACAATCAATTACCTTCCTGATTTAATACATTTTAACTGCGGATATCTGCAAAATCCTTTAAAAAAAACGCATTTTTCCAGGTAACTACTGCGTGTAAAATTCAAAGTTATTCAGCACATAGCGAGAGCAACACAACAAATATGGCAAAAGAGCCGCTATATCTGCCCATGCCTTTTCGTATTTTAGTGACAGTGATTGTTCCAAAAACTTTAAACAATATATAAAGGAGCGGTCAAGAATATTTTGTTCAAAAATTAATATTGAAATGGCATAAAAGTTGTAGGGGTTTCAAAGTTTTTTAAAAGCAGCATGCTGTTTGGCTTGAAGGTAAAGCTTTGATAGAAAAACCTAAAACCCAGTCTGCCTTCACTAAATCGAAGCTTGGACGGCTGGTAATCTAAATTTCTACTGCTATCTTCGAAAGTAAGAGTACAACTCGAAAAAGTTTTTGTAAAAAAATATGTATCGCAGATGTAAAAGATCATGGATACGGAAACCTATAACCCTGGTTACCCCTTTGGAACTAATTCTTAGTTCATTTTTTAGTTAACATTACTAACGTTTTTTTTTAATGGATGCAAAACTTTAAGCATCCGACCCTCTCTTTTAATAGTCTTCCAAAAGTCATGTAAAAAGAAATCATTCAAATTGGTAAAAAAAAAAGAAATCATTCAAATTTCCTATAGTGCAGTATACCGCATATCAGCCAATTAATCGTTTTATACCTTAAAAATATATTTAAAATTATGAGTGAGAATTTCCTGGGGCAAGCAACCAACGAAATGTTCGTAGAAGACTAGTGTAACCCTCAAAAAATAGATTTTTATTTTTAAATATTACACCAACTGGAATAATTAACAATAAAAATCAAATTGAATCATTAAATTTTTAAATTCTCATAATTGTTTTTTTTTCATTTCTTCTTTATGTTATTCCTTCACTAATTTTATTAAGAGAATTTTCTTGATTATAAAGTTCTTCCAACTGTTTTATTGTTCATTAAGACATGTTTCTATGCAGCGTTTTAATGATTGTTTTACTAAAATTGAGCTGTTACCTTTTTATGAGTTGGTTGGACATCTTAATTGGTCTACTTTGACTTTTAAATGAATCTTTTATTCTACGCTTCACATCAGACAGCCAGCCAACATGTTGGGCCTGCGTGTGTCTTTAGAAAACGATTGATTGTTGTTCAATATATTCGCCCACACATGAAGTAAAAAAAACTCTTTATTTTCTAAACAATTAAACAAAAACTAAATGCAACAAATATTAAGTTGCGTGTATTCATTCTATTGGTGTCTTTCTATCTCTTTCGTGTCTCTCTTTCATTGTTCGGTGTGGTATCTAAATTCTATGCATTGAACATTGTTCTTCTTTTATTTTTTCTTCTTTTTGTTAGAATTTTTTAACTTAGAGCAATTGATTTTTATGACTTTTTGATGTTTTAGCTAGAACTCACCTTCTTTATTACTTTGGTTTTCGTATCTCTGCAAACGATGTTGTCTTATTTTGTATTTTGTATGTTGTTGTGCGTATTTGTAAGCGATGACTCTATCTTTTTGAGTCCATCTGTGATTTATGTTACTTGAGTGTGGGTTGTTGTAGTCAGGGTGATAACTTTCTTAAGAAAATAAAGTTCAATAGAAATATTGTTCTTTTTATTTTTAAGACCTTTTTTGATTTTCTTTTCTAGTTTTTTCAATGGCAACAAAGAAAGCAATAGATATGAGAAAAAAGAAACAAAATCATAAAAATCTATTAAATATTTTTAAGAATACTTTTTGTATTATTGCAAAAATTGCCACATTTATCTTTGATTAAATTATATCTTTCCACTTGAACTTTGTAACATTGGAGAAAAAGAATTTAAGAATTTTCAAGAGACATTAAAATGTTTATTAAGAGATTTAGTAACGTAAAGTGAATAGATTTATTGCAATCTAAAAAATATCTCTATGACTGAATCGCGTTCAAAATCCCATTGAGCAATGATGATGATCTTCACGAAAAATTTAAAATATTTTTTTTTTTTCAAAAATCATTTTATGTATAAGAAATAAAAAAGAAAATCCACTGAAAGTTTTATAATTATCGATAAAATTTTAAAATTTTACTTAAAATTAATAATAAAAAAAGATAAAAATCGCATAAAACCTAAAACTAAAAAAACGCTTAATTCACCAAATATTAAAGTTGTAGCGAAAAAATTAAAAAACTAAAATAAATAAATACAGGATGTCTGCCGGGAAGGTATACTTTGCTTTGCCGCCATTTCAAGTACACATTAGTCTTGACAGTTCATACTTGGTAGTCGTGAACTAGACGCGTGGCAAATTTATTATGGAAAATTTTTCGAAAAACACGCGTTTTTTAATCGTTAAAACATATGTTGCAGCTCATCCATGACAACCCTCAATTTCATGAAAAAATCAAAATGAGTGACGAGGCACATTATCATTTAGATGGATATTTAAATGAACAGAATAGCTGGTTCTGGGCAATGAAAAAACCTCAAATTATTCATTAGTCGCCTTTGATCCATTGAAAGTGACAATCTGTTGTGAAATTTGATCAGGAGGAATTACTGGACCATACTTTTTAGAAAATGAAAACGGCGTAATGGTAACTGTGAATGGGGAGCGATATCGTGATATGGTTGAAAACTTTTTAACGCCATAACTGCATGCCTTAGACGTGATTAACATGTGCTATCAACAAAATGGTGCCACAACGCATACAGCCAGGATTACAATGGAATTGCTGCTAGACCTCTTTCCATAGCAAGTTATTTTAAGAAATGGAGATGTTGATTGACCTTTACGGTCGCCTGATTTGACTGCTTCGGACTTCTTTTTTTTGGGGATATCTGAAAAGAAAGGATTATGCAAACAAACCAGAAACGCTTGAGCTCCTCAAAGAAAATATTCGTGCTGAAATTAAATAAATACCGCGTGAAATGTGTGAGAATGTAATGAAAAATGTGTTCAAAAGGCGCCAAAATAAATTACCAATATTACAAAGCAAAAAAAGAAAACTTTAAAAATAGCACGATGCCCTTTAACTTATGATTAACTTGTTTAAGTTATTCACAAAACAAAATATTAGAAAGTTCTATAAATAAGCTTTTGATGCAGAAATGGCTGGCCACTTTATTCTATTCCGAAAAGTTGCTGTCAATTAAATTTTTTTTTTTAGCTAAATGGATAGATATATTCTTCATTTTTCGATGAGTTGCATTAAATAAAATAAAAAATATTGTTCATAGATTTTTGCTTTTTTCAGCTGAATTTATTATTTTTAGTTCTATTGGGAACGTTTCAAACGACAGAATCAATTACATTGCTTCGAAATTGGCAAAGAAATTCATAATGGCGTGCAGCAACAATATTTAAAAAAATTAGTTTGTTAAAAAAATATTCATACAAAAAATTTAACACATTGAATTTAATTTAACTTAGAAATGTCATTTAAAACGGCCGAGCAGCATTTTTGAATTTCGCTTAACTTTTTGTTTTGCCGCTTTAATTGTTAAAATCATCCATAGTCTTCTTTTAGTGTTTCTCTTCCTAACCAAGTCGCTATTTATTTTATTATCTTTATTTCTCGTTTGAAAGTTTTAACAATTAAATTTGTTTATTTATTTTGAGTCAAAAAAAAAAAAAAATGTTTTAGATTTTTTACACAAATTTCCACTTCAATAAGCTGAGTTCATTTGCTTACGTTAAATAAATTCAAGCGGCAAAAGGAACAGCTGATTGCCGCCTGTTGATGCACGCTGCTTACATTGTTCTTTCAATGTTAGTATTATTACAGAAAAGCGTTAAAATATATGTATCTTAACAACTTTCCTTAGAATCTTGTCATTTTTAATAGATACTCCAGTATTTTTATTTTGTTGTTTTTTATTCAAGTTTGTTTTTAACGCTATGCACAAACATAAATTTAAATGTGTATAAATGTATATGTTCACAAGTGTCTAATAACAATTTTTATTATAAATTTTTACCCATAAATTTAATACCCTTCACTCAACAAACATTCTCTACATAAGTACATACACTTAAAAAATTTAATAAAAAATATATTAAATTAAGCTAAAAACAACAAGCCAATCATTTTGTATAGATGTGTGTATGTAAATACATAAAACTATATGCATGTATAAACGTATACTACGAAAGAAAACAGAGCAATCATTTATTTAAAAACAATAACAAAAACATTATTACAATAGCAACAGCAACAACATAAGCAGAAAGGTAGAGCCAAGACCACACAAGTTGTTCAAGTCGCGCGCGCATTTTGTATTTGGTTGAAAGGACCACCCATGTTGTTTAAAATTAAGGACCACACGCAAAGCAATTGCCACACGAGATCAACAGCAAACGTATCACAACCAAACAAACAGCAAAAAAAAACCAATGATGTAATAAAAACTAAAAACAACAACAAAAAAGAAATCTCTCTCAATTTGGTTTAGTTTTAATTTGAGTATTTTTCTTTTATAGAGCAAATTATATAATGTTGCCAGAAAAGAAAATCGTTAATCGTTTAAAAAATTAATTAATTTTTTTAATTAAATTAAATATTACTGATTTAGCAACACAGTTTATGAAAATTTCGTTTAACTGAAGTTATACTTTTCGAAAAATTGTGTAGCCATTTTCAGTCACTTGGGAAGTAAGATCTACAGAACACAAATTAGAATTATTTAAATTTACTTCCAGGACGAAAATTGCAAATCACAGGGTATGCTTCAGCAAAAGCAGCTCATTTTTTAAGCTAACTGGCAACACTGTAATAATATGAAGAGCGCAAGCTAATAGAAACAGCATTGTGCCTTGACAGCATAAACAAAACAAAAAAAAAAAACAATAAAAACATCGTCAACATGCAAAACAACAATTTTTGCAATCAACTGCAATTGCAACAGCATATTTTTACATATGTATATACATATAAGTAACAAAAAAAAAACATTAAATGAATGGATGTCGTCTGAATAAAATAGTAAATAAACGACTGTGCGAATGAATAACAGTTATTTATATTTTATTTTTATAGCATTAATGAAACTTAAATTACTATTTAACATGCAATGTTATTAACATTCCTTTGTGGTCGACTTTTTGACACACTCTTGACAGAGCTGTTGCCAGATTTAGCGAGACAATTTTTTTTAATTGAAAATAAACTTTTTGAATTGATTTGATTTTTTACATAGTCTTCCTCCCAGCAAAAAATTTTTAAAAAGTGGAAAGTAATGTGGAATTAAGCATTTTTGGCGGAAGTACTTCCTAACTAGATTGCCAACTTAATGATTTTAACAGGGCATGAGACTTTTATAATCAATTACTGAGAATCGATTACGTTAATTATTGTAGGAATTAATGAGAACAATTAGTACGGTAGTCTCTTTTAACATAAAGAACTTCCTTTTTTGGGAACTAATGTAATGTGTTTTGTAAGCGAGTAACAAAATATGGCAATCACAAAAGTAAGTCATTATATGGCAAGTACTTTTAAAGGTAATGTCTAATTTTTTGCTGGGCTAAAACTCACTTAACTGTTTTTAGTGATTTTAAAATTTCAAACTAAGTTTAAATTTTTCTTAATATCTTCGTTCATCTAACCCAGTTATAATAAACCATATCATAACCATATTGTTTTCCCTGCATTATCTGTCCAACTGTCACAGCCCCTATTTCTCGGGAACTATAAAACGTAAACTCGTAAAATAGCCGCTTTAACAACAAATACATAAAATTAAGAAAGCTCTGAAATAAAAATGTTCTTATGTTTTAAACTGTAATTGGTAGCCCCACGTCAGATTTGCACAATTGACGTAAAACTAAAAATTGGCAAGAAAATTTGGCTTTTATTGAAAGAAGCATTTTTCAGGTTTTTGTTAATTAAATCCCAAATCCCCAGTAAGTAAGCGTTTTTTTGGGGGAATTTTTGGTTTGCAATGATATTTACAATTTTTTATGTCAAAAATAACTTTTTAGCAAAGTTTAATTTTTAATTGAAATATTGGTTAAAATGTAATATTTTGGTGAATTTTAGATGGTTTAGTGATATTCCAGTTACCTGCTAATTTATATTTATCAGTTTTCAATATAGAAAAGCAAAAAGCAACAGTGACAAAAAAGCAGAATTTAATCTGTAAAACGTAAGAAAAATAGAGGCGCTCCCCTTATTTCAAATATATCTCTGTCGTTTTTGGACCGATGTTGTTAGATTTTTGTAGCTCATCTGGGGACGACTTCCTTATGTACAAGGATATTTGTATTTTAGGGGGTCGGAAACGAATATTATAGATATTATAAACGAAATGAAAAGCTTCGTGTATATCCACCTAGGGTGTTTTGTTATCGGAGTTACCATTGGCATTTTCCTGTATAAAATCAGTAAAAACAAATTTTATAATTTTTTTTAAATGGAAAATTCGGTAAAATGCCGAAAAATTGTATGCGCGTCACACTCCCGTTTGGCGGATTTTTTTTTTGAATTCTTTGCTTTCTTTGGCTGACTGTTAGTTCGTTTGGGGTAAACAATACTCAGTGTGTATTTCATTATCAGTTCCATTTCGGCAAAGAACTTTGTAAGTACTGCAAAAGCTGTTTTCACCATTCAGTTGTTAAATAATTAATATAATACATTTTCCTAAAATATTTTCTGGCAACATTTTCAAATATTATTTTGAAATTCTTATTCTCTTTCTTATTTTAAACTCTTTAAATCGTTATAAAATTTAGAAAACACTTGCTGAATTACCCTCGTAAATACTAGAAAAAATGGACAAACGTAGATGAACTGTTATCGACTAATAATATTTTAGCATTTTTTTCTTAGCATTTTTTCCCATTAAAATTATTAATAAAAAAAAAATAATTTGGCTCGGCATCTTAATTAAGTTTCCCGGTGTGCATGATAAATATTTGCGAATAATAAAATTTTGTATAGAAAAATTTGGGTCTTTATAGGTAAAAAAAACAAAAAAATTACTAAAAGACCACCGTGGTTGAATAAATTTATATATATTTAATGTTATTGTTTCTTTAAAACGGAGACCTCAATCTTTCTTGTACATTTTATGTGCGTGTACGTTTCATCTCCCTAAATAAAAAAATGAAATAATATTTTTTTGATTTGGTTTTTAATGAGTGGTATTTTTCTTTTTTTTTAAGAAAATACCTTTCGCTTAAAACACTGAAAATAAAATGAAAGCACTCATTCATGCAATTTCATTAAAAATTCATTAAATTTATTTTATTAGTTTGGAACACGTTCGCTATCAAAAAATTGAAGGCGTTTTTAAATGCTTGTTAAGCAAGTCAAACTCTTCTCTTTAATTTTTTAATAAAATTTTGTCTGTTAATTTATTAAAGTAAGCGTTACTTTTAGATCATATAACTTTATGGTCGGCCTTTAAGTTTATTAACTACGCACTCTAGCAATTTTTTAACCTACTTAAAAAAAGAAGGAGGTTATCAATTCGTCTGAATGTTGCTTTTTTATCATTGTGCCAGCAGAACTTAGTCGTTTCCGAACCGATCTTGAACAAATTTTCTTTATTTGAAAGGCTATCTTTACAGATTGGTCTTTTTTGAAAAACACTTTATAGTTTGAACAAGTAAGAGTGTTATATTTGGTTATGCCGAATCTTATATATCTTTCACCATCTATATAAGTGAAGTGAATTAACTCCAATCAAAAATGTAAATGTTGGGGTGACAAAGAATCCAAAAATTAAAAACAAATATTTAAAAATTTCTCATATATAGCCGAATATACGAGGGCTGCTCTATATATTTCTGGCCTAATAGTGAAAATGCGAATATTTATAATAAAAAATGGTTTTATTGTTTTCCAAAGTATTCTCCAGCATGATTTATACACTTTTGCATGCGCTCAAACCGGTTGTCGAAGCACTTTTTGCACTCCGATTGAGACACCTCTTAAACATGGTTTTTGAACACTTCAACAGCTTCTTCTGGCGACGAAAATCGTTGACCACGCATTTTTTTTTTTGATGTGCGGAAACAAGAAGAAGTCATTAGGTGCCAAGTCAGGGCTGTACGGCGGATGGCCCATTAATTCGACGTTTTGGCCGGTCAAAAACGCTCTGGTTTTGAGCCGATGTGTGAGAGCTCGCATTATCATGGTGAACAATGATTCGTCTTCTCTTGTGGGTTTTTCGAATTTCTCCGATGACTTCAGTCAATCAAATTGTAGTGTACCACTCAGAAGTGACCGTCCTTTGTTGCTCAAGCGGAACAGTCGCCACATGACCAGTTTTGCCGAAGAAACAGGCGACCATTTGCTTCGAAGTGCTTTTTCCACGAACAACTTTCGTTGGATTTTGCTCGTCTTTGAAGACCCACACGGTCGATTGTTGTTTCGTTTCGGGCTCATACGC
The DNA here is from genome assembly GCA_916610165.2 of Gymnosoma rotundatum. NCBI lineage: Eukaryota > Metazoa > Arthropoda > Insecta > Diptera > Tachinidae > Gymnosoma > Gymnosoma rotundatum. Next base: position 22,858,255 of record OU744339.1, on the reverse strand, counting down.
ATAGATCCATGATTCGTCACCTGTGACGATCTTATAAACGTCTTTTGAAGCACCGCAATCGTATTTTTGCAACATTTCTTTGCACCAATCGACACGAGCCTTTTTTTGAGCGACTTTCAAATTGTGCGGGATCCAACGAGAACAAACCTTTTTTACGGCCAGGTGTTCATGCAGTATCGAATGTATGCTGGTGGAAGAAATGTCCAAGGACGTCTCTATCTCTCGGTATGTCGCATGTCGATCTTGCATTATGAATTCACGCACGGCCTCAATAATCTCTGGCACAACAGCCGTTTTTGGACGACCTTCACGGAATTCGTCTTTGAGCGAGCTTCGGCCACGATTAAATTCATTACACCAATTTTTCACAGTGCTATAGGATGGTGCTTCATCGCCATATAAAGATTTAAGTTCATCAATGCACTCTTGTCGTGATAATCCACGTCGAAAGTTGGGAAAAATGATGGCACGAAAATGTTCACGAGTTAATTCCATTTTTTTCTATATTAAATTTTTCAAGTCACTGTAAACAACACAAATAATGGACGTACGTCAAAACGTTTTGAGTACGATTATGCTTAAAAATCACAAACTTTCCAATGGAAATGTCAGATTTCAGCACTCAGTGTTGCCAGGTCAGAAATATATATAGCAGCCCTCGTATTACTCATATGTACATCAGTTCGTCGTGGTGTTGTCTTATAAATATAAAATAAATACTTTGCTTGGGCTATTTCATTATGTACTGTGAGTGAACGAAAAAGATATACTGTGGTGTTCGATAAAATAAAACCATCTTGAATTAGCATTTTTCAAACAAAAAATAATGTATAACAAACTTTATAATTATTTCTTTTTTTATGTTTCGGTATACTCAATTCAAAACTTACATATTTATCTATTAGATTTTTACAAGTCACCAGGTCCTGCCTGTGCATAAAAAGAGAGCCAGTAAATTTAGTTAGCTAAAATATTTTTTTTTTTTTTTTTTTGTTTACTGACTGGATTTTATTTTGTTATTATTATTTCTTTACCCCATTACTTTGTGGAATAACCCTTATTTTTTATATCGTCTGAGCAGCGTTTTGGCATTGAGTCCACAAGTTTTGGCAGGTTTCTATAGGAATTTTTCTTCCACGCATCCTGAATTAAAATCCAAAGTTTGTCTTAATTGGTTATATTTGCTCCTCGAAGACACATTTTTACTATTTGCCATAAGTTCTCGATAGGATTTAAGTCTGGGGACTACGCCGGCCAGCTTAAAACCTTAACGTTATGTTCAAACCAATTTCTCGCCCGCTTCGATATGTGTTTCGGGTCATTGTCTTGTTGAAACACCCATCGAAGTGGGATTTCCAATTCAGCATAAGGCATCATAGTGTCATTAAGAATATTTGTGTAATAATAAGTGTTCATTGTACCCTCAATCCGAAATAAAGGCCCAATACCATAATACGAAAAACATCCCCATACCATAATGTTTCCGCCTTCATGTTTAATGGTTTCTGTGGTGTATTGTGGACGGATTTTGGTGATGGGAGGGAGGTCTTTGTACAGGAAATATGCTTCTGTCTGAATTAAATAGATTAACTTTTGTTTCGTGAGACTTTTTTATTGTCTCCCAGCTCTTAAAGGTACAATGTTTTCCTCTGCCCATTGTAAATACTCTTATATAAAAATGTTTTAAGATTCCTTTCGAATAGTACTTAAAAAACACTAAGCTTATCTTTTTATAAACTTTTGATTAAAAAAAAGAAGAAATTATTTGTAAAAGTTAATTATTTTTCAAAACTGGTTCTATTTCTTTTTTTGCACACCCGTTTTAGCATCCAAATTTATACCGATAATAAAATAAAGATTAATGAAGCAGACGCTATTTTAAACACAACGGGATTACATTTGTAAGAGATGTGTAAAATTAATGGAACAACTCTCTTATACGTACTTTTTTGTATAAGGGATTTATAAGGGGTAAAGGTATTGAGGATAAGGTGGCTCTATTTTATTGCACTTCACTCTATGAACTAAAAAGACATAGAAACTAAAAAGAGAAAACCAACTAAACAGCTAATTTGAGATAAAGAGCTAAATGAAAATAATGAGCTCATTAAAGCTAGCGAGCCGAAGCTAGATCAATATGCTGATCAGCTCACTCAGTTCTGTTGAGCGATTATTCAATTAACCTAGATTGTTCATGAACCACAAAACTTATGATCAAAATATTTGCGATACATTCTGTAATTTTCAAATGGATATGTTGAACTATATGTGATTGAGAGCAATATATAGATACATTTCCAATCTTGCAATAGTATCTCTCAAATAGCTCGAAAATAATGCATCCGTTTAGGTATCTGTTTTGTCATTCTATGAATAAGCTTCTTTAACTCACTTCAAATTCTTGCATGACATTTTGTGCTTTGTGCGGCTTTGCAAAGTTAAACCAGTGCAAGGTCTGGGTTTTTTAAGCATTTTCCGTAATATTTTAAAGTCTATATTCCGGAATTCTTTTACTTTCAACTGCTAGACTGAAATGGAGTTTTTAGTTTCGTTCGATTTAAGCTTTCTTTCTTTTCAAATTTTTATACATACTTTCTTGCCGAGTCGTCTTTTGGCACATCCTTGGGTTAATCGAATCTTTGGTATGAAACAAAGCAAATTCACCTGCTCAGAACTTTATTTTACAAAGGACTTCCATACTTGTGGCCAAGCTCTTTTTAAAAAGATATCGTTTTGCGTGTATTTAAACTCTCTAAATAGTCTACTTTAAACCACCCGACTTATTTCGTCAGAACTCTTAAGTAAAGTAAGTAAAGTTGACCTGTAGAAGATTTACGTGGGGTACCCGCCAACCCAATGGTGTTAAAATAGAACCATTACCAGTGCCCTTAGAGCCCATAAGGACAGCCCGAGTAGGAACTTTTAGTGTCATAATTTTAAGCCAGACAACTAACGCAACACCTTTTCTTTTTAAAAAACAACTAATAAAGTAAAAAGCCCAATAGAAAATAAAACAATTTTTTCTGTCAGTGTATTTATATATTTTTTAACTACTAAATATGATAAGTACGTACGTATGTATATTTAAAAGGGGTTCGCAAAATGTATACATATATTTTTTTAGCATTTTTTTCCAGGTTAATTTTGGAATTTTTTGTGTTTCTTGGCGCCGACTTAACGTCGACTTTTAGCTAATGTTTTGCCAATAACTTAATATTCAAACCTAAAGATTAATTATGTTGGTTTTTAATGATTTCTTATTTATAATTTTAAAAAATCAAAAAGGGTTTTCAAAACAATCAGATACTAATAGAAATATTTCTAAAGAGTCATCAGGAATTAAGAGTTTCAACTCTAAAATTCTTCAAAATGAAAAAAAAAAACATTTAAATGTCTTTTTGCCTGGTTATATAATGAATTAAAAAAAAGGGTTCGTCTTTCGTTCGTTCTTTTTCTTTTGTTTTTATTTTTGAACGTAATCATAAATTCATAATTTATTTGCAAATTGCGTAATAAGCCAAAAGTTTGCTTTTAGAGACTGGCTATGAATATTGTTAACTTATCTTTGATCTCCTTAGATGTTTCATTTTCAAGAAGAAAAGAAGAAATTTTTGCCGTCTTTTTGAACGGTGGCTAAAAACGATATTTTTAATTTTCCTCAAATTATTTAAAATACAAACAAATTGGCATTTTTCGTGTCTTTTTGTACGGCTCTTTAATTTCTGAATGTTACTTTTAAGATTACCTTCGTATAAATGTTGCGTTCTTTTTTTTTTGTTATCTTGCCTGTGATTCGATTTTTTTTTAACAGTTGGCGGTCTTTTTGACGTTTGTATTTGTTGTTTGTTTTAAGCTTTCAAAGACTATAATTTTGAGGAAATACAGGAGCCATGAAATTAAAAAATTTAATAAAAAATATTAAACAAATAATACAAAAACAACATCATCGTCATCGTCATTATCATCATTCATCGACTGTGAAGATCAAGAAAAAAGGTGTTTAAGAAAGAAATACACACAAGTTGTAAAAAATTTAAAAGAACTAAAATTTCTTAAATTTAGAACAGTGTGCAGGCATAAAAACTCAACAACCAAAACGACTACAAGTTTTAAAACAAATATTGTTGTAAAGGTCGTTTATGTTTGTAAATGAATGAATGAATGGGTAAATGGGTGAATGGATGGATGGTTGCAATCAAACATGAACGAATAAAATATCATTCTTTTAAATAAAGTTGCACACAATGTACACACGTAGTTTATGCAATTACGAGGACTGCTCTATATATTTCTGGCCTAATAGTGAAAATGCAAATATTTATAATAAAAAATGGTTTTATTGTTTTCCAAAGTATTCTCCAGCATGATTTATACACTTTTGCATGCGCTCAAACCAGTAGTCGAAGCACTTTTTCCACTCCGATTGAGACACCTCTAAAACATGGTTTTTGAACACTTCAACAGCTTCTTCTGGCGACGAAAATCGTTGACCACGCATTTTTTTCTTGATGTCCGGAAACAATAAGAAGTGATTAGGTGCCAAGTCAGGGCTGTACGGCGGATGACCCATTAATTCGACGTTTTAGCCGGTCAAAAACGCTCTGGTTTGAGCCGATGTGTGAGAGCTCGCATTGTCATGGTGAACAATGATTCGTCTTCTCTTGTTGGTTTTTCGAATTTCTCCGATGACTTCAGGCAAACAAATTGTATTGTACCACTCAGAAGTGACCGTCCTACATCGCTCAAGCGGAACAGTCGCCACATGACCAGTTTTGCCGAAGAAACAGGCGACCATTTGCTTAGAAGTGCTTCTTCCACGAACAACTTTCGTTGGATTTTGCTCGTCTTTGAAGACCCACACGGTCGATTGTTGTTTCGTTTCGAACTGATACGCATAGATTCATGATTCGTCACCTGTGACGATCTTATAAACGTCTTTTGAAGCACCGCAATCGTATTTTTGCAACATTTCTTTGCACCAATCGACACTAGCCGTTTTTTGAGCGACTTTCAAAGTGTGCGGGATCCAACGAGAACAAACCTCTTTTACGGCCAGGTGTTAATGCAGTATCGAATGTGTGCTGGTGGAAGAAATGTCCAAGGATGTCTCTATCTCTTGGTATGTCGCATGTCGATCTTGCATTATGAGTTCACGCATGGCATCAATGTTCTCTGGCACAACAACCGTTTTTGGACGACCTTCACAGAATTCGTCTTTGAGCGAGCTTCGGCCACGATTAAATTCATTATACCAATTTTTTACAGTGCTATAGGATGGTGCTTCATCGCCATACAAACAAAGATTTAAGTTCATCAATGCACTCTTATCGTGATAATCCACGTCGAAAGTTGTGAAAAATGATAGCACGAAAATGTTCACGAGTTAATTCCATTTACGTCAAAACGTTTTGAGTACGATTATGCTTAAAAATGACAAACTTTCCAATAGAAATGTCAGGTTGCACTTGGCAGCAATCAATGTTGCCAGGCCAGAAATATATATAGCAGCCCTCGTATCGCAACGCAGACATACACAAACCGACAGCGAAACACATTACTTGCACATAATAAATGTCATCGTTTTTTTAAATGGGAGACCAAACTGTCACATTTAATCTTTGCTAGTTTGATGGAGTTACATAAAGCTACTATTAATAATGACTCATCATTTGTTTCATAATTAAAAAATACATATTTTTATTTTAAAAATGATAACAATTGTGATTTTGGACTAAAATAGCATTTTAATTTTGAAAAAGATATGTTGGTTAGTAGTTATACCCGATGTTCTGCGGCACCTCCAAATTAATACAGCCTGTTTATGGAACACGTCAAGAGCGAAACAAAACCGGATAGCATATGGACGAATACGTAATAATTAGCGTCCGTGTAACACGTTCCGGTTTTTTCGTTTAACTTACGTTGTGTTTCGTGTAAATAAATGTTGTGTCAAATCGTAGTACTGCCAATGTATTAATTAATGTTTTTTATTTACATTTTTTCTTATACATTTTTTGTTTTTGCCTTCAACGATGGTAACCCTGCTTTGGCGCTTAAAAAGAAACAGCTGAGTTAAATAAACAAAACAAAATTATCAAACAATCAATCTGTGAAACAAAAATTTGTGAAAATAAAAAAGGTTTAAGCAATACTTATAAAAATAAACACTAATTTTAAATTGTGATATTCTCATTATATGTATGTATAATACTAATAGATCTTTTTATTAGTGTTATGAAGTGTTATGATGTGCAGTTGCCCAACAATATTAACTCCTGACGAATGGTTTTTTATAATGCACGATACATAACCCAGAAAATATTGCCATTTGTTACGTTTTTTCCAAAAACAAAATGACTTTCGCGTTTTAAAAACCCAAACATGGGAAACGGTAACGTTTTTGTGCGTCTACACGGCAAATTGTGTTCTGTAAACTGGCCGTAAATTTTTTCAAGTTTGATGGAGATAACAGAAAGCCACTATTCCTAATCACTAATCATTTGTTACATAATTCAAAAATACATATTTTTTTATTTTGAAAATGATGACAATTGTGATTTAAGACTAAAATAGCAGTTTAATTTTGAAGGAGACAGGTTGGTAGCTTTACCCGGTGTTCTTCGGCGCCCTTAAATTAAAAAATTGAAATATATATTATGTAAGTAATTTGAGAAAATATCGCTCATTTAAGAACGTCATAACTCAAAACTTCAAATTTTGGAGTTAATCATACAGAATTGTTCGCCATTTCCTTTTTATGTCTTTTGTACTTTCCACGTTTTAAGAGAATTAGTCGTTATTTCATTTCATGTTTGGAAACTTTGTTTGTCAATAAGAATGACACATTTTGAGTTGTGGAGTAAGCTTCATAACGTAAAGATTATCTCGCTTTGTGACTGTATATATGAAAAAAAAATATTTTAAAGTGAATCTCCGTTTTTCTTTTCACAATTAACGACATATTTTAGTTTGCAACACAGTATCGGACATATTTTTACATCACATAGTTTGTCCAAGACCTTCCCTTTAATATATAATTGATGAAAGTTTTCTGAAATGGTTTTTTTTTAATAACGAATCCTTTTAATTATTGTAGTGGGAACTTAAGCAGTCTGATATTTTAATCGATGGTAAGAACAGGTCAAAAACTAAACTGCTATTATCTCGAAGTGAATTTTTTTGCGTTATGACGTTTTTGAAGTAAATAAGCGATATATAAAAATAATTATATTTCTGTACTTCAGACGCAGCTTTATTATTATTTGCTTCATATGGGGCGAACTCTATCCCCTTCTTCTGCCCCTTCTAAACCGCCCAGCTTTAACTTTAACACGTTTTTCCTGGAGTAGCAGATATCTTGTCACTATAATATCTATCTATAAATATAACAAAACTGTAACAGATTCATTTCTGTACATGAAATTTTTTTGGAAAATTTTGATGTTGGTGCACATAGTAATCAATATGGAATACAAAACACCTATTTTTGTCTGTCCGTCTGCCTGTATTCGCATCACTCGAAAACTGCTGGATAGATTTGAATAAAATTTTGTGCGGAGGTGCCTTAGAACCTTCATTCAAATATAGAATACTTTATTTCGTAAAAATAAGTCATTTCGTAGAGAAAATGGAAATACAAATCTAAAAGCACTTAATTTTACCGGTATAATTGTACTAAAATTATGTCAGCATATTATAATTTTTTAAATAGAAAATTTTTAACTCTGGTAACAGACCTCTGCAATAAATATTTGAAAATACATGTTTTGAAATTCGGATTTTAAGAAAATTAAAAATGACTCGCCGACGAAGTCATGCGCACTGCTAGTATATTATAATTCTATGCAAAATAATTAATATGTTAATCGATCAGATATAGTGTCGAAAGAGGTATTATTGGAAATCATCATAATCGGTCCATGTCCTTCGAGGCAGCAGGCTAAACACCACGCCTACCTCAAATTTGTTCATGTCTTTTGGAGCAATAAAATAACTCCAATCAAAAAAATAAATGTATGGGGCGATAGAGAATTAAAAAATAAGAAAAAAACATCAAGTGAAAAAATTGGCGCTCACCAATATTTTCCGATTTACGGGGTTCTGAAATTTTCAAATTTTTAAAATATCAATATGGATATCATTTTAAAGCTTTTGAAAAGATCTTTAAGGAAATACTAAAATTTAAAAAAAATGCTGAACCCATTAAGAGCCGATGTCGTTTTTATGTAAAATTATATATATATATATATATATATATATATATATATATATATATATGCAGTACAAAATTTTTGTATTTCTTAATTCTCTGTCATCCCAATATTTGCTTTATTGATTGGAGTTACTTCACTAAACTAGATTTACATAGATGGTGAAGGGTATATAAGATTCGGCATAGCCGAAATAGCACTCTTACATGTTTTAAATAAAAATAATATATTCTACCCTTTACATAAATATCTAACAATGTTTAAAATTTAATTGTATTCAGTACAGATGTAAAAGCTCGTTTTTCCCATTTTCTCGCCACCTGGTCCACTACTTACCATGATGAAAATATCTAAATATCATTTAAATCAGTTCAGTCGTTTAGCCGTGATTAAAACGCGCACAAAGATTTTGAAACAGATTTCAAATTAAATCTAGTAGATTTCTGTGAAAAGTAAAAGCACTATTAGATAGATGGCAATTTTTTTTTAAATTTTCCTATTTTAAATTTTTTCGACAAACGAAATAAATTACCAGCCAATACAGTGCCGAACAATATTTACAAAGCAAATATTGGGGTGAGAGAGAATTAAAAAAGAAGAAAAAAATTAAGTACTACATATATAACTTTACAAGAAATTGCCGTCGGCTCTTATTGGGCTAAAGATTATAAGAAAAAAAAATTATTTCCCTAAAGATCTCTTCGAAATCTTTTAAATGATACCAATATTGACATTTTAAAAATTTGAAAATCTCAGAGTCCCTTAACTCGGAAAATATGGGCGAGCGCCAATTTTTTCACTTGTGTCTTTTTTCTTGTTTTTTTAACTCTCTATCGTCCCATATATTTGTTTTTTGATTTGACTTACTTCATTGTTCCAAATAATATGAAAAATTTAGAGGTAGGCGTGGTGTGTTGCCCGCTGCCTCGAAGGACATGGACCGATCTTGCTGATTTCCAGTCTTTTGAAACTAAGTTTGATCGATTGGCACGATAACACGGAAAGACATACGGACATCGCTCAATCGACTTCGGTATGCATAAGAACTCAGAATATATGTACATAATGGGGTCGAAAATGAATATTGTAGGAATTACAAACGGATTGACAAACTTAGTTATACCCTTTTTCTTTTTTTTTTTTGCGGTGAAGGGTATAAAAATAAGAAAAAAATACATCAAGTTTCCTCGTTACGGTCTTCTGAACTTTTAAATTTTAAAAAAAGAACAATATGGGTACTATTTTTAAGCTTTTGTAGAGATCTTTAAGGAAATACTATTTTTTTAATGCTTAAGCCATTAAGAGCCGATGACTTCACTAAACCAGATTTACATTAATGATGAAGGGTATATAAGTTTCGGCAAAGCCAAATATAGCACTCTTACTTATTTCTTATATGATGATGTAAGGACATATGTACTTGGCCTCGTATTTTATTTATTCTTTTAATGCCGTTCATTTTGAAAATTTATATTTTCCCCCAAACGGTGTCAACAATGTTTCATTTCCCCTTTTAAAATTCAAAAACTGCACATTGAAAGTATATTGAAGAGGAAATGCGAACACAACAAAGTAACTTTTTATTTCACATTTATCATCATATCGCAGATAAATAAATTAATAAAATACGAGTAACGCTTCATTTTGTTTTACTACGTGTGTGTTATAGAGATATCCCACGCATCATTAACACCTAAATAAAAGATCATAAACCATGACTGGGGCTATAAATGAAACATGATTGTAACGGCAGACACTTTACATAAAGGTATTAACAAGAATAAGAGACATAAAAAGAATGTAATAACATACGAGTATAATAGTGATGTTAATAACAAGTAAAGGAAAAGATAACAAAGATGAGATCAAGAAAAATAAATGAACTTTGCCAATGACAAACGACACCTCAGACAGCTTGACAACAATACAATCGAATGAATGCATCACAGCCTTAAAATATTTCAAACTGTCTAAACTGAATAGGAATTTAAGAGGTTTTGCGTTTCACTCAACGACTTTATGAAAAAAAATAAGATACAACAGACATTCATCTCCAGCCATTCATCCAACTATTATTCACTCAAACATACAGGCACACTTTTAACAAATAATTTATAACATGTTTTTGATGTTTTTTTTTTTTTTTTGTTTTTAAATACAAAACATTTTATACTTAAATTATTTACAAATATATATGAAGCACATACTTATTTAAGTATTTTGAATGATAAGACCTACCGCAGTTGAAAGAAAGACCAAGACGAAAAACAAACACACGCAGACACGTATATTTTCATAAAGAAAAACTTAATTTTTAAGAAAAAATCTTTTTCATTTCAGAGTAAGAAGAAAATGCAGTGCAAATCGTAATTTTTTTAAATCTCTTTCGTTTAAGGTTTTTCACTAGATCAGTGGGGTACATCCAATGAACAATGAATTTTAATTTAAATTTAAGAAATCAAAAATGAGTTAGGTTAGGCAGGCAGCCGTATTACCACAGCCCACTTGGGTACATTGATTCGTCTCTTTGCGTGACCTGGTGTCAGAAGAAAGAGAGAAAGAGAAACAGAGAGAGAAGATTAATGCAGGATATAAAAAAAAATGAGGATAAGGGGAAGAGAAAGACAGAAAGAACCACGGATGCTAGAATACGGAAAAGGTCCGAGAAAACAGCAAAAAAAAAATCCGCTAAATAAGGCCAGTCGGTCAAAGTGTGTGCTCATCCCCCTGAATGAGTCACGATGTTCGGTTGAGGGTCGGTAAACCACCCACTGTGCCCCCCGTAGTATCACTGACCGAGATATCTCAGCCGTATACGTCCCAGCGCGGGGCACTGACAGAGGTTTTCCACCGTCTCCTCTTTCTCCTTCTCCTGACAACTTCTGCAGAAGTCGTTAAATGGGAGACCAATTCTCCCAGCATTGATCCCAAACAGACAGTGCCCAGTGACCGTAGCCACCAAGTCACGCAGTCGAACCCTCAGTAACTGCAGTTGTGCAGCCGCCCTGCCCCGATCCAAGGACGGCCAGATTGTTCTAACGGTCGAGCATGTCGACTCGTTAAACCATCTGATCTGGGCTAGTTCGAGGAGAGCAGCGTCGATGCGGTGTCCGCAAGCAGTGAGGGGTCTGCCGCAGAACTTGTCAATGGCACCCTCGTCAAGCATTGTCCCCTTTTTTACCCAAAACAGTCCCATGTCTCCACACCCATTTTAGGGTGACAGTCGAAACATCCGCCATCCCGTTAAGTGATGTCCGGCATTCAGAAATAAGCTTAGATGTGGTTAACACACCTTGGAGGGACCTAATTGCTGCTTTGCTGTCGGTATAAATAAAAATATTTCTGTTAGATATTATATAGTACCGCCCTTCTAATAGCAGATATTTCCGCCTGTAAAACACTTTAGTCATTTGGGAGTCTAAAAATCATCCTTATCCCGAATTCCTCAATGTAGACCCCACCCCAACTCTGGTTCCCTCTTGGAGCCATCCGCGTATATACAGAGTGTTCGAAATAGTAGAGAGTGGCCCTCCGTCAGGGCAGATAGGAATTTCCTTATGAGGAAGGATTCTGGGGTGCAATAATCCATAAGATCAGAAATTACATCCGTGATCCCTTGTACGCTAGCATGTCCCCATGATCTATGGTTCCATGCACCTATAGCATTCAATCTGACTGCTATCCTCAGCGTCACGCTCTTAACCAGAAGACCCAGGGGCAGCCAGTTGAGCATGGCGAAAAGGGTATTTGTGGGCGTTGATATAATGGCCCCAGTCATTAAGATCGCCAAACTGCGCAGCACCTTTTCCAAGATAGAGACATTCGCTGCAGAGTATAATGCCTTCTACTAGACAAGAGATCCGTAAAGATAAATCGGCCAGATCACCGGTTCAAGAAGCCAATTTACACCCCCTGGGTTGATACCCTAGGTTTTGCTAATTGCTTTCCTGCATAAATACATTGCCGTAATAGCCTTTGACGCCCTTGCCTGGATATTAATTTTCCAAAACAGCTTACTATTCAAGATGATGCCCAAAATATTTTGCACTGTTGGATAGATTAAGTGGAACTGCAGTCTAGGTAAACCAAAAGAAATAAGTTTATATGAGTTACAATCAATCAAATTTAAGCGCTGATCTGGGGCGAATGAAAAGTGGAAATTGCTCCTACCAAACTGAAAAATTTAATGATCGAAGATAAAAAGCACAAATACGTTTACTGCTTATTTACTTACAAATTTAAATAAAATATCAATTAATTCAAATGAGTTGGTAATGAACTGCTACATTGAAAATGAATTGCAATTCACTTTAGCAAATTCATTTGAATTAGTAATTGCCCATCATTCCACAAATTCATTTGAATTGGAAACGAATTGTAGTTCATTTTTACCAAATTCATTAAAATGACTCAAATATCTTTCAATTCATTTTTCTGTGTAAAAAAATTTAATTAAAAATTTACTACTTCAGTGCATGAATAATTAATTTAAAGATGAATGATTAATTTACAGCTTTAGTTACAAATGACTACCTTTATTTCACCACGTTCTTTCCCTAGCTTTTACTCTTGAATGTAATAATTTTAGACTGTCAGCTGGTAGCTGCCGACCTTCTTCCTAATTACAGAGTAAGCTAACGATGGTCGTTGTTGTCTTCTATTATTTTTACCTTGGCCAGATTATACTTTAAGTTTCCGTGACCTGTAGCTAAAGCAGTTTGTTAGCTTAAGAAAACCGTTTATACTGAAGAACCCTGATAACCTTAATCCTGCTTAGCTCTTAAAATAGCATTAGGGCCTGTCTACATGTTGTAGAATCTCTTTATCTCTTACTGATTAACTACTCCAAGCATTTTGGGACCTTTTCTCGCACCATAAAATTCCATAATACAACACTTGGTTCAAGGCAGATCTCCTTTTCCCCAGTCTGTCGCTGCTTTATATACAACTCTGTCTATGTAACCCAAATTAACCTTAACTTATTTGCCTCATGCCTTTTTAACCGACTGGCTGTCGAGTGCAAGTAGAACCTTTCTTTTATTGCACCCAACTTTTTATCAGTTGATCTAAAGTGACGTGTTTATTACTATCAAATTATAACAGAATAAAGCTTAACTAAATAATTACAAGAAAATTGTAAATAATTAGAAATACAACGATGGATGTTGTTAAACTCCTATTCTGATAAGCCACAACAGTTTATAATAATTTTAACTTTTTTTATGTTTTTTTTTTTCTATTCATCGCTTGCTTTGATCTTTACTTCCCGGCGCAACAAAACATCCCTCAACACACACACACAAACAGTTAAATAATTGATAAATATCACATAAATATTTGTAAAGAAAACTTGCTAATAAACTTGTAGTAAAACAACAACATGTACTACTCACTCGTGAAACGTCTATAGTCGTCTGAACAAATAAATATAATTTGTTTGTCGTTGTTGACTTACAGATAAATTGTTGTTTACATTAGAGGAATTTTCATTTTGTTTTTGCAATAGAAAAACTCTAAATGTCTGATCGATGAGCAACAATGATCATTAACAATAATCTTTATTAAATATTTATGTATAATTTTTAAAATTTTCTATTTTATGTATGAACACTTTGGCTGTCGGGCTGGTAGGTTGGTAGGTAGGCATGCAGGTACGTGGATAAAAAAATATATTCAGAAACATAAACGAAAAGACTGCCTGGGGTGTAGCAGTCGTTCAAGTCAATCAGACAGTAATAATATTTGCTGCCTGTGTATTTTTTATCTATATTCGCCAATAGTAAATACAAATAGCATTCAGACAGTAGCTTTTGTTGATTTAACATATCACTTGACCACCATGAAGCAAGGAGAAGAATTTTGAATAAACATCATCAACAACAAAAATCAAAACTTGCCTGTAACAGTGCAACAGTAAACGTTAAAGACAAAGGCGCAAAAAGGATGATGCGACCATCTATTTATCCTTAAGACATTGTTCTTGTGTGTCAACTGGCATCGTCAGCGAACTATTACAGAAGCAGTGATGTATTCCTCCGAATGTCTGGTTTTAACTCCTCGCAGAAGCCAACGCGATAAAAATCCTTTAAAGGTGTGGTATTAATCAAGTTGGGCGAGGAGCAATACACACTCTTAAACATAAAGAAGTCAAGTAGTTTGACTTACAGCTGGGCCACCCTTTAAATTTTAGTTAATTCATTTTATTATTGTTTGCTGGTAATTTTAAATGTCTGCTTAAAAGAAAATAAATAAAGGTCAAAAAGTCTTCTATTTAAATACCTTTTAAGTTTTAATTTTATTTTAATATCATTGTTTTAATGGGCACATACTTTGACTAAATCTCAAAGGTCTCCCTGTTACGGTTCACGACATAAGCCTATATGCCTAAAATTCATCTCATGTATGGGACACCCTTTAATTTTCTTGTCGTTATAGAAGACAGTGCTCAAACCCGGTGCAGATTTCAAGTATTTGTCTATAAAGGTTAAAAAGGTAAGCCATATACATCCCTATAGAGTTATCCTTAAAATTTTAAGCTCATTTTATTATTTATTTCTGTTGCAGCGCTTAAAGAGAGCGGCCTGTAAGGCAGACAGACGGCGTATCAATATTAAAAGGGTTACTTTTGATTGATCGCCAACATGCGAACTGTTGATCCCTGCAAACTCTTAATTTTAATAAAGTCTTATCCCTCTGCTGAAAGGAACGAAAAACTAAGGACAATCAAGCTCTTTGAAAACACAAACATTTAACGGAGACATTATTAACGAACAGGTAAGCACAACCTGTGACGCAATTCTTACACCACTAAAATTATTAAAACACTCTTGTAAACAAAAAGAAAAAAGCACCCACAGATGGTCACACTTAAGTATTCAATAATAAAATTCAAAAGTGAAAGACTGAAATATTAAACCATATACCCCCAATAAACATGACAGATATCAAGCAAACTCCTGTATAATACCATTTAAATAGACATCACCCTAATGGACCAAATTACCTGAACCCACAATTATTTATACAACAAAAATACCTTACTATATCTCTTCAGTACTAATAGAAACGTCCGTTAAAAATGAAAGCGGTCGCCAAACGTACCAAACAGCCATTGACGACGGTTTCCAACGAAAAGTATGGCACCAGTATAATATTTACTGACGGAACAAACCCAATTAACTTAATACTAGGAGTGCTATATTCTTCTATGCCGAATCTTATATACCCTTTACCATCTATGTAAATCTAGTTTAGTGAAGTAACCCCAATCCAAGAAACAAAAATTGGAGTGACAGAAATAAAAAATTAAGCACTATATATAATTTCACACAAAACTGTAAATCAGCTGTGAGTGGGTTAAGCAGTTTTTAAAAATTTTAGTATTTCCTTAAAGATCTCTTTAAAAGCTCTTAAATGATACCCATATTGACATCTTAAAAAATATGGTGCACAATCGTACTTTTCTATGAAAAGTTCAGACACCTATAACTCGGAAAACATGTGTTAACGCTGATTTCATTCTTCCAAAATATATATGAAAAATTAGAGACAGGCGTGGTGTTTTACCCTCTGCCTCAAAGGAGATGGACCAATCTTGCTTATTTTTAAATATCAAAATTTTTAGAAGTATGTCTGATCGATTGGCGCATTAAAATTTTCTCTATCTGATTTATTGCCTTGGCAAAGTTGACTTTAACCCTAGCAGGGACGGACAGACAGACATCGCTCAATTGACTTCGCTATGCATAAGAACTCAGAAAATATCTAATTTATGGGATCGGAAACGGATATTGTAGAAATTACACACGGAATGAAAAACTTAAATTTATCCTTTTTCCACTTTTTGTGGTAAAGGGTATAAAAAGGGTAAGCAGAGAGGCTAATCTCGTAATTGCTCTAGCGAAAAAGTTTTTTTTTTGCAGAAATAAGTTATCTGCCCAAAAACTTAAACAGAGACTAGTAGAGTCAGATGAGTAAGTGAGAATCGATAAAACAATTTAACGGCAAAAAGTCTGGTAACACAACGCAAAAAACCATGCGTAGAGATACCAAACAGCAAATATTCTATTGTGACTTTCTGTACGAAATATTTCAGGAACCCAACGAGCTAAAATTCTTCAAATGGTTATACTCATGGAGAAATCATGCAACAGGTAGCTCCACTGGCGAATTTATGAATTTTCGCCGTTGCAGGAAATAAGAAACTTTATATTAAAAATATTGTAAGCAAATTTTTCTTGTATGGAGTTTGAAATTTCTAGCAACGGCGAAAATGAATGAATTCGCCACTGCCACCATCTGGTACATAATTTCGCCCTGGTTATACTCGTTAAAGAGGCAAGGAAAGCACAACAGACACAAAGCTGCAATCGGAATTGTCTTAGCAGGATAACTCAGTAGTTGACGGCAATCATTTAAATCCAAATGAAAATTGAGGAAGATTTTAGCTGTAGTCTGTGGCTCAAAGAAAGTGTCAGTTAATAATCAGCAGTGATTAGCCTGCTGACGGATACTTACATAATGTCAGTGTCATGGGGAAGCTTTGCCCTAAATATAGAAATAACGGCGACATAATGATAAAACAGAAAGAAGGTCAGCAGCAAAACAATTTGTTAACCTTGGAATAAAATTCAGAGGCGTTGTAAAAGAGTAAACAATTACCAGTGAGCAACCGAGAATAGCTAAGGAACGAAGGGGCTTGAAAAGTTTTTGTTCGAATGGTATAAAGCTACGTGACATTCAGCATATTTCAGAGTTTTTTTATCATTTAAAATAAATAAAATTTGATGAGCATGGTCCTATCAAACTTGACGCTAAAGATTGTTGCTCTGGTTGTCACTCCCCCCTGGGTTCACCAAGAGTCTATGCTGATCTAACCTAGGTGCTGACAAGGGTCTTTGGGGGTATAGGGGGAGCCAGTCCCCCGGTGTGCAGGCACTGAATATGGATAGATAGTGGGGTAACTGTCAAAGGATTTACCAGTGTCCTTTAATGATAATAACGTATGAATAATAATAGCAATAAATAAACTGGTACCATGGGACCGGTAGCCCATACAAAGAGCCGCCCCCCTCTGTAGCCCGGTATTGGTGAGGTCCCTTCGGGGTAAACGTGGTGGTTGTGGTTAATTAGTCAATTTCTGCAGGTCTGGCGTGGAATAGATGGAAGAGTGCTGTTGCACTCTCAACAGAGGAGATTATGGATAGGCTCCGACCCAAGCTATGGTCTTAAAATTACACAGAATAGTAGTTTGACCACCGTCTGGTAAGGGCTTACTGCCAGGTACAGACGTTAATCTAATCACTTATTCTTCTCGGTGCTTTAAGGATGTCATGGAGTTTACCTACTAAGATTAATATTTTCCTCCCATTCTACAGAATATTTAAAAATATTTCATGAAATGTTGGTCACATTTATTTCATTTCATGCGCAGGAACACTAAAAGATAAAATCATAATTATGATCGAACATCGTAAATAACAATATCTTCTCAACTGTATGCAGTAACAGCATTATCATTAAAAGCAACAACAACAACAACAACAAAAACCATCGCCATCATAATCGCTATTGTCGTCGTCATAATCAACAGCAGCCAATGGCCAGTTGAAATCACATTAAGCGTAGAACAGTGGCAGCCTAAAGCGATTTACAAACCAACCCCATACACCCATCAACATTTATAACTTGAGATGATTTTCTTAAATTGAATTGAAAAAGACTAACTAAATGTGTGTGTATGCCTGTCTCGCTGGCTGTCTGTCTGTATTGCCTGGGTAAAAGAGTAGCTTCTGTTTTATTAATGTATCGGCTTAAAACGACGTTGAGGTTCCATTTGAGTGTATGTGTGTGTGTGTTTGTGAATTTTTTGTTTAATACTTTACTAAGAGTCACCGTAATGCAATTTTAATAACATTTACAACTGTCTGCACCAAATCGGTTTATGAATGTGTCAGGTTGCAATACAAAAAAAAAATAAAAAAAAAAAGAATTTAACTCACAAGAAAATACAGAAGTCATTTAAAAAAAGAAATAAAAATCATTAAGGTTACCTTTTTTGTTTTTTTTTTCTTCTTTCCGCAAGTGCTTAAGTGTCAAGGAAAAAATCAAAAGAATTAATAAAACATAAAAAAATAATAATAATCATTTCTGGGAGGAATGAAAGATACAAAGAAATATGTGAAGGACATTTAACTATAAATTATCATCATTAATCATTTTAGTGTATAGACAAAAGACCCCAGATTTTAAAGCAGTAAATTAATCATTTAAGAGAAGTTTTATTTCAAAATATATTAATATACCCATGTATGAGATGGTGCCCTAACGTCACGTTGACCGTATCCAAAGTGTTAAAACGTGGCCCCATTAGTATCGCGATTTGTCATAAGCCGTAATATCGAGACACTTGCAGTTTTTCTTATTATGAACCCTACAACAAAAAGTAGTAAAATGAACTCCAAAATTAAAGAGTTTCCCCATAGAGACGCAATTTTCATTATTTTTAAACCCGTTTAAAGCAGACACTTGAAATAAACACAGAATATATAGTTTTATGACTGTAATAAGGACAGGTTTAACAAGTAAGAGTGCTATATTCGCTATGCCGAATCTTATACACCCTTCACTATTAATGTAAATATAGTTTCGTGAAATTACTCCAATTAAAAAAACAAATATTGGGGTGACAGAAAATTAAAAAAAATAAGAAAAAAAGAATTACATACACATAATTTTACATTAAAATGTCGTCGGCTCTTAATGGGTTAAGAATATTTTAAAAATTTTAGTATTTCCTTAAAAGATATCTTCAAAAGCTTTAAAATGATACCCATGTTGATATTAAAAAAAAAAAATTAATTTCAGAGCCCCGTGACTCGGAAAATATAGGCGAGCGCGAATTTTTTTAATTGAAGTTTTTTTCTTATTTCTTAATTCTCTATCGCCCCAAACATGTACTTTTTTTGTTCTGATTGGAGGTACTTCACTAAACACCTTTTGTTCCAAATGATAGGAAGAAATTAGAGGCAGGCCCGCTAGCTCGAAGTAAATAGACCGATCTTTCTAATCTTGGATATCGCTCAGTTGATTTCGCTATGCATAAGAACTCAGAGTGTATATACTTTATAGGGTCGGAAATGGATATTGTAGAAATTACAAACGGGATGACAAACTTAAATATACCTTTTTCCAAATTTTGTGTTGAAGAGTATAAAAATTGAAAAACGTAAGAAAGCAAAAATTTCAAAAAAAAAAAAAATTCGTGTCCACTTTTTTGTTCAATACACATGAGTATATAAATAGGGACTAAATCCTAATATTCTGTGGTTCGAAGGTCCATGCTCTCACCATTCAAAAGAAAAAGAGCAACAACAAGTTAAGGTAGAAAATATTTTTAATAAATCGGATTGACCTTTTTCTCTGTAAGATTGAGCTTCGATGGAATTTACTATTTTAATAGTTTTAAAAATACGGGCCCACATTCATAGTTATTAACAAAATATACTTTTTTTAATTATTATAATTGATTTTCTAATACAACAAGACATGTGTCTAATAAATTAAAGTATTAGAATCAGATTAGTCAAATTTAATTAAGACAGAGATAAATCTTGATAATATTGCTTAGAAAAATTAAAATAAAATAATAAAATAATCGTTAGGTAATTTTCTAAATTTTATTGCGTTGTAGGTGCGTTGAATATAATTAGGGAGTTGATTCCAGAGACGTATGCTTAGGATGAAAAATTGACATTCGGACGCATGGGATCTAGCAAATTTTGGCTTCTTTGTTATAATATTTTGTGAAGGAAAATCAAGCATTAAAATTTTAAAAAGTTGTTAAAGGATAATTGCATAAAATTACTTGAAAATGGTTATATTTTGTCACGTTTTTTTAAACGTAAACATAACGGACGATATTACTATAAGTTTTTCGCGGGAAGAGCAGCCTGAAAAAATTTCAGACCCATATGATAATGTTGGAAGTAGATATGTTTTAGCCAAAAGAGTTCTTATACTAAGAGGTGTGAAATGTTGTGTGGGCTTCGTAGCTTACTGTATACACTACCACAGGGCTGACTTATATGGTCTGACCAGGTTAGGGTCCTGTTAAATTTCACACCTAAGTTTCTGGCTGTGTTCACTTGCTTAATTTTCGTACCACCAATAGAAATATTAATATAATTTTCTGGTCTAATACAGTTTTTACTAATGATAAGAAAACAAGACTTTATAGGCTTAATTTTCAAGCCATTGGCAGAAGACCAAATAAAAATATTTTCTAAATCGGTGTTTAGTTTGTTTATCTTAGAAACGATTGAGTCTTTGGTACTACTGAGATATAACTAGATATCACCGGCATACATTTGTATATTTGAAAAGCTGAGTTGTTGTGGGAGATCATTTGCGTATAGTGAGTACAATAAGTGTCCAAGGATGGAGCCTTGAGGAACTCTTCTAGTTACAGGCAATGAACGAGACATTTCATCATTGTTAACGACAGATTGACTTCTGCCTTCAAGATAAGACTTATAGCTTGTGGAGAGAATCTGAATTGATTAAGTAATTTGATTAGAAGAGTCGGGTGGTAAACAGTGTCAAACGCCTTGGAATGCCATCATCTAAATTTTCTCTGATATTCTCGACTACATCTGAAATTGCTGGAATACAGCTATGCAGCGGTCTAAAGACAGATTGTCGACACGTTAAAAGATTATTTTTGTTTACAAAGGTGTAAAAATTATTATAAATTAGACGTTTGAATGCCTTGGAAAAATAAGGTAATATGGCTATTGGACGGTATTCGCTTCCAGATTTTGGAACGGGGATAATTTTGGTATGTTTCCACATTTTTGCTTTTAAATTGCAGTTTTCCTTAAAGTGCTCTTTTTGTGTAGACACGTAAAAGTTTATTTTATATATAAAAGTTTGGTTTGGTTTCAACTTTATCGAAACAAATCTGTGACATAAACTTACTCTTCCAGTTGATCCGTTGAAATCATTTCATTTCACATTTCACAATATTAATTTTCACATTAACAAAAGTGCACAAATTTACTTAACTTTTGTTTTTCCAAATTAACAAATATACTTTTTCATCAGCTGATCAGAGATGGATAATCCATTTAATTGTATTTTGTTACAAATTATGGGGAAACTTTTTCTTTATTTGATTTGTCACCCAGCTAAAGCCGGTTCAACTTAAAATATATTTTATTTTTAACTTTAGTATCAAAAATGTTAATAACAGGTTTTAAAGTTAAAGAAGTTTCTAAAAGGAACCGACTTTAGTGTGTGACTCTGTATGACTATTATGGGTCACTGTTATTAAAGAAAAATTTGAGACATTTTTGCTTTAAAACTTCAACAAAAAATGACTGACAATGTTTCCTTATTATATACACACTCACTTAATAAAACTATAAAAGGTAATTTTCGTACATGAAATATTTTTTGAAAATTTTAATGTTGTTGTAGATAGTAATCGATATGGAATACACCTATTTTTGGAATTTTTGTCTGTCTGTCTGTGTTTGCACCACGTAAAAACTTCTGAATGGATTTGAACAAAATTTTATGAGGCCCTTAGAATCTTGGTACCAATAAAGAATACTATTTTATCATAATAATAGATGACTTCGGAGAGAAAATAGAGATACAAATGTGAAAGCACAGTTGTCGGCACTTTTTATTTTTGTAGATGAAAAATGTTGGTCACTGTCTACAGAACTCTGGAATAATTATTTAAAAAGAAATTTTTGTCAATTTGAATTTTAAAATAAGGAATGACACGCAGACGAAGGCGTGGACACCGCTGGTATATGCATACATATTTCATTCAGCACTTCTTTCAAATTCAAAAATTGTAAAAACAGTACAAACAGTTTTATACGCACTTTAAGGTAAAAAAACGGAAACTAGATTTGCATTTGGAAAAGTATAATCTTTGTGATTAAAACGATACGATACGAGATCTGATTAAAAAAATAACCGTTATCTTAAATTTTTTCGAAGTAATCCCCCTTCCCTTGGTATCGACAACAGCTTCTGTTTTGATTTTTCTTCTATCTCCTCAATCGTAACAAAACGCTTTCCTTTCATCGGTGTCTTCAGTTTTGGGAAGAGGAAAAAGTGAGTGGGGGTCAAGCCCGGTGAATACGGTGGGTAAGGCATGATAACGGTTTTGTTTTTGGCCAAAAACTCACGCACATGCATCGATGTGTGAGGAGTTGAATAACTTTAAGGTAGTATTCTTTATTGACCGTAGGACCTTGTGCCAAGAATTCATGATGCACCACGCCATTGCAGTCGAACAAAACAGTGAGCAAAACCTTCACATTTGACCAAACTTGACGTGCTTTTTTCGGTTTTGGCTCTTCTGGACGCTTCCATTGGGATGACTGGGCTACGGTCATAGCCATACACCCGTGATTTGTGACTAGTTATGACCTTTCTGAGGATCGTCGTTGACGATGTTCAACAGCTCCTGAGCAATGTCCATGCGACGTTGTTTTTGCTGCGGCACTTTTCATTCCTAAAACATCCGTAAAATTTCGATTCGACGATCATCCAAAATCATGTTCTTTACTGCTTCAATGTTTTCTTCGGTTGTTGACGCGCTCGGGCGACCAGAAGCGGCGCCGTCATTGACATCTTCTCAGCCTTCCTTAAACCTGTTATACCACAATTGAACTTGTTTTCTGCACATAGTAAATTCGCCAAACGCCATTGTCGACGTTTCAAATGTACTTGCGCGTTTAATTTCATTTTTGACACAAAACTTAATACAGTTTCTTTGATCCATTTTTTTTAATATTTAAAAATCGAAGAACACAACAAAACCAGCATTGAAAACAGACATGTGTACAAATATAACAGATCGAACATACGTAATTCACGAAATTTGAAAATAACTGTTGTTTTTTGATCAGACCTCGTATGTTAAAAAAACGGTTATCAGAGAGAAATTCGCCTTAATTAATAAAATTTTTTCTGTAATATTGCTTAATTTTGTTTCTGAACTAAAATTTGGCCAAATATAACAGAATTATACATGCTACGTAGAGCTCTCAAAAAGTTACAATAAATGTAACCAAATTGCATCACTAACTAATGGCCAGTTTTTGACTTCATATTTAAATACGCATTTATTTAATTTGCATATAAATTTAAGTAGTATTTAAATACAGTTTCTGTTTTTCAGTCATTTATGATCGTTCTTATTTAACTATGATAAAAATATGGCAGCATTACGAAATATCAAAATAAATCTCCATTGTTTATAAAAAAGCTGCTTACAAACACAATGAATTGCAAATTTTGTTAAAAATGTTTAAAATATATCAGAAAAATGCCAGTATTCATTACCTAAACTTATTTTATTCATTAATTTAACTTTTTAATTACTATTTTCATAAAATATGGTTCTATCAATGGTTAAAATGTTTGTTTACATTTGTTTAGTTTTGCGAAACAACAACAAAGATGCAATAACCATATGGTAAAACTGTATTATTTAATTGGACTTTAAGGCTGGTTCACCCACAAAAATTTTGTTCCGAAACATTTTTTTTTATATGTAGTTTGACATTTTATTTTTTGAGAGAGAGAGAAACTACATATAAAAAAAAAATGCTCAAGATTGGTCATTTAAGTTTCATTTAAGTGTGCATTGAAAAACTGAATTTTGCACTTAAATAGAACTTAAATATAAATGACATTTAATACGAAGTCAAAAACTGGCTCTAAATCTACAAACTGTCTGCGATTGAACAAAAAAAATAAAACAAGAAAAAAAGAAAAATTATTAATGCTTGCGGTAAAACTATTTAACTGAAACCATTATCAGCAATTAGTTAATAATATTAAAATTATAATTTATAAGGCGAATTCAATAAACCACTTAATCATATGATCATGGCAAATAAAGAGCAACTTTAAAAGAATGTGGTTTAGGCAATAAATGCAGATAATTTTTCAAACATTTAAAACATGTGTGTTTTAAGCGATACATGATAAACCGCTGCTATGGTTTTTTTAAATACTTGCGTTGCACATTGTGGCAGAATCAAAATTTTTTAATAACTTTAATTAATTTTAATTTGACATAAGCATAGAAGGAAGTATCTGAGCTTAAATTTTAAAGTTGGGTACAATCCACACTCCAGGGGTCGCGCTATGTAGTATCAAAGTTGGGTACCTTGAACCTGAAAATATTATAATTGCTTAACATTTTTTTAATTTTTATCTGATATTAAAAATCATACATTGTCGTAAAGTTCTACTTAACACACAATGGTGCTTTCACCTGCATATTATGTTTTAAAATGATCGAATTACAGCACTTTAAAATTTACATTTTTGATTTTTCGATACCTTATTTCAGTTTCTTTTAAATATTGGGTACAATTTTCAGCAAACTTTTTTAGTTTTAACCGTTGCTAGCGAGATAAATTTTGAATAAGGTGGAAAAAGGGTATATACATATTAGTTTGTCATTCCGTGTGTAATTTCTACAATATCCATTTCCGACCCCTTAAAGTATATACATATATTCTGACTTCTTAGGCATAGTAAAGTCGATTAGGCGATGTCCGTCTGTTCGTCAAAAAATAAATATGTCAATCGATCACATAGTGTCGAAAGAGGTGCTATTGGAAATCAGCATGATCAGTCCATGTCCCTCGAGACAACAGGTAAAACACCACGCCTACCTCTAATTTTTGCATGTCATTTAAAATAATACAAAAATAAAAAAATATATGGGGTGATAGAGAATTAAAAAATAAGAAAAAAACACCTGGAGCGAAAATATTGGTGCTCACCTCTGAAATTTTCAAATATTTTTAAATATCAATATAGGTTTATTTTTAAAGGTTTTGAAGAGATCTTTAAGGAAATACTGAAATTTTTTTAAAAATGCTTAACCCATTAAGAGACAATGATATTTTTATTTAAAATTATGTATATGCAGTACCAAATTTTTTTTATTTTTTAATTCTCTGTCACTCCAATATTTGGTTTTTTGATTGGAGTTACTTCACTAAACTAGATTTAAATAGATGGTGAAGGGTATATAAGATTTGGCATTGCCCAATATAGAACTCGTACTTTTTATTGACAGAAATTAATTTCTCTTACGGAATATATACAAATTTTAATTTTTCTTTCTATTTTACGTCGAAATTTGAATTTTATCCTATATTTTCTAAAATCCTAAAGCTGAAACCGGAAAAGGAATTGTTCCTAAAAGTATTTCATGAGCCGTAGTCCATATGGGGACTTCAGGGCCGAAGGGTAAAAATCAAATTTTGGATTTTTGGTTCTTATTTTGGGAATTGTGGAATTTGCTTTTTCTTAGTTTTTAAAATCAGACAAAAATTAAAGAAACAAAATAAAGAATAAATTCACTGGCGACAGATGAAGACAACTTCAAATGATGAAGTTTTTTAGTTAATTGAGAGAAAGGAAACCGGCTATGTGTGTAGGTGATCTTTACTGACTTAGGACCACAGGAAAAAAACATACTGATCGCGGCCTATTTTAAGAAAAAATTTCGAAAGAAACACGAACACACGACAGCAAATGACGCTAGCAACATTTGTCGCCTTGTTCGCAGCTACATAATTATTTTATAGCCAGCAGCTACATAATAAAAATATGAATAAACTGTATATCAGTGATGTTACTTAAGCGATTTTTAAAGAAGCAGCTCCGATTTATAATTAAAAAAATGTTTTAACTATTTTGTAAGAGGCTATTAAAAGAGTAGAATAATACGTTCGTTTGGATTTTTTTTAAAATTGAAAATATATTGAAGTATTTCTCAGAAGCAATAATAAATACAGTAGTGTGTGTCAGTATAAATAACACGAAGTTTCTTGTCCACTAAAATAAAAAAATACTAAAAACCACAGAAGTAAATTTTTAACTTAATGTTGTCCACACAAAAAGGAATTTTAGTTTTATATACATCTTAATACATTCCTTTGAAATTTTTACAATTTTTCTTCGTATACTTTCGCCATGACAACTATATTTTTTTAATTCGTCGGTGTGGCATTTCTATTTTTTTTTAAATTTAAATTTCCAAAAATTTGTTTTAAGTTATTATTGAAAAGTATGTAAAAAGTGTTAAAATGTTTAGTTTAATTTGACTGCATTGGCGAATTCAGCCCAGACAACAACCTGCCGTCTTGTTGCCTTGCTGTCAACAAAATAATCATTCTCATATAAACAAATGCATTCTAACTTTGATCCATCGATTTGAACATACTTAAATTGAAAGTGAAAGAAGGAAATACCTTTGCAGGAAGTTCGTTTCGACAAATTAAATTTTCAACTGCAAAACAGTCTCTACCTGAAATGCGTTGTACGAGTCACAAGCTTTTAGACGACAAATATATATGGGCTCTTAAAAAGGATTGTGTTGCATGTCAAACAAAAGCCTTTTGGAAACGACAGTAAAACTTTAATGGTGTGAGCTCCCTGAAAAGGTAAATATTTATTTAAGTATTGACTTATTTACAACCCTGTAGTTCTGTGGCTGCAGCTTGTAGAGTGTTGACTCGTTGAGAAGGAATCTGTCAAGGTGTTTAGATACCCAGATGATATTGTTATTTGAATTCTTGTTTTCTATTACGGTCCGGTATTAAAGTTTTCTTTAAAGATTTTCTTTTAAGTATCATTTGAATTTCCATTTGATGAAGATATCGATATGCGTTAGCCTTAAAGTTATGTAAACAACTAAATTTATCTCCAAACAAAAATAATAATAATAAATAATTTTCCAGATACCTGTTATGCTAAGAAATTTATAATTGTTAATTTTCTATTGAATACAAAATGAGTAGGAGGCCTTCTACTTTCATGAAAAGGCAAAATAAAATTCTTATGAACACAGCATTTCCAATGATGCTTCCAAAAGCTAGCACCTTTTTAAATATTTTTCCAATTTATTCTTAGTTAGCAAATAAATATCTATTGTATATGAATCTAGTATTTAGATTCTTTTAGAGTTCAATAAAAGCATAAACACCAACCAACACCTACGCACGATTGATATTGAATAACATTTGTGTGTGCGCCTTTGCTTTTTGACTTGGTATCAATTTAAGACTATTCAACCAACCGTCAACCATCGTCTTACGAAAATAATATATTAAATAGATTTTTTTTTATCATTTTTCACTGATGCGCGTAATTGAAAAAGACAAACAAATATTTATTTACTGACACTCTTAAGTCTACTCTTTAGTTGGAGTTTTTTTTTAATGCTCATATTCCTAGATTATTAATATTCCCAAAAACAACGTGCACATGCGAAGGCAAACTAAGAAGTTATAAGTAAGAAAATATAAAAATAGAGCCTCTCCAGCGATGCCACTTGAATTCGTTCGTAAGCACAATTTATCGCAAATCTGTTTTCATTGACATATAGAGGAAAGCTGGAACTAGTTTAAAAAAACTGGAGAGCCATATATGGCCATGTAATCTAGGGAAATTAGAGGGTAAAAAGTCGGCAATTTAACAAAGTGAAAAAATTTCAACATAATTGGCTCTGGAGTGGATTATATTGAGAAGTACTTGTGATATAAGAGATTTATTATTATTTAGATTTTTCAATTTTATTAATATTCTTTGGATTACCGGCATGAAACTGTGCAAAACAGTCCTTTTAATGCAAGTTTGCATTGCGTTTTGAGCATCCATACTCAGTTTTTCCACCACATTGCCCACACCGGCCGCGTTTGGCAATCTTGTTAACTATGTGATCAGAATTATCCAATCGCATTTTTTTTAATAAAAGTAGCTCTTCAGGCATTAATACCTACTTAGTTTGTAACCGTGCTGCATTCTTTAGGAAAGGGATAGATGAGAGAGAAGACAGGTGGTGAAAGGAAGTAGATATAGCCATTTTATTAATTATTTTACTTCGCCAGCGAATATGCTATGAAGAAGTACTGATAAAGGAGGCTGAATATGTATATATACCATTAAACAGAAAAAAAAAGCATTTTTTTATTTTTGACTGCCGCAAGGGTTGAACCCAGGGCTTACCAACAAGTAGTCAACGTGCTTACAACCTTGACTACAACAGCCTCGCTTTGTCATTATTCGCGCATTTGTCACAACTTTACTATAAGCATGTTATCAATGCTTCAGCGACAATGTTCCGACAATCGAGACACCTCTAGAACGATGCCATCGCGACTACTCGATATGTGTAAGCTAATTTTAAATTTTATTTTGTTCACACATACACCACACTTTTTGGTGGTAACATTTAAAAAGCTTACTTTTACCACACGCAAAAATTAATATTTTATAGGACAACATAATAAGGTTTAAGATTTTTAATTACAGATATATTAAGGGTTTCAGATGTTATTTTTTTAACTCTACATATTTGGAAAGCCTTTTTATTATTATTCTTATCAGCTTATTAGTATTACACTTGAGTTATTCTTTTCCGTAGAAAAAACAAACAATAATAACATTTATTTTTGGTTTAATTACCATCTTTCTAACGAAATTCTTAGATCACCCTCGTATGTTTGTTTAAGGTGCACAGGTAGGTCGTTTATATTTACTTTAATGCATAGATGCGAGATTTCAAAGTTGTTTAGCATTTAGTGTGTAATATTTAAATATGCACGTATGCGCAAACACTGCACAGTGGGGCAGAATCAAAATATATTTTGGAAATAGCTCAGCTATTTGTAAACTGAACCTTTAACAGTCCTCTGCTATGCTCATGCCAAGTTTTCGATCAATCAGCCCTTTACAAATAGTTGAGCTATTCCCAAAACATTTTGATTTAGTTCCACTGTGCACTATACATCAGATTAAAATAAAAAGTTATATAAACAGGGGTGGTCATAACATTTGCATCTTAAATTACTTACCTTTGAATATAATTTATTAGGAGAGGCTACAAGAAAAACTAAAGTTGCCATTTTACATAAAACTCACTCAGTTGGTTTCCTAGTACAAGTAGAATTTCGTCACAGATTTCTAAAGCAGAAATCTTTATAATTTTTACAGATCTACACCCGGCCGTTCCGAAACTTTTAGAAATGAACTTATTGTTCTTATATCACAGTTTTATAAAAACAAAAACTTATCGCTTAAGGAAAGAGCTGGGCAGCGGTAGAAGGGGTGCTCCACAGTTTCCTATCCATCCTTAACCTGCAAACTTTTACAGCAGTACTTAACAGTGTGATCGTGTGTCGTATCCTTAGTTAGATAAATGTTATTCCCATAATTCCCCAAACACAATTTCAACTATCTCCAAAAATCCCCACTACAAATAATACTTTGTATTTTTAAATTCAATTTAAGCATTACTACACGTTTTTTTATTGAGAGACTTACCTGTCATAATTTATAACAATGTTATTACTTACAATACTAGGAATCATGGCGAATTAATATAGGTGGTGTCGATGGCGAATTCCTTACTTTTGCAGTAAACGCTAAATGTCAAAAAATATGTATAAAAAATATGTATAATTTATATATGTGGTGTTTGACATTTAAGTTTGCGGCGAAAATTAATGAATTCCCCATTGCGACCACCTAGTTTTATTTCGCCATGCAAGTAATCATGTACGTAGCAAAAAATTACACTAACCAACAACAGAATTTTAAGAACATCCCCAAAACGCTAAATATATCCGCAAAGAATTCTTTAATTCCCAAACTTAACTCCCAAACTCCTTTTAAAAATAAAATCTCCAATTTGGGGATATATCCCATAATTTTACAACACTGCCCGTAGCTCAACCAATGTTCAAACTTGAACCACTATTGATGTTTGAGTTTAGCTGAAAACGTAAGTAATTGAAGCATAAAAGCCCCAAAATTGATCAGAACATCTCATTAGTTCATCTGTTCATCATCGTGATCACAATTACTTCGAAACGTACCACCTTAATAAAAACCATCAACCCATTATAGCGGTGCATTTCCATCCCGATGTGGCTAAACATTTTCTGTCTTTCGGAGCTTGATCACAATCTTTTCTATTGCGTTAGTATCTTTCAAATACTTTAGAACATTTCGTAAAAAAAATTTGGTTTTTTGATTTTTTCATTGGGTTTATTATTTATGATGATTTGAAAAAAATTATTTTATAAAAATTTCAAATTAAATTCAAATCAATTTCGAAATTACTTTTAATGTTCATTCTAAATCAAAAAGAACAAAATATTGAAAACATTATTTAAAACTACTGATATATTTTATTTTTACCCATAAAACAAAATCGCTAAATTGACTAGAAAATAGAAGGGAAATTTGAGTCTATCAGTCTGGCATAACGAATGCGTTAAATTGTTGTTTGTTAATAACCCTTGATTTGTTATTTAATTTTCCTTTTGATACGGTTACGTTGATTTTCCTTTTATGACCTTTACTTCTTGTTCTTATTTCTTTTTAATAAGAGTTGCCACTAGATTAGAAAATTAGCAAATTAAATAATGTTCAACGCAAAACAGAAATGCTTTTTATAACCTTTTCTGTATCTAATGTGGCTATTTACCGCTGATTTTCTGACAGTCTTAAACTGTAAAAAATAAGATGGTCTTTTTAATAATTAAAATTATAATATCGGTATGTAAATTCCCACAACTTAACAAATACTTTTAATTAGAAAATTATCAATTATCAAAGAAAAATCGAAATTAAATTTTTAATATAGTTTCCTTTTAGCCCGAAACGCTTTCTGCAGTTATTTTTTTCTACGCAATATAAGATTTTAGAAGATTTTGCTTTTCGTTAACTAAATTTAAATTCTTCAATAATTATTATTATGGGTGAAAGCCCCAAAGCTCGATAGCTATTTCTAGCATAAATCAAGCAATTAAATATTTTACCAAAATATTTATTTTCACGAAGATTTCACCAAAAAATTTAATTTTTTTCCAAAAATAACTGTACTTGAACTGAAGATGTACAAAAAAATAACTGAAAACTGAAACCAATTTAAAAGTTTTCCAATAAAAAACTTGGCAAAAAATTATCAGCCTAATCATAAATATTCTCACGAAATTTCATCCCACGAAAAAAATTTTCGAGAAAAGATTCCTCCAATTATAAATTCCCTCTAAACATAATAATAAAAAAATGGTAACATCGTGATATGAAGGGAGTTATTTTGATTATTTACATATATTTTTTTTTTATAAATTATAATATCTACTTTTTCCCCGATTTTTTTTTTTCACTTTCCGCAGTCAAAAGGGGAAAATTTATAATGGCAAAAAGAGAAAAGTGAAACAAACTCGCACTAAATTTTTGTTTATAATTGGGTAACATATTTTAAGAAAATATAATCTTCTACTTGTATTGTTTAACTTTGTTTTTTTTTTCTTGGTTTTTAACATTATTATTCTGATTTAGTCAAATTATTAAGACAAAAAAACTTTAGTTTATCTAAAAATCTGTGAAAAGTTTCCTAAAGAGATAAGTGAGCGATAACGAAATGACAAACTGGACCTGCTTTAATTTATACTAAATAATATCGGTGAATTTAATATATTTAACCGAAGAGCTTAATCTAGTAATGATTAAGGTGAAAAACGAACCTGAAACGTCCATTTTTTACATAAAATTGCACCCACGCTGAGAAGTTATTTTTTTCCTTATATTCTTCACAAATGTAGGTCTATGTATAGCGCTGCTCCCTTTGCTTTCTTATTATTGGATGCATTTGGTACAGTCCAATAAATTTACACTTGTTTTACCTCAGCTTTACATAACAAAGACATCATAAAAAACATAACAAAAAATTTGTATAACCTCAAACTGTAAAAAGTCTCGAATCATGTGCTATTTTTAATATT
Source organism: Gymnosoma rotundatum (assembly GCA_916610165.2). Classification (NCBI taxonomy): domain Eukaryota; kingdom Metazoa; phylum Arthropoda; class Insecta; order Diptera; family Tachinidae; genus Gymnosoma; species Gymnosoma rotundatum. The sequence goes on along the minus strand of OU744339.1, from coordinate 22,826,196 downwards.
ACGTTTATTTTCACCAGATGGCAACATTATTTCACCTAACAGTGCATTTAAATGTGAGTATCTATTTATGTATATGTGATGTTTTTTTTCATATTTGCGTTAAGTAAATGTTTACTTTTTTCATAAAAACTATTTTCTTTTATTTGTTTGCTTTTAAGTTTTGTTTGCATATTTATTTCTCAAATCTCTTGTTTTTATTATTATTATTATATCGCATTTTTATTTAATATTATTTGCATTTTATTCACATTTTACATTATGTCGCATCTAATGTGAAGGTGTTTCGTAGAATATCAGTTTTCAGTTTTGTTTCTTTACGTAGGTTTTTGAAAAAGAAAAAGGAATAATGAATATGACTGGTTTAAAAATCTTTTGTGAGAAAATAAGTAGTTTCATTAGCAGTAACGTTTTCTTCGTAAAGATGTTCATGTAAATAATGATTCAAGGAAATTTCATATTTAAGAATAAATTAAAGGAAAAGATAAAAACACTATTTGAAATATTCCAGGAGGTGGAGAATTGTTAAATTATATGTACATATCTGGCATCACCGCTATTAGTATTGCGTCTACAACTGGAATTAAATTAGACATAGTATGTGGCAAGGGGAAGACAAATACATCATTGCACAATAACCACGTATTTGCAGTTCGATAAGTTATTTTTTAATTTAAATATTTTTACGAAAATCAATTTATAAATCCTTTTTATGTCTGTAACAACAAAGCTAAAAGATAATGTTAATGTTTAATTACATATGTATATTTTAGTAGTGCATAAGTTGCTGTTAGTTATGGCTGTTAATTCCTGCACGAAGATTTATTGCGATGTTCGGTGGAACAAGCATATTTTTCTAAAACGGTATAAGAAATACTTCACTCCATCTGATCTCCTCACTATTTATGTTACCTTTATCAGCCCGAAAATGAAATACAATTTTGGAGTTAATCGACCCCGTACAGGGGAGAGCGAAGAAGCTCCTCTGTGACAGTAGGGTATCCAGCTTTATTGACTCACTGGATCATCGACGCAATGTGGGGTATGTTTCACTGTTTTATAGTTACAACAACAGAATCTGCTCTTGCGAAACCAGAAAACTTGTTCCTGAAACCGTAACGTAAAACCGTACGCACAACACGTTCTTCATCAAGAGCACAACCCTTTGTGGTCGATTGACCAGTTTGCCGCACTACGCATTACAGAGCAAATTCGTTTTTTAGCCTAAGAGTTCGTATGTGTAATAAACTCCCGGCGGAGGTCTTTTCTGTCACTTTCAGTGCGCAAATGTTAAAATCAAATGTCCACAAACACTATTCCCTCCATCCTCCTTCCTTTAACATAATTTCGTAGTTCTGCCACAATCCGTTGCATGAGTAGGGGTCATTCCGTGAGTGCTGGTCCTATTAAAAAAAAGTTTCTGCTTGCACCACTAATAAGTGTGGTATGTATGTGTGGCAACCAAAATAAAAGAAAAAGTCAGCTAACAAGCGGTTGCGCTGATAGTAGCTCCTATATATTTGTTAAACTAAAGATCATGAGTTCAAATCCCGGCGTGCCCATAAAGTTGTTTAAAGAAGAGTGCTTCGAATCAGCAGTTTAAGACTCCTGAAGCCTCGACTAGAAAAAGGAAAATACAAGATGCAAAGACGCGCAAAGAGTTAGTAGAGGAGCCTTTATACTCGTATAAGAACAGCAGCAAAGATCGTTAATGCACCTGTATATATAGTAAAAAAGGAAATTGCGATTCAAATACAGAGACTTAGGTAGACAGGAAAGTAATGTGACGGTGGTCTTACTAATTAGTGAATACAACTCGGGGCGCATAGGTGAGCAAGTAGCAACTTTGATCATACGGTTCGTAACACATGCATCATTCCTTTCTTGAGAGTATGAGACCGTCTAGCTCACTGTGCTGGTTATAAGCTCATCCTAGCTAAACAATACATCGAATAATTTCAATCTTGCCGCAGAAACAGAATATTGTGGTGTAGGGACTGCTTTAGATTAATACCGCGCACCTTTTTATGCCTTTCACCACAAAAAGTGTAAAAAAGGTATAAATAAGTTTGTCATTCGGTTTGTAATTTCTGCAATATCCATTTCCGACCCGATAAAGTATATATATATTCTGAGTTCTTATGCATGTATAGCGAAGTCGATTGAGCGATGTCCGTCTGTCCGTCCGTGTTAGTTTGATGTCGAAAAAGGTGCTATTGGAAATCAGCATGATCGGTCCATGTCCTTCGAAGCAGCAGGCAAACCACGCCTACTTCTAATTTTTCATGTCATTTGGAACAATGAAATAACTTCAATCAAGAAAACTAATATAAAGGACGATAGAGAATTAAAAAATAAAAAAAAAACATCAAGTGACGCTTGCCCTTATTTCCGAGTTATGCGCCTCTGAAATTTTTGATCATTTTAAATCTTTAAGGAAATACTAAAATTTAAAACAAATTCGTAACCCATTAAGAGCCGATGTCACTTTTATGTACAGTTATATATATGTAGTTATTAAATTTTTTTCTTATTTTTTTAATTCTCTGTCACCCCAATATTTGCTTTTTTGATTGGAGTTACTTCACTGAACTAGATATACATAGATGGTGAAGAGTACATAAGATTCAGCATTGCCGAATATAGCACTCTTACTGTTCTAACTGAAATCGCAGAACAAAGTTTATCCAGAGCCTTTGGAATAGCTCTGCTAATTAAAAGGCATGTGTGCTTAAAAGACATTTAGTTATTCCAAACTTTTCCAAAGTCACAGAGTAAGAAACGAAAGAAAAGCAATGGAAGAAAAAAACTTGTCTTTGTCATTTATTTGCAATCAAAAGTAGCTCTATGCTTGCAATATAAAAAACATAACAATACGCTGAATACTCCCTTTGTAACAGCCGAAATAAAACAAACAAAGACACAAAAAAACAAGCAGGCTCTATACTTCAAAGAAAAATTATAAACCTCCTACTTTTAAATAATCCGCTTAACACATTTTCTATCTTCTAAGAATATTTTATTATTTTTTAGCCTTTTTAGTCTTCTTCCTAGCGTTCTGTTAAGGGTTCTAATCTAAATAACAAGTCTTGAACTTCCATCGAAATAATCATTATTAACACAACTAATGAAGACAATTTTCTAAAAGCGTCAAACAAAACAAAAACAAAACATGAAAATTAAGAAATAAAAATTGATTGTTTGAAAAAAGTAAAAGATGAGAAAAATCTTTAAAATTGAAAAAAATGAACTCCTGCTGGGACCCTGTCTTTTGCTTTTGGCGATTATTTAACACCAAAAACAAACTTTCACTTCTGCAAATTTATCTGCTATTCGACAATTAGCTGAAGGTAATAATTTTCTTCGTACTCTTACTCCTAAACTAATTTTAAAACGAAGATTTATAGTTCATAAAAAAGAATAATTTTAGTGTCTAAAGCTTAGGGTGACCGTTTTATTATTTTACTAAAACATTTCAATAAAGATTCGCGTTAAATCTTTAAACTTCAAATATTCAATAGAAATGTAAAGCACTAACACCCTGTGTCATATTTGTTTTTAAGGCTCCAATAGGCGCCAAATAATATGCATAAAGAAAAAATAACTACTTTAAAGGCATAAAATTTGTGTGGTCAACTTTGTCGTTTAAAGAGTGAGGTCAACTGCTCGTTGAGCTTACCTTTTAATAGTTCTTTACGTAGAATGCCATGTGAAATGCAACACTGTCTTGCTAAAACACAATTTTAGATTCCACACTTGCATTTGCAACACTTATTAAACAACTTGGCGCTTCAATGACAAAAACTTGCAGCTATCGCTTATCGATTTATAATTTACCCTACGCCTCACATGCATTCGGCTAATGTAGACTCTCAATGTTCATGTTTCGTTCATGTGCAACCATCGTTGTCCGAACATTTGTCTGTGCAATGATGTTCCCCATTAAATATGACCGTTAGTGTGATTTCTCTATATAGAATTAACGCCATCTATTGATCAACAAAGCGACCGCTCTCCTTCTTTTTAAAAACATTGAAACAACCCTGACGACAAGAAAAAAATTATGCTCAAACAGAACATGAACATCAACACGTGTTCGCCACATACAAGAGCATTAACAATGCATGTGCATGTTTTGTTCAATTTAATGGCTGGTGGAGACGTGAGGTAGACCATGCTTTACATTCCTAGGAGAAAGAGTACAGGAGCTGTAATCCTTTTCCAAACGAGGCTCAATCAATATATGTACACGGATGTGTGGTCGAAGGTATGGAATATAGCCAGAGGCTGCTTTCAGGATTTAAACAATGATGGAAAAACCCATAGTAACCTATTCCTTTCAGGGGACATTCCAGTGAATGGGGTTCGGAGAGTTGATTGGGTATATGGGGTGCTATGCGCACAGCAACATAGCAGTCTACTGTGGCAATGATAGAATTACCTTTGGACGAACATTGGGTATAAGTATTCCAGATATATTTAATAGTATTTATAGGTTAGGGAGAATCAGATGGCGATGAAACGCATGATTTGAAAATAAAAATAATTAAAAAGCTGCGTCGAACACTTATTGTAGAGAGCGTAACACACAATAAGTATTTCAAAAGAGACATCAGCATCTTTACTGATGGTTCTCTTATGGACGTTAAAGGAATAGGTCTGCGGCAGTACGTGTCTGTATACCAAGCAGAAATGTTTGACTGATTGATTGCAAAGTTGACAGCAAGGAAGAAAGTTTCTCATGGCACTTGAAAGCTAGTTATTTACAAAAGGCATAAGGCAAATACCACGATGAATAAGGTGACGCCGATATGGATAAAAGAATACAGAAGCACTGTTCAAAATAAAGCAGTGGACCACCTGAATTGGAGGAAATCTGCTGTGAATTTTTGCGAAAGAAATCCAAGACGACTTTGGAAATGAAAATGAGTGGAATTTTTAAGCATGAAGAGGTGGAGAAATGCTACAACGTGAAGACACTCGACAGACTTAAACAGCCCCTCGGCAGGAAAGCCAAAAAGGTAATTGGACTGAAACGTGGTACTTTATGCTGAAGGAATACATTAGTGACGCATAACAGGAACTTCCAAGTATGATCTAGCCAAGGTGAAAATAGTGAGAGACAATACTTGTAGTCTGTGCTTGGAAATAATGACACGGCGGAACTTAGATCTGCAAATATCTTGTTAATGCTCATATATTTTACCTGTGATATGATTTACTTGAGTCGGAAGTCCTTTACAAATTAACCTTGTGATGTATTTTTTAAAGCTGCAATAAGAAGATTTTCGAAAGGGAATAAGTAATTTAACTCGTCAAAGCTGGCGCTCTGTTACTTTTGTTCACCATTTAGTGTATATCCGGTGCTGTGGCATAGATGGCATTGTAATAGAATCTGCCAGTATTGAGCCGCCTAGGAAGATGTTCAGCGTTGGCGTGAAGTCAAAAACTCTTCTTATATGAAGATGGTGAGAGTACTGCTTTTACAAAATGGTAAAATCTTCGCCAGATTACACTTCGGCGAAAGGGGGGTATTGCAATCTGGGAAAACAATTTTTTTTTCTGATAATTGCGGAAAACCGGTATTTAACACAATTGATCCCGTTCATGGGAGTCTTTCTCGAAAGTGACCAGTATTTGTATACCCTTTACCGGAAAAAATGGAAAAAGGGTACATCTAAGTTTGTCATTCCATGTGTAATTTCTAGAATATCAATTTCTGACCCCATAAAGTATCTACATTCTGACTTCTTTTGCATAGCGAAGTCGATTGAGCTATTTCCGTCTGTGTTAGTGCCTCGGCATCGATCAGATATAGTGTCGAAAGGGGTGCTGTTGGATATCAGCATGATCGGTCTATGTCCTTCGAGGGAGCAGGCAAAACACCACGCGTACCTCTAATTTTTTCATAAATTAGAGACTAGAGAATTAAAAAATAAAAAAAAACCTCAATTGAAAAAATTGGCGCTCGCCAATATTTTCCGAGGTACGGACTCTGAAATTTGAAATTTATTAAAATATCAGTATGGGTATCATTTCAAAACTTTTGAAGAGAAGTTTAAGGAAATAATAAAATTTTTTAAAAATGCTTAACCCATTAAGAGCCGATGGCATTTTTATGTAAAATAATTTATATGCAATACCAAATTTCTTTATTTTTTAATTCTCTGTCACCCTAATTTTTGCTTTTTAGATTGGAGTTACTTCACTAAACCAGATTTACATAGATGATGAAGGGTATATAAGATTCGGCATAGCGGAATATAGAACCCTTACTTGTTTTTTATAGCGAATAAAAAGTTTTGATCCCACCGATGTATAGTTAGTATCCTGGTCTAATATCAGCAATTGGACTAGAACAATATAAGCCAGATGAGTGGCGTTTATTAATATGTTCCTCTAAACGTAGCTTGAAAAGTGTACTGATGCATAATGGTAATACGCTAGCTTGCTTACCGATTGCATATTCATCTAAAGTTAAATAAGAATATTCTACTTTAGCTTTTGTTATACAATAAATTAAGTACACCGAGAATAAAGGAAAGATATGCATAGATCTAAAAATGATCAACTTTATTTTAGGACAACAAGGATGCTACACAAAATACCCTTGTTTTCTTTGTCTTTGGGAAAGTAAACCAAAGCCTGAACACTGGGTTAGAAAAGACAGGCCCACTTGGGATTCCATGATTCCGGGAAAACTAAATATGATTAATCAATCCGTACTGCCTAGAGATAGTATAATACTTCCAACTCTTTATATCAAACTAGGGCTTATAAAACAATTCATCAAAGCTCTCAACAAGGATGGTGAGTGTTTTAAATATATATCTACAAAGTTTCATAACTGGAGTACAGAAACATTGAAAGCCGGCATTTTTGATGGACCACAAATAAGAAGATAAAATCTTAACAAGTTGTATGACTGAAATTACAAAAATGCCTGGAAAGAATTTGTTTGGATTGTAGAAAATTTTCTTGGAAACTAAAAATATTTCACCTACTCAGTCCACATAAAACAGATGTTGTTGCCCTTTCAGCAACTTGGTTGCAACATGAGCATCAAGGTTCACTTTCTTCACAGTCATATAGACCATTTCCCTGAAAAGCTTGGTGATCTGACTGAATCACACGGGAAACGATTCCATAAAGATATTCGGACTATATAGGAGCGGTATCAGGGTCACTGGGATATCCATATGCTGGCAGATTATTGCCGGAGCATTAAGAAGTGTGGGAATGAAACTGAAGAAGCAAGATTTTTAGATTTTTTTTTCAAGTATGATATGACTTTTCTGTGTAACTCGAAAATGAAAGCTGTTACGAAAAATGTAACTACAGAAATGGAAGCAGGACTCTCGAATTATATTTGCAATATCTCGTGCAACAAAAATTATGTTTCCTTTTGTAATTAATAATAAAAAATATTCGTTTGTAAGAATTTTTCTTGTGAAATAATAATTCTCAAATTCAACACCTGTTTTGATTTACCAAGGAAACTGCTAAATATTTAATACTGTAAAACCATATAGCAAAAAGGCACCATATACACCACATCTCTTAACAATTATAAGTCATTTTAACTCATATAATTTTTTACGCTCTAATTCTTTTTATACATCAAAGTGATGAAAAACATGCCGACACCTTTTCAAAACATTCCAGTAATTGTTGGTATTAAGATAAAGCTACCTGTTGTTGCTGGAAAATATCTTAATTTATTATTATCTGCCGTTTTTTTCTAAGTGTGAACAATTATTTGTTCATGTCATTTATCTTTTTCTTCTTTTATATACATTTTTTTTTTGTTGTCTGTTTGTTTAAAGAAGACATTGTAGTGTGTTGTGGATATTTTTCCAAAGCGTGTTAAATCTGAAATGAAATTGATTTTTTGCTAATGATTATTTTTTCTAATAATTATAAGGTGGTATAAATGCATGTATGTATGTATATACATACATATGTCTGTGTATGTAGGTCAGGGCAATTGTTAGTCCGCAATGAATGCAATTATCGTGCATAGTTTTTTTTTTTTTTTTTTTTTGCTAGAAAATCTCAATGATGGGAAAGAAATTTTATACTGTATGGACAAAGAATTTAATTATTTTTTATTTACTGGAACGTAAATTTTGAATGACTGATATTGAAAATTAACCAGCTGTAGCAAGCAAAAATGTGGGACGGCATTTTTTTTAGGCAAATGAATTTATTCCATTTAACATTATTTTTACTTTCATCAGATCAGTGTTTTATATAATTAAAACTAATCGATTTCGATAACAAAATTATTCTACTAGTTTTATTTTATTGTGATAGTCGATATCAATAAAATTTTCCATTGTTATCCTTTAAAATTTATATAAATAATATCAAATTTAGATCGCTATCAAATTTTGTTCCAATTATTAAATTTATTGCTTTAGTAACTGTTTGTTGTTTTTTATTTGCAGAAAAAAGGAATAAAACAATGATGCAAAATAAGCGATTTTTTCAAAGCAATTTCATAAATACAGTTACTTTCTTAAAAAATTCTTTATAAAGGGGAGTTCCAAATTCTATACGAGAGTTAAATTACCATAATTTTTTGCAATAAAATGTAGTAACGCAAAGACTAAAATTATTTTAACTATATTTAATTTTATAAGTTTAGTTGGAATCGAATACCACATCTTTCCGACGTTTCTTTTTGTTTTTTAACCGACTTAAAAAAAGAAGGAGGTTATACAATTCGGCTGAATGTTGCTTTTTTATATTTGGGCCTCCAGAACTCAGTCATTTCTGATCCGATTTTGAAAATTTTTGGTACTATGATAGATTATGCTTACAGATTGGTCCCGTTTTAAAAACAGTTCATTAAAGGGTGTCCCCATACAACATACATATTTTTTAAATGTATTATGAACTGTAAAGGGCGATTCTGTAAAATTTAAAATGACTGCGTCTTACTATAGCCCCCAATAACAAAAAGTTATACAAAACCAAATCTAAAAATTAAAGGGTGCCTCCATAATTGATGTAAATTTACTTATATGAGCCTATCTTTTGAACCGTTATAGACAAACGTTTGCAAATTGGACAGAATGTCAATTGCTATGGGCGTAATAGTAATAAGTATTTATATTACAAATTATAAATTAAAGGGTGCGTCAATAGTTCGTTAAATTTGATATATATGGCCATACTTTTGAACAGTTGTAGACAGAGGCTTGAAATTTACTACGAACCTGTATAGCTAAGTCCGCTAAAACAACAAGTATAAAAAATGGATTTGGCAGTTGAAGGGTGTTGATAGTTGATGTAATTTCAAGTGTGTGGCCGTACTTTAGAACCGTTATAGGCAGAATGCTGAAACTTAAAAAGGACCTGTATTTCTAAGTCCGCTATATCAATGAGTTTATAATTTGAATTTAGAAATTAAAGGGTATCCCATAATTACTGTAGATTCACTTATATAGGCCTATCTTTCGAACCGTTATAGACAAACGCTTGTAAATTTGACGCAATGTCGATTGCAATGGCCGTTATAGTAACAGCTGATAATATTTAAAATTATAAATTAAAGAGTGCACAAAAAGTTCACTTAATTTGGTATATATAGTTCATTTAATGTGATGTATATTGCCATACTTTTAAACAGTTGTAGACAGACGATTGAAATTTGCAAAGAACCTGTATTACTAACTCCTCTATAACAACAAGTATAAAATTTGGATTTGGAAATAAGCGGGTGTCCCAGTAGTTGATATAATATGGTGTATGTGGCCGGACTTTTGAACCGTTATAGACAGACATCTGAAATTTACAGGGACATGTTTTGCTTAGTCCGCTATATCAATTAGTTTATAATTTGAATTTAGAAGTAAAAGAGTGTTTCCAAAATGAATGTAATTTGTTCAATATGGCCGTATTTTTTGAACCGTTGTATACAAACACCTCACTTTTAAAGAGAATGGTATTATTTATTATAATAAGAAGTATAAAATTGTTATATTATAAATTAAATATATATATAATCTGATGTATATGGGCAAACTATTAAAGACAGACAGTTGAAATTTACACAGAACCTGGTATTAAATCTACTACAACAGCAAGTATATAATTTGAATTGTGAAGTAAAAGGGTGACCCTATAGTTGCCGTACTTTGATGTATATTGCCAAACTATTGAACAGTTGAACTTGTATATAGTTTGAAGATAAAAGGGTGTCCCAATAGTTAAAGTAATCTAATTTATGTGGCCGTACACTTAAACTGTTATAGGCAGACAGATGAAATCTGTTCTGAAGTCGGTTTTTTTTCGCAAGAATTATGTAAAATAAGAATTTTTTAACTGCTTTAATATTAATTATTGTGTTTACTTTACAGGGATTATTTTTTTAATATTTTTTTGTTGTCTTAGGCGTTTTTTATTGCAGACGAACAAAATCAAATTTAACGAGTTCTTCTAAAAGCATTAAATCGGATGTTTTCTTTAAGGCCGATAGAACTCTAAATTGCAAAAAATTAAATTATAATGAAATTTTGTTTTATACAAAAGATCAAAACATGGCATTAATATTTAAAAATGATATTGGGCATATGGCCACCGTGGCTGCTCATGACGAAGAGCATTCTGGACGTCCAATTTTGGGTCACATTCTCAAGTACTGCTGGCAGTACGAACAATCTTGACCTCCAAAGCGTCAACTGTTGCATAAGCATAAGACAGTGACTTCACGTGGACCCAAAGGAAATTATCGAGAGTTGTCAAATCGCACAAGCTTGGAAGCCAATTGACAGATCCATCTCTCGAAATCAACTTATCAGCAAATTTTGATTTCGCCTAATGGCACGTAGCGCCATTACGGCGTTACAGTCTCCATTGATCCTAACATTAGATCCGGCCTAATTTTTTAAGTAATAAGGTCCGATGATGATACCAGTGTGTAAACCACATCAAACGGTGCATTTTTCTGGATGCAATAGAGTCTGTAGGGTATGTGCGCAATTCTGCTTATTATCAAACATGTTAAGTCAAAAATGAGCCTCATCGCTGAACACAATTTGGCGATAAAACAACGGGTCAGTTACTAACTGCTCTAAAGCCCAATCGTCTAAAGAACGACGCATATAATAGGGGCATGACTTTAATTCCTGCAGTAGCGGGATCTTATATGGGTGTAGGCCTAGATCTTTGCGCAGGATTGTCCATATAGTGAACGGACAGAGCCCCAATTCTTTTCCCACACTTTCCTTTACAGCAGCGATATTCTCTTCAGTACGTACATTCCTTTGACGAGTTGGTGTAATTGCATCCTCTAGAGAGCATGTGGTACGAAATCTATCCACAGTTCGACGGATGCTTTGCTAGGCTGGACGATTATAAATAAAAATGACGAAGTCGTCTATAAGTTGCTCGACTTGATGACAGATTTTCAAAGTAAACTTGGAAAATTTGATAGCGTTGTTCAAGCGTGAGTCTATTCAAAATGATTTGCCAGAATTTACTGAAAATAATAAGAAAAAAATTTAAAAAAAATTTAATTTTTAGTGTTATTTATTATAATTTTAAATTCTATCATGCTTCAAAAAACACCCTTTATATCTAAGCTTTGAGATTTTTCTTCAGATGAAAATAAGATACTTTCCTTAACTAAATATAAATAATTATATTTTTTCTATACATTTGTTATAAAGAAGGCTTACAAAAATATCCCGACAATTAGTTAATGTTTTTTCGCCTTTTTTTTTCTAACAAACAGCAGCATCCGTTATTTGACTTTTTAATTTATTACGCTCAATAGAGTTACCGGATTAAAACACTATCATAAATTATATGTTTTAATGACGCATGTTTTTTTAATTGATTAAACTTTTAAGTTTAATGTTTTTCAATTAAAAATTTATTTTCTTGATAATAAAATAAAAATTTTTAATTTTCTTAATGCTTGCTATAAAAACCAATAAAAAGTATTAATAAAACAAATAAAACAGCAATTTGAATAAGAGCCTTGGGTGGTCTTAAATGTAAAAATGTGGATACATATAGAACATGTGTTTATAAACCTCATTTTTTTGTTTTTTTTTTTTTTATTTAATAATTAAGTAAAACCATTAAATACAAACAGAAGCATTAGATGGACCAGGAATATGTGGGTATTTCTTAGCATTATAATAACCATAAATTACTACACAACATGCACACACCAGCACACTAATCGGCCTAAGTTTGATTCGTATTAACACTCGAAATAAATACTGTTATTGTTATACTCCAACACTCGTTTACTAAATGTAATGCAATAAAATATAAATAAAAATAATCAACAATAAAAAAAATAAAACTACCTTAATAAATATTGGCAAATTTATGCGTAGGCTTTCTGATGGTAAGCTATAAATAGAGCAAACAAAAGAGAGTTAATGTATGTCAATGTTTATGTTTAGTTAAAATAATGCAACCAACTACTTTTTATACAAACGACATGGCAACTTTAGTTTATCTTGTCAAAATCGTCATTTCTTGCAATTTTGGCGGCTTTTATTACATCTACTATATTGATTAAAGAAGAAGAGGCTCGATGAAATTGAGTCTTTTAAAAAAATAATTTAACTATTTTTACATTTTTGCCTTATTTCTTAAATAGCGATATAAAATATTTTAATTATTGTTGCAATGCCATTACTTTTTGTGTGAACCAATTATGCTTATCTGAATTTCGTAAGCCAGTGTTAGTGCAAATAGTAATAAATTTTGTTAAGCAGACCTCACAAATTTTTGACTTTGCCTTTGTTAGTTTAAGTTTAGGTATGCTTATCATTTCTACTTGCGAAAGCCTTCAACCTTGATCAATAATTCGTACCCGTTATCCAATTTTTAATTGTTGATACTGAAACATAAAAATCTATACATAAGGACTGATAACTATTTCTGCACAATTTCATTGAACAATTGCGTAGACAATTACCAAACAACACAAAGAGCTTATTGTCTATAATGTAAAGAAAAAATATTTAATCTAATACATGAATATAGAAAACAAACAAAATAAGGTCCAGTTTTACGATGTCGCAATCGTTCGTTCGTTCGCACAATTACATTTAAAACAACAACAATTTTTTAGAATTTGTTTTTATTTTGAATGTAATTGTGCGAACGAACGATTGCGACGTCGTGAAACCGGCCCTAAATTACAGCGCCTTAATTTCCAGAATTTCGCATATCTATAAGAAAATGGGCCTACTCATTGTACAGCGAAATTTTTTTTTTTTACTGTATTTTTTTATCTAACTTTTTTTGTAACCAGTTTCTACAAAAAGCCCTCTGCCTCTTTAAAGAACAAAATGGCATTATATCAACGATGAATAAATAATAAATGATTAGCAAATTTGCATTTCTTTTAATCTGGCAACTAGGCTCGTTGAATTGGTCATGTTAATGAGCCTTTTCACACTGGACTAATTGTGCTGGCATAAAATCGCAGTTTGTAGGCTTTTTCGGTGAGGAGAGTGGTTTTTGGCTGGCACAATTTTTCAACCAGCTTCAACCCCGCACAAGCAGAACAAAACTAACACGTACACACTTATGAAAACACAGGTTCTGCGTTTTTTTTTTTGCAGAGCGATTTTTAGTATTTAGTTGTCCATCGACTCGTAAAGATGAATATGAAGAAAATGATATTAATTATGTACATGATTGAGATTTGTGATGATTGACTTCAATTTTCTTATATTTTATCAAGGGATTTAATGTGCTGTTTCTATATTACAGGCGATTAACTCGTCTGAAAAATTTATATGGAAATAAAAAAACAGTGCTTTTCATAAAATTTTTTCAGACGAGTTGATCGCCTGTAATACAGAAACAGCACTTAAGTTTAAAGTTAATTGAGTTGATTTTCATATGTATTTTACAGGGAAAAACTTTGAAAACGAACTTTTTGTCAAATATGAATAAAATATATATTGAAACCTTGTGAAAATGTGGCATAAGTTAATAAATTCCTCCTAAAATTAATTAATTCATCATAACTTATTTTATTCAAGTATGTTCCGCAATTGCATATGCATGTGTTTAACGAACGAAAGGCAAACGTGAAATAAACAAAGAAAATACTAACACACACAAAGCTGTGTATACGTACACAATTTTATGCCAGCATAATTAGTCTAGTGTAAATACGAAAGAACAAAAGTTGTGCGGATTAAAAATTATTCCTGTGTGAAAAGGCTCAATTACAACTGAGCTTAAGCTTCAAACCGCTGATAAAAACAACAAAAAAACATATAATTTTAAGTTAAAAACATTAACAACTACGTGATGATGACGATGTTGATGAGAAGCCACAAACCACATAAACAAAAGCATCACAACTATAACGCAACGAACCACATAGAGGACCACCCAAGTTAGACCACACACATGCACAACATGTGTATGAAAACGAATTGTGACCGAACAACAACCCATATATCCAGACTCAACACTCTGCACAGTTGGGCAAATTATATACGACATTCGAAAAGCCGCCTTAACGCAAAATATTTAAATGCATGTTAAATGTGCTGGATGTTTGATACTCGACTCGTTTTATTGTTTGAGCATTGAAGAGCAGCAAAGTCTCAGTAAAGCTGACAGTTTGAAATATAGTTGAAAACTAGTAAAAATCAAAATACAAATAAAAAAAAACAAATAGAAAAAGAAAAAACAAAAACAAATGTTTGGTTTATTGATGTTGATAATGAAGAAATGAAGGCCCCAAAGGCATAATGCCAATAAAGTCACGCTAATGGACAAATTTAAAATTTTAGCTACCTCACCTTACACTCTTTACTACTACACACAAACAATCGCACTGTTGTGCGCATACTACATGTTTATGTAGATATGTTAAATGAGTTCTATTGCAAGATGTGTTATTTGAGCAGTACGTCGTCATTTATCTTCGCACATAAAAAACTAAAACAATAAAAAGAAAAAAAAAATCAAAAGATACGAGTAATTTTGTTAAGTGCTAAAAATTTTTCTTTAACATTAAGCCTTACGATTTTAATACATATATTTTGACGTCATTTGCATAGCGAAGTCGACTGAGTGATGTCCGTCTGTCCGTCCGTCAGTGTTGAAATTATTTCCAAAAAAAAGTAAATATGTCAATCGATCAGATATAATGTCGAAAGGGGTGCTATTGGAAATCAGCATGATTAGTGCATGTCCTTTAAAGCAGCAGGCAAAACACCACGCCCACCTCTAAATTTTTCATGTCATTTGAAACAATAAAATAACTCCAATCAAAAAAATAAATATATGGGACTATAAAGAATTTAAAAATAAGAAAAAAAACATCAAGTGAATAAATTGGCGCTCGCCCATATTTTCCGAGTTATGGGACTCTGATTTTATATATTTTTTTTTTATTATTTAAAAATGGGCATCATTTTAAAGCTTTTGAAGAGATCTTGAAGGAAGTACTAAAATTTTTTAAAAATTCTTAACCCATTAAGAGCCGATGGTATTTTAATGTAAAATTATATATATGCAGTACCAAATTTTTTTATTTTTTAATTCTCTGTCACCCCAGTATTTGCTTTTTTAATTGGAGTTACTTCACTTAAATAGATTTACATAGATGGTGAAAGCTATATAAGATTCGGCATTGCCAAATATAGCACTCTTACTTGTTATTTTTATGCCCTTCACCAGAGGTGAAAAAAGGGTATATCTTAGTTTCTCATTCCATGTGTAATATCTAAATATCTATTTCCGACCCCATAAAATATATCTGAGTTCTTATGGATAGCAAAATCGATTAAGCGATCTCCGTCTTTTTGTCCGTATTAGTGTTGAAATCAGACCAGCTAGAGAAAATTTAAATATGCCAATCGATCAGGCATAGTGTCGAAAGAGGCCCTATTGCAAATCAGCAAGATCGGTCCATGTCCTTCGAGGCAGCGGGTAATACCACACGCCTACCTCTACTTCCCTACTATTTGGAACAATGAAGTAACTCCAATCAAAAAAAAAAAAAAACAAATATATGGGGTGATAGAGTATTAAGCCTATCTTTAAACAAATATTTGAAAATTAGATAGAATGTCCACTACTTTGTCTGGTATAATAAAAAGTACAAGTATTTAAAATTATAAATTAAAGGGTGCTATAATAGTTGATGTATATGGCTAAACTGTTGAACAGTTCTAGACAGACGGATGAAATTTACAAATAAACTATTGCTACAACAGCAAGCATAAAATTTGGATGTGAACACTAAAGGGTGCCCCAGTAGTAAATGTAATTTGATATATGTGCCCAAACTTTTAAACTGTTAAGGCCGTGTCAGATAAAACTTTTGCTTTGCGTTGCGTTGCAAGTTCGCTTTGACATCTAAGATAAAATGCACGAACTTATATGAAGTATGTCACATAAAGCACTTTTAACGCAAAGCAAAGCGCAAAGTTGGGCAACACTCATCTTTTTGCGCGCTTTCACAATTAGCTGCTATACATTTGTATATTATTTTTGGCAAAATCGAACGTAAAAGAGTTAAGAATTTTAAAATATTATTTTTTTATTATATATTCTTCCTTTATTATTTTTTTTAGAAAATTATGGAAGAAAAACTTATAAAAACAAACAATAATTAGGCGCTGTTAAAGTTTTTATTGTGACATACCTCTTGCGTTATACGCTTTTTTTCAAAGTTTGAAACATCATGCAAAGCGATAAAGTTTTATCTGACACGGCCTTTATAGACAGATAGATAAAATCTGTTTTGAGATCGGTTTTTTTTTAAGAATTATGTTATATTTAAAATAAATGCAATTTTTGTAGCATATTTTTAGGATGCACTACGATAATTTCTGCAAATTTGTAATTCCAAGATTTGTTTTTAATTTCAATATAATGGTTAAGCTAAAATTCATTATTCCCCATATGCACCACAAATTGTTTGATAATTTGCACAATAACGCACCAAAATTATTTAACTCCATAGTTATATTTCCTTACTTTTTATGATATAAAATTTTTTTTTTGTTTGGTAATTTTAATTTTCCAGAGTTGTCAACTCTATACTTTTGAGCTTAACATATGATTAACGATTTTTGTTAAACTACAATTTTAAAATTCAAGTTCGTTAATTTTCAGTTTTGATATTTTTTTTTATGAATCTAGCGTTTTCTTTTGATACCTCTTGTGGTTATTTGTAAAATTAGAATTAATCCAAGTTTATTCACACAGATGTAAGACTGTTAGCTTTTTTTAGTGTTATTGACGATTTATTATATTACAAAAGTACTGACAGTTTTTTAAAAGCAAATTTTCGTTTAATAATACTTTGCTTTTCAATAAATATGTTTATTTTAATATTTAGAGTTATTGAATCGTGTTATTCTCATTCACATATTATCATTTTTAAAATTTTAACTTTAAAGTTTTTACAACAAAGCATTTAAAGTGACACCCTGTACCATTTTTATGCCTTTTACCCAAAAGTGGCCAAGAGTGTATTACCAGTGGCAAGTAGTAATTATTACATTAAGTGCGGCTTGGCATGTGGAACGATATAAATAAAAAATAAACAACAACAAAAACCCACAGTGTCGACCGCTAATGTTTTAAAAAGTAATACAATTTGCTAGATGTATTTCTGCCATAAAGCAGCGAGAGAGAAAAAACCCGATATTTAATACTTACGACTGATATCTACTTTTTATGGGTTTTTTTTTTTGCTTTTGTATTTGCAAATTTAGCGGTTGGCAAAGGCTTAAGACCAGCAAGCAGCTTAACAGCCAGCTAAGCTAACAAAAAAAAAAAAAAAAAAGAGCCAACAACAGTACAAGCCCATGTGGCCAACGTGTGCGATAGATAGGGTCTTGGATTACAGTAACGATGATGTTGACGACCACAATCACGACATTGACTGCGTGTGTAAGTAAGAGTATATTGTCATTTAACTTGTCTACAATCATGTATAACAAACTAAAGCACTAAACAGAAAAAAAAATATAATTGTTTAACTGAAACTTACTACGTTTGAGAGCACTTCTCTTTTTTTCCCCCAAGAACCTACTTTTTCCATAATTGTAATTTATCTATTTAAAGTGCTCTTAAAGGGAGATGCTTTAAAATATGTAGTTTCATTCTCCTACTCTGTTTTTTGTACGGTTGCTGTTTTTCTCTTTGTGGAATTGTTTACATTGTTTCTCTCGGTTTCTTTTCACTTACAAATCTTTACTTCCCGCCATCATAGATTATGGTTGGTGGTCCGACATGATATAAACAACATCAAAACAACTTTGAATCTATAAATTAAGACATTATATTGCAACGGTCGTTTCAAAACATTAAGTTAAAGAAAACAAGTTTATGTGCTCTACAAGGCTGCGACGAATCATAAATACCCTTCTACACTCAACCAACAAAAAGTTTATTTATGTAAATTTTGAAATTCTTTCTTTTGCTGAAAAATGCTTAAATATTTTATAATGCAGAAACTGGCTAAATATCATGGATTAATTATGTGTGGTTGTCTTAACAGAGGCCCAAACATGTTGCTGGTACTTAAAAGCGATTTTTAATATGTTTTTTCATATTGGCGTTAAGCACGCATCGCTCTTCGAATCATAATTTGTTTAACAGTTTGATCAAAACTACAGGGTCCGCTAACTAGTGCTTATTTCGTGAATGGTAACACTAAGCTCATGTCTGATTTGACAGATAATTAGTTTTATCCTTTCGCTGAACAAATATGGTTCTGTATATGCTTGGACAACGCTTGGAAATAACATAACCTTGAAAATCATGGCTATGTTGCAGAATGTGCGCGAAAATTGTGTACAGATTTTAGAAGAAGAGAAGCACCATCAGCTCCGTATCTTCGTTATCTTGTGAAAAAAGTGAAAGATACTGGCGTCCTCATCGATAAACTAAAGCGTGAAAAGCCAAAACAGTGCGTACACCCGAGGATATTGCTGCTGTGGCAGAAAGTGTGCGTGAAGCGCCATCAACATCAATTCACCGTCGTTCTTAACAATTGACATTTCGGAGACATCATTGAGACGAATTTTGCATAAAGATCTTGGTATGTAGCCACACAAAGTCCAATTGGTTCAGGAGTTGAAGCCAACTGACCAGCCAATGCGTTTTCGCTTCGCATTAAAAAAAAAGTTATTTGGCGTACCAAATCAGTTTGGTTTATCAGTTACGTAGTTACTTTGCTGCAATTTCGAAACGAATTCTTAATATTCATTTTGCAAAAAGTACCATCATCAACAGGCTGACAAGCAGATTTCCATAAGAAATATCTTAGATGGCTACGTAGCCAATCTCTCTTAACCAAATGATAGATTTTCCGGAATATACAAAAGCTTCTTACCCTTGGCTAACGAATATAGGACATCGACCAGTAACTTAATATCCTTGTATTACACGAGCAAGTAACCCAAAAACTCGCCAGACATGTAATGTATTGGCTTCGGTTCAAACTTCGCATGCGAACTAAGGCATTAATCAAGGCTGGAGGTAAGATGGTCAACAACTCTTCAGCAGAGATGATATGATGAACGTTGATGGACACCTGTTTCTACTCTGTGTAACAGAATCTAAGTAAGAGCGTTGAGCGATTTGTTTTCTTTCATGTTGCGATAACGTTGAATTAGCATGTATTGAAGAAAGTTCTCTGACGATGCCAATTTCAAAAATTTTGGACTTAACTGAAGTTATAACAGCTGGAAAACTCTTCCAACAGATTAGCATTACCGCTGCATTGTTTCGATTCCCTTCATAGGAAGGATTTTGGTTTGACAGTTAAAAAGGTGTCGAAATTGATCCCGAGGAAACTGAAAGAAGACGACGTCTACAGCTTGGCTGGAAAGATTAAGTTCAACAGAAATTCACACAACTACAATACGTTTTAAGCAGTGAATCAAAATGCTTGACTATTTTCAATACATATGTATTTGCTTAACTGTTACTGTGGAAAAATGTGCAGCAAAAGCAAGAAGCAAATGCAAAAAAAACCCATTTGCTTCAGCTGACTATGTTTTCTTTCTGCAGCAAAGCAATTAATTTGAAGAGGTTTGCTGCTGCTTGAGCAATCAGTTGTTCTTTATTTTTGTTTTTGCCGACTACGATTGCTGTTTCTTGCTGTAACTCGCTGCTTTTCAACCCTTTTAACAATGGAAACGTACTTATGTATTTATTACTTACAATACGTAAGAAAATACAAACAATAAATACAAACGTTGTTTTTATTATACCATTAAATGTTGTTTTGTGTTTTTTTTTCTTCTTAAAAACCAACAACAAAAGAATAAACAAACATAAACTTATTGCTTAAGCAACAGCAAAAGTTTTCAAAATAAATGATATGCTGATTGCTTTGCTGCAGAAAGAAACACATAGTCAGCTGAAGCCAATGCGTTTCTTTCTCTTTTTTTTTTTTTTTTTGCTTTTGCTTTTTACTGTTGCTTCGTTTATAATGAAATATTGTGTAAATGCTGAGACATTTAGTTGTTTTATTTGCTGAAAAACATGTTAGCAAAGCAAAGGTTTTAGTCCTGTTGCTATTTTTTAACAAGCAATTTAAACATTGATTTTAAGACATTTCAAACTGGAATAAGAGAACTCTAAAATATTTCTCTAGTGAAATTAGGGATTTTTCTCATTGTGTGTATTTTTTTTTTATAAAATTGCCTTAAATATTTTTGTTTTTAAAGCACAAAACGTTTTTGTTTTCATTCTAGCGGTTTTCCTCTTAATACTATATTTGCGATTTTTCAATTAGTTCATGCAAAAAATATTTTAATTATAACCGTAAAGACAAGTTAAATAGAAAAATATCATATTTACAACACTTCAGGTGACCTAATAGTGTGATCAACAACATTTATCTAACGTAGGGTATAAAATGAAAAAAGTAAAAAAATTTAATACAAAATAGCAAAACACTGAATTACAATGCAAACCCAACTTGAATAACAAAGAAAAAAATGAAAATAAAATAAAAAACGTAGTAAAACGTAAAGTATTGAAAAAAAAACACAAATGCTTTATAGCGGCAACAACAGCTACAATGAAATACCAACAACTATGGAGCCTGATAAAACTTTGCTGGTGGTCGTTTAAGTGATGACAGATTATTGAAAAGCATAAATTCATCAGATGTGACATATTCACAAAATTAACTTATATCTTTTGCTGGGTACCAATTGGTAACGTGATACCAAATGATGCGAGCAATAACTAATCTTCTCCTGTCATTTATCTCGTGTTATAAATGATGCCGATAAGGTTTAATTGGCAGGACTTATTCGTCTTGTGATTTAACACTATTGATACGTTTCTTAGTGTATTTTAAAATACTTATAAAATAAAATAAGTTCATGTCTGGTTGAAAGGGTTCGTTAATAAAAATTTGTCGTTTTGTCTGTTAAGTAACCAGAGATACTACGATATTAAAAAATGCTATTAAAAGGACAGCGGTTATGTTATATGAAGTTATAATATTGTAGTTATAGGAACCCAGTTCTTTAATACCTTTGACATAACACTACCCATACGATTTTAGAGACTTTATATTATTTTCTTATTCTAGGGCCATTGTTTTACAGTTTGTTACCTCAGCTTTCTTTGTAACTTAAGTTATCACGTTTAATAAGCTTTGTGTTATTTAATAGTCACCTCTAAGAGTTGCGACACCCAGACAGTATCAGTGTTGGAAAACCTAAATTTGAGTTATTCGTATACATATTCTGTTAAAGTAGATGGTGGTTTTTCGAAATCAGGATTTATTAAACCATATCGAATCAGTTTAAGCTTAAGTTTAAGAATTTTATCGAAGGTACCGGCATCGAAAATATCAGTGTATGCTTAGCATCTAGGAACACTGGAGCTAAAATTTTCTAGAGCGCTTACAGGGCACTATGCTCTTTGAAAACCCCAAAAAGCCTTATAGCGAAAATTTTCTTGGATATAAAGATTAAGGTGGACTAAGTGTATAGCAAGGCTAGTTTTACCATCAATTATGAAGTAATGAAACAATAGCAAATGCACAAGTAAACATCCCATACCTAAAAAATGAACAAAGCACATTTACTGTTTTGAAAACCCACAACAACAAATAACACATGCAAATTGAAAGGAAGAAAACAATTGGACAAACAATAAACCCAAATGAAAATAATTGTTTTATGATAACAGTAAACATCAAAGCAAATTATTACCCTTAAACCTTGCTTTTTATAACACCACATATTGCAATGTTTATTAATGAGCCATTCACATGACCCTCGCTTGAATTTTCAAGGAACTCTACTACTTACCAATAATCAAAAACAAACTGCAATTGTAGTCTTAAATTTTAACTAAAAAAAAACAATAATAATAACAATAAAAAATGTTATTATATTTTGTCTATCGTACATGTACTTTTTTGCCGTCCGTGTACGCAGTTAATTTTATTTTTCCATGTACGTTTTTTTCGTACACGCAGTTATTTTTATTTTCCTACGTACGTTTTTTCGTACACGGATTTATTTTGATTTTTTCGTGTACTTTTTTCCGTACATGTACTGAAAATAAAGTACACGTACACAAAAAAATAGCTACAGTCGTACATTCACGTACATACGTGTACGCAAATAAATATTTTAATAAAACATATTCGTGGATGTGTACGAAAATTTCTGAATTTAAAGACACACATAATTGTTAAGACAAGAAAAATATGTACGGGTTGGTTTTGAACAGAAAATTGTGTGTACTTTCTGAACTCTGCTTAAAATACATTTCAAATCTATTTTAATATTTTATGAATTTGACATAAAATATTACCTAATTTTTTAGCTAAAAAAAGCTAAAAAAAATAATCTTTTACTCAAGACGTCTTAGAAA
The DNA here is from genome assembly GCA_916610165.2 of Gymnosoma rotundatum. Lineage (NCBI taxonomy): Eukaryota > Metazoa > Arthropoda > Insecta > Diptera > Tachinidae > Gymnosoma > Gymnosoma rotundatum. The sequence continues at coordinate 22,803,324 of OU744339.1, read as the reverse complement.
AACTAAAGCGTCTTTGTAAGTAAAAATCTAAACGATTTAAAATTACTACATTTATTTTTGTATTAAAAATCGTTCAATTTAATTTTAATAAAAATCTGGCAACTATTTTCATGCAATATTTAAAGAGCGGCTGCATTTTTGTTTTTTTAATTTACTTGTATTGGTTGCACTCTGAGAGTGAAAACGTTTGTTCCCCACATAAACAACAAAAAACTCATTACAATTGCCGTTAATGTTGAAGACTTGCAATTTCCTAAATGACAATGAATGTTTATTATTGTAATTGTTGGAGGTTTTTCGTTCATAGACGAAATTATACCGGTATTTGACTTAAGGTTAAACGTAGTAGTAGCTTTTTCCATATTTTATTTACTACCAAGCGGAAGTTTAGCCGAAGTTGCATTGAAAGATATATTTTATGTACAGAAATAAAAGAACTCAAATTAAGATGAGTAAGCAAAAGCAAATCGCTGTGTATGTACATACATTTGTATTGCTAAATCTGAAAGATGTTAATGGAGACATATACACTTACATATGTACATATGTACGTATATATGTACAGCCTTAAATATCTTAAGGAGTTAACAAGGCTGCTTAAAACTTTACTTCGATTTATTTTGTTGCCAACATACATTTTTCTTAAACCAATTTTATGACCTTTCAAGGAATTGCTCTGATGGACTTATGCACAATTCTGTGAAATCAATGTGTGTTTAAGTTAAATAAACAGTTCCACGTTCTTTTTTCCATCTCTTATTTTCCCATTAAAACCAATTTATTTTAAACATGACTAGAATTATTTTTACGATTTCAATATAAAAGCAAAAAAAGTTTCATTCATGCATTCTCATAAAGTTTTTTAAAATATGCAAATGATCAGTTTTAAATACATATGTATGTATGTATACTGTGACAACAATCACAAACAAAAATACCTTCTGCCACCCAAAATGACACACACAAACACACACTAAAATTGTTTTATTTTATTGATTTCATAAAATATCAGTGATGCATGATCTTTTTTTGTCTTGAAGTTAAAAAGGAACGAAATATGTTGTGCTTTAAGCTAAACCGAATAATAAATCTGCTACCTAAACAATTTTTCAATTTCCAAATCCATTTATAGATTTTTAAAAAGTTTTTCGAAGCCACACCTGGGACTAACTCATTTTTTTCATTTGATTAAATATAATACAAGACAAAAGTATGAATTGCTGTAACTGAATGTTCTGTCAAAAGTTAGAGTTATTCGTCCCCATGGAAATAATTTGTCCATTACTGGAAATTGCATGGATTCCAATTTTGTAGATCTTAGGATCCGACAGAGATTAAATGGAGAGGTTAGAGTCTTAAGTAATTCAGCTTTTTATAGAGCAATGGAGGAACCCTTAAGAGAAGGGCTAAAATACCTCGCCAGAGATGTATTGATTTACCGGCACTCCTGTGACAGTAAACCATCCACAGGAAGTCCACAAAGACCAGAATAACTGCGTTAGTGACAGTCCACGGGAACTTAAATTATCATTTGTACAATCACGGAGGATACTTCCAGGCTGTTCATGGAAGAGGCTGGGACGGTAACGTATATTGTGTTTGAATGTCGTACACTGGCTTGCATTTGCTTTAGGACCACAGGCAAACATATTAACTGTGAATGATATGAGGTATTTTAACCTAAGATAAATTTTAGCAATTACGAGAGGGTCTGTTAAAAGAAAGAAGATTTACAGTTACCAGTCGGCACTCGAAAATCACTACAGTCGAGGGTAGTCTACCTTTGGATCACTTGACTTAGGACGTTTTTAGGTTTAGAGAGTGCAACCATTGCATTGTAAATGTTTACAGAAAGTAACAGCAGATCATTTGCGACTCAGTCGCACATGAAGAGGATTTTTCATAACTCGTTTTTCGATCCTTTCTCTCTCACCCTATCGCTTATCCTACTTCTTTTCATTGTTGCAGTACCCTAAACCAAAAACCTCCTCGCTTTTGCAAGTCTTTATTTCTACCTTGTTTTATTTGCTCCAGTCTAGAGGAAGAAGATTTTATTACTGCGGGATCTTCACAGGTCGACTAGTACCTCGAACTCGAATGCTAGTTGCCCAGCACTTCTTGGTCATTTGATGATAAAATAATTTCTTTTGTTTTTGTATTAAATACAAAACCTCATACTTAAACCGGGTATTTGTTGGCAACAAAAATATGGTTGAAATTTAAGCACCGTAGTGACGGCTCTTCGGCACTTTTTATTCCCAGAAGGCAATGATTTTGGTTTTTCCCTTTATGAAATATGATTTTAAACCCATCTTGATTTTAAAAATTAATAACATAACATTTCTGAATCGTGATTTTTCAAAATTAAAGATCCTATGCATTTACGCGCTCTCGACCCAAACATAATAGAAGTACAGTAAACTGGATAACTGCATTAGTGACAGGTTAAAAAAGTTTCTAATATCACCCGGACACGATGAGTATCAAAGAAGATTATAAATGTAGACTGTGCCTGTGGGAGGCTGGTTCGGTAGCGCACACAGTTAGTAAATGTCCGGCACTGGCTGGCATAAGACTTGGGATCACAAGCAGAAGCTTTAATAAAAGCTATTAACAAGTAGTAGGGCCTGCGTGATGAGAAAAGGGCCGACAGATACCAGTCGACAGTCTGAGATCAATAAAGTCTAGAGTAAAGATTGACGGCCGATGAGGTTAAGGTTGCCGTAAATTGCGAATCGGTTCCCTATAATCATTGAGGACGGTAAGGGGTCAAAAAGGGACCTATAAGGAAGTGGTCTTGTTTTATCTCTCTCCCACATTAAACCAAATATTAATAATATAATCAAGGACGAAGGCCGCTGCAGCCAGTTCCTTTCTAATATTATTAATTTGTAAATTAATTTACATTTAATAAATAAAATAAATAAATTAATAATATAAAAAATTCACATTAATTTGATACAGCCGATAAGGAGAACACAACTGGGACCAACGACGAATTTTATCCAACACGACTAATAAGTCGTCAAAAAATCGTTTTGTAAATTCGCTCTATGAAGAACAATAACAACGAAGAAACACAGCTGTTAGTTGCTGAAGATGTTTACTTTTTGTAAGCTGCTAAGGTGACCATCAAAAGCAAATAATATTTAAAAAGTTAAACATTAACAAGAACACAACTAAAAACTTTTTTTAATTTAACTAATAATCTCTACTCTTTTTATATGTATGTGCTGCAAAATAAAAATACATACAGTTTTTAAGTAAAATAACTATACTAACTAAAATACGGCAGTGGTGAAGGCGCTTGAAGCCAGTCCTCATTTAAATAATATTTATTGTAAAATTAATTTTCAATAAATAAATAATAATAACTAAAGTACTTCGAAACTAAAATCAAACATGGTCACATTGTACTGAATTGTTCGTCGTTCGCCGTCGTAAGTAAAAGAAATAATTCTATTGCAAAGTTCGCTGCATATAATAAATCTCGTCTGACGTCGTCTGACGTCATAATTGTGTTCATTTTCATATATACAAATGTGTAGCATTTTTAAATATTTGTCGCAGTTGTGTTCCTAGCATCAAACGCTAAAAGAAATGCAGATGACTGTTTCATATTGTACATCAACGGATGAATGAATGATACTATAAAAAATGTGGCATGACCAATAAACCTCAATCTAATAAATTTGTTTTAAAGTGTAAAGTTTTTTTTCCCCGAGCAAAAAGAACAAAAAGAAAAACAAAAACGAACAAACTCCACGTTGTTTTTGTTACCAGCATATAGAGTTTTAAAGTTAAAATATTAAACCAAGTGGGTGGTCTAGATTATTTTGTGAATGTTGAAGTTGTCGTTCAGTTGTTGTTTAGTTTTGTTTTTTTTCTTAATTTTTATTTTATTTCTGTTTCAGTCAAAGAAAAACCTTTACCCTAGACAACTGCAAAAGACAGCGTCATCATCAGCGTCTCCAACAAACTCATCATCATGGTTGTTGCAGTTGTTGTTATTGATGTTTTATTATTAATTTTTTTTTTATTTGAGTCTTTTCGGAGGGAGAAGCTTTTAAAACATAATTGGTTATACCAAGTTAACCAACAACAGTATTTTGTTGTTATTGCATATTTGTTGTCTGTGTGTGGTACTTAAGCCATTCTTAAACATACGTTATGTGGTATGTATGAATGTACGAGGGCATTTCGTTAAGTAGTTTAATTTTTTATTCATAGGTAGTTTTATTCATTATACCACCCGCATACATCAAATTCGTCCGCAGACCCCTAGACTTATTTATTTTTATATCCTATGGAGCCTTGAGATACTTCTAAAATCAGATCAGAAGCCTTTACAAGTTCGATGAAAAAGAAAGTTTTATCGTAGAGAATCACTTCGAGGCATCGGCCAATCATAGGGTTTCGTGTAACTCTAAGTAGGAGCCAAAGAACTCTGGATTATATATAATTGATAACTGTAGTCTGCGAACGATCCCTTAAGCGCCCCCTGATCATATTCCTCTAGCTACACTAGCAATGGAATAATATATGCTTTTACTGCGTCCATTTTCCATTAAAACTTTATATTGTTACGTTTTTCCCTTTTTGAACAAACGTATGGATTCTTTCAGGCATCTCAACTACTTCTTTTATCCAATCCAGTCATCCTCTTTAATCCAATAGCCACAACACACGTCTGCCATACACTGATGTTATGCTGTTACACTTCCCTGCGCTAACAGCTACCGTATTTACTTTTTTATTATGAGGGGCTTCTTGACAATTATCTGTTACTCTTTTATTGAATTAGACGTCTTTTTCCTTCTCGGGAGGTTTATACTGCTGCTTCTCAATTTTTTAATTGCTTTATAACAAATATTATTTTCCGTTGTACGCGTGTACGAAGGTGGGATCAAACCTACGATCTTATGTTTTACATCACGCACCTCTACCAACGCAACCATTGAGGTTGCTCAGCTTTTGTTAGCTAATTGAGGTATTATTCTATACACACACCCATAGTGGAAGTAACTTTATTCACCACTCTCATACTGTTAACAACAAAAGGGTTGCCAGATCTTACTTTTTCGTAACAATATTTCATTTTCATAAGGAAATTAATTTAGGTGGTGCGGGCTTTCGGTAAATACATTATAGGTCTCATTGATCTTTATTCAGGTCCTTGATCTTAATAAAACGGTAATATTATATAAATTTTTTACGCGCTTTGGAAGTTGCATAATCATCCTAAAACTCAAATGAACGAATTTACCATCATAAAATCCTGGACGGAAACAATAAAACTAACAAAAATTAAAACGACCTGAGTTTCACGTTGTTGTTCCATGCTCAAAATAATGATTTGATTAGAAGGAACAGGTAGAATTTGTTATTCGATATTTATATATTTCACGTTGAATAAATCGAGTAGGGACAAAGCAAAGACCCTGCAGAAATAAACATGTTCGAGATTCATAATAATGCCAAGTACCAGAACTGAAAAGGGGTTTGCAAGTAACAGCTAAGTCAAAGCCAATGTTTCCGGTGCATTGCCAAGCATTTTGTAGATACAAATAATCAGAAGCATTAACAGACAGTGCTGAGAATCTTTTTTCCAAACTTTTAGAACGCAAGAGATTGTGAGACTTATTTGGCTACTTTAGCCAAGTACTTTAGTAGAACTAAACGAATTTCATTATAATGCTCAAAAGATGCTACAATTTATTATCTGGTTAGTCAGAAAGTTTTTCAATGATAGGAGTTTTCACAGTATCCAATCTTTACCCCAGCAGGCCAGGCTAATGTTATAAAGAATAACTGTGCGTTAGCAATCATTATCCTGAGGTCTTAGTCGTTATTCTTGTTATCCAATAATATACTGTAAAGTCAAGATGTATTCCATTATAGAGGCACATATGCCTTAAGCTCATTAAAAGTAAAGATTAACTATTTTCTGCATTGAGTTAGGTAACGATGGTCTTGTCTTTCGGTTAGCACCTATAATACATGTAGACAAGGCCAAATTTCCAGCATCCTAGACAGACTACGATTTTTAAGGGAGCCACATATCTATGAGACTTCTGCTAGGCTGAAATCTGAGTTTTATTCATTTACGTAATGTACCTAGGTTTTACCAAATTGAACGCTTGTAAAATCCAGTGCTGTGTGTTTTTGCATAGGCGTACGGCTGAATGTTATGGGCGATATAGATATTAAGGAATCAGAAGCTCTCGATGTTCTTGGTATATTTTTCAAGTCGCAAGAAAAGCATTCAAGTGTGTAGTTTTTCTAAAACAGTGTAAAAAGTATTTCACTCCATCTGCTCTCCTCATTATTAATGTCTCCTTTATCAGACCGAAAATGGAATACAACTGTCATGTATGGGCCGGTTCTTCAAAAACTATTTGAAACTAATGGACCGCGTACAGGAGAGAACTAAGAAGCTCATCGGTCACAGTAGGGTATTGATTCACTCGAGCAATGATGCAATGTGGGATGTGTTTCAATATTTTATCGTTGCTACAACGGAAATCAGGGAACTTGTTCCTGAAAATCGTAATTTTGCACGAGCAGCGCACTCTGCGTGAAGAGCGCATCCCTTTAAGGACGATTAGCCAGTGAATCGAACTACGCAATACAGAGAAAATTTCTTTTCTAGCCGAACAGTTCATATGTGTAATAAATTTCCTGCGAGGTCTTTCCTGTCACTTTCAGTGTGTAAAGATTTAAATCAAATGTCCACAAGCACTACTCCCTCTATCCTCCTAACCACAACCTAATTCCCTAGTTCAGCCATAATGCGTTACATGAGTAGAGGTCATCCCCTGAGTGCTAGTCCTAATAAAAAAATATCTACTAAGCACGTTAAGCAAGCTTATTTTTTTTTAATGGGCCAGGCATTAAAAGCATGTTAAAGCAGGAATGAAGAACAAACTTAAGCAAGGTAACATGAACTTGGTAAGATTCGTTCATTTAACCTTTCGAGGTCCACTTAACTTGTCGTTAAAGATGTTGAATAGAACGCTCTATAAGATTGAGATAATTCTATTGTGAGGCATTCTTTAGATCAGTGTCTCCTTTCTATAACTTAAGTGAAAAGTTTTGAAAATATCATAGTCATTCTGTTTTACACAGGGTGCGTAAGAATTATTAAAAAAAATTTATATAATGTGCATTTACATTACACCGAAATCTAGTTCTAATGAGATTTCGAGCAAAATCTAGTTGATTTTTTGTTGATTTCCCATACAAAACAAAATCTACTGCGCAACTAGCTTTTGACCAAATCTACTCAAAATCTAGTTTAACTTCGTAACACATCCTCTGAACAACAAAAAATGACTTTTTATTAAAGTACAAAACAAAATTTATAAAAACAACAAATTTTGTGATTTTTTTAAATAGAAAAGTATATAAGTGAAGAGAAAATAAAACTGACAAAAACTCAGAAGTATAAATAAAAAGCAATGTAATTGTTTTAATGAATATATTTCTGTTTGTTGTGAATGTGAAATCTTGCTAGTGTTAAAGAAATATAGTGTAAACGAACTTGATTTAGGAAAAAATTTCGAATCAAATCTAATAGATTTCATTCTAATGTAAATGCACTATAATGTTATAAAATACCTTCTTGATTAACTGTAGCTCACCCTGTGTAAAATAAAATGACTAAGATTTAAACAAAAACATAATGAGCAAGTAAAATATTAAGCATCACTCATTTATTTATTAGTAAAACTAGAATTTTTTATTTATCCAAAATACATGGTCCGCAGCCGAGTACTAAAATTGTAAATATGCAATAAATTAAAAAAAAAAATGATAAGTATAATTGAATTCTTCTTAGTCTGTCCTCGTATATTTATACTTACTTATGTTTGAATGTTCGTGCGAGTATGTGTTTAAAAGTATGTGCGCCAGCGTCGCATTAACGTTGGCAAATTTGTTAACATTGTTGTTGCCATTTGTGTGGCAAAGTAGTTGACTGTTTTTATTATTGTTGTTACTAAGAAATGTTTGTTTGCCTAAATGTGTACATGTACATATGTATATATATATATATATATGTGTGTGTAAAAACTAAATTTATGTTGGAGGATTTGTTGACTTAAATTGTCCATTTGTTTTTAGTTGTATCTTTGCTGTTTTTTTTTTTGGCAGTGTTTTAAAAGCTGATGCCACACAAGTTGTAGTTTTATTTATGTTGCTTTTTAAGCGTTTTGTTCTTTTTTTTTTTCTTATTGTCTTCTTTCTAAAGAAAGCCCAAGTCATAATCATAATTTACTTTGAAATTTTAATTTAAGCATACGACTGGCTGATTTTCTATATCGTGTGTGTTTCTGTGTATTTTTATTTTTTAAAACAAAATCACTTTTATATATAAATGTATAAGATTATAAAGAAGAAATAATTCGCTTTAAATAAATAAATTTCAAAAAGTGTATGTATTTATTATACATTTTCGATTAACCTTAAATCCTGATTAAGGTTCAGGTATGCTTATAACGTCATGAACATAGATTTCGGTTCCTTTTCAACCTTTTCCGCTTCCTAAGTGATTTAAGGTTATTGTAGACCTCTTTTATCATTAAGTCCGGAATATAATAACATTGCATTTCGATGTAAAAGATATCTGACCTTCGAATAGTACCAACTTCCATTAGCATTTTTACGCGATAGTGCAACCCCTTAGTTTCAAAGCATGTATGAGCCTGATAATTTCAGTAAGTAATAGAAATTCCTTTCTTGAATTGGGTTATACTTAAAGCTGACGTGACCTATCACCACTACTTTCTATAGGCATTAAGTTGTTTATCTTGCTATAAAATAATATTTTCTATACAATTAGAGCCGCATTTTCAGCTGCATTTTATTTGTGTAACAGTGTGGCAACACGAAATTTCTTACGATTTTTCTGAGTATGAGAGAACTTTATCAAACTTTTTTGTCTTAGATACAGGCCTGCCATATTTGCCGATTTATCGGCATTTTGCCGATTTTTTGCATCAAATTTATCAAAGAGCCGATTTGCCGATTTTGGCTCTAAAAATGCCGATTTTTTTGATAAACACTGTAACAAGGTAACTTTGTTTGTTTTAGAATAATTTATTAATTTTGGGCAACACTAGAATACTTGTAATATTAGAAAGAGACAACTGTTAATAAGTCAGCACTTCTACTAAGGCGGGAGTTAGGCTTATTTGCTGTTATAAAAAACGTCGTTGGAAAAAACAGTTCTTAAGTGTATGTGAGCTATTAAAAAATAAAAGGTTTTCGCTGGCGTGAATGAATCAACCGATCCATGCAACATTAATGCATTACGTGCATTATACGCTTGTCTTTAATTACCTCCCGAATTTAAAACTCTACTTAGAGATATTTACAATTACGCATCAAATAGTCCAGAAAGACTTTATCAATTTTAATAACATCCAAAAATTACGAAAAAAAAAAAATAAAACCAAAAAATTACTGCACCAAAGTCAAACCAGATGGCTGGCGCGTGAAGCAGTAGATGTTTGAGTACTAGATTTATATGAGGTGTTGGATATTTACTTTTTATTTGCTGCTAATATTGATGAAATCGATACAGAACTGTGCTAAATAATTTTTTAAAAATCGATGAACTTTATTTAACGGTATTTTGGAAATTTGAAGAGGCGTATTTGGGCTCATTGGCTAAAGAGTTAATAATAAGAATCAACACATGAGAAAAATGAAATAATAAAAATGATAAATTGTTTGATACATTTTTTAATAAAATGAAGCTTTATTATATCCAAAATGTTTTTTTAACTTGCCGATTTTTAAAACCTAAATTGCCGATAAAGCCGATTTTTTTGTGTGAAAGAGCCGATTTCTTATCAAAATTTTCTGGTACCCCTGCTTAAATACACTATTCACTCGTGTGCCAAGAGGCTTCTTAAGCTCAGCCCTTGTTATATTTTTCGTTTATAAAATTATTAAGCGTCTACTCTTTTAATACCCATTACAATTTAAGCTCAGGTCCATATTATGGCATAGCAGAAACTGCCTATACGAGGTAATAAAGGTATTTTCAGGGCTGAAACACTTAAAACCTTTTTTTTATCTTACTTTCCAAGTCGTTTTCCTATATTTCATATACATATTTATTTATTTTAACAAAAAAAAAAGGCTTGCCCATATCAGTTTCTCAGGTAACTATTTCCCAACATTTAAAGTTAAGCTAAGCTTTCGTTGACTAAATGAGAGTTAAAGAAGCCGGCACACAAAACTATAAACCTTGGAAAAATATCAACAATAAATTGTGATTTTTTTATTGATTCTATTGACTTCGTTAGTCAGGAAAGGGTTTTGAAATTATTTATGTAAATCAGATAAATTATTTATTTATTTTATTCTTTTATTAAAACTAATCTATAAAAATATAATTAAATTTTAAATAAAAATATTTTATTATATTCTTAAAATTTCAATAAAATTCTTTTTAAGTTTTATTACCATCATTTTTTGCAACGTCTCTGGTTTCTCACAAAGATTAAGTTGATGGTGATAATGTTCATAACATAATTTTCTCAGTAATGATTTCATTTACGAGCCGTCATAAACCTAATCCCAGGAACATATAATTTTTACATTAAATTGAGCCACTCTTAAGGCCACAAACAAACTTTCAAAGAGAGACACAATTTTTATCTCAATAGAACTTCTGTTTTACATTACAGTTACAAAGAAAAAAGATAGCAAATCAAAATGGCCGCATATGAAAAAACCCTAAGTAACAGTTAGTGAGAGTTAGTAAAATAAGTATAAAGAGTATGAAAGAGAGAAACATGCAGAAAACAATAAAAATAATGCATTTATATCTGAGAAATATGGGAGTACATATTTTTCTAGATACAATTTTGTGGATATGTTTGTGTGAGCACACACACACACGCACGAGCTTTTAGTATCACGCTAATGAAGTTGTTTTGAAAATAACATCGAAATATCTCTATCCAAAATGTGGAAAAGACAACTGCATCAGATTGAAAACGATCTTCGGTCGAGTAGCACGTTTAAGCGGTTAAATTAAATCTTGTGTATATCTTTTTAAACAACAACAAAAAGTTTTATTTTTACAAAAAATACATAGAATATTTTCAAGAATACAATTAATTTCTTATTGCATTTAAATACAAATAATTAAAGAAATACTTAAAAAGTCTTTAAAGAAAATAAAAGAGTTTTAAAAGTTTTGTGTTGCAATAAAGTCATTAAAAAATCTTTACAAAATTAATAATTCTAAAGAAGCACAACGAATTAAATAGATGGAATACTCTTAAATAAAAAAAGTTTTTACAAAATCAAGAAAAAAGAAGAGAAGAGAATATAACCAACACGAGAAACTTTATAAGTTTATTATTATTAAAAAAAAGGATGAAAAAACGTAAAGCAAATCAAACAAAATAAAAACGAAAACGTGACAAAAACATAAAAAAGAGAAAATACACATTTACCTTAATTTAAAATGATAAAAAATGAATTTTAAGGAATGAAATGTAAAAGTGAAAAAATTGCATAATTTTTAAATGAAATAAATATATAATTAAAAAGCATAAAAGTTATATAATTTGTAATTTAAAACTAAATTGTTATTTGTGCATTAAAGTCTTAACAAATGTTTTTATATTTAACGCACAAACTTGGCAGCACTCCTTACTTCAAAAGACTAATGTGGCGTTTTTAAGAACTCTACATAGCAAATTTATTTTGTATAAAAATTGCTAAAAATCTAAGAAATCGTTTAAAGAAATAATATCAAAATTAATTTAAAAAAACATGGTTGTACCCACAATGGATAATTTACCGCGTGTTCCCGACACACATGGAGATGTGGTAGATGAAAAATTATTTTCAGATTTATATATACGAACTACATGGGTGGATGCCCATGTAGCGCTCGATCAAATCGATAAGGTAAGTTATTAACGACTTGGGATTTACAATATTTCATTTTATATATCAATTTTCTATTTGAGGAAAATGATAAAATAAGAAAAAAGAATTATTAAAATGAAAAATTAAAAACTTTTTAGGTTTTCCTTTAAAAATTATTTTTAAACATTCCTTGTATAAATCGCTTTTCTATTGAAAATTTCCTTGGTAAGAGTAATTTCCCTTTAAAAGAGTAATGTTTTTGACACTTTTCCCTTCAAATAAGATTTTTAAAAATCATATTGAAATATAAGCCATTTTTCAAAATGAATAAAAATTGAGTTGTAGATTATATTATTTACTAATGTTTTTCCGAGTGCCAATTTTTGTTAAATTTTCATTTCGTAAAATCCTTTTGATAAATTTTATTTGAAATGGTTTTAATTTTAATTCTAAGAAAGTTTGGCTTGAAAAGTAATTTATAATCAATTTATGGGGAGATTTCTTAAGAATCTGAATTGAGGGCAAGTAAGAGTGCTATATTCGGCTATGCCGAATCTTATATACCCTTCAATATCTATGTAAATCTAGTTTAGTAAAGTAAATCCAATTAAAAAAGCAAATATTGGGGTGACAGAGAACTAAAAAATAAAAAAACATTTAAGGACCACATAAATTTAATTTTACATAAAAATGTCATCGGCTCTTGATGGGTAAAGCATTATTAAAAATTATTAGTATTTTCTTAAAGATCTCATCAAAAGCTTTTAAATGATACCCATTTTGATATTTTAAAAAAATTTTAAATTTCAGAGGCTCGTAACTCGGAAAATATGGGCGAGCGTAAATTTTCTAACTTTGTGTTTTTTTCTTATTTTTTAATTCTATATCGCCCCATATATTCGTTTTTTTTTATTGAAGTTACTTCATTATTCCTAATAATATGGCGTGGTGTTTTTCCCACTGCGTCTAAGGATGTGGACCGATTTCGCTGATTTTTTCTAATTTTCGACAGTGTATTTAAATTTTCTCTAGCTGACCTAGTGCCTGACACGGACGGACAGACGTACATCTCCCAATCGACTTCGCTATGCGTAGATCTCAGAATATATATACTTATGGGGTCGGATGTGGTTATTGTAGAAATTACACACGAAATGACAAACTTTTTCCACCTGTGGTGAAGGGTATAAAAATGTTAACAGCTAAATAAAAAAAATTGGACTTTTTTATCCCCCTGCACTCTAAACAACTAATTAAGCAAAGAAAAAAATTATTTAATAATTTTCATTGTTTAAATATTTTTATTTTAAAAAGTCATCAGGCGATGGATTTAATTAAGCTTTTCTAAAAATCTTAACTTGAAACTTCTATTTTGTTTTTCACATTTTAAATAGTGATGCCACCTTCGCTCTCCTATATTTTTTATAGAAGAGTTGTTTGTTTAACCCTTTGATGCGTGGCGTCCATTATAATGTACGTAGATTTTATCAACCCGTCACTGGTTAAAATTTTAGCATACATGCAATTAATTTGCAGTTACAGGTTCGTTGTGATGTTGTTTTTTAAATTCTAAAGATTTCAAGGCAACTTGAGATCACTTTTATATATTTTGTCTAGTCATCATCGACGCAGCCCCTTATATGTCAAAGTTTATATTCAAATTAAAAAAGAAAAAAATGGATTTTCTCGCTTATTTTTTGGATGAATTTTTAAATGTTTCTTTAAATTATGTACATATGTATTTAAGAAATTAAAAACCAATGAAAAAAATAAAATAAATTGAAAAAGTTTTTAGATTGAACAAGATTTTATATTAAAATATACAGCTTCAAAACCCACTTTAGAATAAAAATAGGTCCCCATAATTTTTTACACATGCTCTTTGAAGCATTTTTAAGCTATAAAAACCATATTGAGAACTTTTCAACGCCCGAAATTAATTCCCGTGTCAAAGGGTTAAATTTTAATTTAAGAAAAATCTAATCTTCATCATTATTTATATGCGAGTAGCTCTGCCAAGACAGATAAAGTTTAATATTTACAACATTAAAACTTTATATCTACCAAAAAATTCAATTTATAATTAAAAACAATGTAATTGATCTCTTACCTTATCGAAAATATTACAAAAAAAAAGCGTGCTTTAAATTTTAATAGAAACCCATATTCTATAAAGAAATTATGTAAACATTTAAGAATTAATTATTTAGCTTTTGAATACAAAACACATACAACATAGTTTAATAAATACAGTGGTCAACAGAATGCATTCGAGGTAGTTCTCATTTTATTTAATAAAGAAAATGCTTTAAATTTTACATTATTTCATAAAATAAATTTTAAAAATTACTTAATAAATGAATAAGTTCTTCTCTTTAATACGAAATGAGAATAGAAACCAGAAATCAGATTTCTTATCCCGTAACAGAGATCTTTTTGAAAATCTTTTAAATTCAAAGGGCAAAAAAGGCTAAGATCGAAAGCATTTTATCTTCGGCACTAATGCAGATAGGAATACAATTCAAAATATGTGTGTTAGAATTAGGGATGTTAATCAAGATTGATTTTTAAAAATCCTCATCTCTAATTCCCGGAATATTTCGAGATCCTAAAATCCTAAAAAATTTCTAATTTTTAAGAGTTGTTAGGTTTTTAAACTTATGTATCTTTGAAGTTTACAACATTTTTGGATTCGCCAGATCTGTACAATATTATAATCATTTGAAGTAACTCATAAAATAGTTGTCTCTATGCTATCAGAGTTGATTTTTTAAAGATGAGGAGAAATAAAGCAGCAAAATATTGGGAACCATATGTTTTTTACATCTTTTTTTTATAATAGTGTAGCACCTACGACGCCATTTTGTAACGCTTTTGAAAGTATGACAGAAATCTGTAAGATTTTCGTGTGATTAATTCGTACAATTAGGTATGACAGTGAATCCTGGCCTTTAAAAATTACATATCCGTACTGTTAAAGAAGAACACGTGAAATAATATTATTTGTCTAAAAATTTCTTCTATCATCTCTTTAAAAGGTGCCTAAAAAAGCGTCTAGGATCATTAGGTCGAAGAAGCTTATATCCGTTAGCTATCCGTAGTTTAGAGTGCTGTATTATCGATTTTTACATCCCTGTATTAACCAATACCAAAGTTACAAAACACCAAATCATAACGCTATTACCTCGCTATTTTATAGTTGGTTACCACTTCGTTCTTTCGCCTTTTTTTTTTTTGACGGTTAAAATAAAACCTTTTAAGTGCACGCAAAATTGTTTTATTAGCATTCACCGGCAAAAGTTATAAATGCATTTCTAGTACCCTTCTAGATGACGAACTCTTATCTATGTATGAATGTAAATATATTAACATTCTCACATACATCAGTGCTTTAAAAGAGCAGGAAATGCAACACTGCATTAATGACACGTGTCATATTGGTAATAAATTATCACTGTAATTTTTGATACGACCGCCTGTGTATATATTATAATTTAATACCTATAATAAACAAGAAAAGAAAAAAACTGATTAATTTAAGTCGTAGAAAAATATTAACACAATTTTAACGATTTTTAATCCGTTTTCAGATTTAAACTTTTTATATCAGAGGAGTTTTATTTACCTTTGCAACATCACGTATGCAATAATTTGCACGTGTACGTATAAATATGAAGAAAGTGTAAAAATTTCAACAGCTAAATAAACACTAAACAAAATAACGAGCGGCGAAAAAAAAACTAATAGCAAAGCTCATCAAATAATCAGTTATTTTGCGTTGAAATAGTTTTACAGTCTTATTCACAAAAATTTCTTATTGTAAGCTTAATGTATACTTTAGTTATTAAACACTTTTTGTTTTATTAACGATTAATAACAATTTTTATTCACAAACGTTTAATAACGCAAAATTAACTATTAAACGGTTTTTATAGTATTGTAGTTTTATGTTGGCAACATCATGTCATTTTATGTGTAAATTTACGTTTAGTGATGCATACAACAATGAACCAAATACCTGAATAATGTTTTTATAATTAAAAAAGAATAATAAAATCAGCAATAATATTATTTGTCATAACTTAAATTATCATTATTTTATTATTATTTATTGTTTTATATCAGAAAAAATTTTTAAGTAATAAAAAAATGGTGTTTAACCTTATTTTATAAAATGATTCACTGAACGAGTACAAAAAAGTATCCAAATACCGAGCCTGGCATTACTGTTTGTACATCACTATATTATTTTGTTTATTTATGATACAAATTTGTGAATTTTTTATTTATTATTTTTATTTTCAAATCAATAAAATACAATGCTTTAATTATGAAAGAACAATTAATTAAATTATGATATTTTCTCTATTCTAAACACATTTTCCACAAATATTAATAGTTAATTTGGTATTTATTACCTGGAAACGTAACGTTTTCTTTAATTGCAGAACAGAAAAAGTGATAACTAAATTTTTGCATTTGAAAAACCAATTGTAAGTCCATCTAATAAACTACGAAAACGCTGCTTCAAACCCCAAAATAATTTGGGAGTTATTGTGTTTGATTTCATTTGCATTTTGTGGTCTTAAATGGTGTAAATAAATACACAGAGTTGTAATTTATATTTAAGTATGTTTTAAACACTTACCTATTGTAGAAATTAAAGTTATTATATTCGTTATATTTTTTTTTAATAGTTTTTTACAGTAAAAAATTTACGGGAAAAATGCTTTTCAAAACTTATTAAAGATTTAAAGAAGGGTAACTTCTGCATTAAATATTTGAAATTTATTAATGATTAATAACAGCGTGATAGTGCTATTAAGCGTTTGTGAATACTACTTTAGCGATTTTTTCTTATTAACCTCTTATTAAGCAGTTTAAAATTTTTGTGAATAAGACTGTTAAAATATAAATTGCTTCAAGTAAAACACACTTAAAATAGAGAAGTATCATGAACTCCTTCATAAAACTCGTAATCAGATTAATTTTTAGGTAAGAGGTAAAAAACACAAACACTCCCATCGTTGAATAGTTATTTTGACCACTGTAAACAACCAGCGACGACCACCCAATAAATGAAAACAAAAATAATAAAAAAACAAAAAAAATAATAAAAAGCAAAAAATAATTTTTTTACTTGCTTTTTTACGTTTAATTGAGTCATTAAAATAAATCGTTTGCGGTTTGACAGCTTTTTATAACCGTTTTTTTTATTTGTTTTTTTTTCTTTTTTTCTGGCAATTTACTACTATGAAAAGAAAAAAAATACCACCAACAAATTCCCAACAACAGTAATGCTTACATACTACGTCTGCATGAAAGGCAAAAACAAAAAAAAATCAAAAACATAAAAGGCGTATAATAAAACCAACAATCAATGTTGTTTTTCAAAAAAGACCCCACTCCCCAAAAACAAAATAATAATAGTAAGTGAGTGAGTGCATTTTAGATCAATCCATAATGGCAATCGATTGATCGCTTGCCCAAAAATATTATAGAAACAAAAAAAAAAATAAATAAATAAAAAACTTCAAGTGCTGCTGTATAAAGTTAAACTATTGTACATAATTTTTACTTGCCTAAAAAAAGTGGTAGAAAAAATCAAAGGAACACCCAAAGAAAATGTTCGTACTATTGTAACACTTTTGATAACTGAGATTGCAAAATTTGTATTATTGAATGTTAGTTTTCTTTTCTTTTTCTTTTTTCTTTATCTGAAGCAAATCAAAAAACCATAATCAATTTGAAGCAGCTCTTGTAGAATAAAATTTTTAATTTGATCTTATTTGAGTGAAGATTTTGTATGTGTTTCGTTAAGTCTAGAGCGCACCATGAAAAGGTTGCCGTATCGTTTAGTTCAGATATTTTAGTGAAAATAACTTCAAATTTATATGGTTTTTTATTGAATCATAAAATTACGTCAAATAATGCCAAGATCGCTTGTTATACAGAATCCGCACATTAATTGCTTGAATTATTGATTCCTTATTACCGAGCTGTCTTCCTCCTTCATAAACTCGATGGTAAAACCAATCCCAGTCAAAAAGATGAAAATTTTGGTTTAAAATAAATTCTTTTAGAAGTCTGGTATTTTGTAAAGAAGCGTTATCTTGTTGCAGACTCCATGGAAACAGTTCAAGAATAACGTTTATCGTCTTGTAAGTTTCTTTAGAAATTTTTGTAATTTTAATTTGATTGCGCCGTAACACATTAATGTGTTGTTTTCGTATTTCAAGCGATCAACTCGTCTGAAAAATGTGCATGAAAAGCACTCAGTTTTTTGAGTTTTTTCCATATAAGTTTTTCAGACGAGTAAATCACTTGTACTACAGAAACAGCACATAAGGCATGAATCAAGAAAACAAGATTGCGCATTCAACCGTTCAAAAAATTTTTCTACTGCGCATCTACGTCACAATAGAATGATAATGAGTGGTTGAAGTAAAAATGTAAGAGATTTTTGGCTCTCTTACTAAAATTTTGTTACACTTTCCATACAAATATTCCATATCTACGTCACACTAAAGAAAGAACGCTATGCAACAAACTAACGGACCTGCGCAATCTTGTTTTCTTAATTCATGCACAAAAGGTACCCCAGATCACAACTACACTCTCTCTCTCTCTCTCTCTCTCTCTCTGCTGAAACAGCGATTTTCTCGTATCCTACACACAATAGTAGTCATCTGAGCAATCAAAATTTAATTTATTTTAGTCGCTAAAAACTACAATACGCCAATCCTAACTCCTTATGTAAATGTCTCATGTCATATGCTCTCTAGCAAAATGCATCGTTTTTTTACATTATTGTTTTACCGTTGACATACTCACCTTGAGACCTGATTCTTAATGCTAAAAGATACAAGCTTTATGCAATTCGATAGATTTTTCTATGTTCTATGAACCGACAGGAATATCCTTGCGTAGGATACACAACGATTTTGTCTCTTTCCGCTTTATGTAAAATACTTCTTTGCCTATTTTTCACTCATCTTTATTATAAAGAATATTTAAATTGTTGAATGTTAATTGTTAAATGCGACTATTTGGACAAAATAGACTAAAACGGTTCTGATCGTACAAATGAAAATAAAGATTGTAATTGTTTGTCTTTTTATAAAAAAGGGACTACAACTAATAGTAGAAAGAACGTGCTCTTTCCGATGGTAGTAAAGTTAAACAGTCAACTTAACACAGATATGTCCTGCGTAAACAGAAATTTCAGTTAATTTGATACTGCTATAGAATTTTATATAAAAATGCCTTTTGCTCTTAATTAGTTAAGTATTTTTAAAAATTTTAATAGTTCCTTAAATACCTCTTTAAAAGCTTTAAAATGATACACATATTGATATTTTAAAAAATTTGAAAATTTTAGAGTCGGAAAATATGGGCGAGTGTAAAATTTTTCACTTGATGTTTTTTCTTATTTTTAAAATCTCTATCGCCCCATATATTTGTTTTTTTAACTGGCATGGTGTTTTGCCCGCTGCTTCGAAGGACGTGGACCGATCATGCTGATTTCCAATAGCACTCTTTCCCCACCATGTCTGATCGATTGGCGTATTGAATTTTCCTCTAGCTGATATAATTCCTCGGCAAACTTGACTCAACACTAAAACGGCAGATAGACGGACATCGCTCAATCGACTTTGCTATACATAAGAAGCCAGAATATATGGGGTCGGAAATGGATATTGTAGAAATTACAAACGGAATGACAAACTAAGATGAACCCTCTTTACACTTTTTGTTGTGTAGAGTATCAAAAGAGACGGTGCAAAAATAATTTGTTGACGAAATAATAGAATTTCCCTATGCATTTGCATCGTATGATTTTATGGAGGTAAAGAATTTTAATTTAGAAATATTATATTTTTTACTAAACGTTCACATAAAAAGAGTAAATTTTTTTGGGTGTAATTTTCGTGCCTCCTACTCTACTACCACAACTACTATTACCGCATACAACTCAATTGCTGTTGATAGATCGTGGCTCTTATTTTTGTATATGTTGTTGGCGATTTTTTTAAACATTTTTTTGTTTTATTCGCCTGTTTCTGTTGTTATATGAGTTTTACGTTTAAAACTCACAGAGCCAAGCAGCAGAAGCAACAACAGGCAGAGAAAGGAAAGATGAAATAAAAACACATAAACGTAAATCCAAAATAATGAAGACATTAAAACGCTAAACGAACACACACAGTCAGTGAGACAGATAGACAGACAGTCGGCCACAGAGAAGAGATACTATAACACAATAGGTTTGGTTTTTTTTGTATTTGTTGTTGTTGTTTTATAGCTGGTATATATTATTACCTATTCAAAGCATCTTAGTTACTACAACAACAATAACTGCTATTAAGATGATCATAATGATGTTGAAAGGAAATAAAACTTTTAAAAACAACAACAGTCAGCGAGTCATGTTGGTTATCGCCAACCCTAAAGCACAACAACATTATTGAGGTGTTTTCTTTTTTTTTTTTTAATAAAAAATAACAAAACCAAGTTGAAACCTTGGAGTTGCTTACGTACCATACACTAACACATAAACATAAATATCAATAAATGTATGTTGTAAAATTGTAAATAAGATGTTGATGAAAATGTACCCGAAAACGACCGTTAAAAGAGGAAAAATTGTTGGCTGGTGTTTTAAGACATCTCTATATACCCACACTCAACCATAAGTATTTTCACATGCCTTAGTTTAACAGTGTTGCCAGAAAAATAAAAATAAAATAATCCTACATAACCGTACGATTCGTTGTAAAGAAAGTCTGATGGAAATCTGTCATATTTTGAAAAATCGCAAGAAAATGTGTCAAACAAGAAAGATGCAAATCAAAATGCAACTCCGATCGTACAGAAATTATTGTTAAAAAAAAAAAATTTCAAAAGATTAGCCAATCGGGCAGACCTGTCACACATTCTATTTTTATACACTATATTCTACTTTTTGGACTCACATGCCATTTTTTAACAGATCTAAAGACTAAATCTTACATAATGTATCATGGCCTTAATATATGACAGTTGAGGAAATCTTATGGATCTTTTCTTTTCTTCCAATTGTACATAAGTCGTGTGTGTATACGATTCCGGTTGAACCCATAATGTTAAAATTAATGTCTCCTAAATAAATATAAATATCAAAAAATAATAATAATATATCTTCTTTCATTTATTAAAGATAGTGGCCTTAACAGAATAAGTTTGTACAGTTAATCTGACATAAAAACGAAATTTATCCTAAATAAAAATTTTGAATTAATTTTTGTATTTTTACCTTTTGACAAATCGCTCAAGAACGTTATAACTCAAAATAAACTAAACTGAGATTTTCCTTACAAAATTTGGGTAGAATCCACTGATGAGCTATATATGAGCAGTAGCGAAATAGCCATATGGATATGCTTTCCCCGCAGTAATACATTTCATTTTTTAGCTTAGTTTAAAAAAATAAATATTTCATGAGAATATCATGAAATATTTATATTTCACGGAATCAAGCACAGTTATTTTTTATTTTTAATTATATAAATTGTTATGAATAAATTTAATAATTGTAGTGGGAACTTAAGCAGTCTGACACTTTTATCGATGGTGAGAACAAGTCTAAAACTTAAACTGCGATTATCTCGAAGTAAATAAGCGAAATAACCTTTTTTGGCAATAAAAATTGCCAAATTAAATATTAATCGCCAAATCTGGCTACCCTACTGCTTACATTAAATGTGGAGTAGAAGACTGTATAAACACAAGAAAAAAGTCTGAATAAAAACGGCACAAAAAAGTTGTAAACAAATGCATTTGACTACAAAACTACTTCATTTATAAAAGAATTCATGTTGATGTTTGCTTAATGCTGAAAATTTCATTCGTCACTCGAAGGTTTTTAAGTAAAATCTTTAATGTCAAACATTTTTATACCCTTATCAACAGGTTCAAATGTTACAGTATGTAGACATGTGCAAATATTTGCCATTCCATTTGTAATTTTTACAATATTCATTTACTACCCTATAAAGTACTTACATTAATATGTAATACATTTTATATGTAACTAGAAAATACGAATAGCCGAAGTCTACTTCTCCATGCTTGGCTTTAAATAATTGTTTGAGGACCTTAGACAATTTAAAAAAAAATAATAGATTATAGATTTATTTAGACCTGGCATAAATCGTGAATATTGTTTTTGCTCTTTACTTTGTTATTAGGACAACCGAAATCTCAGAAAAATTTGATATTGTCAAAAAAAAAAAATCAAAATTTTATACTCGAAATTAAAAAAAAATCATAATTAAGAATTAATGCTACAAGATGAAGAACTACAGCAACATAGTCGTTGCTAACAGCATTTATTTGTATTTGTTAGAGTTTTATAAAAACAAAATTAAACTAAAATTATTTGCTAAGCTTTATTTTTAGGTAAGAATATAACAATAATTTTTCAAGTTGTATTTTTTTCTTGAAAAACAACAGTTATTCTTTAAGTTTTATTTTATGCTTTGAAAACAAAAGTACTTTTTAGTCGAGCATATTCCGCCCTTAAATAATATCAACTATGTAACTCCTCTAAAATGGCTCGACCGATTTTCATGAAATTTCGTAAATATATCGGGTGGGTCTGAGAATCGGTCAACATCTATTTTTCATACTCCTTAATATTAATGGTGACTCATTTCAAGTTTTCTTCACCTAAATTACGTAACGACTTTGATGCAATTATAACTAAAATAGATCTGTGTACCGTAGAACAAATATGGTTTATGTTTTTTTAATGCACTCAGAGGAGGCGGTACTACGTTTGCGTGGTCAACTAGTTAACTTAACTAGTTATTCATAATTTTCCTTTGGAAAAATAAAACTTGGAATAACTGTTAATTTCCAAGAAAAAATTAAACCGGAATAAAAATTAAAAGTAATTAAAAAAGCAACACATTTTTTCCTTACCTACTAAATCTGAAGTTCTGTATAAAATCAAAGCGATTCATATAATAGGTGGTAGCGGTAGCTAAACTGTCGAACTCCGTATATAAAAAAATCCAAGGCGAATCAATTATAAGGTAGTAGCGATAGAGAATTCATTGACTTTCGCCGGTAGCCTAACTGTCAAACTCCATATATAAAAACCTGTATACTATTTTTTATATATAGTTTGACATTCGGTATGATGGCGAAAACTAACGAATTCGCCATTGCTACCACCGCCTTTGAAAAAGGTGGCGGCAGTGTGGCGAATTTATACATTTTTGCCTTTGCTGACTTTTTATATATGGAGTTTCAAATTTCTAGCAACAGCAAAAATAAATGAATTCGCCATGCCATCACCAGGTACATAACTTCGCCATAATCTGTATAAATGAATGCATTCGCCATCTCTACTCTCTGGTATTTTATTCGCCTTGGTATAAAATAAAAATATACAGAATTTTAACTAATAATTTAATAAAAAAAATTTAATTACATATATCAAAAACAAAAATTTCAGTAAAAAGATCACCCCAAAAATTTAAAAATTTCAAGAAAAAACACAATTGCCAGGATTAGAAATTAAAAAGTTTTACAAAAAACAGCAACTTAATTTTTTATAAATTTTATATTAATTTTTAAAAAACCTTTTCTTAAAAAATATACATATTTATGTATGCATATTCGCTATAATTTCTCTAAATAAAATTAAGGAATGTTGTTTTAGCAAAAAAAGAAGATTTTAATTAAAAAACCGATAGACAAAAATCCAAAAATGTTATTCTTCCATTATTTTATTTTACAGTGAAGGGTATAAAAGATTCGGCTTGAAAACTCTTGAATTTGTTGACTGTTTCTAAAAGAAAATTGTTTGCAATTACGTATGTAAGTATACTTCATACTAGCTGACTGCCAAGTAAGTGATTTGTCGCCTTGCTGCTTGCAGCACTTATGCAGTAAATATATTTATACATACATATGTATGATTGAAGAGCACACTGTTGGCAGCCATGCCGGTATAGTGGCGACAGTGACCACCCATGTTGTATGAAATAAAATAACAGAACAGATATTTATACATACAAACAAATACTTAAGGTTATATTTCGCATTTTCCAAGGTTGGAAATTAATAGAAATAACGGTATCGTCATCGGTATATGTGAAAATAGTCGCCTTAGATTTATTTCGGTAACCGAAACTAAAAAAACTGATTAAACAAACTAATAAGAAAACTCTTATTATTGTACCCTTCACCACAAAAAGTGAAAAAAGGGTTTGTCATTCCGTTTGTAATTTCTACAATATCCATTTTCGACGGCAGAAAGTATATATATCTAAGTTCTTATGCATAGAAAGTCGAATGAGCGATGTTCATCTATCCGTCCGTATTTATTGTTGATACCAACTTTGCCGAGGCACTAGATGAGCAAGAGAAAATTTAGATACGCCAGTCGATCAGACATAGTGTCAAAAGAGGTGCTATTGGAAATCAGCATGATCAGTCAATGTCCTTCGTGGTAGCGGGCAATACATCACGCCTACCTCATATTTTCATACCATTTGGAACAATAAAGTAAAAAAGAAATAAATGTATGGAGCGATATAAAATTAAAACATAAAAAAAAATATCGAGTGTAAAAATGAGCGCTCGCCTATATTTAAAATTAAAAAAATTTTTAAATATCAATATGGGTATCATTTAAAAGCTTTTGAAGAGATCTTTAAGGAAATAATAAAATTTTTTAAAAAACTCTTAACCCATTAGGAACCGATAGCATTTTTATGTTAAATTACAGATATGCAGTACCAATTTTTTATATTTTAAATCTCGGCCACCTCAATATTTGCTTTTTTGTTTGGAGTTACTTTACTTATCTAGATTTACATAGATGTACAAGGGTATATAAGATTGGGCACAGCCGAATATAGCACTCTTACATATTTTTTTATTTATTACTTTTTTTTATATATATATAACTTTTCATAAAAATGTTTGTTTATTTATTATTAGTGTTGTAAACTTAACAATAAGAAATGTTGTGAAATGTAAAAAAATCGTTTAAATCAAAGAAAATTAAAGCAAAATTGAATATAAGACACCTTTTAGTTTATTATTAAAAACATTTGTTTAAAACTGCCTACTGCCTTTGTAAACTATTGTTACGTTTTCTCACAAACTCATGGTAAATCGAGCTTCATAAAGCACACCTATGCTCACAAAATTAAAACCATTTAGTTCATTTTTCATAACACTTTTCTATATTTTCATTTGTCCTAAAACTTAAATGCTACTGATGTTAAATGCTCAATCACTTAGTTTAAATAAAAGTGTACAGAATAATTAAATTATAATGACAGTCAAAAGTCTTCTTTTATTACAAAATCTTTACCTAAAAAAAAACAACTTGAACTTGGAAACATTCTAGTATATCCGGTCCATCTATTTTACCTTATTTACTTCTACGCGATTGACTTTTCAATTTTAAATACTTTGACTGCTATAGAAATAAAAAAAAACATATACTATTTATTCGAATGGCCTTATTAGGCTTGTTTT
This sequence comes from Gymnosoma rotundatum, assembly GCA_916610165.2. Lineage (NCBI taxonomy): Eukaryota > Metazoa > Arthropoda > Insecta > Diptera > Tachinidae > Gymnosoma > Gymnosoma rotundatum. The sequence goes on along the minus strand of OU744339.1, from coordinate 22,777,884 downwards.
GTTGCTTAGTTTTTTATTATCATCATTTTTTTAATAAAACCACAAAGAAAGTAGTTTGCTGTGTACTTAAGAAAAAAATAAAAATAAACGTTAAAACGTTACAAATCATCCAATATGGCAACTGCCCAATTATAAGAAATCATTGTAAATCGTCAAATACGGCAACTGCATTTCTAATAAAGCGCAACGCGAAGGAGACAAAATACAGAAAATATTTTAAAATTGAAAAAAGCTTTGAGCAAATATTACTTTTGATCTTAATGCAAAGAGTGCATGAGAAAGACATGAAAAAAAATCCTTCAAGACTTTAATTTCATTTTTTTTTATTTTGCATTTTAATGGGTTAAACATAGCGTATGTATCAAAAAAAAATAATCTTACTAAATATTTTGGTATCTGTTACAATATTCACTTGGGTCGTCCTTCTGTCAAACTGACGTTTGTATTGTCAAGATTTAAAGCTAAAGCAATACTAATGCAGAAATTTTGTTGTTTTTTTTATTTTTTGGTTATATTTAGTAAATACTAAAAAGCAGACACAGGGGAGCATCAGACATTGTTTAAAGTTCCATTGAAGCATGATGCATACGAGTGCAAACGTTATGTTTGTATATCTGCTTTGGTCATGGTTAATGGATAAAGAGGAACAGAAAAAGTAAATTCATTCGTAACAAAAAGCTGCAGCAACAATATCAACTAGTAAACAGTTTTTTTTTGCGGTCAAACTACAAGTGCTACGTGAGTTGTGATAGATACGGCCAAAGTACATACGAGACGCGAAACAGTAGCTAAACCTTCAATAATAAAGTTGTTTACATTGTTGCGCCTTGTTGTGATTTAAGTATGTTATTTTTAGTTATTTTTTCTTTTGTCTATAAAATGACTTTTATTTTTCAATTTGAGTCGTTTACTTTTATTTTATAGTGAATGGAAATCTTTAATCAATATAGATAAGATTTTTTTTATTAAGGTTTTAGCTTTAAGGTGTTTGTTAAGGAATTTATGACGCATATTTTTTTATTCCCGATTCATATTTATGGCGTTTCGCAACCGTCTCATTAACTTATTCATGCGAAAAACTATTTCTCAATACTCAAACATATTTTTCAAAGCATTGTTGCTATAAAATTATTTTTTTACAAAAACAAAGCCTTGAAAAATGCGAATATCTTTTACCACTTTTTATATTTAGTCCTTTCAAATTAGGTGATCTTTGAAGCTCCTCATAATGGAAATTTGTTTATTTAATGAATTTAACAATCGGTTTATGTTCGAAGGTAGTTAATACTTAATGCTGGCTTTATACGAGAAACATAACGTTTGAAGCTTAAAGTTTAATTAATTTTTGCTATGACCGCTACACCTACTTCATATCCCGACGAAAAACAACTTTTCTTTCCAAACAAGCAGTTGTCACACGTTTATGTTAAACTACAAGCTAACGTTTTTTTTTACAGTCAATAAACCAGGTTATTTGCATGTTACCCCGATAAAACTTAATCACCGATCTGTCAATTTCTTAAATGTTTAGATGTAGAAAAAATAGAAATTGATAATGCTTCCTCCCCATAGTTCTTAACAATTTATTTTTTTTGGTTTTGGGGATATTTTCTCATAAGAAAATCCAGTTCTGAAGTATAAACTTCGAAAAGAAAATAAACGCAAAAATAATTTCTAAATTAAATCGCTAAGAGCAAGAGCTTTTATTAGTGAAATAAGTAGGTTTATCTTCGAAACATCTCCTTGTATTATACGGAATAAATTACGATTTATAAAATGTTTTATCTGGCATCACTTCAGAAAATACATTAAATATGAGACGCTGCATTCAATTTTGGATTATTCTTCTCATACATATGTATACATACTTAAAATGTTTACTGGGTAAGATTTTGTAAATGAGTGTATAAATAAATGACAAATTTTATGTGCGTCTACATTTTGACGACATTTAAAAAAAAATGTTTACGTGCATAAGAGAGGAGTAGTGCTTTTGTATTTTCTTTTTAAATTTCTAGCAAAAGATCAAAAGAAAGCGTACACACACCCTTACCGTGTCTTGAAAATAAACACGAACGAACACTTTTTGTAAATTATAATCCCCTTTATAAATTTAAATAAAGGTTATCAATGTGAATATTTCGTTTTAAATTTTTCGTTTATGAGAGGCCCGCATACTTAAAAGAAAAACAGCAGAAATAAAAACGATTTTACTCTACTTCCGAGAATTAAAGAAATAACACAAATATTTACACAAAGGCACATACTCACACACATATGTACTTACATACATACAAAATACGCCTACCAGAATTTCCGGTTTTCAAAGATTATTGTTGTGAGATTAAAACAAACAAATTAGAAACATTTTCGCAATAATCTACTTCAAAAAAAAAAGTAAAAATAAAGTCATTATAAAAGATACAGACAGACGTCAATAATAAAGCAATCATTTTTATAATTTATTTTTTTGAAACATCTAAAAAAACTAAAAAACACACACAGAACGAACGACCACACTCAGTGTTATTTTTTTAGTCCAAAAATAACATAAAATTACGAAAAATCTTGAAAAGAACTTGAATTAAAATAAAAACAATAACAACAACAACAATGTAACACAAAAAACATTTAAACCGGAAAGAAACAACAACAAAAGGTAATAATCACACATTCTTTGAAATGTACAATTCAAGAAAATATTAAGCCATCCAGCCTTAAACGTACCAAATCTACTATAACAAAACTCTGATTCCCTACCTACCTGTTCATAATAGTAGAGCATTGGACGCAGCAGCCTTCCTTACCTGATATTATAATGTTTTAAGTAAGACATTTATACTTTTCTAAACCAACAAAAAAAAACTTTAAAATGATAAACATACAGGCAGACTGTTGTATAGATGGTTTTTGAAAGCAGACAGCTGTAACGACGGACATTAAAACTTACCTTTCTTACTGAGCTGAATTTTATAATACAGAAATTAAATTGTACAGAAAACAATACCATTGTCATGATACCTAAACATAAAACTGGAAGAAGCAGAAATCAAAATATTACAGGGGCCGTCATTTGATTTTTTTACAGCGCCGTTACTTTTGACACTGGAAATACAAAAAATGTTAATAATTGTTAAAAAAGCAATATTAAATATACTGCAACAAAATTAAGTAGTTTTGTGAGTTCGATTGAAGTTAATGTGAATTAATAGTTTTATTAGTTCGATCGTAATTAATTTAAAATTAAGTAGTTTAAGTCGGAAGCTACTTGAAATTAAAATTAATGAGAGTTATTAGGCATAGATTTGATAATTTTGTCAAAAATAAAAACTTCGGCTATGCCGAATCTTATATAGCCTTCACCATCTATGTAAATCTAGTTTAGTGAAGTAACTCCAATCAAAAAAGCAAATATTGGGGTCATCGAAGGTAGCTGGGTACACTGGTGGATGTGCTGACGGGGCACTGTGTCATTGGTACCCATGCTGGGAGACTGAATCTTCCGCATAATGACTACTGTTGAAGTTGTCAGGATGAGGAGGAGGAGGAGGAAACAGTGGGGATCTGCTCTGCCATTGTCCAGCTCTTTCTGGGAATAGAGCGGCCATTTTCGGCACTCCGAGACTGCATGGTCTTGCAGACTTATCGGTCTGCGATGTTGCTAGGATAAACTTGTTTATCCGGACCTCGGGGTGGTTTGGATATGGATTTTTGATGGTACCGTAGGGACCTGAATCTAATTCTTACACATCCTATTCCAGGTGAGACAACGGGGCCTTTCGGACCCAAGTGAGTCGGTCTCATTATGCCGACAGCCCATGCAACCTAACCTAACCTAACTAAATATTGGGGTGACAGAGAATTAAAAATTAAGTGCTACATATGTATATATAATTTTATATAAAAATGCCATCGACTCTAATGGGTTAAGCATATTGATATTTTAAAAAAATGTGAAAATTTCAGAGCCCCGTAACTCGGAAAATATTTACGTTATACCTATTACGGTTTCAGAAATAGAGGTATGTGGAAGACAAACAGACCTTGTAGCGTTATTAATAAGGTGACGTTTTTACTTCTAGGGCACCTAAAAAAGAATGGCAATGTAATTTATAACGGGAATTTATTTAAAAAAAAATTGTTGAGCAACATAAAATTGGAAGTGTTATGGTAATAGAAATATATCGACTAAGTTTAGAAACTTCAAGTTTTTTTTACCAAATTCCTAAATATGTATAATCCAGCAGCTCACGTTCACGTATATTTTTATTTTTAAATATATCAAGAAAGAAAAATTATTTAAAAATATTATCGGTAATTTTTAAAGAAAACTGAAAAGATTATACACATGCGAAATGTAATGCAGTCTTTTCAAGATCGCTACTTTTGTTGGACTACTAAATATTTTTAAAATTTTAATTTGTTTTTTTATAAAGTTACGCCTAACCTTTTTAAAAACCACTACTACAATTTAAAACAAAAATCAAATTGTAAATAGTACTTATGACTTTTTTAACCTGTTAAGATTCGTAAAAGTTAACGCCGTTGTAGGAATAAAGTGGTCGTCTTCGATTATTCAACTTCACTAATAACAATAAAGAAAGAACTTACGAAAAGATGTTACGTTGTTGGCTCATAAAGGTGGTCGACATCAAAATATTATTATTTTTATTGTTGGCTGTTGTTTTGGGTTTTGCTGGCTTAAATAATGTTGTTTAAAAGATACTGGAGTTCGGGTCGTTATAAGAAAAAAACTGGCTTGAACAATGTTTTATTAACAAACAAACAAAAAATTCATTGAAAAAATGAAAATGTAAAACTTAAAGCTTTTTTTTGATTCTTTTTTTTACTGTTTATGCTTAAAAGAGGCGCACGTCATGGCACACGTTTTCCAAAAAAAAAATAAAAATAAGTAAACCGTTATCATGTAAAATAAAATCTGGTTTAATGAAAGTTAAACAAATAACATCATGAACATACACATATCCATATGTATGTCCATATCATTTATGTTCATCATTCACTTGTAAACATATGTATGTGTTTAACTGTAGTTTAAAGTACGCACAAACTTTTTTGATAAAAATATTGAAACAAAATAAGACGACAGTCTTAAACACTATTCATAAAACTATCATGCAGTGTAACTTCTTCTTTTGAATTTCTCTTTATTATTGTTATTCAATCACCAGATCCTGAGAATTTTTATTTATCTTTTTTCATATCTTTTTTTAAATACTGTTTCTTATTGCCAGATCTCGATTAATAGTCACTTTACAATATATAAAACCAAAAACTACGTTTTGTCGTTTTTTAAAGATCTTTATTGTTATTTATATTTTACTCTTTAAACTTAAAAAAAAACTCATTTGTCTTTTTCACTTAAATCTAGATCTTTAGTATGGTTGGGATTTAGAATGTCCATAAAAAGAATTTCTGTAAAATGTTGTAATTGCTTCAAATCATGGTTGTGATATGGTCACAATAACCATATTATGTTCTTCGTAACAATGTATGCTTGGGGAGAACCAATTATAGTTGTATTCACTAAAACTTTAGTCACGATAAACTTTTTTTATTAACCTTTAACGATTATATGGTTACTGTGCACCAAAAATGCAACATGGTTGGTTTTATCTTAAAAAATTTCAACCACAACCAAAGTTTTATAACTTTATAAAAATAATATAAAATATTTAACCATAATATATTATCATTAATCAAAGTATGGTTAAAAGCAACAGAATAATGTTTGCGCTAACAAATAATTTGTTCTAGTACTTGACAGTTTAGTAATTTTTCTGGTAGCTAAAATTTGAAAAAATTTTTTTGTATTGTTAAAAAAAGTGAAAAAAAAAATAAAAATTTATGTACAAAATAAATAATCAAAAATAATATGCAAAATATGAAAACAAATAAAAAGGGAACCAAAACATTTAAAAAAAGTTGAAGTAAATATGCATGTATGTATGTATGCTTACAGCATTTAGTGTTTATATTTAAACAGAATCATGTTTATACTTGGAACAATAATATGGTTGCAAATGTAACAATACTATGTTATGTTAGTAGCCATATTTTTTCTTTGCGTGTACATATTTTTTTAGAGTACAACACCTTTGGCTTTCGTGTGTATTTTTTTTTATTTTGCTACTCATCCATTGCCCAAATTCTCCGAATATCAATTTATTTTAGTACATTTTAAATTCTTCAGCTTTAACGGATACGCTTTTTTCTGTCCTTCAAGTGGTACACAACTAGTGTATACCCTTTATATACATGTGTAGAACTGGTTGATATTCTTAAAAATAATTTCAAAGTATGTATACGCTTAACATAAAATATTTAGATGTTTTCTTTGTGAATTTAACCTGTTTTTAAATATATATAGTTACCAAAATAAGATCTGGCAACACCTGTTGTTTTTATTGTTTGTATGAGCGTGGTGAATAAGTTACTTGCACTAATGGTGTGTGTTAGAATAATACCACAATTAGATAAAAAAAAGCAGATCAACCTAAATGGCTGCGTTGGTAGAGGACTTAATGTAAAACAGAAGATCGTAAGTTCGAGCCCACCAATTAAAAATTAAGAAGCAGCACTACAAACTCCCGAGAAGCAAAATACAATTATTGTGTGAAGCCATGCCAAATAATTTAGCGGAGCCGTCTAATTTAATATGAGAGTAACAGATAATTGTCAAGACGCCCGTTAAAATAAAAAGTAAGAACGATAGCGGTTAGCGCAGGGAAGTGTAACATCATAACAACAGTGTATGGCAGACGTCTGTTGTGGATATTAGATAAAGAGATGACTGGCTTGAATAAAAAGGCGTAGTGGAGTTGTTTGTGGATGGTTAAGGTTACTAAAAAAGGCATCGAGTAAGTTCATGTCTCGCCGGAGTAACACAGTAGTGTAGCGTGGATGGCTGCGTTTGTTATAATAATGCATGTTTAGTAAATACGATATCATAGGATTCACAAGATCGTAGCATCAAGAAGTATAGCCAGATAAGGCCACAAAGTGTAGGACTACAGTATTAATAATGAGCCCCAGTGGTATTTGGAATTAAAAGAATCCGTATGTTTGTCTAAAAAAGGGAAAAACGTAACAATATATTGATTGGCGTTTTACTAACAATTTTATCTGGCAACATGGTTTATATTCTTTTCTTAAGATAATAGGGACATTATTTAGATTTTGTTGTACTTAAACAACATTTGCTGCAGCACATGTTGACCCTCAAAAATTATGCTCCCTTTTAAACAACAACAGCAGCTATTGTTGTTAAATGCTTGTGTATGTATATGTAGATACTTAGCAGCTGTTGCTTATTTAGTTTTATGTATCCCAAAATTAAAAAAAAAAATCAAAATGCTGTGAAACACTACAACTTGGGAGGCCGACTATATTTAAAGTGTGTATTTATGTATGTACATACATACATGCATAATAATATACATATGTACTTATTTATGATACTGTATGTATTCACTTATGTATATTTTTGAGATTTTATTACCATTTTTTCAATACGTTTTTTGCAGTGCATTTTTGTAATATTTTCATTAAACAACGTTAATCGTTCATAACAGTGCATCTGTGACAATCCGGACAGATATAATTTTAGGTTCGGTCGGATTAACGAAGCTTCCGGCAAATATTGAAGTAATTTAAAAACAACAAATTATTATATTTCATTATTATATTAAACTAGTAAATCGCTACGCATGAATATTAAGATTGAATACCGTGTGCATGAAGTCAGCACACAGTATACATACCGCATACGCTGATAGAGGCGCTACGTATTTGTTGTTGTTTTTTATATGGACAAAATCACATGTTGTCATAAAAAGTCATAACTCACGAACGCGTCTACCGATTTCGTGCAAACTATAGGTAAACCATCTACACGAACATACGAACAAACCGTAAAATTATCGAATTCTGTTTAACCGATCGTGAGTTATAAAGTCACAACGCACTTGCAACAATCTTATATACATACATATTGTTACGTTTTTCCCTTTTTTAGACAAACGTACGGATTCTTTTGATTTCAAATACCACTGTGGCTCATTATAAATTCTCTATTCAAACTTAATGGCTTTCTCTGGCTACACTTCTTGATCCTACCGTTATTATTACAAACGCAGCCATCCACGCTACACTGCTGTGTTACTCCGGCGAGACATGAACTACTCAATGCCTTGTTTAGTAACCTTAACAATCCACAGACATCTCCACTACTCCTTTCATCCAAGCCAGTCATCCCCCTTAATCCAATACCCGCAACACACGTCTGCCATACACTGTTGTTATGCTGTTACACTTCGCTAACCGCTATCGTTCTTACACACACCATTACTGGAAGTAACTTTATTCACCACTCTCATACTGTTAACAACAACAGGAGTTGCCAGATCTTACTTCCGTAACAATATATATAGATTATTATTAAAATATGTAATCAAAGTGAATATAATATTATCTCTGGAAATGCGTATTGCAATCTCAAACTTTTTAAACAGGCACTTTCATCATCTCATCTGCTTCTTTGCAAATTCGTCTGCCGCGGTCACAATAATGCTTTGCTTTTTCTAATTTAAACCAATTTTCATTTATTATTCTTTAAACGATGGTACACTGATAACGCTGTTTGGATTTAAACTCACGCAGCCACCGGTACCTCTCAAATTTTTTTAATTCAATTCATGTACACCACACTTTTTTAGTATTGTAATTTTTCTGTCTAATGAGTTTAAAATTTTGAACTTTTATAATTTGTTGAAAGCACACATTAATATATTTATTATGAAATTTATTTATACAAATTTATTAGTTAGCCCCATAGTGTAATATTCTGTTTTGAGAAATTTAATTTTTCAAATAATCGTTAAAATAAAATTAATAAATCTTCTTCCCCATAACATCAACTTTTATTTAGTATTTTGTTCAAGAATGTAAAGAAATTTTGTTATACTTTCATACATAAATATGTGATATATACAGTATTGGGCAAAACCTAAGAAACGTTGTCCAATATTAGCTTCTGAGTCAAATTATGTTTAAACGAACATATTTCAATTCAATGTTTTACTGCAATTTTATTAGTTTCTGTGTCATACAATATTACAAAAAAAAAAATTTGTAATTATCTCTCACCTAACGGTTCTTTTAGTACAACAACAAAAATTACTCAAAAATTCATTGGGCAAAACCTAAGAAACTTTTAATATTTTGTATAATAACCCTTATTTTTTATTACTGCGGCGCACCGACGCGGCATAGATTTGATTAAATTATCAATTATTTTTGGATCTATGCGTATCCATTCATCTTCCAGACACGAAAATAAATCGTCTCTGTTGGAGAATCGTTTCGATCCAACATTCCTCTTCAATATGGAAAATAAATTTTCGGTTGGGTTCAAATCGGGCGATTGGGCCGGCCAATCAAGCAATTGAATCCCTTTCGATTGTATCCAGTCCTTTACCAACTTCGATGATTGTTTCGGATCGTTATCATGTTGAAACACCCATCGAAGTGGCATATTCCACTCGGCATATGGCAACATCTTATTTTCTAAAATGTCCCTATACACAAATCTGTCCATTTTGGTAGAAATTCTGCGGAACGGCCCTAGACCATGACCTGAAAAACACGTCCACACCATCACATTGCCACCCCCATGCTTGACAGTTTTTTTACAATATCGGGGTTTAAGCCTTTCACCAGTATTGCGTCTCACACGACATATGCCATTCGAGTTGAACAAATTAAATTTGCTGTCGTCGCTAAAGAGCACACTTTTCCACTTTTTAACTGGCCAATCAAGATATTTTTTTGCAAATTCGAGCCTAAAAAATCAGGCATTAATGGTTGACTTGTAAGCTTAAAAATACTTACCTTTTTTTTGCGTGACGTTTTGTAAGAAGAGGTTTTTTGGAAGCTTTATAACTTTTCAATCCAGCCTCTCTCGCCCGTCTGCGGACTGTGCTGGCATCAACACTTAAGCCTAATTCTGACACAATTTTTTTTGACGAGATGAAGGGGTTTTTTTTTATTATTTTCTTGATATTTCTATCATCACGAACTGATGTTTTACGAGGTCTTCCTCCAGGATTAATATTGAGTACAGTTCCTTTATCTTTATAAAGGTTTATCCATTTGGAAACCATTGATTTGCTTACTTTTAACAAATTTGCAATTTCAGCCTGTGATTTGCCTGCATTATAATGCGTTATAGCATTCAATTTAAATGCTGCACAATATTTTTTACGTTGCATTTTATTTTAATTTTAAATGCGAAATTTATTCGTTACACGCTTTTAAATGCATACTAGATCACTTTTTCATAAGAAATCATCGAAAAAAATAAGAAGTTAACGTTATCTTAAAAAAAAAACAAATTTATTGCACAAAAGCAAAAAGTTTCTTAGGTTTTGCCCAATGAATTTTTGAGTAATTTTTGTTGTTGTACTAAAAGAGCCGTTAGGTGAGAGATAATTACAAATTTTTTTTTTGTAATATTGTATGACACAGCAACTAATAAAACTGCATTAAAACATTGAATTGAAATATGTTCGTTTAAACATAATTTGACTCAGAAGCTAATATTGGACAACGTTTCTTAGGTTTTGCCCAATACTGTATTTTTGAAAACAAATTTTAACATAATTATTATTAACTGGGTGGCCCTAGTGTACAAGTTCAATGTGTTTGTGGCTTCATCTAGGCGCTGTTCCAAAATGTATTTTTTTATAACATGCTTATTTCGGTATGTATGCATTTTATATGTTCATGGTTTTTTATGTTTAATAATATAATAATAATAATAATAATAATAATAATAATAATAATAATAATAATAATAATAATAACCGCAAAACTCTATATGTATTTTTATTTAGTTTTCAGATGGTTTGAAATCGAATAAGCGTAGAATTTAGCATGTCATTATTGCAATGCATTGATACATACATATTTAATTAAAAGCATGTCTGAATGAAAAAAATTATTTGCCCACTTTGTTCCGATTATGTTTAAGTACATGTTTTTATTATTTAATAAAAAACAAAATTTATTTCAAATGATGTGTTAATTTCTTTCGTTGTTTTTTTTTTCTCTCTTAATTTCGCAAAAGAATGGGTGGTCTACACTTCTATTACTGTTATTTATTGATAATTAAAATTAAAACAAAAAATTAAAAATTCTATGTTGATTACAAATTTGTTTAATTCTTTCGCTCCATCAAAAATACCATCCATCATTATTTACACAAACTAATTTTCTGTATAATTTATCAAAAGAGCTGTATTCGTATTTTTATTATTTTGTTGCTGTTCCTTTAGCGATAAACATAATTATAACGTTAGTTAAGGTTTTTTGTTAACTTAAGTTGTAAATTTTTAATGTGTTTAAAACCGACTTTTTAATAAAATATAAAAAACTCGTGCACAAAAAACTTTCGTTTTGTTTGTTAAAGCTTCACCACAAGAAATATTTTTTTTTTAAGATTAATGATACTTAAAAAATAATAAAGAAAAAAAGAATCAAAACTAGTTTTTTGTTAAACCCTAAAATAATTTGTTTTTTTCTCTTATGGAGATTTATTCTTTGATAATTTTTTAGTTATTGAAATGTAATAACTTAATAATTGTATTAAGTTTCAAATATTGGTGAAGACAAGTGTTGTTACCGTTATTTGGTTTGGTATTATGATTACACAAACATTTATACAAGGGCAGTTATTGTTGCTTTGTCTTGCTTTAAATTATCATAATGACAATTTTACAGTGTTGATAAGCGTAAAAAAATGATTGTACCTCTAATTTAGGCATTAGAAATGGTGAATTTTATATGCACTTAACAAAATTTCTATGTACTTTAGTATATACACATACATAGTTGTTAATTATTAAAGAAAGAAAAAAAATTTTTATTACTTTTTGGCTGTACCCTCTAGAGAGAGAGAAAAAAAATAACACCACAGAGTAATAAATCATGTTTACAAGACATGTTTTTCTCTAGAGAATTGTTTTAAAACATAACTTATTTTTCCAATTTTTAGTAACAAACAACAGGAGATCTTTATGGGGATTATAAACACAACCATTTACTAACAAACTAACATTATCAATATTAAAAAGTTACAGACAAAAAATGTTGTATGTATGTGTGTCATTACTCAGAGTTGTCATCAAAGATACAGATAAAATTCCAATGAAATTGAAACGTTACGAACGGCAGCAAACGTAACAACAACAACTTTAAAAGAAACGCCTCTTGTTGAGCCATAAAAGTGTTAACAGGCCTCTAAAATTGTTTTTAAGCAGTGATGTCTTATTTTAAATCTAGTTGAAATTGTTAAACGCAAAAACAAAAATAACTAATTCCAGACCTAACACAACGGCTTAAAAGGTTTTTGTTAGTGTGTGTGTGTGTTTGTGTGTGTATTTTCAACAAAGTCATAAAGAATTCCTGTAGTGAATTTTCGGGAAGTTACAAGGAAAATTAAGATTTCACATAACACACAGAAAACAGCATGACATTTAAGGTATTGACAAGCTATGTCGACTTTAAGCAATAGACATGATTTTGTTTTTTTGTTTTTATTTTTTTCTTTCAACGACAACGTGCAAAAAATAATGCAAAGATGTTATAATAACGATCAAGAGGGATAAGATGACAGAGTAGTTGTGGCAGAAAAAATATTTTTTTTATAAAAGTATTTCTTAGGAATTCCGTACTAAATTTGTTTCATTAAAAAAACTGTTTTGTCTTATTTATGCCTTAATTTGTAAATCATTTTTGAAGTTTTCTACACACCAATTTTCGAATAAACTGAAAAATAACGATGGACTTTGAAATTGAGTTTTCAAAGAAGCGTTTTATACATGTACATATATGTAGATGCACATCCTAAATTCTTAGTATCTTTGATAATTTACCTTATGTGACCTTTTATTAGTCATGAGTCAAGACTTTTTTTTTGTAACAAACATTTAATTGATTTAGTTTTATTTTAAACAAAACAGTTTATACAGGAAATTGTTCATTAAATAGCATAAATAAAAGCGAAAATTAAGATTTCCTTTAAATGTTTACAAACAATTGATATAATTTTTAGAACAGTGTACATATTAGTGTTGAATAATGTTTTGCTTTCATAATGTAACGGTGAATTAGTAGGTGTGAAAGTTATAATACAAGATAATAAAGCCAGATAAATTATAATACTAATGACCAATTAATTAATTAATTAATTATTTATTTATTTCATATATTAAATTGAAAATCGCTAACTTGTATCTTTTATTATTTTTTCTATTTCTTTATAGGGCAAAGCCCGCGGCAATCGCACTGCTATATATATGCGTTCAGTATTTCAATCCCACCTCGAATCCTTAGGTAGCTCAGTACAAAAACATGCCGGCAAAGTTTTATTTGTAGCCATTTTAGTATTAAGTACATTTTGTGTTGGCCTTAAATCTGCTCAAATTCACTCGAAAGTCCATCAACTATGGATACAAGAGGGCGGACGTCTCGAATCGGAGCTGGCCTATACACAAAAAACAATAGGAGAGGCTGAAAGTTCAACGCATCAGTTATTAATACAAACGGCCCACGATCCAAATGCCTCAGTATTACACCCGCAAGCTTTACTGTCACATCTGGAGGTGTTAAAAAGGGCGAGTGCGGTTAAAATTCACATGTTCGACACAGATTGGAGCCTTAGAGATATGTGTAATTCGCCGACCACCCCGAGTTTTGAGGGTCCTTATTTTATAGAGCAAATATTTAAGCATTTAATACCCTGTTCGATAATAACGCCATTAGATTGTTTTTGGGAAGGCAGCCAGCTGTTAGGACCAGAATTTCCAGTTCAAATACCGTAAGTTTTTTTTTTAGTTTTTCCCTATTTCCTTTCTTTCCTTATTTTTCTTATATTTTGTTTTGATTTTTTTTTTACTTAGAGGCATGGATAAACGTATTACCTGGAGCACTTTAAATCCCTCTAATCTTATGAAAACTATGAAAAAACAGATGAGTGATCAAAAACTTTCATTTGACTTCGATACGGTTGAACAGTATATGAAAAGGGCAGCGATTACGTCAGGTTACACCGAGAAACCCTGTTTGAATCCCAAAGATCCTCAGTGTCCTGATTCAGCGCCAAATAAGAACAGTGAACAACCTTTAGATGTTGGAGCTATATTAACTGGTGGTTGTTATGGATTTGCCGCCAAATACATGCACTGGCCCGAAGAGCTAATAGTTGGAGGAGTGCAACGCAATCGTACAAGTCATTTGCGCAAAGCAAAAGGTTTACAAACCGTCGTCCAGCTAATGACTGAAAAAGAAATGTACGATCTGTGGAATGAAAACTATAAAGTCCATCATATTGGTTGGACTCCCGAGAAAGCGGCTGAAGTTTTAAATGCCTGGCAGGGAAACTTTTCCAAGGAGGTGGAAAACATTATGAAAAACTCCCGCATAGCTAAGAACTATGATGTTTATGTATTTTCTTCTGCAACTTTAGATGACATATTGGAAAAGTTCTCTAATCCTAAGCCCTTGAGTATAGTGATTGGTGTTGTTGCTACAATTATTTATGCTTTTTGCACTTTGATTAGATGGCGTGATCCGGTCAAGGGCCAGTCTACTGTTGGTGTTGCGGGAGTTTTGTTAATTGGTTTTTCTACAGCAGCAGGCTTGGGTCTATGTGCCATTTTGGGCATTGTGTTTAATGCAGCCAGTACCCAAGTTGTTCCCTTTTTGGCTTTGGGTCTAGGAGTGGATCATATCTTTATGTTGACAGCAGCATATGCTGAAAGTAATCGTAAAGAACAGACAAAATATATTTTGAAAAAAGTTGGTCCCAGCATCTTGTTTAGTGCTTGCACTACAACGGGAGCCTTTTTTGCGGCTGTTTTTATACCTGTGCCAGCCTTGAAAGTATTTTGTCTTCAGGCTGCCATAGTAATGTGTTTCAATTTAGCTGCTGCATTACTTGTATTTCCGGCAATGATTTCCTTAGATTTAAGAAGGAGAACAGCAGGCAGAGCAGACATTTTCTGTTGCTGTTTTCCCATATGGAAGGAGAAGCCAATAAATCATCTCTCCCACATGAACAATAATATGCAGAGAAGCAGGAATAATCGTTTAAGAAACTCTTCACCTTCAGTCTTGCCTAAAACTTGTAATAGTTTAAGAACAACGGCCGGCGTAAACCCAGCTTTGTCACAGGAAGAGACTTTATTATCCTGCAGTACGGAAAAACGTTTACCCGCGTTTTCCTTGGCCAAATTTTCTATTAAATATTATACACCTTTCTTAATGAAAAGTTGGGTAAAGTTCCTAGTGGTCATGTCTTTTGTGGGTACTGTTATATTCAGTTTGTATTGTTCAACAAAACTGCAAGATGGTTTGGATTTGATTGATTTAGTACCCAAAGATACCAATGAATATAAGTTTCTAAATGCCCAAACATCCATGTTTGGCTTCTACAGCATGTATGCCGTGACTCAGGGTAATTTTGAGTATCCAAATAATCAACGTTTGTTGCACGAATATCATGAGGCTTTTGTTCGCGTGCCGCATGTTATTAAGAACGATAATGGAGGCTTGCCAGACTTTTGGTTGTCTTTGTTTCGTGATTGGCTAAGAAATCTACAAAGAATATTTGATCGTGAATTTAAGGATGGTCGTCTAAATCAAGAAGGTTGGCATACAAATGCTTCTAGTGATGCCATATTGGCCTACAAACTGTTGGTACAAACCGGTTATGTGGATAACCCAGTTGATAAGAGTTTGATAACACAACATCGCTTGGTGGACAATGAGGGAATTATCAATCCAAAAGCATTTTACAATTATCTTTCCGCTTGGGCAACGAATGATGTTTTTGCATATGGAGCTTCACAGGTATGGAATAGTAAAAAGAATATATTTTACGAAAAAAAAACTAATCGAATTTTTCATTTTATTTTAGGGAAAATTACATCCCGAACCTAGACAGTATTATCATGTACCCACCGAATTTGATTTAAAAATACCCAAATCGTTGCCTCTTGTTTATTCTCAACTTCCGTTCTATTTGCATGGCTTAACCGATACTTCGGAAATTAAATCATTAATAAGTCATATTAGAGATTTAAGTGTACGCTTTGAAACTAGAGGCTTACCCAATTATCCTTCTGGTAAATATTTCTAACTTCTTCTTCTTCTAACAATCAATAAGATGTTAATTTTTTTTTAATTGCTTTCATTACAGGTATTCCTTTTATATTTTGGGAACAATATATGAATTTGAGAACTTCGTTGTTTTTAATTTTATGCTGTTGTATGGTGGCCGCATTTGTTTTAGTTTCCATTCTACTATTATCTGTATGGGCTGCATTGCTAGTGGTGTTCAGTGTTGTGGCTTCTTTGACACAAGTCTTTGGTGCCATGACTTTGTTGGGAATAAAATTATCTGCATTACCTGCTGTAATACTCATACTTAGCGTCGGTATGATAGTTTGCTTTACAGTCCACATTTCACTGGTAGGTAAAATTTAATTTTGAATTTAGAAATAGTTTTTATTTTATTATTTATTTTTTTTAGGGTTTTATGACTTCCGTAGGCAGTCGAGAACGTCGTGTTTTGCTCTCTATGCAGGTTACCCTGGGCCCATTAACTCATAGCATTTTAACCACTACTTTGGCCGTTTTTATGTTATCCACTTCTCCTTTTGAATTTGTTATACGACACTTCTTTTGGCTGCTTTTAGTGGTACTATGTGTGGGAGCATTTAATAGTCTTGTAGTATTTCCAATCATACTCAGTATTATAGGACCAGAGGCAGAGCTGGTGCCTCTAGTTCATGCAGATCGCATATCTACACCCTCACCACAATTGTCACGTAGCAAACGTGCCAACAAAACAGTTATCGTACACGGTTCATCACGTTCATCATCACGCAATTGTCAGAAACATTATCATCATAAGGATGTAAACATCAATGATCCATCGTTGACCACAATTACTGAAGAACCACCATCTTGGAAGTCCTCAAATTCATCTATTCAAATGAATAATGAATGGGGAAATAATAATATGGCTGTTAACGGTGCAGGAAGCAATAGTATTAATACCGGTGTAGCGGGTCATTATGGTAATAACATCAACTATGGCAATAACATGAATTACCACCATCATCCACCACCACCACTTAATACGCAACAGCAACAACAACAACAATCATCAACTTCAGCACAAACACATCATTCCCACCATCATCATCCTCATTACAATCCAATGTATGCAACACATCCCCCGCCACAATATCATCAACATCACATAAATCCAGGACCTTCTTCGCAGCACAATTTAAATAACTCAGCCTCCCAACCGTCAACGAATTTAAATCGTGATAATAGTGGTAACGACAAGAATATGAATAACTTTCCACCCGAGCTACAAAGTATTGTTGTTCAACCAGAAGTTACGGTTGAAACGCATCATTCGGATACTAATACAACTAAAGTCACCGCTACGGCCAACATTAAAGTGGAGCTAGTAACGCCTGGTCGAGCGGTTAGAAGTTATAATTTCACTTCATAGCAATAAGATGTGATGGAGAACAAATGCATTTAAAATAAAATCAAAAAAAAAAGAAAGAGTTACAAAATTAGATAATTTTAAATTATTTATTACACAAACAAAACACTTTAGATATTAAGTTTTTAAAATTATGAATTATGTACATATATAAATAAGCAAATAGTTAATATAGACCTGAATTTTAAACCAAAATAGTAACCAAGTAACATAAAACACAAACAAATATTTGTAACTACGTATTTCTTATTAGCAATTGTCACAAATTTCTATAATTTTTAAGTACTCAGTCTACTCAAGGCGCATTAATTTACAGGTGGTCTTAATAGCCCAGCTGATTTTTGTTTACGTTCGACGTTATTGTCAAAATTTTAAAATAATTTTAAAAATAAAAAATTTATTTAAAAAATTATTAAATTTTATAAAATTGGATTTTAAAACCAAAAAATTAAAAATGAGGTATTGCTGCTTATGTAAGAGAAATAAACCAACTGTTACAACTTCTTTTAAAACACCAAATGATAATAAAAAGATAAATAAAATTCGGCTTCCTCTTGTTTACTCAGCTATTTTGACATCAACGTAGTGCTCTGCAACAACAAAATTACATTAGGTTTTTGTTTTTGTAGCAGTGTGGCCACCTGGTATTTAATGCGCCTTGAGTCTACTCATCGTTTTTGTTTTAAATGTTATATCAATATAAAGAATATGAGCTGGTTTTTATGAAACTGGTATAAATCCATTTTTTCATATATTGAGATATTTAAGGAATTGCGTTTCAATAATTAAAAAAAAAATTGGCCAACTTTAATTAATTCAAGTGATGTTTTTAACAGTATACAGCTTTTAAATTTTATTATGAAATAATAATAACTAGAATTGTGCTGACTTCCAAAATGTATTAATACAAAGTTTGTATACAGTCTTGCTGTAGTATTTAGATCTTGAACATATGCAAAGTTGCGAAACAAAGCATCAATTTAGTTACTCGACTGCAACGTTTCTACTACATACTTGACTGCGACATTTTGGAATGGTAAACATTTAGTACCACGGCATTATGAAACATAATACATTATTCGAGTACAAAGCAACTGAAGTTTTGGAAGTCAGCCTTATTTGAAAAACTAAACGACTTTTTTGGCTCCACATGGACTTATACCAATTTTAAAAATAACATTTTTAAGGAAATAAACACCAAGAGCAAATTTAAGTCCATATTTTTATAGACATAACCTTAACTAAAATAAATTTTCATGTAGAAAGTAACAATTAAAATTAAGACATTTATGCTTTAGCATGTTAAAGTATTTTTGGTGAATAGGCGTTATATAAGGCTTGCTATGCTCCTTCCGTACTTAATTTATAACATTTATTTTGTAAGATGCATTTCTTTTGAATCTCATCCAACAAATTTTAAAACAATTTACAGTTTCACTCTTCAAGAGATTTTGTTGAAATAAATCTTCTCTTTTCATTTCATAGAAAATTATAATAGTGTTGGGTAGTGTAAAATAAGTCCTTTTTCTCTAATGCTGTCTATGGATGGACTTATTACACTTTCAAAAGAAATATTTGTACGATAGAATTGTATAGCAAAACTGTTTTAATTTATTTTAAGTCAAGATGAACTTTATTGAAATTGTGATTGTAATTATGGAGAGAAGGTGTCTGTCTATAGCTCATTAAAATTATCGTTATTTTAACTTTTTTTAAAAAGTAAACTTATACCACTTTCAAAAAACCAGCTCGTATAAAAAAAATCATTATTAACGACATAATTTAATAACCAACACAGCACTAGTATCTGATTATAACGGTATTTGTTTTTTATACATATTGGCATCAATGTAGCCAAAAATTTTCCATAAAAAAGTTGGTGTTAATCACAGATTTGTTGAAAAAAATATTTGCTTTCGTGATAATTTCCATTTTAAGAACAGAACGTATTTAATAAATTCTTTTACTATAAAAAAATATGTTCAGTGTCAAGTAAAAATTTAGTCATAAATTTGGTCATCATTCAACAAATTGATATGTACAAATAATTTAATTTTTGTTTAAATCTTAACCTCAAAAATAAAAAAAAAAATAAAAATACAAACAATTTCTTGATAGTTAAAAATCACAAAGAATGTACATAATTTTCTCCTTTAGTTATAAGAAACCTAACTTATTTTAGGTTTAAACTATTTTACATTTAATTTTATTTTCCATTTTATTTTTTTATTTACTTAAAGCCTTAAAGTATTTATACATATATTTTAAAATATATATTTTTAATAACAAAATAATTATAGTTTAGTTGAATGAACGAATTCCTCTTTTTACCGACTGTATACCAATTATTTAATTTTAAACATTGTCATTATATATTTTTGATTTTTTTGTTTTTACTTGTATATGTGTTTTTTTTTATTATTTATAATTTTTTTTTTTTTATATTTTTGGTTTAGTGTTAAAATTAGTACATAAAAACAACAAAAAAGAATAATTTATAAAAATTTTTATTTTAACTGCTGAAAATCGATTATTAGATTTTAATTATTGTGTATAGAGTTTTTAATGTATTATAATGTTTATTGGCATTTACAAACTTTTAAGAGATTAAAAAGTAAAGAAAAAACTCATATGTGCTGCTTAAAACATGGAGACTAAATAAATAGTTTTTTTAAAAATCATAAGCTTTCAATTTTATTAAATACTACTTTTTAAATATTTATTCTAGAGTTCTGTAGACAGTGTTCAGAATATTCTATTTACAAAAATACAATGTGCAGACAACTGTTTTAGTACCATTATGCCGGTAAAATTGGATGCTTTCACACTTGTATCTCTTTTTAACCGACTTCAAAAAAAGAAGGAGGTTATATAATTCGACTGAATGTTGCTTTTTTATGTTTGTGCCTGCAGAACTCAGTCATTTCTGATCTGATTTTAAAAATTTTTGGTAATATGATAGATTATGCTTACAGATTGGTCCCATTTTAAAAAGAATTCATAATCTTAAAAATGATTTCCCCATACAACATACATATTTTTTACGTGTATTATGAACTGTAAAATTTAGGATGACCGCGTATTACTATAACTCACAATAACAAAAAGTTATTATAAAATAAATCAAAAAATTAAAGGGTACCCTATAATTGATGTAAATTTACTTATATGGGCCTATCTTTTGAACCGTTATAGACAAACGTTTGCAAATTTGACATAATATTGCTTGATATGGTCGTTATAGTAACAAGTATTAATATTAAAAATTATAAATTAAAGGGTGCGCCAATAGTTCATTTAATTAGATGTATATGGCCATACTCTTTAACAGTTGTAGACAGACGCTTGAAATTTGCAACGAACTATAACAACAAGTATAAAATTTAGATTTGGAAGTTAAAGGGAGTCCCATAATTGATGTTAATTTACTTATATGGGCCTATCTTTTGAACCGTTATAGACAAACGCTTGCAAATTTGACATAATATTGCTTGATATGGTCGTTATAGTAACAAGTATTAATAAAAATTATAAATTAAAGGGTGCCCCAATAGTTCATTTAATTATGTATATGACCATAATTTTAAACAGTTGTAGACATACGATTGAAATTTACAAAGAACCTGCACTACTAACTCCGCTATAACAACAAGTATAAAATTTGTATTTGGAAGTTAAAGGGTGTCGCAATATTTAAAGTAATTTAAAGTATGTGACCAAACTTTTGAACCGTTATAGACAGAATGCTGAAACTTAAAAGGGACCTGTATCGCTAAGCCCGCTATATCAACGAGCTTATAATTTGAACTTAGAAATTAAATGGTGTCCCATAATTGATGTAGATTTACTAATATAGGCCTATCCTTTAAACCGTTATAGACAAATGCTTGCAGATTGGACAAAAAGTCGATTGCTTTGGCCGTTAAAGTAACAAGTATTAATATTATAAATTATAGGGGGCGCCAATAGTTCATTTAATTTTATGTATATGGCCATTGGATTTGGAAATAAACGGGTGTCCCAATAGTTGGTGCAATTTGGTGTATGTGGCCGAACTCTTGAGCCGTTGTAGGCAGAAAGCTGAAATTTACAAGGGAGCTGTTTTGCTAAGTATGCTATACCAAGAAGCTTAGAATTTGAATTTAGAAATAAATGGTGCTTCCAAAATTAATGTAATTCGTTCTATATAGCAGTATCTTTTGACCCGTTTTTTACAAATACCTGATTTTAGACAGAATGTCCACTATTTTGTTTGTTATTATAAGAAGTATAAAAATTTTAAATTAAAGGCTTTTACAATAGCTGATATAATCAGACGTTATACAGAACCTGATTGCTAAAAGCAAGTTCAAGAGAAAATAAACAAAAGTGAAAATTATACTTCCGCAAGTAAACTTGCCTAATCTGAAAGGGGCCATATTGCCAAACTATTGAACAGTTGAACAAGTATATAGCTTAGAGATATAAGGGTAATTAATGTAATCTAATTTGTGATGCCAAACCCTTGAACCGTTATGGGCAGACAGATGAACCTGTCCGTTTTTTTTTTGCAAGAATTATTTTTTTTTTTTTTTGTAAATAATTTTTCTTTCTAAAAATGTTTAGAAAATTAATTAAAAAGAACCAAAAAAGCCGAAAATAAAGTAAAATTTCATTAATTTATAAATCGATGGTTCCAATCCTGGTCAGGAAAAAAATTAAAACAAACGCTAGGCAGCGCGTATTTACATTCATACTTAACTTATAAAAGTCAATATGATACTGAAACAGTGTCTATAATGTTGTGAGCAAACAAGTATGAATAATTAAAAAAAATAAAAAAAAAAAGTTGCATTTGTGGCTATCAAATTGCTAGCACAAAAAGCAACAACAAATGTTCAAGACGAGTTACAAAGAGAACGACAAAGAAAAAAGCTTTAAGTTGTGTGCAGCGTTGCCGCTTTGGTCCAATCGGACCAAACTTGGTAGTTTTTCGTTTTTAAAAAACAGTTTGGTAGTTTGGTTGGTTTGTTGCATTTTTTTTAAATTCTGGTAGGTTTTCCTCCTGTAGCAATTTTTTAGCAATAGTAAATTTTTTACCTTAAAAATTCAGAACATAAAATAAAAAAATGTAACTTTGAATTAAATAAACAATAACTGTGAATAGTTTTACCACTGTTTTCAAAAACTGTTTTAGGTGTAATAAAAAACATCTCCGCTTTTTTGCATAAAGATGATTAAAGCTATAACCATCTCTGGTTTAAGAAACGCGAACAATATTATGAAATTGAAATTAACAATATTTTTGAGTGAAGTCTTATTTACAAGTGTTTGTATTAAAAAAATTAACAGACAAAATGGAAAAGTAAGTAAACTTTTTTAATTGTATATATGTACCTATCAATTACATAAATATTTACTAATATTGCATGTAAAGAAACAGTCAAAAAAAATTTAGAACCGAATTTGATTGGCTCCAGGAAAGGGATGGGTGTTCATTCTGCATAATATGCTCTAAAACTATTTTAAATCATAACATCCATCTTAAAAATCACCAAAAGACAAATTTCCACCTCAACAATTACGGAAAAAAACCAAGTGAGTATAACAGAGTTTATGTGCAAGAAACGCATTTTTAAATTTTTGGTAGGCTGTGAACGATTTTGGTAGGATTTTTGAAAATTATTGGTAGGAAGTCAATTTCTTGTGTGGCAACGCTGGTTGTGTGTGAACTTCGTCTCACCAAATTAACATTAAGCTTAGTTGGTTAAATAGATGATGTTTACGATGTACATAACATAAGTTAGATAGATGCAAAGAATGCTGATGAAGGATGTGGCGGTCCAGAAAATGCTGCATTTCATTCTGCTAGCGTCTAATTTTTCTTGTTTTCTTTGGAAAACGTCCGCATACATTTGTAAATAATTTTTCTTTCTAAAAATGTTTAGAAAATTAATTAAAAAGAACCAAAAAAGCCGAAAATAAAGTAAAATTTCATTAAGAATTATTTCTCTATGAAATGACTCATTTTTACGAAAAAAAAAGTATTCTATATTGGAAACAAGGTTCACATGGACCTTCTCACAAAATTTTGTTCAATTCCATTCAGACAGACAAAAGTTCCAAAAATAGGTGTCTTGTATTCTATATCGATTTCTATCTACACCAACATCAAAATTTTCCAAAACTATTTCGTGTATAGAAATGACACCGTTACAGTTTTATTTCATGTATGGAAAACTATATATTTATTTTTTATTTAAAAGAATATCGCCAAAAATTGTCGATTACGATTTCAAATGGTGACTTCAAATCGCAAAGACAAAACTTTGGAGCCCTTTTCTCTTCTGATTTTCAACTGATTTTGTTTATTCTTTCATATATGTATTTGTAGATATTATCGGGCGTTATTACATTCAAATCGGCTTAGTATTTAAGAAATACATAAATGAGCATGTCTTGTTTCTAATAAACTAATTAATGAGTTTTTATTTAACTCAATTTAAAATAAAACATCAATTCAATAAAAACAATATAAACAAAAAAAAATTAAAAACAAAAAAATTTTACTACCTTTGATGAACAAAAAGAAAAATCAAGGCGAATCCATAACAGAAGAAATTATTAGTTCATGCTATCTACAGCTTTTCAAATTTTAAAATGATGAAATTGTTTATTCTTGAGCAGAGTTGCCACATGAGAAATTGACTTCCTACCAATAATTTTCAAAAATCCTACCAAAACCGTTCACAGCCTACCAAAAATTTAAAAAAGCATTTCTTGCACATAAACTCTGTTATACTCATTTGGTTTTTTTCCGTAATTGTTGAGATGGAAGTTTATCTTTTTAGAATAAACACCCATTCCTTTTCTGAAGCCAATCAAATTCGCTTAACCATTCGCTTCTAAATTTTCTTTTGACTGTTTCTTTACAATGATCACTAAAAGTATTATATTATTTAAAAATGTTTTAAAACAAAAATTTTAAGAGTGGTTTTACCTGGTTGATGGTATGTCGTCTTCTGAAAATAAACCTTCACTCAAAAATATTGTTAATTTCAATTTCATAATATTGTTCGGATTTCTTAAGCCATGGTTATAGCTTTAATCATCTCTATGCAAAAAGCAGAGATGTTTTTTACTTCACCTAAGACAGTTTTTGAAAGCAGTGGTAGCACTATTCAAAGTTATTGTTTATTTAATTCAAAGTTATATTTTTTTTTAATTATATGTACTGAATTTTTAAGGTGAAAAATTTACTATTACTAAAAAATTGCTACAGGAGGAAATCCTACCAAAAATTTAAAAAAATGCAACAAACCAACCAAACTACCAAACCGTTTTTTAAAATCGAAAAACTACCAAGTTTGGTCCGATTGGACCAAAGCGGCAACGCTGTTCTTGAGTTGTAAGCGTTTCACAAATGAACTTTATTTTGCGAAAGCGAAATGCTTTTGAAGCCAATGCATTGGGCTTTATGTTTTAAGATTTTATTCAAAGCAAATTGATACTTGTAAAGTCTTGTTGAGCCCTCAAAAATGTCTGGCAATATGTGTGTATTTATTTGTGAAAAATAAGCTAGCAAGAAATTTGATTTTTTGTAACCTTAAACACATACATACAATACACATATGCACACAGTCATATGTCATCTGTTCAATTTGCCTTGATTTTATTGAAAAAGTAAATAGACGGGGATCTTATTAGAAAATGTTTTTTGTGGCATCTCATGCCTTAAACATATCTGGTAACTTTAATCAACAAAAAACCCAATAAGAAGAAGCATTGTTTTTTATTTTTACCAATGTTGTCAGATTAGGGGATTTTATATTTGAAATGTAGACGAAAATTTGAGATTGGGGATTGAGGAATTCTTAGAGGATATATTCTTGGGGATTATTTCAAAATTATATTTTTGGTTATTGTAATTTTACTATAATTAAATAAATTTTACTTTTTAGATACATAGATATAACCTTTTTTCACTATTTGTGGTAAAGGGTATAATAAATAATATTATTTTTAGTGGAGTATTTTTGGGGATAATTTCAATTGTTTTTTGGGGACTTGTGTGGATAAAACTTATCTAATTGGGTACATGACTCGTAAAAAGTCTGGGAACCCTGGTTTCTACCGATTCACTACTTTTTCTAAATGAATAATTATTAAAATATCCTGAGATTTAATAATAAAGCTCAAAAAATGCCAGAGGAATCAAAAGAAACCAAAGCCAAGAAACTAGCAGCAGCTAGAAAAAAGGTATGTATCAGAACAGGAAACTGGAATTATTCATTAAATAATATTTTACCATGGCCTTATTAAATGACACGTCACTTGGGCGATTGTCAAGGAAAGAAAAACAATCCTATTATTGATTAGCCATATAAAATCTTATTGATAAAACTTGTAGTATTAACATGTGTTTATTTTTCTATGCAAACAGTTAAAGGAATACCAACAACGTGGCATAACTTCCAGTGCAAATGCAGTCTCATCCAACACATATGCTGATTCTGCTACCAATAGTGGTCATGTTAGTAGTAATATATCTGAAAGATCAGACTCAAATCTTCAGCTTAATGGAAGTGTCACTGAAATAAATTATACTGACAACGCTAATGAAATAGAATCGACAGCTATATCTGTGGATAAGGAATCTTTACAAGCAGAAAATATAAATTATTTTACCATGGAAAAGCTGTTAGATTTCACCGGTGAAGCAAGTAAAGTTGATGATAACAGCAAGTCTTCAGTACATGCTGAGGATACTTTCTTAGACGGTGTAGAAAATATAAATGCTATACAAGTTTTAATTACGGAAAAATCACAACTGACTGCAGAGCTAAATAAGTTTCGTACTTTGTGTCGCGAAAAAGATTTGGAAATTGAAGAGCTAAGAGTACAATACACTAATGCTACTGGACGCGTCAACGAACTAACTCAACGGCAAATTAATTTGCAAAAACAGCAAGAACAACAAAAACTACTTAACGCTGAGCTGCAGCATAAATTAGCACAAGCTAGAGCGCTACAAGAAGATAACTCTAGTCATATCACAGAATTGCAACAGCAGTTAACACTACGTGATGAACGTATAAAAAAATTAGAAACTGATTTCAATGATAAATGCAATGAACTGGAGCTAAGTCAATTGCGCGTACGGCAATTGTCTGATGAAAATAATATAACCAACGATAATCGTCTCGAGACTTTAACTCAAACACAATTTATGTACGAACAGCAAATTAGAGATCTACAGGCCATGGTACAACAATTAACGCGAGATAAAGAACAAGCCAACACACAATATCAAACCTATGTTCAGCAGTTAAATACACAAATACAACAATTAAGTGAACGTAACAATGAGCTGACAGACCAAACAACAAAATTACAAGAAAGAGAAAAACAATGGGTGGACCATATTCAGCAATTGGAAAAGGAAATACAAAGGAATATTAGCAAACAAGCAGAGGTTAAAGAAGAAAAAGAAAATGTAAATGTATCTCATTATCTGCTAATCTAAAAATCATACAAAGTTAAATATTTCAATTCTTAATTTCAGAACTCTTTGAAAGAGGCTTTAAATGAACAATTACAAACGTTGCACGAACGTATTAGCGAATTCGATTCAGAACGCTATGAGTTCCAGTTAAAAATTAAATCCCAAGAAGATCGTATGGATGCTCTGCAATATGAACTTAAACAAAAAGACACGGAACTGGAACAATTAAAACTACATTTGGAAAATATTACTTCTGAACAGCCCGACAAAACTAAGCTGTTAGCTACTATGGAATCGGATAAGATTGCTGCGTCGAGAGCTTTGACACAAAATGCTGAATTAAAAAAACAATTAGATGAGCTTGAATTGCGATTTGTTGAACTGACCAATGATAAGGCCGATCTAATGAATCGCTTAGATTCAGAAAGATATGCCAATCGAGAAATGCACACAAACTATGCCGCCATGGAGGAACGTATTAGGACCATTGACGAACGTTTTAAATTTAAGGACGAAGAAATGATACGGCTTTCGCATGAAAATGAAGAATTGAAAAAAAAGCTGGGGAACACAAAGGTATAAAGTAAAACGCACAAAAAAATGTTAAAATAATATAAGTTAATGTATTTTCAAGATTTATCAAAACAATGATGAAAACACAGATCATTGTAATCACAAACACGGTCATTATGGACATGAACATCATCAAAATCATGATGAATGCGTAGAGCATAATAGTGATCAAACCCATCAAGATCATGGCAAGGATTACAAATATCATCACGATCATAAGCATGACTTACATGATGATATAGGCGATGGAAGTATTCAGTGTGAATTAAAACATGTAGAACACTCCGAACATAACACATCAAATGAACAAGAATACTGTCAAGAAGCTACCGAAAAGAATTCTTGTGAAACTACAGAACTTCAAGCACCTGTAACATATAAAACTGCTTCTACAACCACTACCGCACCTCACATTGCCACCGAAGAAGCGGTTGAAAAATTGCAACAACGTTTCACCCAACTTATGACACAATGTGCTGATTTGACTGAAGAAAAACAGCGTCTAGAACATTTAGTTCTGCAACTGCAGTCAGAAACTGAAACAATAGGTGAATACATTGCTCTTTATCAAACACAGAGACGCATTCTTAAACAACGTGAATATGAAAGGGCAGCTCAGACAGCCATGCTACAGTCGGAACGTGAACAAATGCGTGAACGTCTAACAATGCTTAATAATTTAGTAAACAGTTTGGGCATGGAATTGCCACAAAACCAACATTTGAAGCAAATTAATGTAACCTTAGCACAAAATGTGGATTTAGATATAGAAAAACAAAGTCCTGAAGCCGCTCGTCAAGTATCTTCACAACAAAATATTACTGATTTAGCGACTGAAAATTTTCAAACGTCTCCAAAAGATTTAAATTCCCCAGAATCTCAGCAGATTCTACATAAAATTCAAGATATTATAACGGAAATAAAAGAAAATACCAAAGAGTTGCCCGCAATGAAACATTCAGTGGATCATTTAAATTGTTGTTTAGGTAAATTTGAAGTGGTCTAAAATAATTATCAATAGCTGTATAATTATTTCTTAAAAAAGTAACATTCTAATGTAAATATTTTAAAATTTATAAAACCTAAGTAAGAAACTTTTTATTTAATATCATGTCTGCTTTGCTAGAAATTAATAAAAATAAATTATAAAAAAACTCACACCCATCATTATAGACTTAAAATTAATCGAAATCTTTTTGGCCTGTGCCATATCAAATCTTAATCACCCCTATCATGAATAAAAAAAATTTCACATTTTTATTCCATCCAAAGTGAAAATTGGTATGGGAATTTCACGTGAACGATGTTTTCCACAACTTCAATGTTATCAATGCATTTGAAAAAATTTAAGTAAAAAATTTTGGACTGACCCTTAGATTCGCCGTTACGGATCTCCAAAGCTTATATGTATAATATGGCATATATCGAGGTAATTGACCTGTTACCTTAAATCTTGTCAAAGAGAGTGTCACTTTAAATTTTATTTACCAATTTTACCCGAAAATTACTTTTTACATACCTAAAACAATTTATTAGATTAAAAATACTTACATATGAATTCCACTATCAAAATCAATGTGATCAAAACAGTGAATAAAAATCACATTTCACACAAAAAGAAAATATTCATGATAAGGGGAATTTGATTTTCAGTGAAATGTGAAAAAACTTCACGTGGAAAATAATTCGCGATAAGGGTGAATATGAAAACAATACATTAAAAAAAAATCCAATGATATACCATATTGAATTTTTAAATTTCATCGTATTTTCATTGTTTTTTTCGAGAGACATTTCAGAATTCTACAATATACATTGGTTTAAAGTTAAGAATAACAAAAAATTAAGTACATTTAAAAATTGTATAACCAAGAAAAATATAGGTCTGTTTCTTTACTTTTTGGGTAAAGTTCGTGAATATGAGCGCAAGCATTGTTTTCTCTCATAAATAGACAAAATTATATAAAAGTACGGGAACACAAAATCTAAATTTTAAACACAAAATAAAAACTATTTTAATAAGAAAAATTATTTTCAATAAATCAACAAAATGAAATAATAATTTATTTTATTTGTGTTTTAAGGCTGTTGCACCCCAACATACCAACTAGCAATCAAACCACAACACAACTTGTGAATAAACTTATATAAAATAGTTTAAGCTTTTCATAATTACGCTTATATTAATATTTATAAAATTTAAATTCATAAGCATTTTTTAACAATGCTTAATAAAATAGTATATACACAAATATTTCTAAATTCGTTCTGTTTTTTGACAAATTGTGTTTACAAAGTTATTTTTCTTAAAAAATTTTCAATTTGTTTGTCGGTATGTATAATTTTATTATTATGTGTAACTTTTATTATTGTATATATTATTTATTCTATAGTTTAAATCGATGTTAAATTCTGTAATTTTTTATATTAATGATTTAGTTTGATAATTTGCGGCATTAGTTTATACTTCATCTTTAAATTCAAATCTATACCTACAGTATAATTTTTAATTTCGCCTTGCTATGTACTTTTTAATTAATTTGCACTTATATAGTTAATAAATTGTAAAACAAAAAAATTAATAAATAAATAATATATTGCAAAAAAAAAAAAAAAAAAAAAAAAAAAAAAAAAAAAAAAATATTCAATGTTAAAAAGCATGTATGTGTACGTTATGTATAAAATAATCGTACAAATATGTAAAGAAGCTTTATTTATTTAAGCTTATTCTACAATTACAAAGATAAGCTTATGTTAATCATGTACAACATATATTTTCATAAGGGTTCCGTTTTGATTTTTCTACAATTGCATTTTTTATATATTCTAAATACTCTTTCAAGTTTAAGGCTTATATTTGTAAGATTTTTAAAATATTTTTCACAAGTCATTTGGTATGTTGGGACAAGTTTAAATAACTTACACGAAGAAAAGATTGATCAGTTTCGTGGAAAAAGAAGAACAATATTCACTCAAACCTGCTCTCATTTACCCAATTTTGAAGTAAGAAAACAAGTTTCGTGCAAATTGGAGTCCCTAAATGGAGTAAAGAATCAGATCTTATGTTAGCAAAAACACGGGAAAAATTACGGCAGACTATATCGATCGGAATTTTTATCGATACCGAATGCCATATTTCCCTGCAGATATGAATATTTATATAAAAGTTGAGCTTTAATTTGGCTGGTTAATTTTGGTAAGGTGGTTGTACCTATTTTTAAGATTATTTTTTTGTTTTTGATCTTGACCTGCTTTTGGGTTTTTTTTTAGTTTCACTATTATTTCTCAATTTTGGTTTCATTGTCGGCTCAGTCAAATTCGTTGGCTTACATTTACGTGAAGGACGAGTTGAAATATTTGTAATTACTGTCAGTACGTCTGAGTCCATTTCCGCAGTTAATGCATTATTGACGGGTGGTGTTTTTGCTCTCGTTAATGAATTTCGATGTGAATTCGGTGTGCTACAGGCGGCGGCATCTTTAAAGTTTGTTAATATTGTATCTGTTAAGAACGATGTGAGAGATTTACCGGTTTCTAAAATAAAAATAAATTGAGACTGCATAAAAAATAAATTTAATTTTCAAACTAACCATCATTCATGCGATTTATATCTTGGCTAAGAGGTATTGATTTATTGGTCTCTGATGCGTATCTAGAATTGGAGTGTCTACGTGGCTCTTGTAAAGTTTCTTCTTCACCTTCTATGGCATTTTCTGTTGTTAATCCAGTATCTATATCAGCATCTTTTTCTATATCCACTGAACTGGCGTGTTGATCTGTTGTACTATCCTCATCACTATAACAAAGTGCCTTAGTTTTCTTTGGTCGTCTTCTATTGCGAACAGTTTCAAGATGGGAATTTTCTTTTAATGAATTCTCTGTAGAGGATAAACTGTTTGTGACATCTTTCAAGGTACATCTTTCATTAGAAATTTCAAAAGAAACCTCTTCAACACTCTCATAGACTGACTCGACGCCTAAATCAGTTTCTTCATCTTCATCCTCCTTCTCTTCTACTTCATATATTATATTTCCAAGGGTTTTTTGGACAACTTCTGTCAGAGTTTCAGTTTGGGATAATTCATTTTCTGCAGCTTGAACGTTATTCTCTGTTTCTGTATCTTCACGAACATATTGTGAATTTTGCTGTTCCGTATCCACGTCTTCACTACTACCTTCATTGCTTCTTCTTCTAACGGGGGAAGCATTATATGTAGGTTTTCTAATATTTATAACCGAGTTAGATCTTCGCAATTCTGTAGTTAATATAGAACTACGTCTACGGCCGTCTGAATATTTACCACCGGATGTTTCCGGTCTCAAAGTTGCTCTACGCCTTGATGAAGACAATGAAGAATTTTCATTCGATGGTGCGTGGTTTTTCAGTAAAGGCAAGATTTCACTGTCTGGTTGCACATACTGTATTAATTGTAAAAAACTGTTTACCGCCCAATTGTAGCATAGCTTCCGTAAATTTAATTCCGCTTCATGCTTTTCCATTAGCTCACCTTTCAAAAGAAGTATTTCATCGCAATACAGCTTTATATTTTTTCGCATTGCCTGATTTTGCT
The DNA here is from genome assembly GCA_916610165.2 of Gymnosoma rotundatum. NCBI lineage: Eukaryota > Metazoa > Arthropoda > Insecta > Diptera > Tachinidae > Gymnosoma > Gymnosoma rotundatum. The sequence continues at coordinate 22,745,645 of OU744339.1, read as the reverse complement.
CCACAAGTTCCTTATTAATCTCTCGGTAGTGGCTCATTTTCTTGATCACAATTATATCCTTTAATATTTAAATTTTAAATAAGAGACGCCAGGAAAATCGAAATCAAGATAACAAACTCTGAGAAACAGCAAACTTTTTTGCAGAGTTGTAAAAAAAGTATTTTTGTTGTTCAAAAGTGTAAACAAAATTTGACAAAAAAAAAAATAAGACCTTTTAGAAACGGTCACATTTCGTCAAGTTTTTATAGATTTTAAAATAAAAATTTGAATTAAAAAGTTCTAAGCTTGCAGAATCAGATTTTCAGGTTGTCACTTTCGCATTTTAAAAATGAAGGAGCTACACCTAAAACATGTAGTCATTATCTGTGATGGTTTTTTAGTTATAAAAACAAAACTAAAAGCCGCGTATCACAGTGACCAACGCCAAACGGTAGAGGCTTAAAATACGAATCGATCGTTCTATATCTCGTTTCTTGCAAGACGAAAAAAGTAATAAGCTAGCCAACTTTTCAATTGTAAAAAAATTGAAATTAATAAGTTAGTTTCTCGCTTACTGTTATTGTCCATCTTCTGAATGCAAGTATTTCAGAAAACATATTATACCAATCATGAGAGGAAATTTTGTACTAGTCGGTGTATGATATCACGAATAGCTTAGCTGTAATATTTAACAAACTAATTGTATAATTTTAGGCCATTCGTCAAATTTTTCGAGTTATGACTTCTAAACGTAAGTGTATCCGAAAGTAATTAAATCAATACGGAATCGAATTTTTGTTCTATATCAATCGATACAAATTGCTGTGTGGTACAGCTTTTAATTAGGCTTTTATAAATTAAAACCTATTTCGATGAAGTATCCTACTTGCAGCACTTTTATTTGTGTAATGGCGAAAGTGATAACCGAAAAATCTGATTCTACAGTATTGCAGCTTCTAAAAAAACATCTTTTGTTTTTAAATGTATGACAAATTGATGAATTTTTATAATATTTAAAAACTTTTTACCAAATTTATAAAGATTTTTTCGATTTTCGAAAGTTCGCCGCTTAGTAACTTTTTTCGTACAGTCTTTTAGAAAACAATCTATACGACAATCGGTTCCTATTTCAATCCTCTATCGATCGTATATAGCGGCATATGCTAACGCAGAATGGTTTTTGAGATATAAGCGAAAAAGTAAACTTATATTTTTGAGCGATAATTTTAAATTTGAAAAGTTTGCCGCTTAATAACTTTTTTCGTACAGTCTTTCAACTATACCGACATCGATTCATATTTTAATCCTCTGTCGATCGTATATAGCTTTATACGTGCACACGGAATAGGTTTTGAGCTATGAATGAAAAATTACTTTAAAAGCTTGATATGTAGCACCTTTATATCTTAATTATCAAAAGTGACAGTTGTAAAATTTGATTCTATCATCTGTAGGCTGTTAATTTTTATTTTTTTTATTAAAATTATATTCACGAATTGTGATCAAGTTAAAAATGCTATTTTTGTTTTAGTTTGTTTACTTTTTTTTTTGTAAAATATGAACGCACGAAACCAAAACATTTTCACTCGCATAGGAAAAAGTACTTTTCATGCAACTCTGAAAAAGTTTTAACAAAACTAAAAATTTAACCCTTATCGGACGCGACTTTTCACACGTTTGATTCTCACCAGGTTGTAGTTATTTTTAACAAATATGAAAAAAAACAATAGTATGTTATTATACATTTATATTCATTTCTTTTCAGTTTTGTTACAAATTATTTATTTTTTGTACAACTACTACATGTCTGAGTTTCTGATAATTATTTATGTACTTGTAGACAGTACGTTTCGACATAATTCGCCTTGTCACTTCACACGTGCCATACGACCGTTGCAGAAAAGTACTGTTGTCACGTCAGAGGTGACTTACGACCGATAAGGGTTAAAAGTTTGTTATCTTCTCCTCGATATAAAATTTTGGGTTACCATGTGAAACTGCCTTATTACAAACACAGTTGAATTTTATAATAACGTTGGCATTATCACAAACGGCTTACCCTACTTCACCACTAGCCAGTGTTTTTATCAATACAAACACAAAACGCAGGCAGAACATTATTATTTTGTCCATATTTTTGTATGTGGCGAAAACGTGCTGGTGTTCTGTTTGAGCATAATTTTCTGTTTGTCGCTAGGGTTGTTTTAATATTTTAAAAAGGAAGAGAGTGTTCGCATTGTTAATGAATAGATGGCGTTAATTCGAAATAGTTATATTTTACTAAAACATCATTGCTCAGACAAATGTTTGGCCTACGATGGTTGCACATGAACGAAACATGAAAATTGGATGTATACATTAGTAGAATTCATGTGCGACATGATGTTCATACCAAGTTGATGGCTAGTGAACACGTAGGGTTATTACGCTAATTGAAAAAGTCATGCACAGTATTAATTTGTCCATGTTCTTGTATGTGTTGATGCTCAAATTCTGTTTGTCGTAAGAGTTGGTTCAATGTTTATAACAAAGAAGATATTGTTCGCATTGTTGACCAATAGATGGCGTTAATTCGAAATAAATAAATCATACTAAAAATCATATTTGATGGCGAACATTATTTCTCAGACGAATGTTCGGACAGCGATGGTTGAACCTGAACGAAACATGAACATTGCGAGTCTACATTAGCCAAACTCAAGTGCAACATTATGTTCATACCGATTTGATTGCTAGTGAAGACGAAGGCGTCGTAATCTCGGCGACAATGAATACAACCGTGTGCAAGAAATATGTACATTTTGTTTTTTTTACAAATCGTCTTTGGTTGTCAAAAACAAAAAAGTACAATTGGAGATTATAACTTTTAACATTCGAAAAAGAAAAAATCAGAAGGGCAAAAAATAATCACCTGAGCTGTCAATGTCTGTAATAAATTCGCCTTGGTAATAGAGTGTTATTTAAATAAGTAGTCACCCGTATAATATAAAGTTCTAAAATGATATTTTACCAAATAAATTAAATTGGTTTTGGCAAAAGAGTAAAAGCAAGGGATTTTTTGTACCGATTCCATTTTTTTAATCACCGATATTCATTATTGAGAGTGAAAGCACGTGTTTAAGCTAAGTAAGCGGTAGAGAAATGGCCATCGAGACGTGCTTTCATCGGCAATAATTAATAATCTATCAATAGGCTTTGACCCTTAATAATCAATATCGGTGAGATAAATAATAAATCGGGAAAATAGCACGAAAAAAGGAATTTTTGAACATTAATTAATATAATTAAAAAAAATCCGTTATTTAAAATAATTTAAATTAGTTTTTAGTTGGTAAGTAGCGCTGGAAATAGAAAGTGAATTAGTTTAGTTAGGATTAATGTCAAACATCTGGCCAAATTGTCAAGTAGCGCTGGAAATTAAATGTGTTATTATATCTGTTTATTTACAGGCTCTTACATATAAAAAAGACCTTTCCAGGGCTCTGAAAATCTTAAAAAAGAGATAAATTAAAACTTACAAATAAACAAAACATCTTTTAAAAATCATTTTATTACAAAACTTACAGCATACAGTTATCATACCTGAAACAATAAAAAGTTGTTAGCAACTTTGCACCTGGCACATCACCCAAGGTTCGTTTGAAGTCATTCACAAGATCTTATAAAGGCTCCACAACACATTTTGCTTTTCATTCCACTTTAAAATCATTCACAAATTTTAATAGAGCCTCCACAGCACATTTTGCTTTTTTTAACTCCCCTTTACGTTTAAAATGGTTCACAATCTACATTAAAGAGTCCACAACACATTTTGCGTTTTATACCACTTTGGTTTTTTCTTTAAACTCCACTTTCCATCTTACATCCTTCACACTTCATTAAATAGTCTACAATATATTTTTATACCCCTTTTTATTCTTTTTAAATGTTCACTTTTTTTAACTCATTTCCATTCACTTTTCTTAATTTGCACTCTTTCAGAGATATAACGAATATCACATATCCATATGCCAATTGGATAAAAGAATACATGCATATGCATTTTTATTCATAAAAGAACATTCTATATTTTGGACAAAATATCGAATGGTTATAAATTTCTACAGCACCAAAACACTTCACCGGTTTCTAATAACGAATAAAACTCCAATTGGACATAATTTATTAACCAATTGGAGATCCACGCGGAATTACATTTATTTTTCATAAGAAAAAGTTAAAAACTTTGGGCAAAATTGAAATGTTCCCAACTGCACACATATTAAACAAATTCAAATAAACTTACCTCGAAGCATCCTTCGGAAACCGGTGAATCTTTCCTACCTCAGGCCAGCCCATAATGCATCTGGGACTCCTGAAAAACAAGATAAATTAATTAATAAAGCTTATTAACTTTTTTTTAGAAAGACCAAAATACTTACATTTTTTTAGCTTTGTACTCGTGAACTTCCTTTTTCTGCTTCTGCTTCTCAAACTATGTATTTGTCATTTCTATGACAGTAAAATTGCCGGAAAAATGGAAAATTGCGCCAGAAAATGCAAATTTCCCATTTTTTTGCGCCAATTTGTGGTCACTTGTGGTAAATTGTTTTAATAAAAATATAAATAAAGAAAACGTCAATTACCCCCAAAATAGAAAAGAGACAGAATCATACCAAGGTGCATCTATAAGGTGTAGTCATCGGTGAATTGTTACAACAAAGCAACTTTTTGGTACGAGTCCGTGTCAAAAATCAGTGGTTGAAGCGAATAAAATGTTAATTTGCTTTGAAAAATATAAAGCAATCAGTCAAAAATTTCAAAACAAGAATAACAATATTTAAAAAATAAACAACACAAAATTTAACGAAACAAAACAAAATTCTGTTTTTTTTATAATTTTTTTTCATTTTTAATAAAAATAAAATTTCAACAAAGAAATAAAATCACAACATGTTGTGGGACTTTCTTAATACGCGAACCAAAAACACATTTTTTGCTAGAATAACTTCAAAATTTTTCTTTTTTTATTTATTGTGTTTATATATACGTACTTATATACACTTTGGATCAGTTGAGTAGAACCATTTAAAAATAGATATAAATATATTTTTACATAGAAACACTTTGTGTTTCTTTCCATAGTTTAAAATTTTTTCTTTAAGTTTCCGAGCACAGTTTCGAGACATTGCACAATTCATGCGCTGATCTGCCTTGGTACAGACTTTGATGTACTCGCAAAGTTGCTTTAGTTTTCTTTCGTTGCTTATACACAGTTGTATATATTTACATATACCTATAAGCACCACATACAAAACGTCCAAAAATAAGGAACGATCAAAGAGAAGAAAACAAAAATTTGTAAAAGAAAACTTTCTGTGTCTGAACACCAAACAAAGTTTAAAAGAAAATTAACAAAACTTTGTCAAAGTAAAATTTGCTTGTAAATAGAGTATTAAAATTTATTTACCTTTCTTTGCATCTGGCATCTTTGTAAACATTTATAGTTTGACAGTTTCCCTGTCGAATGTGTACTGCGAATTTTCACTTCGTTTTGTTTCGTTGTTCAAGAAAGTTGGTTAGCAAAAAAAGCGCAAATGTTTAGGTATTTGTTTTAAAGAAAACACAATTCTTTAAATATAAAATAAATACATTAAAAATAGTATCGTTAAACAAATAATAACATATATTACATTTCTAACTGAAGAACAATAGCAAAAAAAAAAGTGGAGTGCGTGTAATAAAGCAAATAAATGTCTCGGGTAAAACATGAACTAAAAAGATGTTTGTAATATAAACGAAGTTAGCTGAAAGTTTATAATAAAGAGAAATACTTAATTTCTGTAATCTAACCTGATAAAGTATTTATTACTCAAATTTTATTGAATATTGTAAAAATTTTACTAGGAAATAACTTTTTTTACATACAAATTATTTTATTTCTTTCACAATTTTTTCTTGTTTTATGACAGCAAATTTTCCTCCTTATTACTTTTGTTACTTCTTTTTAGCTTTGTTTTCTTCTAATACAATTTCTTTATTAATTTTCTTTAACATTTACATATTTATAATGTATTTATAATTCCTAAAGTGAAATCACAAAAAAACATGATGATTTTTTAATTGAGTTTTTTATATGCATTTTCGGGTTTAATAAATATTAAATATGTAAAATTTTGTTTTACTCAGTTTTAACGTTATTGTGAACGAAAATAGAGCATAAAGTATAGAACGCGAATTTGTTTTGCGTTAATATCAAACATCTTCATCATTAATTTTGATTCATCAAAAATTAGCATCAACTGAAAAATTCTCAAGGTGAGTTTCATTTTTTGTTTTACAATTGTATTCTTAAAGATCTTGCAATTAAAAGTTAACAAAATAAATATTCATAGCATTTTAAAAATGATACATTTACATTCGTAGATGCATATGTACATATATGTATATGTTTATTTTTGTACGCTTGAACCTAGTTTACGGTCACCGCTCCAAAAACAGAGGGTGAATAATTTCAGCAAAAAGTGAAAAATTGGCAGCAACCCTTAGTTTTGGAGTTATGAAACTCCAAAATTTTAAAAAATATTGTGGCATATATTGTGTATTTAATGAAGAAATGGAACAATACGGGTATCATTGGAAAGGTAATGTAAGGTCCTATTTAATGATTCAGGGAAAAAATAAAACATTTTTTTTAACGTAAGGAAAAAACGGGTTTTTTACATAAACAACTACCTATACTAAACAAATTAAATTATTGCGGCGAATACTTACAAAATTATCTAGGGAGATCAAAATTAAATTTTAATAAAAAAAATTAAAAGAGATATTTCCAAAGCTTTCACGTAGAAATGGAGGAATAGAGGAAAAATAATTGCGTCCGGCAACTTGTTTGTTAAAGATATCATAGAGGAGAAAATCTTTGCGGCCAGCCGAAGGTCAGCTACGCCGGTCATACCATAATGAAAAAGATTTCTTTAGAATATATTCATACTAAACTTATTAATTTGGAATATGGGTCTACTATTTTATACACATGATGCTTAAAAGAATAACAATCTATCTAAGATTACAAAAACTGCAAAATAAGGCGATGAGGGCAATATTGTAATATAATAGACTTACACCAGTGAATATGATGCTGAAAACATTAAAATGGCTTAACTTACGACAGAGGCGGCAACTTAATACATTAACATTCATAAAAAAGATAGCAAAAGGAGACGCACTAGACAACCTTTGTAGGCAAATTAATTATCTTGGCAAAGTACAGCCGTACAGCCTATGTTTTTCATATTACTAGAGTAAGACCATCACAAATGTCTTTTGACTTTATTTAATAAAGGATTGCAAATATATAATAGAATACCAAACGATTTGAGGATTGATAATATTATTGTTATATTTAAGAGAAAATGCGTAAATTTTATAAAAATATTTTTCAATCCTATTACAGATTTTAACAATAATGTTAGAAAATTTTTAATATCAATAAGTGAGTTTGTTAAAGTATTTTAAATACTAATATTATTAAATAAATAAAAATCTTTTTTGTACTTCTTTGCAGTATAATTGAATAGGCCCTAAAATAACCATAACATATGGTACCCATTTTCCGCCATCAAATACTCGATATATTCCATATTATACATATAATCTTTGGAAGTCCGCAACTCCGAAGCTACATTTTTTTTTGCTTTAAAGCGCATTTTACACGCCATAGGCAACTTTTTTTTTTTTTTTGGAGCGGAGCCCATAAACTAGATTTGTTCTGCTAATTTTTTTTAACACAAATTTTCTCAAATTGTGATTTATTGAACACATTCATAGATTTTTGTTTTCAAGCGCCTGAGCCTCACTTAATTTTATATAAAGAAAGCGAAACACGATCTCCAGATATTTTTTTTCGTATAACGTTATTATTTTCTTTATTAAGTTTATTAGTATTAAAAATTCTTTACAATTTTCTACGTGTGTTTATTTGTGTTAAATATTTTATTAAATTTGGTAAAAAAAAAAATAAACAACTGCAAACCTTTAAAAAAAAGTGAGCGCTGCTTTTGTATTGAAGTTACCCTTTGTATCAGAAAATCTCCAAGTTTTCGTAATATGTATGATTGGGTTTCTCTAACGTATTTTCAAAGTGTTAAATTCCATTCTTTGTTTAATATTCATCCATTTAAGCTTTTCTAGCACTCTGATTATGTTTTTGTTACAGTCGTATTAAAAAAAAAATCATTACAAAATTGTTGATCCATATTTGAAATAGGGTTTAATTAATTTAATTTTTTCCCATGTTTAGTTAATATGTTCATTAAATGTTAACGTTTTATTTAATATAAATCCATGATATTTTACGTGGTCGACTTTCCGTTACATATTATTATTTATGTCATCAGTCATTAATGTCATTTATCTCCATTATTATTTTTTTTTGCTTTCAGTAAGTGTAAATAAGTGTAAATAAAACACCATTTATTCTTGACATTTATTTGTTGTTGGCATTTTTCACTTTTTCCTTCTAATTTTCCGGAAAATTTCCTGTCTTCCACGATTTTTTTTATTATTATATATTTTGATTACCTATGAGATGCCAATTATCAAAGTTACAGATGATATTGTACGTTATGTGGTTTTAATATTCCATTGTATCAATGGAGTCTCTTATAATATTAATGCTGTATACAAAATATTTGTTAAATCTATTACCACTCATTATATACCACTTGTTCAAATATCACAGAAGTAATAAGATTTGGGTTCAGAACAAGTTCGATTTTAAACTATCTCTACAGTCTTACATGTAAAAGTCTAACTGAGTTATCTTAGATTAACTTGCTATAAAAAGTTAATTACAATAATACTTCACGTTTAGAAAGCTTTAAAAATATTTTATATTATACAGTGATGGACTTAAGTATAGGCACAACAGCCTACATGGCAATTAAAGATTGCATTTAAAGTAGAAGGAATATTTTTTATATTAATATTAATAGCAATCTATTAAAATCTGCTGTATATTTCAAGACTTGTAACAGTTTTATTCGTGTAGTATAGGAATGTTTGGGTACGCATGCAGATAGTTTAGTCAATTAGGTGTCTGTTCTAATATGTTTATTTTTGTGAGTGTAGTTTTTGTCCAGGCAGTTTGTTTCTATTCTGTTTGTAGTTTACGTCTGTTTCTGTCTTTATGTATTTTCTTTATTCCTTCATTACACTAACGTATGACTCTTTGCTTTTGTAAATAATAACCGTTAAGTCGCTGTTTATACGTGGAAACATTTGGAAGGGAAACATTTAGTTTGATAGCAAATTACGGGTGGGGAAGAGAGAATCGTTTTTGTGTTCGGTACTCGGCGATACGCTTTGTAGACATTTTCTTTGCATACATTTTAAAGCGAACAATAACAACACTAATGAAATGTTTCCGACAAATTGTTCGCCTGTGTGAACGCGAATGAAAAAACAAAAGAGAATTCGAAATGTTTTTCTTCCAATTGTTCGCCCGTATAAACTGGGACCAGCGTTGCCGCTTTGGTCCAATCGGACCAAACTTGGTAGTTTTTCGTTTTTAAAAAACAGTTTGGTAGTTTGGTTGGTTTGTTGCATTTTTTTAAATTTTTGGTAGGTTTTCCTCCTGTAGCAATTTTTTAGAAACAGTAAATTTTTTACCTTAAAAATTCAGAACATAAAATAAAAAAATGTAACTTTGAATTAAATAAACAATAACTGTGAATAGTTTTACCACTGTTTTCAAAAACTGTTTTAGGTGTAATAAAAACATCTCTGCTTTTTTGCATAAAGATGATTAAAGCTATAGCCATCTCTGGTTTAAGAAACGCGAACAATATTATGAAATTGAAGTTAACTATATTTTTGAGTGAAGGCTTATTTACAAGTGTTTGTATTAAAAAAATTAACAGACAAAATGGAAAAGTAAGCAAACTTTTTTAATTGTATATATGTACCTATTAATTACATAAATATTTACTAATATTGCATGTAAAGAAACAGTAAAAAAAATTTTAGAACCCAATGGTTGAGCGAATTTAATTGGCTCCAGGAAAGGGATGGGTGTTCATTCTGCATAGTATGCTCTAAAACTATTTTAAATCATAACATCCATCTTAAAAATCACCAAAAGACAAATTTCCACCTCAAGAGTTACGGAAAAAAAACCAAGTGAGTATAACAGAGTTTATGTGCAAGAAACGAATTTTTAAATTTTTGGTAGGCTGTAAACGATTTTGGTAGGATTTTTGAAAATTATTGGTAGGAAGTCAATTTCTTGTGTGGCAACGCTGACTGGGACTAACTATTTTATTGTATTATGAAAATATATTTGTCCTTATTTAACATACATGTATATATTAAGTGCGTATTATAAGTCCTAGTTGCTAAGTTTATAAATGTAAGAAATCAGATCATAAATAAATTGACCGTGAAGAAAAGAACAAGTGCTTAATAATTTAAGCTTACAACATCAGAAGTGGGATCGTGAAAAATAAGAATAAATTTTTTTTCCTTCTAACAAAATATACTTTTGAAAAGTGAAAATTGTTAAGGAATAATAAAAAGAACACAAACAAACAGAAAATTAAAATTATAGTGATCCCGTAAAAATTAAAAACAACAATTTTATAATGGAAGCAAACAGTGTGAATGCAGCAGACTATACCATTGTTCAATTACGTCTTTGGTTACAACAATTGGGTCTGTCGTCGACTGGTACAAAAAATGCATTACTAGTCCGCTTAAATGAAATACCTGCAGATAAACGAGGAGAATGTCCTACAGCATTAAATGACCAGTCCTATGTAACGCTTGTGGAAAATTTAGAGGAAAGCGGTAATAATGATCGTGCGGAAAACCAAAGTGAAGGTTATGAAGAAAATAATGAGTGTGGCCAAGAAAATGAGTGTGTATTGGAAAATAATAATGAGTGTCGTCAAGCAAATGATAGTGAAGTACAGCAAATAGAAATTGCGGGAACAAAACGAAAAGTAACGGAAAAAATTATTGGACTTGATTTTGCGAGTGTTTTGAAAAAAGAATTGGATTTAATAAAAAGAGAGAAGGAGTTACTAAAAAAAGAAAATGAATTGCTAAAAATGATGGCCGACGTAGAAAAGAGACGTGAGGTGGAGACAGTTAGTGAAAAAACGAATTCTAATAAGAATAATTTAGATGTCGAGTCTCAAAACTTAAACAAAATGCAAGTGCCATTTAATGTTTTGAAAGATATGGTACCTGAGTACGAAGGTGAACAATTCCCTGAGGTCTGGATAACGCAATTCAAAAATGTTAGCAGTGTTTATAATGTTGATGAGTCCACAATGAAAACACTCCTAATGTGCAAACTTAAGGGTAAAGCTCAAATGTGGCTGCATTCCAAACAAAATTTTATGGATATCACCACAAAAAACATCTTGAATGAAATGGAAGACTTTTTTTGTAAGAAGGAAAATAAACTTGTAATGCGTAGAAACTTCGAAGGCCGCAAGTGGAAATACTGTGAAACTTTTAGTGAATATTACAATGAAAAGATAATCTTGTCACGAAAACTTGGAGTTGATGAGGATGAGCTTATAGAGCATATTATTGAGGGTATTCCTGACACCCAACTGAGAGTACAAGCGAGTCTTCAGTGCTACAGCAGTAAGGAGCAACTTCTTCAAGCATTATCCAAGATCGAGTTGAAAAGCGAACGCCGTCAAGATAGTGGTGGACCGGCCGTCGAAGAAAAAATTTTCAAGTTTAGATGCTACAACTGCAATTCAATTGGCCACTTCGCAGCAGACTGCAAAAAGCCAAAGCGACAGATGGGATCGTGCTATGGGTGTGGCAGTATGGAGCACCGAGTTGCTAGTTGCCCCGAAAGAAAACCAGCGGTGCATGTTGTTGAAAATAATGAATATGTAAGGTATTTTAAATTTTCTTTAGTCAATAGTTTTAATTATACATTTCCTTTAGAATGCCTAGTGGATTCGGGTAGCGTTATCAGTTTCGTGAAGAAATCCAATATTTTTAAATATATTAATTTGAATTATCTTTTATTTTCTAACACTACTTTTTTTGGAATAAATGGATCTAAATTGAGCGTTTATGGAAAATTAAAGTGTTTTGTAAATGTTGGTAATAGAATAGTTGATTTAGAATTGTTTGTCGTCTCCGATGATACCACATCAAATGAATGTGTATTAGGAAGAGATTTTTTGAAAAAGGGTGGTTTTAAGTTAGTATCACATAATGAGAGTAAACATCTAAATAATGATGAGGATTTTGAAAAAACTATTCTGTCTATAGATTTCGGGGAAAATAACAGTTTTGATCTTATTGTTGGTAGTTGCATTTCTAATGATGATTTATATAAATTAAAGTGCATTTATAATGACTATTATGTACAACCTGAACGTCCATCCAAACCTAAGGTGTGTAGTGAAATAACATTAAACACATTTTAGTAGCTACCGGATCTCCCCAGGCGAATGGTCAGGTAGAAAGGGTTAACAGGTCAATTGGACCTATGCTAGCCAAGTTAGTAAACCCTGAAAATGGTATTTTTTGGGATAAGGTACTCGAACAAGTGGAATACACACTTAACAATACAGTCCACAAGTCAGTCGGACAGCATCCTAGTGTAATGTTGTTTGGTGTAGGCCAACGTGGAAAGGTTTCAGATTTATTAAGCGAGATTCTAGTTGATTCGAATAAAACGGAAAGACAAAATTTAGATTTAGTAAGGTCAAGAGCAGCTGACAGACAAAAAAGGTTACAGACCTATAACGAAGAATATGTTGATAGACAGAGGTAGGCTCCGATAACATATAAGGATGGGGATTACGTAATGGTGAAAAACTTCGACTCAACGGCCGGCGTATCTCGTAAATTAATTCCGAAATTCAAAGGTCCTTACAGAATATCAAAAGTGTTAAGAAATGATCGCTACTTACTCGAAGACGTAGACGGATTCCAACAGTCACGCACACCTTATAAAGGTGTTTGGGCCGTTTCTAATATACGCCCGTGGTTTGGGGGACGTACAGCAACATGAGATCGGGAGATCTCATGGTCAGGAGGGCCGAGTTATAGGAATGTTTGGGTACGCATGCAGATAGTTTAGTCAATTAGGTGTCTGTTCTAATATGTTTATTTTTGTGAGTGTAGTTTTTGTCCAGGCAGTTTGTTTCTATTCTGTTTGTAGTTTACGTCTGTTTCTGTCTTTATGTATTTTCTTTATTCCTTCATTACACTAACGTATGACTCTTTGCTTTTGTAAATAATAACCCTTAACTATTTTATTGTATTATGAAAATATATTTGTCCTTATTTAACATACATGTATATATTAAGTGCGTATTATAAGTCCTAGTTGCTAAGTTTATAAATGTAAGAAATCAGATCATAAATAAATTGACCGTGAAGAAAAGAACAAGTGTTTAATAATTTAAGCTTACAGTAGAAAAATGAATTAGTCCGTTGCCAGATAAAAAGTACAAAAAGTTGTAAAATAAAATAGACAAAAGTATGGGCACACTGTTTAAGGCTTCTATTCATTTGTTTTAATTTTACTAATTTTGTATTTGACACATGCTGTTATTATCTGTTATTATTATTTTTTTTATTCAAGTAACTGAAAAGAAGTTTAGAAAATATTTATTTTGCTTGTCTTAAACAATTTGAAACTACTGAATATCAGCGCAAATTAATTTTACATTTGCATAACCAAGGCAAATCGTTTGCTGAGATCGGAGAATAGAACCGCAGTCATTTTACCATACGGACCATTGTAAGTCGGTTCAAAAGCGAATCAAACTTTAAAAATGCAAGTCGCTGTGTTCGTCCTCGCAAATTAACTTCGAGAGAACGTGCTCAAATCGTACGGAAAGTAAGAGAGATAAAATAAGATTTAGGCAAAAATGTACACCCAAAAACCGTTCGAAGAACGGTACATGAAGCTAGGTATAACTCACGTGTGGCTAGACGCAAATCGTGGATATCTTCTGTTAATAAAAAAAAAAGAGTAAAATATGCCAAACAATTTGAAAATAGGCTATGCGATCAGGTATTGTTCTCAGACAAAAGTAAATTTAATATTTTCCGATCTGATGGACACGCTAGGGTTTGACGCAAACTTAACACTGCATATAAAGCAAAAAATCTTTTTCCAACGGTAAAGTATGATGACGGAGGAGTTTTGGTATGGGGCTGTATGTCTTCTGCGGATGTGGGAGAGCTTGTATTTATTGAGAAAATAATGGACAAGACCTTAATATTTTAAAAGAAAATGTTAAAATAACTGCAGAAAAGCTAAATTTGCCCGAGTCGTTTACATTCCAGCAAGACAGCGACCCGAAACACACAGCTAATGACGTAAAGATGCGGCTGGCATATAATACGGCTCATGTTTTGACACACCCCACGCAGTCACCAGGCTTAAACCCTATTGAGCATTTGCAGGAGGGATTGGAGCGAAGAACGATAAGAGCAGTTTTGATGGAATAATGGCGTAACACAGGCGAAAATATAACTAAAAAGTTAGACCACTCCATGCCAAATAGACTTAAGGCCAACTGCCAACTAAATATTAGATAAATGTTCTAAGTATTTTTTTAATATAATATAAATAGTTGTGTCTATACGTTTGCAAAGAAAGTATATATAATTTTCCTGGGTCTTATTTTAATGTATACGAGTAAGTTTTATACTTATAATTAATTCATAAAATAAATACTTCATGTTTCCTTATGTGAATTAAACAGCAGTTTCTCTTAAAATTACTCTTAAGTCCATCACTGTATATATTTTATCGTTGACACATTAATTTACCATTTCAATGAAACTTCCAAGACAGACCAATATATCAGATGTTTGAAGCTGACTATAGACAATGGATCTAAGAACTATTTACAAGGTACACACAGACGGAGATCTAAAAGGCATCTAGCTGAGTTAATTATAATATTTCAGGCTGAAATGTTAATGTTATTTATTATTTTATCCGCAACGTATTAGGTGTGTGTATATAATATGTTTTGTTAGATATAGCCTTTATTCTAAAAAAGATAAGATAGTAACGAAATTAATTAGGTAAAAAACTGATAGAAAAAAGACAGCTTAACTGGTGTTTGTTTATTATTTTTTTCATTTAACTTTTTGGTTTATTTTATTTTATAAACAAAGAAACGAAAAGAGAGTTAAGTTATTTAAAACTATTTGTACAAAAGTACTTTTAAATTTAATATATAAATGGTTTAAATTTATTAATTAAAAAAATTATAAAATAATATTGTTAGATGCAAAATCATTTCAAATCACCTTTATTTGATTTTCAACGAAGCAGTTAACAATAAAAAGTTTATATTTAAATACTCTTATTTGACATATTCGGTAGAACTTCTGACGCTAACAATATAAAAAAAATGGAAACTCACCATTTATTATTGCAGACCTCTAACATCTTGTAGCTTTGGCAATATTGATATATTTAAAACAACAACAACAAAATCAGACATCTCTAATTTACAATGTTTGCTGTATATACAATAATGAAAACTGTAGTAGAATAGTGTAACTGCATTTATTTACAAGTGCGAAACAGCTGGAATATTTGTTTTGACGCAATATTGTTTTTTACTGTTTCGATTAATTTAAGAAGGAAAGGTCGCTTACACTTGTATTTAACTTTCTTATGAAACATGACTGCTGCTTTTAGGTTTCACTATCACCAAAGCTCACAAATAATGTAATTTTAATGTTATATAACAAAAAATAAATAAATTTTGTTTATGCTTTTTTTTGACGTCTTTTGTTTTTAGGATAAAAGGTTGGTTTTTGTGTTTCCATTCCAATAACAATGTTGCAAATCATTAACTCTCAAAAATCGCCAAACAGTCCACATGCAGTTTTAGAACCTAAAAGCATTTAGTTTACTTGTAATTTGTAAACCTAATTGGCCAATAAATAAATTACAGGATTCCACACATTAATTAACATAATATTATTTAACCACAATATATACAATAAATAGAATATAAGAATATAAAATAATTGATTTCCTACTGTCCTATTCTATTAAGAAGAAGTTAAATACTATATAAGTTTATTTGAGCAACTAAATTCTATAAGCTTCTCTTTGTGGGTAGCATATGTTTTATTGAAGTGTCTTAATGTAGATGGTAATGAGTTGAACGATCGTACAATTCTTATAGCATGTTTACACGGCAATGTGTAGCATTTGCTTCGCACTCTGAATCATGATTGCGAAGCATGCCGTTTCCACAACACAGAGTACATGCGTCCCATTGACTTCTAAATTTTGTTTTTCGTTTCAATTTTAGTGTTTTAAATTATAATTATTTGTTTTTATATTAACACATATTCACACAGCACTTTTAATATTGGTTTACATTTTTTGTTTACATTTATATACAGCTAGTTTAGATAAAAATTAGGGAAGACAGAAATTTTTCACGCTTCGCAAGTAGATTCAAGCTTAATCGTATTACTTGATATGATCGCTTTAACCAGGATGAGTTACGGGGCATTAAAAATTGATTAGACCTAGAAGACTTAGTAAGTGTAAAGAACTTTATCAAAAATGTTGGGTATCCATTGCGGATGACGCTTGTGACCACTTCTAAAGCCATACTCAGATCCACTTAAGAGACATTTTTGCTCCAAATATATAAAGAGTTATTTGCTTTTTCATAATTCTTTCTACTATCTTAGACATAACTAGTAAAATTGTTATCGGTCTTAGGTTATCTGCGTTATTAAAATCCTCCTGTTTCTTAATAGGCACAATATGTCCCACCTTCCTTGAGTTAGAAAATGAGGATGTAGTTAAAATTGTGTTAACCAATTGCAGGAAATGGCTACCATGATATGGCATTATAATTTTCAAAAACTTTAAACAATACCCATCACATACAGTAGCATTCGATCTAAAAGCATATAAATGCTCTGAGATCTCATCCAACTGTACGCATCTAAAAGAAAACCATCTGTCCGAAAGGAAAGGTGGGAAATGTTAATAGTCTCATCCTTATTCTGATTGGCCAAAAAGGTTTCATTTAGAAGATTAACATCTAAAAAGTCTGTATAAGAAATATCCTTTGCCACTCTACCACTTCTCAAAGCATTCCATAATTGTTTAGTGTTCAAACTGTTAAATAACTTTGTATTAGCTATGCGTTTTTTTCTTTCTTATTAATGATTTAGTTTTGTTGCGTATTTTGCAATAAATTTTTAAATTAATTTTTGTTTAAAAAGATTATTAACAAAGATTAAAAAAAAAACAAATCAAATGAGGTTAGTGCTTCGATAAAATTAATAAATACAGAATGTGTGAAATAACATTGTTCTTAAACTCTGCATATCAAGGTTTTTACCTCTGATACTAAGAATTTGTTGTTTACAATTTATTTATGTTATTATCAGTGTTGCCAGATTAGGGCTTTGATGTGATATAATTCCCAAACGATGTTTTAAACAATTGTTAAAAAATTTATTTGTTTTATTTGAAAAAAAAAATAGAAAAAAAAAATAAATAAGTAGAGGAAAACGCGCTTGTAAAAACCCCGTAAACTAAACACTTGCTCATGTTTTACTTCATATTACAATAGCATGCGCTTTTGTCGATGGACCCATAGCAAGTTAACCAGGAAAAAAAAATATGTACATGTACATGTACATAAATACATACAATATTCGAATATATCGCTGGTTACACAGATACCCCTCGTCACAAAATTTGAATGCAATAGTATCAAAAGTAACGCAAAAATTACATTGGGTATCATTGTCAGAAAGCAATAAATGAATTAAACATTCAACAAGTTTCAAAGTAATAAAATATGAAGAAAAAATAGGCAAAAATATTATTAAATAAATCATACATAAATCATAAATAAAACTTTAAATATCCGTTCAAAACGGTAATTACATCAAAGCTGATTCGAAATTAAAAAATTTAAATAATAACTTTCTATATTTAAACATGTACGCGAATAAATACTCTCACAAATATTGCCACTATTTAACTAGGAGTTCTATATATTTTATTTTTAATTTTTTAATGTGCATGTTTTCAAACGTAAAACGTTAAAAATTGTTTAAAGATAAAACATTATTTCTGGCAACACTGTTCGAAAGCAACAACAGTACTTGTACTATTGCGATACTTAATTCTAATTTCCTGTCAAAATTTAATATGTTAATAAGTTGAAATAAATGAGAATAAAAATATTATAAAATAAACCTCCACAAAGAACAAAAATGTTCTGCGCTCTATGATGGCATTGAACTTTTAAACCTTATTTCCGCCTATCTCCTGTAAGGGAACAGTTAAACATTGAACTGCTGTGATTTGTTTTTAGTAAAATTTTGGTTAAATGAGTATAAAAATAGTTTAAATTAAATCATATTCTGATTTATTTAATTATTAAGATATTTAACTAAGAAACAACAAAAAGGGTTGTTAAATATTTACAAAATTATTAAGTTCAGGTACTTAATAAGTCTCATACTGTCACACATAAGGTATAATTTAAAATTTGTGTGTGTATTTTTCAGCATGTAAATGGACATGTCAGAAAAAGAGGGAGACTGTTCAGTTAAAATCCGGATCCGATTAGTACTTAAAAACCTTCATTTTAATCCAATTAACTTAAAATAACTAATAAATAACTGCATTTATGCATTAAAATATTATACTTTAATTAGTCATACTTTCCTCTCTTTAGACCACAACTATATATTTGTTTCACTCTTTTATCTTTGTTTGGGGAATAAGGACGCTCTTTTTATACCCTTCATCACAAAAAGTGGAAAAAGGGTATTTTATATACCCATTGTAATTTCGTGTGTAATTTCTACAATATCCATTTCCGACCCCATAAAGTATATATCGCTCCTTTATTGCAACATAGTCATATCTCAAAAAACTTGAACTTGGCAAAATGCGATTTAAGTTTCAAGACATAAGTCCTATGATCTAATTGCCGCAATTGCAATCGCTATAACTTCGGTTCAGCTTGGGATATAAAATTGATTTTTTTTTCAACATGTACAGAAGGCCTAAAAGAGCAGTTTTGCTTAAGTAACTACAAATTTTTGATTTTTTGAGATATGACTATGTTGCAATAAAGGAGCGATATATTCTGACTTCTTATGCGTAGCGAAATCGATTGAGCTATGTCCGTCTGTGCGTTCGTGTTAGTGTTGAAATCAAGTTTGCTTCATAGAAAAAAATAAATATGTCAATCGATCAGATATAGTGTCGAAAAAGGTGCTATTGGAAATCAGCAAGATCGGCCCATTTCCTTCGAAGCAGCGGTCAAAACACCAAGCCTACCTCATTTCATTTCATTTGGAACAATTATGTAACTCCAATCCAAACAATTAAAAAATAAGAAAAAAAACATCAAGTGAAAAAATTGACGCTCGCCCATATTTTCCGAGTTACTGGGCTCTGAAATTATCAAATTTTTTAGAATATCAATATGGGTATCATTTTAAAGCTTTTGAAGAAATCTTTAAGAAAATACTAAAATTTTTTAAAAATTGTTAATTCTTTATTCGACCTTATAAGTTTTATAAATGTTTAATTTTTTATTTGGGCTTAAGGTCACAAAATTTGATTTTAAATAAAACTCTTTTTATATTTTATTTAAAAACAATTTTATTTTTGGTGTTCGAAATATTGAAAACCAAAAATAAAATTGTTTTTAACTAAAATATAAAAAGAGTTTTATTAAAATCAAGTTTTGTGACCTTAAGCCCAAATAAAAAATTAAATATTTATTTTTTAAAAATGCTTAACCCATTAAGAGCCGATGGCATTTATGTGTAAAATTATAAATATTCAGTACCAAATTTTTTATTATTTTTTAATTCTCTGTCATCCCAATAGGTACTTTTTTGATTGGAGTTTTTTAACTAAACTAGATTTACATAGATGGTAAAGGGTATATAAGATTCGGCATAGCCGAATATAGCAATCTTAATTGTTATATATTAACATTTAAAATTGGTCATCATTTTAGAATATTTTTTTAAAATATTTTTTATATAAAAATTAAGTAATAACTAACTAATAAATAACTTAAAAATTAATATGGTTTAGTTTTGACCCGGTCATTACCTCAAATTGACTTTTCATACTGCTCAGGTGTTGTTGTTTTCGACCTGCAATAAATTAAATAAAATTTTAAAATTTCAATTAAATAAAAACTGCTTACAAAATAGGTTAATTGTATACTTACATTTTTTTTAATTTTACCCTTTTTTTGAAAAACTTCAAGAATCTAAAAAAAATTTTCCTACAGTCGAAAAACAGAATACATTCCATCGAAGAAACAAATCGAAATGAAACAAAACGGAACCCAGAATACCAAATTTTTAAAACGGAAAAAATTTCAACTCGAATCGAAATGCAGTATAATGGGAAAATTTACACAATTTCTTTGGAAATTATCTATAAAATTTCCTGAATGACGATTATTTGTGGCACTAGTTGGCTCACAATAAAAATAAACGCCAACATGTGACTGATTTAGTATCTTTTTTAGAGCTTTTTCGTCGCTATTTTAAATTTCTTCGCCGATACTTAACTGTATTTTACTTTTGCCTCACTATATAAAAAACATGACACAACATTCAATGCAGTGAAATTTACAAGGTGGGGCTATCTCAAAGGAAGCAAAGCAAAATCTGTAAAATTGGCCATAATCTAGGTTTCCGTTATTTTTTTATATTTATTAAATTTTTGTCTGTTAAAATACAAAATAAAAATCAATCAACGAAAAGAATAAGTAATGTTTATTGAAGAAATCAAGAAAAAACGCCACTCATTAGTCCCCGTCTAGTAGAGCTGCAAAACTATCGATAGTCGGCACATTCGATAGTGTGCCTAAAAGCTGTCAATAGCAAAGTTGCGATAGTTTTTTAAAAACCATCGATATAATCGTTACTGTCGAATTTTTTTAAGTGCTAATTCCAGTAACAATCGCTATACGGTATTATCGCTTTTGGACAAAAAATATCGATAGCCAGCCAAAAATAAAACTATTTATAGTACTATCGATTGTTTTACAGCTCTACCGTCCAGACATGGGGACGTAGCACACATTTAGCTTCTTTGACAAAGATCACTTCTTCATTGAATTAATCTTCAAGCGACTTTATCGAAAAATTACTGTTGAAAATAATAAAAAAAAAACTAGTGCGAGTTTCAGAAAATCTAATTTTCTTGATCGGCATGGGTAAGAATTGATTTCAGCATTTACATGCTATGCAGTCAATATGATTCCCAGTGCAGCGAAAGCTTTATTAATACTGCACATCCTAAATCGATCTATTGCCCATTTATATAAATTTTTATTAAAATATTTTATTTCATTGCGTGTATTTAATTGAAAATTTAAAGTTTTTGTGCTGTAGGTCAGAGGCTAACTCTACAAAAAATTCATATATTAGGTTTAAAGTTTACAATATTTCGTTTAATAAAAACTTTTTAAAAATAAGTATTCAAAAACACACAATAACATTAACGTTTTTACCTGACAACTCGTAATATCATTTAATATTTAGTGCTTTTAGAAACCAATAAATTTATAAATAAATATAATTTGTTGATTTTGGTTATAGATAAAATAAAAAGTATTCGAATAACGAGTTCTATAACGAGCTGCTTACGTTTTATATACATCACTATTCAAATAAATTTTATTTAATAGAATAAATCAAGTTTACTCCAGAAGCTCTGAATGAAATATAAAGTTGTCCGGGGTTAAAAAGAAGTAATTTTACAGAGAAAATGGTTTGTGATAAATCCTACAAAACCTCATATTTTCAGAAGTTTTTATAAGTTTTATAAAAAAAAGTTTTTATAAAAAGTATGCAACAATTCAAATATTCTTTGACGGAATAGGCCAAAATGGGTATTATAGGAAAGTTTTTAAAATAAATTATCAGGATCCGCACAAAAACATGTGTGAAAAAAATGTTAGCCCATTAGAAACCGGTTAAATGTTGTTGAGCTTTTATTATTAGTTTTGTGAATATTTTCACATTGTTAAACCAGATTTTTGTGGTTAAAATATTATGTATTATGTACGAATTTCGGGGTACTTGCTAAAACTAGACTTGAGAGCTAATGCTTATTGGTTCATAATGAGCTTTGTAAGGAATTTTGAGAAGATCTTCTACAATATCCATATTGTCCTATTCCGCAACAAAATGTGTAAGATATCACAAAATTTTAATAAACGCTTTAGCGATACATAATCTTGAAAATATGGGTTACCGACGTCATTTGGGTCATTTAAGATTTTCTTCTTAAAATTTCCTTTTCCACCCCAGGACAAACATTTATTTTTAGTCATAATTTTTAAATAATAAAATTAATTTTTTTTTTGTTTAAAGAAGGGTAAATCCAAAAATATAATTTTTTTTCTTGAGTTTATTAATCGTTATGAATATAATTTTATCAGCATTTCTCTATTTTAGGTTTATTTAACCTGTTTTCAAGTTTTTATGAATACGCCCGTTAAAGTATACTGTATCCACATTTTAAAAGAACACTTCTTTCTAATATACTATTAGCTTAAATGAATACACTTACATTTAAGCTTTTTGTTGTTTTTATTGTAATCATTGTTTTTGAAATTGTTGTCAAGTTTTCTTCACAAAAATCCAAACAAACGTTTATGCATTTATTTTTGTATGTTTTTGATGCTACTATTTATTATTTTTATTTATTTATGCGATGACACCACATGCAGAGCAGTAGATATTCTCATGCTTTGTGAGAAAAGTAAAATCTACACAGAGAGCCAAACACACACATAAACATGCATACATAAGTTGTTAAATGTCAGTTGTATCTAAATAAATGAGTGTATAAACTTTATGTGGGTCATTTTATGAAAATGAAAACGAAACAAACATAAAAATCATTAAAAGAGTCAATGAATTTTTTTTCTTTTAAAGAAGATTAACAATTTAAACAAAAAACCAACATAACAAAAAATTGTATTTGTAAAAGAATTTGCTTCTAGAAACAACAAATTGGAAATTAGAATGAACACTACATAAGTATGAATGTATGTATGTTTAGGTGTGTGTAAAAAGTAATAAGATTTATGGTGTCAAATTTCTAACTAAAGTAAATTGCACTTATACATATGTACATATAAATGTGTAGTTTTTTTTATAAGTTGCAATCACTAAATGTTATTTGTATTTTATATATAAACAAACGCACTAAAAGGTCTTCTTGGCAGGTTCCATTGGTCACGAGCCCATGCTCGTTTCAGTCACTTAAGTGGAATATTATTGTGTAATGAAGTCTTTCTAAAAATGTGTCAACAACCAGCTTTTTTCTCCATTAATAAAACTGATTTTCGCCACAGATAATCTATCCTCCAAAATTTAAAGAATTAAAAGGTCGAAAACATACAAGGGCTGCTAGTGCAATCTGACATTTCCATTGGAAAGTTTGTCATTTTTAAGCATAATCGTACTCAAAACGTTGTGACGTACCACCATTATTTGTGTTGTTTACAGTGACTTGAAAAAAATAATATAGAAAAAAATGGAATTAACTCGTGAACATTTTCGTTCCATCATTTTTCACAACTTTCGACGTGGATTATCACGACAAGAGTGCATTGATAAACTTAAATCTTTGTATGGCGATGAAGCACCATCCTATAGCACTGTGAAAAATTGGTATAATGAATTTAATCGTGGCCGAAGCTCGCTCAAAGATGAATTCCGTGAAGGTCGTCCAAAAACGGCTGTTGTGCCAGAGAACATTGATGCCGTCGTGAACTCATAATGCATGATCGACATGCGACATACCGAGAGATAGAGACATCCTTGTACATTTCTTCCACCAGCATACATTCGATACTGCATGAACACCTGGCCGTAAAAAAAGGTTTGTTCTCGTTGGATCCCGCACAATTTGGAAGTCGCTCAAAAAAAGGCTCGTGTCGATTGGTGCAAAGAAATGTTGCAAAAATACGATTGCGGTGCTTCAAAAGGCGTTTATAAGATCGTCACAAGTGACGAATCATGGATCTATGCGTATGAGCCCGAAACGAAACAACAATCGACCGTGTGGGTCTTCAAAGACGAGCAAAATCCAACTAAAGTTGTTCGTGGAAGAAGCACTTCGAAGCAAATGGTCGCCTGTTTCTTCTGCAAAAGTGGTCATGTGGCGACTGTTCCGCTTGAGCAACGAAGGACGGTCACTTCTAGGTGGTACACTACAATTTGTTTGCCTGCAAACATCGGAGAAATTCGAAAAACCAACAAGGGAAGACAAATCATTGTTCACCATGACAATGCGAGCTCTCACACATCGGCTCAAACCAGAGCGTTTTTAACCGGCCAAAACGTCGAATTAATAGGTCATCCGCCGTACAGCCCTGACTTGGCACCTAATGACTTCTTCTTGTTTCCGCACATCAAGAAAAAAATGCGTGATCAACGATTTTCGTCGCCACAAGAAGCTGTTGAAGTGTTCAAAAACCATGTTTTAGAGGTGTCTCAATCGGAGTGGAAAAAGTGCTTCGACAACTGGTTTGAGCGCATGCAAAAGTGTATAAATCATGCTGGAGAATACTTTGAAAAACAATTAAAGCATTTTTGATTATAAATATTCTCATTTTCACTATTAGATCAGAAATATATAGAGCAGCCCTCGTATTCAAGTCAAATTAGAATTTTATTCGTGTAAGAAAAAGTCATCTCTTGGAGGCCTACTTAAATTCAACTTTACACCGACCTCTAGATGTAGTAGTAGTCTTTGTATTACAAAATTTATATTATAAAAAGTGAATCACGCATTTCCCCTGTGGATATTTCTCGAATGCTCAAAAATTGCTCAAAATTGGAAAGGAAGGCCGCTAAGCAGCAGATAGAGTCATTTTACTTAATTCTATTACTTAATTTAATTATAACTTGTTCAACTATGAAATGCCATGGTTTTCATCCTCAGTAGGCCGTTAAGCCGCACCTTTCCAATTTTTACCCACTTTTAAGTGATTTGAAAAATGTCAATATGGGTAAATGCATAATTTCAAGTTTTTTTTTTACTCTATTACTTAAAACCTATACAAACTCTGAATATAACCTGCATAGTTCTGAACCCTATGATGATGCCGTGGCTTTCATAATCAATAATGGAATGAATGTTATTGTAGAATTTCCTTGAAGTCTTTCGGAGTCATTTACTTGAAATAGCTATTTTAGTGGTTTTAAAACTTCCCCCCAGTTTAAGCAATAGAAATTAACTTATTGAAATGTTCAAATTATACTTCTTTTAACTGATTAGTAATCAAAACATGGAATTTCCTTGGATTCCATAACTGTACACATTAAAAATAAATTTGCGGTCAATGAATCATTTATCTTGACCATAAAATATTTTTGTTTTAAACAATTTCTTTATTATTTTTTTTGCTTTAAATTGCCTTTAACATTATAAAATTTTGTGTTTTACCTAAATTTTTATTACATTAATCAGTCAATAGGTTTTTTTTTTATTAAAAAAAAGGTAAAAATAAAAGAATATTATTGTGAGCATTAGATTCGGTTATTGTTGCCCGTTAAAATTGTTGCAACACAGAATAAACTAATTTGATTATTTCTACCACTTATAGGTGTGGTATGTGTGTGCAAAACACAATTAAAGAAAATTTAGATAATACTAATCGAGCAACCGCGAAAGCTGCTTTGGTTGAGGTGACTGCTCGAATAGTAAACAAACAAGATCATGAGTTCGAATCCCATTAGATACTTTATATTAAAAAAATTCTGGTTGAATAGCCTTGGGGGATATGTGTTGTTTAAAGATGAATAAACGGCAGACAGCAGTTCAAGCCTCTCCCGATGAGGCTCAAGTAGAAAAACAGAAATTATTGTTATATGGCCTCTGTAAAAGAATTTGTATATTAAAACAGCAAATGAAATTATTAAGGCGCCTGTGCGATAAAACAAAGAAGGCAATGTGGTCCAAATATTGATTAACCCTTAGTTAGAGAGGACGGAAACAACTAAACAGTGGTTAAAGATCCTGTATACGAGGGCTGCTCTATATATTTCTGGCCTAATAGTGAAAATGCGAATATCTATAATCAAAAATGGTTTTATTGTTTTTCAAAGTATTCTCCAGCATGATTTATACACTTTTGCATGCGCTCAAACCAGTTGTCGAAGCACTTTTTCCACTCCGATTGAGACACCTCAAAAACATGGTTTTTGAACACTTTAACAGCTTCTTCTGGCGACGAAAATCGTTGACCATGTATTTTTTTCTTGATGTGCGGAAACAAGAAGTCATTAGGTGCCAAGTCAGGGATGTACGGCGGATGACCCATTAATTCGACGTTTTGGCCGGTCAAAACGCTCTGGTTTGAGCCGATGTGTGAGAGGTCGCATTGTCATGATGAACAATGATTCGTCTTCTCTTGTTGGTTTTTCGAATTTCTCCGATGACTTCAGGCAAACAAATTGTAGTGTACCACTCAGAAGTGACCGTCCTACGTTGCTCAAGCGGAACAGTCCCCACATGACCAGTTTTGCCGAAGAAAGAGGCGACCATTTGCTTCGAAGTGCTTCTTCCACGAACAACTTTCGTTGGATTTTGCTCCTCTTTGAAGACCCACACGGTCGATTGTTGTTTCGTTTCTTGCTCATACGCATAGATCCATGATTCGTCACCTGTGACGATCTTATAAACGTCTTTTGAAACACCGCAATCGTATTTTTGCAACATTTCTTTGCACCAATAAACACGAGCCTTTTTTGAGCGACTTTCAAATTGTGCGGGATCCAACGAGAACAAACCTTTTTTACGGCAGTATCGAATGTATGCTGGTGGAAGAAATGTCCAAGGATGTCTCTATCTCTCGGTATGTCGCATGTCGATCTTGCATTATGAGTTCACCCACAGCATCAATGTTCTCTGGCACAACAGCCGTTTTTGGACGACCTTCACGGAATTCATCTTTGAGCGAGCTTCGGCCACGATTAAATTCATTATACCAATTTTTCACAGTGCTATAGGATGGTGCTTCATCGCCATACAAAGATTTAAGTTCATCAATGCACTCTTGTCGTGATAATCCACGTCGAAAGTTGTGAAAAATGATGGCACGAAAATGTTCACGAGTTAATTCCATTTTTTTCTATATTAATTTTATCAAGTCACTGTAAACAACACAAATAATGGTCGTACGTCAAAACGTTTTGAGTACGATTCTGCTTAAAAATGACAAACTTTCCAATGGAAATGTCAGATTGCACTTGGCAGCACTCAGTGTTGCCAGGCCAGAAATATATGTAGCAGCCCTCGTAGTAAACAGCAGATTATTTAAACTTCGTATCTCGTGGTATCCAAGGGGGTACTGCGATCTGGGTGGTTGCTCTGGCTAAAGACGCAATTTTGCTAAAGAAGGTTATGATTGTGAGGTCTACTTTCACTGGAGTCACAGAGTATTGATGTTTGTGGTTGCGTTACTTTGTTAAAGTGCATGTTAAGTAATCAAGAGATCGTATGTATAAATATAGCCAAAGCCACAGAAGAATGAACATACGACAAGAATAAAAAAATAAAATTAAAAAACATAACAATAATTTTTTCATCCAGCTATTTATTTATTCTTAAGTATTCTACAAAGGTGGTTTTTAGAAGATCTGAAAAATCTTTTTGTAAGAGTTATTGTTTTTTATTTTGAGTCAGGAAGTAGATCCCCAGAAAACAAATGCAGTGAATAAGGTGGGGTTCAGTAACAACTTGAAATTGAAATCATCTATTTTTATAGTCATTTCGCAAGGGGACAATCGAATAATA
The DNA here is from genome assembly GCA_916610165.2 of Gymnosoma rotundatum. NCBI lineage: Eukaryota > Metazoa > Arthropoda > Insecta > Diptera > Tachinidae > Gymnosoma > Gymnosoma rotundatum. The sequence goes on along the minus strand of OU744339.1, from coordinate 22,717,819 downwards.
TCATGACCAAAGACTCAAACTCATGCTTTGGCTTGAGAGGTTTGTTTTTTCGATATTTTTGAGAATTACTCAATAATTTATATTTTACATTTATTATTAATCATTTTCCAATAAATTAGTTGAGAAAAACTTTATTAGATAATTTCAAAGTTTCTGCTTTATCTGGGCATATTCATCCACAGTAATGTATGGGTTTAAAGTTGTCTTTTCAAAGTTGGCATTTTTCATAAAACACTTTTGTTTTAAATTTTTATGATGCTTATTCTATGTTTGTTTATTGTGGCTTAATCTCGAAGAAAAATAATTTATGATACTTTTATGCCTTCCTAACACTGCACCAACTTTTAATTAAATAAATGAAGAAAACTCTTGTCAAATAAAATAAATAAAATAAATCTGAAGGTAATTTAAAATTTTTTTCTTTCTTTTTTTGGCAAAACACACCAAAAAGAAATCATTTACGGAATTAATTTTATTGCACTGGCGTTTTATTTATCAATGGAGAGGCAATTAAAACAATGAAATGAAAATAAAAACATTACAAGCGATATAAAAAGGGCGCAGCTTGGATTTAGTGCACAATTAATAGGTAAAATACACCGACTAAATAAATCTAAATTGTATTTGACCAAGGTGGAGTTTATTAAATAAAACTTAAACGGAAAACCTTTTTTTGTTGTTTATCAGAACTCAAACATAACAATTGTGTTTTGTTAATATAAAATACATAAAAAACTAAAAAAATTAAGGCCTGTCATTTTAGAAATATGTACTGCAAAAAAAAAAGTGAGACAAGAGAAGAAGAGAAGCAGCAAATCAAGTTGTTGGTCATAAAATTTTATGATTTTCTCATAAAACCAGAAGTTAAATTTATAATTTTATGTACTTTGATACGAAAGAAAAATAAAAAAAAAAAAAATTAAGCAAAATGAGTCATAATCAAAAGCAGAGATGTAAAGGAATTGCAATGACAAAATTATTAACATTAATAACAATATTAACTGTGTATGAAGGAATACTGAAGCAAGATTAATTTTTTTTGGTGTCATAATCATCTCTCGTTCGTTTCTCAATCTCCTTAGTCATAACCAAGCTCCGCAAAATCATTTATATATTTATTTTATTATGCTAAGTCCCATAAAGATTGTAAATAAAAATGTAATTTATTTGTTGGTTGGAAAAGCAGATCAACTCATCAGAAAACATGTATTCAAATTTTTAGAAAAGCCAAAAACATTTTTCTTTAAGTATAATTTATATTTATATTTAATTTTTTTAGGTTGGATATAATCTTCACACTTTTAAATTGGTTAAATTATTCTTAAAATTGTTTTGTTTGCATTTATCCAGCTCAGAACCCTCTGATTTTTTTTTTACACCTTCCTGAAAAAGGATTCGTAAGTAAAAATCGTGCTTGTAATTTGGAACTGTCTGCAACATTTTCAGGTTTATTGAAACCTGTAATTGCAGTATCTTTGCTCTTAAGGCCGGGGCACATAGAATCCGTCATACGTTGTAATTTCACGTATTCAGCTAAAGTCAAAGTAATGACGGATGCGGTTGGCACAATGAGTACTTTGCTGGCGGATATTAAATCAGCTGTACATCTTTTCATTAGTGTTGCCAGGAAAAGACAAGGAAAAAAATTTTAAAGAATTACATATTGAAATTTTCCTTAAATAATAATTTATTGTAATTTATATAAAATTTAGTAAAAAGTTTTATTCCATATTTCATGGAAAATAACATTTACGGAACAAAAACAAGTGAAAATAAAAAAAAATAAAAAATAATAAATTAAAACTTTGAAAAAAAAAAATTCTTACCGATGATACTCATGCGAATTTAAATTAGGAATCAATATTAATATTTCTTAATGAAAAAGTGCATGCTCTCTACATTCAATAAAATTAGTTAAAGTAGGATTTTTTTTTCATTGAAAGATTAAGCTTCGATAGAAGTTACTACACTAATTAAATTAAAAATACCGTTATTAAAGACAATTTAGACTTATTTGCTTAAAACTTCAACATAGAATTACTGACAAATTTTTTGTAATATAATCCGGCACTTCCTGATGGAAATTAATACACAACTTTCTTCTAAATCGAGGTATTAATACGGCTGTCAAATTTTTCAAGCGGAATAACTTAAAGACAATCCAAACGAATTATTATAAATCGGCGCTGCTTCTTAAAAAATCGCTTAAGTAACATCACTGAAATACAGTTAATGCTCTGAACACAGCAGCTACCGACTGCAAAATGTTAGAATTAGAATGCATGTGTTTATATGAGAATGAATAATTTGTTGACAGCAAGGCAACAAGGCGACAGGTTGTTGTCTGGGCTAAATTCGCCGCTGCAGTCAAATTAAACTAATTTCTATTTTTATTGGCGACAATAAACAGTTTAGTGATGTCAGTACTATAAGACATGTAAAATATTAAGTGCTTAAAATCTCTTATTATGAAAAACGAAAAGAACAATAAAAATATAAAACAAAAATTATTTATTTAAAGATTTAAGTGTAATTCTTTAATAAAACTGTAAAAGGATAATTTCAGTACATGAAATATTTAAGGAAAATAGTGTTGCTGGTAAAGACAATAATTGATTTGGAATACAAAATATATATTTTTTGAATTATTATCTGTCTCACGTTAGTGCTGCTGGATAGATTTGAGTAAAATTTTGTGAGGACCTTTAGAACCTTGAACCAAGGGTTTTTTTTTCGTAGAAAAATAGAGAAACCAATGTAAAATCACCTAATTTTACCGGTATAATTGTACTTAAATAGTTGTCAGCACATTTTAGTTTTGTATATAGAAAAATTTTAACACTTTTTACATACTTTTCAATAATTGCTTAAAACATATTTTTCAAAATTTGAATTTAAAAAAAAACTAGAAATGCCACACCGACGAATTAAAAATACTACAATTGTCATGGCGAAAGTGCACGAAGAATAATTGTAAAAATTTCAGAGGAATGTATTAAGATGTACATAAAACTAAAATTCCTTTTTTGTGTGGACAACATTTAGTTAAAAATTTACTTCTGTTCTTAGTACTTGCTGGTTGAAGTACTTATATTAATTTCAATTGTCGTATGGGATATCTGTAAATACATAACACGATTGATTTTAATAGATATCAAAAACTTTTGTTTTTATTATTGCTTCTGAGAAATACCTTATATATTTTCAATCTTAAAGACAATCCAAACGAATTATTATAAATCGGAGCTGCTTCTTAAAAAATCGCTTAAGTAACATCACTGAAATACAGTTAATTCATATTTTTATTGTGTAGCTGCTGCCTTCAAAAAAATAATGTAGCTGCTTACAAGGCGACAAATGTTGCTAGCGTCATTTGCTGTCGTGTGTTCGTGTATCTTGCTGTGGCGAATGTGTTTAGAGCATTATGCTCTGAACACATTCGCCACAGCAAGATACACGAACACACGACAGCAAATGCCGCTAGCAACATTTGTCGCCTTGTATTCAGCTACATAATTATTTTGAAGGCAGCAGCTACATAATAAAAATACGAATTAACTGTATTTAAGTGATGTTATTTAAGCGATTTTTAAAGAGGCAGCTCCGATTTATAATTAAAAAATGTTTTAACTATTTTGTAAGAGGCTATTTATGTACTGTTTCTGTATTACAGGCGATCAACTCGTTTCAAAAATTTATATGAAAAGCACTCAGTTGTTTGAGTTATTTCCATATAAATTTTTTAGACGAGTTGATCGCCTGTAATATAGAAACAGCACATTAAAGAGTAGAATAATTCGTTTGGATTGTCCTTAAGATTGAAAATATATAGAAGTAATTCAAAAAGCAATAATAAGTACAATAGTGTGTGTTACGTAGTTTCTTGTCCACTAAAATAAAGAATACTAAAAACAACAGTATTTACAGATATCCCATACGACAATTGAAATTAATATAAGTACTTCAACCAGCAAGTACTAAGAACAGAAGTAAATTTTTAACTAAATGTTGTCCACACAAAAAAGGAATTTTAGTTTTATGTACATCTTAATACATTCCTCCGAAATTTTTACAATTAATCTTCGTACACTTTCGCCATGAGTAGTAGTATTTTTAATTCGTCGGTATGGCATTTCTACTTTTTTTTTAAATTCAAATTTCGAAAAATATGTTTTAAGCAATTATTGAAAAGTATGTAAAAGGTGTTAAAATTTTTCTATATACAAAACTAAAATGTGCTGACAACTGATTAAGTACAATTATACCGGTAAAATTGTGTGATTTTATATTGGTTTCTCTATTTTTCTACGAAAAAAATCAGTGTTTGAACTAAGGTTCTAAGGGATCTCCTCACAAAATTTTACTTAAATCTATCCAGCAGCACTTACGTGCTAAGATAGAATTCAATAAATAGGTATTTTGTATTCCAAATCAATTATTGTCTTCATTGTTTTCCTTAAATATTTCATGTACTGCAATTATTCTTTTACAGTTTTATTATAGATTTACACTTAAATCTTTAAATAAATAATTTTTATTTTATATTTTTATTGTTCTTTTAGTTTTTAATAATAAGAGATTTTTAGCACTTAATATTTTACATGTCTTATAGTACTGACATCACTAAACTCTTTATTGTCGCCAATAAAAATAGAAATTAGTTTAATTTGACTGCAGCGGCGAATTCAGCTCAGACAACAACCTGCCGCCTTGTTGCCTTGCTGTTAATAAATTAATCATTCTCATATAAACACATGCATTCTAATTCTTACATTTTGTAGTCGGTAGCTGCTGTCTCGAATGTGTTCAGAGCATTACCCACTAAATGCAGCTCATATTATTTCACAGTTGGAATGAATTGTTGCCAGAAACATTTTGGTGTTTCTAAACATGAAACAAGAAACATTTCTCACGAATTGAACAGAGTAAAACTTCAGCAACATCATTTTTTGTAATTTTTTATAATATTTTATATTGGGTTTTGATTGCATTTGTAGGTAACTTTTGTTATTGAAGTCTAATTGATATGTTAGAATAGATTCTTACCTCAAATAATGAAACAAGTACTCTTTCAGTGATATTATTTAATTTAGTGTTTGTATCAAAAGCTACGAAAATTTGGCCTAATGTAACAAAAATTTCAAAAGTTACAAGAAATTTAAAAAAAAATTAACCAAACGGCAATACTGCTTGTCATGTATTAGCAAAAAAAGAGTGCAATTGAAACACAGCAAGATTTGAAAGATAACAAAGAAAAAGAACAAGCAATTGATAGCTGTCAAAGTAATCGACGTACGTCAAAAGTAAAAATTGACAAACTTTCGTACTTTGCGTTGACGGAGACGTACTGATTGTGACAACACTCTTACGAAATCATATATTTTAACTGACTTGACAGTTGGATAAGTTAAACTTTAACGTATGACGGATTCAATGTGCCCCGGTCTTTAGACATCATCAATAAAGACCACATAATTATCAACATCAACACAGAGTAGCATATAATTTACAGTGGTCCCACTCTTAAGTAGAAACGCTTTTAATTAAAAATAGGAAATTGCATAATTAAAAAGTTCCTTATTGGAAAAAAATCATAAACCAGGAAAATTCTCATTTACTCATGCTCATTTACTCCGATTTATTCTTTAATCAAACTTATGCGCACGATCACTTAATACATTAATAAAATTAATTAAAAAATCATGCTGATTTCCAATAGCACCTCTTTCGACACTATATCTGATCGATTGACTTATTTATTTATATTTTTTTTGTGAAATCTTGATTTTAACACTAACACGGACGAAGATCGCTCAATCAACTTCGGATAAGAAGTCAGAATATATATACTTTATGGGGTCGGAAATGGATATTGTAAAAATTACACACGGAATGACAAACTTAGATATACCCTTTTTAAACTTTTTGCGGTGAAGGGTATAAAAAGGAGAGTAAAAATAATCAGGTGTGAAATTGTGTCACCTTATTTCTATCCTCGTGCTTTATATTTTTCATTCTTAGGACTTGCTTACGAGCTTAAAACTTTTAAAAGTACTTTTTTTTAATATAAAAAACCGATTTGTAACTCTGAATGTAAAGAAATACATTTTATTGGAAATTAAAAGTTACAAAAATTGCACAAATTTGTGAAAAGATGTGTTAACACTAATTCATTAAAAAGAAAAAGAATTTAAACATTTAAATTTCTGCGCTTAAATACAAGATTTTTTTCAATATTTGTCAAGTAACCGTAATTTAGCAACATCAACAATGAATGCAGCTTGAAAAAAAATGTCAATGACTCACAACTGTTTTTACTAAATTGTTATGATTACAGCGGTACATAAATTATAGTTGAAAGCAACACATGTTGCATTCATCATCATCAACATTATCACCATGATTTTTTATCAAATACAACACTGTCGTCATCATGATTAACATCTACAATAAAATATAAAAAAATGACAACAAAAAAGCAAACAGTGTAGCCACATTTTGTCATTGTTCCATTTAAATATTACATTTTCTACATAAAAAAAATCTTGTTTTATATTTATTTGAACATGAACACTTCCACATAATACGTGTGCAAATAAAAGTGTATAATTACATTTTTCTTTATATTTCATTGTTGTATAGATTTTTTGTTGTATTAAAACCGCAAATGCACTCAAGTTGGCGTAATCATTTTAAATAAAAAAGTTCGAAAAACACACAAGCAACAAATTAAGGTCTAATTTACTTGTTCTACTGTAAATTTACTTTAGTATTAACTAGCGATCTAGACTAAAACAATAATAAAAAATTAAACTTATATATTTGAACAGTTGTAATTATATACGCGTTGTAATTATATCTTAAATAAGTGGTTGTCAAGGATTTTATTAAAACAATTTTAATGTGTTCAAAGTTTAATGTACACAGACGTGGGATGGATGGGAAATTTTGGTTTAGAACAATAAATGCTTCTTATGAGTTTACCAGAATTTTAAATCTGTATCGGTTCATAAGATAAATACAGATTTAATTCTCCTTTAACTGAATTTGCAATAAAAAAAATTTTGGAATTTTTAATAAAAACAAAAACTTGGCTTCCTCCAGTTTTTTGTTGTAATAACATCCAAACTTGGAAAAAGACCTGTAAGCTGTAAATTTCGTCGTCTCTCTACCTCTTCTTAAAGTCTTAAAGAGTTTCGAAATAATCATTTTTAAAGGGTGCGATGAATTTCGAACAAAATAAAAAAGAATACATGTCATAACGTTTTTTAAGTATAAAAACAAATGAAAACAAATTAAAAAAAGATTGGTTTTCTTTTAAATCGATTGATTTTCAACACATATTTGTATACTACGAGGGCTGCTCTATATATTTCTGGCCTAATAGTAAAATGCAAATATCTATAATCAAAAATGGTTTTATTGTTTTTCAAAGTATTCTCCAGCATGATTTATACACTTTTGCATGCGCTCAAACCAGTTGTCGAAGCACTTTTTCCACTCCGATTGAGACACCTCTAAAACATGGTTTTTGAACACTTCAACAGCTTCTTCTTCGTTGATGTACGGAAACAAGAAGAAGTCACTAGGTGCCAAGTCAGGGTTGTACGGCGGATGCCCATTAATTTGACGTTTTGGCCGGTCAAAAACGCTCTGGTTTGAGCCGATGTGTGAGAGCTCGCATTGTCATGGTGAACAATGATTCGTCTTCTCTTGTTGATTTCTCCGATGACTTCAGGCAAACAAATTGTAGTGTACCACTCAGAAGTGACCGTCCTACGTTGCTCAAGCGGAACAGTCGCCACATGACCAGTTTTGCCGAAGAAACAGGCGACCATTTGCTTCGAAGTGCTTCTTCCACGAACAACCTTCGTTGGTTTTTGCTCGTCTTTGAAGACCCACACGGTCGATTGTTGTTTCGTTTCGGGATCATACGCATAGATCCATGATTCGTCACCTGTGACGATCTTATAAACGTCTTTTGAAGCACTGCAATCGTATTTTTGCAACATTTCTTTGCACCAATCGACAAGAGCCTTATTTGAGCGACTTTCAAATTGTGCAGTATCCAACGAGAACAAACCTTTTTTACGGCCAGGTGTTCATGCAGTATCGAATGAATGCTGGTGGAAGAAATGTTCAAGGATGTCTCTATCTCTCAGTATGTCACATGTCGATCTTGCATTATGAGTTCAAGCACGGCATCAATGTTCTCTGGCACAACAGCCGTTTTTGGACGACCTTCACGGAATTCGTCTTTGAGCGAGCTTCGGCCATGATTAAATTCATTATACCAATTTTTCACAGTGCTATAGGATGGTGCTTCATCGCCATACAAAGATTTAAGTTCATCAATGCACTCTTGTCGTGATAATCCACGTCGAAAGTTGTGAAAAATGATGGCACGAAAATGTTCACGAGTTAATTCCATTTTTTCTATATTAATTTTTTCAAGTCACTGTAAACAACACAAATAATGGTCGTACGTCAAAACGTTCTTGATAGAAAGCAATCGTCTTGATCGTTTTTAAAGGGTCCGATGAATTTCGAACAATTAAAATAGAATACATGTCATAATGTTTTTAATATAAAAAAATTCAAAAACGATTAGTTTTCTTTTAAATCGATTGATTTTCAACTACAACTTTCTTTTTTAAATGTCATTAAATTATGTAACATTAATTAAATGATATTCTAAGATTGCCTTTCCTTTAAGCTTTATAAAATTACTGAATGAGATTATACAATTGTTTTTTAAATTTGGATGTAAATTAAGAAAAAAATTAAGCAATAAATTAAAGGAATCTATCAGGCATGTCTGTCACACATTTCAATCGGAATGGTTTTGATTCCGTATTAACCATTCCGATCGATTCCGTTTTACCTCCTTCAGATTCCAATCCACTTTTTCATAAAAAGTTTTGAATCTCCACTTTTAAGTTTTGATGTGGCAATTTTAAGCACACCAAAATAACAAACAAAACAAGGCTAGAGGCTGCTGTAGTCAAGGTGGTAAGCACGTGGACTACAAATCTGGCTGCCCTGGGTTCAACCCTTGCGGCAGTCAAAAAATAAAAAAATGTTTTTTTTTCTGTTCAATGTTATAATACATAAACAGATAAAATATTAAAACATGCAGCCACCTTTGTCAGTACTTCTTCATAGCATATTCGCCTGCGAAGTAAAATAATTAATAAAATGACTATATCTATCTCCTTTCACCACCTGTCTTCTCTCTTCTATACCTTTCTAAAGAATGTAGCACGGTTACAAACTAAGTAGGTATTAATACCAGGAGTGCTACTTCTCTTTAAAAAAAGGATATAAAATAAAACAAGTTTGCCATTCTTGGCTATGGCGAATCTTATATACCCTTCACTATCTATGTAAATCTAGTTTAGTGAAGTAAATCCAATAAAAAAAACTAATACATTTATTTTAATTTTACATAAAAATGCCATCGGTTCTTAATGGGTTAAGCATTTTTTTTAATTAAGTATCTAGTATTGATTGATATCTTAAAAAATATGATGCGCAATCGTACTTTTCTACGAATAGTTCAAAGGCTCATAACTCGAAAAATATAGGCGAGCCCCAATTTTTCTACTTGATATTTTTTCTTATTTTTTTAATCCTCTATTCTCCCAGATATTTGATTTTTTTTATTGAAGTTACTTTACTAAACTAGATTTGTTCCAAATGATGTGAAAAACTTAGAGGTACGCGTAGTGTTTAGCCAGCTGTCTCGAAGGACATGGACCGATCTAGCTGATTTTCAATAGCAAAATGTTTGAAACAATTTATGATTGATTGGCATATTTCATTTTCTTCAGCTCATCTAGTGCCTTGGCAAAGTTGAATTCAACCCGAACCCGAACCGACAGAAGGACATCGCTCAATCGACTTCGCTATGCATAAGATTTCAGAATATATATACTTTATGAGGTCGGAAATAGATATTGTAGAAATTACAAATGGAATGACAAACTTAATTATACCTTTTTCCACTTTTTGTGGAAGAAGGTATAATAAATTAAAAACTGCAAAAAGTAAAACTTTGAAATTTAAAAATGGTTTGATTCCGAAGAAACTTTCGTTTTGTGAAAAACCAATTTGAGAATTTATAAACACTTTCGATCATTATTAAGTTCTGTGTTGCCATTCTTATCAACAAAAAATTGCTTCCGAGAGATTGTCGAAATGAAAAATTTTAGGTATCAAAAAGTACTTAAAGTCGCATTTGAATCACTAGTCTGGCAGCTTAGTTATAAAAAGATAGTGAGAGATAGTGAAAGAAAGCATACAAGCGGCAACTGAAGATGCAGACTTCGCCTTTTAAACTTTTCAACTTTTCTTTTGTTTAATAAAGTTAAAAGCTTGTTGTTTAACAATTAAATACTTGAGTACACATTATTGTACATTCAAATCAAATAGAAAATAATATATTCTTAATCTAAGTAGATAAGATTGCAAAAAAAAAAAAAAAATACAAAAATATCATTCTATTGTACGAGGTACTTTTTTATGAATCATGTTAAATAAAGTTTAACCAGGGTAAATATTCTTTACGCATGCTGATTTCATTCTTTCAAATCAAACTTTTAACAATTCTTCCTCTATGCTAGGAAATCATTAAAGTGAGCAAAAAGTTTTGCTGGTTACTTAAAATTTAACCAAAACTCAATAAAAAAGAACTTTAAATGATCTTCTAAATAATATAATTCGTGCAAAAATCTGATCATTTTCTAACTAACGATTCTATTGATACGCACCCAGTTATTATTTACCAACTAACTATGAAATTTATAATACAGTTGCAAGCCTTAAAGTTTATTATTAATATTTAAAAAACAAAACCTAAATTAAATAAATAATAACACAGGTATGCAAGGGTTTTCCAGTAAAAGTCTCATTTTGCATACCTGTGTTATTAATTAACTTTAAAATTTTTGTTTTTCTCTATTTCAAAAATCAGCTGCAGTTTAAATTTGCTAAACACCAAAAAAAAGACATTAATGCTCGTTAACAAAAAAGCCAATTTGTAATACTTCTAAATGTGCCATGAAGAGTGAGCTCGCTAATATTTTACTTACAAATAATAAGTACGTACAAGCGAGCTAATAACTAATTTTCCTTAAATATATTATTTTAAAAACTATTAAGTTTGCGTACAAATTATTATAGCATTCGATTAATCGGCTATAATCTATCGATTAATTTTTTTTAATTTACAATTAAGAATTTTATTCCTCCAATTACTTTAGCTTAACGAAGTAATTTTGATTCGAATAACAATTATTTCCTTAACCAAAAGCAGTTGGACAAATACAATTTTTAATTTAAAATGAAAAAAATAATCGGTAAATTTTATGGCTTAAAACAATTTCAAAATACTATACTTAAAATGTAAATATGTAAAAAAAAAAATTAAAACTTTTGCACAAATATTAAAGCTTTACAAATAACAAAAAAAAAAAACGCCTCATAGGATTCCCGATTATAACCGATAAATCGAATGCTTTTGTTGTATTAGCAATTCTTAAACATTTTTTTAATTTTTTCAATTTATTTACTATTTTTTGACAGTCTAATAATTATATAAGTAATAAAAAAATAAAAACTAACTTAAATGCATTTACACACACACTCACACAGGTTTTGAAAGTAATGCTAAAATTGTGTGTTTTTTTAAATCACAACCTTTCCAACACTTTCCCTTTTATTAATGCAAACATTTTTTTTAATTTTTAATTTCTACGTAACATTATTTGCCAATAAAATGTAAAAATATTTTACCATTTATTATTAAACATATGTACGTTTGATGAAAAAAAAAAAAAAAAACAAAAAAAAAAACGTTACAAATTTGTTAATTTTTATTAATTTGCATATCGTCAAACTAATTCACAATTAAGCACGTTAAATATTTTTGCGTTCAGACTTTTAATTAATAAAGCAACTTAAAAGGATACATTCTTTAAAAATAATTCTATTATATTTACCAAAGACGTTTGTTTCAAAAATACTTAAAAATATTTATAAACATTAAATGAAATGTAGCATATTACTGCATTCCACGTAGCAGGTGCTGATATGCATTCCATCGGGTTATTTAAAAGACAGGGTTTGGTTCATGCAAAGACTGCACTGCCCTCTTTACTTCAGCGAAGCAAAACCAGTCTACTTCTTTCATAGGACTAAAGTGGAAAGTTTTAATGTTGCAGTTACTTTTTGAACACACCTCGTAGATTTATTTTATTTTTAATTGTTAAAATGTGAATTTTTTTTAATTCTTAATAAAAAATAACTTTAAAGATTTGTATATAAAACTCTTACTAAATAATTCAAAAATTTTTTTGTAACGACATTATTTCATACAATACGAACGATAGCGATTGTTTATAGTGAAATTTGCACTATTTATATGCATAACATCGCCAATATTTATAGGTCGAGCAACCTAATGTTATTTTGCTTTTCAGTTGCTATCTATAGCAAGTGGTTAAATTTATTATTAAGTTTGGCTTTTCATTATAATAAGTAATTTAGTGTTTTTCGTTGGAAATCTAATCTAAAAATTGTTGCGTAAATTTTGTAATACTGTCAACTACACTTCTATTACCATTCTATAGCCCCATTGTCAATAACTTGTCACTTTATTGTTACATTTATTTACGTTTACCGCAAAAACAAACACGCCTGTAAAATTTACTACTTGACATTTACAACAGCGTATATTTCGCTTTAATATTTAAAATTGTATTAAATTACAATTGCATCGTGTTTTTTTTTCATCTATAAGTTTTTAATTTAAATCAAACTTATGTAATGCAAGTTTAGGGTTTTAAAATTAAATATTCCCAAACCACAAACCAACACTATACAACACAACTTGAATTCTGTATCACTTATATAGTTACCAGACGAAATTGATATCAAATCGTCAAATTTTTTAAATCGTCAGAGTAAAATTTAACTGTTAAAAATATATATTTATACACGTTTTAGCTCCTGAATTCATTTGTTTGCTATTTACAATAACAAAAAAAAAATTTATATATATTTTAGTGAACCTTTTTATTGAAATACTTAAGTCAAGAAAAAAAATAGAATAAACTCGACTCTTTCTAAAGGGCGGTTTACATGGTCACAGAAGTCTTACGATATGTCAAATTTTTGTGCAGAATAGTACCAGTGGGATCGTCTAAACAGAATAAGTAAAGAATCTGCACAAATTGAGAGAAAATACGGATGATAATTTGACAGTCGTATGGCTCTCTTTGTTTTTTGGAAATTTTCAAAACACTAGTACGAATCATTAGATCAGGGATGTATTTTTCTGCAAACAGCTATTTTAGTTTTGGTGTGTTTTACTCATACCAATTGTGTAAACCAAAAATAATCTGTCGTAAGATTTTTACTCTCATTTTTTAAATACGGATGGAATTTTATATTATTTTCTCTTGGATTTTACGTACGTAAAGTCGTACCGTCTAAACCCCCCTTAAAGTGTACTCTAAAATAAAAAGCTCTTTTTATATTTTTTTCTTTCATAGACAAAAATAAAGTATACTTTCAGGCATGTTCTGAAATCCACACGAAATTTTCACTTTCGTATTTTTCAAGGCATTGTTTTTGTAAAAAATAATTTTATAGCAACAATGCTTTGATGTATTTGAAGTGAAAATTTCACGTGGAATTCAGAACATGCCTGTTTAAGTCGAATCGACTTCAACTGGCTGTCAAACATAATTTGATAAATGATTTAATTTAAATTCTAAACAAACATTAAAAAAAAGTTGTTTTTGTTGTTTTCATTTTGTTCACTTTGGTATGAAAATCAAATATAGAGTATTTTGTTCTTGAACCTAATAAAAAAATTATGAAAAAATTTTAAAAGATTTGTTCATATATATGTACATCTAGATATTATTTTGGTGGTAATTAATTACAGATTTACAGAGACAAAGAAGCCAACTGGTGTTCCGCTGAAAAAGAATGCGTTCGTTAATGCGTAAGCCTGCATGTGGATAAGGAGGGAAACAGAGGTAATGAAGTATCAATGATAGACAAAAAAGAAAAAGTTATGGAAAGCAATACAGGAAGGTATGAGCGCAATGGGTGCGTAATACGCACTGCGTATGAAAGTTAATGCCAGAAAAGCTGTCACAATGCAATTGCTTTTCCTGAAATAAGCGCAGAAGACAGTTTTATTGACGCTATGATTGTTTGCGAGTTAGAAAATGGCGAAATTTTAATCGACAGCAACTCCATTACGGAAATTGTCTGCACTAAAAGTTTTAGTGATGAAATTGTTACAAATTCTCCTCAAATTTTAAAGATTCCTCTGAAATGTGCGGTTAAAGATGTAATCAAAATAAAATATACTTCCCCCGCTCTTAAAAGACAAACTTTCACAAGCTTTTTAATTTGACAAAAAACAAAAGGTATTGTTAAATGAGTTAAAAACAGCTTTAGCTAGTTTTAAATTTAGAGTCGACTTTAACGCCAAAAGTATATTTTAAATTGCCTATGAATGAGTTAGAGTCGACTCTAAAGTAAAACCGACTTTAGCTCCCTTAAAGTATACTTTATTTTTAACTATGCATATGGGCCAATGGTTTTCAAAAGAGCTTTAAAAAGCTATGTGAAAATATCGAATATTTAAGAGAACAATGTGAAAAACAGAACACCAAATCTTAGATTCATAATTTCATGTGTTTTCAAAAAGTTGCAAAAGTCAGAACACATACGCGTGAACTTTTTGTTTTCCTTTATATTTTTTTTTCTATTTTTGGGAAAATTTTTATACTTTCTCGGGAAGGAGCAAAATTGGGCAAACTACTATATTTTTTTTAGTGAACAATTTTAAAGTGAAAACTTTTTTCGTAGGAAACGTTTGCAGGTGTCAACACTGATTGCATGTTCAAGAAGCATTCCCGATGGAAACTTTTTTATACCTACTTGTAATAAAAAATTTTAAATTTATTTAAAACTGAAAATGCTTAAAAATTACAAACAATTATCAACAATTCAAAAGTTTTTTTTTCAACCGTATATTTTAAGAAAATACACAAGGCTTTTAATAAATTTTGGCTTAACAATCAATATAAAACAATTTAAAACAAAATTATTCTGAATAAAATTTTAGATTTAAAATCTTTGTTTTTGATGTGTTATAAGAAAAACCATTCTAAAGCTGGCTTGAGAAGACTCTTTGTTAAACAATCATAATAATTTAAACTGTCAGATAAAACCCATAAGTAACAATGATAAATTGGAACAAGAATAGCTGACTTCATTAACCCTCTAGTACCCAAATTTTTCGTCCGCATTTCACAACTTTCTAAATTTAAACGATCGTGTTAGCTACCCAAAATGCCACTATAAGTTAAAAATATATAATAATATATAAAAAACAATTTTTTTGGACCTCTCCGAATTATACAAAATGCAAAAAAAAAACAACGGTATTTGGAAAGCAAATAAGTGAGTAACGAATTTAACCCGTCTACAGGCGGTCTTGGGTACTAGAGGGTTAATGCAGTTTGCAATGTAACCTTACAATGCATTGTGTTCATAAAAACATTAAAATTTGTTTTGGCAATGCCTTATGTTCATTATTGCATGGCAATGCTTTTCAGTGCGAATTATTTGTCAATTTCTTACATGGTTTTTATTTGTGTTTCTTTGTAAACATTTAAACACATATCTTTACTGGCGTCAAAAGTTTTGTTATAGAAATGGCAGATTTGTGATAATTTAAATCTTTTTTTTATATAAATATGTGATCTAACATTTAATTTTTTGTACATAGTGAAAAAAATTGAATCACTAAAAAAAGCTCATAGAAGTGCGTTTCCGGCATGAGCCAGAATTCAGTGCTAAAACAAGAAGTACAATTTGGGAAAAAATAATGTGGGATAGCATTTTCCATTTACAAAAGACAAAACCATAATGGGAGCATACAAAAGAATAAAAAACGCAACAACACATCTGACGAGGGCTCAACAAACTGGGAACAGAACGTTTGTGTCAATTCAAGCGTTCATAAATGTATAAAAATATTACCGCATTGCTTTAGAAAGCAGTGTTGTTATACTCGTACAATATTACTTTGCCCTCTAAACAAATTTCTTTACAATGTTGCAATGCAAGCTGCATTTAGGATGTCAGCCAATATCTAGATACATACGAATGCATGTATTAAAATTATATTTTTGAAAATCGCCAATTTAAATTAAAAAAATCTTTAATCATCTATATAAATCAAAAAATCTGGCAACTCATCTGGCAACTACACACTCATTTAATCACTTATCTAAAGATCGATATGATGGTATCTTTGTATTAATGTAAAATAGGGGGGAAATGTTTAACTATTCAACACTATCAATCAAAATAAATATACCACACATTCAAATCATAAACTTGCATTCCAAAATGTTTCTAACATCTTATCGTTGTGTGTAATACAGTAACAGGCCAATGCAAAGTTTGGTCATTTAACTTAAGCAACAGATGCATGCATGTATATGTATGTATCTTGCTTTTATTGCAAAATCAAAATCACGCGCAAATTATTGTATTTTACACTAGGTAACAATAACTGTTTTTGATAAAAAATTACTGGCGCCCAACAAACTTGTGGTGAAAAAAAATACATAATAATAATAAAACATCATATTTTTAATAATCACCAATTTCTACATACAAAAATTAACATCACTTTTTCCGGTTTATTATTTTTAAGAGCGATCTTCTTAAAATTTTCACAGTTTGTTATCCGATATGTGGTTATTAAAATCGAGTACTTATTTTTTTTTTAATATTTCACGTGGGTGTGGCACTTTCCTTACAAACTAAATATTTCTCACCGTTTTCGTGGTAACTGCAATAGGTAGCACCTTCACTTATTAATATGCATAATGTAGCGAAAAACCGGCTGGATTAGAATAATGGGCGTAGTACCTCCCCAACAAAGTGAAAAATTATTAACGCGTAGCTAGAGAACTACAATATACTTCTGAAATTTTGTACCAGTAATTCCCACTATCAACACACAGACTTGATTGGAATAGTGGGCGTGGTACGCTTCATACAAAGTGAATAATTAATATACTGTAAGTAGAGTCTTAAATTTGGCACAAGGAACTCAGATACTAGTTTTTATAATTTGCCGAATTTAAGACTAAATTGGAACAATGGAACTTAGAGGACTATAAAAGGCAAAGTGTTGAAATTCTTATTATGGGGAATAATTTATTAAAAATCTGGCTGCATTAGAAGAGTAGATGTAGTACGATTTTTTCTATTGGGGTAGGAAAGCTCACCGGGAATAGCTAGTACACATATAAATTATGATCGTCATTGTATTAAAAATTTGTTTGGGAAATTGCAAGGATTTACTTGCAACTTAGAAATTAGAAAGTGCGATAGAAATGTTTAAAAACAGCTGGAGTGTTTTAAGTTTAAAGAAGATTATATAGCAAAAAAATAAATCGTTTGGACGCTGAAGGTCTTTTGAGCTTAAAGAAAATTATTTTGAGAATCCTGTTTGAACTCCCCCTGCGTTTTATAAAATATTCTCTTTAACTTTCGTTGTAACATTAGAAATGTTTTTATTGCTAGACTTTTGCTTTAACTTAAAAAAGGGAGATTTCCAATTCATGTGAATGTTACTTTTTTATGTTTGTGCTCGCAAAACTTCTATCAGGCATGTCACAAATTTCGATCGGAATGGTTTTGATTCCGTATTAAAAATTCCGATCGATTTTTTTTAACCTTCTTCAGATTCCGATCGATTTTGTTTATTTCTGAAAAATGCTTAATCTTCACCTTTTCATTTAAATGTGGCAATATTGCGCACACCAAAGTAAACAACAAAGCTAATCTAAATAAGGACACGTAATAAAAGTCAAGAAGAAAGTCGCATAAAACGAAATTTTAAAGAATCTAAATTCCACTTTGAAATTTAAAAGTGGTTTCATTCCGAAGAAATTTTTCGTTTTTCGTTTTCTGAAGAACCAAATTACGGATTTAAAACCACTTTCGATCGGAATTGAGTTCTGTGACATGTCTGTATATTTTTGAACCGATTTTGATTTTTTTCTTTATTTGAAAGGTTATGCTTAAATTATGACTTAAATTGACCTATATGGGCCTATCTTTTAAACCGTTGTAGACAAACGCTTGAAAATAGGACACAATGTCGATTACTTTGACTGTTTTACTGTTATGTTAAAGTATTTAAAATTATGGTAGCTTTTTTTTTTGAGACCAGCATTCAGGGGATGCCCTTACTTATGCAATGTATTGTGCCAGAAGGAAATTGGGTTGTGGGAAGGGGGATAGAGGAAGTAGTGCTTGTGGACATTTGATTAAAATCTTTGTACATTGAAAGTGTCAGGAAAGACCTCTGCGGGGAGTTTATTACACATACGAACTGTTTGGCTAAAAAATGAATTCTCTCTGCAATGCGTAGTCCGATTCACAAAGGAATGCGCTCCTGATGAAGAGCGCGTTGCGCGTACTAAATTACGGTGTTCAGGAACAGATTCCCTGATTTCATGAGAGAACATTCCGTTGTAGTAACTTCAAAATAGACTTTGAAGCACCGGCCCATACATGAGAGTTGTATTTCATTTTTGGTCTGATAAAGGTGACATAGATAGTAAGGATATCAGATGGAGTGAAGTATTTCGTACACCGTTTCAGAAAACCTAGGCACTTGAACGCTTCTTTTGCGACATGAAAAATATGCTGGTTCCAACGAACTTTACATTGAATTTTCATTCAAAGAACATCGAGAGCTTCTGATTCCTAAATATATATATCACCCATAATTACAGATGAGATAGCAATTTTAGCCGCACGCCTGTGCGAAAGCACACAGCACTGGGTTTTATGACATTAAATTGAACCCTAGTCGCAAGGCCCCATTCGGAGATTACCAAAAGGTCGCTTTTAAGGGTATCGTCCATTTGCTTTCACACAGCCCCAATTTTCAGAAGACTTGGTTTATTACGAAAAGAAAATGTGAATGATTTATATGGCCAAGCTGTTGAATCGTTACAGGCAGATTCTTGACGGTTGATTTGTCTGTCTTGAAAGGTTTGCAATAATTAAACATTGTCTTAGTAAACTATTATTTAATCACTACTGTTAAAACATTGTGTAATAATGTTTTTTATTCAGCCTTAATTTTTCTACCAACTGTCTTTAGAGTTTAAGTATTTTTTTGTTTGTTTTGTATTGCGTTTTTTATTACCGCTGTATTTTCTGGTTTTTGTTTTTCATTTTATAAGGTATTTCACCTTATCATCACCATAAATAGTTAAACAAAAACAAAAAAAAATGAAATCAAAGTTAGCAAAGGGCGTTTACCGCATGTTATTTTGTTTGAAACATATTACAGTGCAAAATCTAAGTATACATATGTTTGTGTGTGTGCATGTACTTTAAATAGAAATCTTTTAAGTTTTGTTGTTTTAACCTACTTCTACTAGACTGGCTAATATGTTTAATATAACAGGCGAATACCAAAGCATGTACATTTAGTCCATGACAAATATTTTCTTTTTTTTTAAGTTACATCAGAAAATTTCTTCAATAAATGTTTTGAAGTCTGCTGTGTAGAGTAACTATTTTTTATTTGAAGCACCAGACAGAAAGCCTCCTGAGGCCCCTAAAAAAATAAAAGCTTATATTGCAGTAAACAACTTTAACAAAAACAGTTGTGTGTAAAAAACTTATAACATCCTTCACCACAAAAACTGGATAAAAGGTATATCTAAGTTTGTCATTCCGTGTGTAATATCTACAATATCCATTTCAGCATGATCGGTCTATGTCCTTCGAAGCAGCGGGCAAAACACCACGCCCACTTCTAATTTTTTCATCTCATTTGAAACAATTAAGTAAGTCCAATAAAAAATAATTATATGGAGTGATAGAGAATTAAAAAACAATAAAAAACCTCATTGGCGCTCGCCCATATTTACAGGGCTCTGAAATGTTCAATTTTTTTAAAATATCAATATGGGTATCATTTTAAAGCTTTTGAAGAGATCTTTAAGGAAATACTAAATATGATAAAATTGAAAAAAAAAATACTTAACCCATTAAGAGCCGATGACAAAAAAGGTTAATGAAAAAACGGGATACAAAAATATTAAAATGAAAGTACCAAGGAAAGAAGGGATATTTATCAAAAATATTTTTAAGATAATTCTAAAAAAATGGCCCAGTACTGAATGCAAAAATTTCTAAGGTGTTTCAACTAAATTTAATAGAATTTGCAAAAGCTTATCTAAATAAGGATTCGTATTTCTGGAAAACGTGTCTTACTTACCGATAAGAGCAAGTACAACACTTGTGGAAGCGATGGCCGAGAAAATGTGTGGAGAATTGATTGATTGTAATATTAACAGATATCAGTATTAAAGTATACTAGAACAAAATCTGAAACCAATCGTTTCGTTGGCTCTTGGAAATCGTTGGATTTTTTAACAAGACAAAGACCCCAAGCACACCGCTCACATTGTTCGAGACTGGCTCCTTTATTATGCTCCTCGTCAGCTGAATTCCCCACACCAGTCACCAAATCTTAACCCGATCAAGCACGTTTGAGATGATTTGGAACGATTAGTGCGACAATATAACATTACAAGTCGAGAGACTCTCAAAACCGCATTAATTCGTGCATGGGCCAAAACTACTCCAGATATCAATGAAAATTTTGTGATGTTAATGCCCCGCCGGCTTCAGGCAATAAAAGATGCTGAAGGTGGTCCTACTAAATATTAAAAAAATAAATTTGACCTTTGTTTTAGTTCAAAAGCTTTAATAACTTATAGCTTTTATAGCTGTATGTTGACTTTTTTCTTGTGAATATTATATGTATGTTTTTGTTATTTTTATTGTTTATATGACTTTGAATTGGCTTTGTTGTTAAAAAATATAATCCTTTGTTGCCTCTTTACCAAATAGCATTTATTTGATTTGAATTAAATTTACAAAACCCAAAAAACTCGAAATTTAGGATTGTATGTCAATTTTTTTCTCTCACTGTATTTCTGTAAGAAGCCAAAATCTGCAATACAAATCTAGCCAAATTTTTCATTTTAAAGTTTAAAACAAGATTGTATTAAAGTTGAAAAAATTTTTGGAATTGCAAATAAGTGCAATTTGTTTTTTGTTGTTTTTTGCAACAAATGTGAACAATATAAAGAAGATATTTTAAATAATTAATTTAATTTTAAACATTTATTGTGCAACAGCTTGCTGTTAAAATCATATTCTATTTATCACCATTTACATATCCATACATACATACATACGTATTTTAACTACAGCTAAATTTTACATAAACTGTTTATACAATAATGTTAATATACATATAAGATAAAATGACTAAGCGCTTCTAAGAAGAGTATTTTTGAAGTTTTGTTGATTAGTTTGATTAGTTTTTAAATATTTTATGAGTTTTGTTTTTTTATTAAAGCAGAAAAATGATAACAACATACTTGTTGGTAATTTGGCTGAAGTGTAAAAACACGTAAACAAAACAACTAACAGTAAATATTTTTATTTTACATTTAGCAATAGCATGAATCACAGTGCTGCCACATTATATTTTTACTACAACTTCCACTACATTCTTATTGTAATTATCAGCATTGAATTTTTAATTAACTAACTATAAATATTTTATTAACTGTTAATAATTGATAATAAACAATTGTATGTATATACATATGTATTTTACTTTCTATGTATTTACTATAATGATGAAGTGTTTGTTAGTTTTTTTTTGTGACAAGCTTTTATTGTCATAATAACTTTAAAATTAGTTAACTGTTTGAATGACATGCATACCTATGTTTGTATGAATGTGGCTATCTATGTATGTATGCTAACATGTTTATATAAATGAATCATTTATGACTAAGTATATCCTCTATTTGGTTAAAACAGTTCAAATATAAATCTTTAATTCAGTGTGCTTTTAAGCAATATTTAATTAAAACAAGTAAGAGCGCTATATTCGGCTATTCCTTTACCATCTACGAAAATCTAGTTGGTGAAGTAATTCCAATCAAAAAGTGAAATATTTGGATGACAGAGAATTTAAAAAATAAAAAAAAATTGGTACTGCATATATATTATTTTACATAAAAATGCAATCGGCTCTTTATGGGTTAAGCAATTTAAAAAAAAATTTTAGTAATTCCTTAAAGATCTCTTCAAAAGCTATAAAATGATACTCATATTGATATATCAAAAAATTTGAAAATTTCAGAGTACCGTATCTCGGGAAATATGGGTGAGCGGCAATTTTCTCTCTTGATGTTCTTATTTTTTTAATTCTCTATCGCCCCATATATTTATTATTTTGATTGGAGTTACTTTATTGTTCCAGGTGATATGAAAAAATTAAAGGTAGCCGTTGTGTTAAGCCTGCTGCCTCGAATGACATGGATCGATCATGCTAATTTGCTACAGCACCACTTTCGACACTATATCTGATCGATTGACATTGTTTTTTTAAATTAAGTTTGCGAGGCAGTATCACGGACGGACAGACGGACATCGCTCAATCGATATCGCTATGCATAAGAAGTCAGAATATATATACTCTATGGGGTCGGAAATGGATATTGTAGAAATTACACACGAAATGACAAAAATACGAGTATATGTATATTCCCTTTGCCACTTTTTGTGGTGAAGGTCTGAAGACTTATTCAGGCATGTCACAGAACTCATTGCTGATCGAAAGTGGTTTCAATTGCGCAAATTTGTTCTTCAGAAAGCAAAAACCGAATTGTAACTTTAAAATTAAAAGTGGACTTTCAGCATCTTTTAGAAATAAACAAAATGGATCGAAATGGTAAATACGAATTTAAAAGCATTGCAATCAAAATGTGATACACACTTGATTATGTGATTTTCATTGATATGTGTTTTTTCATTTAATGAGTTTTACATTACTTTTTTCTTCTAATCTAAAGTATTGCTAGTTTAAATTGACTGTTTTAAATATTAGGTGTTATTTGCTTAATGAACTGATTTAAAAAGGTTAAGAATTTGTTGCAAAGCCAAATATTTTTTCGTTACTTTTTTATTCTAATAAAAACAGTCTTTGGATAATTTTATATTAAAAAAATTTAATATCGTTTTCTTGCTTTAAATTTTAATTACGGAATACTTGCGACCGATCAAATACAAACCTAGGGAAATAAAAAAAAAATCCAGGAATGAACTCTATATTTTTCCCCTTTTGCCATGAATCTAGTTTTCATTGTTATTCTGTTCATTGCTTAAAATACCCAAATTTAGTCGCTAAAATATTTAATTTAAACTTTATTTTCGCTCTTTAATATTATAAAGCTTGAGCTTCACTATTATGAAAATCATTATTGTCAAATGTTGGAATCTGTGAAATGCAGCATTAAACATTAAAGGGGTTGGGATGACTTTATTAGTTTTTATTTTATTCTGTTTAAGTCTGTAGAAAAACCAGCAGCATTAAATTATTATCTCGTCTAATTTTTCGTCGTTTCGAACACTGATTATATACAATATTAACCACATTTTTAAGGTCTACTCGTCCCAAATGCAACGGATCTAAACGGATTTTCCTCTATGAGATCAAAGTGGTGTAATTGCGGACCTTAAGTTTTTAAATTGTAATTTTTAATTTTTATATTTTCTCTACGGGTTTGAAATTAGGAACAATTTAAATCTTCGTACTTCATCGACAAGTCGCCTTAAGTTATAACTTTACAGGGTTTAACTATTGCCATTATTTGAAATAAATCTAGTAAATATGTAACGTTTTATAATTTTTTGCACGTACCTGCATTATTAGCACTGTTCGAAAATTAAATTGTATGTGTATGAATCAATCAAACTAATAAAACATAACTCTGTCACGTTGAAAGTCGACCCTGTTGTGATAAGGTTTGAAATTTAGTTGGATATAACTCACTTGCAAACATGTCAAAATGTATTTTCTCGATATAAATACAGTGTTGGGAAAAAGGGGATGTATTTAGTTTTCACTAGTTTTTAAAATTTTCCTTTTAGTTAAAGAAAAAAATAAATGAACAAATAATGCAATAATTGGCACGTACATAAATACAAGTGCAAAAGAAGAAACTAGAACAAAATTCCAAATCATTAAAAATTATAAGAATCTAGACGTTTTAACTCGTCTAAAAATAAAAATCGCAGTTGCGAGCAGTATGGTAGTCGAAAGAGAGGCAAAATATCGAAAAGAAAAGTTGCAAGTGTATAGCAGTAAAGAGTGAGTCATCAATAAGAATAATGCTTGGCGTGTTTTCTTTTTCAAAGTAAAGCTTAATGCTATAAACATAATCATTTCCACCGACCATCGACTACAAGATGTCAAAAATAGAATACATGCGTGCTTATGAGAATAAATATTTAGCAGCTACACGACTACCGACTACACGGCTACTTTTGTAGCCCGTAGCCAACTTAGGCTAATTTCTATTTTTCTTGGCTACAAAAAACAGATTAGTGGTGCCAATACAATAAATGCATGATATGGTGTTTTTAAAAACGCAATACATTAAATATCGATATTAAAAACGCGAAAAACTTTTATAGTGGCACCATTGAAAAATAATAATCATCTGTTAATTTGTTTACATTTTTCATCAGTTTATTACTTTATCTCGAAGGGGGAACGTCTGCGCGCGAGCGGATTTTTTTAAAAAAGTGAAATTATAATTGAAGTCGCAACGCGCACAGTTTTTATTCAACAGGGTTTTCCACTTCCTATACGAAGATATAGGTTGATGTGCAGTACCTGGAGAGACTAGTAATATCAAAATACTTGTGGGATACCCTGGCGCTGTAGTTATATACCCCTGCCATTATTAAATTAAGATTTCAAAAAAAAAAAAAAATACATTTTTCATTTACTTTTTGTTTTCAATTTAGTTCTTTTTTCATAAATTTCTAATTTGTTTCATTTATATTTATTTTTTGGGGTTTTTATTGAAATTGATAAGTATATAATAGTAATTTTTACTGTTTATATACATTTATTATATTGTTTAATGTAAATGTTTAGTTCAATTTACATGCAAATATGGACGTGGACACTTCATACACTGAAGTCTTTGTTTCCACTATTTTAGCAATAGTATTTATAAAGTTAATTAAATTTTCTTGAGACATTTAAAATTTGTTTTGTTTGTTTGTTTGTTTGTTTGTTTGTTTGTTTTGTTTTGGTTAACTTAAATACATACATGTATGTCAAAACAGATGTTTATTTTTTGTAGTTAGTGGTCGATGGTCGTTAAAAGAATTAAGTAGCTGGCAACTTGGCTATTTTTGTAGCCAGCTACTTTTGTAGTCGGTAGTAAAGGGCTGCACAAGCATAAGAAAAATGTCTTATAAGCAATCACGTAAATTTCAAGTAGGGTGTGTATAGAACACTCTCATTTTCAAACACATACTTCCAAACACAAATGTTTTGCTTTGCTATCAAAATATAGAATAAGAGAACAAAAGTGTTTTAGAACTACATTGAAGCAAAACAAAACTGAACTAGAACAAAAATGAAATAGCATATCAAAACTGAAGTAGAACATTCAAAACATGCTTGAAGTTTTTGATAGCAGAATTAGGCTAAAGAGAAACTACAATCATTTTCGTTTTTCTCAATATGAGTGTCGTCAACTTTAAGATTTGAAAACGCATTAAAATGGAGAAAAAAAACATTATAATATCTGTTTTATTTAATATGTTAATTGAATTACTTTTTTAAAACAAATTCAATAGTTTTATATTAAAAATATAATAGTAAAATTGTCTTTTACATTTCGGGGTTTTCAGAAAAACGAATAGTAATGAAACTTAACAAAAATAAAAATACAACAAATTTACATGCATTCGATCATACCAGATAAATTTTTTTCACAAGTTCTATACAAAAGTTTTTAAAAAGAGTTCAGCGATTGATAGTAAGGATTTAAAATTAATAATACGTGGGAGTATTTATCTTTTTATGAAAAAACCGATGGTTTTTTTTTTTGGTTAATTGATTTGGTTTACGCTTCAATTAGCATTCTATTTAATTTCGAGCTAAGCCGAGTTAATATTATTATTATTATTATTATTTATTAGCACAGAATTATAAAAGGAGCATTTCAAAATGTTACTATTATTTAAAAACTTAACTAATTCAAATAGCTTAAATATATAAATAGCATATGCGTACAAAAATTGCTTGTATAAAAGTATTTTCTTTCAACAGCCTTAAATCGCATTATTTAACAACACTGCTTCATTATCGTGAGCATTTTTTTATATGTTCTAGTGCACTCCATGTTTCTACTATAATTTACCGTTTTTTTACTTCATTTTCGCCTTTTGTTTTGATGTTCTACTCTGTTTTAAAACACAAGCACTAACAAAGCTGTAAAGAGAAACTTTTCGAATGGTGCTTGTTTTGTTTTAGTGAGAGCCATGTTTTGTTATGCTTGTTTTGATATTTATATTTACACTGAAATTCTGTGTTTGGAAGTAGTGCACACTAGAACATAGAACTTTCAAAACATTTTGTGCAGCTCTTTAGTCGGTAGTCGATGGTCGGTAGCCTTTGATTGTGTTTATAGCATAACATATAGCTTTCTCAGCAGCAGAATTTGCAAAAAAAAAAGGTTATGCACTTATTTCTTTAAGTTTTAAAGTTACGAGTATCTAAATAATTCATTCATAAAAAAACTGTTAAAACAATAAAAGACTTCTTTTAATTATTCTGCCAGTTGAGATGTTATTCTCATTTAATATCTATAACACACCTTATAACAAAACTAAAAATATAATAAAATACTTGATTTATTTTAAAATGTTTATTACATTAAAAGTCTTGATATAGGCGACCTCCACAATGTCATTATTATGCATTTATTGTTGTCATATTTGTTTCGGCAAATAAACGAAAACACAAACTCTTTTGTATGAGAAGCACATGTTTTAATGTGTTTCGGTGTGTGTGTGTGTGCTTGTAAGTATTAATTTATGTAAGTAGCCCCCCTCTATATTGGAAATGATTTTCGTTTGTAAACAACTTTTAATTATACTCTCCCGCTATGTTTAATGACTCACTTTGATATTTTTTTGTCTCCTTTGTTGCCTCTCTTTAAATAAAGTCTTCAGTATAAAACAAAACAAGAATACTTTGTCATGATATAATATTTATTGCTTGTTATACGTTTGTGATATTAATATCGCATGCGCAACGATATTTTTGATAAAATTTCGCTTTTTGATTTGGTGGGTTAAACATTTATTGAATTAATCGCCATTTTCAATACATTTTAACAAGCAAACCGTGTTAAACGTGTTGTGTATAAACCGTGCGTGTGAAGTTAGTTCATGTTGTATTTTTGTTTTTGTTTTACTTAACTTTTAATTTTTGTTGTGTTTTTGGTATTTGAAAAGATATTTTAAGACAACATGTTAAATCAAATGTGCATTAAAGAAAGTTTTTGATATAATCTGTTAATCACAAATGTGATTAATTTGTATTATTTATTTACATTATATTGAAACAAGAGTAACAGACTTTTTTTTTTGTTTTGCAAAAAAAAATAAACAACAAAAGCATATTTGAATTTGTAATTACATAAATTTAAAAGAAGAAAAAATAAACTTCAAAGTTTACACTTTAATTGTTTAAAGTTTATTGTTACTCGTTTTCAGTTTAATTTAATAGAGAAAAATATAAACTCATATATTTTTAAAGGTAAGTTTCACTTACATTTTATTTAATTCGAAATAATACAAAAATAAACAACAAATGATTTTTTACTTTTAACTCAAAATCACGTAATACCTTTGTGAAAAAGCTGCAGGGAATTAAATTAATATGTTTAAAATAAAATGCTAGAGATTTCAGTTATTTATTTATTTACTATTAAAAATTTGGAATTTTTGTTTAAGTTTAAAAGTATTTCCACATATGTTTTTAAATAATACAATTTGAGCAAACCATTCTTCAGATATGACCAAATGTTTGGAGCTACCTCTTCAAAAACTTTTTCATAGAATTTCATCTAATTTTGATATCGTTTTATTTTTGTTGCCTTGCGTAAACGCTAAATCACACGTAAAATAAATTAATTATATGAAATCAAAGGTTTTTTTTTTAAAATGAAGGCCGCAGCAGCCAGTTATATAGATATTTAAAGGTTTTAATTTGTAGATTTATTTTCATGAATAGTATTAAAAAAAGTTTTAAAATACGAGGGCTGCTATATATATTTCTGGCCTGGCAACACTGAGTGCTGCCAAGTGCAATCTGACATTTCCTTTGGAAAGTTTGTCATTTTTAAGCATAATCGTACTCAAAACGTTTTGACGTACGACCATTATTTGTGTTGTTAACAGTGACTTGAAAAAATTAATATAGAAAAAAATGGAATTAACTCGTGAACATTTTCGTGCCATCATTTTTCACAACTTTTGACGTGGATTATCACGACAAGAGGGCATTGATGAAATTAAATCTTTGTATGGCGATGAAGCACCGTCCTATAGCACTGTGAAAAATTGGTATAATGAATTTAATCGTGGCCGAAGCTCGTTCAAAGACGAATTCCGTGAAGGTCGTCCAAAAACGGCTGTTGTGCCAGAGAACATTGATGCCGTGCGTGAACTCATAATGCAAGATCGACATGCGACATACCGAGAGATAGAGACATCCTTGGACATTTCTTCCACCAGCATTCATTCGATACTGCATGAACACCTGGCCTGGTAAAAAAGGTTTGTTCTCGTTGGATCCCGCACAATTTGAAAGTCGCTCAAAAAAGGCTCGTGTTTATTGGTGCAAAGAAATGTTGCAAAAATACGATTACGGTGCTTCAAAAGACGTTTATAAGATCGTCACAGGTGACGAATCATGGATCTATGCGTATGAGCCCGAAACGAAACAACAATCGACCGTGTGGGTTTTCAAAGACGAGCCAAATCCAACGAAAGTTGTTCGTGGAAAAAGCACTTCGAAGCAAATGGTTGCCTGTTTCTTCGGCAAAACTGGTCATGTGGCGACTGTTCCGCTTGAGCATCGTAGGACGGTAACTTCTGAGTGGTTCGCTACAATTTGTTTGCCTGAAGTCATCGGAGAAATTCGAAAAACCAACAAGAGAAGACGAATCATTGTTCACCATGACAATGCTAGCTCTCACACATCGGCTCAAACCAGAGCGTTTTTGACCGGCCAAAACGTCGAATTAATGGGTCATCCGCCGTACAGCCCTGACTTGGCACCTAATGACTTCTTCTTGTTTCCGCACATCAAGAAAAAAATGCGTGGTCAACGATTTTCGTCGCCAGAAGAAGCTGTTAAAGTGTTCAAAAACCATGTTTTAGAGGTGTCTCAATCGGAGTGGAAAAAGTGCTTCGACAACTGGTTTGGCGCATGCAAAAGTGTATAAATCATACTGGAGAATACTTTGAAAAACAATAAAACCATTTTTGATTATAAATATTCGCATTTTCACTATTAGGCCAGAAATATATAGAGCAGCCCTCGTATCGACATATTTTTTCTATTTAAAAGACCTGTAAATGATTTTCTGTGTGGATGCATTACACTCTTCAACTTGATACATTCTAGGCTTTGCTTGCGCTAGTTCATTATGTTTAAATTTTTAAATACCGTCGCCTAGATCAGACGATATCGGCAGCCACGTTGTCTGCGTGATACAGTTACGAAAGAAAAGTAGGGTCACCTAAAATATTTTGAATCAAATTAAAAAAAAGATTATGAAGTGCTGTGGGAACAAAGATCCTTCACTGTCTATTACATTCGTTTGTTTTAATCTTTCGGACACTAAACGTTTCCCATTTTTTTTTAATGAGAATAGGCCTTCTCTAATTTACGTTTATTATGGCAAACACTATGCGTTTTTGCTAATGCCGTTTTAGCAATATTGGGAGATCTTTGGAATATATTTTTCTCCACTAATCGTCGTCTTATTGTTCTCGTGGAAATTTGGATGCCCAGCTTAGTTTTAATCGCTGCTGGAGAATTAAAATTGTCTCGGGCTGCTAACAATTTGATATGGGGCTATCCACTAGATAAAACAAGAAATGATTTCAAATCTGATGTCATTTCGTTAACCGTTGCGCAAACCAACTTTTGCGTGCTTTCAAATCACTTCGACAAAAAGTGATTTTTATAACAGGCCTGTATTTTGTTTAGTATTTAATAAAAATATTATTATTTATTATACATTTAAAATGATATGTCTTATAAGAAATAGATTTCATACACATAAAAATGTAAATATTTATGAATCTAAAGACACCGGGTGTTTCATAAAAACTGCTTTGAATTTTTAAAAAGTATCGTGCTATTTTTTATCCCGATAAAAACAACGATATATTTTGAAAATTGATTAATTTAATTAAATATTTCCGTGGTGTAATTTAATTTAAAAATTGTTTGGCTGAGGTTGCCAAATTGGGACAATCCTAAAATTTCATGTAAGATTTATCTTATTTATGTTTATGTTCTAAATTTGTCACATAATTTAATTGTTATTGTTAAAAAAAACTAATTATTAATTTAATATTATTTTCAACTTTTTTACTCTGAATTTTTATTTGACGCCAAATTTTAAGCGTTTCAAACAGCTCCAATAAGAAAACGGAAATACATTTTAATAATAAACATTTAAAAATTTACTAATTAATTTTAGTTCCAGGCAGTTTAAATTAACTAAATTTCCATAAATATTTTAATAAGGAATGCAAAAAAAAAAAAAAACAAAAAAATTAGCTGTTCAAAAAAGTGAAATTAGGCCGAAAAAACATAAAATTTCCTGATTTGCAGAACAACAACAAATCGTTTGGGTGAGTTTTAAATAGTTGGTCAGGTGTCAGAACTGTTCTGATACTCTTATATTTTTATTTTGTCTTTACTTAAAAGTGAACCAACAAGGAATTGAAAAACTTAATACTTAAGTCAGTCAAGTTAAGCTTAACCCATGGCATTTATTTCTTTTTAATGGACCCCAACTTCCTTCTCGATTGTAGGTACTGCGATTTTAGTATTAACGATGGCATTCTAATTTTAAGAATATTAGGGGACGGACGACTGTTATCATTAATAAAACCCTATTTTCGCGCAATTTGCAAGAACGGCATGTTTTTCTACGTATTGTGAATATTATGTTTGTACAATTTTGTTCACTGGCATTTTTAAAATAATTAATGGAACAAAACAATTTAATGCTTTGTTATTTTTATTTTTTAATAATTTCAAATATAAAATGTTTATTATGAAAATATAAATTGGTTTTTTTTCTTTTTAATATTTTTTAACAATTAAAACTAAGTTTAAAAAATAACAATCCAAAAATAATTTATAACAGTAAATTCAAACTTATAAAAAGAAAATACAAATATATAAGGTATTTAAGGGATAGAGTATAAAAGAATATATATTTATACTGTAAATACGGAGATACTTTTTCTCAAGATGCTGGCTTGGATTATTCCTTTTTTAAAGAGAAGAAAAAAATATTTAGAAAAAAATTTAAATCAATTAAACTTTTGAGGGTTTAAATTAAAGAAAGATTTTACTGCAATATTCTTAGCTTTATTTTCCTGCTTCATTTAAGGAATATTTTTTACTTCTTTTTTCTCATTCTTAAGGGCTCTCATGCTCTTTAGCATACAGAGATGCCAATAAAAAAAAATCGTAATTAATCGTTGCATCGAAACAAACAGAATGCGGTATTTGTAAAAATTTGGCGCATTTTTTTTTATTATTATTAAGCAGTGATGCCAATTTATGAAGTGATGCTTGTTCCAAAATTAAACGCTATAATTGCATT
Source organism: Gymnosoma rotundatum (assembly GCA_916610165.2). Lineage (NCBI taxonomy): Eukaryota > Metazoa > Arthropoda > Insecta > Diptera > Tachinidae > Gymnosoma > Gymnosoma rotundatum. The sequence goes on along the minus strand of OU744339.1, from coordinate 22,685,927 downwards.
TATGAACGCATCCATACTAAAAACAAGCACTTTAGGATTTATTTCCCAATAAATTTAATAAATAATTTTCGTTATAATAAAAACAAAACTACCAATTATATAAATCTCGTAAGCTTAAAGCTAAACGATCAAACAAAAATACTCATATTTGAAATGTATTCGTTCAGATTTTGTCATAAATTATTGTTATTTCTATGCACTTGAAAAATCTTGAGTCACATTTTGATTTTTAATTTGCTTTTTTGCAATTGCAAATTTTTACAACTTTGATTGGTTATTGTTGTAAACAAATAAGTTTTATTCCAATTAACTGAAAAAAACATGATTCATTTAATTATTATTTATTTTAATTTGGTATTGCGTTTGTAATCACTTTTTTTATTTTTTGCACAAAATACGAGGGTAGGTCAGGTCAGTATGCTTTTATAAAATTATTAAATAAATTAGGTTTCTGAAAAAAAAAATCAAAGAGGACTTGCAATATTTTTATAGAAATCTTCTTAAAGCTTCTTTGACATTCAATTTGTTGAGACAACTTGTCTTATTTTTGAAAAGTAAAAAAGATTTTTTTTCGTGTTGTTATCTAGCACTTCTTTTTGGAATCGAAATAGACTTCTTGGTATGTTGAAAAATATTTGAAAATATTGGGCTAATTTAGTAAAAAAAAATTTATGGCTAAGTCTGAAGGTCTGGCTTCCATGTAATCTTTTGTATGTGGCCAAATTTAGAAAAAGCAAGACTACTCGGCAGATTGAGTTTCGAATCGATTAAGGGCCACTTCTTTAGCAAAATTTCTTTCTTCAAAACTTTCCGAAAACTTACATTTGCGAATGGTTGTTAAAAGTTGTAAGAACGAAAAACTAATAAAATAAATCGAGTTTACAGGAAGCAGTAGTGCAAATAAAATATGTAATCAGCCCAATTATGTATAAGAATTCCGTAGGGAATTTTCTCTTTTCCGCATTCCTCATATTATGTAATAAAATAACTTGGGGATTTTTCCCTTTTTGGTGCAGGGAAAAAAGTAGGCATTCTATAATTTTAAAAACAGGGAAATCCCCTTTTATTTTGCTAGTGTTTTTTCCAAAAAAATTTTAAAAGGAGATACAGTAAAATGTAAGTATTTTACTAAAAATAAATTAAATTGTATTTACAAAAAAATTATGTTGCACAAAATAATGTTTTAAAAGTTGGCTGAGCTAACGACACTTCAAAATCGTTTCCAACCACAGTCTGGTATGCGCCTTCTTCCGTCTAAAAATCTTTGGATGTGTTTTCATCATTTTCTTGCAAAGCTATACTATTCATTTTGAATTTAAAATAAACATAATTTTAGCAAAAACAAATTTAGGAATTTATAAAAAAAAAATTATAAAAAATTATAAAAAATAAATTAATTCACAATTGCAAATAAAATCACAATTACAAAATAAAATGTTAAACATAAATCAGCTGTTTATGAAATTCCCTTCCTCTAATTTACCAAATCCTCAAGTTTATAGAATAGGAGGATGTTTCCTAGGGAGCAAAAAATTTTAAAAGGGGAAAATTCCGTAAAGATTTACATAATTGGGCTGAATATAAAAAAAAAAAAATTAAGAACCACTGAATGAAGTAATTTAATCTTAAAGAAAACTGTGTTATTTCATTTTTCCAGGAAATATAATTCTATGTTCTTGAAAACCCTTATTGGCTTCCTCTCGTATAAAAAACAACCTAGTATTTTAAAAATCACTTTTATTATTCATATGAATAATTTTTATATCTCTCTGTACAACGAACAACGTGTCTAGAATCTTAATTATCTCAAGATTTTATTTTCAAGATTTTATGAATAAATTTATCACCGCTTTAAGGTTGATTATTTATGAATTTACTACACATTTTATTTTATTCATGCGAAATAAATATAATTTTATTTATTTAAAGCCGACAAGAATTCCTTTTATAATAATTTTTCTTACTAATTTTTTCTTTATTCGATTTAAGATTTCCGCATTTTTTTAGAGTAGGATATTCAAATAATGGAAGTAATTAAAGCTACTTTTGGCCTTCAATTGAATTTTATACTTTCTTTACTCATTGAAGTGCCGAATATTTTTTAACTTGATTTATACTTTGTAATTAAAACAAGGCATACACATATATGTATATGATTTGATTCCCAATTATGAATAATTATAAACGCACGTTATTTGCAATTCTTTAACTCACTGTTTTTACGGCAAGTAGAGTTGCCATTATAAAATTTAAAAAAGCGCGCAAAATCGGAAATTAAGAAATTGACTTGTAAGCAAAAAAAAAAAAAAATAAATTTTATTTCGTTGTAGTAAAAAACAAGTAAGAGTGCTATATTCTGCTATGCCGAATTTTATAAACCCTTCACCATATATATATAACCACATGTGCCATGGCGTGGTGTTTTACCCGCTGCCTGGAAAGACATGAATCGATCTTGCTGATTTTTAAAAGCAAAATTTTCGAAACTTTGCCTGATCGATTGACGTATTAAACTTTTCTCTGGCTCATCTAGTGCTTTGGCAAAGTTGATTTTAACACGAACACAGATGAACGGATATTGTAAAAATTACAAACGGAATGACAAACTTTTCCACCTGTAGTGAACGGTATAGCAACGATTTGAACAGTTAAGTTTCGAAGAAGTACATAGGAAGTAATAATCAAATTTTAAAATAAATAAAAATAATTTCATTAGATAAGTTATGTACATGTTCACTGAAAATTAATATTATTAAATGACTAGAATCAAATAAAAACATGGTTTTAAATTAAAGGTAAGTTAAATTTCGCGAAAAGTGACATAAAAAACACGAACTGGCTAAAATGGCACATAAGATAATAAAAAGGGATCATTGGCATTCCGTTTGTAACTTCGTTAATTTTAATGGCAAATTACGTTCAAGAGTATCGTACAGCAAAATTATAAACAGTTGGTAGCACTGCTAGAAAACATTTCATTGTTATTAAGGGCCTCTTTTTGACAGTTTTTAATCTTAATCATGTTTTTACGTGTATTATGAACTGTAAATGGCACTTCTGTAAAATAGCTCCCAATAACGAAAAGTTATACAAAAAAAAAATCTAAAAATTAAAGGTTGCCCCCATAATTGATGTAGATTTACTTATATGTGCCTATTTTTGAACCTTTACAGATGTCTGCTTGCAAATTGGACAGAATGTCGATTGCTATTGGCGTTGTCTTGTAGACAGTCGATTGAAATTCCAAAGAACCTGTATTATTAACTCCGCTATAACAACAAGAATAAAATTTGGATTTGAAATTAAACGGGTGTCCCAATAGTTGATGTAATTTTGTGTATAGAGTCAAACTTTTGAATTGTTGTAGATAGACAGCTGAAATTTAAAAGGGACCTGTTTTGCTAAGTCCGCTATAACAAGAAGCTTATAATTTTAATTTTTAAATTAAAGGGTTCCCAAAATTAATGTAATTTGTCCTATATGGCCGTATATTTTGAACGGTTGAAATTTACACAGAACCTGATTGCTAAATCCACTGCAAAAGCAAGTATATAATTTGAATTTCGAAATTAAAGGGTGGCCCTATAGTTGCTGTAATTTGATGTACATTGCCAAACTATTGAACAAGTTTAAAGTTTGGACTTTATGTGGATGTACTCTTGAACCGTTACAGCCAGACAGGTCGGTGTTTTTTTACAAGAATTATTTTGATATTTTCTAATGCTGCCATATTTTTATCATTAAATAAGACGATCATATATGACTGAAAAACTTAAATTGTATTTAAATACAACTTAAATTTAAATGCAATTTAAATATGAAGTAAAAAAATGACCATTAGTCACTTTATTCGCTGTGTTAAAAAACGTTGCTGCGTACAAATTTAGTGCGAAGTAGTGCTATTATTTCCACTGATTTGTGACAACTAAAATAGTCGTATTGAAAGTTCTTATTATCTTCCACAGATTGCAGTCTAACATCTCGAAAAAAGTATGTTTTAAAAGTAATTTGTATTTTTTCCATAAAATTTCAGCACTCTTGTTGGTTTTAGGGCTTCATTTCAAGAGCGTTTTTGATCTTATATGCATGTAACTTTCTCAGGACTCTCTTTTATAGTAGAATATGAAAGACAAAGTTACTGCGATTGGCGGTTAATCGAAGTGCCTGGTTCGTTCTAAAGGCAAAGTTCTAAAGGCCTCTCCTAATAAAATATTAGGAAGCGAGAGAAAAGTGGGAAATGCAATGAAATATTAGGGAGAAATGGGAAATTTAATTTTTAAATATTTTTATATAACAAATTGCATTTTAGGGAAAAATATATAATTTTTTTAAGTGATCACAGATTAAATCCCTTTTTCTCCTAGGACGCATAGTTACCGAGATAAATGAGTTTTTAGTTTTCCATACAGACTAGTTTTTTTCGAACTAGAATGTTTATTTATTTATTTTATTTAATGTGCCCTTTTATTATCATTTCTCTTCCTCGCTATGCTCTCTTAATTCTATTAGATTCAGACTCAGTAGCTAAGCTATCGCCACAGAATGAGTCCAAGGAGATCTGGGTTCTAGTTGGATTAGCATTACGAACCTAAACCGCGAGCCTGCCAAAAATTGGAAATTGTGCCGTTGGTTTGGAATCACTAGTAGCTAAAGCGAATACATCGTTCCGATCTAAATTAAGCCACTACCACTCTGGTCATACATTGGTTACTCTTTAGGATTTTTACAGTGGGTATTGATGCCGCATGAAGATGTCGTCTGATCTACATTTTCTGATATTGTCAGATACTGCTCGCATACTCGCTAGGATCCCTCCTGAAAATCACTGGAGGAGGGTGTTATTCCGTTAGGTCTTCGTGGTGTTTCAGATGTCCTCTCAGTTGACTTCCTATAATGAAAGCTGTAGTAACTAACAAGCAAATTTCAATTTATTTTTCTCTTAAATTTTACGTATTAAATGTGTTAGTTTGATGTTTTTTTAAGCTGACGATATGAAGAAGAATATTTACTTATCTTTAATAGCCTTCGGCATAGGTGTAAAGGGTATATTTAAGTTTGTCCGTAATCGGGTTGAGCATAGGCGAGCACAGCAGATGTATGACTAAAACATTGGTTCATAAGGCGAGGGACTCTATTTTTCTTACGGCTTTCGGATTTAATTGTGCTTTTTTTTTTGTTGGTTATTGTTGTTTTTTTGTTGTATTGAAAAACGAAATTTCAAAAAAAAAAATCAAATTGTAATATCAGTTTGCCATCTTAATTTCACTAAAATATTGAATTTGTGTCTAAAATTTGCTAAGAATTTTTTTGCATTAAAAAAAATGGAAATTTCATTAAAACCGAACCAAACGATTAAAAATTCACTAACAGAACTTATTTTTACGAAAATGTCACCAAAAATTTTAAATTTAAAAAAATGTATGTATGTATAAACTTGCAATAAAAAAATTTTAAAGATTATTTTTTTTTTGAAATCTTAATTTAATAATGGCAGGGGTACATAACCAGGGTATCCCACAAGTTTTAAGATATAAACAGTCTTTCCAGGAACTGTACATCGACCTATTCCTTCGTATAGGAAGTGGTAAATTCTGAACAGGATATTGAAGTATTAATGATTATATATATATATTTTTATAATTTGTTAAAACGATGGCATTTTTATAAAAGTCAGTTGAGAAAAAACGTGCGCGTTGCGTCTTTAATTATAACCTCACTTTTTAGAAAAAGGAAAATCAGCTCGCACACAGATGTTCTCCCTTCGAGTAATAAACTCATATTAAATTTTATTGAACAATAAATTTATACTATTGGTCATTTGTTATATTTTAATTGCATAAGAGGAGCTGAAAACCAAATATCTGACATCTTCAAAATATTCCTTTTAGCGAAAGCTCGGCTTAATAAGAGCCTTTTTTTCGTGTCAGGGCTCCCAGATTTGAGTGGTATTTCCAATTAGATTAATTTTATCCCCACAATTCCCCAAAAACCTTCAACTATTCCCATAAATCCCCACTACAAACAATAGTATTTATTAATAAAATCAATGTATCTAGTTAAGTTAATTAACAAAATCGAAAAGTTCAAAATCAAATCAAAATGTTTCATCTCGTCTCAAGAAATTTTATTTTAATTTTTTTTATGTATTATTTTGTAAAATGTGTATTAATTCTCAATAAAGATTCAAGCACCTCGTATTGCATTTTTTCTTATTTTAATTTTCGTTGAGTTCATTGTTGAAAAAAGGCGAATTAATGTTTTAAATTAAAGGTAAGACTTACATGTCATAATCTTTAACAATGGAATCTTTTACGTCGGAAAAATTTAAAATTTATTTAATAATAGTATAATTAGAATAACCAAAAACAGAATAACAAAAAATACCAAAAAAAAATCTATTTAAATTCCCAAAACACAAAATATATCCTCAAAGAAATCCTCAATCCCCAAACTGAAATTTTCATCTCGATTTCGAACATAAAATCCCCGATTTGAGGAGAAATCCCCCTAATATGGCAACCCTGTTTTGCGCTTATATTTCAAGAGATTCTTGAATTAAGAAGAGTGCATAGAGGACCCCAAGGTAACAAATAAACTACTCATATTCACTCCAAATATCTGTATTATATCATAGATATACATTATCCAGCAAAACAAAAACTATATTTGTTAAAGGGTATACAAGATTCGGCACAGCCGAAAACAACACTCTTACTTTTTTTATTGGTAGCACTTTTCTGTTTTGTTTTTTAATTCTTTAAGCCCGTGTACGAAAGCTAGAATAAATAAAATTGTTATCAAACAAATAACTTCTAAATTTCAATTTATTTTATTCATTTTAAATCATGGCTTGCAAAATAAAATGTAATATTGTGTAGGCTTGTTATGTTTTGTTTTTATTATTATTTGTTTTTGTTATTTTAAAAGAGATCATTTCTTTTTATTTTAATTTCTTTAGATTTAGTGACCAAACTGTAGGAAGCAATATTTATGTTTGTATCTGCATTTGTGTGTTTGCATACATTTAAAATTAGAGTTCTGTCATAAAAATGGCCACTTTACATTATACAGAGTGACATGAATGTTAAAACACAAAAATGTGATAAATATTAGTTCACCGTTAAATCTTAACATTCATTTATTTACCTTCAATATCAACTTAAAATTTGTGTTCTTGTTACAAGGTAAATTTAAATGGATTGTAAAAAAAAAATCCCAAACGTGTGAAAATTATTAAAAAGTAAAAGTATCGGTGAACGTTAACTTCATCTTGAGGTCAGTTACTGTCATGACGTCATAAAGATGTGGAAAAGTTTGAGCGTAAATTTATATTTTATTTTATTTAAATTTATATTTATTTTAATATTTGACCGGCTCAACAAAAGTTAGTCCACAACCTCTTAAGTGCTGCATAAAATGCAATTTGAATGATGTGCTATTTCATAACAATGTCTTGAATATATTTATCCGTGCGTTTGTGGTCGTAACAAGTTTGTTAAGAAAAAATTAAGCAACTGGATCATCTCACAGACAGCGTTATGCAAATAGCCAGGGCTGGGGCTATATTAAGCCAAGAAGCCATGTCGCCAAAAATGATCAGACGTCCTTAAGCACTGCCAGCCAGCGACAATAAGTCGACCATTCGAATGGTGTGCCATTACGTATATGAATGTAGCTCCAGAATAAAGCCAGAATAAATACATATCTCACACTATTGTTTTTTTAATTATCTAAGACCTTTTTTTAAAAAAAGAGATACATATGTCCATTATTTGTGTTCGTACGAGCGACATTAGTACAATTTAGTAAGACATAATCTTGAATAATCTTGAATATTGAAAAGCTGAAGTTTTGCTTTGTATTGGATTTCATATCTTAATTTTTTCGTAAACTTGGACATTTAGTATTTTTCGTGTTATCTATAAAAAGATAACATAAGTTTTATCCATATCTTCCAGTGGCTGCAAAAAGCAACTGGAATCAATAATTCATTAATTGCAATAACGTTAAGCACAAAATTTTTGGTACATCCCAGCCATACTTCCTCGTTGGCCACCAATAAAATACTAAGAACTTGAACTATGAGTCAAAATATTCCGAGTATCCGAGTCATAGCTCTACTTCGTTTTTATGCATTTTTTGGATCGAAGGCTGACCTACACATTCAAGTATAATTAACTTAAGTATCTGAGATGAGAAATGAATAACCTACCGGAAATATCAAGGGACACAAAGTGTTTAGACGAGCAAACTTTTGGAAGGGAAACATTTAATTTGCTAGCAAATTACAGTTGGAAAGAGAGAATCGTTTTTGTATTCGGTACTCGGCGATACGCTTTGTTGACATTTTCTTTGCTTACATTTTAAAGTGAACAAAAACAATGCTAGTGGAATGTTGTCGACAACATCTTCGCCTGTGTGAACGCAAAATGAAAAGAGAATTCCAAATGTTCGTCCGTCTAAACTCGGACTTCAATGCGACTAAAATTCGAAAAAATATTAGATGAAATTGAAAACGGTTTGAAATAAGAAGCAGAAGCAATCTTGTGGAAATATTCTCCTGTGTCCAGCAGTAACACTGCCTAGGTGTTGTGTAGTTTTAGTTACACTGTTAATACAACAATAGTCATACTCGGTATTGGGTTATATTGAAAACATATTTAATAAAAAAAAATGTCACTCAAAAGTTATAAACGCGTAGGATTTTTAACAAATCCAAAACAAAGAGAACTAAAACAATTTTCTGTTTTAAGGTAAATCGAAGAATATAAATGTAAAAATCAGTCTTTAACATAAAACTAAACAAAGCACATGTTATTCAAGTATTCTTAATAAAATCTGCAATAATATGAGACTAATTAAAAATTATTACAAGAAACAAGTATATAATCAATCGATCTTGCTTAACCATGAAAACTTTTCTCTAAATTAAGTTTTAATTTATTTTAACAGATGGCTATACCCCCTCCCCCGGGTCCGCCACCACCACCTGGTCCTCCTCCACCACCAACTATGGGTGGTATAAAGTTGGGAGGTGGTGATGCTCGTTCTGCTTTATTGCAATCAATACAAAAAGGTACGAAATTGAAAAAAACCACCACAGTTGATAAAAGTGGTCCAGCCTTATCGGGTAAAATTTGTGATGGAAGCTCACCTAAACGTCAAGCTACTTCAATCGGTTCTAATAATATAAGCCATAACAACAATAATAACATTGGCAATGGAGCACCAAAATTGGGTGGACTTTTTGAGGGCTTAACCTCAATGCCAAAATTAAAGCCTGTTAATGGCAGTAGAGGTAAGTACATTCATTTTTTATTAAAACTTTAAAGAAAAAGCACAAGTCATTGTAAATTTATTTTCTTTACAGCACCCACCTCTAATGTTTTATTGACATCTAGCAATCGCAGCAATAGTCCACCTTCATTAACAGCTAATAATACAACGACAGGGGCTATTTCAAATAATGGTCAATTAGATTTTAATGCTGAATTAACGAAACATTTGACGTTAAAACGTCAAAAACAGCAGCAACAACAGATCATAACAACAGCTCCAACGTCGCAACACCCAACGACCACACACATCAATGCTACCGAAGCAAATTTAAAAACAAATCGAGGGCCACCTCCTCAGCCACCATCACAGCCACCAAAATATTTATCTACGGTAGGCATAAATTTATGTTTTTTAACCCTCTCACATGTAGAAAACTTAACGTTTCCCTAAGAAAATAGTTAAGCTTATTCAAAATCACAATAATAATGGAACATAACTTCTATAGAAGATTTTCTTCTTTAAAAATTTATAACATGAAAACTTTTTTAGTAATTTGAAAATAAAATAAGCAGTGAACACAGTTCTCATTTAATCAATTTTTGTTCAAGACATCATAATCCTGAATTGAAATGACCATATGGATATGCTTTCACCGCAGTAATACATTTTAGAGTTTTACTTTTAAATAATAAATATTTCGTGAGAATATTATGAAACGTTAATTATTGGAGGATACAATTAACGTTAATTAACATAAGCAGGGATTTTTCTCTTATAAAAAATGATTATCGCGATACATTCTAAAAGCCTTCCTGCTACAAAATTTTTGAGAGTATTTTCTATCATGCAATAAAAATATTGAATTTTTGAAAGAAATCAATTAACGTTAAAAACCATAGGCAGGGATATTTTCTTTTATAAAAAAAATTATTTATCACGATATATTCTAAAGTCCTGCTGCTACAAAATTTTTTGAGTATTTTCTATCATGCAATAAATTATTTTATATGAAAAAAATATAAAAAAATTGCCATAAGAATATAATAATTCAGATTTTATTTAAACTAAAGTCTAAAGAAAACATTCTAGCATGCGATAAAAATACATACAGGCATGTCAAAGAACTCAATTCCGAACGAAAGTGGTTTCAATTCCGCAAATGTTGCCACATTTAAAATAAAGAGTTGAGATTCAGCATTATTTAGGAATAAACTAAATCGATCAGAATCTATAGAAGGTAAAACAAAATCGATCGGAATGATAAATACGGAATTAAAACCATTCCGATCGGAATGAGTGACATCCCTGATAGTTTGGTACGGGCGTGAAAATATTATTTTAGAACCTTTTAAGATATGCGTACAAATATTTGTGAATTGCTTTTCGCATCTCGGTTAAAGCAAATTCTTTGACAGTAAAATTATCAAAATCCAAAAAATAAAATACATAATAAAAAACATTGTTGACAGGTCGCTGCTTTTTGGGTCATTTATCAACCCACGTTCGTGCCCCAATGATGAAGAAATAAAAATGGTTAAACAAAAATATCGAGATTTCTTATCACATGTCTTACGCTGCCCAACAGGCATTTATTTAATAGTCGTGATTTCTGGTTGCCGATTGATACTTTTTATTTGCTAAAAGCTTTCACACCAAAAAAGTGTCTGACCGTGATTCAGATGCAGATGTAATTTACACCTGATGTACGCTGACGTGACACTATATTTGATGTTCCCGATTTTCATCTTAGCCACATAATATCCTGATTGACTTAATGTTTGGGTGTCTGCCGGATTGCACGACAGTTATGTGAGTACCTGCTTTGGACCAATTTGAATTGCCGGGTACATCCGGTTCGTTCAATTCCAGACTATTGTCGCTAATTGATCTATTGAAACGTCGATAGTTTTCTGATTCTCTTTCATCTCAGCTTTTTTGCATACGTTCACCCAGCTTCGACTTTGAGTCCAGGACATGGGTACAAGTTGGAGTTCCCGGTTTTGGAACCACCATTTCTCCAGCATCTTTTGTTTCTGGTGCGAATAAGGAGATTCACTTTTGCCTGTCTCGGCGTCTTACTATGCAGAATGCTACTTCATTGAAAAACAATCTAACTTAGAATTAATATCCCAGTTCTTATACTAAAATTAACCCTTGCAAAACTCATCAGTACGGTAAATTCTTCTTCTCTATTCGACAATATTAAGGACTAAAGATAAAATACTTAATTTCCTTCAATGTTTATTTAATTATCATATACAAAATTTAATTTATTGTTTTCTTTCAGAGCACTTCCGATTCTCTAATAGAAAGAAGTAAAACTAACGGCGTTTCAGCAAATGCTCGTTCATTTATATTTTCTAACAATGAAGCAACAACGAAACAATCACCGCCACCTCCACCTCCTCCTATTGCGGTATCAGAAAAATCTATGGATAAAATAAATACGGGTGGCAGTGTTCGAAGTAAAGCGGCAAATTTAAAGTAAGTATTTTTTCTTCTTTTTATGATTTCTGTATCTAAGACTTTATCTAGACTTTCTCTTAGCATTTTTATATCTAAGTAATATAGAAGCAGTGTAGTTCTTTTTTAATTTATTATGTATTATAATGACTTTTTAAATTATTCATCATTTGTTTATCATATATTTTTGTTATAAATATTATTTTCATTTTGGTTATAATTTATTTATAATTTACTGCCTTTTTATAAAAATTGTAAATTGTTTCTTTTGAACAAACTTCTAAAATTTGGTAAAAATACAGTAGTTAATATAGAATACTATCCGTTCCGGGATAATTGATAATTTTGATTTGTATTTTTATAGTATTTGTAAATCTAAACATATATCAGAAATATCTCTATTATATTTATTGGTTTTTATTAAATTAAAAAAAAACGCTCAATAATCAACATTTGTCGGCAAAAATAATAGCACTATTCAGAATAATTTACATAGAAAGTAACGATATTTAAAATACAAACTTAAGAAAATGATGGTTCTTAACTGATATTTTGTTAGATGGCGCATTGGCATGACGAAGCGCATTTTGGACGTCTAATTTTGGTTCACATTTTTAAGTACTGCTGGCCGTATGTCACGAATAACACAAACAATGTTGGCCTGCAAAGCGTCAATTGTTGCTGGTTTATTAGCATAAACCAGTGTTTTCACGTGGCCCATTTCTCGAAATCAACTCATCGCCAAATTTTCATTTCAATAAGCCGATGGTTGCGGTCGCCGTATGGCATGTAGCGCCATCTTTTTGAAACCACATTTCGTCCGGATCAATGTCATCGATATTTTCAAACAAAAAATCATTAATCATGGTGCGGTAACGATATCCATTGACCGAAACCAAACGTTGCATTTTTCTGGATGCAATGGAGTCTGTAGGGTATAGGGTATGTTGTGGATTGGTCTCACTTCATATGAGGCTATTTTTCTTATTAACAAACTTGTTAAGCCAAAAATGAGCCTCATGGTAAAACACAATTTTTATCAAAATTTAATTTTTAGTGTTTTTTTAAGTTCTATTGGGCTTAAAAAATCACCCGATATTTTCTTATAAGGGGGCAAATAATTAAATATTATTTCTAAAAGAAAGTTTTACTTAAAAAAATTTCTTGTTGAAAAAAGAATTTTTCGTACATATTTTATTTCTATTTATTTTCATTATTTTTGTTTATTTTATTTATTTATTTTTTATTTCGATTTTTTTTTTTTCGTTTTCTGCAGTTTGTCTTTAGGGAATAATAATGTTTTTGTAAATAATAATAATACCAACAACAATAATAATACAACATCAACAACATCCATAAATCCCCAAAACACAATAAATAATATGAACAACAACAATAGCCACAGCAACAACAGTTTAACATCATCATCCTCATTGGCCACATCATCGGTCACATCAGGTGGATCATTGCGTAATTTAGCACCAAACAGGTCAGCATTATTTGGTGGTGGTAATACGGGTAGTGGTGGCAGTGGCAATAGTAGTAACTTTAGTAATGGTGTCCATACAACTAGTCCATCAGCTTCAGCATCACCTTCACCACCCACAAAATCGCCATTGCCAACGTTAAAACCAAATCATGGTAAACCAAACTTTGCCCCCAAACCACCAGGTTTGCAAAAGTTGGCCTTAGCAAATGGTCAAAGGCCCGGTGTAGCTCGTCACCACAGTATGAAATCGCCAAGGTATATCAACAACAAATAATTTTATTTAATAAATTTAATTCACCTGCTCTTTATCTCTTAAACGTATAATGCCAAAAATATGCTTCTTACACCAATGGCTTTATCATCACCTTTATAAATTATTAAGAGACCTTATCACTCACTAACATTTTATTCACCCCACCCAAACCAACAGCAATTAAAATAAATATTAAAAATAGCTATACTCAAATATATTTTTATAAAACAACAAATATATTTTTTATAAAAACGTAACAAATTAATTGTAAACTGAAAATAACTTGATTTAATATTGTTTTTTATACGCAGATCACCGCCTATAAGTGCTAGCGCTGAGTCAGGTGGTTTAGTATTTCCCACACAGCAACATTTTGGTACTATGCGCACAACTTTTGCCCAATCGCAGGAGGCCATTAACTCCGGTTTACGCACAGCACCACAACCGCCTTTAGGTGTGTTTTTATTTTTTAATTTTTAACTAAATTGTCATTGTCATTTTTTAATTTCATTTAGGTCGTCCCACTGTGGCTCCACCCAAACCACCAAGTGTTAAACCTCCACCACCACCTACGCCAGCCCGCAGTACTTCCAATTCAAATTTAAATCTCTCCTCAAACAATTCAGGCTCATCTACTACGATTGCTGGACCTATAAGTGCCGTAAATACAGCCCTCATATCACAGGCTAGTGTTTCTTCATCACCCTCGTCCACCCAACCGCCTTCCACCTCTTCATCTACGAATAGTGTGTCTGCTTTGCGCGATCAATTTCGTTCGGGTGCAAATACAACACCAACAACGCCACCGCAGCCAACATCAGCATCAACGACATCAACGAAAACTACGAGCAGTCCTTTAAGCAGTAATAAATCACCGAAACCGATTATACCTAATGGTGGACCGGTAAATGCACCACCATTGCCACCGCACCGAACATGTCCAGCACCTCCACCTCCGCTAAGACAAACTAGTAATAATGTAAGTTCAAAGCATAATTTTTAAAATGTTTTAATGTACTACGATTTTAAAATGAACACTTTCTTGATTGGCAACGAATGAAATGTGACCTTTATACAATATAGACAAATATCTTCAGATTCTTCCTTATCAAATAATTATTTACATTTCAAAAGAAATATTTTCGGACTTATGTCAAAAAAAAAAGAATAATTTTTATAAAATTAACAAAAACTATTTTTAATAATTAATAAAAAAGAAAGTTACTTTATCAAACAGTCTTTTTTAAATATTTTTTACAGTTGTCTTCTTCTTTCCTTTTCTTCTTTTTAACATATTGAAAAGCCTCTGCATTGTTTTTTATACCTTTACGTCCCACTCAACTCTGGCGCCAAAATGTTTTGGTATTCATTCATAATTAATTTTACTTATACATAAACACATACATACATACATATATACATACATACACAAAAAACATATGTTTTATGTTGCCTATAGTAAGGCATACATCCTAATATAACCTGTTTGCTTGGCTTTATTCCATAAATGGCAAACCTACCCTTAATCTAATTTTTTTTAACATGTTTTTATGTTAACATGTTTACATAAACATGTTTTATGCTCAAACTCTCAAAAGTATGCAATATTTTTGTGTTAAAAATAGTCAGTCAGTGATGCCAATTGAGTAAACTTTTGTAAGCAAATGTTGCATTTTAGACAAACTGAAAGTTACGAAATGAGAGAAAAAGGTAGAAGTAATCGAATTTTCGTTATTGTCTCTGCGACTTATAAGAGTCCCAAAGGAATACTATGCATATTATTGCTATAGTAAACTTTAACACACCACCCAGACAGGTTATTTGATATCTACTTGGGATAAAAGTTTAAATCGTGTGCAATTAAGAACCTTTAAAATACTAAAATAAATTAGGTAACCGTTAGACCTTCAAATTGATATGAATTGTACCAAGCTTAAGGGCTCCTGCATTGGAAAATTTTTATACTTCGAAATAAAATTTGTTTCAAAGGACCATATAGTAGTTGTTCCTCATTCTTTTATATATTATATATAGCTCAATTGCCGGCTTACTTTTATTAATAAAATTTAGAATTTCACATTATGAAGTAGTGATTAACAACGATTTTTTGTTTTTCCAAAATCAACCGTTTAAGGCGAGGATTCACTATCATACTCAGTCGTACGATCTGCCAAAAATTGTATGTGTATTCAAAAAGTATAATAGTGTGGATTAAAAGTGTATGTGTGTGACGGACTTTTTGACAGATTTGTACGATGTTATACAGCCAAATTATGAATATTCTCACGAAATTTCTTTCCCACGGAAAAAATTTTTCTCAAGAAAAGATTCCTCCAATTAGGAATTCCGTGGGAATACAATTATAAAAAAGATGGCATCATCGTAATTTAAAGTTTTTTTTTGTTTATTTTCATATACAGGCATGTTCTGAATTCCACACGAAATTTTCACTTCAAATTTTTCAAAGCATTGTTGCTGTAAAATTATTTTTTACGAAACATGCCTGATAATTTTTATTTTATAATTTATAATACCTACTTTTTCCCCCGAATTTTTTCACTTTCTGCAGTCAATCAAAAGGGGGAAAATTTATAATTGGGAAACGGGAAAGGTAAAGGAACTCGCACGGAATTTTTTGTTAATAATTGGGCTGATAATCTTTTAAAATATTTCATAAAATATTTTTCTGGATGCGATCTGGGTTGATTTTTTAAAGATGATGAGGAGAAAAAACCAACAATATACGAGGGCTGCTCGAAGCACTTTTTCCACTCCGATTGAGACACCTCTAAAACATGATTTTTGAACACTTCAACAGCTTCTTCTGGCGACGAAAATCGTTGACCACGCATTTTTTTCTTGATGTGCGGAAACAAGAAGAAGTCATTAGGTGCCAAGTCAGGGCTGTACGGCGGATGACCCATTAATTCGACGTTTTGGCCGGTCAAAAACGCTCTGGTTTGAGCCGATGAGAGCTCGCATTGTCATGGTGAACAATGATTCGTCTTCTCTTGTTGGTTTTTCGAATTTCTCCGATGACTTCAGGCAAACAAATTGTAGTGTACCACTCAGAAGTGACCGTCCTACGTTGCTCAAGCGGAACAGTCGCCACATGACCAGTTTTGCCGAAGAAACTGGCGACCATTTGCTTCGAAGTGCTTCTTCCACGAACAACTTTCGTTGGATTTTGCTCGTCTTTGAAGACCACACGGTCGATTGTTGTTTCGTTTCGGGCTCATACGCATAGATCCATGATTCGTCACATGTGACGATCTTATAAACGTCTTTTGAAGCACCGCAATCGTATTTTTACAACATTTCTTTGCACCAATCGACACGAGCCTTTTTTGAGCGACTTTCAAATTGTGCGGGATCCAACGAGAACAAACCTTTTTTACGGCCAGGTGTTCATGCAGTATCGAATGTATGCTGGTGGAAAAAATGTCCAAGGATGTCTCTATCTCTCGGTATGTCGCATGTCGATCTTGCATTATGAGTTCACGCACGGCATCAATGTTCTCTGGCACAACAGCTTGATTAAATTCATTATACCAATTTTATACAGTGCTATAGGATGGTGCTTCATCGCCATACAAAGATTTAAGTTCATCAATGCACTCTTGTCGTGATAATGCACGTCGAAAGTTGTGAAAAATGATGGCACGAAAATGTTTACGAGTTAATTCCATTTTTTTCTATATTAATTTTTTCAAGTCACTGTAAACAACACAAATAATGGTCGTACGTCAAAACGTTTTGAGTACGAATATGCTTAAAAATTACAAACTTTCCAATGGAAATGTCAGATTGCACTTGGCAGTACTTAGTGTTGCCAGGCCAGAAATATATATAGCAGCCCTCGTATTAAAACCATATGATTTTGCATCTTTTTTGTAGAATAGTGTGGCACCTACGACGCAATTTTAAACACAATTAGTCCCAATTTTCACGAAGCAATTCTTATAAATAAACTTATCACTTTTTCTTCTTTGAACTTGCCTTGTCGTTTTCACAATTCTTAGCTTATTAGCTTATTGTTTTAGCGGTTTAACAACAAACAACAACAAATTTCAATTTGTGTATAAAAACATATAACATTTAATCAGATAAAAATTACGAATAAGAAAGCAAAACGAATTGAACGAGTACATCAGCTTGTGTACTCGTTTCTTTTCCTCTTGTCGCCCTCACCAACAACCAAAAGGGATAAGCCGATAAGAATTGCCTAGTGAAAATTGGGACTTATTAAAGTAGGACAGAATTCTGTCAGATTTTTGTGTGATTAATCGTACGATTGTGTATGATAGTGAATCCTGGCCTTTAATAGTACACGACTTTTTTAATATGTATTGTAAGATTTTGTTAATGTTTTAATAATTTTTTAAAACAACAATGTATCAATATAATGGCAAAAAATTCAAGATATTTAAATTCCCCAAAAAAATCATCAAAACAATCTGGCAGTCTTGTAAACAATATTGATTTTTTCCTTTATTTAGCTGGACATTGGTAAAATATAAAAGTTTTTTTCTCTCTCGCTCTCTATCTCTCTTACTGTTAATTAAAGTATATTTACCGTTTAATGTAGTAGTAAACATGAATCAAAACAAACTTGACAAAAACTAAATCATCAAGTCCTTATTTCGTGTTTTTTGTTTAAATTTTTAGCTGCTTGTCATTTTTTTTTTTTGCAATGCATTTCCGCTTATGAGGGGTGAAGAGTTGATGTTGTTTTTGCTTTTAAAAACAACAGTTGTTGCTTTTTCTAAAATATGATTTTTTTATTTATGCCTCAGGAAACAATAGACTGCCAGACTCAGTGTCTGTTTCGATTGCAATACAAAAGTACTAACACAAACAAATATCATACACACCCATGTATAGTTTCACATAGTCATTTATTAGGGAAAAATCGTTACATTAACATAAATATACGAGTAGATGGTTACAGTTTTCTTTTATTATTAAAAACAACTGTGTAAAATTGGTAATAATAGACAAAAAAATTAATAAATAAATAAAAAAAAATCAGAAATTTCTTAAAAATAATTCTTGAACAAATCTAGTTTTTTGGGTTTAACTGCCTAATTTTTACCCATGATGAACTATAAAACAAGGGTAAATATAATGATTTTCTAGCTTAATTTCTTAAAATTATCAAGTTATACTATTTGGAAATAAATAATTTTACTAATGCGAAATGTTTTTTTAAAAACTATCTCTTAAAATTTTTTTATACATTCAAACTAAATTAAATAAGTAATTAAATAAAATTAATAAAAGTATAAAAATGTTGTTTTGCACTGAAATAAATTTATCAAAAGTTATAAAAATTCGATGAAAAGTGGTTTTATAAAAAGGTAAAAACAAAAAGTGTGGGCGATGATAATACATGCATGTGTATGTATGTACATAAATATGTACAATTCGTTGATATGCACAAACATCTCTCCTATAAAATCTTTTAATATAAAATTGTAACGCATTTAGTGAATTATACGAGACGCGTTCAAAAACAAACCAAAAATTAAATACTTCAATTGAAACACATTTTTATTTAAATACTAATACACAATTGGGTTAATGATTTTTCCAATATTTTTACTTCCGGAAATAAATATGTATTTATGTGTGATGATAAACCTTTACATTTGGCAGTAGTTCAGTTTTTATATTGTCGTTTTTAAACTGGTGACAAAGACAGAAATGAATCAAATTATGTGAACGTAAGCGAATTTTTGTCACAAGTATTTCTTAGAAATTAGTATGACTCTTTTTAATATAAAAATATGTACTCACAGTATTTGATTAGAACATTTGAGTTTTGATCCTTAAGGATCTAAGTTTCCCATTTGAAAAAAAGTGTGGGTGTGTCAACAAAACAGTACAAAACGAACACTTAATAAATGGAAAAACAAACTAAAAATTCAAATATTAAACTGACGGGAAATTTAAATATTCGTTTTTATAAAACGAAAGCGGTCTTAACATTTACTTAAACATTTTATTACGAGGTTTAATTAAATAGTTCTTATTGAAACATAGAAAAAGATATTTTAAACAACGGGATTTTTTAAATAATTATATTAATTAATTTTTAAATTTTAAAAAATTCTTTTTTTCATGCTATTCTCCCGGTTTATTATTTAAATCACCGATATTGATTATTGAGGGTCAAAGCACGTCTCGATGGCTATTTCGTTATCGCTTACTTAACTCTTCAGGAAACTTCTGACAAATATTTTAAATAAACTAAAGATTTTTGTCCAAACAATAAAGCAAAGACAAAAATCAAAGTTTAAGAAAAAGATATTTTTCGAATTGATTCTTTTCTCAGATAAGGATTTTTTAAGAGTTTTTTTTTTAATTCTAAGGAAAATTTCCATTGACCAGTTTATATTTCGCATAATTCGAACCTCATTTTAAAATAATTTTATAATATATTTCGAAGAGTTTAAATTCATTTAGAAGACTTAAGATTTATTTTTGGGATTTTTTCATTGGCATTGAAATTTTATTGACAGTTTTGAAATTAATGACATGACATTTAATGATACGGATTTTTTTAATTACACATTATTTTTACTAAAACAATGCAGAAAAATCAGTAAATCTTTGCCCTTTTTCAAATGGATCTGTATTTGAAAATTTTAATAATATACCAAATTAAAACTTATTGTCTGAGATCTAAAGTCATCTAACAGCACAGAAAGCAAGGAAAACAAAAGTATTATCATATAAAGTCTCATTGTTTTTGATAATGTGAAAACAGATATATTTCATCAAATATTTGTGATAGAATGTCATTTAAAAATAATGTTCTAAGGTTTTTATTTAGTTTACGAAGGCATGAAATGACGTTTATCAACGATAATGTTTTTAAACCATTTAATCATACGTTAACGATAATGATTTTACTTTTAAAATAATTATCAATGAACTATTTTCATTAAAAATTAATGATTCTTGAAATTAGTTGTAATGTTAAAAAAACATTAGCATTATTTATCAATCAATGCTTATGAAATTGAGAATTAATAACTCCCATGTGTGAACTCATGCATACAGAAATGTGATGAAAATCAATCGATATAGAAGCTCACTTTTGTTTTCATTAAAAAAAAAAATTACTTTTGGTTTTAGTATGTTTTCGACAAAAAGTCCTCAAACTCCCAAAAGTAAAACGTTTAAAAATCGATCTATTGATCACATATCTAATAGTTATGAAATGTTTGTGCCACAGAACAGGAAAATAAAGTTTTGCTACTTATGAAAAATATTTGTTTATTAACAATTAATATGCTTTTCTTTTATCAAATAAAATGTATTAAACAAAATAATAAACTTATTATAAATTCTTTTTAGACAAGTGGAGCCCCACCAGTACCACCACAACGTTACTCCTCTATGCGTGGCAGTGCTCCTGCTACACCACCCACTGGCGTTACAACAGCCCCCGCATTTGGTAATAGCAATAATGCCAATGCTGTTAGTCGTTTAGTCATTGATTTGGAAACAAAATACGGTAAACATTTTCACAATGTTACCGAATTTCCCAAGCCTCCACCATTTGTAAATATTCAAAAAGTGTATCCTAGTCGAACAGTCAAAACAGCAAATGGTATGTAAATAATAAAAAAAAATAAAACAAAACATACATACATACATCCATACAACATTAGAAAAAGAATCCTAACGATTATTCCTCTGGCAACTAATTAAGAGGACTTTCTAAAATGGAATGCTGTTCATTTTATTTCTTTTTAATCATATTCATTATTTTTAATTTTTTGTTTAGTTTTTTTTTTAATTCTAAGTAACTAGTAAGTTTTAATTCTTGTTTTTATTTTATTATTTTCTTATTTTAAATTTTATAGCAAAACAATAATGCACGTGAGATAAATAAAAAATTAAACAAACTGAAGTCTTATACAAAAATAAAAAAATAATTAAATATAAACAAAAGTTCATGTATTATTTTCTTTTTCTTTTATTAATTAAATAATCTGTAATATTTTGTAAATGAAGTTTTTTTTTATTATATTTTAATTATATTTTAAATGTTAT
The DNA here is from genome assembly GCA_916610165.2 of Gymnosoma rotundatum. Taxonomy (NCBI): domain Eukaryota; kingdom Metazoa; phylum Arthropoda; class Insecta; order Diptera; family Tachinidae; genus Gymnosoma; species Gymnosoma rotundatum. Next base: position 22,664,376 of record OU744339.1, on the reverse strand, counting down.
CTAATCATTTAATAAAATTATTACAATTACAATAATATATTAAAATTTTATTATTGAAAACAATTTTAAAATATATTTTTACAAATGTTAAGCATTTATTTAAAAAAAATAACGTTTTTATAAAATTATGAATTATAGCTTTATTGAAATTTTGTTTTTTAGGTTTTTATGAAAAAAAAAATTATTTTATTTGAATTAATGTTGTCACTTGTTAAAGAAAAAAGAAATATATTATAACCTCAAAAAAAGTAGTCCTTCTTATTTACTATTTTAATTAGCAACCCCCTAAAGTATGCCTTAAAATATATAAAATAAAATTACGTCAATCTATATATATATATATATATAATACAAACACACTCTTACACCTAACACCTATGCAAGCATGCTTAAAATTATTTTATAATGTTAATTTAATTGTTTTTTTTTTTTTAATTATCAAAAAATTGTTTTATTTGTTTAATATAAAATACTGTATAAAAAGCATTAAATAAAGCATATACCCATTTCTGTTCTTAGTATAAAAGACTTTATTCTTTAAAATTATTTGTGCATAAAAATAACCACAAAAGTTTTAATAAAAGTTTTATTCATATTTTAACATGTTTAAAAATAAAATAAATATTTTGCTCGTTTGGATTTTTGTTTAATTGAATAAAAGAGTTAAAAGTGTTCGACTGAAAATTTAAAAATACAATCAAACTTATGTATTAGAGCTTTTAATTTTCTAGTACTTTTCTTAAGTTTGTAGACTTTAGAATTCACAGTTTTTTAGGGATGACCAGGTGGCTTATTCTGAATTGCGATGCAAAAGTCAATGCGTTGCGAAAGAAAATTGGTATTCTGTTAGACTTTCGCAATAACATTCGCAATTTATTTCAAATCGTGGCAACGCTGCTCAAATAAACCTCAGTGTCAACGAAAGTTAAATTAAAAATAAATAAATTGTTTGTGTTTGGCTGTCAAAAAAAATTTTATTTAGAAAATTCTGTAAGAAAAAAAAATAAAATTGGATATTGTGGCACTGTGGTTCGACGACGGAGAAGGGCATGAGCAAAATGAAAGGATACAGAGAAGATTGCTTAGAAGCAATTGTTGCCCCGAAGGATAGTCAGCCCGGTAATCTATTTACGGAATTCGTCAAGTTTAATAACTTCACCACTCTCTCCTCTAAGGGAGACAGTGGATTATATCTTGATGGTCTACCGCCAATGTCGGTTTTATTTCGTCTAAACTTCTGTTTGGTATGTACTTTAAAATCGGCCCAAACCTATTAAAATTAAAGTTGAAGTCAAATATTTTCGAACTGGTTTATATATTTTATACTTTTTTCTATCCTGCAGCTTGTCTTATAGATGGTCCATTGATATTTAGTTCTTCAGTTAACGTTTGCCACAAAGTATTTGCCGACTGACGTGCATTTGGTGTTTTCAAAAGGCCTCTTGCCAAATGGCTGTGTTTATTCATAAACTCTATCTTTATTTAAAATTGATGCGGTTTGGCGGTCTTATTGCTTGCTTCCCTGAATTTATTAATAAATATTTAATGAATATATAAATAAAATATTATTTTTCATTTACATGTTTATACTTTGCAAATGCAATTTAGAATACCGCCTTTTCGAATTTGTAATGCGATTAAAAAAGAACTTTGTGAATATCGCAAAACAGAATAGCAATTGTTCGCATTTATGTATTATCGCATTGACTCGCATCGCAATTCAGAATAAGCCCCCAGATTAGAACGGTAGGAGCAGTAATTTGAACTAAACAATAACGTTTAAAGATATCAAATTGTTTTTTTTTTTTTTTGCTTAATTTTAAAGCTACTATCAACTCATTATTTATGTGATTGTTAATCATTTATATGGGCTCGCTCAATATGCGTTGTTTGGCTACGAGAACAAATAGTTCAATTATAAGCGTAGACTTATACTGTTTTTTTTTTCAAAATCTTATCCAAACGTTTTTATAATTATGTATATGGATAGCAACTACAATTTCGATTTTTTTATTTTTGCTTCATTTAAATTGAAATCCTCTTTTGCTGTGAAAGATATGTCAGAGAATGTGTACAAATTTGTACACATAAGACATTTTTGTAACGTCATTTCACAGATTATTTGAAGAATCACTAAAAAGATAGTACAACTAAATGGTTGATGTGATTTTCAATTGACCCAATTATTCAAAGAATTCAATTTCGAAAATTTTGCTATTGAATATAAGCAAGATCGAGCCATGTTCTTAGAAGCATCGAAGAAAACACCACGCAAGCCTATAACTTTTCCATATCCTTTGAAACAATGAGTAAGTAACTCCAATAAAAAAAACAAAAATAAATAATATATTGAGCGGTAGAGAAAAAAAAGAAAAAAACATCAAGTGAAAAAATTGGCGCCTACCATATTTTCCGAATTAAGGCCCTCTGAACTTTTCGTAGAAAAGTACGATTGGGCACCATATTTTTAGGATATCAATATGGGTATCATATAAAATCTTTTCAAGAGATCTTTCAGGAAGTATTAAAATTTTTTTGAAAATGCTCAACCCGTTAAGAGCCGATGAATTTTTTTGTAAAATTATTTATATGAAGTACTTAATTTTTTTTTTTCTTATTTTTTAATTCTCTGTTACCCCAACATTTGTTTTTTTTTATTGAAGTTACTTCACTAAACTAGATTTACACATATGGTGGTTACTTGTTTCCTTTGCTTTAAACGACAGTTACGATGTAAAAATAAGTTTTCTGTGTTACTATTTTTTATATATGGAGTTTGACATTTTTAGCAACGGCAAAAATGTATGGATTTTTTTCTCTCAAAATCACTTTTAATACGCCGAAACCTAGCACTTATAGATTTTCCAACAAAATTTTTACTAAATTTCCCATACAAAACAAAATTTTCTTTGCCACTTGATTTTAACAAAATTTAGAAGCAACAAACAAGAAATCAAGCAAAAAGACAGAATTTGTTTAATGTAAATATTTAGATCTAAAGTATCAGTTTTTACTTTTTTAATTTTATAGCAGACAAAAGAGTTACAAAATACAATTTTATACTATTTATTTTTATTTATCTTTTTTTTCAATTGATTTTATCTTGAAATGAAATGGGAGAAGTAATATGTAATTACGTACATATCTTGTAAATTTCCAAATTTAAAATATGACTTTAAATTTAGTTATAAGAAATTTTATTGAAAAATGTTTATTAAAAAAATGTTGATAATACAAAAATAATGACTATTTGTTCCAGTTACAACTTCCATGAATAGCTCTAACAACAATAATAACAATGTAACCGCAACCAATAATAACATTTTAAATACAAATACTAGTACAGCAACAACAAATACCTTAACAACTACAGCAACAACAACAAAACAACCCGCCGGCTATCAACCCTTTAAGAAACATAGAGCACCAGCTCCACCGCCACCGCAAGCAGGTGTAGCCGCAGCTACTGTCTCCGTTATTCGTCAGTCTAGTTTTCTTTATGGTGCTGCAGGAATAGGACATCCACAAACGCCATAATAAGTTAAAACTAAGGTTAAAATTATTTTGTTGAAAATCTTATTTTAAATAAAAACTTATAGGCAAATATAGTGTTTAATGAATATCTTATATAATCTCCAAATAAAGCTCTTTAAAAAAATCTTATATGTTGTAATGTCGTGTAAGAAAATTAAAATCAAATTTTTTAATTATTGTTGAAAAAAGACTTTTATCCTTGTCTCTATTATATAATTCAAAAAAACTAATGCCTTCATTACCATATAGTTGTGTATTTTATATAAATATAAACTATTATTATCCAATTATAAATATAAAATTAATATAGTTTTGTTTATTGATTTCACTTTGATAACGGAAAAAATGTAAAGATATTTAAAATTCCCAGGCCTGTATGATAACACAGCAGAAAGTGAAAAAAGAAGTTGCCATATTTTTTTTAATATGGTCATGGAATAAAAACGTTTGTAATATGATTTTTACAAAATACTAAATAATTTTAAACTGATCTTATTAAAAATTATTAAAATAAAAAAATTCAACTTTTTTAATAAAAAATTTTTTTCATAATGAAATGTTTGAACAGTGACTACTTTTTAGTTAGTGGCTTCTGAACTCGTCTTGGTAATTGCAAAACTTTTTAGTAGAAATATTTTATCCAAAAGCAATAACTAAATAATTCAATTCGTTGCTATTCCTTGCTAATTGATTATACGCAACAAACAATATAAAATTAACTCTAAAACAATTTTGAATGAAAATTTAAAAGCTCTTTATTTCAAGGCGAATTAAGTATAAGGTGATAGCGGTGGCGAATTCAATTCTTTTCCCATGTATTATAACTGTCAAACTTCATATATAAAAAAATTATCTGTTATACAGATTTTTTATATATGGAGTTTGACAGTTAGAATACCGGGGAAAAGAATTGAATTCGCCACCGCTATTACCTTATACTTAATTCGCCTTGCTTTATTTGATATATTATAACTATATTTAAGCACCAGTATTCGAATTCGATAAGGGTATATGCCGAAATAATAAAAACACCGTTACCAAAATAAATCTTAACCAATTACCAATACGTTTCGTTGCCAGATGTTTTGTTAATATAAAAAATAACATAACATCTAATCATTTTCACAACTTAAAATTTAAACAAATAATAAATGGCTTGTACTCATTTTTTGTACGTGTTAAAATACTGTTCAAACTTTTAAATGCTTTTTTATTTCAATATGAAATTTTTAACAAAAAAAGTTTAAACTTAATTAAGACTAAACTACATATTATAAACTCAAATAAAGTTGTATGATTTACAATTTGGTTCTCAGATGTGAAAAAAATACGTAACCTTTGTATTTAAAACCTACGCCCAAATTATTTTTTATATAGCACAAGTAGCAAATTAAAAATGATAGCACAAATATTCATTCATTATAAAAATATAATACAAACTTTAGTAAATTTTTATAAAAACGATTTAAAGGAAATACCTACATAATTTGATAATGTATAAGCAATATTTAATAGATACAATACACACACCTGCTAATTTAAATTAAAAAAAGCAATGCAAGCAGCAAACCGTATTAATACAATCAAATTTACATTTATACCAAAACTTTTTTTTTAAGGTTTTTTATTTATTATCAAATATTACATAAATCAAAATAAAATAATCATTTGAAATAAATATTTTTTGTGTATATTGTAACTACAACTTGTAATTAAAAATAATGCATTTAGTTTAATCAATTTTCGTACTCATTGAGGTATATTTAACAGGTACATATATGCAAGACGAATTTATTGTTTATTACTGGACCTGTTGAATTAGTTTCGTAAAAAAAACATTTTTGATAAATTTGAAAAACTTTCTTAACAATTTTCGTTTTAACTTGTTACATTTTCAAAAAATTTTAATGATTTTGACATTTCCAGACCAAAATAAACTAAATTGCTGTTTAAATATTTACATCTTTTATAAATTCGCATTGGAAATAATAAAAACCCGTTTTATGAACATTAAGCATAAATAATTTCAAAATTAGTTTTATTGTTAGAAGCGGTGAATTCATTCATTTTCACATGCATGATTTTTAAATTCTTGATTTAGTTTTGCTTTACCAGCAAGATTTTAAATGTATCGTTATATTAATTCTTGTTTAGCAATATGGCACTACTGTTTTGGCGCTTAAATATTTTCTTCCTTTGTCTTTCGCTAAACTTAAAAAAATGACGGTTGCATGTTATAATATTGAAGATTTTGTAAATACTTTAAAAACTGTTTTAAACTAAAACAATATTTATAAACATCGCTTTCTTAAAAATTCGCCAGTGTTTTACAATATTTGCCGGAGTTTCATGTATGCTCAGGCCATTTTTTTCAAGTCTCTTTCCTTTTAATATTTACTTTGAGTCACAGCGTTGTCGTTTCGGAATCACTTTTATAAAAAATGTTCTCAATACTCTAATTATATCGAATATTTTCTTTGTAAATAAAAACAACGATGTATATTTAGTAATATTATGATAGGCAATAGACATATTTAATATCCTAATATTACGCCTATGAGGTGTCTGGAACTGATTTCATATAAAATCGTCTTCTATTCTCTAAGAAACTTTCTTTAAAAAAAGTTTTCTGGTACTTTTTCAGGTAGAAAAATTAAATTGTACCGGATGCTCAGTTTAAAAAATTGGTTTATTGAACCATAATAAATTGTTCATAATCTTAGGTGAAGGGAATTTAACATTCGTCACTGGCGAGAATATAACATTCACACTTTTTATAATTGTTGATGTTTATAGTTAACTTTTTTTTCAAATCATATCTTAAATTTTATATTAGCATTTGTAACGAAAAAAAATATATATAAATAAATAATGTGATAAGTATTACTTATTTTTTGTTTTCATAATATCAATTATACTCTTACTTAATTAAAATTTTTATGAATTTACATTGGCAATAATAATTTATTTAAATATTGTAAAAGTTATTTAAAAATAAACTTAAATCTAAAATGTTATATAAAACTTAAATATATATGATTTTTGGAATATATTAAAATAAATACTTCAAAGTTAACAAAAATAAAAAATCTATTGTTTTATTTAAATTGTGGTAGAAATGTTATGTTAGCAAATTCAATCACGATTTCAAATTACAGGACAGCAAAATGATCGCTAGTGATGTTTTTTTATTTTTTTAATTAAAATCTTAACAATAAAAAACACGCGCACATTAAATACGAGTCTTTTCTGTATATTGGTTACAAAAAAGTACAACTTCTACAACATAATTGTTTACTTCTTTCGCATTAACTTTTTTTTTTTATAAAAAATGAGTTATCTAAAATTGAAAGAAATTGCTACTTCATTATTTTTTAGCATTCTGATTCCTCAACTGCCCACTTTCTGAAAGTGTTGTAGTTTTCAAAGCTTCCTGCCAAAAATGAAATGTTTTAACTTTTAATGCGAAAATTAATATAAAAAAATTGTGTTAGTTTTATTCAAGGCAAATTGAATACTAGGTAATCGCATGAGGACAAAAACAAAAAACCCGTGTATTTTGTTAGTGTAAATTTTAAGTGTATGTGTCAATAAGCAGTGACGAATAATATAAAAAAACTCAGAAAAAATAAGAAATTTATAAACAAATGCTACTTCATTTAATTTTTCCTTTAGTCTTTTAGCATATCAAACAAAGTTTTACTCCCGCACTCGTCTTTTTTTGCAAACCGGATTAATATTTCTTCATATGTATTCAAATGTAATTTATAAAATGTGTATTTTGTTGAAAAAATAAAACATTATGAAAAATGTTTCTCAAAGACTCTTTTTCTTCTTTAAATGTGTTTTTCTTTTGTTTTACTTTATATTTTAGCTGCACTGCTTGGGCACACACATTCTTTTTACTTTTCACACAAAGGCTTTTTCGCACTTTCGCTATTTTATAAACAAATTAATTATTTAAAAATATATTTTCAATTTTAATATTGAAAATTTTTTAAGTTTTTAAAATGGCGCGTCAACAAAATGTAAACAAACTTAGACGTTTGTTTGAAAAAATGTGTAAAGCGAATTCGATCACCTGCGCTAATATTCAATTCGCCTTGGTTTTATTTGACTTTTGTGCAACAATAAAATTTTTCAAATTCGCGCAAAAGTAGGTATGTAAATAAATTTAAAACACTTTTTATCACTTACATATATTTTTAAACTATTCTTTACTTTTCGCTAAATTAAATTTTGCCGTTTTTAGACAAGAAAAAACTAAACCGCTGATCTAACAGTTACTAGTTATTTTGTTTATTTTCATATAATTTTTCTTTTATCATTCATAACACCTACCGATTTTTTCCCCTTTCCTCAGTCAATCAAAAGGGGGGAAAATTAATAGTGGGAGAGAAGGGAAAAGTGCACGGAATTTTTGTTCACAATTGGGATGTTTATGTAAAAAAAAACAAAATAATGTTAGGAACACAACTGGGACGAACGACGAATTTCGTCCAAATCGGCGAATACTTCGTCAAAAATTTGTGGCGTAAATTCGTCGTATGAAGCGCAATAACGCTTACTTTTTGTAAGCGGCTAAGGTGACCATAAAAAATAATTAAAAAGTTAAACATTATAAATAAAAATATAATTTTTTTTCAATATTTTGCCACACCATTGGGTGGCATCTTCAGGAAACCGGAAACAAAAATATCAATAATTAGATTTTTTCAAAAACAAAATTAAGTTGAAAGTATTTAAAAAAAACTAAAAATTTCAGCTTAATTTTGTTTTTGACAAAAATCTAATTATCATGGTCGAATCTAAAATGAAACATGGTGACATTGTACTGATTTGTTCGTCGGTTGCCGGCGTAAAAAGTAGAAATTATTCTATTGCATAGTTCGCTGCGTATCACGAATTTCGTGCGTGTTAATAGTGTGCATTTTGATATACACAAATGTGTTTTATTTTTGACGACGAATATTCGCGACCAAAAATTCTTCGTTCGTCCCAGTTGTGTTCCTAGCATAACTCCCTTCAAATTACAATGACGCCACTTTTTTATTACTTAGTTCCCACGGAATTCATAATTGGAGAAAAAATTTATTCCATGGGAAATTCGTAAGAAACTTCATGTTTGGGCTAATAGTCTTTCAGCAAATGCAGAAATCGAAGACCAATATTTTTCCAACGCAGCTCAAACCATAATGAACGAAATGATACAGTTTATTTGAAAAGTGTTTTTATATATACAGGCATGTCACACATTCCGATCGGGATAGTTGTAATTTCGTATCGACCATTCGAATTTGTTTTATCTTTAAATTCCGATCGATTTTGTTTATTTATAAAAAATGCTGTATCTCCTTTTCTTAATTTAATTTATTGATTTACACTTTCTAAATGGCTTTACTTATGCGGATGACATCCAGCTCTTAGCAACGTGTGATTTATTTTCTAAATACTCCGCTATGGAAAGAATAAATTATGAATTGACTTGTATAAGTAACTGGTCAAAAGAAAATTTTAAATCCAGCTAAATGTAAAGTAATGATATTTTCTAGGCAACATATTGAATTAAATGTTATAATTGAAAATGAATTGTTGGAAATTGTTCCTTATTATAAAACTCTCGGTCTTATTCTAGATGTTAAACTTACGTTTAACTATCGTGTTAATTTGGTAATTTCTCGTGTTTCATGGACATTACGAAGATTATATAATATAGCCTATTTCTTACCATTTTCTATCAGACTTAAAGTTGCCATGTCCCTATGCTTGCCGTTGTTTAATTATGGTGTGGAAGTCTTCTCTTGTACTTCTTCTCTAAATATTGAAAAATTAAGAATCTGTTTTAATAGAGTCATTTGCTTTATTTTTAAATCAGGTTTTAGGGAACATGTTTCCTGTCATCAAACAGAATTACTTCGATGTAGTTTTAATCAATATATTAAACTAAGAATGATACTATTTTTTTACAAAATCTTTAAATATAGGGGTCCTGATTATTTATTAGAAAAGTTCATCTTTGGTGTATCCAATAGAACTTATTCTTTAGTATGTCCACCATATTCAACACTACGAGGGCTGCTATATATATTTCTGGCCTGGCAACACCGAGTGCTGCCAAGTGCAATCTGACATTTCCATTGGAAAGTTTGTCATTTTTAAGCATAATCGTACTCAAAACGTTTTGACGTACGACCATTATTTGTGTTGTTTACAGTGACTTGAAAAAATTAATATAGAAAAAAATGGAATTAACTCGTGAACATTATCGTGCCATCATTTTTCGCAACTTTCGACGTGGATTATCACGACAAGAGTGCATTGATGAACTTAAATCTCTGTATGGCGATGAAGCACCATCCTATAGCACTGTGAAAAATTGGTATAATGAATTTAATCGTGGCCAAAGCTCGCTCAAAGACGAATTCCGTGAAGGTCGTCCAAAAACGGCTGTTGTGCCAGAGAACATTGATGCCGTGCGTGAACTCATAATGCAAGATCGACATGCGACATACCGAGAGATAGAGACATCCTTGGACATTTCTTCCACCAGCATACATTCGATACTGCATGAATACCTGTCCGTAAAAAAGGTTTGTTCTCGTTGGATCCCGCACAATTTGAATGTCGCTCAAAAAAAGGCTCGTGTCGATTGGTGCAAAGAAATGTTGCAAAAATACGATTGCGGTGCTTCAAAAGACGTTTATAAGATCGTCACAGGTGACGAATCATGGATCTATGCGTATGAGCCCGAAACGAAACAACAATCGACCGTGTGGGTCTTCAAAGACAAGCAAAATCCAAAGAAAGTTGTTCGTGGAAGAAGCACTTCGAAGCAAATGGTCGCCTGTTTCTTCGGCAAAACTGGTCATGTGGCGACTGTTCCGCTTGAGCAACGTAGGACGGTCACTTCTGAGTGGTACACTACAATTTGTTTGCCTGAAGTCATCGGAGAAATTCGAAAAACCAACAAGAGAAGACGAATCATTGTTCACCATGACAATGCGAGCTCTCAGACATCGGCTCAAACCAGAGCGTTTTTGACCGGCCAAAACGTCGAATTAATGGGTCATCCGCCGTACAGCCCTGACTTGGCACCTAATGAGTTCTTCTTGTTTCCGCACATCAAGAAAAAAATGCGTGGCCAACGATTTTCGTCGCCAGAAGAAGCTGTTGAAGTGTTCAAGAACCATGTTTTAGAGGTGTCTCAATTGGAGTGGAAAAAGTTCTTCGACAACTGGTTTGAGCGCATGCAAAAGTGTATAAATCATGCTGGAGAATACTTTGAAAAACAATAAAACCATTTTTAATTATAAATATTCGCATTTTCACTATTAGGCCAGAAATATATAGAGCAGCCCTCGTAATTATGGAAAGATCGTTTAGTGTTAAGATTTCAAGATTATGGAATACGGTTATACCATATCAACATCGTCGATTCTCCCTTACCTTATCCACTTTTAAAAATATTTTCCTAACAAATTTAACTAATTTATAATATTTATATTAACTTGCGCCTATACAAATTAAAATTTAATCTTCAAGTTACTGGATACGTATTGAGTTTTGTTACTTTACGTTCATGCTAATAAATTTCTGTTCCGTATTTAAGTGAACAGCTTGTTAACTTTTTTATAATAGGCTACTATAATTTCGCCATTTCACAAATCGAATAGTGCTACTAATAATTATTTTAACAATCATTAAGTGTATGCAAATAAAACAAGTTTTATTGGGAAATAACGCATTAATTAAAATTTATGAATGTAAATTTTATGTAAAATTTATCTACGTACGTATTTTTTTAATATTAATTCTATAGTATATTGTAGACTAGTCCATTAGGCCCTACGGGCTTGCGACATTGTTATTTGAAATAAATAAATAAATAAATAATTTAAATATGGCAAAATTAGTCACCCCAAAGTGGTTTAAGCCTTAAGTACGAGCCATATTTTGGGTTCGTTGTAACAAATGATAATAGATTCGGCAATGTACTTTTTAACTGCACAAAGAAAAGAATTTTGTCGGTTTTGAGTATTATTTAAAATTCGGTTGAAATGACGGAATGTATATGGTACTCGTAACTATTTTATAAAATGATTCGAGAAAAAGGACTGTAAAAAACATTATTGTGATTGAAACAAAACAACTTCATAATTCTTTACAAAACTTTATTTAAGAAATAATTTCATCAGATGAAAACGTAATGAATCATGACTACCTCAGCACTACAACTTCTTATTTCCTCCTGATTTCTTGTTATTTTCAAATATTTTTAATTTACGTTTTGCCAAAGTGCTAAATAAAATGTTTCAAAATTGTTATTTCAATGTTCATGGGCTATTCCCAGCAAATGTATGACGTTATAACAGCATACAAAATTTGATAGTGTTATACACGTCCCTTTAAAAGTAAACTAGAAAATTGACTTCGGTGATCGTCGATCATTCGTACTCCAGGGCACAGATTGCTTAGTTATCTCTGCTCTAGTGTTAAAAGTGGTTTCGTTCCAAAAGATTTTGTCGTTTTTTATTTTATGAATCGGGGTTGTCATGGAATCCAATTTTATTGGAATTGGATTTAAAACCGACAAAAAAACCGCGTTGGTGTCATGAAATTCAAGTTATCGGTTTTGTGTTCGAACATGAAATTTTATCGGTTTAAGGTGTCATAGAATCCAATATTATCGTTTTTTATTGGAAGTAAAACAAGAGGTTAACAGCTGACGGAATTAATTAATTAATTGTTTTTATTTATTAGAGTTAAATAATTTGCAAAAATGTAAGTAAATAAAAAAGTTAAAAGTAACATACGAATGTTAATTTTACTTTTTACCCACTGCGGGAAAACGTAACGCTCGATAGCCACAAGCACATCACGCAACACTGTTGATACAGTGCTTCTACCAAAACTTATATTGGATTCCTTGCCAACAGACCTCTGCTAAGATCCTTCAGCTAAAAAGCGTAAAACATGTCCCTTGTCAGCTGTCTGTCTATAACGGTTCAAAAGTCTGGCCACATCCACCATATTATATCAACTAATTAATTAACTAATTTTATGCTTGATGGTATAGAGAAGTAAGTAATACAGGTAAAATAGTAAATTTCAATTGTCTGTCTACAACTGTTTAAAAGTGTGGCCATACACCAAATTAAATGAACTATTGGTGCACCCTTTAATTTATAATTTTATGAACTGTTTTTAAAACTGGACTAATCTGTAAGCATAATCTATCATATCACCAAAAATTTCCAAAATCGGATCAGAAATGACTGAGTTCTGGAGGCACAAATATAAAAAAGCAACATTCAGCCGAATTGTAGAAACTCCTTCTTTTTTTGTAGTCGGTTAAAAAACACAACTTTTAGCAATATTTTAGTACAATTTGGAAAACTTTGTAAAAAAATACACTTAAAATTGTAAACAAAAGAGCAAAAACAGAAAACACATGATTCGAATATTGGTTTTATTGCCAATCGAAAATAACAAAACCGACATGTTTTCATGACACCAAATGAATCCAATATCGGATTTCAAAAGCGATAATTATCAAATCCGACTTGGATTTCATGACAACCCCGAATAATCCATTTGCGAAATTAAATCCACTTTCGATTAGAATTGAGTTCTGTGACTTGCCCAATAATATACCTTAAAGACCTTTTCACATATACATATCTAAATACCCTGTCCAAAGTACGTCAAAATATAAATAAAAATGCAATCTTTTCTCTTAATAATTCGTTAAATTCGGCAACCAGATTGTTACTTTAAAGAAACAAATTTAACGTGCTTTTTGATATTAGTCTGGTAACATCTTTACCCGGCGCCATCTACTGGTCAAAATCATCAATTTGCTTGTATATTGTTTAACAGCTGTACGGAATTATTTACAAAACTAATTTTCGCTTCAATAAAATTATTTGACATTTTTTTAGTATATAGAAAATAAAATGTTAAGTTCAATGGTAAAAGAACATCAAGCAAAACAAATTAAACGTAAGCAAGAGCAAGGTTGGTATATTTTTATGCGATCATTTTCTGTTGGCTTATCTTTCATTTTCCAAATGCAGAAGTCAAACGGAAAGAAGCAATCGAAGCATCCAATGAGCTTACTAAAGCTTTAGTGGATCATTTAAATGTTGGGTATGTATTGCACACATAAAATTGCTTAGTTCTAAATGTATGACGGGTTCTAGTGTGGCGCAGGCCTACCTAAATCAGAAGCGTTTAGATGCTGAAGCAAAACAATTACATGTAGGAGCTACTAATTTTGGAAAACAAACCCAACAATGGCTGCAATTAATCGATAACTTTAGTAGTGCTTTAAAAGAATTGGGTGATGTGGAGAATTGGGCACGAAGTATAGAGTCTGACATGCAAGTTATACAAAGTACTTTAGAAATTGCCTATAAAACTAGCAGACAAACTCAGCAACAAGTACAGGGTTCTGCGACAGCGTCTACAGATAATCGGTCCGCATCGTAAACAGTATTATACATCTACTTTAAAACACAAATTTATTTAATTTATCTTTATTTTGTTTTTAATTATAAATTCATGAATTTATTTTTTTTGTCTCTTTAATAAAATACTATAGAAAATTTATAACTAAATTATTTTATTTATAATTACACAAATATTACAGTTAAAAAGTAGAAAACATTTTTTTATTTTATAGTCTCAAATCTTGTTATATTTACAAGTTTTAAGTCAGAACTTTACATTCAAATTCAAGTTTTTTTTTATCATTCTTACTCTTGTATACATATTTGAGAAGTTTAGAAACAAATTATCGTTAAAATTAACTTGCACACAGGAACTTATTAATAAAAAACGAAATGTTTGTGATGAAAATCAATAAATTTGAAAACGAATGCTTTTATAGGGTGCGACAAAATTCAACTTAGGTGGGCACTTTGGAATACCAATAAATTCATATTTTTATTGCCAGTCAATTTGTACAGATTGCTCAAAATATGCAGTCATCAGTAAATTTTTTACTGGTTACTGAAAAGAATGCAGTAATTAGTAAGATTTTACTGATACCATAATTTCAGTATTAGAAATATATATTTTTACAAATGAAAGAAGTTAATAAGAACTAACTTGCAGTTCTTGACAGCAGGTTAAAGGATGTCATGAAACTTATTTAACTTGAATTTATCTTATAACTGACATATTTGTTTCATTTGAACGGAATGTTCAGTAAAATTATTTTTTAGTATTCAGAAAAAATTTTCCTGGCAATGAAAATTTAACTGCAGTATCATTAAAAATTTACTGGTTACTGCAATTCTGAATGCAGACAGAAATAAAAAAAAAATGTTTAAAAAGTTTGAAAAGTTTTTTCTAAAACAAAAACAAATTTACTAAAGGTTGGTTTTCAAATCGATCGTTCTTCATCATATACCTGAATAATTATTTTTTTACGAATATGGCAAAATCAACAGAAAATAATAAATTCAGCTTCATTTTAATCTATATATGTATGTAACTAAAGCCATAAAGAATACAACTTAAACTATAAAGTTTGCTACTAAAACATTTATAGTGACAGACTGAAATTCTAATAAAAAAATAACGATAAATAAAATAATTTACATTTAAATTATAAATTCAATAAAAGTTTCAGTAAAAGAAAAATGCTTAAATATTAATAACGGTATCAATTACGATAGCGACCTGAAAAGATAAAAGATACAGTACTTTTGAAATTTGATACTTATTTCATAGCAATTATCCGTAACTACGACCACAACCATATTAACTGTAGTCGATAAGTGGTCATAGACATTAAAAACGTTATGTAGTCATTTGTTAATAAAGAAGCGCAACGAAAAATATAAACTAAAAGTCGTGAAAATTAGGATCATAATAAAAGCATAAAAACTACTTTTCCACTTTTTTTCGGCGTAGCCGAATTTAATGTAATTTACTTTATGTAAATTGACACTTATAATTGTAATTATTTTAACGCCACGGCAAGGATTTTTTGTCAAGCTTTTTATTTATTCTATGACCATATGTTTCCTTAACTTGTATTACTTACGCGATGAGTAGGAACGACTGCGACTGCGTTCATAACGGTGTCGATGACTTTTACTATAAATAACTGGGGAATGATGACGCTGTAGTTGTTGCTGTTGAGCACGATATCGTTCACGTAAAGCTCTAAAAAATTCATAAAGATTATATCAAAAAGCTATATTAAAAAGCTTTATATATAAAAGAAAAAGTACTTTGCTGATCTTCCCATATAAACACCAGGCGTGGGTGTGTGTGGCCTTTCGGTTATGGAGTAGGCAACACGTATACGTCTTCCATCAATTTCCATTCCACAACAATTATCACAGGCAGCCTTAGCATCAGCTAAATTTTCATAATAAATAAAACAAAAGCCACGCGAACGTCCAGTCTAAATAGAAGAATTAAATGCAATTAAACTGTATTCATTATGCGTAAATTGTTAAAAGTAAGCCCAAAACTGAATTTCTCGACACACTATCTCTGTTTTCAGGTCACATATCTCACTTGATCAACAAGAGGGTATTAACTCCAAATTTCAAAATTGTTAGTGGAGGTGTAAAACTGTTAGTGGTTACATTTTAATAGAATTTGAAAATCCGAATACTTCATAGTAAGCAAATTCCATTAGAAAATATAATTACATTGTTAATACCATTTTTCTGAAATTTGTCGATCATCAATTTTTTATTTTGAAAAAAAAAAAAAAAGCTAAACTCAAAATAATTGAAAGCATTATCGGAAAGACTTAAATTTTAATAGTAGATAGATAGTGATGTTGTTAGTGGATTTCTTGCAAAATGTGAAATTTCAAAAAAAATTTTTAGTTAATACCCTCTTGTTGATCAAGTGCGATATGTTATTGTTACAGCAAGCCTTTGGTTTCGCTTAAGTTATTCTCAAATCAAAACTCTATTTTGCTGAGTAAATGCTTTAATTTAACCCCTCCTTAAAATAACACTTAGTTTCTTAAAACTTTAAACTAAGTGTGCAAAATTATGGGGGTGTCGCTCAGTGATCACAAATAACGATTTATGATTTAAATTTAAACTGAATATTCAGAGTGAAGGTTATATGCTGAGCGCATAAAGAGCTGCATTAACTCTTATTTTTAGTTACAATATTTTTATCTTAGAAAATATGGGATATACAAGTTATTTTTAAGTTATATTTTCTGCTTAAAAAGGCCTTTTAATTTGTTCAATTAAAACCAAACGATAATAATTAAATATAAAAAAACTCGCAATCTCTTAGTTTTTAATAAACAAACTTATAAAATAACTTTATTAATAATGTGTCACTGATAAAAAAAAATCAAATATATCAGCAGTGGAACATACCACGAATATGCATTAAAGGCAAAAGTAGTGCTAATTTCTAAACACGAATGCAAAACAAAATAAATATGTCTTACCTGAGCATCTATCACCACTTGTATACGCTCTATAGGTCCGAATTTTGAAAATATTTCTCTAATTTTAAGTTGAGTGGTATAAACACTTAAGCCAAATACCCCAATACAACGGCAAGGCAGAGGCTTCTCCTAAAAAAGTGATACATTTTCATATTACGTTAAATGCTGACTTCATATCTCTTTTTTCTTACCCTGTTGTTGCGATTGTTTTTACCATAGGAATTTCGAGAACGTGATCGAGAGCGGGATTTTGTTCTTGAACGAGATCTTGTATAACGTCTACGATTACTGTGACGTTTTTTATAACTAGGAGATATGGATCTGTTAAAAAATATTTTAATTAACCATTTAAACAATGCATGATGTATTTATCATTGAAGGTATCAAATTTATTATCTTTTCTTCTACTTCTTTTTTTAATGTTTTGAGTTTCTGTTTATATTTTGATTCGTTACCAGTATTTCAAAAATAAACTGATTTGCAATTCTTGATATTCTGATTAATATATATTTAACGTTTGAAAGAAACTTGCTTAAAACCTGCTTTGATTTTGAAATGTTGCGAAAATTATTTTGAATTATAACTTCAAATTATCAAGTTTTAAGAATTTGACCATTAAATATTTTGATTAGACTTGTTTTCCTAGAAAATTTAATAAAAATTTTATTAGGGTTACGAAAATGGACAAAATTTTAATATCAGAAGAATAAAACTCTCTGCTTAAACAATTTAGGGTGATTTTTGAAGAAATTTATGAAATCACCATTTCTTAAAACGTATAGAGTAAAAATTTAATTTTAGTCGCAGTACATGAGAGAATTGAGGTTATGTACTCGAAATTCATGTTTATTTTTTAACTTAAAAATTTAAATGAAACTTTTGTAATGGAAGTTGGAGCAATAAATATTTACCTTGAAGCGCTACGGCTGTCACTAGAATACCGACCACTATTTTTTGTCATTGTTAGATTAGGTGGCGACGGTGGATGTCTAAAAATGGAACAACTGCTTCAGTTTCCTTTAATTTTAGAAATTTTTATCATGACTTACCGGCGTCCATTGCGTCTATAAGGTGAGCGGGAATAAGAACGGCGAGGAGTTATAGACCGACTGCGGGAACGTGGACTCTATTTAAAATAAGATAATACAAATTTACAATTCGTTAATGTTCACACAAAAAAATTAAATAAACCGTGTTTAAATATATTGTAAAGCTACACTCACCATTTTATTTTATCTGATATAAATTATATTTTTTTCCAAAAAAATATTTAGTATCGCTAACTTAAAGCTTTTCCTCTTTACTTCTTCTAAATGTTGTATTAGCTTAAATTGATTTTTATTTAATAAACCAAAAAAAAATTACAAAACACTCTTTAAAAATGCAAAGCCGTCTGTCTATATAAACTTTTTTGAAAGGTTTTGTGCACGCAGTTGCACTAAGAGGTATTAAAATAATTCAGTTACAACCATGGCGAAATCATGATCCGAATTCATTCAAGGCGAATCATTAACCAGTTGGCAGCGTAGGCGAATTTGTTAATTTTCGCCATGAACTCTACTGTCAAACTCCATATATAAAAAATCTGTGTATAATTTATATTATAAATTTATATAAAGTTTGACAGTACTTTTTACGAGCAAAAAATAATTGATTCGCCTTGGTTACAATTCTATATACAAGGAGGTATACTCACGGCGACTATAAATACAGCCCTGAAATAGAAATATGTACATCTTGTTTTTGTACAAATCGTCTTCGGTTGTCAAACTTCATATATAAAAAAATTTGCGTTGATTCTTTATATAAAGTTTGATATCTGTACATATTTTTTATATATGGAGTTTGACATTTAGCGTTTACGGCAAAATAAATGAATTCGGCATCGAGTCCACCTGTATTATTGCACCACAAGGCAAATTGATAACAGGTATACTCACGGCGAAAATAAATACAACACTGCGATAGAAACATGTACATTTTGTTTTTGTACAAATAGTTTTCGGCTGTCAAAATCAAAGGAGATTTTAACTTTTGACACTCGAAGAAGGAAAAAAATTTTCGCCGTGAGTATACCTGTTATCAATTTGCCTTGATTGCACCATGGAAGCAATTGTCAGCGTTTTTGACAACTAATGCGTATTATTTTATTGTCATGACAGCATTGTCAAATGTAAACGGGGTGTTAAGATATTCAGTGCAACGCGAACCCACTAAGCACTCGGTGGCGAACCTTCTGCGTATTTGTGATGTTTTCCTCTGTTGGGTTTTTTATGCTTGCCCTTGAGCCCTCGCTGCCGTTTCATATATCTGTGGCTGTTTGACGATGCTTGATCAAGGCGCTGAAATTCGCAACTTCTTTGTCAAGATTTGATAATTTTTTTAACGTACATGACAAATTCTGATCGCCATTGTTTTCCTAGCATTGTTGAAAAAGAAAGTACTTAATTAAGTTTGAGAACTGTACTGATATTATTTTTTTCCTGGTAAATATTACGATACCAAATTTGGATTTCAGTGCGTAAATTCAACTGTTGCCTTTTAATAAGCTATGAAATAAGAATACATACATATATCAAATAGGATTCATAAAGTTAAATAAATGGTTTATTATATCATTACTGCATCTAATTTATATTTTCTATAATTAAATTTTTATCATGAGTTTACTTTATATTTGTAAGTCTATTTTTGTTTAGTTTCCTGATCAGTCACATAACGCACATATATAACCGGGAAGGGCACACTTACTGGTGGTACTTCGAGTTCATCCATGTATGAACAAGCAATAGCGAGAGTGCTGCCATCATGACTAAAATTAAGGGAAGAAATTGAAGTATCATATTCATGAAATTGACATAGACGTTTTTTGTTGAAGCCATCCCAGATATTAACATAACGATCAGAACCACCTGTGGCAAATGTATTATAAACATTATGGAAGCTTATGGCATTAACCGGATAAATATGATCAATATTATTCTGTTTGTTGCGATGACACTTGAAGGCAAATTTACGCTTTTGAACCTCTGGATCAGGATCTAAGTATTCAACAGCTACGCGACCCTCTATTGATGACATAACATACCCTTCTTTATTGGGAAATAGTCGAATGCAGCGTGTTTGATATTTTAGAGATGACTCTCTTTTCATCATGTATTCTTCCATTTTACGCAAGTCCCATATCAAAACCTTGCGATCTGAGGTGGCAACGACGATTTTCTCATCATTAACCGACATGGAATAGACTTTACCATTACCTTGTTCATAAGTGCCGACACAGCGTTTTTCGCGCATATCCCACAATTTTACAGATTTGTCCCAACTACCGGTAAGAATGCCGTTTACAGATTCAGCATGTTCTACACAACGTATAGCCTTATCATGAGACCCAACTATGTTTTCCGTATGTGTATTAACATCATATAAACGTAAATTATTATCCAGCGAGCCACTAACCACATGGACAACATCCTAAATATTTTTAAAATAAAGCATATTTACATAAGTATTTCGCTGCAAATAATTTCATTAACAAACCATAAATGTAACATCTAGTACTGGTGCGCTTTGCACAAATTTTTGTCGAACTGCATTGTTAACTACATCATAAAAACGCACAGTACCATCCCAGGATGATGCAATTAAATATTGATTTGATTTCGGTCCGAATCTTACGGTAGAGATCCAATCTTCTGGAGCATTATTAAGTTTAACTTCTGTTGGTCTCATTTTAGTCATGTTTATTTCGTTGCTTTTTCTTCTAAAATTTGCGCTTATTTTTAACACCTATAAACAAAGTCTGCTTCTTTTTCTTCTATTATGGTAAATTTAACCACAGAGGAGTAATAGCTAAGAAAACGTTATTTTAAACTTTTGTAGAGATGCCAATCGAATAAAGATGAACGATGATATTGTCCTTGCGAATATTTGTCGTCAGAAATTGTATGCATTTGTGTTTGTGTGTTGTACATTTTTTTCCCTGTAAATACTTTTAACCACATATGGCCCAATAGGGCTCGGTTAAATATGTAAATAAATAAATAAATAAACGTACAAACAAAAATGCGGCAAACGAAACTTTTTATATTTAACGATCTCTGAAACAGATATATATTTATTTTTTACGTAGACGATTTTTTTGGTTAAGAGGAAACATTTTCATTTTGGAACAAATCTAGTTTACGGGCACCGCACCAAAATTAAAAAAAAATTGACTACGGGGTGCAAAATGCAATTTTAAGCAAAAAATATAAAGTGAAAAAATTGGCGGCAACCCTTAGTTTCGGAGTTACGGACCTCCGAAGTTTTTGTATCTAATAAGGCACATATCGAGTATTCGATGGTAGGATGGGACAATATGGGTATCATTGGAAAGGGAATTTAAGGGCCTATTCAATTAAATAGAAAAAAAGTAAAAATAAAATAAAAAAAATCAGGTAAGGCTCCAAAAAAACTATTTTTTCCATATAAACATAACTTTACTCAAAAACGAAAGAATTTTCTCCTCTATGGTATAAGCAACAGCGGCTTTGCTTTCTAAAGGTTTCCTGCGTAGCCGGCCTTCGGCCGGACCACAGGATTTTCTCCTCTATGGTATAACCAACAACGGCTTTGCTTTCTAAAGGTTTCCTGCGTAGCCGGCCTTCGGCCGGACCACAGAATTTTCTCCTCTATGGTATAACCAACAGCGGCGTCGCTTTCTAAAGGTTTCTTGCGTAGCCGGCCTTCGGCCGGGCGCAAAGATTTTCTCCTCTATGGTATAACCAACAGCGGCTTCGCTTTCTAAAGGTTTCTTGCGTAGCCGGCCTTCGGCCGGGCGCAAAGATTTTCTCCTCTGTGGTATAACCAACACCGGCTTCGCTTTCTAAAGGTTTTCTGCGTAGCCGGCCTTCGGCCGGACGAAAGGATTTTCTCCTCTATGGTATAACCAATAGCGGCTTCGCTTTCTAAAGGTTTCCGAATAACTTAATTTATTTTGTAAAAAAATGTTTTTCCGCACCAGATTTTTTTATTTAATTATTTTTTCAATTTTTCCTGCTTCAATAAATAGCCTCTTATATTCCCTTTCCAATGATACTCATATTGTCCCATTCCGCCATCAACTACTCGATAAATAACATATTATATATAAAAACTTTGGAGGGCCGTAACTCCTAAACTAAGGGTTGCCGCCAAATTTTTCACTTCACATTTTTTGCTTAAAATTGGATTTTGCACCCCGTAGTCAACTTTTTTTTATTTTGGAGCGGTGCCCGTAAACTAGATTTAAGCCTTCATTTTTCTTATTTAAAAATTTTAAAGATTTGTTTGTATTTTATTTAAAGCATATTTTTAATAATACATCTATTTAATTTTAAATAATTATAGTTTTAAAATTCATTCGCCTTGGTAGCAGCGAATTTAAAAAAAAACACTAACAACAGCAATTTGTATTTAGAGCAATTGGGTTTGTTTGTAATTATCTTTTATTTTCTTTTATTTCTAATTTTTGACATTTCTAACGAACAAAGCATCAATAAAAAGCTATATTGAAATTTCAAATTGGTATTTATTCTAGAGCAGCTACTAGCTAGTAAAATAAATCTACCTTGCAAACGTAGTAAAGGTAGACGTATCATTACCATAACCGAATAAAGCAGTTGTTCAAACCAACCTTAACATGCCACATTGCCATAGCCTTAATCGTAACCATAGGTGTAGTTTATATTTTGATTTTTTACTATAACCATATACAGTTTAATATTATTTAGGTATTTACTGTTTGTATTTTTGATTTTGTTTTAATTTTTTTACGTTCGCTGAATTGTGTTGGTGAGTTTTGTATGGTACGTATGTCCAGCTATGCGAACATCACCAAGAGTGGTTTTACATTATGGGCATTGTAGCTGACTCTTTTATTGTTTTCTATTTTGAAGCATCTCCGTAAGTCATCAAGCGTTTACATTATGACTCTTTTGTAGCAAGTGAGAGAATTTTATGATGTTTTATCATTCAATTTTTCAAGTGTTGCCATAAACTAAATGCATAAATTTTTCATTAATTTTTGAACAATATAGAAAAAAAAAAAAAAAGAGCTCTTTGGTAACACCGCTCCAGCATAGAACTGCAAAAAACGAAAGAGAGAAACAGGAATGAGAGAAAAAACTGAAAAGAGTCATGAATATTCATTTCGTGCTACTTTTGCTACCCCGTAAGCTTCTCTACACCTCTTGCCTACAAACTTCTGCATCATGACTTTTGTAGCTGATACAATGCCCTTAATGTAAACTCCCTCCAACTAGTAAAACATATGTAACTTGAGTGCTTTAATCAGCGTTGCTTAATGTACTACAAAAAAATGTTGGTACTTTTTTATGTTTTAGTAGATTTTAGGAATAACTTTGGTAGGAAAATATTTTATTTTGTGGCAACACTAGTCTTAGGTTACACTGTTTTTCTCTGTTCTCTTTTCTTTATTTACATTAAACTCTTGCACGTGCTGTTGCACTACTGTCAAAATAGATGTATATTTTATTTGCAACTACTGAAAAATGTGTTCGCACGTCTAAAGTTATATTTTAAAATAGTAAAAATATAA
Source organism: Gymnosoma rotundatum (assembly GCA_916610165.2). Taxonomy (NCBI): domain Eukaryota; kingdom Metazoa; phylum Arthropoda; class Insecta; order Diptera; family Tachinidae; genus Gymnosoma; species Gymnosoma rotundatum. The sequence continues at coordinate 22,640,818 of OU744339.1, read as the reverse complement.
AACTCAGATACAATTTTATTTAACAAAAAAGTGCTAATAAAATATGGCAGAACATACTCTAAAAACTAAAAGTTCTAATACATTTCGGGTAATTAACGATTCAATAAATATATTCAGCATTAGAATTTATTTGCATTTTGTGCTTTTTTTTTTTTTTTTCAAAATTACAGTTTAAAAGCTTTGCTGATCGTGTCAATGAAATTGATTTAAGACGTTTGGCTTTATACCATATTGGTCATGAAAATGAAGAGTTGGACGAAAATATTGAAACCTTTTTCCACCAAACTTTGAAGAAATGGATGGTTTTAAACTTATCGGAGGAATTTGCTATATTTTCAAGGAAGGTTATTAAAATCGTAACTTTGCCACAATTGTTGCATCGAAAAGACTTTGTTGTCGATATACTTTTAGAAAGGCTTGCATGTGCTACAAACTTATCTCTGCAACCTTTGTTGGAACTTCTTTATGTTTTGGCTCGAGATTTACGGGAAGAATTTTATCCCTTTTTCCAACGTGTCTTAGATAGATTGATATGTTTGTTAAATACCCAAGACTCCGATCAGTTGGAATGGACCTTGATATGTTTAGCCTATTTATTTAAGGTACTTAAGCCATTTTTGAAGCGTAATATAGATGTGGTATTCAATTGCATCCTCCCTCTTTTGGATGAGAAACGTTATGAGGAACATGTAACCAATTTTGCAGTTGAATGTTTTTCATTTATTGCTCGCGATGTACCAGATTATGGAAAACTTTTAAAGCTTATATTGGAAACTGTAGTTCGAGAACAAGTTGCAAGTGTACAGGGTTGCGGACGCTTATTATTCGAAATTATGCGTGGTGTTAAAGGACAATTCCATTCTGTTGCCGAAAAGTTTTTGCCGTTTATATTTGACTCAGTTGTAAATGAAAAAATAATTAAACAACAACAGAGCCAATTGCTAAATGAAATAGTAGAATATTGTATTTTACAATTATTAAAGTTTATACATCCGCAAGAAATGCCATTATTTTGGATTAAACTGTGTCAAGTCTCTAACAATTGTCAAAATGTTGCTAAATTACAAAATCTCTGTCGCATTTTCCTTCAAGTAGTGGAGTTCAAACAATGCCGCTACCTTGCTGAAGTGGACAAGATGGTACCCTGTCTTTTGCATTTAATAGAAAAGTGCATGAATGAGCCTAAGGCCGTAGAGGCTTTAAGAACTTGTACACAAGTAATAAGCTGCATTTTATGGTCTCATTCTTCATTAGTTACTCAATTGGAAACCAGCTGTCTCTTAAAGAAATGTTTGAACATCAAGAATAGAAAAATATATGCAGACTTTGTAAAACAAATGATTCTGCATGTACAATTCGATATATTTATATTGCCAAGTTTAATACAGCACTTTGAAGAGTATTTCGATAAACCAGCTTTCGAATTGTTAACCGAAGCAGTAATGAAAAAACAGCCTATACAGTTTGATGGGCATCATCGTCGTAATTGGCAGTCAATGGAAATAAAAGTGAAATCTAAGGAAACTTTAACAAAAGTAGAGGATAATTTTAAGGAAATCGATTTAAATAGTTCGCAGTTGGAGGAGCAATTAATGTTGCTAATTATAGCACTCCATTTAAAGGGCATAACACAGGATAACTTTAAAACCCCCTTAAACAAGTTGAGAGAAAGTTTAACCAATTCCTTGCAGATAGTTAATGCAGATCCAAAACATCTTCACTTATTATGTCTAGTAGTTTCAATAGAAACGCATTTAAACTATGTGTTAGCGAATGAAACAATAACTCTGCTAACAGATATTCTTTTAAAAAATATTAAATATTTACGTGTTCTGGAAGTTTTAAATCAATTAATTTCTATTTACCCCGGCTGTTTTAAAAATAATCAACAGCTGCACAACACCTTGTCTCAAATCCTTTCACATCATGATCATAAAAAACGCATGCTTGCCTCACTTTCACTAGCTGAAATATTTAAATCTCAAAAACATCAGACTCCCTATAGTATCTTTTATAGTGCACTAATTATAGAACCAAATGTCCATAACTACAGAGAACTAGTGCTTTTGGTACAAAAATTAGAAACACAAGCGGAATTGTACAAACAATTTCCCGCGGATTATTGTAAAGAGGATTGTATAAGATTTTTTCTTGGCCTACTCTATCACAATTTCAAGCTTTTGTGGGAACCTGTTCTTAAATTGCTAGAAGATTATGCCAAACATGTAGACAGTAATAAATTTTGGCTTATTTATCAACAAAAACTACAAAATACCCAAGAAAAAATAGATGATTCTTTTAAACACAACAAGGATGACAAAATAAAGACATCACATTGGAATTCTTGTGTTTTAAATGATTTAATGCATTTTCAAACAGAGCTGGACTTAAGCCAGCAACAATTACTAAATTATAGAAATTTGTTATGGCAACGTTTGCCACAATTTGGTAAATTAGTCGAGTTGAAAAATAGAGAATTGGTTGGTATGTTTTTAAAGTTTGTGGAAGAGGAGTATAAACAGCAATTGGAAAATAAAGAAAACTCTTGGGATTTGTCACTTAAAGCAGAAAGTTTATTAGATATTGAAGATATAGAAGAAGATAATGAAGAACAACAGCAAAAAGTCATGCAAAAAACTAACGTAAAGAAAAAAATAAAATATGATGCCAACACTATTGATACGCCCAATTTTAAGTCAATTTTACAAACACTGCAAACAAAACTGGCTGTTTTCGCTGCTCATCAGAATCCTCGAGCCTTGTATAGAGAACCTGAGTTGTGGTATCTGTATAATCAGCTTTTAAAGTGTGCTAATCAGCAGTTGCAAAAGTCTGCCTTAGACTGCATTTTTTCTTACAAATCCAAGGCCTTGATACCGTACAAGGAAAATTTGTATAATATTTTGGATGAAAAGAAATTCAAAGACGAGTTGATAAACTTAAAAGTAGAATCGGTATCTTTAGAACACAGACAGGAGTTTATGGAAATATTGTTAAGATTGCTCTACGGCAAAATGATCACACGGGGTACTCAAAAAGGACTTAGTTCTCAGCAGCGAAAATCAATTATTTTAAGGTTCCTGGCCCAATGTTCACTTAAGGAAATTAAATGGTTTTTAGAAATGGCTTTTGGTTTATATAACAAATTTTGCAAAGAATCCACAGATATTCTTACGATTCCCACTTTAGTTAAGGAAACATTTAATGTGCAATGTGTTTGGTCGCCCAAAAAACTACAAAGTGTAGTCAATTTGCTTGAACTTATACGCAAAGAATTTGGTGGTATAATGGATCAGAGTTTTCACTATTACATGCTTAAATTACTGGTGTTTGTTGGCAGCGTTTGCAATAAAGTTTTTCTATTAGATAATTCTTTGATACATCCCAAAATGCCAATTGTTTTTAAAAATCTTAAACAAAATGCACTTCAGAGTCTTTACAATTTTTTTGAACACATTGAAGAATTTGAATGGACTCCCGAACTAATACAATGCTTAAGTGAGGTATTTGTTTTTCCAGCTGTTGAAAAGATGCCTTCGGAGAGTATACATTCGCCTACTATTTTACTTAAGCTATTGTTACTGTGGGGTGAAAAACCCAAACACTTTGTCTTCCTTAATCAAAAACTACCCAACAAACAAGAAAATGTATTCCATTTTATTATTTCCCTGTTGTTGAATGAAAAATCCAAGGCTTTAGTACGCAAGCCCATAATGGCTTTGATAGAACGTTTGTTAGCGAGCTCAGAGAATGGCTTGGAATATGCAGAGCAAGGTCTTCAACTGGTTCAACCTTATATACCAGACTTATTACAGCGTCTCAAAATGAATTTCTCTACTAAAGGATCAAAGCATCATATAGATAAACACGATTTGAATGTTTTATCAATGTTAACAAAACATGTTACGAAACCTGAAACCTGTGACAGTTTATTGCAATTACTGTTACCTGTTCTCATTGCTAAAACCCAAACACAAGCTTCCCATGAGGTGGTCACTCAAGTCATTTCCACCCTATCAAATCTCATTAAAAGATTAGAGAAACCCGAATTGTATATACGTAAAATTGCTCCCATATTTGAGCAGGTGCACGAGGTATCAGCACGCAAACAGTTGTGCGATTTAATTGCCGATATAGCCCGCATCAAACATAAACAAAATCCTAATTCTTTAGATAGCGAACAATTAAAAACTTTGGCAAGAATTATACTTCTGCTCAATGCTTGGGACAAACGTTGGGTTGAGCAACCAGACTACGAAAAACGTTTGGATGCTTTTAAAGAAATAAAACAACAAACTGAATCGCCGGAAGGTGTCAATCTTGATTTAGGTATATTGGTTATATACAATTGTTTTTATTTCCTCAAATATGACAAGGACATGGGTTTGCGCGACAACGCAAGTGAACATTTAAAAATCCTGTTACCACATTTGGCCAAAAAGTATGCTGGTGATAAACAAAGTATTGATTATTTGGTGGGAGATGTTTTCATTAATCTCATTAGACGCGTTATAAAAGACACACACGAAAATGTGCGCAATGAAGGCATAAGGTTATTGGGGGAAATGGCTCGAGAATGTCCAGAAACCCATGAAATTTTACAAGACCTACATGGTTTAGGAAACAAAATGGATGCTGAAGTTGACTTCTTTGAGAATATGATACATTTGCAATCACATCGACATGGAAGAGCTTTGCTGAAGTTTAATGCACATGCAGCCTCTTTGCATAAACCACCATGTGTTAGAACTTTAACACAATTCATTTTACCTTTGGCCGCTCGTTATTTGTTGCAAGAGCAACATGCCACTAAACACACGTTGATAGATGCTGCTATCGAAACAGTGGGTATAGTGTGTCAGCTTTTGCCTTGGCAACATTATCACTCTATCCTACGTTACTATTTAATGAAAATGCGTCTTACGCATGACTATCAAAAGCAATGCGTACGCATTGTTGTTAGAATATTAGATGCCTTTCATTATGATTTGTCGTCGGCACAAAGTGATCAACAAACTTTGGCAAAACTTAAAAACGTTATAAAAGAAAAGTCCGAAAAATTCCTTATAGAAATCCAAAAATTCGAACAACAAGACAAACTAGATAACGTAAAGGAAGAAAATTTGGAAAATGATAATGAGCAAATGGAAGAGCTCAACACTTTTGAGTCTACAAACAATGAAGATGACACTTTGGAAGAAGTTTTAGAAAGTGTAGAAGATAAAACATGCGAGGATGAACAAGAAATTGCTAAGAACAATATTAAATTAGAACCTTGCTTGCATAAAATTACTTTGTTGCCGGTAAATGCTTCGAAAAAAGTTTTGACAACAATTACCACAATTCTAATACCCACCTTGAACCGTTCCATCACCGACAAATCATCTTATGACAATAAACATAAAGTAAATCGTAAACGTTTAAGTATTGAAAGAGAAGAAGAAGAAATTTTAAGAGTTCCTATCGGTTTGGCTTTGGTAAAACTAATGCAAAAGCTTCCCAAAGAACTTATGGATAGCAGTTTGCCAGGTGAGTAAAAATACGATAAAATAAGATTAAAAACATGTTTTGTTGGTAAGTTTTTAAAGCTTTCAATTTTTGTGTGGGCTTCTAAAATAATTCTCATGTTGTTTTTAAAGTTTTTATACATAAAGAAAGATTTTTTTTCCTTTTCTAAAAATTTGGATAAAGATTTCCTGATGTGCTAACTTAAGTAACCGGTGAAAAATGTATAGATAACAGCTTTTCCAACCAAAAAATAAATTTCATTTTTATTTAAAAATGTTATGGGACACTAGTGTGTCAGGGCGAGCTTCGCCGTACGAAAAAAACTCTAAAAATTGAATCGAATTCGGTTTGACCGATTGTGACCTAAATAAAAGCGTAATGCGGAACGTTTTCTTCCGCAAAGCCTTAACGCTGAAATGCCATACCTAAACAAAAGCGCCAACGCTATGTCAAAATGATAAAAACAGGGTTATTAAAAAATAAAAGCTTAAATCTATTTGCTGACGCAGTTTAAAAATGTACTTTTAAGCAAAATATGTATGACCTTTCCAATGATTCCCATATTGCCATATTAAACATACAAACTTTAGAGGTTCGTAGCCTTGAAACTAAGGGTCAGACACAAAATTTTCAATTAAAATTGCATTTTACACCAAGGAGACAACTTTTTTCTTTAATTTTTGAATTTAGACCGTAAACTAGATTCGTTCCAAATAAAATATAACTTCTCTGATAAATTTTAACAAGTATAACATTTCTGGTGTTTGTGTAGTGTAAATTAAAAATTAATAAAAAAAAATTATTAAAATTTGTATTAATTTTATTTATTACTATTATTTCTGCATGCTACATACAAAATGTACAGGCATGAGAACTTTTGACAGCTAAAACCGCTTTCCGCTTTTGTTTAGGTATGGCTATAAATGATTTATAAAAATGTAACATCTAAGTTCGCGGTAATTTATTTTTTTTATTTGGCCATGTAGGCAAAGAAACGGATTACAAAGCAATAATGGCCCTGAGCGTAATATAATATTAATATTTAAAATTGCTCAAATAGTTAAAAATTATTTGTCCGATATCATCATCATATAAAACCATTAACTTAAAAACAAAAGAAGCCACTAATTAATTGTCGTTATTTTGAAACAGTCGAATCTAATGGTCTTATGGCATAGTTTTGCATTAATGCACGTAACTGCAAAAAAGATTTGACAAAACCAATTACGTACAATACTCTACTCTCTTTTTTAATATTTTTAAAATGATGTCGAATAGCTTTTTCAATTACAAATGAAATTTAAATCTTTGCTCTATTCCTTTACAGGTGTTTTTATGAAAGTTTGCACATTTTTGCGTTCTCCATTAAAATCAGTGCGGATGCTAACCCGTGATATACTTAAAAAAATTATGCTCTGCTTGGGCTCCAAGTATTTACCCATGCTAATGGATCATTTACAAAATCTTCTAACAAGAGGTTTCCAAGTGCATGTGCTCTCAGTTACCGTTCATGGTGTATTGGATGCACTTCGCGATTGTTTGGAACCCAGTGATATTGAAGCCTGTTTACACAATATTTTGGAAGTGGCACTAAATGATATTTTCGGCGAAATTAATGCTGAAAAGGAAATTGACAAATTAACTGCACATACGCCAGAAGCTAAGCCTAGTTCCAAAAGTTTTATAGTATTACATATATTGGCTCGTAACATACGAGAGACCTGTTTATTGGATTTGCTTTTGCCATTCAAAGACCACTTGGCGAAATCTAAATCACGAAAACTTACTCTTAAAATACAAGAATCATTTGCAAAAATCGTTAACGGTTTAGTTGAGAATTCACACATATCGCGTGAAAGCTTATTGATTTTTATATATGGTACCATGTCAGAGAGTATAACGGATCTATTGCCGGGCACACAAAGAAGAGTATTGAGCGAAAGTGAAAAGGAAAAAATGAGAAGAGCTAAACCTGACTGTTTTATTATACAACCAATGCCGCGCATTAGATCAGGAGCCATAAATAAACAAGTGAAAACAAACGCTCAGGCTAATGCTCACATTTTAATTGAATTTGGTTTGGAAATGTTGCACATAGTTCTGAAAAGAAAAAAATTAGTAGACGTTGACTATCCACCCTTTCTAAATCCCATATTACCCTTACTCAAGGATTCTCTAAAAAGTACTCACATTAGAGTGACAACATTTGCCCTAAAATGTTTTGCAACATTATGGGTAGAGGAATATAAATTGAAGAACATGGAAGAGCCAGAGTATATTAAAGAAGTTGTAGAAAGAATATTTGAAATCCTCAAAAACTTTTCAACTTTTGGTGCCACCAAACAGGAGGACAATTTTCAATTAATGAAATCAGCTTTCAAAGCAATTGTGGCCTTGCTACGTAAATGCGAATACTACAATCTAACCGAGGAACAAATTGATGAATTAGTTTTGTATATAGAACAAGATCTACATGAAGGTGAAAATCAATCCATGACCTTCAATTTACTTAAAGCAATGTTAACGCGTAAAGTTGAATCCAAAGCCATGCATGACATAATGAACAAAATAGCTGATATATCTATTACATCGCGATCTGATTATGTTAGAGATGAAGCCAGAAATTTGCTCACAATTTATGTTATGGAATATCCCTTACGCAAAAAGGTCGATCAAATTGTTAAATTTTTCACAGTACAGTTGTGTTATTCTTTGCCCGCTGGACGGCTATCGGCTATAGAATTTTTATTAGCCATTATCAAAAAATTTCCCACATCTATTTTGACCAAAAGATCAGAGTTTTTGTTTTTATCTTTAGGTTCGCGTTTGGTAAACGACGAAGAACCCGAGTGTCGTAGGGCTGTCGCAAATTGTATAGAAGTCTTAATAAGTCGATTAGAGAAAGTAGAACGTCAACACTTATTCGATATGACATTATTATTTTTCAATGCCGATAATAAGCCCACAGTCAGAGAAATGGCAGCTGCTTTATGCTCCAGATTCCTAAATGCTGAAAAACAGTCATTTGCTCCTAGAATTAAAGTTGTGTTACCAATTTTAGTGGGACGACTAACAACAAACGCAACAAAACCTGGCCGATTTGTTAGACCACCAAATCTCTTACATTCGCCCGAAGAAGAAGAAGAAAAAGAGTTAGGTGGTGGCAAACCTAAAAAGTCTAAAAAGGTAATTTCGAAAATAGTTATAATTTATTGTACAAAGTTTTGAATAATATTCTTGTTGCTTGCAGGGTTCGAAAAATGCCAGTACTGCCTTAGAACATGAAGTCCAAAAAATTTTGCAAGGCGATCAAGATGAGGAAGAAGCTTTGACACGCAAACAAAAAGCGTTGGATCACGAGCTAATACAAATGCAATATTGTTTGTTGAAAATTTTTGATTACAACTCTGCGGAATTGTTTAAAAATGAAGAACTTAGCAGTGTAATCGATGAACTAGCTTACGAATCGCAACGTTTATTAGCACACGAACACAATTGGGTGCGTTGTAATGCAGCCAAAATCATAAGCAACATAATAAGTGGCTTTGATTTTTCACTAATTGGCAGGAAATTGTCTCAAATTTCCTGCGAGGAGGATGAGACGAAGAGAATAAATTTGGATTTTATCTACTTAAATCCAGAATATGATATAAAATCGTTAGTGTTAGATTTATGTGCTCAAATGATACCCGGAGAAACAACCCAGCCCATGATAGATGAAATAGTAAAAATTTTCTTATACATAGCGACAATGCTAAGAGACGTGCCTTTTAAAGTTAAGCGTGAGGTAGAGGATGAAGAAGACGCCCAAGAGAATGACAAAGAGTTTTTAACAAAAATCAATCTTAACTGGTTAATGAAAAACATAAGATTTCTAATAAACAAAGAAGTGTCTAAAGCATCTCATAGCACAAGCATGGTAAGACTCACATCTAAATTCATTTTTTTTAATAATTTAATTTTTTCTCCTAGCGTACTGCTTTATTCACCCTTATCGAAGCCCTTATAACTTTGCTGCCTGTAAAAACGTTAGAACTTTTAGGAACATCTTTGCTATCCGTTCTAGTACGTGAAATGTCAGAAGAAGATCAAAATGTCGATGCCGAGCTACGTCAGTTAGCGCTACGTGTTGGCAGCCGTTTGCGAAAACGAATAGGTTCTGATGTGTACGATAAGCTACGGGCTGCTGCGCAAATGAGATTAATGGTACGCCGGGCCGAACGTAAAAAACTTATTGCCCAGGAGAAAATTCACGATCCTGTTCGAGCCGCCAAACGTAAGGTTGCTGTACAAGAACGTAAGAAATCCGCTAAAAAATTGAAGGCTAGTGTGTTACGGGGAAAAACGGCTGATGTTAAACAGAAGCTTCAAAAGAGGAAGCGCAAAGCTGAAGAGAGTGTGTTTTAGTTAAGTTGTAAATTTAAGTCGATATGTTATTAAGAAATACACAATACATTTATGTGTATATTATGTAAATAATACAGTTTAAAAGATGTTTGGGCTAGTAGTTTTATTTAAAAGAAGTTGCTTGAATTTCTATTTGAAATTATTTTAATTTGGTTTATTCATAAAAAAATAAAAAAAGATTTGAGGAGTATTTTAGGAACATTTAAAAATAAATATTTAATTATATTTTTATTAAGTTTATGAAAAGTCATTGCTTAGGTTTGTAGTTTCTCTTCAGGATTTTGCGTGTTCATCCTAGCGTAGGGACCATTCTAATATTCTCTGTATTATTCTAATTTAAATATATGTTCTGCCGAAGCAAAAACAATTCGCAAATACTAGTTTTATTAGGTCGTAGCAAATTCTAAATTTTTTACAATTGATTTTGAAACCATTACACTATGCATCAACGTATTCACTACATTACCAACAGAAATTTGAGAACTTGCTTCTGAAAAAATCTTAATATCGTTCCTTACTGCGGTGAAGTGAAATTCACGTGACGCGTGTTTCCAATAACATCCAATTTTGCTAAAGACCATTGTAAATCCTTTGTAATTAATGCAACGTTCGAGCGAGCGTTGTATTTTCGGAAAGCTTTGAATTTTTTAATGAAATAATATGGAATTGGTATATTAAATTTAAAACAATCGAAATTTATCACACACTTATTTATTTGAAAATTCTATCTACTTTTGAAATCGATTCATTTTTATCACGTAGAGGAATATCGTTGAGCACTGAAAAATACCTACTTGCAGAAAAATTATTTAACAAAACGTGCTTTAGTAATTTTATTTCGAAACTGTATTCAAATAAATTCTTTTTTTGCACGTGATCTGTCAAGTGGTAATTTCCCCAATGTTTCAAAACGTGTAAACTTCTCGAACTGACTTAGAATGTGTCAGAGAATCTTTAACGAGAGTATATTGCATTAATGTGAAGATCTAGTATTGACGACACCTTAATTTTTAATGATTTTCTATTCTACTTTTAATCTTTGCAGCGAAATGTTTAGTCACATTACTTAGGTCCACATATAAACTTACATTCGCACTTTCGTCATTATAATTTTTTTGCAACTTACAAAAAATATAAGCCAGTTCGTGGCAATGTTTAAAAAATAGAAAATACGCAGAAATCTTAACAGTCAGTAACTCCGAAAAAATGAAATAATTTCATTCTGCTAAAAAATCCTTAAGCAAATTATGAAAAATCGTCAAACTTAAGATAAATAGTAAGATCTGGCAACACTGTCTTTTAAACACATTTTTTGTGAGCCACCCACATACTAAAAATTACGGTAATCAAAACAAAATGCAAAAATTTGAATTAACATGCATTCCTTTTATGCTATGTTAGCTATTACTTTGCAGTGAGTACCTTACATTCATTCTTTGAGTTATGTTATGTTAGTTTAACATGTATTTATTAGCTTTGCAGCTGCTGTCATTGTGTTATTTACATACATATGTCAGCATATTTATGAGATTTGTGGTTTCGCTTCTGAACATCTATTTCCTCATTAGTTAAACAAAAGTGATGTCAATTTTTAAGAAAAAACGCAAATGGTTTTAAATATTATTAAATTTTAATTAAAATAAAAAATTAGCAGTAACGAAAAATTTAAATGAAATTTTAAATTTATATACATATATGTATACAAGCATAAGTAATAAGAGAAAGTGGCTATTATTAAAAACATTGTTAGAAGCACAATTGGTTGCTCTAAGTGGTATACGGTATATAATACATGCCAATCCACTAGCTGGGTGAGTTTTTGTTTTTGCATCATGTTACAATATTATTAAGTTTTTTATTTTTTATGTTTATTTTATCGTCCACAAAAGTTACGAGCTGGTTTTATCAAAAACTTGTTTTTTGATAACTATTTGAATATGCAATGTTTCAAAAACAATACAGTTTCTCCAAATGCCTCGGATTTAAGTCTTAAAAAAGATATTTTGATCAAAGAAAATCTAAATAATAACGATAAGGTTGTTGTGACAGCTGGTCTAGAGCACCAATGTAATGGTCATTTTAGAAGAGCACCGACTTTATTAGAGTTTAAAGATGACAATGGTGCAGAAATCCCTTCGTGTTCCAAGACGCAAACACCGCCAACACCCGTACCATCACCATCCGATCCCCCGCCAAATATGAAAACACAATATCGTGAACTTTTTTTAGCATGTCAAGAACAGGCTTCATTCTTTAAAGAAGATATTTCTGAAAGGGGCCAACGTTTACAAGCAGCTTTTATAGTTTGGCAAGATTTCATAAAACTTTCCGATAATTTAATACAGCAAATAGAAGCGTTTGCTCACAAATATGATTTTGATGAACATACTCCTGGCAATGGCTATCGTAGTTTTATATCCGTTACAAATTCTTGCATAGAATATGGTTTGGGTATATGTAATAGTTTGTTGGCTTCCCGTTCTACAATTTTTTTTCGTAAAAAATTTTACATGAAGGAAGTGGAAGCTTGTTCCCAACTATTGTCTTCTCTGTGTTCATGCATGAAACATTTGTTAATTTTACATGACTGGTCAAAGGAATCTAATGATTTATTTGCCTCTGCCGAACACTCTGCTGAAGAGCTTTTCGAAATGGGAGAGACCATTAATCAGTACTGTTTTTATGGTCGCTGTTTGGGATTTCAGTACGGTGATTCTATACGCAGTGTTTTGCGTTTTATTTCAATAAGTATGGCTGGATTTTCAGAAACATTTTATGCCCAAGATAATGATGGTGCACTGTTAAAAACTACAAGAAGTGTCTGGACTAGTGGAAAATATTTATTAAGTCCTGAATTGAGAGCTCGTCGTATAGTTAATTTGTCGCAAAATGCTAAAATCGATTTTTGTAAATCATTTTGGTTTTTATCCGAATCAGAACTTATGCATAAAATACCCAGTATAGTGGGCAGTTCCATTAAAATCAATCAAATAATTGAGATGCCTTCAGAACCTTTACAATTAAAGAAAGTAAGTCATGCTAAGAACTGTGAACGAGACGGGACAGAAGAAGATCAAAATAAAGATATAATAGATGAATTCATAGATATTCCAGTACCTTCCAGTCACTTGGGTCCTGGTATTCCTATACAAGTGCGTTTACTCAGCTTTCAGCGACGTGAAGGTATGGTGGGCTTGGGTTCAAGAAGTTATAGACTCTGGCGAAAGTTGCCAACACGTAGTCCTTGTATACTGTTTCACTGTCATGGTGGTGGTTTTGTGGCTCAATCATCGAAATCTCACGAATTATATCTAAGAGACTGGGCAGTTGCCTTGGATTGTCCCATACTCTCGGTGGACTATAGCTTAGCACCCGAAGCACCATTTCCACGGGCTATAGAAGAAGTCTTTTATGCCTACTGTTGGATGTTAAAGAATTACGCTCATTTAGGAACCACAGCCGAACGTATTGTATTGGCTGGAGATTCAGCTGGTGCAAATCTTTGTGCAGCTTTAAGTTTCAAGTGCATTGAACAGGGTGTACGAAAACCAGATGGTTTATTTTTGGCCTACTGCCCCACGCTAATATCGTTTGTACCCAGTCCAGCTCGACTGCTGTGTCTTATGGATCCGCTCTTACCATTTGGCTTTATGATGCGTTGTCTAAAAGCGTATGCTGCACCTAGTCCGGAGGTTTTAAATGAAAACTCTAAAAGTGAGAAATTGTTAAAGGAAATACGAAAGGCTTCCGAACTAGAGCCTCACTATAAATTAAATTTGGATTGTCATAATAGTAATGTATCATCAAGACGTACATCAACTGCCAAAAGTCCTTTATCTTCAGTAGCCGAAAATTCGAAATGGGAACAGATAAAGGTAATTCGCATATCCTAATAAACTAAACTAAATCTTTTCTTAAATAATATTTTCATGCTTTTGTCATACAGTATAATAGCAACGATGAGCTAGAGGGAGGCTCTAAATCCCATTATGCTATTGAAGTGGCTAAAGAAGAAACCGAAGATAGTTCAGAAAATACTTTTGCCAGTGCCTCGTATCACAGTCAAACTGTTGAAAACACAGAATTACCCTCTATAGAGGATGATGATAATAGTTCTTGTCTCTCTTTCGAGGATGACTCACAACCAATAGAACATTATCCGATTGAACAACACAAAAATTCAAATTCTGAACAATATATTGATCATTTTTTGGATTCTTACATTGTGGATGCTTCCACTAAAGAAGCAAACGAGATAAATGTATGTGCTGAAGACGAATTAGAAACAATGCCAGCCCAAACTTTATCCGAAGAAAACCTCTTTGTAGATGCCAGTAAAGAGGCCTTAGCCTTAGAAACTATACAAGGAAGATTTAATAATGCCGTAAACACTATTTCAAACACTCTTAATCGTTACACACAGTCGTACGAAATTAAAAGTGATGGTGTTACAATAGAAAAGCCTTTGCAGGATTTACGCAATATGGATGCCTTAATTGCTCGAAGCCCAAGTGCTGAGTTTGCTTTTGAAATACCGAAAGATCCATTTTTATCGCCTTATTATGCCAGTGATGAGTGGCTTAAACAATTGCCAAATACTAAGATATTGGTAGGTAGAAATTTTACTATTTACAGCGTTTAGAAAATTGATCATTAGACTAAATTATTATTATTATTATTATTATTATTATTATTATTATTATTATTATTATTATTATCATTATTATTATGCTTTATTAGATTTATAAATAAATGGTTTAATAATTTACATAATTATAACAAGGAGCACATAGGCAATCCGCTCTAGGTTTTAAATAATTATTATTGAAAAATTAAAAAATAATTAGCAATAATAAAAATAATAGTAATAGTAAGGATTAAACATTTATTCTAATTTGACTTATAAATTCATATATTTCTGCTATATTGTCCTGGGTGGGAAGTTTGAGTAATTTTTTTGGGCTATCAGATCCAAAAATGGTACATCTGAGCCTCTGGTAGTGCGAACACTACATTAAGAGATAATTGATAGTGAGCGGCAAATTTCGTTTAGAACAAGGGTTTGTTTTTTTTTTTTGAGTATGTGGCTGTGTGTTGCATATGTGTGTCCTAGTCGTAGGCGGATGAAGACGTGGATTTGATATAGAGTAACAATAGTTGGGTACTTTGGATGAATGAATTTTTCGTTTCACTGCTTGTAATGAGGGTGGCAGTAATTGGACCATGCTAAGGCTTGTTTTTTTTAATGTAAATTTTTATAAAATTTGGAAGATTAGGATTTTCCTGTTGGTTTATCATTACTATGGGAGCTTTACAAGCGAATCTGGCTGCGTAATCTGCATATTCATTACCTTTTATATTAACTTGACCTGGGACCCATAAAATCTTAGAGGGTTTTTAATAAAAATATCATGAATGCGATTAACTTTAGTCCATTTATTAGAAGTTAGATTGCATACTGATTTTATTAATGACCAACTATCTGTAGAAACAACTGTTTTGCGTTGATTGTGGAGAGCTATTTCCATCATACTTGGAATTTTTCATTACAATTAAAATTTTGAAATAATGACATTGAAAAAAATTTAACTTAACTCAATGCTAATGATTTTATTTTAAATATAATTGTTTTTAATAATAGTAATGAAATTTCAATGAAATTGTTTCATTACTAATTACAATTGAATCAAAAATAATTGCTTCTATGAAACACAAATTTTTGATCGCAGAAACTTAAAAAAACTATGCATACAAAAAGTAATTTTTTGGGAATGACATGTTTTTTTTATTTGTGGTTTAGCAATTATTTTTAATCTTTTTTTTAATTTTAGCGATTTTTTAGGCTTCGATGATTGTTCTGTGTTTTTTAGTTTGACTTTATATATTTTTTTTGTGACTTTCCTTCCACCTTTTCATGGGACATACACTAATCAGCTCTCCAGAAGATTGAGGATTTTAAACGGGTTTGGCTTGAGATTTAGAATTGGTTTCAAATCGCATTATTTAAAAAAAATTTAATTTCTTATCTGGTTTCAAAAATGTGTAATTAATTGTATCTAATTTCATTGAGTAAGCAAAAGGTCACTTTCAGAGCTGTAAATGAATCATTTATTTTTGAATTAATGCGCGAATTATTCATGCGCTGAATTATCAATTTTAAAGTTTATTTCTTTTCACAGCAAAAAAATAAATTGATTGAAATTAGAATTGCAATTAGTTTCCAATTCAAATGAATTTTTAGAATGAATTGCAATTCTTTTCTAATTCAAATGAATTTGTGAAAGTGAAATGCAATTCATTTGAATTGAACTGATTTTGAATTAATTCAAATTGTTTGTAAAACTTAATTAGCAATTTATTACCAACTCATTTAAATTGAATTGATTGAAATTTTAATTTATTTTCTAAGTAGATATGTGGTAAGCGTCTTCTTGTTTTCTCTATTCTTTAATTATTGAATATTTTCAGTTTGGTAGGAGAAATTTTAATTTCTTTGTCCCTTAAGATCTGCTCTTTAATTTGATTGATTGCAATTCATTTTTAATTTCATTCATTTGTTTTGCAATTCATTGTTCTAACTTATTTGAATGAATTCAAAATCATTTTAATGAAAACTAATTGGAAATAAATTGTAATTCTTTTTAAAAAATTCATTTAAATTCAAATTTTAAAATTTCTTTCATTATTTTTTACCAATGCACTCACACTCTTAAAATTTGCTGAGAATTTGCTTTCAAGTTTTTGTTCAATTGAGTGTTTCAAATTACATTCAAGAAAACAGCTGATTGAAGTTTTTTCCTCCAAATAAATTTTATTTGTTTTCTTGACGACATTTTGCTTAAAAACTTGCTTTGGAATTGCGTGCAAACTACGTCACAGCTTTCAATTTTTGTGAATTTCTTGAAAGAGAATTGAACAAAACCTTGACCGTGTGACTGCACTGTAATTCATTTGAATAGATTTAAAATTTCATTTAATTCTTTTTTGCTGTGAAAAGAATTAATTCAAAATTTAGCTAATTCGTAACGAATTAAAATTAAAAAAGAATGATTCATTTATAGCTCTGATCTCTTTCCTAATCATACTACACAAAGGAGTAGGGAAATATGGAAAATGAAAATTATTAAACGGTCAAATAAAAACTGTATTAATATGTGCAATTAATTTTAGTTTAGATGCAGTCCTTTTTGGATTTTCATCGTTTTGTAACGAAAGGATAAAACGAAGCTTTTAATCATTTTTATCACCGCTCCTCAATGGTATTGTGATTTCAATTATGTATTGTCTATCGCTTGTTTCTCGTTCTGGGTTAATATGTATTCTCTTCTCTTAAAAAAACGGAAGTGCCACTCAGATAAGCCGGACCGAGAAAAGTGAAAATCAAATAGAGTCATGTGAGGTGACAAGAGAGTTGCTTTAAATATTTTTTTAAGCGATTTTTCATCATATGTCATGCTCGACTCAAGCGCGTTTATTGTAGTTAACGTTCGCGATAATCGCTTCATTCAGTTTTAGCAAGTCGATGATGCATGGCCCTGCATACCTTTTAATGCTTAAAGCAACAATTTTGACTGCAAAAATTAAACCACAGTGTAACTCTAATAACTCTTTCATACTCGAAAATAGTTTTAAATTTTAGTTTTGAATAATGATCGTTTTAATTTAAAACAGCTTAATAAAATATTGACATCTTTTTTAAGACTTTAGAAATGGATCCCTGCCTAGACGACTGTGTAATGTTTGCCAAAAAATTAAAAAGACTCAATAGACCGGTAACATTGGATATTTTAAAGGGTTTACCGCACGGTTTTCTTAATTTTACAATGGTAAGTGAGCTTTTTAATTGTTTTCTCTTTATTATGTAAAAATGATTTTAAATAAGAAACCTGATTTTTTTGCTTAAAAAACTGTTTTTTTTTTAAATCCGCTCGCTTTGAAATTCTAATGAAGCGCTTCTAACATTAAATACAAAAAGTTTTAAATGTATGTTGTTTAGCGCACGTGTGCTGTTTTCAGATATAAATTATAAAGAATTTGCTTTAAATTTTTTAAGTTATTACACTTAATAAAAAATTATCGTACAATCTTGATATTGTAGAAATTAATGAAATCCCTCAGGGTCACGTTTTAGAATTATAAGCAATTTAAATAAACTTTGTAAGTGTTTACACTGCTGAATTTCTTCAAAATGTTTATTTTCTAATAATTTTGCGATATTTTACTACAGGTAATTCGAATCTTTTCTTGGTAATAAGTAATTACAGCCAAATGGCTGACATATAGTTTCTTTCATTCGGACTTTGGAAGTCACTCACGTACAGTTTTCTTTTGATCATACAGACTTATATACTCTTACGAAATAGATTTTGATTCAATACGTTTTCACGAACGAAAAAATTGTCCTCATAACCACCGTCCAAATCTCATGCGTGACAATTTTAAAACAGTTCTTTTTTTCACCCACACAAGAAAAAAGTTTCGTGTTAAGCAGGATTTTATTTAAAATTTTGAATTTTCAGATCCCAGTTATCAATTTAAATTAAACAAACAATTAAAAATGTCAAGATTCTCCTATTTTTCATCGCCTTTAATATAAAATCTGGTTTAACTCTTTGTCCATTAATTGATATAATTAATTTTCGTACGAAAAAAAACTGTTTCCACATCGCAACCAAATCAGTATTCAGCAAAAGTGTTTTTAGAATTTTTCAATTTGCTAATTTTTACAGCATTTTCGAACTCATTCTTTTAACCCAATCAAATTATCATCGAAAATATATTTTTGTAAGCAAAAGTTCCTTAAAAAATATATTTTTCAGAAATGTGCAATAAAAATAAAATTCTTAAACTTGTTTATAGAGTACAAACATGTTTATTCCAGAGTTTCGAAAATTTGCTAACAGCAGTTACGTTTTACTAAACAGTTAATTTTTTTCAGTCACATGCTGAGAATAAATGACAAAGCTCAGTTTTTCATTCTGTGTCAACTGAAAATAGTTTCAACTGAGCCTACACAGTATTGAAACCATCAGAATTCAATCTTCTAACTTCAGCAACAAAACGCACGCACAGTGGCTGTCTTTTCAGTTTGCAACAGTATGCAACTGAAAACTCAGTTCGTGTGCGTTTAGCAATGTAACAAAACTAAAACTGTGACTAGGTTGGTTAAACAAAGTAGAAACTGAGCGCTTGTGTACAATTTTGATACTTGATACGCAGACAAAAAGACATCATTTAAACATTCACATGTCGTGAATAAGAAGTGAAATTTATGTTGCCATAAAATTTCCATTACCCTCAAAGTGAAAATTGGTATCATGGAGTTCCCATGAAATATTTGTTCCTATTGCACATTGAATGTAAGTAAGAAGAATAACTTCAGTGAAAATTGTTGAATTAAAGTTTAAGAATAAAACAAGTAAGAGTGCTATTTTTGCCTATGCCGAATCTTATATACCCTTCACCATCTATGTCAATCTAGTTTAGTGAAGTAACTACAATCAAAAAAGCAAATATTTAGATGACAGAGAATTAAAAAATAAAAAAAATTTGGTACTGCATACATATAATTTTACATAAAAATGTCATCGGCTCTTAATGGGTTAAGCATTTTAAAAAATTTTAGTATTTACTTAAAGATCACTTTAAAAGCTATAAAATGATACCAGTGTTGTAAATGAATCATTCTTTTTTGATTTCAATTCATAACGAATTAGCTAAATTTTGAATTAATTCTTTTCAACAAAAAAGGAATTGAATTAAATTTGAATCAATTCATTTGAATTTAGCGAACATGAATTGCAATTCATTTGCAATTCAAATAAATTGGGCAAAATGATTTGCAATTCATTTTTTAATTCAAAAGAATTTGTAAAATGAATTGTAATTCATTTGAATTGAAATGATTTGGAATTAATTCAAATGAATTAAAAAAGTAACTTGTAATTTAAATCCAAATCAAAATTGCCTTCAATTGAAGTAAACTTGGTGTTTGGTTCTTCAAGTACTACTTATTTCGCTTTTGATATACGCTGAATAACAAGACATTCAGTATTTAAAACCTATTAATAATTTATAAAAGTCTTGCTGACTCAATCGTTTACTGCAGACTGACAGCATCATTTATTAAAACACTTTTTATACTTAAAGTCTAACGGTTCTTAAGATAAATTTAAATAAATGTAACAAAGAGAATTATTATAAATTAGTAATAAATGCTTGGTTTAAAATCAATAAACAATGGGTGATTCATTATTAATAGTGGATATATTTGCATTTTAAAGTACCGAATAGAAGTACTTGGAAAAAGGGTGATGCTTTTGCATTACAGTCTTTTTTTTCAAAATCAATTCAATTCAAATAAATTGGAAATGTATAACAAATTCATTTTTCGAGTTAATTCAAATGAATTGGTAAAATGAATTGCAATTCATATTTTAACTCATTTGAATTAATTTAAAATCAATTCAAATAAATTGGAAATGAATTGCAATTTATTTTACCAATTTATTTGAAATGAAAATTAATTGCAATTCATGTTCTCTAAATTTAAATGAATTGATTCAAATTTAATTCAATTCGTTTTTGAAAAAAAAGAATTAATTCAAAATTCTACCAATTCATTGAACGAATGAATCTGGAATTAGTTAAAAAATGAAAGATTCGTTTACAACTCTGAATGATACCCGTACCTCGTAAAATATGGGCGATCGCCATTTTTTTCCACTTGATGGTTTTTTATTTATTAATTCTCTATATTTATCTTTTTGATTGGAGTTACTTCACTAAACTAGATTTACATAGATGGTGAAGGGTATATAAGATTCGGCATAGCCGAATATAGCACTCTTAATTGTTTTTTTTTTTTTTAACCAGACCAGACTTCTTCTTTCCTGATTAAAATTCCTCTTCGATGTCTAATCGAACTCTTATTAAAAGTTTATATCTAATTTAATTCTAGAAATGCATAAATAAATTTAATTTAACAAAATAAAATTAATAAATATCAAATAAAATACTTATCCACAGCATCAGCCATTTTTGTGATGCCTGTTTGACGTTTTTGTGCGCATCATAAATTTCTGTAATGCATTTTAAAACATACGACATTTGCAGTGATAATAACTGATGTTTTTTAGAACACGCTGCGCATCCGATGCAGTGATGTATTTCCGAGCAAGTCCTTATTATTGTAAGGCCAAAGCCTTAGAAAGGGAACGGATTACCTGTGTGTTTTCAATAAATATACGTCGTTAGGAAATAAACTGGTTTCTATTCAAATTTTATTCAGAAAATTATGAAACTAAAAATAAGCATTTTGAAGGCATCAAGCATGATTAACACTTTTAATGTTAAATGCTTCAAAATAATTTTCCAACTTATTTAAATTAAAATTTCAGCTCTCTGATTGATTTAAGAGTAATAAGTTTCTAAGTAACAAATGTTAAATTCTAGCTTTTAAATTAAAAATTTAATGCGTTTAGATTTAAAAAGAAGTTTTTATTTTGCTTTAAAGAAAATGCTTAAAATTGTTTTATTTATAACTCCTTAAATTGTTTATTAATATTCTAAAGCTTTCAAACGAAGCCATGGAAGGTTCGAAAACTTGTATAAATTTATTAAAACAACTATTTGCATTAGAGACAAATTCTACAAGATCATCACTCACTCCTAACACCAAAACATCAGCCTCTAATGGTACGAAGCATGAGGCATCCTCCTGTGACACAGAAAAGAATTAAAAAAAAAAAAAATAATAACTTATTGTTGCACTATTTTCTAAAAAAAAAAAAAACAAACACACGCTTTTTGTATTTTATTACACTCTCACAGAAGCTATTTATGCAAATTTAATTATACTATTTATACAAATTATAACTGACTTATTCATAAAATATACATATATGTCATGTATGAGAAGTTTATAAAAGGAAAAAGAAACCAAATAAATTCTTTTTTTTTATGAATACGGCAGTTAGTGTTTAACACCAAAAGAAAAGTATTATTATCGAAATAATTTTTTTACACAAAAAAAAAAAAAAAAAAAAAAAAATATTAATAAAAGCAATAATAATTAAATACATAAAAAACAAAAATAATAAATAAAAATACTCAAATATTTTTTTCTAATTTTTTTGTATTTAATATAAGCTGTTTATTTTTATACATATACATATTTATTTTTATATTTTAATTAATAACACTTTATTTATTTTTTATTAATTATATTTTATACACACATTCTTTAAAATTATTTATATTTATTGTAAAAATTATTGTATTTAAAAATTATACAAATAAATTATTGTATTAACAAAATTCAAATACTTAGCTTTTTATTTTTTTTTTTAAATTGGAATATCCAGGAATGTTTAATTAACTCTTGGGAACTTAACAACATCCTTCCAACATGTCGAATCGTTTTCGTAAAACAATATGCTGCTCTTTAATAATTTTAACGAGTTTTCAAGGAACTAGTTTTGGTTGTATTGGCTCTTAAGCGAAAAGCGCTTCAAAGTAAGAATAAATTTTTTTAACTGCAATATTTTAAGGCTTTAGGTTCAGACTAATTAATTGACAAATTTATCACATCATTTAGTTACTTATGAAATGAAAATTTAAACTCCTGAAAAACAACAAAAAAAAAAAAAAAACGAAATTTTCAAGTCTTGTTAAATGTTCGAAAATTTAAAATAATTTATTTATTTTATACAAACTTTATAAAGTTGACCATCTGAGCACAAGAAAAAACTTTAACTATAATTTAGACAAAATTAAAATGATTTAAATTAGAAAGTGGTTAATACAAATCAAAAGTGCATATGAAAGACTTTTTCGAAATTTAAAATTTTGTATTAAAACCAATAGATGTATCAAATACATGATGTTGCAAGTTGAGCCATATTTTTGTGAGTAGTGCAGTCCAGAATATCACTTAATGGTAAACCAATTCCTGAAACTGAGCCTTCTGTAAGGATGTGGGGAACATTTAGAATATCGTTGCTTTAACTGCGTACACCCTCAATTTAAACTTAATTAAAGAAATCAAAAATAATTGATTGTTGGTTTTTCGTTCAAGTCTTGATATTTTATTGATTTCTTTGTCTCTTTTTTGACGGTTAATTAAATTTTTAAATATAACATGCAGCTTTAGCTTATAAAAATGTGGTTAAATATTGGATGACATGTAGAGTTGAACAATCAACGAAATGGCCATTGCAACTAGCTTCACCGTCAATATTTATTTTTAGGGATTTATTTCAAAACAAGTAAGAGTGCTATATTCGGCTATACCGAATCCTATATACCATTCACCATCTATGTAAATCTAGTTTAGTAAAACAACTCCAAACAAAAAAGGAAATATTGGAGTGAAAGAGAATTAATAAATAAAAAAATTGTTATTGCATATATATTATTTTACATAAAAATGACATCGGCTCTTAATGAGCTAAAAATTTTTAAAAAATCTCTTCAAAAGCTTTAAAATGATACCCATATTGATATTTGAAAAATTTTTTAAATTTCAGAGCCCCGTAACTCGGAAAATATGAGCAAGTGCCAATTTTTTCACTTGATGTGTCTTTCTTATTTTTTAATTCTCTATCGCACCATAGATTTATTTTTTGATTGGAGTAACTTGTTCCAAATGACATGAAAAAATTAGAGGTAGGTGTGGTGTTTTGCCTGCTGCCTCGAAGGACATGAACCGATCATGCTAATTTCCAATAGCATCTTTTTCGACACTATATCCGATCGATTGACATATTTATTTTTTGTGTTATCAAGTTTGCGAGGGACAGACGAACATCGCTCACACGGAATGGTGAAGGGTATAGAAATCAAAATTTTTAAGAGCATATTATTCGGCACTTCTCTACAAGGATTCTTTAATTTTCATGAATTTAAGTGTATCAAAATTAAACTTTCAAAGCAAATCAATGAAGTTGAGCCAAATGTCGAATGATTTACAAAATGAATTCAAATGACAAAGAATTGTATGTTTAATATTATGGCCATATACATCTAATTTAATGAACTATTGGGGCACCCTTTAATTCATAATTTTAAATATTCTTTCTTGTTATTATAACGATCATAGTAGTCGATATTCTGTCCATTTTTCAATCGTTTGTTTACAACGTTTCAAAAGATACGCCCATAGGGTTTTTGTGCATGACTTTGTGCTATGCAGTTTTTTTAAATTTGAAAGTAACGGCCTTTAAGGTTCATAATACACTTAAAAAACATGAACGCTGTATGGGGACACCCTTTAGTTTTAAGATTTATTTGTGCTATGCAGTTTTTTTTTTTAAATTTGAAAGTGACGGCCTTTAAGGTTCATAATACACTTAAAAAACATGTATGTTGTATGGGGATACCCTTTAATTTTTAAGATTATGAACTGTTTTTAAAACGGGACCAATCTTTCAAATAAAAAAAAAAAAAAAATTTTCAAAATCGGTTCAGAAATGACTGAGTTTTGCAGGCAACATTCAGACGAATTGATAACCTCCTTCTGTTTTTGAAGTCGGTTAAAAATGAATATAGAGTGAACCATATGTTATTGAACAATGTGTAGAATGGCATCCAGTAAATAAGAAACAAAAAAACTTAAGAAGAATTATCGTTTTTTATTATAGTCGCCCTTAAGTAACGTTATTTCCTTTAATTATTACATTGAAAGGTCCAAGTTTAAATAAAATTAAAACGGAAATTTTCAGATATCGCATGATATAATACGAAAAATATATATTTTCGCTTTTTAAACGCTCCCAGAAAACACTTAAAGGCAAATAAAGTTTTTTTTTTTACCATACAAAATCCAAACCTAAATAAAGCCCTCTGCAGTAATAAAAAACTTGTTAAATCTTATAAAAATGCAATAATATTTATTTAATATCATGTTTCCATTTTCTTTTGTTAAAAAATAAAGTACAACAATCTTTTGTGTGTATCAAAGCAATCCGAGTTAAAAAATATAATAATTAAATAAAATTTTTATTATTATTTTTTAATTTCGTTGTTTGTTTAATATTCTTTTTAAATCTTTTTAATACTACTTTTTTTAAGTAAAAAATATTTCTTAGTAAAAAAAGGAAAATTAAGTTGTAGTAGAGGAATTTATATTTATCCTTTTTGTTTTGTAGTTTTAGAGAAATTTATAATTTCTTTATGTATTATGTTATTTAATTTTATTAATTTTGATTTTTGTATAAAAAAGTCTTACAAGTCTTATAATTTATTAAAAAATATGCATATATATATATTGTATTTTATGTAAATTAATTACGTTTGTCTGTGGTGTTTAAATATAGTTAAGTTCATTTTTTGTGATTAAAATATTCCCTAAGTCTATTGTTGTTAGATAATGTAATGATGGCTGATTTGGTCTTAAAAAATGCAATTCAGATTCAATTGAAATGGTGTCAAATCTTTAGTTAGTACCAAAGTTGCGCCATCATTAACCAATTTGTGGGTTAAGGCGGCCAAGTTTTTAGCATCATCAATGCCAGAGTGCTGTTTTCCTTCAAAATTAAGGCCTACATTGGTGAGAGCATCTAGAAAGTTAAGCGGCTTATATTTATACCATTCCCTGTAGATGACACGTATGTCTATCCATTGATTAAAATATGGTGGTTTTTTAATACGTTTTCTGCTGCACTCTTTGTCTAGACATATGCCAAAATCCCAATCAGTCCACGTTACAAAGGCGCAATTGCCCACTTTATTGTCCTTTGATACTTTTGGTAACATTAAGCGGCGAGCTCTTAATTCTTTGCGCAACCATTCCTGAAACATCATTAGAGCGGTCTGCAGTGGTATGCCACTGTCGACAGTTTTCTGTGTAATGCCAGTGAGTTGAGTGCAAAATGCACTTAGTTTAGGTGATTCAATGGGCATAATGTATTTATGGAACTCTGCTTCTATTTTGCCTGTTTTTAAATTTACTAAAACCGCAGGAAATTCTAAAAAAAATGTAAAAGAAAATTGTAAATGTGATATTTTTAATGCGTAAAATCTTATTAAAATATTTGTTTATTACCTATAATTTCGGACTCTCTCCATTTGGGTGGTGCTTGATTTTCCCAACAAGTGGCTTCAAAATCTACTGCTATAACATATTCATAAGTTTGGTGTGATAATTTCGATTTGCTGGATTTTGTGGAAGTATTATTATTATTTGGTTGAGCACCATCTACGTATATAGTGTCAATAAGACCCAGTTGCCTGAAAAAATAATAAAACAAATATTTAGAACTAATTTTACATTGATTTTTATATATTTTCAAGGTTTGGCACAAAAGCATTTTCTGTGTGATTACAAAATTATTACCATTATTTTTTCTAAAAAATTAAGTTTTGATATTTTTTAAATTTGAGCAAACAATGCAGGGTTAAAAATTTTGGGTTTAAACTTGAATTTTTGCAAAAAAATGCAATTTTCTAAAGGTTATGTTAATTTCTATTGTATGAAAATTAACTGTTTTAATAACTAACAAAGAATAGTCTCAACTTATTCGCTGATCAAAAATTTGAGCTTTTTTTGTGTTTAACCAACTTCAAAAAAAGAAGGAGGTTCCCCATACGACAAACATATTTTTTACATGTATTATGAACTGTAGCTCCCATTTTCAAAAAGTTATACAAAAATAAATCTAAACATTAAAGGGTGACCCCATAACAAGCGCTTGCAAATTGGACAGAATGTCGATTGATATAGCGGTTATAGTAACAAGTATTAATATTTAAAATTATAAATTAAAGAGTGCGTCAACAGTTCATTTAATGTGATGTATAACAGTTGTAGACAGACGCTTGAAACTTACAACGAACCTGTATTGCTAAGTCCGCTTTAACAACAAGTATAAAATTTTGATTTGGAAGATAAAGGGTGTCCCAATAGTTAATATAATTTCAAGTATGTGACCAAACTTTTGAACCGTTATAGACAGAATGCTGAAACTTAAAAGGGACCTGTGTCGCTAGACCCGCTATATCAACGATTTTATAATTTGAACTTAGAAATTAAAGGGTGTCAAATAATTGGTGTAGATTTAATTATATGGGCCTATCTTTTGAACCGTTATAGAAAAACGCTTGCAAATTTTACATAATATTAATTGATATGGTCGTTATAGCAATAATTATTATTATTTAAAATTATAAATTAAAGGGTGCGTCAACAGTTCATTTAATGTGATGTATAACAGTTGTAGATAGACGTTTGAAGTTTACAACGAATCTGTATTGCTAAGTCCGCTATAACGGAAAAGGGTGCCCCAATGATTTAACTATGTATATGGCCATAATTTTAAACAGTTGTAGACAAGCGAATGAAATTTACAAAAAACCTGTATTACTAACTCCGCTACAACAACAAGTATAAAATTTGGTCTTGGAAGTAAACGGGTGTCCCATCTTTTAATGTAATTTGGTGTATGTGGCCGATCTTTTGAACCGTTATAGACAGAAAGCTGAAACTTACAAGGGACCTGTTTTGCCTTTGTGTGTTTGAATTTAGAAATTAAAGGCTGTTCCCAACATTAATGTAATTTGTTCTATATGGCCGTATTATTTGACCCGTTGTATACAAACACCTGTTTACTACTTTGTATCGTATAATAAGAAGTATAAAAATTTTAAATTATATATTAAAGGGTTTTACAATAGTTGATATTATGTAATGTATATGGCCAAACCGTTGAACCGTTATAGACAAACGGTTGAAATTTACACAGAATCTGATTGCTAAATTTACTACAATAGCAAGTATATAATTTGAATTTGGAAAATAAAGGGTGACTCTATAGTTCCAAGAATTATTATATTTATTTTTGTATAAACTTTTGACTTAGACAATATTTTAGTTGTCTTCTAACAGTTAATGTTAAGTAAAAAAAATTAATAAAAAAAACGGGGAAATTTTTGGCTCCGCTAAAAGCAAACAGTTTGACTGAGGAACGACAAAAAATTAAAGCTGAATATATCCTAAACTAATGAAGATAGTCAGTATGTTTAGTAATATATTTAGATCTTAATCAGAGCTATTACCAGAATTAAAAATTTACAAAATTTGAGCAAAAATGCGAATATGGTAACGGTTTCGAATTTCACAAGCCCGAGGTGGCGCTACTTTAAAATCGTCACGGTGCCGTGTCTGTGAAGTTTGTATATTATCTCCTTTTTTGCAAAATCCTTCACTGTGCATCGTATAGTGATAAAAAATGTTTTGAAAATTAAAGTCATGCTGATCCAACCACAAAAAATAGTCCTTGATGCAATTCTAATGGATATTATACTTAAACTTTCTTTACTTATTAGACATGAAATTAGTTTGTTTTATAATCACAAACTTATAATAATTATAAACTAAACAAAAAACATATCGCTCCTTTATTGCAACATAGTCATATCTCAAAAAAACTTGAACTTTGCAATGTGCAATTTAAGTTTTCAAGACATAAGTCCTATGATCTAATTGCTGCAATTGCAATTGCTATAACTTCGGTTCAGCTTGGGATATAAAAATGATTTTTTTTCAACACGTACAGAAGGTCCAAAAGAGCAGTTTTGCTTTAGTAACTACAAATTTTTAATTTTTTGCGATATGACTATGTTGCAATAAAGGAGCGATATGTACAGAACAATTAAATACTTTTTGATTTCTCCATTAAAAACTCTAAGACTGTTTTCCGTAACACACCACCATCGGTTTATCACGCAGTATTAAACCATTCGTTTCCTCTAAGGCCTGAGCTACAACTGGCTGAACAACTTCCATTTGATCACCTTGAAAAGTAATAAAAGCTTGGCCTTTCATACGGCCATGTTGCATAACTTTTATGTCCAACTTAAGACCACCATCATTATTTTTTATATAGCGTTCGTATATTAACCGTAAATCATCAATTGTTACATCTTTATGTAAATTTTTGATATAAAGTTTATTGCTAGTTTGTCCCTTCTCATAATTTTTATAAATGGGTAGACTTTCAAGATCAGGTAAACTAAGTTTTTGTCCACTAAAATCTATAGGTAAAGTCAATTCGGTTTTTTGCGTTTCCTTGATTTCCACAGGCTTGAGGGAAGGTTTTAGTTGTAAATCTATTTTTGAAGTTGCTACACTATGTTGAGACGTTTCAAAGATTTCTTTAATAGACAAATTTGTAGTTTTAGGCCTTATAGTCGTCGTTTCTTTGCTGAATTTCTGGGCAGTTTGTAATATTTGTCTAGCTTTCTTTTTGTATTGTTCAGGTTGTGATGATAGTTTTCTTTTAAGCTGAGGCTGAAATCTACATCTTATTTTTTCGTCTTCTTCTGATGACTCCATTTCCGTTTCAATTTCTTCTTCCTCTGCTTGGTTACATTTTGTTTGCAATGATATTGCTTCTTTAATAATAACTGTTTCGGTTTGTGTGCCCGCTTCCCGGGGAACGCCGGGTGGTGTAAATTTATATTTCCTTTCAGTAAATGGTGGCTCTAGGTTCATGCGATTCATCAGATGTAAAACTTGTGTATAAAAACGTTTATTACTCAACAAGGATATGCAAATGTTATCCAATATATCCTTATTTATGGGTGGATAATTATATTTTAAATATGGTGGTGGTGGCTGGTCAAAGCCTAAATCTCCCTCTGTGGCATAAAGTTTTTGTACGTACTTGCTTACTTGTTGTGGCGTTACAGTGCTTGTCTCTAATCCATTTGTTGTTTGTACACTTTTGTGTGATTTCTTTACAGTTGGTGTTATATTTTCCTTTTTTGTTTCGCTCGGCTTATTTTTGCAAAATAAAGAAATGTTGGCTGTTTTGCCGGAATATTCCAATTGTTTTAATGTGTCTAAAGCATGTTCTGCTTCATTTTTATGTTCGTAAATAATTAAAGCACGTTTGCGTCCGAATGGTTTTATTTCTTTAGCTGGAATTTTAAGCGAATTAAGTAAAGTTGTTAAATCTTGAAATTGTGTTGGTATATTTTTAAATATTAAAGTTGTAGAATCTGCTGAATTTTTATTCATATTTGCTTATTTATTTGTAAAATTTGTAAAATTTTTTTAATTGTAAACTACAGCTGACTTATTAGAGGTTTATTAACAAACTGAACAAAAACAAAAATTGAGAGAGAGAGAGAGAGAGAGAGAGAGAGAGAGAGAGAGAGAGTGTGTAACAAAAAAGTGTTACCAATAAGTTTTGTTCTTAGGTTATTGTTAAATAATAAAATCCCTACATTGCAAATAAAATTTAATGCAAAATATATAATTTATTATTAAAGTAGTAAAATAAACCATTTTTTATCACATCAAAAGGTTACAAAACTTTTTACCATTAATTCACAAATTTTTGATCTTTAATACCTACGTGAAGAAATGGCACAAGATGATTATCATAGCGTGTACCGAATCGTGTATACCTCCACTATAGTATTTATGTTTCCGATTTATTTTCAACATTACGATATACATAAGAAAGTCCCAAAAATAATATTAAAATTTTACAGTTTTTTGTGAACACTTTGTTCTCTGACGAGTTTTCTATAATTCTGTAAATTTCTGTTTCTCTGCGTATCTATAATCTTTTTATTATGAATTTTTTCGTGAGTAGCAACCTTTTTAATATAAATGCATGTATAACCTGCATAAATATACCCATAATCTTACGTACCTTATGTGCTGAAATGTAAGTTCACGGTTGCGAAAACGAATTCCCCTTCTGAGAGAAATGAAAAGTCACAGCGTAAGGCGAATTCATAGCTATAACTACGCCTTGGCATTGCGACAGCGGATTTTATCGTCAGTTTTTATTATGTTTGTCCTAATTCTCTATTATTTTTTTTAGAATGGCTGTTAGGAAACATTTTTTCTCATAAATTAATTTTACTTTTTTTTAATTTATTAAAATTAACATTTTTGAAAATAACTATTTCTCAAAATATAAAAACCTTAATAATAAAATAAAATTACAAAGCAAAAAAAATTTTGGGATTTTTTTTAACAGCAAGTTGGAAATCAAATCTTTTGGAAAATGATGAAAATGTGCTATAAACCTGTCAACACAGTTCATAAAAATTGATTTTGATATTTTTTAAAAAAATGTGGAATTATGACTACGTGCAATTTGTTCATGTGTGTTTCCCGGTAATCGCATTTGGGAAAGAAATAGAGGAAAGACGAGTAGAAACGGGTACACTGTTTCATGTACATACTTGCAATTCTCCTTTGTTATCTTATTCGTCTAATCAACCAAGACTGAAATTGCAGGAAAAAAATTTGAATGTGTGGACACGAGTGCAATTTTATAAAAGAATTAAAAAAAAATTGCAGTAAAAAAATTGAATGTCTAGACGGGGACTTATTAAAGAATTTGTTGGGAAGTGTTGAAACTTACTTACGAATGTGCCAGGAAATACAACTTGCTTTATTAATATGCTTGTTGTGTAATAAAACACAGTTGTATTTTTTTAGATTTGAAAAATGTTTTCTTTTGAAATCTTTAGAATTTTTGAATTATTTAAATCTGCAAAATGTTTATATTGTTTTTCGAGGTTTGACATTAAACTCCCCTCATTAATTTAAGAGAAACGTTTTTTTCAATGATTTGTGCATGTTATTTTTGCATATAATCTTCAAGCAATCTGCTTAAACAATGAAATAATAAAAGTTTATTTTAAGCACTCCTTGGTGATTATTTTAATATCTCTTTCGCATATTCAAACATATAATTAAATACTGTTTGCATGTTTTTCTGTTCATTACAATTTAAGTTTACATGTAACGTGTTTACTAAAATTGTTCCTGCATTATTTTGAAACATATTGTATTGTTTCATAAAGAATTTTCATTTGCTTATTTAGAAATTGAAATCTAACTTAATAACATACATTTGAAATGACTTGTGTACTTGGTTAAAGGTGTGCATGGAAAAGTGCTGATGGTCACGTTCATTATTACAGCCTGGAACTGTTCACATAAAATTTGGGCGCCAATTACTTTCTAATTATTTAACTAATATGTATTATGTGAAAGTATATGTTTGGATAATGAATATTGCTAAACGACTTACCCGATTAACAAAAGTGAATTATATTTTTTACTAAGAAGTGTAAATTGATTATGTTAGGCTAGGGTTGTCAGATTATTTTTGACGAAAGTCGCAAAATTTATGAAAAAACGCCAAAACGATTTTTTTAGTTCATATTTTTTTTTGTAAAAAATATTTCATCTAATATTCGCCAAAATATATATGTAAATATCGCTCATTTACTTCTAGAATGTCATAACTCAAAAAAAAAAAAAATTCATTTCGTTCGCTCCATCGATAAAAATATCAGACTGCTTAAGTTCCCGCTACAATTAGCAAAATGATTTATAAATAAAAAATCCATAATAGGAGAAGACTTGGACAAACTATGTGGGATGTTTGCATTTTGACGTTATGTCTGTAAAAAAAATATACAATACTGTTTCGTAAACTAAAATATGTCGTTATTTGTGAAAGTTAAACGGAATTTTATTTAATAAAATTGTTCATCAACACAGCTATAACTCAAAAATATACATTTTAAAAATATCTCTATTTTAAGGAACCATCGATAGTTTTGCAGGTCTAAATTATGTTCGTCCTTCAAAACTGATGGCTTGAATTTTTTTGTGGAAAATAAAATTAACCTAGAATACAGCCTTTGATGCACACTGCCTACGTCTACATTGTATAATTGAAATTCTAAGTTCAAATTATTCATTTCATTTCCTGCAGGACACACACATATCGACAAATCAAGAATTAGATCAACACGTTTGTTTTAAGGAACCAACATTTTTTAAAATTTATTATTCACTATAAATATCAACAAAAAGTTTTTAAATATTTGCCACATAGTCCAGTGAACACCAAAAGCTACAAAAGAAAAGAAACTGAGAAATATTCATGCAACTTGATAATGAAAGTATTTATGCTTTGATTACAATAAAAAAATCAAATAAATAAATCCTTTCTGGCAAACTAGTCAGGAAATTTAAATTGCCAATAAGGGAAATTACGGGACCTATAAATTTTTGTTTAAAAGTTTCCGTCGTTGTCCGCACTATGTGAGTGGTTATTTCGTTCTGCAAGAGTAAGTAGAGCCCTACATTTATCTGTGGCATCCATCGGTTATGAATTTAGCTGTGTCGTCAGCTGCCTTAAGATAATAACGCCACGTTTACATTAGACAATGCTGTCATGACAATAAAATATTTTTCCATTTCTATTGTTATATGCAAAGAAAATTTTAGTAATTAAAATAATAATTTTATTAAAATTTCATTTAGTTAAAGCAATTATAAAAAAAAAGTTTGTCGGCATACGTCAAGTCACTGTCTTATTTACTGTCTTGAAAATATTCAAGACAGTAACTCAGACAATTGTAATGTGTACATGTATTAGTGAAAAACTGTGCATGTATTGTTATTGTCATGACAGCATTGTCAAATGTAAACAGGGGGTAAGAGTAAGTGAGGTTAATTATTGGTATTCCAAGGCCAATAATTATTAGATGGTAGCGATGGTGAATTCATTTACTTTCGCCAGTAGTCTAACTGTCAAACTCCAAATATAAAAAATCTGTTAGACAAATTTTTTATAAATGGAGTTTGACAGTTAGACTACCGGGCGAAAAACAATGAATTAGCCATCGCTACCACCTGGTTATTGATTCCCTTTTAGAGTTTGGAAAAATAGTTTCGACCAGACTGAGGCATTAAAAGCTTGTTCCTTCCGTTCATCGTTCCTTTTTTACTTTGAATCCTAAATTAACTACAAACTAGAGAACCGCAAACTAACACTAATTTTGTCTGTTAAAGAAGTATTTAAATTTTTTGCTTTTAATTGCAAAAAAAAAAAAAAACAATATTCCGATAAGAAATAATTGATTAAATAATAAAATTAATTGATTAAATTTATTACAATTTGTTTAGAACGATGAACGATAAATAAGCAACCTTAGTAAAAGACCCAACCTGCCTACTTAGGGAATCTCTCAACGAAACTACGAACGTTTCAGAATGACTTAACTCTTTATCCACAAATCTGCATAACGCAGTCAACATCTGCTCACGGACTGATGGAAAATAACTCAACTATCTTTAGGTGTCTCTTATTCTATTGCAAGTCATTTATGTAATTTTCATAAAAACCTAAATGACATTTTACGGACGATTTAATTAAAA
Organism: Gymnosoma rotundatum; assembly: GCA_916610165.2. Classification (NCBI taxonomy): domain Eukaryota; kingdom Metazoa; phylum Arthropoda; class Insecta; order Diptera; family Tachinidae; genus Gymnosoma; species Gymnosoma rotundatum. The sequence continues at coordinate 22,606,698 of OU744339.1, read as the reverse complement.
AATGCTACATTTATATTAAAACTCTGGTTTTGCTCTAAACATTCTGACTAATATATTATATAACACAGGTTAAGCGTTTAACAAGCTTTTATTTAAATAATCAACGTACATATGTATATAATTTATACGTCATTATGCTGAATTAAATTTTTATCTCGTTGTAGATAAGATTATAAACGATTCTTTTTTATTTATTTTAGCACACTGTGCTTAATTTTTTATCTTTGTTGTTATCAATGTTTGTATACATAAAAATCCAAGTAATGAGCTTCTTATTAGTTCATCCCAATTTTATATGAATAGTTGCTATTGTTTGTCATTAACGAAAAAAACAATAATGACAATAACAATAAACAACAACGTAAGATTTTAAAATTAAATCATTACTATTTAATTTAATAATTTTTAACAATGTGAAATTCATAAACTTTGTATTAAACGTTAATATTGCAAAGGTCTAAATTGAATTTCATAATATTATATCAGAAGTCTACTTTCGTTGTACACTTCGAAAAAGGTCAAAGCAATCTTCTTAAAACGATCTTTATTTTTGTATTTTTTCGTATAAAGGAAAGACGTAACATAAACTTCAAAAAAGTGAAGATTTGTCTCAAATAAGAAACTGGAGCAGAATTACACTAATTAGGGTATTATAGACAAAAGGATATAGTTCGCTTTTTATTCGAATCTTCATAGATTTCATCTTCATAGATTTCAAAAATTCGGATAGATAGAATGCACTTACATGCAAAGGCACATAGACCTTCATTTTGATTTAGGGTATCTATGATAGATTAACGTTAATACTGATGAAATCTACAATGCCGTGGCTTTCGTCCGTTAAGCCGCAACTTTTCAATTATTACCAATTTTTGGACACTAAAAAAATGTCCATATGGAAAAATGCGTATAGTTCAGAACCTGCACAATTCTAAAATATACAATGCTGTAGCTTTCGCCCCCAGTAGACCGTTAAGCCTTTCCAATTTTGACTCATTTTTGGTCATTTAATAAATGCCTGCATAAGAAAAGAAAAAAAGCATGCATTTTAAACTTCATTTTATAAATTGTATTATTTTGGCTTTGTATGTTTTGCTATAAATAAATAAAATTAAAGTTTTTATAAATATGTATGTATGGATACTTTTTATATAAATTTGTTTTCTTTAATTTTCACACAGAAATGTTATAATAATTTAATTCTGTTAATTTAACTTTTTGAGTGAGAGGTATGTTAACTATAACAGGGTTGTCGAAAAAGAAGCTAACTGTCGGAGCTTATCTTCAAGCCTTCATTCTATTACTTCTGTTTTTTTAAGATACGTTTTGAGTTTCAATACGAAAAGAGCAGTCAGAAAGGAAAGATGAATGTTACGGGAGTTTTTTTTTATAAAAGTTTAGAGGGTCTCGATTATGGCAATGTCTTGTGTTTATATTTGCACAACTACAACTTCATGGCGGCAGAGGGCACGGTACATCAATGCAAAAAAGATCCATATACGAAGATAAATATAGCGAAGTTCAAGGTGACGCATATCCCCTCTTCACAGGCAATTGGTTAGTAATTGTTTCCAAATTTAGCTGTTTTTGCCTAGATTGTTAACAAGACAGGATACCTCCAACAATTACAGACAGGATAGCATCGTTATCGAAAAAAATGTTGGGCTGGACTATGGATTCAAATCTAAAGATATAAATTCACTGCAAGACTCATATCTGCGAAGAATTTCGGCTTCAAAAAATATAAAACCAAAGGTTGTGGAGAAAAAATAAAATAGAACCTCAGAAGAAAATGGCAACGCAATGATCGAATAAGCAGTAGGAACTCGCGTTAGACCGAATTGAATCGTACGAATTTGTTACTGCTCTATCCGACATGTTGTTCAGCTTCTGTAGAAAACTTCGTTCATCCCTGAGATTGTTAGAAATTTATTCTTTTGGATATATGTATTTTATTAAAGCTTATGCTAATGATTACATCTTTTAATTCTTTTCATGATTCAATATATGATGAAATCAGTTATTAACTACTTTATTACGTTATTAATAGTAAGAAATCACCGTATAATAAACTATCTATTTATGGGAACAAAAAACCGCGGGAAAATTAAAACTTTATATGAGTTAATAATTAACTTGTTTACAAAAGAAAAAAAGTAAAGCTTTTACTATTTTATACTGCAAGCAATGGACATGTTAAAGATTATTTTCAGTTAAAAAACATTTCATTAAAAAAAAAAAATCTTAAGAGAAACAAAAAAAAAAAAAAAAAAAAAAAAAATAAATAAATACGAATTCATTTATTCATTCATTGTTAAAGTTTTTTTTGATTTTGCTTGACGTGCCCCCAATCACAACTGTCTGGCATTTCTAACATTGAGCATGTAGTACATGCAGAATAAAAAATTATACACATACCAATATACATACAGGGTTGCAAAAAAGTAATATATTATGAATGTTTTCACTTATAATGTATTTAAAAAAAAACAGCAGTATGACAAGTTAAGCTAATGCTGCGTTAAATAAGCCTTAATATTATTTTTGAAATCGAGATACTTTTTACCGATAATCGATACTTTTTTCGTCGGCGCCTGCTTTGTAGCTAAAAACAATACAATGTCGCTTTGACATTTTGTCACTTTTGGGTGCGACATAAATGCCCGTGAAGACTATGACATGCCACCGTAAAAACAGTTTTAAGAATTTTATTTCTAAAATCACAAATCAGCGCGAATCTCCACAAAGCCTTTATTTAGTCTGTAGCTCCAACCTAAACATAACTAAATTAAAAGAGTAATTTCGGACATTAAACGTTTATGAACTAAGGAACAGTGCCACCAAATATATAGTTTTGGTTACAACCAATCGAATATAAAAATTTCATTGAAATCAATCAGGCACTTCCAAAGAATAATTTATACGAATACACAACACGTGATTTTTTACTAGGTATATTTAGTGTAACGTTACACGTGTTCTTCCATTTCTCTTCTCTGGGTCCGTGTTTTAAAAAGAGAATTAGTCTATTTTCTCTGTCTGAAATTTAACTTATATTACACATAGTATTCTTAAACACTATTTTCCATGACATATAATCTCTGATTTAATTAGATGAATTAGACTTTACAAGCAAACTTACAAATTGAGAACAAATGACCACCAGAATTAGGCAGTTTATAAGAAATCTTTTGTAAAATAGAGCCCTATTTATTTCTAACAAACTGGCAGGCATCTCATATTAAAGACATTATACTCTTTACTAACCTTTTATTCGCATCACTTTTTATAGGTTCTCCTACCCACAAACACACATGCATTAATGACAAATTTTACAAAAAGCTTAAAGTCAACGGACTCATTTTGCAATTGTTTGTTTATTTTGTGGTTTCTTTATTTTTATTATTTTTCTTTACTTTTATGTTTGTTTGTTTGTTTAGGTGTGTTCGAGTACGAGTATCAAACTTATCAAAGAATTTATGAAAGTAAAGCTCTTATTTTGTACAACTATAACAAAAACGTTCAACTAATCATAATGACACGAGACCAAAATCAAACGAACCATCATCACACACACATAAACAAAAGGTTTATATTATTGACAGGGTCGCATTTAAAGAGAGGAGTAAAGGAAATAAAGAATTATTTACTAAAAATTGCAAAGTTAAGACACAAAAGAACATGTGGCGACTAAATGGTGTAGAGAAAAAAATATTGTGTATTCAAATGTTACCGGAGCCTTGAGTGGAAAGAAAAATAAATGTTGGAGTGCATGGTTAACAACAGATCGTGAGTTCAATTCCCAACGGAGTCTTTGTGAAGAAACACAAATAATAGGTGTTTGGCGGCTGCAAAATTCATTAAAGGTAGTAGGGTGGAGGTGACACTTTCCTTCAATTGTCAAAATGACTCGACAAAACCTAAAGAATTTTTTGCATTTTTTTTACTTTCACTCTTTGAACAGAATTTTATTGAAATCCAAGTTGCTTGTAAATAAATATTTTTTCTTGAGTTTCAAAATTAAAAAAATGTTTGCTTTGTTAACAAATTTTGCTTATTAAAATGGCATCAATAATAAATTTTGACAGAAGTAGTTTTACCCACGGCGAAATAATAAGTGAAATTATTAGCCCAGCAGTTAGCTTTTATTTGGTTTAGTTTGCAAGCGTCAAAATTTAGTTATATTTTGCGAAAGTTTCTGAAGTGAAAAGAAGTGTTTTTGATTTATTTACAAATTAATTTCACAACTTTTTAACTTTATTTTCTTTTTTCTTTGTATTTAAGTTTGCATTTTTTTTTTTTTTTGACAAAGGCAAGATTTACACTACGCAATTTTTGGAGGCATTTTTTTTCTCAATTTTCTATTTAAGTTAGATCGCTATGCGTTATCTAAAAGTTAACATTAGCACCAGTAATATGCCCTCGAAACTTAAGCAATATCATATTGCTTACTCCTCCTGCTTTACAAACAAATAATTTTAATGCTAGTGTCATGAAAAATTGCATGGTGTAAATGCGGTAAAACTTATTCCAGCAGCAAAAAATGGCGTAATCATTTACAGCTGATTTATGTTTATGTTCAACGTAGTTTATAAAATAAAATTTGAAGAACAAAAGATAAAAGGGTATGTGCAAAGTGATAATAGAAGGATAAATTAAGTTCGGCTTGGCTTTGTTTAGTTAGCTATTTTTGGCATCAACGTAGTGCTCTGCAATGCAACAACGAAATTACATTAGGTTTTTGTTTTTGTAGCGATGTGGCCACCAATTATTAATTCGCTTCGAAAATGCCAATTTACTTAAATTAACTCCATTTTGTTCTCTGTTTACATAAAAACTAAGTAAAAAATAATATTTTATTAAAAGATGGCAAAGTTGCATATTTGCTTAAAAAAAGGCACACGTCAAAATTATTAATAAGCAATAATAGAAATAGTGCCAGTGGGAGTTTTAAAAGATACAAACATTTATATTATTAAACAGTTTTTTTATAGTTAAATTTTTGTTCAAAATAAAAAAGAATTTTCTAATTAAAAAAAGTTTTAGAGCGAGACACTTTAAAAAAAAAACTTAGAAATTTTATTTATTACTTGAGTTTGCTTGTTGTCAAAATTTGTCAAAGTTTATTAGTGAACACTTTTTTCTTTATTCTATTTACGTACTCATGTTTTAAATATATGTGCATTTTTTCATGTGTAGTGGTCATTTATTTCTTAAATACTGAACAGATTTAAATGAGATAAAGCTTGACAATATCTACAAATATATAAAAGAATAAAAAAAATCGGTTGAAAAACAGAAGTAAAAAGCATCCCGGAGTTTCGTGCTGTTCTGTTTCGTGCCGTTCTGCTTTTTAAATTATTATGATTGGATGTTTTTCTGAAACAACATATCAGCTGTTTATAATACACAAGTAAAAAAAAAACTTTAAATTACAATAACAAAAATAGGTTTGTTTACAATTTTGCACTCACACTACCAAACAAGTTTCAAGTAATTTGTTGAATTCTATTTTCTACTAATTCGAACGGAACCGACCAGAATGTCAAAGTAATAACAAACCACTACTACATGTTTTCCATTTAACAGGAACTGATCAGCTGATTCGTCACAGAACGTAAAGGCTAATTCTACCTTAATTTAACAAGCAGGAGAACAATTATTAATGTTTTGAAACAAATTACAACTAATGTAAAATCAGTTTTCAATAGTTTTATTTTTATTAAATAGGACTCCTTTACAAATAAATTCCATTTACGTACACGAACCTGCCTATTGAAACTTAAATACCAGCTGCAATTTCTTAATAAAAATGAATTATAATGCCTTAAGAAGTGAATGAACAATTTTAATATGCTGCACTTATACTTCCTAAGCGGAAATAATTCAATTAATTAAATATTTGAACAATGAAAAGTGTATGTTTGTGTGCGAGTGTAGGAGGAGGGCATAAAAATCAATGAACCTGTTTTTGTTTTCAATAGAATATTTTAAGTACAAAATGAGAAGAACGATTTATTTGGATAACAGTATTGGTAAATATAATAAATAAATTTTAGTATGATTTATTTTTGGCCTCAGACAAGCATTACTATTTTAGGAGAACAGCTGGCATTGGAAGGTATATTGTTACCATGTACAATGTAAAAAAACCAACTTAGACTTCGTCAACCAGATCTGAATGTTAACAAATGTTAGCAACTGTGCAGAAACCTGTGATGAAAAGCGAAGGTAACGATATAAAAATCGAAAGTCAAAAATCATTAGTTTGGAGCAAATTTCAATAGGATGGTTCCGGATTTGTTGTTCAGGAGGAACGTCAATACTTTTAGTAGAACTTTTTGCTCATCTCTGAGGAACAAAATAGAGTTGAAATATTCATGTAGATACTAATTGCAATCACACATGAGCGGTTTCGTACGATGAATGGACCACACTTTAATTTTTAGTTAAATATTTTTATTATTTTTTTACTTTTTATTAAAAATTTAAAGTATCTACAAACTACGATTTAAAAAATGAACACCCTTTATTTTTATAGCAAAAATATAACTATATGATCTGTGTAAATTTCAAGCGTTTGCCATGTACTTGAAAATTACATCTCTATGGGAACAACCAGAGATAGACGTCTGTGACAAATGGATAGACATTGTATCGGTTTTGACTGCATACGTTTTAACCCTTTGGCTATGAAATCCTATCCTATGAAACTCCTTAAAAATGTTATTGTTTTATCGTACATAAAACAATGAACGCCAAAGGATGCTAAACTGTGAACTCTAGATAACAATAGACCGACCTCTGACTTTAATATATGCATATCTGCATTGTGCGGAGCTTACCTAGGTGGACTTGTGAAACCCAATTCAAAAAGACTTTAAGGATGGGAACTCTAAAAAATCCCACACACTTCCATAAAGAAAAAAAAATAAATCCGTTAAGTGTAAATTTGACTCATATAGGAACGGTTCCGCACCATGCATGGAACACCCTTTAATTTATAATTTTGTTTTTAAAACTTGTTGCAGAGGACATATGTAGTAAAATATACTTTGAGAAAATGTAAAATAAGGCCTTGTAAAAATAACGTTACTATTAGCCCACCTTTTAATTTTATATTTGTTTTGATAGGGACTTAGCAATACATACCCTGCGTTAAATAATAATCTCAACCTAGTACGGTTGAAAAAAAATATATATATGAATAAATCGCGTTACTATCGGGATACCCTTTATTTAATTTTAATTATTGTAACTATTTTTATAGCAAACATAGCAGTCCATCCTCTGCTATAACGATTTAAAAGGCCATATTCATCAAATTCATGGGCGTTTGGAAACACCCTTTAGTTTCTAAATTTATTGCTTACAATTTATTTTTACAGCGAATTAATTTCGACATTCTCTGTGTGTGGATGCTAAATGTCTGTCTACTACGTTTTGAAAACTAAATCTATATACGTAAAATTCGTGTCTAAATTGGGCACCCTTTAACCTTTATTTTTTTGTAGTTGTTGCTTGAGCGCACATAATTATACTGGCACTGTGCAAATTTTACATGTCTGCCTATCAGATCACTTTTGCAACACCATTTAATTTTTAAATTAAAAAACTCGGGAATTATTTATTAAATAAATTAATTTTTTAAAAATTATCGTGCTAATTTCTTAAAATCCCGATTTGAATTATAAATCACCGAAACGTGCTTTCACCTTCAATAATTAATATCGGTGATTTATAATTCAAATTGGGATTTCTAGAAATTAGCACAATAAGTTTTTAAAAATTAATTCACCATTTAATTTTGTTGTACTTGTTGTTAGAGATATAGTAATACATACATCTTCTGTGAAAATTATAAGAGTCTACCTATTTTGGTTTAAGAGTTAGAGGGCTGTTACAGACTGAGAGAGACTTTTTGCCACAATGATTTACGTTTTTACAGTTTGTGTACACGGAGCCCTAAAAATTAATGATGAATTAACTAAATTGATAAAAATTAAAGCACTTTGCAGGGGCTAAATCCGTAGCAGAGGTTGTATATAAATGCCCTGAGAATGGAATTAGACTATTAAAAATTTTAAGAAACTTTTAGGTTTAATTTATTAATTACAGTGAGCAACATTATACACTCTTTTAATTAATTTAAACTGCTGTATTCATAAAATATTATAATAGATTTAAAATGTTTTGTAGAAAGTACACTCATCGTACACACAATGTCCTCTCAAAACCCAACCGTACATATTTTTCTTTTCATAACAATTATGTTATGTTATGGTATGTTATTTTCTCATGTACGTTTTTTTCCTACACGCAGTTATTTTTATTTTTCCATGTACGTTTTTTTCGTACACGGATTTATTTTATTTTTTAATGTACTTTTTTCCAACGACGAAGTTATTTTAATTTTTCATTGTACTTTTTTTCCGTACGCGTACTGAAGTCGTTCATTCACGCACGTGTACGCTAATAAATATCTTAATAAAACACATTCGTGGATGTGTACGAAAAATTTCAAAATTTAGCCACACATAATTATTATGAAAAAAAAAATGTACGTGTTCGTTTTAGTTGTGTGTTTTTAATTTATGTACGAGAATTTTGTACAGTGAGTGTAGTTTTCTGAACTCTGATTTTAGGACAAATTTGTATGGAATATTTGTCATAAAACACATTTCAAAATTATTTTATTTTTTTTATTTAAATAAACACATTCCACGTTGGCCTCTGTTTTGCGCGCAACTGTATAAATGAACAACCTTTTCTGTAGTACAACTATATAACAATTATACTGGAAATTCGTTTAAAATTTTATTCCTTCATTTTTGAAAACTATTTTTAGATTTTGTAAACAATTTAAAACGTGTTTGTTTAACACTTACACAGTGTCATAGTTGACATAATTCACAAACAATTACATACATACATACTTACACACATCCCAGACTTATTTAGATTTAAATTAAATATTACTCATTATATCTGCTAAAAACCTGTTACCCTGCCCTGCATTTAAGCTTTTTCAGACGGTTGGTGTGTTTAAGTATCACAAAGTATGATAGCGATTAATATTAATGAAGAATTAACATTTATTACTTAATTTTTGCAGAATGTTTAAATAAAAATTATTTTCAGAAAATGTAAAAATAAAATACTTTTCTTTAAAAGCGAAAGTATTTAATATTCAGATATAATTAAATGCAAAATTAATTTTTTTTAGTGAGTAGAAAGTGAAATTTTAAAATTTCTAACCGTATTACACTTCTGTTACGATAACAGAGCTATGTTAATCAATTGACTTACAGCAATCTATACATATAATAAAACTGTAATGGGGTCATTTCTGTACATAAAATATTTTTTGAAAATTTTGTTGTTGGTGTAGATAGTAATCGATATAGAATACAAAACACATATTTTTGGAATTTTTGTCCATCTGTCTGTGTTCGCATCACGGAAAAACTAATGGATGGATTTGAACAAAATTTTAATGAGATCCCTTAGAGTCTTGATTTCAATATAAAATACTTTTTTTTCGTAAAAATAGGTCATTTAGGCACAAAATAGAGATGCAATAGTGAAAGCACCCGATTTTACCGGTATAAGGGTACTAAATCAGTTGTCAGAAATTTTTGTTTTTGTAGATGGAATTTTTAACACTATCTACAGAACTCTAAAATAAATAGTAAATTTGAAGTTTAAGAAAATTAGAAATGACACGCAGATAAGGTCGAAGGTACTGCTAGTACCTAAATAAAAGCGGAAAGCGGAACGTTTTCATCCGCATAATTCTAACGCTGAAATGCCATACCTAAACTTAAGCGCCAACATATAATAAAATGATAAAACAGTGTGTAAAAAAAAACAAGTAAGAGTGCTATATTCGGCTATGCGTAATCTTATATACCCTTCACCATCATTGTAAATCTAGTTTAGTGAAATCCAATGAAAAAAGTTAATATTGGGGTGAGAGACAAAAAAAATTGGTCTGCTCATATATTTTACATAAAAATGCCATCGGCTCTTAATAGGTTAAGCATTTTTAAAAAAAAATTAGTATTTTCTTAAAAATCTCTTCAAAAGCTTTAAAATGATATCCAATTTGTAATTAAAAATAACATTTTAAAACTTCAGAGCCCCGTAATTCGAAAAATGTGGGTGGCCGCTAATTTTTTTTACTTGATGTTTCTTTTTAAATTTTTAATTCTCTATCGCCCAATATATTTATTTTTTAATGGAGTTACTTTATTGTTTAAATAACATAAAAAAATTAGAGATAGGCGTGGTGTTTTGCCTGCTGCCTCGAAAGACGTGGACCGATCATGCTGATTTCCAATAGCATTTCTTTCGACAATATACCTGATCGATTGACATATTTTTTGTTGTGTGAAATCATGTCTGCCTCGACAAAAAATTGCGTTAACTTTCCAATAACTCCCCTATATTGTCTCATTCCGATATATGTCATATTATAAAAAAAAATCATAACTCGTAAACTAAGGGTCAGCCTCAAATTCATCACTTAAAGTTACATTAAGTTGATTTTTTTTTAGATTTTTGAACTGAGTCCTTAAACTAGAATAAATATAACTTCCCTGATAATTTTAACAAGAATAAGATTTTTAGTGTTTTTATTAAATTAAGTTTTTAAAGAAATTAAAGAGATTTTTTCCAAAACATCACTTTTGAAGTTAGAATATTACGGTTCCACATAGGCAGAACATATCTTGTATAGGTCGGCAATCTTTTAAATTTAACTTTTGTGTTCTTGTTGCGTCCGTAGTAATATATCCCTGTATAAATTTCAAGGGTGTGCCTATTACAATTCAACAATTCTTAGATTGTCAAAACCATACAATCTATGGCGTCACCTTTTAAATTTGTATATTTGTTCATTTTTTAGCTCTCGCGTCTCTGGCGGTCGCAGTAATAGACCCTTTGTATAAATTTCGTTTTTCTCTCAAGCCTCAGAAGATACCAAATTAGCATCTATATGGCTCACCTTGTAATTTTTAAGTTGATTTTATAATGATTTGGTTCTGTTTTTAGGTTCTAAAGCAATAGAAAATTTATAGTGTCTGCCAATCACTCTTTTAAAGATTCGTAAAAATCACATTTATTGTAACGGGACACCCTTTAATTTAGTTAAACCTGATAGCGTGCATGCATTAACATTTATAAACTTTTCCTTTTTAAAGTCGATTAAAATTAAAGATATCTTCTGCTAAATCCTTTTTGCGTTTTTTAGAATCACCCTCGTTATTTAAGATATCAAGTAACTTTTTTTTACGACGAATTTTTATAAATCTCATTAAAGAGATAAACAAGAAATTTACGAATTCTCATTTTGCTTAATTTTTATTTTTGGGAGCATGTAAACAAATAATAACTGAAATAAAAAAACAAGTTTAAAAAAAAAATTAACTGGTTGTTTTCAATTTTAGAAAAACCTGTAAATACTTATTTATTTATTTAAAAATACTTAACTGAACGCATTATAAACCAACAAATATTAATTGATCTATAAATAATTTCAGCAACTTATTATTTAAAAACTGCATGTAAAAACTAAGCGGACGTTCATACATAAATGTGGTCTGACAACCTGTTTTTAACAGCAATCAACAAGAACCAATTGCGCAATTCGTTGACATCGAACAGTGGGAGGTGTATTAAGTCATTTAACTGATATAATTTTTAATTTAACTTTAATGCTTTCAATTATACACGTCTTCAAATAAAAGCATGGATCTAATCGCCACTGTCGATATTGAATGAGTTGATCTAATAATAACAAACTGATAGCTATCGAAAAGGAGAACTCTAAAGCATTCTTACGTTATGGCCATAAAATTATTTATTTATACAGACAATGCCTTGAAAAGTATAAAGTAGTAATATCGTGTTGAATTTAGAACATGCCTAAAGCATATTTCCTAAGGACTGAGTGTGTCAAAAACAGCAAATTAAAATACAAAAAAAAAAAACAACAAATCTTATATATATAATTTCGGTGTAAGTCCAGATGTATGTATTTATGTCAAATTCTCTTTCTGAGGCCGTCTATTATCGCAGAAAGCTGAAATTTGGCATAATTAAATTATTTTTGCTTCGTTGGTGCTGGATGGAGCCAGATTTTTTTTAGTTTTGGTTTGTAGGCGGTGGGCGTGGCTTTGAAATTTTCCTCTACAAGTTCCTAAAATTGTTTTTAAGGAAACCTTTATATAATTTATATAAAATGTGACACATGTGTCTATGTGAAGAAGACCATTATATTTTAAAACATATTTTTTTCAGACAGTGATAGGCTGCGTGACTAGTTTGTAATAAAATTTGTGAAATGAAGTTTTAAATGGAATTAAAACATTTTTACTACTTATTTTTTGTAACTTTAGAGCTGCTGTAGTCTAGGTGGTAAGCACGTTGACTACAAATCTGGCTGCCCTAGGTTCAACCCTTGCGGCAGTCAAAAAATAAAAATTTTTTTTCTGTTTAATGGTATAAATACATAATCAGAATTAACATAAAAACATGCAGCCTCCTTCGTCGGTACTTCTTCATAGCATATTCGCCGGAGATGTAAAATAATGAAATTGCTATATCTATCTCCTTTCACCACCTGTCTTCTCTCTAGGTATTAATGCCTGAAGTGCTAATTCTCTTTAAAAAAAAACTTTAAATATCTTTAATAAATTTTGACATTTCCAGACACAAAAAAAGGAACCTGTTATATTTTCGCCGTAAACATGCCCAAATGTAAGAAAAATTGCGAAATCATGCACCAGTTGAGATTTTTTCATTTTTTATATATGGAGCATGGCGAAATAATACAGGTGGTCTCGATGGCGAATTGATTATTATCGTCGTAAAAGCTAAATGTCAAACTCCATGTATAAAAAAATTTATAATTTTTTTATATGGTGTTTGACATTTAACGTTTAAGCGAAAATTAATAAATTCGCCATTGCGGCAAGCTAGTATTATTTCGTCCTGATATGGAGTTTGAAATTCCCAGCGACGGCGAAAATGAATGTCACTTCCACTAAATGGTACATGATTTCGCCATGGTAAGTAGTAAGGCAAGGCGAATCAATTACCAGTGGTGGCGTAGGCAAATTCATTGTTTTGCTTGTAACATATATAAGTATACATTTTTTATATATGGAGTTTGGCAGTATTTTTTTTTTGGCGAAAATGAACGAATTAGCCTCCGGCCTGTAGAAAGGAAAATTAACAAGGCGAACTTATTTTTTCTTGCTGGACCATGGCGAAATCATGTACCAGATGGTGTCAGTGGCGAATTCCTTAATTTTCGACGTTGCAGAAAATGTCAAACTCCAATCAGATTTAAATTTTTTTATATGAAGTGCGAACTTTCCTGCAAACGGCGAAAATAAATAAATTGGCTACTGTCACCGCCTGGTACATGATTTCGCCATGTGCTGGACTGAGCTTGTAAAAAAATAGACTAAAATAAAAACAAGAAAGAATTCAAAATAAAAAATTTGTAATCAGTTTTGTGAAATACATATAATTAAATATATACAGAAATTTTATATATGAAGTTTGACAGTTAGGATACCGACGGAAATCAATGAATTCGCCATCGCTACTATATATGGAGTTTGAAATTTTAAGCAACGGCGAAAATGAATGAATTCGCCAGCGCCACCACCTGGTACAATATTTCGCCATGTTATTATTTTCCTTTCTGCTATTTTTTTTAACGACAAGCAATACTGTCATCCCAATTCATTGCTGGATGCTCTTAAAATAATTAAGACTTTATCCAAAATTCAGACGAATTTAAGCAAGAATTATTAACAAATGAACTTCTACAATCTATGCATGATTTAGTACGTAACCGCTGCAGAAGGTTTAAAGATATCATACATATTCCGTACTTACGTAAGACTTTTAAATAAAAAGTAGTAACTACGATTTTCTTATATTAAAAATTATAATTCTCAAATGTTGATGTCTCACAAATGAGCGAGAGTGTTTCGCTCAATGCAAATCGTTATAAAACGATCATTCAGGTAATCCACAAATAAACAAAAAGCGTTGAATTTTAAAAGAATTTTAAATTGTTTTTTATTAAATGTTTAATTATTTTTTTTTTGCTTTTTTAATATCTTTTGAAGAGTATCATGACATTTAAAATTAAGAATATTTTGTTAAATTTAAATTTATTACTATTTTTGATGAGTTTATGAATTTTAAAAATAAAATTTTTATAATTAATTTATTTTAACGGCGAAAGCAAAATCTTACACCTTATATTTAAAAAAAATTGTTTATTTGCTTTTTAAACTACGCAATAATTTACATTACCATTTTTTTTTTTTTGAAGAATTAAGCATATTATTAAAAAAAACTTGTGATTTTGTGTAAAAATATATTTTTTTTTGTGTTGAGACGTAATTATTTTTATCAGAAAAAATCTAATTTTAATTAAGAGTTGTTATTGATATAATTTTTGCTCATAAGCAATTGTCAAGTTTGAAGTGTTTAGTAATTTTTTTAATTTTAAATTGTTTAATTTTAACTTGAGATGCATAATTGAACTTATTATGAAGAAAAAATCAAATAAAATTATGCACTCAAAATTTGTTTTTATTTAAAGTAGCTTTCGTTGTGAGCTTTTATTAGAGGAAGTGTTCCTAAAGAATCCGAACAATTTGCAGTATATAACAATAGTATCTAAGAGCCCTGAAACGGTAGGCATTCGGTATTGATCAAAATTTAAATATAACATTTTAATTTCTCCATATCATGTCAGCGGCCTTCTAATTCTCTTACCAATTAAACGTCGCACATAGGGAGTATTTTGACCTATCTAGCGGGACATAACTTTTTTCTTAGCATATATTGGCTCTGAAAATTTACAAGATTAATGAAAATTGGCAGAAAAATATGTTATGGTCATAGGCTGTTGAAGCTAGAAAACAAGAATAATCGGAGCAAGAAGAAAAAGCTTCCCTCAGAAGAACTAATCCTACCTCTGAAAAATGTAAGTTTTTTTTAATTTTCCCATCATTTTGTTTAGCAATTACAACTTTTAAATTCAAAGAATGTTTAAAAACTTAAAGTTGTACTCAAGAGATTTTAAAGGCCTTTTAGCCCCGCCCCTTTTTGTGGGCGGTGAAATAAATATGATTCGAAAAAAAATGTAGTTATTAAATGAATGATTACGGACAGCAGGAGATATCCCTCCAATCCCATCCCCAAAAACGTCCCTCCGAATTTTTTTTTTTGCCAAAATCCTAAAAATATTCATTATTGCGCTTTCCAATGCCTTCCCAATCCCTGCCTCCTAAGAATATTATTAATAAGATATTTTTGTAATTTGTTACTTTATAGTATTTTATTTATCCAAAAATAATTAATTTATTTAAATTAATTAATTGTAACGGTAAATATTATGTAAAAATTATAAAAATTAATTTATTTAAAATAACTTCTCTTTTGCAATAAGATGTGGATGAGTGTCTTGGTCCTTCTTCGTCTGATTCTTCAAAGCCCCCCCAAAAGCCCAAATAGTGGGTTAGGCACAAAAACGCACAACGTTACAATAAAAAAGTAGAGATCGTAAATTTTAAAGTCATATATAACATTTTTAGGACTGCGATGGAGATCATTCTCAAAAACCTTTTTATTTTGTTTTACAAAAAATTAACAAAAATACCTCTTTTTAATTTCAAATTAAATTTTTTATAATAAAATTTTTAAACAAAATTTATATAAACAAATTTATATAAAAAGCTCTTAATGTAGAGTTTCACTAAATCTTTATTTGTTTAGCCACAAATAAATATATTGCAAACCTCTCAAAAACGTATGAGATTTATTCAACTTTCCTGACTTGAACAGGGTCCCAAAACGACAAATCTCAAGCAAAAGCCTTAAAAATTCTCTATACGATACAGAATTTTGTTATCTGTTCAGCTGCGTACTTAAATTTTTGCATTTCTCAAAATTAATTTTTGGACTAATGATTGGCAAAATCAACACAAACTCGTAGTCGCCTTACATAAAGGGGTTATGCGGTTTATTAATGTAGAGGGAATGTATAAGCAGACCACTTCCTTAATGCGTCTCTTCTCGGCCCATTTCCAACTACAATGATTTAAGGCAACACATTCGCAATTTACGACAATATTACCCTCATTGAGTAACGTGCTATTATCAGCCTTTACTATAGATTTTAGTGATGCCAGACTGTGGACTGGTAACTGTCGGTGTTTTTTTTTATCACAAAGTTCCTAGTAATTGCTAGCATTTGGTTTAGATCCCCCATGGCATCCGTATTTAAAGAGCCTAACTCTTATGCCAGCTATTGCCTGACATTTATACACTATGTGCGCTATCATCTCACCCTATTCCAGGCACAGTTTACAAGTAACATCATTTTCGATCCTCATCCTGGGCAGATGATATTTGAAATTTTCGTGACCTGTTACTAATGCACTAATGCAGCTTAAGTTACTTCCATCATATTTAAGAAACTTAATGGCTAGATAAAAGATTTTTTATTTTGACGCGAGTTCGATCCCCGGGATTACAAAAAAAGATTTCAGTTTTTTGTAATTAATTAGTTAAAACACAAATTAATAATAGTAATAATAGTATACAATTTAAAAGTTCGTTTATAGCAAAATTACCAAAATATAAAATCTCTTTTGATGCATGAAATTATTGTTTTGGCTAAAATTTAATATCACTGTACGTACACCTCAGAACACTTGATTTTTTTTTAATCTCAAATTTACAAAAATTAAAGATGGTTTTATTATTATTATTTTTTTTTTTTTTTTTTTTTAGCAATTTTTTATATTCTAATTATACAAAGTTGAAAACTATTAAACATTAAAAACCGATGATAAACTGCTGTGAAATATAAATAAATAATAAATGAAATACATATAATAATAAATATAAAATTCGGCACGATTGAAAGTATAAGTAGACTGCCAAAACTAGATGATATAAATGTCAATCCCATGCAGTTTGCGCCACACATGCTTGCTGATTTGCTAATGTCACTGTAAACAATCTTAACACTAACCCATCTCAAGTTTAATTAAACAAATACGACTAATTGAAAGTAATAAATTTGTGTCAATTGAAATCCCACTGCCTTTTTGTTTCTGTACAAATTTTCTTATTTCAAGCTTTCGATTTCTTTCTTGTTTTGTAATTCTATTCCATTTCTACTCAACTCAATATCAATAAATTAATATTCCATATTGTAAAGTCATTTGTTTGGTGGTACGTGTACTATCAGTTAATATGACTTTAAATGTCTATTCTCATGCATGTGTCTGTTTTTGTTTTTTACTTTCATCCTCCGCCCCTCTAGTGATTTCTTAAAATACGGATAAAACTAACAAAAACTGCTTGAAAGCGGTTAATTGAAAACAAATGTGCTTTATGATCTAAATACTGCAATATATGAAAAAAATAATAAAACAATAGAACCCAGAACAAAAAAACAACAACAACAGCAACAAAAGAAGAAACGCAATTGAAATATTTCTAATAAACTTTGTATGGGTTAGTTGGTCTTTGAAGAAAGTTTGAACAAAATATTAAAATAATAACAATTCACACGTTACAATAATACACTTAAAGAAATTATATTAGGATAAGTGAAATCTTTTTAACAGTGATGCCAGATTGAAGTCTAATTCTATGTTAAAGTATTGTTACGTTTTTCACTTTTCTTCGACAAACGCATAGATTCTTTTGATTGCAAACACCAATGTGGTACATTGTAAATTCTCTATTCCTTTATCTGTGGCTCTATCTGGCTATACTTCTTGATCCTACGGTCTTGTGAATCCTATCGTCTCGTATTTACTTAACATGCATTATTATTACAAAAGCAGCCATCCACGCTACACTACTGTGGTACGCCGGCGAGACATGAACTACTCGATGCCTTGTTTAGTGACTTTAGCCATCCACAGACAACTCGACACTACGCCTTTTATCCAAGCCAGTCATCCCCTTTATCTAATAGCCACAACACACGTCTACCATACACTGTTGTTATGTTGTTACACTACACTGCGCTAACCGCTACCGTTTTAACTTTTTATTATAAAGGGCGTCTTATATTAAATAAGACGTCTCCATTAAAATATCTGCCATGGCTTCACACAATAGTTGTCTTTTCCTTCTCTGGAGGTTTGTACTGCTTCTTAATTTTTAATTGCATTATAACAATTATTATTTTAAGTTGTACACGCATGTCCGAAGGTGGGCTCGAACTCACGATCTTCTGTTTTACAGCAAGCACCTCTACAAAGCAGTCATTGAGATTACTTAGCTTTTGGTAGCTAACTGTGGTATTATTCTATACATACACCATTAGTGGAAATAACTTTTTCATCACGCTCATACGGAAACAACAACTATAGGGGTTACCAGATCTTATTTTCGTAACAATGTTCCAATATGAATCGTTTAGTAATGGTAAATGGTAAACATAATACTAAACAAATGATGTCATAAAGTTCAGACATGTTAGAAGACATTCTGTTAGTTTTCAATTATAGGTACACAGGTTCTTTGTAAATTTCAGCTGTCTGTTCTTTGTAAATTATAAGTGTTCAAAGGTATAGCCATATAAATTGAATTAAATGAACTATTGGGGGCACCCTTTAATTTAAAATTTTGAATATTTATACTGTCCAATTTTCAGGCGTTTGTATGGCCGACTTCCTAAACGCCTGTTGCAATGCATAATTAAAAAAAATGCGTATGCAATGCTAAACATGTCTTAAATGCAAACTTGCGCTGCAGAGAAATTTTTTGCATTTTATCGGCATTTAGGAACGTCGCTATGCAACTTATACGTAAAGGAAATGTCAAAAACATGGTATAAAATTGAATAATTTTTTTGGAAAAATAGAGGTTACACGAAATTATTTATCCATTTTGTTGGCAACTGCTGAGGAATTATCTCAGGTCAAATCTTCCAAAAAATATTGATTTGCTATAGAAACCTATTAAAAAGAAAAAAAGAAGAGACAACTTTGTTAAGGACAATAAAAATCCCGAAAACAAGTGATCGAAAATAAATATTTTTTTAAGAATTTATTGAATTAATGGATGATGGCATTTTTTATTCACATTTCATTTTAAAAATAACATTTTTAAAATGTTTGCATACAAAATAAAAATGATGCGTGATTTTGACTTCTGATACTCATTAAAATGAGTTGCCAAACGATTAGGAACATTGTACGTTGCCAAAAAGTTTAGATATGCGTTTACGAAGTGTATGCATTGTAAATATGCATTGCAACTTGCGTTTAGGAAGTCGGCCTATATAATGCTTCGAAAGATATGACCATATACTAGGTCAAATTACGACACCTATGGGACACCCTTTAATTTTTAGATTTATATTTGTATTACTTTTTACTACTGATAGCTATAGTTATACGCAGTTATTTTAATTTTTAAAGTGGTGCCCGTTACGGTTCATATTACACGTAGAAAACATGTATGTTGTATGGGGACACCCTTTAAATTTAAAAATTATCAACTGTTTTTAAAATGAGACTAATCTGTAAGCATAACCTTTTAAATAAAGAAAATAAATTTTAAAATCGCTTCAGAAATAACCGAGCTTAAATGCAACGTCCAGACGAATTGATAATCTCATTTTTTAAGGCGGTTAAAAAATTATCATTAAAATATCAAAAAAAATCAAAATTTCACTAAATCTTAAATAAAACAATATCGAAATTTCACTAATAAAACAAAATCTCAATGTCAAAAAATCGCGTTTTTATTAAAAACAATTATAAAAAAAAAATTAACAAAAAGACTGGGAAATGCAAATGTTAATTTTGTGCCTCTCAAGGAATAACAGTTAAAGTCTTGTACGAAATTTTCAGAACTTTCACTTTAACAAACGCCCAATATTAAAAATTAATAAAAGTGAATTAAATGAAAATTTTCATTAAATTTTGTTTTCATTCTCATTGGGATTTAAACAAAAATTCAAATGTAGTAATAATATTAAAATTTGCTACACAAATTTAGGTTTCGCTAAAAACTACATTTTAACCGAAGAACTAAAAAATCAAACAAATATATCTATTAAGGGCGTGTCTAAAAATGAATTTTTTCTATGGGAGGAAAATTTTTTATTACTTCCGTGTGTTTGACAATATAAAATTTTGATTTTGTTAAGGTACGGTCAGATTAGTCAAAAATTTCACCAAAAAGACGTAACTCCTTTATAGAAAAAATTTTTTTGTCCTTTTTAAATTTTTATTAAGAAACATAATAAATATCCTACTTAATAAAGGAAGTACGATATCACTATTTATTATATCATAAATCGTCATTTGTAAAGATTGAATATACATTTGTAAAAATAGTGGTTACGCTTTTTTGGTCAAATATTTGACTTATGTGACCGCACCTTTAGCAATATAAAATATTGACGTTTCTATAAAAAATGGAAAAATTTAAATTTTTAAAAAAGAGTTAATTAAAAAAAATATTTCCGTTGCTTATTACAATTCTTTTGGGAATGGCATGGCATTGTCACAATTATTTAATATTTTAATTTTTATACAAAATAAGTGTAAACAAACAAATAGTGAACTTTTGTATATTCTGGAAAATTGAAATGAACAATTATAAAATCCAATGTTATCTTGCATTTAAAAAACTAATTGCACTACAATGTTTATAGTTAACGATCCAATTAAGTATGTAAACTGTATAGAATTATAACCATAAACTTAAATGAATAAATAATAATTAAAATTAAAAAATAAAAAACAAAATATTAAACAAATTCTAAAAATAGCTTTAAATTAAGTTATTGCCGGACATTTTCATAATGATAAATTACAATCGCAACAGTGAAAAATAAATAACTCACTCAACTCGCCTCAACTGATAAAGAAACTTCAATTAATAATAATTGAATGCAGGCAACCAACCAACAGTATTATAAAACCGATGCAGCCGAGTGCAGCAGTAAATGCACGCAGAGTAAATAATGATTACAATAACAAAACAAACATAAATAATACAACAAGAAGCAAACAACTTATAACAACACAGTTTTACACACACAGCCAGGGAATAACAATATAAAAAGCACAAAAAAATGTCATAATAAAAAGGGAAAACATAATTGCAAATATGTCTGTTAAATGTAGGAAGAATTAAATAGATTATAATACTAATACGAGCTTATAAATATAAAATAAATCTTAAAATAGAAATTAAACTAAAAAAATGCGTGCAATTTGTAAGGAGAGATAATAAATTGCACTGGAGGTTAAGAGAGACAAACTAGATCCAACAAAAAACTAAATACATATTAACAACTTAAGTAGCACAAGTTCTTGTATAAGAAATTAAAATCAGAGATATTTGAGCAAAAAAAAAAAAAAAATAACCACAGAGTCATTAAATAAAATATAATCTAAGGAATTTTTAAGTTATTTTAGCAAATTCTTTGCGAAATTTTAAAATAAACAAACTAAACTAGATATTTCCAATTCATTTATTTTTTGTTGTCTATTTTTAGCAACAACTAATAAACTAGCACCAATAAAACTGTTCAATTGAAATTTGTTCGATTAACAATAATCGTAAAACAAACGAATATTTATATTTTTTATAAAATGTTTAAATATTTATTTTATAGAAAAAATAATAATCATAAAACCAAAACTGGGCACAGTATTCAAATTCCAATTACTCGATTAATCTTTTGGAAAACGAGAGTTTAAAAATTATCCGTACCGGTTTATTAAAACAGAAAGAAGTGATTAATTATAAAATACATTTATTCGAATAAATAAAATTTATCGAATAACTGCATATTCCTTTCTTTAATATTTATTTTATTGAGATGAATTAAAAACCGCTATCAAATTAACATTTTTCAAATATTCGAATATCCGTATAAATTTAATTAATATTTATTGTATTAAAAAGATTTCGCCCAATAGACAACATTGGAAAAATATTATTTAAAATATCCGAATAAAGAAATTTTAATAAATTATATTTTTTGATTGAAAAAATTGCAGTTTTGTATATGTTGGTGATTTATTTTACATAAAAGGTTGTAAATAATATTCGAATAAAAATAATTCGATTAATCGACTAAAAATCTTGATCGAATAAATAAAATTTGTCAAGTAACCAGATATTTCTATAAATTTATTTAATATTTATTTTAAGGTTGTAAATAATATTCGAATAAAAATAATTTGATTAATCGGTTAAAAATCTTGATCCCATAAAAAAAATTTGTCAAGTAACTAGACATTTTTATAAATTTGTTTAATATTTATTTTATTAAATAGTTTAAAAATGATTAATCGATTAAAAAACTTTATCTATTAATCGAATAACCGCATATTTCTTTAATATTGTTTAATGTTCACTTTAATAAAGAATTAAAAAAAAAATACAAATATTGATTACTCGACTGAAAACTGCTATCGAATGAAATTTTCTCATATAATCAAATATTCATATAAATTAATAAATATTTAACAAATGTTTATTTGATTGAAAAAAATTATTTCTATTAATCGATTTAAAACATTTACGGAGAAAATGATTAACCGAATATTTATATAAATATTGCCAATATTTTTCTTTTGATTCGTATACATATTTCCAATATTTTTTAGGTTGAAAAAAAGTTCAAAAAAGCATTTTTACAAATAACCGAATATCCATTTAATTTTGTTCATGTTTATTTAAAAGGTTTCAAATACTAGCTCTATAAATATTATTCGAATAAAAATAATTTAGGATTAATTAAAAACCTCAGCTAGCTGTAAGCACAATATTTGAAACAAAGTTTTTTTCGATTAATCGATTCAAAACCAATATTTGTATTTGACTGAAAAAAGTTTAAAACTTAGTGCAATGTTATTCGAATAATCGATTAAAGCACTTATCTAGAATAATTTTTTGCGAATTACCGAATATTCATACAATTTTGCTCATGTTTATTTATGTAAAGGGTTTCAAACACTTGCTCTATAAATAAAACTCGAACAAAAATAATTTAGAATTAACTAAAAAACTTCAAGATTTCAATAAGTAACTGTATGCATAGTACTCGAAAAAAAATTGTTTCGATTAATCGATTTAAGACCGAACATTCATATAGATATAGGTAATATATTTTTTTTTATTGAAAAAGTTTAAATTTTAGTGTGATGGTATTCCAACAATCGATTAAAGCACTTATAAAAAAAATTTACGAAAAACCGAATATTTATACAATTTTACTCATGTTTATTTAATGTAATCGGTTTAAAACACTTGCTCTATAAGTAATTTTCGAATAAAAATAATTTAGAATTAATTTAAAACCTCAGCCGAATAAATACTATTTTAATAAATTTGTTTAATGTTTATTCTATTAAATATTCCAAAAAGTAGTAGTACAACGATCAGCACAAACGGCTCTTAAGAACTTTGCATACAAACTGATCTCAAAAGACTGAAGTATATATAGAAGCCCAAATAATAGTAGTTATTTCGCCTCAACTATATGCCTATATCCAAGAAGGCGAATTACAAAAGTTTTTTTGTAGTCGAGCACGCCTCTTCTATAGACATTTAAATTTTAAATGCAATCGGGCTATCAGTTTAGAAACTACAGATTTTATTGTATTTTCTACCACTGTGCGACTTTTGCTTTCAATTAATTAGAAGAAAAGTTAAAAATGATTTATATTCGAATATATGTGTACTTGAAAACCCTGCATTTGCATTTTTAAAATCACGTTCGCAAAAAAAAAAAAAAATTAAACGCTGTTAAATATTTTTTGAAAATGTTTCTAAAATGTGTTAATAAAATAAAAATAAAATGTACTAATATAATTGAATCTCACACGAAAATAAAATCAACAAATTGAGGTGTTAATGAATAAAATGAAAATAATAACAACAACTATTAATAACACAAATATATTTAGTGCTTGCAGTTTGTAGAAAAATGAATCTAATGTTTGAAAAAAAACTACATACGAAAATTTTAAATTATTATGGAAACATCAAACGAAATTCATTGTGTACTTTTTAAGCAAAACGTATTATAAATTTTATTTAAAATAATTTGACTCAGTGTACGATTATGCAATTTTTTCTGCAGTAATTTTCTTTTTGTTTATATATTTGAACATTCACACAAGAAAATTACTTTCTTTGTTTTCTTTTTCGATGATAACTTCTTAAAAGTTAAACTTTTCACAGATTTCCTTCACCTTGCTTTTCTTTATTCTGTTTTCTAATATGAAATCAGTACTTTCGAGAATAGAACTCGCTTTTTGTAAAGTAAGATTGTAAAATAAATTATAATGTGGGTTATATGGTATTGTTGCGTTTTTATTTACTTGTTCATTGAGTTCTTTTAATTGAAAATTAAACAAGTGAAAGTGCTATATTCTGCTATGCCGAATTTATATACCCATCACCACATATGTATGTATTACCACATGTATATGGGCATTTCTCTCAGAAGGTTTTTTTTTGTCTCGTACGATAGACTTAGATTTTTGCAATTATGTTTAAAAATTCAAATTGGTTATAATTGTATTTAGCACCATTAATAGAGCTAATCAGGGGCCATAACTTACGCTAATAATAAACAAAGTCGCATATGCGTACGACAGTATGGAATTGCCCATATATGAATCGTCATCAGAAATTTTTTTCCTACCATTAAGATTTTCTGTTCAAAAGAAGCGTAAAAAATTATAAGTTTTTCTTAGGGTTGTTGTCCCAACTAGTATATTTGTGGTGAATAAGTATTAAGAGTTGAATAAGTAGAATGCAAACAAATGCGAACGTACTTAAGTCTAATGCCTCGAAGGACATAGACCGATCTTGCTGATCAATAGCTATAATTTCAAAACTATGACTGATCGATTGGTGTATTTAAATTTTCTCTAGCTCATTAAGTGCCTTGGTAAAGTTGAATTTAATACGAACACGGACGAACAGATGGACATCGCTCAAAATAAAAACTCAGAATATATACTGTTACGTTTTTCCCTTTTTGAACAAACGTACTGATTCTTTTGATTGCAAATACCACTGTGGCTCATTATAAATTCTGTGTTCTTACTTTATGGCTTTCTCTGGCTATACTGCTTGATCCTACCGGTCTTGTGAATCCCATGGTCTCGTATTTACTAAACATGCGTTATTATTAAAACGCAGCCATCCACGCCACACTACTGTGTTACTCCGGCGAGACATGAACTACTCGATGCCTTGTTTAGTAATCTTATCCATCTACAGACAACAAGAAAGTCGTTCCCTTTATCTAATAGCCACAACACACGTCTGCCATACACTGTTGTAATGCTGTTACACTTCCCTGCTTTAACCACTACCGTTCTTACTTTTCGTTATAAGGGGCGTCTAGACTTACCTGTTACTCTTATAATAAATTAGACGTCTCCACTAAATTATCTGCTATGGCTTCACACAATAATTGTCTTTTTCGTTCCGGGAGGTTTGTACTGCTGCTTCTTACTTTTTAATTGCATTATAACAATCATTATTTTGCCTTATACGCATGTCCGAAGTTGGGCTCGAACTCAAGATCTTCAGAGTTGCAGCAAGCACCTCTACCAACGCAACCATTGAGGTAGCTCAGCTTTTGTTAGCTAATTGAGGTATTATTCGATACACATACCATTAGTGGAAGTAATTTATTCACCACGCTCATATGGATAACAACAACAGGGGTTGCCAGATCTTATTTTCGTAACAATACATTTAATAGGGTCGAAAAGGATATTGAAGAAATTACAAATGGAATGCAAAACTTAGATGTACTCTTTTCCATCTGTAGTGAAGAGTATATAAACACACCAGTAGTGCGACTCACTACTCTTTTTAACGATTTTTGTTTTGTTTAATTGACTTAATAACAAAATTGTCTCTTCAGTAAAACTTTTAACGATATTCAATGTTGCTTAAAACCATCTAATAAAGTTGCTCATATAAAATACGTATTCATTAACTTCTAAGAAATAAACACTGAGATGCTACTTAATTTCAGCTTGTGTATATTATCGTTCAGCTAAAGTTAGTGAATTACCTAATCGTTGTTGAAAACAATGTCGACAAATGTTACAATTTTCCTATTGATTAAAAATTGGTAAATTGCACTACAGCAATTAGTCGACTTATTCAGCTCTGGTAATAACACTGTTAAAAAGTACATAAAACGTCTAATATTATCTATATGGCAACCTTGTCCTGGTTGTGTGAATATACACGTGTGTAGGAGCTAATCAGAGAGAAAGTTATTGCGTCGTTATTTACTCGTAAGTATGTGTTTTTAATTACGCGTGTAAATAACATAGAAGAGAATTTTAGTGATTTTTGTGTTGTTAGTCTGTTGTGTCAGAACCGTAAAGGTGTAAAATTTTTTTCAAACGGTATTAAACTTTATATTTATGCGAAGTCTTTACCAAACCATACAGTATAAGATGGAGGAGATCAATACTATGGATTCCATAAGTGGCAAAGAAATATAAATATTCTTAAATTTTTTATTTATTTTTCAAAATAATCTTCTTAAGTTCTTTCTTGACACACTTTAATTTTTGGTATAATAAAGTGGTATAGAAAACCATTGTGGTTTTGGGAAACTAAGGTACTTAAGCGGTTTTTATTTATTTATCCATTAGTAACATTAGTTATCAATAACATTGTTCTGAACTCATGGCAGGATCCGATTCGATATCTATGTTACCCATAACAAGAGAAAAGCTATGTGTTTAATCGCACATTAATGCAAAAGTATACAACACCGAGCCTTTAAGTCAACACATATTCGTGGTTTAGCGTATTATACGTATTTTGCTTCCATCTTTGTAAGGGGAAAGGATGGCACGATAGATGGAGAAAAGTGGCTGAAAAATAGCTTTATTTTGCGTAACCCTTTATATGTAAGTCCTTTGTCGTCCAACCTTTAACATACACACGTTTTCAAATTAAACGCTTAACTAATCTGAGTATGTTTTCGAAGATTTTAGCCTTAATGTTCAATTACAACACGTTACAAGTTCGCTTCAGCGGTTTGAAGCCACCAGATTTTTAGCAGTCGCCATTTCATGGGCTAATGTTCATTTAAAAATTGTATTGCAGCACCTCTGATGTTAAGTAGACTCATTATGGTACTGAAGCTGGTGAAGACAATTTATTTATTATTTTACTATGCCGACGATTTAACGAAGAGAAGCCATTTGTTTATAACAACTCATATGGTGTGATCTCTACCAACGCTAAGCGCATGAAAATAGCTCCATCAGTTAGCATCGCTTTTGACAACCAACGCCAAGAATGTTGAGTTAACAGAAATAACTTATTTTTAATACTTGATTTGGAAAATTAAAAAAAAAAAGACAAAAATATTTATTCGTTGTTTTTTAAATTTATTAGTAATAAAC
Organism: Gymnosoma rotundatum; assembly: GCA_916610165.2. NCBI lineage: Eukaryota > Metazoa > Arthropoda > Insecta > Diptera > Tachinidae > Gymnosoma > Gymnosoma rotundatum. Next base: position 22,579,207 of record OU744339.1, on the reverse strand, counting down.
GAGAGTGCTATATTCGGCTATGCCGAATCTTATATACCCTTCACCATCTATGTAAATCTAGTTTAGTGAGGGAACTCCCATCAAAAAAGCAAATATTGGGGTGACAGAAAATTAAAAAATAAAAAAAAAATTGATACCGCATATATATTATTTTGCATAAGAATGCCATCGGCTCCTAATGGGTTAAGCATTTTTAAAAACTTTTAGTTTTTCCTTAAAGATCTCTTCAAAAGCTTTAAAATGATGCCCATATTGATTTTTAAAAAAATTTTTAAATTTCAGAGCCCCTTAACTCGGAAAATTTGGGTGAACACCAATTTTCGCACTTGATGTTTTTTCTTATTTTTTAACGCTCTATACATTTATTTTATTGATTGGAGTTACTTTACTGTTCCAAATGACATGAAAAAATTAGAGGTAGGCGTGGTGTTTTGCCTGCTGTCTCGAATGTTATAGACCGATGCTGATTTCCAATAGCACCTCTTTCGAAACTATATCTGATCGATTGACATTTTTTTTTTTGTGAAATCAAGTTTGGCGAGGCAACACTAACACGGACGGACAGAGGGACATCGCTCAATCGATTTTGCTATGCACAAGAAGTCAGAATATATATACTTTTTGGGGTCGGAAATGGATATTGAAGAAATTACACACGGAATAACAAACTTATATACATATTCCCTTTTTCCACTTTTTGTGGTGAAGAGTATAAAAACTTAATTACAATTACAAATAGTTAAATGTGATTATGATTAAAAAATTCAAGTACAATTACATGTAATTAATTAATTGCATGTGTACTAAATACAACCTATAATTGACATGTCCCAGCTCTGGGTATATATAGTAAATCTTTTGGAATAAGAATTTTAAATAAAAAATAAATAAAAAAATATGATAAGCTGATTTTTATTACTTTTATAAAACGCTAAAATTAGGTGAATTTGACATATTTCGTTATTACTTTTCAGATTTAGTTTTAAATTTGAAAGAAAGTGGGTAACATCCTTTGTGAATGATTAGTTCTTTTTGTCTACGATGACATCATTGAAGCGAATAAACAAATCTGTTACTGACATATTCGAAAAAGCAGTAGTTAGTTCCTTAAGAGTACCCACTTGAAGCCGTCTATCGAATGGATATCCCATTGTGCGATTATCGGGATACAACTTGTCTTTAAGTCCACAGAATGAAGAGGAATCTGAGCATAAATCCGAACTGTAGATCAATAAAAGTTTTAAATTATCGGTGCTTGCTATAATGAATGATTTACCACTTACTTGGTATTTTCTTGTACCACTGCATCTTCATTATAATTAGAAATCATAACAAACAAGTCGAAGGACATACCCTCAGGTTTGCCTCTGGGTAAAAGCATATGTTCTGGCCATCCGCAACCACAGAATTTAAATTCTGCTAGCCTTTCCGGGTCGGTTGGCTGATGCATGGGTCCAATTGGCCTAAATGTGCGTTCATAAGGAATTGTAACACTCGACTTATTTGATGACTGACGTATATTATTTTGCCCTGGCATTACTTTAAATTGTAAATACTATATTATTAATTTCCATTCTCATCTTTAAAGAACTTTTAACACAACTTACAATTTACCGTAAACTTATCCATTTCAATTGCAAGTTGACGTTGTTCGTTAAGAGTCAATGAGGTACCACGTTCATCTGACTTAGGACAAAGAAAGATGCGACAAGTGCCCTTCTTTGGCTTACTGTCGGTATTTGTTACATTAATCACGTATTCAAAGGGTGCATGTTGCAAATGGGTAAATGTAGCATATATATTGCCTTTGGGGCCAAAGTCTAGGCCAGCAGCTAAATTTACATCAGATCTTTCCATGTATGTTAATAAAGTATTAGGAGTGGCTTTCAGAGATTGTATACGAACTTCAAGTTTGGTAACAATCACATCAGTATACTCCAAATCGGCACTGCTGTATGGATCTAAACGCTCTTTGTGTCTATTGAAGATGGTATCAATAAAACCATGCCATCTATAAAAAATGGGATCCCGCATAGCAGTAGTCACATCACCCATGACTCCAAAATCTTCTAAGAATCGTGAATCGGGATCGTGACAAAACGAAATAGCATTATGTCCTTCATTATGTAGATTTCCATAGAATTGTGGATTAACGGACAAAATTGTGCATTCCACTATATCACCCAAAATATCAATTCCGTGTTTAGAATCTAACGGAATTTGTTTACCTTGGGACTAACATATAAAAATTATTGAGATGTTTGTAGAACCAAAAAATTAAAAAAAAATACTCAAAAACTTACATCAACTACAAAGCCTTGATCAATCGCAGTGACAATACGATCAGTCCAACGCTCTAAATCCGCTATTTCTAATTTTGCATCCTCTCGATCGATATCGCTTAATTTAGTGTTGGTGATTCTTGACGGATATGTGCGATTGTTTAAACTACTCATTATTTTTGGAAAATAACCCTCTGCTATGGGCTCGCGTACATTATTTAGAACTTTTACTTTTGCTAGACCATTGCAGAAACGTTCTACATTATAGCGAGCCATAACCTGATGGTGCATATAATAAAATAGTTCACCACGACGATCTTTTTTGACAATATTCATAGGTCCATTACCCGGGTATACCAAGTGCCAATGCCAGTGATGGCTATTTATACCAATATCTTCACGAAAATAGCCCAGTCGTTGTTCTTCTTCCCGATCAGAAGCCGTATAATTTCGAGGTATTTCAATATGGCGCTGGTCATATTATTCGTATCAATACATAACAAGTTTAATTACCATTTATTTACAAAGTTTTTTGTATTACTTACTCTCTCGCCTGGATTACGAACAACTTCCGCCTCTGCACGAGCATCCTTAAATACAGCTGGTTCGACAAAATTTTGTGGAAAAGTTTCGGCAATTGGTTTTACTGGAAAACCGGTAGTATCTTTACGATGTTGTACAGCAACAGAGAAACAATATTGGAATAAAAAGGGATTCACACGATCCTTACAATATGCACATGTTGCTATAAATATATCCTCGTTTGGGCTATTCATAAATATATCTATTAAACGGGCAGCTATTGATCGATGTACACTGTTGAACAGTGAAAATTGCTTTCGCTTTCCCATTGGTCTGGTAAAAGCTAAGTCAGGTTTTTGCTTTAATTCCCGAAGCGGTATTTTAACGTCGACATCTTCGCTAAATCTTGATTGGATTTCATCTTTCACGTCAACATACTGTTCATTGTAATAGCTTTCGGGTAAATCAAACACAGCTTTTCCATCATCTCTAGCGGTAAAAACAGGCTCAAGTGGACGATCAAATAAAAGTTCTAAAGCCTTTTTATTTGTAGTTTGCTGCGACATTTTTTATTTATTGCTTGATTGTAAATGTTTGTAAAACAGTAAAAATTTGCACTGATACATGATTTTTTGTTTTCGGTTCTATTTATATTCGAATTTTTTACTCTTGTTTAACTTTTAAAATTATTTTATAATTTATAAACCACAATTTTGATAAGAACTTTATGCGCTTACAACCGCAATGATATTGTAATTAAAAAATATGTACAAAGAAACCAGCTATTAAGTAAATAATAAATCAAGTAAGAGTGCTATATTCCACTATACGGAATCTTATATATCCCCTTCACCATCTATGCAAATCTAGTTTAGTGAAGTAACTCAAAACAAAAAAGCAAATATTGGGGTAACCGAGATTTAACAATAAAATAAAATTTTGGTACTGCATATATATAATTTTACATAAAAATGACATCGGCTCTTAATGGGTTAAGCATTTTGACAAAATTTTAGTATTTCCTTAAAGATCTCTTTAAAAGCTTTAAAATGATATCCATATTGATATTTTAAAAAACTTGAAATTTTAGAGCCCCGTAACTCGGAAAAAATTGGCGAGCGGAAAATTTTTCATTTAAGGTTTTTTTTCTTATTTTGTAATTCTCCGAAGCAAGCTTGATGTCATCACTAACACGGACGAAAATACGCACAGAGGGACATCGCTCAATAGACTTCGCTATGCGTATATATACTTTATGGGGTCGGAAATGGATATTGTAGAAATTACACACGGAATGATAAACTTATATACATATACCCTTTTTCCATTTTTTGTGGTGAAGGGTATAAAAAGATACAAAACAAAATTATAACAAGTAAGAGTGGTATATTTGAATATGCCGAATCATATATACCCTTTACGATCTATGTAAATCTAGTTTGGTGAAGTAAATCCAATCAAAAAATCAAGTATTGGAGTGACAGAGAATTAAAAAAAAAAAAAAAAATTAGAACATAATATTTTTCATAAAAATGCCATCGGCTCTTAATAGGTTAAGAATTTTGATAAAATTTTAGTATTTCCTTACAGATCTCTTTAAAAGCTTTAAAATGATACCCATATTGATATTTAAAAAATTTTGAAAATTTCAAAGCCCCGTAACACGGAAAATATGGGTGAGCACCAATTTTTTCACTTTGTTTTTTTTTTTTTTTTTTTAATTTTACATTTTAAACTGGTTACAGGGGACATAGTAAAACATGCAATACTCTTAGGACACCTATTAATTTTAAATTTTTATTTTTACTTTTATCCTGCGTAAATTTATTCATAATATTGCGGTTCAAAATATGCAATTAATACATGTGAAAATCGCGTTACTATGGTAATACCTTTAATTTTTTTTAACAGCAGACAAAGCACTACATCTTCTGTACAAATTTCGGGCGTCTGCCTAAACATAACGGTGGAAAAAATAAGGACATATTCTTCAAATTGACGTCCGTTTTGGAAACACCTTTTAATTTTGAAAATTTATTGTTAATAATTTATTTTTATAGCAAAAAACAGTGTTGCATTTTTACACCTTGTGTACGGAACGAATCCTTGAATCAGAATAGTTGTTTTTAATATTAATTTATTGATTTTTATGTATTAAAATTTAGGTTAAAGTAATATTCTAGTTTTATAATAATCAAAATTTAAAAGATTTTCGAAAAAGTTATTTTTGTTTTTTATCAATAAATTATATAAATTGTTTTTAAGTTTTGTTTACGCAAGATTCTAAATCAATGAGTTTCATTCGCATCCACTCGTGCTCAAAGTACAATGACATCAAATGTTATTGGTTTTTATTGTTGAATGTTTGTGTTGTTATTATTGTCATTATTTTTTTACGATTGTTTTTACTTAACACGTATTTGTTGTAATAGATAATGGTAAATACAGCTATAGAAAGCACTTAAGTACGAGGGTAAGTAAATATGTCTCGGCATAATCCTAAAGAAGAGCGCCTAAATGTTAAAATAAAGTAGGTTTCTCAAAAAAGATCCAAACTTCAACGTTTTAATTTATAGAAATATTTATTTATCATTATGCTTTTTCTAAATAATCGATTAAATAAGACAACTTTAAATAGTTGTGAAAATCAGGAAAAAAAAAATTATTTAAAAATGGCGATTTATTGAATAGTAAATGTCCACGGACATAATGTCACATACCCGATGTAAATAAATAAATAGTTGAACAGTCTAGACGTTTTAGCTTATCTATTAATAAAAATCGCAGTTGAGAGCGTTATAACAAAATCAAGGAATTCTTATAAGGAAGACTTTCTCACAGAAAAAGCTCGACTTAAATAAAGTGGTGCCATCTGCAATAGAAACTTTTTTAAGAGACTTTTGGAAAATTTAATTTTCGTTGGCCTTAAAAAGTTACAGAAATTAATTGAAAAAAAAAATTAACTCAAATATCATTTTTTGTTGTTGTAAATACTGACTAATTACCTAACCCTCGTTCATAGTGTATATGAACAAATAATAAAACTAAATGAAAATTCTAACAAGAGAGCATCAGGCGCTGGATGTAAAAAACAAGGTTATGCTTTGCATTCACGCGTTATGAGCTAAAAATTGTGCATGTGGGCATAAATAAAATATTTTGATTATAAAAATAAACAAATTAAATTTTGTTTCAATATGTTATTAAATTATTTAATTAGTTATTTAATTTTAAAATAAAAAAAAAAAACAATTTGTTTCAAGTGTATTTATTATTAAATAAAGTAACCCAGTAGAGGGTAATGTATGGAAAACTACATCAGCAAAATGACTCCCAAAGATTTGTTGGCCCACATATTCAATATTTATCTATTCTTTTTAATGATATTTTGAATTCCTTTCCCAAATTCTAGCACAGAACAATGACTTCATATAGGTCCACAGCAAGAAATACAATGGTGTTATATTAATCCAGGACCACAATATCAATCAACGTGAATCGATAAGAAAAGAAGATTTCTCACTACGTTCGGTATGTCGGATTGCACCATTTTCTTAAAACCACTTGTCTAGAGTTGTGTAGTTTGTGAACGACCTAGTTCAATTAAGCGACTCACACAATTGAACTACATGGAGCGCTCTTTTTACTGAGCTCTTTTCTCAGTTAGCGACCGCCTTTTTTTGTTCATCATTATTTAAATGAAAACTAATATAAAATTACAACTTGAGTGAAACCTTAAAATTTATTTTGGTGTTTTTATAAGCTCACTAAGTGAGCTTAAACCAAATGAACGAACTAGTTCGTTCTAATGAGCTGCGCTGAAAAGAGCACTCACTTTAAGGAGCTGATAAACCCAACTCTACACTTGTCAACAGTAGTCAGTGTGGTTTCCAAAGTACTCTCCCACGGTAGTGTTGGCAACGATTGGTATCAAAGCTGGCACTTATTAACAAGAAAAAAATTATTACTTAAATTTACCTCTTCGAAACAAAATCCTCAAAACGAAATTAATTCAACAGTAAAGACGTGAATACAAAAACACCAATGTCAAAACATGTTCCAGAAATTAATGGTTTTGGAAATAAATAAACTATCAGCAAAGATTGCAATGTATTATTAATTAATAATTAAGTCGTTGTAAATTTCAGCTGTCTGTCTATAACGGTTGAGAAGTTTGGCCACATACAGTCATCAACTATTGGGACACCCTTTAATTTCTAAATCCAAACTTTATACCTGTTGTTATAACGGACTTAGCAAAACAGGTTCTCTGTAATTTTTAACCGTCTGTCTACAAACTATTCAAAAGTATGATCATATATACCAAAATCAATAAGCAATTGTTATTATAATGGTCAGAGTAACCGACAATCTGTCCAATTTCCAGCGTTTTTCTATAAGGGTTCAAAGGTATGCCCATTTAGGTAAATTTACATCACCTATGGGGGCACCCTTAAATTTTATATCTATTTTTGAGAAATGCTCCAAATACAGTTCTTATATATTTTAAAGTAGTGCCCTTTATATATTTCTGGCCTGGCAACAGTGAGTGCTGCCAAGTGCAATCTGACATTTCCATTGGAAAGTTTGTCATTTTTAAGCATAATCGTACTCAAAACGTTTTGACGTACGACCATTATTTCTGTTGTTTACAGTGACTTGAAAAAATTAATATAAAAAAAATGGAATTAACTCGTGAACATTTTCGTGCCATCATTTTTCACAACTTTCGACGTGGATTATCATGACAAGAGTCCATTGATGAACTTAAATCTTTGTATGGCGATGAAGCACCATCCTATAGCACTGTGAACAATTGGTATAATGAATTTAATCGTGGCCGAAGCTCGCACAAAGACGAATTCCGTGAAGGTCGTCCAAAAACGGCTGTTGTGCCAGAGAACATTGATGCCGTGCGTGAACACATAATGCAAGATCGACATGCGACATACCGAGAGATAGAGACATCCTTGGACATTTCTTCCACCAGCATACATTCGATACTGCATGAACACCTGGCCGTAAAAAAGGTTTGTTCTCGTTGGATCCCGCACAATTTAAAAGTCGCTCAAAAAAAAGCTCGTGTCGATTGGTGCAAAGAAATGTTGCAAAAATACGATTGCGGTGCTTCAAAAGATCGTCACAGGTGACGAATCATGGACCTATCCTTATGAGCCCGAAACGAAACAACAATCGGCCGTGTGGGTCTTCAAAGACGAGCAAAATCCAACGAAAGTTGTTCGTGGAAGAAGCACTTCGAAGCAAATGGTCGCCTGCTTCTTCGGCAAAACTGGTCATGTGGCGACTGTTCCGCTTGAGCAACGTAGGACGGTCACTTCTGAGTTGTACACTACAATTTGTTTGCCTGAAGTCATCGGAGGAATTCGAAAAACCAACAAGAGAAGACGAATCATTGTTCACCATGACAATGCGAGCTCTCACACATCGGCTCAAACCAGAGCGTTTTTGACCGGCCAAAACGTCGAATTAATGGGTCATCCGCAGTACAGCCCTGACTTGGCACCTAATGACTTCTTCTTGTTTCCGCACATCAAGAAAAATATGCGTGGTCAACGATTTTCGTCGCCAGAAGAAGCTGTTGAAGTGTTCAAAAACCATGTTTTAGAGGTGTCTCAATCGAAATGGAAAAAGTGCTTCAACAACTGGTTTGAGCGCATGCAAAAGTGTATAAATCATGCTGGAGAATACTTTGAAAAACAATAAAACCATTTTTGATTATAAATATTCGCATTTTCACTATTAGGCCAGAAATATATAGAGCAGCCCTCGCACACGTAAGAGAAATGTATGTTGTATTGCAATACCCTTTAATTTTTAAATTTTTATGAATTGTTTTTTAAACGGGACCAATCTGTGAACATAACCTATCAAATAAAGAAATACATTTTAAAATCGGGTTTGAAATGACAGAGCTCTGTGGGCAAAAACATAAAAACCTTCTTTGTTTTTTAAATCGGTTAGAAAGTTGAAAAAGCGTTGTTTTTCTAGATTATACCTCGCCACGTACATGACTTAGGTTAAAAAGGTTAAACACAACAAAACACAAAAAATAAAGCTCGGGTTCACGGGTCATCCTTTAGGAACATAGTTTATCGGGTTGCGAGTGAACGGTTAGCAAGGGTCCCAGGGTTTCTCTTGTGATATCTGAAGTTTGAATGCAAGCAGTATCCCTGCGACCCCTTACTCGATCTAGTGATAACACAACTCAAATAAATGAGTTTATCCTTCTTCCAATCTTCTGCAGTCTCGGGGACAGCCAAAAAAGACCGACCTATTTTCTAACAAAAAAAAAAAAAAAAAAAAGAATGCTGGGTATTAGTAGCGAAGTTCCGTATTCGTTATACGGAAGATTCAATTTTCTGTCATGCGTAATAACGGTTTAGTTTCTCATCAGAATACCAACGATAAATATTTTGCAGAAAGTAAATAAATGAAATACTTTTCAGCGGCAACACTTTCCTATGAAAACATTTGCAAGTGGTAACTTCTCTATAGATATACTTGATTTACACATATGAAGTCTGACTTTTGTGAATAATAAAATAAAACTTGCTGCAAGAACTTCTCGTGTGAGGACCATGGCAACACATTATATTAACATTTTAAGCGGTAACACTTTTATGTCAAAATTTGGCTTAAATCTAGTTTAGTGAAGCATGACCAATCAAAATAAAAATTACACAGGGTAATAGAGAATTAAAAAAAAAAATGTAAAATAAAATTGGCGGTAGCCCTTATTTTCCGAATTACGGTTCTCTGAACTTTTCATATAAAATTGTGATTGTCGACTACATTTTTAAACAATTTGGGTCAATATGGGTATCAATTTAAAGCTTTTGGAATTATTTATCACGTGGTGCTCAAATTTAAAAAAAAAATTAACCTATTAGCAACCAATAACTTTTTCCGGTTAAAGGCCGGCTATGCAGAAAAACTTTGGTAAGCGAAGCTGGTGTTGGTCATACCATAGAGGAGAAAATGTTTGCGCCCGGCCAAAAGTTCAAAGGTCCACAACTCGGAAAATAAGGGCGACCGCCATTTTTTTATTTTACATTTTATTATTCTGTATAATTTTCTTTTTGACTGGTAAAGCTTCACTAAACTAACACATGTTCCCAAAATTTCCCTGAATGATTCTAGAAATTTAAAAGTTTTTTATTTTATATTTTTAAAATAAGAAATATTTGCAAAAATGTATATATTAGTTTTAATGCTGTAAAATAAAGTCTTTTTTTAATAATTTCAATTTTATGAAACCACAACATTATTGTTTGCTGGGTTGGTTGCATTGGTACTTGTTAACTTTGTTCTTGTTGCAAACAAAAACGACTTTAATACAAAATATATTTTTTCAAGTTTTTACTCACTTTGCCAGTCTGGTTAAAGCCATTTTGGTGTGATAAAAGCCAGCCAAGTCAAGGAATTTCTAGTACTTAAATTTTAAAGTTGGATAGTGAAAAAATAGGCAGTGATTATTCCCAAATAACTTATTTTTAGATTTTATAATTTGCTTTTTTTGGTTCCTTGAAATGAAATATTAATTCACATTTTTTATGTTATTTTATTATTGTTCGTTAATTTCTTTTTAATTTGTTTGTGGAAAATATTTTGTTGTTTTTGTTTAAGCAAATTTGTCATAGATTTTATTTGTTGTATTCTGTTTACTTTTGTTAGTGCAACAGCAAAACTTGTATTTAAATCAATTTTTTTTAGTGTCTGCACTCCTTAATTTTTTGATTTTCTTTTTTTCAAGCCAAAAATGTTCTTTCCTTTTTATCCAGTTTGTTTTTCCTCTTAAATAATTTTACCGTTTATTCACCGAAATAAAAAAGACACCACAAAAAAAAACTTCGTAGTAAATTAAACAACACAGAAACTCAACTAAAAAAAGACAACAGAAACCACTAAATGACTCGCCGTACGTGCTTCACTAAGCGTGCTCGCTGGCAAACGAATAATAAATAATAACACATTTCTAGAAAGAAAACCAATGCTGCAGTTGCTGCGCTGTAAATTATGTTTGATTCGAACACACAAGAGTTGCCGTAGTGGCGATTTTTTTTTTAATATTTAAGTTTATTTGATCTTTATAATTAATTCTTGAATTTTTTTGCTTGACATATTTTTTCAATTTATTGTTATGTTTGAAAAACTTAATATTAATAATTATGTTTCCTGTTTCCTGAAGATGCTGCCCAACGGTGTGGGGAAATAATGAAAAAATAAAAAATAATAAAAAATATTTTTATTTTAAAAGCTAAATAAATTAGAGAAGAAGTGATCTCCAATTTTGTAACTGAATTTTTTCTACAAAAACACGAAAGGAAAGCTATCTTACAAATTTTTGCTTACTCAAACTCTAATATTATCTAGATTTATGTACAAGAATTTCTGTGCTCGAATTTGCGAAATTCCTTAACACAAAATTGCATTTGTCATTAAAAGAATAAACGCAATTTCATTACCCCACGGCTCTAGACAGGGCTGCGTATGCAGGTGGCAGCAAATATTCAGCTGATTTTAATTGTCTCAATGGGCATTTCTGTTTAGCAGTCATAATTTGAAATAATATTCAAACACTCGAGTGACCACAAAATCAACTTTAAATAGTTGTTAAATTAAAGTTTAATATAATGAATAATTTTTGTGTTTAATTATTATTTAATAATTTGGCTCCCTGATGGAAAATATTCACCCCTATCGTGAACAAAATGTGCAATTTTTGTTCCCATGAAATTTTTATTCCCCAAGAAGGGAAAATTACTATCGTGAATTTCATTTGAACCTTTGTTCCCGATATCAATTCGTACTGAATACAAATTAGAAAGAAGAAAATATAAATAGGGAAAAAATATTTCAAATTTTGTAAATTTATAAAAAATTTAGAAATGTTAATGCTTGGTGCTATTGTGTTGTTGCAAGAGGAGGATATACTACAAAAGAGAACAATTTTATTTCAAGAACGTGACGTGCAAGACGCTTAAAAGCCCTTAAAGTTACCCTAGACACAAAAGGACCAATTATTGAACCAAAGACATTGCTACTGACCCATTTAAATAAAATAAATTTTTATATCTTTTCTATCTCCATTTTTTCATTTAAAAATATTTTTAATAAAAAAATAAAATATAAATTTATAACAAATAGATCTCTTTGTTTTGCATCTTGACGAGCATGATGTCAGTCTGCCCTGTAGTAACTGATATCGAATAAAAAAATGTGTTATTGATGTAAATATTCTAATGAAAACATATAAAAACTGGCATAATGTATGCAGTTCCCCAGCAAAATTTAAGTGAACAAATCTAAAGGAGAAGTGAAAAAATTTCGAGGGAAAAAATTAATTACGATAAGGGGAATTCTTGTTTATGTGAAATATTGTTCACGTGAATTTTCAGGATTGCAATTTAAGGAAAAGGAAAAAAGCTTCGAGTGAATATATATTCATGATAGAAGTGATTAACATAAATAAAACTTGCTTCCAATCATCTTTTGAGTGAAAACTGTAGAATAAGATACAAAAGTTGTTGTTATTATTTCTACACATTTTGGGATTGCAGGAAAACAATTTGGCACGAAAATTTAAATCGTACTATTCTTGCTTAACCAGCTACAATCTTATCTTATACATAACATTGAACAATTAATATGTATTAAGATCATTCTTTAAATTTATTACAAAGAAGCATCTAAAATATATTTTCTTTTCAATTCGGCACAAATTCAAAACCCCCTATATATTAATAAGAACTGCGAAAACAATTTATACATCTACTTATTTGGTATAGTTTAACGTTAAATTGAATATAAACATAATTGAAACATAATTTAGACATTGTTACCAAATAATGTTCTAAATGGCAACATTGATTGGTACTGACGTGTTGGTTTGATCAAACATCAGTGACTGATTATGCCGCTGCTAAAAGTTCACATCTGGCGCTTATGTTGTTTTTGTTTACATTTTTTATGTCATAATGCCGGCCAAGGATGGGAAGCTCGGTATATTGTTACTTTTTGGTTATGATGTAAAAAACAATTTTATTGATGCAATAATTACACCCATCATCACAGGTGGAAGAGGGTATATCTAAGTTTTTCATTCCGTTTGTAATTTCTAAAATATATATTTCTGATCGATTGAGCAAAATACATCTGTCCGTACGTGTTTGTGTTGAAATCAACTTTGCCAAGGCACTAGATGAGCTTGAGAAAATTTAAATACGCCAATCGATCAGACATAGTTTCGAAAATTTTAATATTGAAAATCAGCAAGATCAAGATAAGAACATGTGGTAATACATATGTATATGGTGAAGGCTATATAAGATTCGGCATAGCCAAATATAGGTAGATAGTACTCTTACATATTTTATTTTTCCAATCCTAGGCTAACGATTTTGGGCGATGTCACAGATGACAAGAATTCGGTCACACCAAAACTTACTGACGAAAAGAAGGAAGATGTGTTAAATGTGGCTTAGGGCATCTTACAATTGACTGCAATAAAAATATTGAAACTCCTTCACGCTATGTAAACTGTATACAAAATCATCCAGCAAACTTTAAAGGCTGCATAGTATATAAACAAATACTTAAAAGAAAATTGGAAAATAATAATCTCAGCAGAAGAGAAAAAACCAGCTAATAAATTTTAATAGTGAAGATTACCCAAATCAACTTAATCAAAATGCAAACACCGACACTAGACATGTGCCCGGTCGTTCGTTTCAGTGACCGGTCTTTTTCGGTCAATTATCAAAGACTGATTCGTTCGTTCAATTCGTTCAATCGGTCAATTTGAACGAAAGGAGCCGGTTAAATATTTGGCTCATTTCGTACAATTATGTCATCCGTTCAATTTAACCCGTACACTATTGAACGAAAAGACCGGATTTAAATGACCGGATCATTCCGTTCACTTGATTGATTCGATCAATTTAACGTTCGTTCGCGAACGACACAGCTCTAACCGACACTAGTTGATGTATCATATTCTGATATTTTACGGAATCCACAGCAACTAAATCCATTAAACAATTCTTTTGAAAAACTCGAAAAATATTTGAAACTCAAATAGAAGAGACCAATAAGTTAATAATATGATGTCTCTTTTAATATCAAAACTATGCAAATGAATTTAAGAATTGCAATATGGAATGCCAATTGACTTTCCAATCATACTCAAGAGGTAGATATTTTTATAATCAATGTTTTATTTAGAATGAAAAAACATGACAAATTCAAAACACATAAAATACAAAATATTACTAAGTTATAAAACATAAAACAATTATAAGGTATCATAATATAACACCTTAATTCAACACTTTCCCTTGTTATGTGATGTTTGAGAGTTGTACTCCAATTTGAGTACAAAGCATTTTCAATCTTGTTGGCTGCAAGGGTTTTGTCATTAAATCGGCTAATTGTTCCTGTGTAGAAATTTGTTGAACTTCTAGTTCTCCTTCACTAACTTTTTCACGTACGAAATAATGCTTTAAACTGATATGCTTCGTTCTTCTATGGTATTCTGGGTTTTGAGCTAGTCGAACTGCAGCTGAATTATCAACTTGTAATAATGGAATACTATTCAATCCAATTAACTCGGCATATAAACGTCTTAGCCAAATAACCTCTTTAGTTGCTTCTGAAGCTGCAACAATTTCTGCTTCTGTTGTGGATGTAGATACTATACCTTGCCTTTGACTTAACCAAGATATAGCACCTCCAGCAAATTTCGCAATAACACCAGTCGTGGATCTTCCAGTTTTTGTACAACCACCAAAGTCAGCATCACTGAAGCATTCAAGATTTTGATCTGCAATGTTGCTATAAAAAATTCCGTATTTGGTTGTTCCAGAAATATAACGAAAAACTCTTTTAACACGGATAACATCATCAATAGTGGGATTTTCTAACGTCCTAGATAATTTTATGTTTTATAACTTAGTAATATTTTGTATTTTATGTATTTTGAATTTGTCATGTTTTTTCATTCTAAATAAAACATTGATTATAAAAGGTTATGGGCCCAGCACGCTTCCACTGCGCCACTCTGCTTGTCTATAAGGAAATTGAGAACACCTTTTATTTTCTTTCCCTGGTTCAAAAATTTCTCCTTTTAGCATTGGCGATGAAACTGATCTACAATTGGAGAATCCGAATCTTTCTAAAATTCTTTTTGCATAAGCCTCTTGACTTATAACTATTCCATTTTGGAAATTGAGAACAACTTTTATTTTCTTTCCCTGGTTCAAAAATTTCTCCTTTTAGCATTGGCGATGAAACTGATCTACAATTGGAGAATCCGAATCTTTCTAAAATTCTTTTTGCATAAGCCTCTTGACTTATAACTATTCCATTTTGGTTTCTTTTTATCTCCAGTCCCAAAAAATAGCTAGCATCTCTCGTTGTTATCTTAAACTCTTCTTTTAATTCGCATAAAAATGTTTCTAAATCTTTTTGATCTGTAGCAGCAACTAAGCCGTCGTCAACATAAAGCGCAAGTTTTAACTTTTTACTTTCCTTATTTCGTATGTATAAGCAAGGATCAGCTTCACAAGCCTTAAAACCAAGATTCAATAAATAATTTCCGAATCTTCGATTCCAGCAGCGAGGGGCTTGTTTTAAACCATACAAACTTCTTTTTAATTTGCATATCCTCTCCGTGTTGTCGGAAAAACCTTCCGGCTGTTTCATATAAATAATTTCTTCAAGTTGTCCATAAAGAAACGCTGTGGAAACATCAAACTGAGCAATATGCATATTATTGCTAGCAGCTATACTTAAAATTGCTCTAATTGTTCCCAATTTTGCTACCGGACTATAAGTTTCATTGTAGTCTATTCTTTTTCGTTGCCTAAAACCTTTAATTACTAATCTTGCTTTGAATTTATCTATGCTTCCATCAGGATTTGTTTTCACTTTAAAAACCCACTTTGATGGAAGTGCTTTAGATTTGTTGGGTAGATCAACCATTTCCCAAGTGTGATTTTCGTTTAAAGACCTTATCTCGCAATTCATGGCTTTCAACCATTCTTCTTTATTAGCACTATTTATCGCATCAGTATAAGTTATTGGAGTTTCAATTTGACTAATAAAATCTTGTACCGCCATTACGTAATCATTAAATTGGGAATTATGTAATAAAGTGCGATCTCTTAAGCGTTTATTTATTGGTTCTTCGTCTTTATCACTTAACGTGCGCTTACGTTTATTTGGTTCAAAACCATAAAAATCATTTTGTTCTGAGGTGTCGTCTTGAATGCACTCTTCAAATAACTCGTTATCTTCTACAGAAACTGAATCATTTACCTCTGAGCTCGGCTTAGAATTATCTATTTTGTTTTGAATATTATCTGTCGCGCTTAATTGTTTCTGTTGATCATCATCTGGGAAATTGTATTTTGGTTTTTCATAATTTTTAAATAGCAATTTAATTCCTCTATTTTTATCTTCAAAAGTATTTTCAATATCTTGAATATCATCACATTTTATTAGTTCTTCACAAAACCTGACATCTCTTGATAAAATTATACTGTGACTTTCTTGAACATAAATTCGGTAACGTTCTTCTGTATCATATCCTATTAAGTAACCCTTGACTGCTTTTGAATCCATCTTCTTTCTCTTTTGATGAGGAACATGAGCATAACATTGGCTTCCAATTATTCTTAAATGTTTAATTCTTGGCTTCTTTTTGAACCATAACTCATGTGGACTCTTGCCATCAATAGAAGTTTTACGAGTTCGGTTTAAAATATATAAGGCAGTACGAACTAATTCGGCCCAAATAGCTTCTGGAAATTTTACGTTTCTATTAGAGTACTTAAATGTTCGAGCCATCTCGATAACTGTTCTATTTTCTCGTTCGCTAGAACCGTTTTGCTGTGGTGTATATGGAGCTGTTAACCTTTGCATTACTCCATACTCTTTTAGAATTTTACGTACATCAGAGTTATCAAACTCACCTCCATTGTCGCTTAAAAATTCCTTTATAGGATTTTTATGGTTCTTTGCAAGAGCTAAAACTTCCTTTAAAGCATTTTTAACTTCTGACTTTTCTTTTAGAAAATATCCAAAACAATATTTAGTATACGAGTCCTTAAATACAACTAAATATTTGTTTTTACTAAAAGACATTGGAAATGGTCCACATACATCTGCTGACATTAATTCACCTGGGCTACTAGTCTTTTCTCTATTTCCAAATGGTAGACGATGAAACTTTCCATAAATGCAAGATTCACATAATTTGTTGTCGAATTTTACATCAATTCCTAGTTCTGTCTTGAGTTTGTGTTGTACATGCTTCTTATCTTGATGTCCCCAACGCTCATGATATAATTGCAGCGGATTATTACTATCTGTAGAATTTACTTCGTTTACTGTTCTTGAAATGATTGGCTTGATATCTGCCTTGTATAAAGTGCCCCCTATATCGCGATGACCAACCAACAAAACCTTATTGTTCACTAAAAGCTTACATTTTGTTGCTGTTGAAATGAACTGGCTGTTCTTTAACTTGTCTTGAGTAGACAAAACAGAAAACAAATTTCTTGAAATTTCGGGAACATACCAAACATCTGTGAGTTCAAAGACGAGTGTTTTGTTATTAACTTTTGAGTGGATCTCTATAGTACCCTTGCCAACTACATTCAACATTTCTTTACCAGCAGCCTTAATTTTGCAGGAATCATTAAATTTTTCAAATGTTTTAAACAACCTTTTGTTATGCGTAACATGACGAGTTGCACCATTGTCAATCCACCAATCGTTTGAAAAATCTTTCACTTCATTTATTTCATCACAAATTAATGGTAAGATTTGGTGGGATGTATATTTAACTTCACTATTATTTTCTTTATTTGGCTTACCATCTCTGATCCATTTTCTACACTCTCGTATCCAGTGGCCTTTTTTATTACAATAGTTACACTTATCAAACTTTTTATTTAATTTGTTACTACAATGCGTTGACGATGTCTTTTTAAAGTTGTTAACCACCAACGCTTCATTATTCTTAACAATGTCCAAGACTTTAAAATTTCTTTGATATAAACTCAACTGTGCTGATATTTCATCAAAATTCTTTTCTTCATTCTTCGTCAAAAGCATCCAGCTTGATTTGAAAGTATCATATTGGCTTGGCAAAATTTGAAGAATCTTGCATACCAATAACACATCTGGCAAAGGATTTTCCTTCCTCTCTTTTAAACTATTGTTTAAATCTAACCATAAACTTCTCAGTTTTGCTACGTGCAGACTTACATCCTCACTTGAATTCCACGTAAATTGAAAGAAATCAATGCAGATTTTAAAAAGTTGATCCTTTGATCTAGCTTGAAATTGAAACATCAATGACTCCCAAGCTTCAGCAGCAGTTTCTTTATCCATTATCTTTTGGTAAACTTCGTCACTAACTGCACTCGTAATCATTGACTTTGCGTAACTGTTCGCTTTTCTATATAAATCCGCTTGCTCTCTGAATAGCTTCCTTTCTTCGGTTGTTGCATTAACCGATAATGATATTGGTTTCTTCAACCTACCTTCGATGACATCAATTGCTCCTTCATGATAATCCAACAAATCACGCATCTTGCGTTTCCAGACAGGATAATCAACTTCATTTTGTAGAGGACTAATATGTTTCGAAAAATCCATATTTTTTAATCACAGGACAAAATTTTTTTTTATTTTAATAAATTTTCTGGGCACATAACCTATTTATAATCAATGTTTTATTTAGAATGAAAAAACATGACAAATTCAAAATACATAAAATACAAAATATTACTAAGTTATAAAACATAAAACAATTATAAGGTATCATAACATAACACCTTAATTCAACAGATATATATCCTAAAACTAATTTTATTGATATCCTCCTAGTCTCGGAGACACACTTCGCAGATACATCATTTTTCAAAATAAAAGATTTTGACGTAATAAAGGCTAACCACCTGGACAATAGAGCACATGGTGGAGCAGCAATACTAAGAAAATCATCAATAACTTACAAACTCACCGACGAAATAAGACGGCAAAGTCTACAAGCTGCGTGTATTAAAATATCTTGTGATTCGACTTCCATTACCATTAGCTCTTTTTATTTTCTGTAAAGTGTCAGGAATTTCAAGAATTTTTTAGAAAACTTGGGCCTAGATTTATAGTAGGAGGCAACTTCAATGCCAAACATCATTGGTGGGGTTCGAGATTAATAAATCCTAAAGGCAGCGAACTTTTTAGATGTATCAGTAATGACAACTATTCAGTTTTATCTACGGGTAGTCCAACATATTAGCCTATAGATTTGACGAAAACTCCAGATTTATTGGATTTTGTTGTGTACTATGGCATACCAAATAATTTACTACAAATAACAGATAGCTACGATCTGAACTCTGGCCGTTCGCCACTTATCCTTGATTTTAATGCATTTTTACATTGTCACTTGAAGGCATATAGAAATTTTAATAATAAAACTGATCAATCGTCATTTCGTACCTGGTTAGAAAGAACTGTCAGTCTAAATATTTCAGTAAAATCTGCATCTGAATTAGATGATGCAGCTGAAACTTTCAACAATTTAATTCACGAAGCTTGATTTTTATCTACACCGTCACTTGATACCCATAATAGCCGAAACGTAACTACTGAAATAAGAATAATGGTTCAAAATAAAAGAAGACTTAAAAGAATATGGCAAATGAGTAGAAACCCGAATGACAAACGAATCCTTAATAGAGTCACAAACGATCTTAAACTTCGGCTGAATGAAATAAAGAACAAACCAAGGCGAATCAATTATCAGGTGGCAGCGTTAGAGAATTTATTATTTTTTGCTGGTAGAAACGAATGTCAAACTTCATATAAAAAAAATTGTAAACAGATTTTTTATATATGGAGTTTGACAGTAGTGTACACGGCGAAAATTAATGAATTCGCTTACGCTGCCACCTGGTAATTGATTCGCCTTGGAACAAACAGAATGAAAATTTTGTTAGTAATCTCAACGTAACAAGATATGATGAACATTACCTGTAGAATGTTAACAAATATTTAAGCGCCCAATCGAGAGAAAAGGGTTTATGGTGCAGAACAGATCGAAGCAAAGCTGTAGCATATGCATTACATTTATCAAAACATTTCAGCCATATGAAATAAGTGATTGTACTTCTACAAAAGAAATCCACAAATTTCCTGATAGTCCATGTCCAGTAGATTGGCCAATAAAACATACGATATATCATCAAATGAAGTACGGGAGGAGATCGCTAAGATTAATTGTAAAAAATCACCAGGATACGACTGTGTTGATGGAAAAGAAGTCCAAGTCTTGCCTGAGAAAGCAGTTATTTTTCTTACGCTTATATTTAATTCAACTTTGAGGCTAAATCATTTTCCTTCGCAATAGAAATGTGCGGAAGTGGTAATGGTCCCTAAACCTGGAAAGCCAAAAAATGTTGTAACATCATATCGCCCAATAAGTTTGCTAGTCACATTCTTCAAAATACTTGAAAGAATATTTCTGAGAAGAATGTTACCTATAGTAGGAAAAGAATATATAATACCAGAGTACCAATTCGGGTTTAGATATAGGCATGGTACACCTGAACAGTGCCATCGTATAGTAAATTTTTTCCGGGATTCCTTGGATAACAAAAGATATTGTTCAGGTGTATTTTTGGATGTACAACAAGCATTTGATAGGGTCTGGCGTACAGGCCTACTATATGAGCTTAAAAAACTATTTCCAACACATTTTTACCTAGTGCTAAAATCTTATATAAGCGAAAGGTATTACTATGTTAGGGTCAACAGAGATTTTTCTGGAATTTACAGTGTCAAGGCTGGAGTCCCTCAGGGTGGTGTGTTAGGCCCAATTTTATATTCAATTTTTACATCGGATATGCCCTTAATTAATAATGTACTAGTTGCAACCTACGCAGATGATACAGCGGTATTAGCTGCTGAAACAGACTCGGACGTTGCATCAATATATCTTTAAAGAGAGCTTGATGAAATAGCAATTTGGAAGATCTTTACACGTAACGTTTACTTTGCGTCGTAGAAACTGCATGCATGTATAAATTAACAACAGTGATATTCTGCAATCTGACACAGTTAAATATTTAGGTCTCCACATCGATCGCAGGCTTACATGGAAAAACCATATTAAAGCTAAGAAGCAACATCTTAACTTGAAATTCAAACGCCTATTTTGGTTACTAGGTCCCAAATCCAAACTTAGTCTCAAGAATAAGGTAATTTTATACAAAGTAATTTTAAAACCAGTAAGGACATATGGTATACAATGCGTTGACGATGTCTTTTTAAAGTTGTTAACCACCAACGCTTCATTATTCTTAACAATGTCCAAGACTTTAAAATTTCTTTGATATAAACTCAACTGTGCTGATATTTCATCAAAATTCTTTTCTTCATTCTTCGTCAAAAGCATCCAGCTTGATTTGAAAGTATCATATTGGCTTGGCAAAATTTGAAGAATCTTGCATACCAATAACACATCTGGCAAAGGATTTTCCTTCCTCTCTTTTAAACTATTGTTTAAATCTAACCATAAACTTCTCAGTTTTGCTACGTGCAGACTTACATCCTCACTTGAATTCCACGTAAATTGAAAGAAATCAATGCAGATTTTAAAAAGTTGATCCTTTGATCTAGCTTGAAATTGAAACATCAATGACTCCCAAGCTTCAGCAGCAGTTTCTTTATCCATTATCTTTTGGTAAACTTCGTCACTAACTGCACTCGTAATCATTGACTTTGCGTAACTGTTCGCTTTTCTATATAAATCCGCTTGCTCTCTGAATAGCTTCCTTTCTTCGGTTGTTGCATTAACCGATAATGATATTGGTTTCTTCAACCTACCTTCGATGACATCAATTGCTCCTTCATGATAATCCAACAAATCACGCATCTTGCGTTTCCAGACAGGATAATCAACTTCATTTTGTAGAGGACTAATATGTTTCGAAAAATCCATATTTTTTAATCACAGGACAAAATTTTTTTTTATTTTAATAAATTTTCTGGGCACATAACCTATTTATAATCAATGTTTTATTTAGAATGAAAAAACATGACAAATTCAAAATACATAAAATACAAAATATTACTAAGTTATAAAACATAAAACAATTATAAGGTATCATAACATAACACCTTAATTCAACAGATATATATCCTAAAACTAATTTTATTGATATCCTCCTAGTCTCGGAGACACACTTCGCAGATACATCATTTTTCAAAATAAAAGATTTTGACATAATAAAGGCTAACCACCTGGACAATAGAGCACATGGTGGAGCAGCAATACTAAGAAAATCATCAATAACTTACAAACTCACCGACGAAATAAGACGGCAAAGTCTACAAGCTGCGTGTATTAAAATATCTTGTGATTCGACTTCCATTACCATTAGCTCTTTTTATTTTCTGTAAAGTGTCAGGAATTTCAAGAATTTTTTAGAAAACTTGGGCCTAGATTTATAGTAGGAGGCAACTTCAATGCCAAACATCATTGGTGGGGTTCGAGATTAATAAATCCTAAAGGCAGCGAACTTTTTAGATGTATCAGTAATGACAACTATTCAGTTTTATCTACGGGTAGTCCAACATATTAGCCTATAGATTTGACGAAAACTCCAGATTTATTGGATTTTGTTGTGTACTATGGCATACCAAATAATTTACTACAAATAACAGATAGCTACGATCTGAACTCTGGCCGTTCGCCACTTATCCTTGATTTTAATGCATTTTTACATTGTCACTTGAAGGCATATAGAAATTTTAATAATAAAACTGATCAATCGTCATTTCGTACCTGGTTAGAAAGAACTGTCAGTCTAAATATTTCAGTAAAATCTGCATCTGAATTAGATGATGCAGCTGAAACTTTCAACAATTTAATTCACGAAGCTTGATTTTTATCTACACCGTCACTTGATACCCATAATAGCCGAAACGTAACTACTGAAATAAGAATAATGGTTCAAAATAAAAGAAGACTTAAAAGAATATGGCAAATGAGTAGAAACCCGAATGACAAACGAATCCTTAATAGAGTCACAAACGATCTTAAACTTCGGCTGAATGAAATAAAGAACAAACCAAGGCGAATCAATTATCAGGTGGCAGCGTTAGAGAATTTATTATTTTTTGCTGGTAGAAACGAATGTCAAACTTCATATAAAAAAAATTGTAAACAGATTTTTTATATATGGAGTTTGACAGTAGTGTACACGGCGAAAATTAATGAATTCGCTTACGCTGCCACCTGGTAATTGATTCGCCTTGGAACAAACAGAATGAAAATTTTGTTAGTAATCTCAACGTAACAAGATATGATGAACATTACCTGTAGAATGTTAACAAATATTTAAGCGCCCAATCGAGAGAAAAGGGTTTATGGTGCAGAACAGATCGAAGCAAAGCTGTAGCATATGCATTACATTTATCAAAACATTTCAGCCATATGAAATAAGTGATTGTACTTCTACAAAAGAAATCCACAAATTTCCTGATAGTCCATGTCCAGTAGATTGGCTAATAAAACATACGATATATCATCAAATGAAGTACGGGAGGAGATCGCTAAGATTAATTGTAAAAAATCACCAGGATACGACTGTGTTGATGGAAAAGAAGTCCAAGTCTTGCCTGAGAAAGCAGTTATTTTTCTTACGATTATATTTAATTCAACTTTGAGGCTAAATCATTTTCCTTCGCAATAGAAATGTGCGGAAGTGGTAATGGTCCCTAAACCTGGAAAGCCAAAAAATGTTGTAACATCATATCGCCCAATAAGTTTGCTAGTCACATTCTTCAAAATACTTGAAAGAATATTTCTGAGAAGAATGTTACCTATAGTAGGAAAAGAATATATAATACCAGAGTACCAATTCGGGTTTAGATATAGGCATGGTACACCTGAACAGTGCCATCGTATAGTAAATTTTTTCCGGGATTCCTTGGATAACAAAAGATATTGTTCAGGTGTATTTTTGGATGTACAACAAGCATTTGATAGGGTCTGGCGTACAGGCCTACTATATGAGCTTAAAAAACCTACCTAGTGCTAAAATCTTATATAAGCGAAAGGTATTACTATGTTAGGGTCAACAGAGATTTTTCTGGAATTTACAGTGTCAAGGCTGGAGTCCCTCAGGGTGGTGTGTTAGGCCCAATTTTATATTCAATTTTTACATCGGATATGCCCTTAATTAATAATGTACTAGTTGCAACCTACGCAGATGATACAGCGGTATTAGCTGCTGAAACAGACTCGGACGTTGCATCAATATATCTTTAAAGAGAGCTTGATGAAATAGCAATTTGGAAGATCTTTACACGTAACGTTTACTTTGCGTCGTAGAAACTGCATGCATGTATAAATTAACAACAGTGATATTCCGCAATCTGACACAGTTAAATATTTAGGTCTCCACATCGATCGCAGGCTTACATGGAAAAACCATATTAAAGCTAAGAAGCAACATCTTAACTTGAAATTCAAACGCCTATTTTGGTTACTAGGTCCCAAATCCAAACTTAGTCTCAAGAATAAGGTAATTTTATACAAAGTAATTTTAAAACCAGTAAGGACATATGGTATACAGTTGTGGGGAACGACCAGCAATTCTAACATTGAAATTCTACAGAGGTTTCAGTCGAAAACATTAAGGCCCTTTTAACGCTCCATGGTTTGTATCAAACAAAACAATTCATGATGACTTGTCAATTCCGATGGTTAAAGAAGAAGTTAGAAAATGACTTGGAGAGGCTGAGTAACCATTGTAACCCATTGGCAATAATGCTACTAGATGACACTAATGAAGTAAGAAGACTGAAAAGGAACCACATATAAGACTTGTCATTTCGAACCTAATCAATTATACATAAATAAAATTTTTTGTACATATACATATGTAAATATTTATATAAATAAAACCAAGGCGAATTAATTTTATCAGGTGGCATCGCTGCGGCAGCTGACTATTTTTTGTTAATTTTCTTATGTGTAAAGCAGCTGTCAAAAGTGTATTATTTTTATATTACAATAGTTATTTTTATGTTCTTTTAAATAAAATTAAAAAAAAAAAATGTTTTAACTCAATTTAAAAAGCAAAACTTATTGAAAACGGTTTTGAAACGGGTAAGAAAAAAGTGAAATAATTATTTATGTTTTGAAGTTTTCCATACATTTAAGTGCCTAGTTTTCTTTTTGTTGTTGTATTGTTGTAGCGGCGCTGCCACCTGGTATTAATTCGCCTTGAATGAAACCTAGGCATATTTATTTTACTAAGAGGGAGTTTACATTAAGGGCATTGTATCAGCTACAAAAGTCATGATGCAGAAGTGTGTAGGCAAGAGGTGTAGAGAAGCTTATGGGGTAGCAAAAGAAGCACGAAATGAATATTCATGACTCTTTTCAGTTTTTTCTCTCATTTTTGTCTTATTCCTGTTTTTCTCTTTCCTTTTTTGCTGTTCTATGCTTGAGCGGTGTTTCCAAAGGGCTGTTTTTTTTTCTATATTGTTCAAAAATTGTTGAAAAATTAATACATTTAGTTTATGGCAACACTTAATTCTTAATTCTAAATTCGTTGATAAAACATTATAAAATTCTCTCACTTGCTACAAAAGAGTCATAATGTAAAAGCTTAATGACTTACGGAGATTCTTCAAAAGGGAAAACAATAAAAAAGTCAGCTACAATGCCCTTAATGTAAACTGGCTCTAAGTAGTAGCGGCTCTACAACAAATACAAAATTGGCAAAAACAACATGGCTCTTTATTGTTGTTTTGTGCGTTGGAAATGTCAAAAGCATAAAGAGAAATAAAAAATAATTGCTTTAAATACAAATGCTTGCTTGTTGTAAACACAAAGGCTTGCTTTGTCTTGCAAATGCTTGTTGTTAGTGTTTTTTGAAATTCGTAAACAAACAAAGTAAAATACAAGCAACTTTTGACATTTGCAACTACAAACCAACTGGGCGGACGACACTACCTAGTAAAATAAATATGCTTTGAATAAAACATTTAGATTTTTGTATATAATGTATACATTATACATTTTTTAAATAATTTTAACAATTTTTGTTTTTGTATATTGTTGTTCTTATTGGAGTTCAACAATGAATGATATTTTCTTATGTTATAAAATCAACATTTTATCCTTAGATGAAAGATAATAAAATGAAAAAAATATCCTTCGAGGCAGCACGCAAAACACCACGCCTACCTCTAATTTTTGTCATTTGGAACAATAAAATTAAAAAAAATAATAATAATATGGAGCGATATTACTTGCGGGGCTCTGAAATTTTCAAATTTTTAAAATATCAATATGGGTATCATTTTAAAGCTTTTGAAGAGATCTTTAAGGAAATACTAAATTTTTGTACAAATGCTTAACCCATTAAGAGCCCATGCCATTTTTATGTAAAATTATATACAAACAAAATTGATTAAATGAGAATTGTTGTCAATCGATGGCCTTACACTTATAATAGCCTAAAAAAATTTCCTGCTGGAATTCAAAGACCGTTCACTAGCAACTAAGCTTTTATTAAGCATTATCGTTAAAGCAAATAACTGCAAAAAAAAAAAAAAAAAAATTTTAAATAAGGGACTTCATAATTTTATTTAAAGAAAAACAATGTTACGTATTTTTTTTATCAAACTTTATCAATAATTTTCTTTGAGGGTTAAACAAATTTTAAAAACACAACAAATATATTTTTGTGATTTTGTACATCATTACTTTTTTTCTTATTTTTTTCACATAAAAAATGTGGGCCGAGCTGGAACGATATAAAAATCATTTCTTGCAATTACAATTGAAATACCTACAACCTGAACAAATCAATGATATTGTGCAAAATGGTAAATACGGACTATTTGAAAAAGATACAAGCTTAAAATCCATGTTAAGAAAATATATTTTAAAAGAATTTAGAAAAACTCAGAAAAAAAGTGACAATTGGCGAGGTCAGCGTTCTCTTAGGATCGCATGCAAAAGTGCTTTATATTTTGAGGATCGTGCTGAATTAGCTTATGGTTTTTGGGCCTTACCCAAACTAATGAAAGAACTAAACAGTGATGATTATTTAACTCAATGGAAGGCTATAAATTCACTTTCGGAATATGTGGTGAATCCATTATATTGCCAAAGAGCCATCAAATATTTTGATATTGTGCGAAGGTAAGTGTTTGAAATTTACATGTAAAAAATGTTAATTTGTTTACTTTTTTTCTTACATAAATTTTTAGATGTCAAAATATATTTTTGCGTATACGTATGAAGTTTCGCAAAGTCAAGTATCGGGAAACTAAACGCTTGTTAGTAATATTTTGTAAGTATTTCTGGTGTAAAAAGTTTACTGGCGTTTAAAACTACTGAGGAACAGTCATCAAAAAACGATATAACGGAATTACAGTTGGATTAAAAACTGTACTGTGTCATATTGGGGCCGCTTCTACCCTCTACCCTCTTAGCTCTTAAGTCTTGAGCCACTACACAAATTACCAAGGCTCGCTTCACTTAGTGAATTCTGGCCGTCAGAAGATAATTTTCGACTTTCTTTTTCATTACAAAGTTCCGTTATGGTTATTGTAATGCCTGCAAGCGCTGGAAATTCAAACACAATACGCGTTGTCATCTTTGGCTCCTCCACAACCTTAGGCATCCACAAGCACCAATTGCTTTTACCTGCATTTGATTCCCCAGTTCCATATTTTAAATATAGAAGGGAAATCTAAGCATTGTGAGACCATAGCTCGGCCTGCACCATCTCCCAAGGCAATTCTGTTTTCTGGCCCACAAAATGTAGAAGCTAATTCTCATTTTTAAGGGCTTCTTTTCCGCTGTACCGATATATCATTCCATCTAATTGAATGACTACCTTAAATCCCGGACCGGATTAGAACTCCCAGAGTTTTTCGAATTTATTCGGCGATTCGTTAATTTTCAGTATTATCGCTAAACCGTTTGTTTTACTTATTCTTGCTGAGTTTGATTTTGTGTTCATGCGCGAAAGTGCAGTTTCCTCTATTTCTCCAGCACGTTTTTTAATCGAAAGATTTAATACAATTTTTTTTTTAATTCAACCCTCAGGCCCGACTTCGTCTAGAGTACGAAAAACGTTGATGAATAGTGTGGAATACTTTATTTATTCTTTATGACCTTTTCGATAATGGTTTAGTTTCTTCTTAATCCAAATTAAGATTCGAAATACATTCGTCCGTATCGAGTCCAACCTAGGATCAATAAGCCTGAACTATTGAATTTTATATACCTTAATAATAACTAAACTTCTAAGTAAGAAGGATTCAGAATCAACAAAGCATTGATTAAAGCTGTTTTATCTAAATGCTCTAAAATGTACTAATAAATAAATTTATCGTTGCCACAATTATTCTAAAAGATCGTGTTTATATTCCAGAAAGAGGGCATACTGCTTCTCTTTGTAAAAAATATCGGATATGAATCCCCGGTTTTACTTATTTCAGTACGATTTTTAAACGTAAGTTATGAATATTTATTCACTCTTATTAAAAATGCAAAAAAAGAAAAAAATAAAAAAGATGGCTAAATATTTGGTGAAAATGGCTAAATTTAGCAAAAATCGCCAAAAATAAAAAAATCGGGGAAAGTTCTAAAAATGCAAAAAAACATAAGAAACACTACACTTTTGTAATAAATAAATGACCATAATCAAATAATTTTAATTTCTATAGACTATGTAGCCATGCACTTGAATGGTTCCAAAAAAATAGTACAAAAACATCGTTTATTAGATCAATTCTATGCGATGATTTCGGAACGCAAAAAGAACGTAAAAGCCACATCAAAAATTTTACCACTTCTTAGTCAGGATACCGAGAACTGTTTCCATTTAATTGATGACTATAAAGTATATGATAAACTGTGGGAGATATGGGGCAAAGATCCATGTGTTTACCGTTATCCTCCAGATTTATGGTTGCATTTAACACACATCTTAGAACAGACCCCTCAGGAAGCTGTTGAAAGAGGTTTCTTTGAAATTCTTCACTTACGCATTAGTGGACGTTTATATGAATATCATATTTGGGATGTAAAATGTTTTGGTTTTCTTTTACGCTGCAGCAAAGGTCAGCAGCGTTTTATGGAAGTGGATGGCGTCAAACTTTTGTACACAATATTGAAGGAGGAAATTTTAGACAATTATGAAAATATAGTTTTCGCTTTAATGCAGGGCATGTTTACTAAACAAATTTTATGGAGATGTAGAGAATTTACCGATTTACCTTTGATTTTAACAGATCTAGCAAAGGATTCCGAGAAGAGTGAGCAGCAGTTGTGGTGTTTACAGGTTAGTTTTGACTAAACGACAAAGTTTTCATAATTTTTTTACATTCTCTCCTGTTTATTTTTTTCTTAAGGCTCTTCGTGAAATGGGCGTTATGCCTGTTGTAAAACGTTTTATTAAAGCGAACTGTTTAAAAGACATACGGGATCTTGAGTGTAAGACTTTAAGCTGTGAAGAGGAACGTAATGAAATAGTTTATTGGCTGCAAAGAGAAATATATCATACAACTGATTTGAGAAACTCAACCCACTGCAAGCCAGAAGAAATTTAATAATTTACTTAAATCATAAATTTATTTGCTGTTTTTATTAAAATTTCAATATAAATACAATTAAATTTATAATAATATATTCACACATTTTGAGAATTCATACAAATCTCAAGGTTATTTTGGTTATTTTCATTGCTTGCCAGCTCAATATTGACCCTAAAAGAAATAATTATAATAATAAAAATAAACAAGTAAGAGTGCTTTATTCAGCTATGCCGAATCTTATATACCCTTCACCATCTTCACCAACTTCAATGAAAAAAGCAAATATCGGGGTGACAGAGAATAAAAAAATAAAATATATATTATTTTACAAAAAAATGCCATCAGCACTTAATAGGTTAAGCACTTTTTAAAAATTTTAGTATTTCCTTTAAGATCTCTTCAAAAGCTTTAAAACGATACCCATATTGATATTTAAAAATAATTTGTAAATTTCAGAGCCCCGTAACTCGGAAAATTTGGGCCAGCGCAAATTTTTTCACTTGATGTTTTTTTCTTATTTTTTAATTCTCTATCGCCCCATATCTTTATATTTTTGATTGGAGTTATTTTATTGATCTAAATTATATGACAAGTTAGAGGTAGGCGTGGTATTTTGCCCGCTGCGTCTAAGGTTATATACGGATCTTGCTGATTTCCAATAGCACCTCTTTCGTCACTATGTGTGATCGATTGACAGACGGACATCGCTCAATCGACTTCGCTATGTATAAGAACTAAGAATATATGTATATAATTTATGAGGTCGGAAATGGATATTGTAGATATTACAAACGGAAGGGTATATCTATCTTTTTTCCACTTTTTGTGGTGAAGGGTACAATAACTGTTGGGTTATTAGCACGCTGAAAAGTTAAAAAAAAGATTACTCATAATTCGCAGCGGCGTTTAGTTTCTTTCTTATTTCTTCTTATTTTTGGTAACAGTAAAAATATATGTTTGTAGGGTCTTCTTAGTACTCTGATTAATCAGATATAATTTAAAAATGTTTGCTATTAAAAATCAGCTTCTTCAATTAATACAAAGAAAAAAAATTGGAATATCAAAAAAACCCCGGAATTCTATTTTAAACATAGAAAATTTAAGAATAACTAAAAATTTCCGAATTAATATAATTCGGTAAAAAATTTCGCAATACACAAAAAACTCAAGTTTCAGCATGGAATACAAAATTTCCAGAATACGTTAGCTTTTTTAGGAATGTTATATTCTTTTTTATTGCTGTTGTTGTCAACCTTTTTGCAAATAAAATGTGTATGCCGATATTAAAAATAATTCTCAGACTTGCCATAATTTTTTAAATTATTAGAGTCTTGGTAGCCCTATAATTGATATTAATAAAGCTTTTCTAATTATAAGCTTTTAGCGAAAGCAGAATTATATTTAGTTTTGAGCTTTTCATATTCAAACAATGCTTTTATTTACTTATTACCAGCGTTGCCGCTTTGGTCCAATCGGACCAAACTTGGTAGTTTTTCGTTTTTAAAAACCGTTTGGTAGTTTGGTTGGTTTGTTGCATTTTTTAAAAAATTTTGGTAGCTTTTCCTCCTGTAGCAAATTTTTAGCAATAGTAAATTTTTTACCTTAAAAATTCAGAACATAAAATAAAAAAATGTAACTTTAAATTAAATAAACAATAACCGTGAATAGTTTTACCACTGTTTTCAAAAACTATTTTAGGTGTAATAAAAAACATCTCTGCTTTTTTGCATAAAGATGATTAAAGCTATAACCATCTCTGGTTTAAGAAACGCGAACAATATTATGAAATTGAAATTAACAATATTTTTGAGTGAAGTCTTATTTACAAGTGTTTGTATTAAAAAAATTAACAGACAAAATGGAAAAGTAAGTAAACTTTTTTAATTGTATATATGTACCTATTAATTACATAAATATTTACTAATATTGCATGTAAAGAAACAGTCAAAAAAAATTTAGAACCGAATGGTTGAGCGAATTTGATTGGCTCCAGGAAAGGGATGGGTGTTCATTCTGCATAATATGCTCTAAAACTATTTTAAATCATAACATCCATCTTAAAAATCACAAAAAGACAAATTTCCACCTCAACAATTACGAAAACAAACCAGAGTTTATGTGCAAGAAACGCATTTTTAAATTTTTGGTAGGCTGTGAACGATTTTGGTAGGATTTTTGAAAATTATTGGTAGGAAGTCAATTTCTTGTGTGGCAACGCTGCTTATTACTTAAGTGCAGCGACATCCAGCGTTGCCATGATGATGATTTTTGAACCAAAATATGATTAAATGATTTTTTTTTAATTATCTGCCCAATTATAAACAAAAATTCCGTGCGAGTTCTTTCACTTTTCCCTTTTCTCCAATTATAAATTTTTTCCCCTTTCGATTGACTGCGGAAAGGGAAAAAGATTCGGGGAAAAGAGTAGGTATTATAAATTATAAAATAAAAATTATATGAAAATAATCAAAAAAACTCCGTTCAAATTACGATGATTTCACTTTTTCATATTTTTATTCCCACGGAATTCATAATTGGAGGATTTTTTCTCGAGAAAAATTTTTCCCGTGGGTAAGAAATTCCGTGAGAATATTCATAATTGGGCTGTATGATTTATAATTTATAAAAACTATGATTTTTTTCAAATTTGTAGTACTTTCATTGTAATTGTACTACATAGTAAAAATAAGTTTTGTGTCAGCTTTTTGTAAACAAAAAAAAATTTTCCAATGCTCATCCTCTCAAATACATAGAATGTATGAGAAACTGCAACGCCTTTACTTAAAAATGTTAGACGATTTTATACAAACAAAATATGTGAACATGGTTCTCAATAACGATCTTGACTTTGAAAACAAAAGACTATTTCTACACAACGAAGAAGCCTATCTGGGTGTTTTTATTAAACAAAAGATTTCTAGCAAACTGCAAATGAAAAAATGAATTTTGCGAAAATTGTGTGGCATTTTACATTGAGTTATGTAATTAAATATTAAAATGATTTTATTTTAACGATACGTTTTTAAAAGAGCTCTCATGTCTTGACCCTTTGAAAATTAGCTTAGCTGTGAAGAATTTTGTTCAAAAGTTTCTAAAATAACTCGTGCTGGCAACATTTTAGCTTTTCCGGTGTTGTCTAAATTTGTTCAAAACTTAATAAGTCTTCCCATTTCTTCAGCAAATGTCGAACGAATATTCTCAACAGTCAGTTTAAACAAAACTAAATATAGAAAAAGACTAGACAACAGCACTCTCGAAGGTATCTTATACGCAAAAGATTAATTAGCAATAAGAAACTGTTTCTGCTTTAATTTAAAAATTAACCAAGATATTATTAAAAATATGAAACCCTGTATATATTATAGTAATAGTTCTTCGTAAAACTTCGTACACTTTAAATAATAACAATTAAAATATATACAATGTATTTTAATATATAATAATAATTTTTAAAAATTTTAATATTAATAATAATTTTTTAATAAAATTTTATATTGAAAAAATGATGATATTTTTTCCGTAAAATATGATTTTTTTCTGTATATGATGATTTTCTTCTCAAAGCTTCTGGCAACGCTGGTTTTGAGCTTTTCATATTTAAACAAAGCTTTCATTTGCTTATTACCTTAGTACAGTCACATATAAAAGATTTTCAAATATTTTGCCGTTAAACTTTTACAAACTTTGCTGCGCAGGGATGGGGACAGAATGCTAATCAAAAGTGCCAACAATAAAAATAAATTTATTCAGTAAAAAATTTATAAAATTAACTTTATTTCATAACAAAGTTTTTTTGTTTATGCTAAACTTAAAAAAACTTAGTTAATTTAATGAGTTACTTTGTTACACGTAAAAAAGTCATGTACATATGATACGATTTTGATTTGGTACTTTGTGTGTGTTTTTATACCCTTCACCACAAAAAGTGGAAAAAGAGTGTAACTAAGTTTGTCATTCCGATGTAAGTTCTATTGTAATTCCGACCCCATAAAGTATATATATTCTGACTTCTTGTTCATAGCGATCTCGATGTTCGTCTGTCCGTTTGCCGAGGCAAACTTGATTTCAGATATACTGTCGAAACAGGTTCTATTGGAAATCAGCATGATCGGTCCATGTCCTTCGAGGCAGCAGGCAAAACAGCACGCCTACCTCTAAATTTTTTATGTCACTTTGAACTCAAATCAAAGAAATAAATATATCGGGCGAAAGAGAATTAAAAAAACTCCAAGTGAAAAAATTTGCGCTCGCCCATATTATCCAAATTACGGGGCTCTGGAATTTAAAAATTTTTTAAAATATCAATATGGGTATCATTCTAAAGCTTTTGAAGAGATCTTTAAGGAGATACAAAAATTTTTTAAAAATTAAAAATTAAGAGCCGATGTTATTTTTATGTAAAATTATATATTTGTAGTACCATTTTTTTTAATTTTTAAATCTCTGTCACACCAATATTTGCTTTTGTGATTGGAGTTACTTCACTAAACTATATTTATATAAATGGTGAAGGGTATATACGATTCGGCATAGCCGATTACAGCACTCTTTCTTGTTAGTTTTAAAAATAACTAGAGTTCATCATATCAGATTGCTGCAATTCCAGAGGAATGTTTGTTTTTGTGAACATAAGTGAAATAATAGTAATAGGGTTATTTGAAAAACTTAAAATTAAAAAAAAGTTTTTTCGCTAAAATGTGAAAAGTAGCAATGAAACGTTTTGTGTAAGCACCTTCAGCGATTCATACTCATCCTATTTGTTTTTAAAGGAGAAATTCCCTGCAAGTGCTTTGAGCTACCCATTACAAAGAAAATTCGTTTTTTTAGCCGAACATTTCGCATGTGGAATAAACTTTCTGCAGAGGTCTTTCCTGTTACTTCGAATGTACAAAGATTAAATTCGAATGTCTATCACTGCCTCAGACTCCTTCCTACAACCAAATTTTATTGATCTGGAATAATGAGTTGCACTACTAGGGGCCATCCCTCGCCCTTTTAAAAATAATGTTATTAAAATTCACAGGTTAAACCAATCTGTATAGCCTGTACTAGTCATCTAGTCTAAAAATATCATAATGCTTCGTTCGAATAAATATGGAATCTCCTTTAATTGCATTTATGGATTCGATATCTCATGTCAGTAAGCCAGTTTCGTTATATCAAAGTTAACTTATTTTTCTACTAAAAAAATATGCATTCCTTATTTCTCTGCATATTAAAAATCTTATTTATCCATCCCCGATTAATGGCATGCAATTTCTCCTTTTCTATTTTATTACTCACATAGTTAACCCCTGTTTAAAAACCGTTTACATTTTCCCCTTAACAAATACATTTGTCCCAAACAGATGTTTTTACAAGAACACATAAAAAATGTAAACTAACCGTTTCTTGTCACAAAGAAAGAGAGTGAGAGAGAGGAAAAAACGTAAACAGAGAGTTATTATAACAATTGAGAGTAATTATCACTATGTTTTGATTTTATTTAATAAACAAAACAAAAAGCTTTACCGTTACAAATGAACCGTTAAGCCAAACATTTTTATTATTTATACGAAGTGATTTCCAAGCATCCAATTTAGTTTATTGTAAACTCGCGTACGGTATGGTTTTGTTTCTTTGTTATTCCATAACATAATATTCTAAAGGATTACGGTTTAAATAAGTGACAAATTTGCAAAGGAAATATTTTTAACGGTATCAAAATAATGTGTGTGCTTGTCGGTTTTTACTCAATCATCATTTTAAACTAGAGCTTTATTTTTTGTTAATGTTGTGTTTATGATTTGTTACTTTCGTGTTCTGTCTCTTCGTCAAGCGCTTAAGGAATTAAAAAAAAACTAATAAAAATATAATGGCTTTTGTGTTAGGCCTGTTTTAAATACATCATTTTATTATTTAAATAGTTGTGTTCGAACATTTGAAAGTGAAACACATAACGGAAAATTAAAATTAAAAAAAAAAATATTTAAAATAAAAACCGCGTTCTCAATGAAAATTTGAAATAAACGAAAAGTGTGTGCAAATTAAAACAATAATAATAAATATTGAATTATAATTAAAAAAAAGAGTTTTCAAGTAAATAATTTTTCAAGCAGATATTAAAAAAAAAAATGTTCTCAGTATTTCAAAAAGGAAACAAAAATAATTTTTAGTAAACAGCCTTGAGAATAATGATTTTTCTTTATGATTTCACAGACTTCAGCGTAAAATTGAAAACATTTGGAGTTCAAGGGGCGTTCATAAAATTAGCAACTGAAGTCACTTTTTTACTAAACCTTTTTTTTTTTGATAATTTTATTAATATAATTGTATATATAAATAAATGTTTTTTTAACTTTATTAGCATTAAGGACTTGATAACTTTAGCTTGAAAATATAAATAAATTAATTTTATTGCCTGTAATAATAAGAAGAGCGTTATTATTTAAAAAAAAAAAATGTTAAAAAATCAAATTAAAGTTTCTTTTTTACGTTTAAATGCTCGGGGTGCTTTTTGTGCTTCCCATTACACTCTGCTCAGCTTTTCTTTAGATCTCAGTTCTTTATGTTTTCTAATTAAATGCATATTTTTAATAATGCGGGTATTAATTTTTCACAAGTCACAATTTTTTAAGTTGAAGTCAATTTAAGAGATTATGGTCTTTTATAGTTTCATCATTTTCTTTGAATAGTGAAAAAATAATTGATAAGGTCAAATGAGGAGTCGTTTATATCTACGAAATGGAGATCTTTTAATTTTCATTAAAAAAAAAAACTAAGAAAAAATTCTAAACTAAACATTTTCATTTTCATGGACTGTGAAACATGAAGTGAAAGTGAATTTTAGAAAATCACTGAAACATAAATTGAAGCGTCTCGTTTAGCTTTAATTTCAAACAAACTATGTATACGTAAGTAGCAATTGGTGATTTACCAGAAACCAAAGAATTTGATTAGAGACTTCTAATAAAGCATTAAGGCAGGATTTGCAAGAACAAAAATTTCATGGCTGGACGGGGACTAAGAAAAGTTTTATTGGCACTCGTTATATTTAACAAATATTTCTAGTTAATTTTTTAATTAATCTGGCAGCTTGGCACTGTTTAAAGGCAATCATTAAATCGACAGAGGATTAAAAACCACAGTGATTCAGCTGGTTGCCTTCTATTTAATCCAATTGAAAATTTCTGAAGGTTATTAGAATTATAATAAAAAAGATTGCCAGTAAAACTTTGAACCAACTTATTTTTCTTTGACCATTTTTTGTGCTGTGCTAAATTAAATTTTGATTTGTTTGTTGTTTTTAACGCTTAAAGTAAATCTTTTTTTATATATTTAAAGTCGCCTCATCAGAAGCTTGTATGAACAGTGTTGCCAGTCAGCGTTTCCAAAATGATGACTTTATCATATTTTTGATGATTTTTTTAACCAAAATATGATTTGAAGATTTATTTTCTTAAAATATGATTTCTAATTTATAAAAACTGTGATTTTTGTATTTCAAGTGTGTAGTACTTTCACTGTAATTGTACTACATAGTGAAGTTAAGTTTTGTATCAGCTTGTTGTAAACAAAACAAAATTTTTAAAAGCTCATCCTGTCAAATACATAGAATATATGAGAAAATTTTAGACAATTTTATACAAACAGAATATATAAACATGAGTCTCAATAGCGAACTTGACTTTGTTAAACAAAAGAATTTTAGCTCAAAGTTCACTGCAAATGAAAAAAATAAATTTATTGAAAATTGTGTGGCATTTTACATTGAGTTATGTAAACAAATATTAAAACGATTTGATTTTAACGATACATTTTTAAAAGAGCTATGAGAGCTCTTGACCCTTATAAAATTATAAATATAAAAATTAAATTAATTAAATAATATTCAAAATTTAGATAACGAATTTTAAGAACTCCGTTTTATAAAATTCAGTGATCATTTAACAACTCCAGACATTCTTAGCTGTGAGGAATTTTGGCCAAAATTGTGCTGACAACATTCCAGCTTTTCCGGTGTTGTCAAAATTTGTTCAAAACTTCTCTTCCCATTTCTTCAGCAAATGTCCAACGAATATTCTCAACAGTTAATTTAAACAAAACTAAACATAAAAATAGATTAGACAACAGCACCCTGTATATACTTCAGTAATAGTTCTTCATAAAACTTCGTGCACTTTAAACAATAATAATTTGAATATATAAAATGCATGTTAATCTTATTTATTTTTTTATATAAAATTTTGTATTGAAAAAATGATGATTTTTTTCTGCATATGATGATTTTCTTTTCAAACCTTCTGGCAACGCTGTTGCCAGTATATTTGATTTCCGCTGCATAATTTCTATGCATTTAAATTGTGAAACTAGGAGAAATAAAAATAAAATATTTGTTTTTCTTTTTTAAGAAATTAAAAATTAACTTTGTTGTTTTTATTTTTAATACGCTTTACGTCTGCATTAAGAGGCGGCATGTAACCAACCTATTGCAGGAGGGAATATAAGAAAAAAATAAACACGTGGTTTATTTCTTGAAAAGTTTTGTTAAAACCTCAATATTTGGTATTGTATTGGTTTTTAAAATAACTCTCATGTTGATAAAGGTTTCCTGATGAGCTGGCTTAAGCAACCGGCGAAATACGTATGGATAAGTACCTTCTTTTCCAACTAACAAATAAATTGCATTTTTTATTTAAAAATGTTATGGGATATAAGCATAATATAATAAATAATAAAGTGGATTTGTGTGGTACATGTACGAAATAAAGCCTTAATTACACAAAAAAAAAAAAATAAAAAAAAAAATAAAAAAAAAATAATAAATTTATAAAAGTTTCTTACATTCGTAGTGTTAAAA
Source organism: Gymnosoma rotundatum (assembly GCA_916610165.2). Taxonomy (NCBI): domain Eukaryota; kingdom Metazoa; phylum Arthropoda; class Insecta; order Diptera; family Tachinidae; genus Gymnosoma; species Gymnosoma rotundatum. Next base: position 22,540,897 of record OU744339.1, on the reverse strand, counting down.
AAATAACATGTGGGTTCTCAGTACTCATAGACCATTGGAAAATCCATTAAGATGAAAATGTGCTTTCTAACAGTGGCTAAATTTAGTAAAAACAAGTAAAAGTGATATGCCGAGTCTTATATAACCTTCACCATCTACGTAAATCTAGCTTAGTGAAGTAACTCCAATCAAAAAAGCAAATATTTGAGTGACAGAGAATTAAAAATAAATAAAAAAAAAAAAAAATAAAAAAATTTGACTGCATATATATAATTTTACATAAAAATGACATCGGCTCTTAATGGGTTATAGTTTTAGCATTTCCTTAAATATCCCTTTAAAAGCTTTAAAATGATACGCATATTGAAATTTTAAAAAAGTTGAAAATTTCAGAGCCCCGTAACTCGGAAAATATAATCGGGCGCCAATTTTTTCACTTGATGTTTTTTTTTCTTATTTTTAATTCTCTATCGCCCCATATATTTATTTTTTTGATTGGAGTTACTTTATTGTTTCAAATGACATACAAAAATTAGAGGTAGGCGTAGTATTTTGCCAGCTGCCTCGAAGGACATGGACCGATCATGCTGATTTCTAATAGCACCTTTTTTGAAACTATATCTAATAGATCGACATATTTTTTTTTTTTTTTTGTGAAGTCAGCACCAATATTGTCCGTCCGACGGGCATCGCTCCAAAGACTTCGCTAGCATAAGAAGTCAGAATATATATACTTCATGGGGTCGGAAATAGATATTGCAGAAATTACACACGGAATGACAAACTAAGTTATACCCTTTTTCTAAATATGAAGAATAGTTTCTGGTTAAGTTGACTGCAGTTCAAAATGTTTTTCTTATGAGAAGAAAATATTGCATAAAAAATGATAAATTTTTTGCATTTCTTCCTAAAATTCTGAAGAAAATAAAATTTTTTTCTTTCGCTTTTACTTGAGCGATAAAAACCGCACGAAAAGGCTTTTACCTAAAACCAGGCAACACTGTTTTAAAATGAGCAAAAATGATGCTCCGCTTTGACAAAACACTTTTCGCGGGTAACAAACTTGTGAAACCGTCAACCTCTTTAAATTTTTTGTTTGTAAAACTTGAAATATAATTTAAGATTAATATTTAAACTACTGACTAATTTATCTAAACAAAAAGGATTATTCTTTTATTTGTTCATTTGTAACTCTTCAAGTTTACTTTTGAATTAAACGCGCAACTGATAAAAATAAACCTAAAGCTATAATAAAGTTATGTTAAGAAACAAAAAACGTTGAAATACAAAGTATAGCATAAATTTAAAAGTATACTTTTAGGATGTCATTAAATTATGCAGCGTATTTTGCGGCTGTACATAAAATATTATTTGCTCCTATTAAAAATTTGTGTAAATTACATTTGTGTTTGAAAACTAAATTATCTAATTTTTGGCCAACATTAAAATAAATTTGCTTCAATTAATTTTCGCAGTAGATAAAATTGATTGAAACACTTTACAAATTATAAATTCATAACAGTTGTGGCTTTTAGAAACGTTGTTACTGATGATGGATTTTTAACTGCATACCCTTAGGCTTTAGGTTATGAAGTTTATTACAAAAATCAAACAAAAATTACATAAAATCCTGAACGTGTTTAGACATTATAAAATTTACTTTATTCAATGTATTAAAAAATAAATATATAAATAATTGAACAAATTTCAAGTGTTGTGCATTCGATTTAGTGTTGAGTGATAAATAGTAAATAGCAATCAAACAAGCTCCGCAAATTATTTAATTATTTATATTTGTCAAAATAAAAACTTTAAACAAAAAACAAGAAATAAAATAAAAATAATTACTTTTACATTTTTTTTATCAATAATTAAGTTCTACATCCTTAAAAAGTGTGAAAAATTACCCACAAGCATTTAATTAACTAATGTTGTTCTTTAATGTGAAAGTTTGACTTATAAATTATTTAAATATTTGCTACCAATTCATGAACACAGAGCAAAATCCATTTTGATAAAATCGCGAATAAAGATAGACCTTGGCTTGAAAACTGATATATGCTTATCTTTTGTACTTCTAAACGAGAAATGAAACAGAATGGATAAGAACGTTAAAAGTCTTATAAAAACCGAAGCATACTTTTAGTCATCATAAAAAAAATATAAATTGTGACAGTTTAATACCTCTTACGATTTCGTTTGAGTTGGAGGAGTGCATATTATATAATTTTAATTTCAGTCTGTACGAGATAGCATTAATTTGTATTACAACAAAAAGGCAGTTTAATATGACGTACAATAGAAGGACCAGAAAAATTTAAAATAATGTTTTTTTTATTTTAACTTTAAGGCAATATATTTTGTATGCCCTCGCTCAAATTCGTCCGTATGAATGCCTCGAAAGAAAAAATAGGCCCTTTAGGACATTCAAACAACGGTTTATTTCACACAAAATGCCAGGAAAGGGCCTCTCAAATTAACTCTATTTCAATATGGATCTGCTCCTATAAAAAAAGTCCTTAGAAAAGAAACATTACCAAATGTGGGAAAAACACGTCATGTATTAATCAGGAAAATTAAAAAATCTTTTATTATTTGTAGCATACTTTTTAGCGTATTATTAATTTTGAAATTTGCTGCATTCTTTAGGGCATTTGTTGAGAAAAAATATTTTGCTACTGGTCAGTGTTATACGAATACAATATTGTTTTTGTTGTAGGCCTATAAGTATAATTTTTAAGCATAAAAGCTTAACCTTCTTCCATACTTTGTGGTGTATTACTAAAACTATTCTTAAATAACCTTTAAGTCAATCTTAAAAAAAAAAAAACAAAATTTTGTGTTGAATTGAATTTTTGGCATAATTTAAGGCGGTTTAAATTATTTTGATAAAGTAAATCTACACAAGAAATTAACAGCCTGTTTATAGAACACGTTAAAAGCGTAACGAAACCGGATGGCACATGGGCGAATACGTAGTGTTTAGCGTCTGTGTAATACGTTCTGGTTTTTTCGTTTGACTTACATTGTGTGTCACATGAATCTACGTCGAGTCAAATCACAACACTGCCACCATGTTTATTAATATTTTTTCGTTACTTTTTTATACATAAAATTATTTTTTTTTGCTATTAAAGACGATCACTCTGGTTCGGAGCTTCAAAAACAAAAAAATATATAAAAAAAAAACAATAATAAATAATAAAAAATAATTATAAAATAGTTAGTAGTGAGAAGTTTGTATCTATTTCAAATGGCTTTCAAGAGAAATACGCGACAATTAAAACATGCAATTTATTTATTAGTTTTTTTTTAATAAAAATAAGTTTAAAAGGTTTCATTCAAATTTCAAAATTTTTCATTTAAGAATCCACATTTTTTGGCAAATATTAAACGTGCTCTTAAATAGTATCCGATGGGACACACCAATTCTATACCTTGATGATAGTTTTCGGTGGAATCATGCGAAATGTCGTAGTTACTGCAATAATTTCAATCGGTAGTATCCAATGTCTTCATCTCAATGGTCCTAGTAAATGTACTTAGCTTTTTCTAGTACAATCCAAGCATGTTTTCGATTAAACATTAATAATTGTTAGTTCGTCCATCTATGAGAGTCACCATAACAATCTTTGTAAATATTCTTTCGATATGCACGTGGTGCCTTTTCGGCGTTGGTAATGATTTTTCCACTGCTTTTATGTCCATGAAGTTTATTGACCTTTTAGTTGGGAAATTAATTTAATAAAACTCTGACATAAATTTTTGTATACAAATTACCATTTAGTCCCTTTCGTGTTACTCCAGTATATCCAATAACACCACGAACCGAGAGGGATTACATAAAATGGAATACTGCCATTTCCAAACCGAATAATTCAACTGTTGAGCCATCTTTAGCCGTATTTGGTCGGCCTCTGTTGCCATCCTTCTCTGAAGATCCCATTTTATCCATCCAAGTGCCGCAATTCCATTGATTGTTATCAAACCCTGATCGAATTGGCCAGGAGCATGGGGCTCGGAGTCATCATATGGAAATATACATAAACCTTTGTCTTATAAAATATCTTTGCAGAAAGAGGCGTCATCTACGTATTGTTTTATACTGTGCAACGCAGGGTACAAGTTGAGAAGTGAGGCAAACCCGCCTATAACGTTACACAGTGTGTTGGTGGCTTCGGTGGCACCAAGCCAGGACTTAACTGTGGTAAATTGGCTGATTTACAAACAGCCAAGAATTGAAGAGTGGGGGCATAATTTTAAAAACGTGCTGAACCAAAATTGTGTACAGCAAAATTATTTTGCTTCAAAATATATAAAATAAATGAAACACGAAATGTTGTTTTTCAATCGTCTAATTTTGACACCAAATATTTTAATAAACCTGATACATAAACCAGAAAAATCGTCAATTGTTACTTTTTTTCGTTTCGAATGTGGCATTCGCTTTTCAAAAACGCAAGAATAAAAAACGTTAAAGTTTTTGTACGTTTTAACGGTAAATTGTGTTCTATGAACAGGCTGTAGCTTATGTTGACTTTTTAAGTGTAATGCTAGATTTACACGTTTGAAATTTTCTTCAAAATTGTTCTTCAAAATGCTTTAAACTCGTGTAAACGGCAAAATTTCTTAAAAATTTATTGATCAAAACTTATTGAACAAAACTTTTGAACATTTTATTGATACCGTGTAAATAAGCATCAAAATAGCTTCTGGCAATATTGAAAAATATAAATAATTTGACAGCATGTTCATTCTTTTGATTCAATACATAAGCTGTTTACGTATAAATGTTTGTTGTTAATATGAGTTGGGTAGTATTACATTTTAAATAACTATATATTTGTGGAATATTATATCAACATTTTTAAAAGTGATACCATAAATAATAATTTGCGCAAAAATCACAAGCAACAGGAACCGAAATAAAAAAGAGAAGTGCTGATCAAAAATTGCTGCTGCAACGAATCATTGCATAGCCAACTGCAAATCATAATTAAACGCTGTACGATCACGATATAATGTAATTTTTTTTTGTTGTATGTTTTGATCAAATTTAAAAATATTATTTATTGAAGGCGGAGCACAAAAAATTAAACACCTCCAAAAGTGGACAAGGTGGCGCTACTTAAATATCAAAATATGAATATTTTGCAGCTCTACACTTTTGTGATACTGTGAGAAATCGTGAATCAGGAGGTACAGAATCAAACTTCGAGACATTAACTAATTGTGCTTTTGAGGATTGGGATGATGTTGATGCTTTTGAAGATTGTTGGTTTTTGTCTGCAGGGCAGTGGTGTCGGTTGCGGCAAACTCAACGTATTATTATATAATTCATTCGATAGCGAACAATTACTGAATACTCTGCCATCGGACTCTCTACCCTTTACACCAACGTCGATGTAAACAAAATTGTAGTTCGCGTCCACAAGCGCCATCAAAACAATGCTGCTTTTCTTTTTATAATTGAAAAATGCGCTTCCACAGTGTGCTGGTGCTATAATGTCGTTGTGTTTTCCATCTAATGCCCCGATTAAAAATTCCACGTTTTATTTATACTTTGGGAAATACTCTCCCATTCCTTCTCTGTTGCTGAAAACTGTACCAATAGATATTATTTTTTATATGTTTTTGTTATTTAATAAGTTTTACCTTTAAAAATTTATCTTATAACACTTTATGTAATGCAGCGCAGACTTTAGGCACAAAATTGCATATCGATGATTTTGATCTTTTAAACAAGAACATCAGACTTGCGTAACTGTCCCCAGTCACTAAAAATTTCAAGGTTATTGCCAGGCGTTCTCCGAGGCAGATAGATTCCCGCATTTTAGTATTGTCTCTTTCTATTCCTTTACAATCGCTCTCTAAAAGAGACATACATACCATTACCTTCCAAAAGAAAAGGTCGAACCCAATGTTCCTTTTGTTTTCTTCTTTTTTTTTGCATTATTATCCTCTACTTCTTCCTCCAATATTAAAAATGTTGGTGCTATGATGATTGCGTCGTCATCCATACTTATTAATTTTTTTTTTTGATAATAATAAGTTATTTCACAAAAGAAGCAAAACAGCTCATCAAAGTCAATATTTTCAATATAAAAAGTTTACCAATAGTATAAATTAGCTTCAACAAATTTTGATCAAATTTTTGTCAAACGATTTTGAAAAATATTGAAAGAATATTTTGATCAAAATTTTGATACGTGTAAATAGGACATCAAAATAAATTTTCAAAATTATGATAAGACGTCAAAATACCTTCAATCGTGTAAATCTAGCTTAAGAATTGAATTTGTTAGTTAAGTCTTATAGTACTTAAATTTAAAAAAGTAGGGCATACCTTAAGGGCTTAAAAAAGTTTTTAGCCTGATTATTTAATTGCGTAGTATAATATTTGTTTTTTCTAAGAGTGTTTACTGTTTTTTGTTGTTGTATTTATAATGAATAATTTTTAATTTTGGAATAGACTAATAAAAATTTTAAAATGCTGTTTATATTTGTATGTATGTTTATGTAAAGCATAGTTTGGAAACGTGTTTCTAGGTAAATATAATCACCATAAAATCTTATGCATATTTTAAGGCTGTTTTGAACTTTAATTTCATTTTTTATGTTCCTTAAACAAACTCTTTTTTTTGTAGCTTATGAAGTAAAGGGTTAACGCGTTTGCATGCTTTCAGGCTTAAAGAAAAAATTTTTTAAAAGTTGTCAAGGTTTGCATACCAATAACTTCACAATATTACTTAAGTCATCTTTTAAGGCTGTTTACTTAAATTTTTTTCCAAAATCGATAATAAATTGTGAATTTGAGTGTAAAAAAAGGTTATTTTTTCAGAAGCAAAATAAATGAGTAAATAAAAAAATTAAAAATAAAAGTGAATAAAAGATATTTTTGAAAAAAAGAAAAAATAATAAAAAAAATAAATAAAATACAAAAATATAAAATATATTTCAATCTAAAAATACAAATTTGCAACAATGTTGCCTTTACCTACGACTACAATAATGCCAACTGCAAATAAGAAAAAATCCTCATTTTCCAAAACATTAACTTCAGCATCAGCAATATCATCTCGAAAGTTATGGCAATTGTGTCAACAACATTTACCTTTTAATACAAATAAGACAAACAACACAACAAGAAAAACATTGGCAAAAGCTATAAAGCAACAAGAAAAACAACAACTAAAAAATAATAAAAGACAAACAATAACAAAAGCAACACTTGCCACAATAGAAAACAGCAAGTGTATTAAGCATCAAAAGAATTCAATAATAAAAGCAGAAGCATCTTTAGCTCAGAGTAAACAACATCAGCAACAATATTGTAAATCAACAGCACTTCAGTGTAACAAGATAAATAAAAGCTATGCAGGCAATGAAAATTGTAGCAGCAGCAACAACAACATTAACAGCAGCAACATTAATGTTAGAAAAAAATGTACAATTTCTTGTAAAAATGTCATCAAGCGCAAACGTCAACATCAAGACAGTTGTTGCTTTTTGTTGACATCATTATCATCACCATCATTACGACTGGTGCCATCATATTCCTGGACATTTTGCCTTTGGTTATGTATAGCAATTTCATCATTGGCCTTTATACATTGCATACCATCACCATCTTCATCGATGCAGCAACTACAAAAAAGAGGTAAATTGTTTTTCTTTTCTTTACTTTTAGTTTTGTTTACTTCCATATTTTAATTAGATAATAAAGTGCTGTTAAATTGTTGTACTACAAGAGACAACAATTGGCGGCACTAAGGAATTAATACTATTAATGTAAATAGTGTAGGATATGTTCGGGAGAAAAAAAATATCTCCTAACGTGTAGTGCAGGACTTTTCATTGTATTGGTTTCAAGCCTCTACTGGTTGATTAGCACCAAGAAATAAGATAATCAGAATTTGTGACTGTCTGTTTGTGTTCGAATCAGGAGGTGCCTTAGAACTTTGGTTCCAATAAAAAATAGTTTTTTTTTTTCGTTAAATTAGGTCATTTCGTGACAAAATAAAGATACAATTGTGAAAGCACCCAATTTTACCGGTATTATGGTACTAAAACAGTTGTCAGCACTTTTTATTTATGTAGATAGAAAACTTTTAACTCTATCTACAGAACTCTAGAATAAATAATTGAAGTTGAATTTTAAGAAAATTAGCAATGACACGCGGACGATCTTGTGGGCACTGCTAATCTTGAATATATGTGAACGAACTAACCATTATTGTTCGTATTTTGTGTCAATTATACGCGATGCTATAGTAAAAGTAGCATGTTGGCCACAAATCTGGTTGGCAAGGGTTTAACTCCTGCGGCAATCAAAAAATAAAAGTGTTTTTTTTCAGAATTAATATTACAACATGCAGACGCTTTGTCGGTACTTTTTCATAACTAATAAAATGGATATACCTCTCTCCTTTCATCATCTGTTTTATCTCTCATCTATACCTTTCCTAAAGTGGAAAGGAAATTTGTAACAGTTTACCTTTTAAGGCCGGGGGAAGTATATTTTACTTTTCTTACATCTTCAACTGCACGTTTCGGAGGACTCTTAGAGATTTTATCAGAATTTTTAGCAATTTTATTACTAAAACTTTCAGTGCAGTCAATTTCCGTAAAGCAGTTACTGTCGATTAAAATTTCAATAACAAGACTGTCGTCTGCGTTTAGTTCAGGAATAAGAATTAAATTGTGACAGCTTTTTCTGGCGTTAACTTACAATCCGTAAATGCGAGCAATTTCACGTTCTATATTCGAACGAAGTTCATAAATCGTCGCTGGCTTGTTGGCATAGACAATAAATTTGACAGGAAATAAACTAACGGCGTCAAATCGCTCGACCGAGGCGGCCATTCGATTGGACCATTAACACATTCTCCAAAATTGGTTTCCAATAAATTGATTATGACATTCGCTGTGTGACTTGGGGCACCGTCCTGTTGGAACCACATGTCCTTCAAGTCCATATCATCCAATTGGGACCAAAAATATTTGGTTATCATTGAATGGTAGCGATTTCCATTTACAGTCATGTGCCGGTCTTGGTTATCACGTAAGAAGTACGGCCCAATGACGCCGCCGGCCCATAAATCAAACCGTAGCTTTTTGGGAATGCAATGATGACTCATGAAGTATGTGTGGATTGCTGCTTGACCAATAACGCAAATTTTGTGTGCGCTCTTAACGCTGAGCCCACTGACTCCGAATTTCGGTATTAAATTTTAATAATTTCGTCTCGTTGTTGGCTCGTACATCTTTCCATTATGAAATGGCAAACCTTACTGAAGAGAAATGTCAGAAGAGCGACAAGAAATATGGCGCGTTTGCTGTCCCTGTCGCTCTACTTTTGTAGCGTCACTGTAGAAAAACCCGATATTTCTTGCTTGTTTTGAATTAATTTACTTTTAATTTAAATATTTATAGTTGAAATATTTAATATTTACTTTAGTTTAATGCTCACAAAGCAATTATTTGTATCCGAATAAAATTCGATTGTGCTTTACGTAAAATCAGCTTCTTCTCAACATTTTACCACTTTTATATCTTCTGTTTTTATAAGTTTTTTATCCTTCTGCATGTATTTTAACATCAAAAATATTCTATTTAGCAACTCATCAAATTTCAATTAAATACTTTTTAATTTAATACTTTGTTTTATTTGGCAATAAACAGCAGCAGAGAAAACTTTTAGTTTGTTTTGTGTTGTAAAAAGCTGAGTGTGTGATAGTGTCAGAAAACATGTCTTATTTTACTTTCTCCATACTTTGTTACAAATAAACAACTATTTTTGTACATTTACGAGGGTAGGCCAAGATGTTCGACAAGCATTTCAATTCATTGAGCGATTTGCGTTTCCTTTCCTAGAAACATTAGAAACTTGACAGTTTGCAGAGACCCACCATTTATTTTTTGTTTTCTTCTCCTTCTCACATAATTCTGTAACGAGATTTTAAAAAACACTCGTTCTTAATTCTGCTTCATGTAACTAATTTGATCATCAGTTATCAAGCATACAGAGTTGCATGCCTATTCATTTCAAACTTCAACACACTCACTATATAAAATATAAAAACTTCCTGGCTTATGTTTGACGTATACCGTTATATTTATATATAATACAAGTAAGAAAAAGAAAAACAATAATTAACTGAGCAAACTTATTTACATGAAGAGTATTTTAAAAATACTCGCGCGCAAATACACACAGGCACAGCACACGTACACACGCACACTATATCCTGCTATTGTTAATGAAAAGAAAAAAGCACAAACATTTTATAAAAAAATATTAAACCATAATTAATTAATAACATTTCAAAAAACTTCTTAAATTTGGCAGAAAATAACAAAGAGGGGAAATAAAAAACTTCAATTAAGAAAATTTATCGATAGATAAAATTTAAAAAAAAATTAATTATTTGGAATCTTTTTTATATTAATTTACTTTAATTGTGCTCATGAAATATTTATTATTTTAAACTAAAAAAATAAATTCTATTACTGCGGGGAAATCATATCCATACGGCCATTTCGCTAGTGCTTATGTAGCAAATCAGTGGATTCTACCCAAATTTTGTAAAGAAAACTTCAGAGTCTTATATCAAAAGCCAAACTAATTAAATGAGAACTCCATTGAATCAATAAAAAATATTATTTTTATTATTTTAACATAAAGTTATATATAATTGTTTTTTTTACCTTTTTAAATAATTTTCTTTTCTAATTTTTTAAGCACTAGGTCAGTTTATAAATAATATAATTTTAATTTATATTTTCAATATAACAAAAAATTTAGAAAAGGAACATAAAGTTGTTTTTAATTTTTTTTTTGTAAAGTATCCTTAGATGAAGTTATCGAATAAATTTAAGTTAAGTGAACTGCTCTGCTTAACAAATTTCTCGATAACTCTACCTCAGTATCAACTTTACACTCGTTCAAATACGTTACAAAAATTATCAATAACTTTGCGTTCCTTTAGTGAAGTCATCTAGAATTTAGCTTTTCCGTAGAAAGGAAATCAATAGCTTTACATTTTTTGTTCGTATAAAATTCTCGATAACTCTAAGTTCTTAAAAAAAGTTATAGATAAGTTAACGTTTCTAAAAAAAAATAATTGGTTTGTTCAAAAGTCATCAATAATTTTATATTTCTTCATGTTTCTTCGATAACCTTAAAAAAATCTCTCCAGAAGAAAGCAAAAATTGTATTCTTAAATAGATAAGTTATCGATAACTTAATGCTTGCATAGAAAATTTTTCGAATGTTTAGTTATTTTCTAGAAAAGTTAATATCTTCAATAACCGTTTAGAAACGTTATCGATAACTATTTATATTTATCAAAAAGCTTTCGATAATTTTATGTTCCCATACAAGGATTATTTATCACTCTATATTCCTGTAACTTTATGTTTTCATACAAAAATTTTTCATAGTTTATGTTGCTACAGAAAAGTTATCGATAACAATCTGCTTGTATACCAAAGATTATCGATAATTTAATATTATCCTAGAAAAGTCATTTATAAGTTAACCTTCGTGTACAAAATTTATCTATAAGTTTCTGCTTTAAGAAATGTAACCGATAACTTTATGTTGATGTTAAAAATTTTTCTCTAAGTTTTATGTTTCTTACATTAAAACGTCAATAACAATATGTCTTTACAGAAAAGTCATTGGTAGCGATATGCTTTTGTAAAAAATTTTGTTGATAATTATATGTTTTTTTTAGAAAAGTTATCGATAACTTTACGTTTCGGTAAAAAAAGTAATCGATAACTTTATGTTTCGGTAAAAAAGTTTTTGATAACCTTATGTTTTTATATCCAAATAAACTTATTATTTACGTATTTATATTTCCAAAACATCTTTATTGACAACATTTTATTGAAATATATAAATGTTATTGATAACTTAATGTTTACATAGAAAAGTTATCGACGATTAAATCTTTATATAAAAAATTTATTTTATGTTTTAAAAAAAGTTATCGAAGTTATCGATGCAGAAAAGTTATCCATAAGTGTATGTTTCATTAAAAAATTTATTAAAAAATTTAACTTAATTAACGACGTGAACTCAAAAATAATTTAAGTACTTCAACATTCCTTAGCATGCTTTTAAGTCATTTTTCTATCCATTTTTGGTTTCCTGTCCTTATGCAAAAAAATGTTCATAATTTATTCCCTCATCAAGTTATAGATTTGAAAATACCATATTTTACGTTTGGAAAATTGAATTTTACTACACAATTTAAATTAAATTTACGATAATCATGTCACAACAGAGTCATGCTATGAATATGAAGCATACATTGAGAAAAATTTTTAAATTAAAACATCAGCCTACCTTATGGCGTATGCTTACTAATTATTATTTGAAAACAATATTTGTCAACAGTTTATGGACATTATTAGTTTAAAATGGAAACAATTGTGGTTTTGTCTATTATCATTTCAATTATAAATAAAAACTAATCTGTATTTAAAACACTAATAAAATCCCAACAAATTTATTTTCTGACATAAAATTAATTTATTAATACAAATACCATGTGTGTGTAAAAAAAAATTTTTTCTTTGCCTTAATTTATTTTTTCTTTATTTAAAAAAACGGATTTTTTGTCCTCTAGCAATTATTTAATTTATTTTAATTTTATTCATTGTTAAGTATTAATTTTAAACTAATTAAATTAGTTATTTGCGTAATAGCCAGGAGCGAAAAAAAATATTGTATTATTTGTTATCAATGATATATTTATGTTGGGTTAAGTTTAATTAAAACGCAGGAAAATAAATGAAAATAAAAGCTGTTAAAATCGGGGTTTGTGGAATTGATTTTAAAAATGGTTTTGTTTTTATTTTAGAACGTTTTCGTATATAAATAATTATTTCATACAAAAATATTATGTTATATTTTTATTTAAAACTACTCCCTATAAATAGGCAATACTTTTTTAGTTTTTTTATAACATAATCTCATACGCTTCCTGCAAAGTATTATTTTCAAATACAGTGGGCAAAAAATAAAAAACCTGTTTTGTGTTAGAAAGATTTGCTTAACATATCTCTCTCCCTCTCTCTCTCTACAGGCTTGAAGGAACTTTTTATTAAAGGCCTTTTTTGATTTAAATTAATTTGCTAAAAAATATGGAGGTTTATGATTTTTAAGCCATATTTAATGCCATATTTTATGTTACAGTGGACAAAGCCACGAAACAAAATCTCTTTAAAAAGTTTTCGATTTTGACTATTTGTTTCTTTTAATTCTGTAAAAACTACATCACTGTTGATGCAATTAAGGGTTTATTGTCATTCGCTGGTTGTTTCATTTAAAGGATTTATTTGTGCTAATATTGGTTTTCATTTTTTTCTCTCCTTATTTTAAATTAGTTTTTAACATGATATTTCCTTAGCTGTATGTGTGTTAAATATGTATAAATGGCAATTTTTGTTTTATCTGGTGGTAGATAATTAATATATATTTTGTGGATTTTAATTAATGCTTTACAGAGTTAGTCAAGCAACATAAATCATAATGTTATTTCTGATATCTAGTTATTATTTTTGAAACATATTACAGATCAAAGAAAAAAAATTTGAAGCAAACATAATTATGGTTTGAAATTATAGACAAATATTTGCTAAAGCCTAAAATTAGGCAATGTAAAATTTGATATAAATACGTCTAAAGATTTTTATTTGTTAACATTATTTGCTGCTGTTGTATACAACATTATATTAGATTATAATAATAATAAATAAATATATAAAGCTAAGATTAAGTTTGTTTTTATTTCAAAACTAAAAAACATTTTTGAAAAAGTAAAATTATAAACAATTGTTTACTGAAGTTTTCGAAAGAAAACAGAAAAAATAGACACCAGCAGAATGTAATGCAGCATTTTCTGAATCGTTACCTTCATCCTCAGCATTTTGAAAATTGGATAAATATTAAGTTAAGCAGTGTTAAATAATTTACTTTTGAAGTCAAGTATATTTTAGTTTTAAAATAAAAATTGTTTTCAATAGCTTGGCAATGAGCCAATAAGCTAAAATTAAATGAATTTATTCCAAAACTATAATGAAATTTTATTCCATTAATTTAAATTACAAAACACTACACTTAGACAGTGCTACCAGATAATGTAATTAGAAGCTGGGTAAACTTTTTACACTTTAGGTTCTTATACTCGTATATAGAGACTACTCTTATTGAACAGCCGGGCTCAGGTGCAATTCCGCTGGGTAGTA